>CM017914.1:7307718-8557718 GCA_008369825.1 Triplophysa tibetana | reverse complement strand
CGCGCTTGTTTTTCTTCTTTAAAGTTTGCGCTGTAACTGATCTGTGAGAGTCTGGACTCATTTCAGTTATGTTTGATCTTTCAGGAATTTTCTCCCCAGCTATTTGTATGAATGGAAATGTTTTTGTTCCTGATTTAGTTATAGCATCCAAACAATATGTGAGAAAGAAACCTTGAGGAAATTTTTTCAACATATTCTTTAAATTTGTTTTATTTATATTTTTATGTACTTGGCTTTTGCAAAAATTCCCTCACACGGCAATCCCAGCGTTATTCATGGGACATGTTTTGTCAAAAATGGAAAGGCACTTACAAATGTATTACTGATATATTGAATCATCTGTTTTTTATATGTTTTCCTGACGACGGAAAAATACCAGTCTTAAGCACAAGTTTTCTATTTTGAAATAGAGCAAAGTGTGGTATGGATGTGACAAAAAAAGGACCTACATTTTTGAGAGACAGTCGACTTTGTAGGATTTCTGTGAATTCAAATGTACAAACCAGAAGCAATGATACCTACCATCAGAGAAGAAATGGATCTTTATAGACTACAAAATAGTTATATTTTATTTTATTTGTCCATTTATGAGGAAAATGATCCGTTATGGATGTGACAATTCACTTACCTGACTATGTAAAACTATACTTCAAAAACAAAAAAGTGCTACTAATCTTTGAGACATCACATGGGTATTTAAACCACCAAATATTGACATCTGCCTTATCACTGTGGTGAAAATCTTTGGTAAAAACCTCTTATCCTAAGCTTACATTTGTATGAAATTGACCACAATGCACCCAACCACCTCTCACTCGATCACAGTCTAGTGTAAGTCACCTGAAAATTCGGCTTCACATCAGCTTCAAACAATCCCTAAGAGATTCCAGCTTCAAGGGACAAATATATTAATCACTAGATCCCTCAGTAGATGACGCCTTACTGAGGTAAGAAGAGTGAAAACCCAGGCCAAGAACCACCCATCATGTACATAAGTACCTTCCTCCAGGGCATACACATCAACAATCCATACAAAAGAGCTTTTTTCATTATATTTGTCTCTGCCATTGTCCCACCCTGGCCTGGTATCCTCTCTTTTCACCAGGCTAAGGACACGGCGGTCTCACTAATACAGTATCTCCCCTCACATGCATACAGAGATGAAGATCTACCTCATGTTACAGTGATTCCTTCCTACAACTTGATCTCTGCTGCCAGCCGAGCGAGACTCAAGTGCAGAAAGAGGAACTGCCCTCCGTCAGAGACAAGAATCAAACACTTTTGATGAAACCCCATTGCTGAATGAGGATTCCGTATCATCTGTCGAGACAGCACATCCTCGTCTGCCGCCATTGAGGGAGTCGGGTCCCGGTGCCAAGACCTCCTCACAGTCCTTGTACTCCCGATGAGACTCATTTTCCCGATGGAAACGTTCCCACCTAGTTTCAAGTTTTAAACTGGAAACTGTGTCAGGTGCCCAGCCAGATTCAGGGCGTCATGAGGCTTGTTCTTGTGGTCGCCACAGTTGGCTATAGTTGTCATCACCAGCAACTTATTTACTTTAAATTATTTATAGCTTTAGTGTTTAGTTTAATAATTTAATATTTCAATTCAGTATATACTGTATTTTAATGTCCAATGTGTAATTTCCTGAAGGATCTATTGACAGAAATGCAATATAATATACATAACTATGTGTTCTAAGGTGTGCAAAGACCTCACATAATGAAACGTTATGTTTTTGTTAATGAGATATTTCTATCTACATTCACCTCAGGTCCCCTTACATGGAATTAACCATGTTGTTTACAGTAGCCCTAAACGGATAAACTGCTCTACTGAGCGTGACTCGTAAATTTGTTATCTCCTTCGGCAAAGAAGCAAAAACATGATGACATCTTACTCCTGTGTCAGCCACCGTAGTTTTCTTCGAAAGGGAGGGGTGAGGGGTGGAGTGAACCATTGGCTGCAGTTTGCGGCCTCACCACTAGATTCCGCAAAATTTTATACACTGGACCATTTAAGGCTGCAGAATGAAAATTTTGGCTACACTAAAAAGATAAAAATCATGAAACCGTTGTCTTCCGCCGCCATTTATTCACCCTCGTGTTGTACAAAACCTGCAAACGACTTTTCTGTGAAACACAAAAGAAGATATTTTGAGAAAAGTCTTGATGGTTGTGTTTTCATACAATAGAAGTCAATCGAGGCCAATGTTGTTCGGCTACCAACATTCTTCAAAATATCTTCTTTTGTGTTTTGCAGAGGAAGGTAAATCATATAAGTTTGAAATGACTTCAGGGTGAGTAAGAAAGAATGTAATTTTTTGGTAAACTTTGTAATTCCATACCTTTTCCACGTCTTTGGAAGAATGCTGGGACGACATTGTGTAAACATTCTAGACAAAAATGCTCCAGAATTTCGTCATTTCATTAAAATGCAAAGAGTTATACGCGCAGAAGAATCTGAATTGTGATGTAACATGTAAGTGTGATGATCCAATGAATTCCACATCAAGGTCTAGTAAATATTGGGTCATACCGCTCCATCGAGTATGTGGGGAAATGCACAGTGCTCTCAGTGTCCGTCTTCAGATGAAAGCCCAGATTGTTGAAGATCAAGAGTTTACAGAAGAAGATTAATGATGTGTGCCTAGGCTTCCAGTGATTCGTAAAAACTGAGTAGTTGAATATTTCTTCCCTTCCGAAATTAGCCTAGAATAATATTTTTCAATGAGCTGATGATTTACTTTCTACAATGAGAAATTCAAAATAAAAATTGACATTAAAATAAAAATTCAAAATAAAAAATTTGTTGAGCAAGTACATTAAAAATCTAACAGTCTCCTTACCTTACCCTGATTCACAGCAGTCTTATACTTCTAATAACGATTTATAATGTCTGTCAGTCAGTGTCAGTTTTATGTAAGAATGGTGTGTACAGTAACCTAAGAAAGGCAAAAGTTACAGATTGCAGCATTTACGATCCAGTGTATTAAGGGGTCATATGGTGTGGATACTTGTTTTTCTGTTTCTTTGATGTATTATAAGTTGCCCATGGATGTATTAGACACGTAAATTACAAAAATGAAAGTGTCGGAACAAAAGTTGCATTCAGTGTTGCCAACTATTTTCAATGGAAAGTTGCTAAAGCCTGCCTGCAAAGTCGCTAAATGTCGTCAGATTACGCTACGCACTAATTTGAATATCAGTGACGTCATCACATAGAATCTGACAAGCCAAGCGCTTCAGGTCTGCTTCATATCTCTACTCCATCAGCTGTCCTGTGCAGTATTATATTTTACAATACACCCAAATGAATAAGCTTTAATTACTTATATTTCTGTTGGCAGACCACAAAAACTATGTAATAATGAGTGAACTTGACCACTTAAATCAACACAACAGCAGTCAATTTCGTTAAACAACTAAATTCCATATGTGTTCATGTTTATGCGTCCATACAGTCATCTCCTTTTAAATAATAAATGCTCAAACAAGGTCAATAAGTGGTTAGTTCTTGGAAACACTGTTTGTACATGTGTATCTCAGTCATGCGCAGTGCGGTCTGAAATGAATGTCCTGCTACTCCGCTGCCGCTCACTGAACAGAGTAGAAAAATAAGTTGCTGAGGTGGTCTGAAAAATCGTCTATACCCATTGCATTACATCTTAAACAAACGGTAAAATTCATTTTAGCCGTGTCATATGACCCCTTTAAATTTAGCTTTATCTAGTGGTGATCTATTGGTGCAACCAAAGACTCACTTCACGCCTCCCTTTCGAAGTACTAAAGTGGCTGACACAGGACTAAGAGTATGTCTACACTAAAGTTTTCATTTTTAAAACGCTCTTCGTCCACACTTAACGTTTTCAATCGTTCTCCAAACGCTGCCCGTCCACACTGAAATGTCTGAAAACGCTCACATCCAGTACTGCGCATTTGTTAGACGCATCAGCATGTGTCGTTTCTGTCAGGCGTTTAGTTAAGCATTATTATGTCGCAGCATTATGTCACAGGAATGTAGAGTAAAAAGACAATGTACTGACAAGGAGGTGCAAAGCAAAAGCGAAGCTGAACTGAAAAGCAGCCTGAACAACTGCGTCATGTGATGAGAAACGCGTCATAGTTTGTAAGCCCATCTGTTTTATTCTTCCACACTACAAGTGAAAACAGCATTTTCTAATTTATAAAATTTCAAGTCCGCTTGCGAAAAGCTCCATTTTTGTTGACAAAGACGCGAAAACGCACTACTGTTTACAGGGACAAATATGTTGGTGCCTTCTTTGCTGAAGGACATAACACATTTATGAAACACGCAAGGTCACATTATGTAAGGTCTTTATATACCTCTTCTCACATAATTATGTATATTATATTGCATTTATGTCAACAGATCCTCTAAAAATTATACACAGCACATTTAACTATTATACAAAGCATTGGGTTTGAACAAGACATGATAATCTTCATTTTTGTGTGGAATGATATGGCTCTCCTCAGTTAAGCCAATTTCACTGTAGTGTCACATGTTTGTACGATTGCCAGAAAGTTGGTGTGTGTGTGAAGAGAGGATGTGAGGAAGGAGCCTCTGGAGACGGATAACTTTCAGTTCTGACTGAGCACATAGAGGCCCACCCTCAGCTGTGTGCGCGTATGTATGTGCGTCTGCGCGAAACTCAATCCCCCCGCTGTCGCTCTTAAAAAGCTCAGAGCGCCTCACCTGTTCTGTCAACCATCTTGATGATGTCACAGGAAGTAAATATAATTACACGTGCATGACATGTTTCGGTTTCTCACGACAGCGTGCGTGAGAAGTGGGCGGTAGTTGCAAAACAAAGCCAGAACAGCCAACACAAAATAAGTGACACCCAGAAAAGTTTAATATCAGAAACAGACTCTGTCTGCGGATGCAAGAGTTGATTGCTATGCGACGTATCGCAACCCTGCATCTTGTGTATATGTGCTGTTCGTTTTTGTGTAACAAACCTCCAGTCCTCAAGGGGGCAATAGTTGCATTCAAATGTCCATGCCATTAAAGTAGATACTGTATATCTAGCTATACAAATAAAGTTAGCCAAATTCTGTCATCATTTATTCACCCTCGTTTCATTCAAAACCTGTATTTGACTCTTTCTTCTGTGAATCACAAAAGAAGATAGTTTGAGAAATGTAGTTTTGTGTCCATATAATTGGAGCAATGGGGACCAATGTTGTTGGGTTACTAACATTCTTCAAAATCATTTTTTGTTCTACAGAAGAAAGAAGGTCATTCCGGTTTGCAATGACTTGACGGTCAGTAAATAAAGAAAGAATTTTCATTTTTGGGAGAACTATAGAACGTACTGCCCATAGGAACAGATGCTAATGCGGCATCTAGTTTTGTTATCTATGCTCACCGGTTTGTCTCTCTCCATAAAAGTTAGAGATTTGTGGGTTAAACCAGACAGCTCAGTGGTAGTGAGTCCAATTAGCCAAAGTCCCGCTTCCTAAAGGGCCAGACAAGGACAGATAGAGAGGGTGAGAGAGCGTGCAGCAGACACGGCCTGAGGGGCAGAAAAACGGAGCATGACTGGAATAACCGATTCCTACTTGTGCTCACAAGTGCATATGCATTTACTTGTGTAACATGTTCATTACATGACCCTCAGGTGCTGAAGGAAAGCGGACCTCCACACATGAAGAGTTTCCTCACACGTGTGACGGTGGGGGAGTTCTCCGCGGAGGGGGAGGGGAACAGCAAGAAACTCTCCAAAAAAAGAGCAGCGCTGTCCATATTACAAGAACTGAAGAAACTACCGGTTCTTCCTGTTGTGGAGAAACCCAAAGTGCATTACAAGAAACGGCCCAAGACCATATTAAAGGTGGGGTGGTTTGAGAGTGCGTTCATATGGAGTGCTGTCTTAAAGGGATAGTTCACCCAAAAATCATTTACTCACCCTTGTGTCATTTCATACATGTATGACTTTCTCTTTTTCTGCAGAACACAAAATAAGATATTTTGAAGAATGTTGGCAACCAAACAACAATGGTATCCATTCACTTCTATTGTATGGACATGAAATCAATGCAAGTCAATGGCCACCGCTGTTGTGCGGTTACCAATTTTCTTCGAAATATCTTCTTTTGTGTTCTGCAGAGGAAACAAGGTCATAGAGGTTTGAAATGACACGAGGTGAGTAAATGATGAAAGAATTTTCATTTTTGGGTGAACTGTTGCTTTAAGACTCCAGAAAGGTGTACCATTTTTATCTCATGCATCTTATTCATTAGCTCTCTCACTTACTCATTCATTCACACAAACACACTCACTCACTCTTTCTTCATCCTCACGACAGGGCTACCGACATGAACATTAACCAGCCGTCCATCTGTCCATCTAGTGCTTTATCTGTGTCGCTCATCCTCTCTTTCTCTTCTTTATTCTCGATGTCTCTCACAGACTGGCCCAGACTACGGACAGGGCATGAACCCTATCAGCAGACTGGCTCAGATTCAACAGGCCAAGAAGGAAAAGGAACCAGAATACATGCTGCTGTCAGAGAGAGGGATGCCTCGCCGCAGAGAATTCATTATGCAGGTAAATGAATAAGAGAGAGAGACGGGTGGCGTGAAGTGAGGAAAACTATGAGACACAGCGAGACCGTGAGAAGGACAGATGAGCCCTGGATAAACACTGATAACCTCCCACAGTTCCATCTGTCTTAATCACAGAGACTGTCACCTCTTCAAGAACTGATTACAGCTGACCTTCAGCTCTTTCAAAGTCACACAAACTCTTTATACACACACACACACTTAAATGGCCACATTTTTCAGCATTGTCTGTACTGCATTGTGATGTAGAAAATAGCACCAGTAATGCAACAGTAAATACTAATAAATCTGACACATTGTTAAAGGAACAGTTCACCCAAAAACAGTTCCTAACTTGGTATGAAAATTTGCGAGAAGAGAAATTTCTTTGTTCTGTTGAACACAAAAGAAGATATTTTGAAGAATGTAGGAAAGCAGTTCTGGGGCACTTTTAACTACAATGGTCCTTTTTCGTACTATGGTAGTCAATGGTGGTCAAGAACTGTTTGGTTACAAGCATTCTTCCCAATATCTTTCTATGTAAACAACAGAACAAAGACATTGTTACAGATTTGGAGTAAATAATGACATACTTTTTATTTTTGGGTGAATTGTTGCTTTAAATAATGGCAAGTAACCAACAGCATCCAAATTGGAGAATCTCCTTACGCTTGTCTCCCGTCCCATAATCCTTTGCTTTAAAGCTCACAGTGCTTGTCTAAATGTGCTGTAATACAGCCTTCAACCGATTCTCCATGCTCCTTTCACCGTCGCATTAGAGTCTGCCTATGTGTGTTTCTGATGTGTGGTCCAGTCGCGTCTAAAATTTCCACATTGTTCCTGTCTGGTTTGTCGGCATCAATACATGCCTGTTTTCAGCTCCACACCATCTCTCCACCTGCTGCTTATCTCCTATAAAACATGAAAGCTGGTTTCCTGTGTTTTTAAAGTTTGATATACATGTTTGATGCCTAGTCGCTAGTCTCAGAAGATGGCGCCGGTGAGCTTTTGGGACGCCAGAGTCGGCAGAGTAATTTCCGGTTGTATAACACTGTTGTTAACAAGGAGGGTAATTGGCTGGCAAATATTGGTGTTTTTTATTTAAAAAGGAAGAAAGTAATATGTAAGCGATATGACAGATTAGCACTTCGTTAAGCCAAAACAACACGACCGGAAATTAGTCTACGGCCTCTGAGGTTGCAAAAGTTTACCGGCGCCATCTTGTGCCACTAGCCCATTGTGAATTTTTGATAAATGTTTATAAAGATATCACTGATGGATTGTTGGAAATTTCTGTTACTGATCTGCTTTAGCTCGCTCTCTTTTTCTGATTAAGAATGCTGTATTTATAGGAAGTACAGACAATTTTGTTTACTTTTCACACAAGCTTTGATGTATTATTGTTGCCATGTTTTTAAAGGTCCTGCTTTTGTTGCTGAAGGAAGAAAAAAAACGTTAATTTAATATAATCCAACTGTCATGTAGTCATCAGTTGTGACTGTAATGAGTCATGCTAACACAAATACAGAACAACTGCTTTTCTCTTTGACTCCCCAGCTTTACATTATTGGTATTAGTTCCACATGCTAAACATCCAGACGTCCCTTAAACATCGACCTTCGTTTGTTGACAGGTGAAAGTTTGTCCCGAGGTGACCACAGGGACTGGACCCAATAAGAAAGTGGCGAAGCGTAATGCAGCAGAGGCCATGCTGCTTCAACTGGGATATAAGGCGTCTACACCATTACAGAACACTTCAGAGAAGGTCAGTTTGAAGCAAATTACATATGAACTTACCTACTGAATTTTTCATGAATATTATCAATATTATATAAATAATTAATCTCTCACCACATGTATGAACAGCATAGCAGGCCTTCCATCAATGAAAGACTATGTTGATGCGTACGTTTATATCAGCACGCTGCTTCCTGTTTCAATGTACACGACCCTAATCCCCAAATACCTCATCTGCTTTATGCCTTTGCAAGTTAGTGACACTACGCCGTAATGTCTCAATTTGGTAGCGATTCTCCCTTTCTAATGGAAACAAGCGAAAGCAACACGTCTGACACGCATGAAAAGGAGTTTGCTAAACTATCCCTCTCTCTCTTCCCTCTCTATTATCTTAACATTGGCCACAGATGGACAACAAAAGCTGGAACGGACAAAGGGCTGCTTTTCCTGAGACAACGGCCAACCGTAAGTGTTTTTCTCTCGGTGTGTGTTTCCTGGTATAGGTGATGCTTTGCCGTTTAATTTATCTGACTGATCAATGAGGACGGAGTCTCGGCTCAGTCACAGACTCGCTTCTGTGGAGAGGCCGTGAATTCTTCCCATTCAGATAGACTTATGTGCTTTCCCAGGGGGTCTTTGGGACCACTGTATTGCGAACACTCATTAAGCATCCTCGCTAGCTTTACTAGGGTAAAACCAGGATTTTCCAGCAAAAATGCTAGCTTAGCTAACATTGCTTTTAGTGTTACTTTCTGTACTGCACTGTGGTCATTTATTTCGTTTTATTATATGCTTGATAAGTAAAATGAGAATCGGAATTGTTATGATCAGAGGTTCGTAACAGAATTGTAATAGCAATCAATGTAAGGAAATGTATACATACTATCTATAAAATGTACAAAAAATAAAAGAAGAAATTAAATAAAGAATAAAATATTTTGTGTAATGGATGCTATTTAAAATAACTTATGAATAAAATAATCAATAAATATAATAAATAAACAACATTGTTTATTGATCTGCCCTTTCCATTGTAAGCACGTTTGTTAATAGGAGTGATTTAATTTCTGACCAATTTTTTGTTTTGGGTTAAACTTTTGTCAAACAATTTTTTTTAATTTGTAATCTTTTTACATAAATTTTCCCTCGGGTCTCTTTGACGTTAGTGGTGTCTGGTTGGAGACCAGCAGGTCTTGAGGGCCAGCTTGGAGCGAGTATTTCTGGCCTAGAACTGAGTGCAGTGGAAATGCACAGATTGAATCCAAATTAAAAACTGGCTCCGCTTCTGTTGGTGGAAACGGGCAACAGATGACACTTTTCCTGTGGGTAGAGGATTACATAAAGTTGCATGTTAACAAACAATTTTCTGAAGTAAAAATCATTGTCGAATAATGAAACAGCGCTAATTGTGGACCCCTGAGATATGCCAAGCATCTCCATATGCACAACGTCCTTAAGTGAATCTGCACTGAGTCATACAACTAGTCTGCAGTTTCAATGCGAACCTCGATTGAGTGTTCATTGTTGAGTTTGACAGCTGTTTCGGATGAATCTGGGAAAACATTCGTTTCTTTAAATGATGTCTAAATCAGGTCATTGGTGTTCTCACAGAAAAGCTGTTTTCACCCAGCTCTGTAGTGCTGGAACTAACACACATGCTGACGAATGCATTTGGCTGATAGAAACACCTTTATTACAGTGTGGCAGGCATTTCTTTGACTCATTTATCTTCTGCATGATTTAATGTACAGATTCCATTCAGACTATGTTTTGCAGATAATTTAAGCCTTTTAGCGTACCATCTGTTTCTGATTTTGTATACTATAAATGTATAATTTATTTGAAAGAAATTGAAGCATTTATAATAGAAAGCGTCAAGATGCTTGAAGAATATCAAGACGCATGAAAGTTGTGATTAAAAATCTGTGTTTTACAATCAGATACATGTTTGTGTTGTTAAAAAAATGAATATGAACTTGTTTGCTTGGCAGAATTCAAGATCTGTAAACATTGCCTTCATTTTGACCAGTTTGTCCTGTTTAAATTTTTTTGCAAATAAATGAAAATAAAAACAAAATTTTATTTGGAAATTGGGAGAAATATTGTCAGCAGTTCACAGAATGAACTGAAAATTATAATTTTACCGAAACCTAGCAATAAATCGAAAAATTGACTAGGGTATTTGGGTTGTTGGCAAATAAACCGTATAGGTGTCCTGTGGTTAGGGTGACTATCCCTTCCGCTTTGCGTTTTACCGGACAGCATTTTCACCCCTTATCTCGCACGACGCATATTGAGAAAATCTCTATTGGTTTTTAGTTGTCACATTAAGAAACATGTTTCTACGCTTGTTTGCGCCAATGTTGCGTCAACTATTTAACTTCGCAGTGTTACCGGCGCACACCAGTGTTCAATGAGCTCACACAAACACAACTATTTAAAGCCTGACTTTTATCCAATGTATAAAGAGGAAGTGATTTCAGTCATCAAGAGGCTGAGACGTCTGTCAGTAGATCGGGTGGCGATCCTCCCAAGTCAACTTGCCGAATAAAAGCTCACTAAAACATTGTAAATAGTGTGGCTTTTTAAACTATGTTTAGCCTATGGTTGTGGTTAGCGTTTTAAAATAAAACTTATTTACAAATCATGAAATGCATTATTTGACAATAATACATTTTTAAAGAGAAATTCTTTTTCATTATTTGTTTGTTCTTTATTCCTATAGTTTACTCTTAAATTTAAATAGACAGTGAACCTTAAATTGAAATCACCAATAAAATGTTTTGTTATATAACTTTTTGTTTTGTTATATAACTGTTTATCTATGCCTAAAATATGTTGTAGTTAGAATGGACTTAATAACAAATTATTTTAATAAGCTAAAATATTATATTAAAATGTTTTAATTCTGATATTATATCACAGTTTTACGCATTTTCAATGTTGTCCCACATTGTCCCACACAAACAGATTACCTGTCCCACATTTGGTTTGTTGGTTGGTGGTCACCCTACCTGTGGTATGACGGCAAAAAAATGGAGCAATAAATATAAATCTCATTTATGCTATTTTATGTTATTAACAGAAATATTAATAATTTAATATATTAACAACAGTTCTTTCTCAATTTTTGCTGTCATAGCATAGGACACATGGTACGGTTTATTTGTCAACTACCCATTTGGAAATGTGTGAACCAATGATTTTAGCGTCCAAGGGAGTTTTAATGTGCAGATTGTCCAGGTCTTTTGATGTGGGGAATACCCTCCTTTTTGGCCATTGCTCTGTTTTGGAGCAGATCCATTCTCCTTTACGACTTTTCCTCTCAATGGTGCTGTTTGTCTTCATCTATCTCCTAATTATCTTTACAAACTCTTCCAACCGAAGCCTTTTTCAATGTCAAAATAATGCTCGTAAATTTATGGTTCCTCGGGTCTGCCAGTAAGAGATTTGACGTCTCTGAGGGGCTTTTAGGTCAATTCAGAGCAGATGTATGTGTCAGTGACCTGGGAACAAGGTTTTTCCTTTCCAACCTCTGTGAACGCAGAACCAGGTTCTCTGAAACAGATTTACGGCCTCTCGTCCGAACCCTGGTCATCAGATTCTTAGCTTTGCGTTCGTACCTCATTGCATCTTCTCCGAAGCTATTCAATGCGACACATGGAGCTAAATGCCCAGGTTGGATGCTTCTCAACAGACTCGAATTCGAAAATTTTGCCGAAATTATCCGGTGAGTCACGGCGGGTGCAGTCGCCCGTGTAACATTGCATATTTAAAGCAACAAGACACTTTGTCTGAGGTGATAAATCAATATCCAGTGCTGTTATGCTGCACTTGAGCAGACAGGCTTAGGTTTGGAGGTTGAATCCCATAATGCATTCCTCCAAATGTACCAAACCACAAAGTAAGAGACACTAAGCGTGTGCGCTTTGTAATCCGTGTGTGGCGTAATGATCGGATAGAGGAAATAAGAAGGGGACGGGCTTATCGAGAGCCGTACGGGAGGCATCACGTTGCGTCCCGAAAAAGCAACACATCATCTTAATTGAGTTTTTAATCCTGTACGATCAGGACATGGAAAGCTACGAAAAACAAAAAAATCTCTTTCATTCAAATAAACATTTTCAGCTGCTTATTGTTAGAAAAGTGGCTATGTTTCATTTCCTGGTTTATGTTCCTGGTTTGTGTGAGAAAGCTGTAAAAGAAAGCGCTGTCTGTGTAAAAAAGGGAAAGCGAGATTCCACAAGCAGTGAATGTATGAGCAAGACGGAGCTGTGCTTAGGTGTGTATGAATGTGTCAGTGTGTTAGTGTTTAGCGTCTTAGAGCATTGCTTCATCGTGTTGATTTACAGT
This sequence comes from Triplophysa tibetana, assembly GCA_008369825.1. NCBI lineage: Eukaryota > Metazoa > Chordata > Actinopteri > Cypriniformes > Nemacheilidae > Triplophysa > Triplophysa tibetana. The sequence goes on along the minus strand of CM017914.1, from coordinate 8,545,053 downwards.
TTGGGCTTGTGTGTTATCTGTTTTAAATCACAGCTCGAGCCATGAGCTGGCTAATCTCCAGTCCACCATTCTCAAATTCAACCCATTATACTGGGTGGAACTTGTTGGAACGGAGAGAGAGAGAGAGAGAGAGAGAGAAGGGGAGAGTGCAAAGGGGCTGCTGGTATTGTTATTTCTTAGCATTTATGTGCATTTTGTCGTAATTTGCAAATGATGTCATATTGGCTCACACCTTTCGTTTTATACCGTTTTAGTATACCGGTCCGCACCGCTGATTTGTGTAACGTGAAATTCAAGTTGTCGTGAAACTTTTTGAAATATTCAGTGTCAGTTGCCTCTTTGCCAGTCAACCTCGCCGAAACGGCCGGCGGGTATTCTGAACTGCTGGTTTTCATTAAACACTCTCACTGCATGATTTAAAGGGCTACGTCAACAGCGCGGCTCTGAGTTTAGAGAAACTGTCTATTTACATCTTTCACAATTTCCTGGGATAATATTTACCAGTTTTATAGTTTGAACACCAAGTTAAATCAGTTTTTGCTTATGCCGGGTTGTCAGAAATCATGGAGCCAGACGAAAAATCAGAGCGGCGAATGCAAACAGGAAGTAGAATTATGTTTGCTGCAGCTGCATTCATCCCTAGTTTCCACTGTTGTGTTGTTTCATTTTAGTTATGTACTTTGGACAGCTTTGTGTCTGATTCTAACCTACTATCCTTTGTGATGCTAAGAATAAAATAGGATTTTATGGCCCCTCTGGCCAATATGACATTGGGCTTTGACTTTATGGTGACACCTGTTGGTATGGATGCATGGAAAGGTTTTATCTATCAATCCTATTGTAGGTCACCCGAAAACGAACATTTTTTAATGATTTACTTACCTTCCTGTTGTTCAAATATATACTGTATGTTCTTCTGCAGAACACAAAAGAAGATATTTTGAAGTTTTTTTAACATTGATTACTATTGAATGGATACAAAACCAGTGAGACATTCCCCAAAATATCAGATTTTTAATGAAATGAGGGAGAATAGATGACTACTGAATTTGTTTTTTGGTGAACCACCCCATTATGACTAAATATTGAAATAAACTAAAAGATGCATGTGAATGATAGTAATGACCGAGTCATGATTTTGTGTATTGCTCCTTCCCTCTATAGCACAGAAAGGAATTCTTCACCTTTCCCCAGACGTGTATCAGGAGATGGAGGCCAGCCGGAATAAAGGCGTCCCTAGTGCTACTGGAAACTACTTGACACCCAAAGACATAAGCCAAGGGTCCGGAAGTCCGTTCTACAGCCCCGCGGTGGGTAGCACTGCAGCCATCGCCAGAGAGCTGCTGCTGAACGGGACATCGCCCACCGCAGAGGCTCTGATCCTGAAGGGAAAAGCACCTGCTCTAGCCTGTGGCTCCATCCAGCCTTCCCAGCAGCTGGAATATTTAGCCCACATTCAAGGCTTCCAGGTAAGGAAAAATAAAGTGGTTTTGTTGATTGTCATGTCTGTTTCGCTCTCTCACTCTCTATCTCTCTCTCTCTCTCTCCCTCTCTCTCTCTCCACACTCCCCTATACGAGGACTTTAGATTTCATAACACCTCTTGTGCAGGCTAAACTTGATCTGCTTAGTTTACGCTGTGGTACATGTGAAGGTGCAGTCTAAAGACTGCTTTTGTCCTTCCTGTTCCTGGGAAGTTATGCCTTGTGGTACAATTCCACTTCCTGTCTGCATTACATCGCAGACAAAGAATAACCACTTGTCTTTTATCTTATTGCTCTTCCGCAACTTGTTTGGTGGGTTTGTGGGTGTGTCTTTACCATCTACTATTTTAAGTACAGATGTCAATGACGTCTGTACATGTAGATATAGGCCAATTTTAATAAAGGAGCATGGGCTAAAATCAAAGAGGCCCTTCGAAAAGGATAAGTGAGAGATATTCAGCAAATAAACCAGTTAGATATTTACATTTACTTTGCAAGCTCATTTTGTGCAATAATGTGTATTATTGGTCACCAAAAATGTTGGTCTATGAACTATGCATTATGATTCATTCACTAATAATTGAGTAGATGATTCGTATTCACATGCACATTTGACCTTCGTACAAAAACTTTCTGCCTAATTTACAATACGTGTAAGCACATGAATTTGTTCTTAACCTCATCATAATGTTTGTGAATTTGGAGTATTCTAAAGGAGCGGTCGCGTGCACTAGTTAAATCATTTGCATAAACCACGCCCAAACTGTTGCTTTTACAGTAGCCCTAAACGGACAAACTGCTCAACAGAGTGCGTTTCTTAAACACATCTCCTTTGGCTAAGGAGTGAAAACATAACGACATCATAGTTCTGTGTCAGCTATCATAATGTTTCGAAAAGGAGGGGTTTAGGAGTGAAGTGAGCCATTGGTTGCAGTTTAAAACCTCACCACTAGATGCCTCTTAATTTCTTTAAATTCTTAAATTCTTCACAGCACTATAAAACATGTATTATAAGTGCCAAATAAAAAAATAAAAAAATCGATTTCATCACAAATCACTAAGCTAGTCACCTGGTGGACCGATAGTTGACCACCCTTTCCCATCCCATAATGCTCTCTGGCCTTCTTAATTCAGCAGCAGGTGCTTTTAATATTGGACAGTAAAAACATTTTATCTTAACCTGCTAAGGTTGCCTTTGAAAGGTTGCTTTTGTTTTTGCTCAGAGCCTTCCTGTAGTCTGAAACCCGATGAAGAACGCTGAAGCAGCCAATGTAAACACGAGGAAAAACAGCAGGTTTCACTTAAAGGGCCAGCTGCGAGGGATGAGCCAGCCTGCCTGTGTGAATAACTCCACGTCAACCCCCCCCTTACAAACCTGATAAGAATCCCGGGCAGCGATCTTAATGGCTTTATCCCCTCATTTTGTGGTGTCTTCTCTCAGGAGAGATTTGACTCTGTAATAGAGACGCAGCAGGAAATTGAGACGATGTGGGTCGATAATGAAAACCCGAACATATCGAAAACACAGTCTGTCAAGCTGCGTCTGTTGCGCTGAAAGGCAGATTCCTGGATGTTATATGTTTGCTGGCACATGTTCGTATGGAACTCGTGCAAGCAGTATACACATGTTGGCAAACATTCACACTGCCAAAGGACACGTTTAAATCATACCAGGCCTGTCCTTACAGTGATTCAATTTGTGTTTGAGGGAGTTTAAAGGGACAGTTCACCCAAAAATGGAAATTCATTCTTCATTTACTTGCCCTCAGGTTGTTTCAAACCTGTCTTCATTTCTAAAGATATTTAGAAGAATGTAAGCAATTTTCATTTCTGGGACATCATCCACTGGCATAGAAGAAAAATAATGTTTCTTTTTTGTTCTGTTGAACAAACAATGAGATATTTTGAAGAATTTAGGAAAACAGTTTTCGGGCACCTTTGACTACAATAAAATTGTTCATACTATGGTTGTCAAAATTGCTAACGTTATTCCAAAAATCTTTCTCTTTGTTCAACAGAACAAAGCTCATTCATACAGCTATGAAATTACATGAGGGTGAGTAAATGATGACAGAATTTTTCATTTTTGGGTGAACTATCCTTTCAAACATTTGTTGTTATGAAAGCCCCTATGAGGCCCTGTTTGGTATTGGCATAGGAGCAACAGAAACACCTGCAACAGTTTGGAAAAACCAAGAACCAATGTTCAATCAGTTTCTTAAAGCGGTCGTGCTATGTTACAGATGTGGTACTTATCGTGGACTCACAGACATGGTTATTCAAGCGACTGTTTCCTGTAAAGCCAGATTTTGATCTCGAAATTCAAAACACTTAGTTTGATCGAAAAGTTAATGGACAAATAGGGCCGAGCCTTGTAGAAATAAGGACCCAGCATAGTATGACTTTGGTGTTCTTGGAATTCACCTTGAGATAATTGAGATTCAGACACATGGGGCCCAGAATACAAAGTGATTTGATTGATGGAATTTGGCCAGAGGATGAAAATTGCAGGGCATAAGTACTTTGGCTCTTTGGAAGGAGTGATTATATGAAGAGAAGAAGAAAACGGTTTGTTTGCTGTTAATTTCACTGTTTGGAGGCCTGTTAGCTCAGGTCATATTTGATTGAAGAAGGGCAGAAATAATGGAATTGGTTTAGTAATGCACAACATATGCTCGCTCTATTTTTCTTTCTGTCTCTTTTATCATTTCTCATTTGTTCTCTTTATCTCTGTAGTACAAGTGAAATTTTATAACTTGTTATTGTTCTAGATAAGCTTCCCATTTTGGCTTTGTTTCTGTTTACATTTTCTCTAACCTTCTTAACCTTCTCAGAGGTTCTCACCAGTTGTCTTCATCTTCAATATGACTTTTTTTACACATACAGTGCTTAGACAATTGACTAGACCAGCGGTTCTCAATCCTGGTCCTCGCAGACCCCCGCTATGCTTATTTTGTATGCTTCTCCTACCGCTTCGGAGGTTTGTTCAATACGCCCGTACAAGCCCTGCGAAGTAAACATCACTAGATATTCTGCCATAATTCCAGTTCGAAATGGGGGTGTATGTTCCATCCAAAGGGCACTAAGCGTGCAAATCTCAAGATTACGGTTAAATAACCCTTCAATCTTCCGTAGTAGGTTTTGTCTGTGTGAGGACGCTCTATTCGTGTTCTCAAATTAATTTATTAATTTAAATATAATATAATTTATAAGTATTTGGGATTACCAAAAAAATTTTTACGTGATGGTTAATCAACCAATATGTATAAACTCTTTAGTCACAGTAGTATTTCTAGCAATACAGAAATGCTTGAATATAAATATTATTGTTTTTATCCAAAGATTTAGGAAGAAAGGCAGATAAGATTGTGAAACACTTTATTATTTGTATTTATTTTTCATTCAGATGCCTCATTACAGTCAGTACCAAAAGAGACTGTGGAAAACTATATAAAAAAATGCCAGAAAGAATGCAAATATTATAATTTATGTGAATTATAAAGATGCTAACACTTTTTGATTATCAAGATAATCTTTACAAATTAACACAACATTTGTTACTTTTGAAGCAGAAATAAAAAAGCTAAAGATGTAAAAAGCTAACATGATGCTATAAACAGACTACACTCAAGCCGTGTTTATAGACGAGCCTGGCTCCGCTTCGCGAGCCTCCGCTGACCGCGCACACAACTCTCCAAACGGACGAGACGTTTATACTTGACGCGTTCGCCGTTGAGATATTCTTTGAACCGACAGGGGGTGCATAAACGAAATCGCCCTGTAAATCCGCAGGATGTAGAAGAAAAGTAGGATTTTTACCGGGATTACATCAGATCATTCAGAATGGCGTCTTGCGAGAAGATATAAGAACAGTTCAAAAGAGCAATGTTGATAAATATAGTTTTACTCTGAATATAATATAAAACGGACACACTGATTATAAAAGATGTCTGTACAGGCAAACCTGTTCAGCCAAAATCTCTTCAAAGGTTTCATGTTGACTGCGGCGCCGCGCGAACTGTTGGCTCGAGTCACAAAAAATGTTGTGCACGCCGCCACGCGAAATGAGCTTGTGCTCACCCAAAGCGAACACCGCGATGACGTCATATTTGGCGCGCGCACCCAGGCGAACTAGCGAATGCGTCGAGTATAACCAGGGCTTTAAGGTCCAAGACTCCGACAACACTTTCAAACTTTATATGAAAAATGTGTTCCCTGTTAAGTAATTACTCTGTGTATGAAACCGCATCTACGTTTTAAGAGATCTGTGCCCATGTTGAATTATTTGTGAGCTTTAAATGCGCGATGACGTCTAATGTCCCCGCCAAAGGAAGTAGGCAATTTTTAGCAACTTGTCAGCAACCACTGTTTTTAAGACATGATACAAGCAGGTTATAAGTGGTTTGTTTTATGTCATAGAATAGAACATGAAAGTTTTAAGAGTTTTTTTTAACACAGATCTCATTTCGGGCGATTTATATAAAACCCACTCAAAAACCCATAGACTGGTTTTGCGTACATAACACGTTGTCTCCTCGCCTCCCTATTCATTTACATTTACGCATTTGGCAGACGCTTTTATCCAAAGCGACTTACAGTGCATTATCTTATACATTTATACTTAGGTTTGTGCAATCCCCTGGGATTGAGCCCACAACCTTGCATTGTTAAAGCAATGCTCTTACCACTGAGCTACAGCAAAGCTGTTATGAAAGCTATTCTCACTACTAAAAAAACATTAATTTGGTGCTTATTAATAGTTAGTATAATAGTTGTTAGGTTTAGTTATCGGGGAGATTAGGGAAGTAGAATATGGTCATGCTGAATATGTGCTTTATGAGTACTAATAAACAGCCAATATTCTAATAATATGCATGGTAATTAGCAATTTGTTAATAGTGAGAATTTGACAGATTACTAGAGCATTTGTCTTTTCTCTTTTATGATCTAATACATTTTGGTCTAATAAATTTGTTAACCACTTCACAAAGACCATTTTGCAAAACATATACAACCATGTCCAGAAGCACTTCCGGTTTTGCACTAATGTTAAGACAAAATACAACCAACAGAATATTTAAACGACATCAAAATGTTAAACAAAAATCTTTAAGACATATCCTGTTGAAAAAACATTCTCTTTTTCTATTAAAACCATCACAAAATTCCTTTTTGTTTTGTGCTTCGGGCTTTATTCCACTGGGATTAATATGCCAGAAAACCACTAACCAATACAATCCATCACATACCAGTAGACAACATTATAGTTTCCATTAAAACCAATACAGTTCCCATTATAACATTAATCCATTACATTTTCTGGTTCGTTTTGAGCAGAGTTTTTCCATCAGGGACTAAAAAGATGAATAAATAAATATCAAAAACTGAATACGGAGGTGAAGTGTTTGTCACAAAAAAACCCTCCGTTGGTAAGATTTTAGTAGGGATATTTTTTTTCTTTAAACAGCAGATTTCTATGATCCTCAAATTTGTTGCCAGCTCTTGAAGTTCACTGTGGTCTTAAACACTCTCCCCAAATACTCTGAAAGTGTTTCCTGCACTGCTGAAACTAAAAAAATCAGCTGAGCTTGCAGTCTGAACTAAATGTGACAAGTACAATGCTTCCTCTATCCACAAGTCCTCCCTGATCCGACGTACCGGCTTTTTTATCCTAAACCTTGATTGATCTGCTTAAACTCTTTTGGTCATCCGGGTGACTTATTTGGCACAAGTATCATCACCCCATACAGACTCAGAGATGGATCTTTCCCTAAATCCCTTTTCGTTTGAGCAACCGGACCCCTGCCAGCGAGCATTCGCTCCTCCGGCTGGGGACGTGGAGAGTCGCAGAGCACGAAAGAGAGAGGAGAGGTGGAGCAGCGAAGCCAATCTCTGTGGGAACGCCGCTCTTCCACCACATGTCAGGTGCACATCATAAAGGGCCTTTTGTGCTGAGCCCGTGAGCTGCAAAGCAGTATGGGTAAGCAGAGAGCTGCAGGTTGAGCTTAGGGATGAGTCGTACGTTTTCTCTTTTATGAACCCCATTCATCTCTTTGCTCTGTTTGGCGAGTGGAACAGACTGTATCTGAAGCCTCCACCCATCACATATCAACGAAACTGTTTGGCCCGGTTTCAGCTGTTTCTCTCATCTTTCATTTTTCAAAATGATTCTTTCTGTATTTTCTCACCCTTGTGTCGTATGACTTTTCTTCTGTGAAACGTAAAATAAGAAATCTGGAATGATGTATTAGTCGCTGTGTCATGCCATAACAATGAAATGAGACACAACAATGATGCAAAACCATCATCAAATTATATTGATGTGGCTTCATTCCAGTCGTGCTGGTTAGAACGACATGAGAATGTTGTTCATTATTATGTGAACTATTCCTTCAAATGGACTCTTTTTTTGATTCCCCACACCTCCTCCTTCATTGCCCATCTGTTTCTCTTTCTGTTTGTCTGTCTGTCACACTCAGTTTCTAACTTCGGGTGGAAATACCAGCAATACCAAGATTCACATCACAGACGCTGGGTTGTTTCTGCGAATCACGTCCATTGATGTTTTCTGACCTTTGAGTGAATCACGGCTGCTTTTGTAGATGAATGGAGTCGGGTTGATAGAAGATCTCGCACTTGGATTTCTCATCCTGCCAGTGTCGGGCATATACGTATCTCTGTGAGGTTTTGGGTGCTTTGATCACGGGCGGCGACCTTCAGCATCCATATGCCAACTGCTCTACAGTCATGCCATAAATCACTTCATAAATCGCTTGGTAAGCAGGTGATGGAGGCATCTGTTTCATCCTTTATATCAGTGGGGCCTGCCTTCATGATAACCTAAGGTATTACTTTAAAGCCTGAACCTGGTCTGGAAACAAGACCCTCTGACCCCACCAGATCGGTACGGTAGAACTTTTAGAAGGCAGTCACACTACCCATACTCATTGACTTGGTTGGACCATACAATGGCGGCCAGTGTTTTTCGGTTTCCAACATTCTTCCAAATTTCTTCTTCTGTGTTCCGCAGAAGAAAGAAAGCCAAACAGGTTCGAAATGACAAAAAGAGGATGAGTAAATGATGACAGAATGTTTATATTTGTGCAGACTATCCCTTAAAGCTGACCCTTGTGAAACAGCAATATGGTTGGCTGGTTTTAGCTGATCTTCCAGTCTGGTCAAAGCTGTTTAAGCAGGCTGGTTTTGGAGTGGCTTTAACAAGTTTTTTAGCTGGTCAGCCACCAGTATACCCACGTTGGGTTTGTCCAATTTTGACTCAATACTGGGTTGAAATAACCCAACATTTTTAAGTGTGCACCAGGTAAAACCAGCAAAACACCAGCTAGGTCAGGCTGGGAGGTCCAGTTTAAACCAGAACCAACAAAGACCAGCCATACTGCTTTGGCTGTTGTTTTCCCCGCAGGGGGATAAAATATATTATTTTAATTTTGTAGTTACCAACTTTTTCTTTCATGTTGCATACCACACATATTACATTTCTCTCTGGGGAAGCTGCATGGTCTGAGCTTGGACCATGACAGCCAGTAAAAATCTAGAACCATCTAAATTCCGTCCATCTTTTTCCACAGTCAGGCTGAAACACATGATGTGGATCTAATTTTAGGTTGCTAAGTCAGACGCAAGATTGATAACATTACTTGATCCAGTATTATATGGCACATATTTCTAATAAAAATAATATTTAAAATTAGATTTGTTTCTTTTTTGCATTCACTGCAAAGCTGTTAAAAAAAACTGGCACAGACCAGGCCCGGAACGAAGCTTCTTTGTGGGGGGATACTGTCGGGTTTGGCTCTGACCTCAAGTCTGTGCCAATCCACTTGCCTTCAAGTAAGTATCATTACTGTCCATTCATAAATGACTTTAATTTAATTTAATCACGCTTTAATTTCCACGCTGCCCACCTGCAGCATCTTTATAACATGTAACCGTCATCCTGCCTTTAATGGCGAAGCACTGACTGATGATATGAAGTGATTTAATTTCATGAAAGAACATCTGGACCAGAATGGAGTTGTATAATTCAGCTACAGTTTCAGGTTTATCATTTCAATAACACAATTTTGTTGTGTTGGGGGCTGTGGATTGATGTGAGGGGACTCGCTCCATTTATGGTGAATGATATGATTTATGAGATGATTTTGGCACCGGTATGTCTCAGACATCCAACCCATGACTGGCATACTTTAATAGTTGGTGAGTAATAGTTTTTGGATGATTTATAAGTCGGTTAAACATTTCTTTGTGTACTATAAAATCTGGCGTGTATGAAGTTTGTTGATACGAGTGTGCGCCTTAGGGATAAAAGAAGCCATATTTGGATAGGAAAAGCGAAGTGTTATCTAACCGGCAGGACCAATAAATGGGGTAGCAATCCACTTCATCTATATTTTTCACAATAATTCTTACTTTTGCATGTAGAAATTCCCATACAGTTCTCATAGAGACCATTAAATACATAAAGTGGTCAGGTCAGCACATGTTGAATCTAGACGTGCTATAAACAGACATGTTATGGGCAGCGTAGTACATGCAAAACTGCGCTTTGATGTTATCAGGCCTGCTCATGTGTAAAATCCTACCAGCAATATTGTAAGAGATAAGAATCAGCAGTGCACATGTGCTTACATTAAAAAATATATATACTTTTTTTATTGTTTCTCATTATGTAGCAAATCCCACTTTAATGAAAACTAAACTATTGGATGATGCCTATTTTAAACATCTGCACCATGCCTTCGTATGACGCAATTTATTCCCTTGTGTTTTTCTTACCCCCATATTCTCCTCTCTTTGTGGGAAAACCACTTCAGATGGGGCTGGCAGCGTCTGACGCTCAACTTGGCTTCCACCGCACGTCTTGGTCTTAGACACATTCAACATCAAACACATCTCCTGTCCAACCATCAAAGAGCAGGACGGTTTGTTTCTGTCACTCCTGCCCTTCCCCTTGTTTCTAGACCTGGTGTTTATGCCGAGATTTCATTAGCAAACACATGCTGGACGTGATAATCCCTCGGGGTCTGATTTTTGCCTCGTTCTGATGGGGACCAGCTGGGTCGCTGTGGCGTATTTGTACACAGAGTGATCTTCAAAAACAGAGTTTGGAGATGAATCTTGGGTATGACAGGATGCTGGCATTGTTACTAGTGCCTTAAAAACTTGACGATGGCCCGCAGATATTTGCTCAAAGGGGGGATGGACGCACAATTAGGAAAAGTTTTTTTCAAATCCAGTCCGGACAGTCAACAGTATAAACAGTTACAGAATAATAAATGTAATGTCAGATGTAATACTGGAGTGAGAAAATAGGAAAAAATACACCATACTAAAGACACAGTTGCTGTCAGTCTTTCACATTGCTGTTGGATGACTTTGTCAATTCTGAGGTTTAATATTGTTGATATTCAACAGACACTGGACTGAAATGGCCACAATACATTTAGAAATGCTACTTAAATTAGAATTTTGAATGGTCTCTAGCTTCTTCACGCGGCTGTATATATTAGCTATTTATGTTATTAGAGACTAGGTGATAGTTTACCCAAAAATGAAAATTCTGTCATCATTTCCTCACCCTCATGTCATTTCATAACCATATAAATTACTTTGTTCTGTGTACTTAATTCTGTGACATCATTGACTGCCATAGTAGAAAAAAATGAAATTGTAGTTTTAGGGGCCCGTAAACTATTTGTGTTCCTAAATTTTTCAGAATATCTCACTTTGTGTTCAACAACAACAAAATATATAAACAACATTCCGCTTCTATGGTAGTGGACGATGTCACAGAACTGAAAATTGCAAACATTCTCACAAATATCTTTCATTGCGTTTTACAGAACAAAGAAATGTATACAGGTTTGAAGAGGTTGAGTAAATGATGACATAATTTTCATTTTTGAGTTTCTTTAAGACTAGTCCCTGACTAAAAGGAACGTTTGAGCTATCTTGACTGAAAATAAATTGCCCTGCCATATCTTGAAATATGTCAATGCCAATGTCTCAAGTTGCACACCAGTAACGTTTTTATGTAAGTAATTTTATAAAAAACGAGTAAAATATCCAAATGTATTTAACTAAGGCATAGTCCTAGCTTAAACTAAGCCTTGTCTGTGAAAGCGGGCCATTCTATTATTCAACGTATCTAAAAATGGACTAAATTACTATTTATATGTGCTATTTACATCTAAACGCAAGCTGCTCTCAACAGACTGTTTGTTATAATTGTTAGTTGAGTCTATTTTATGCGGAGTCCTTCATTTCTGCCAATGTGAAGTGTTCCAAATCAGTTACTCATACCTTAGAAGGCATTAGTATGGACAGCAGGGTAGGTTTAGCACAGCCATTGAGAGAGAGACTCACGTCAACTTCGTTGACTCCAATTAAACGTTTTTTTTTCACAGCAGTGGGGGTTCATGGAGCCTCTCAATAGTTACTGGAAGTTACTAGTAACGCATTGAGCTACGCCTTAACAGACCGACTGAGGTAAACTTTGAACAAATTTAAAGACGCAAGTCGTTTAATGAATAAAAAATGAAAGAAAAAAGGAATTAAAAGAAAGAACACAACTTCCTGGAACTATCTGAAGGATCCATGAATAAAGTGACGCTCGAAAAATTTGACCTTCTGTTGTCGCGTCTCTCTCTTGCTCAATATTTTCTTTTTTACTGAATTCTAGTATAAACTTTTATTTTTTATGATCTCTGTTATTGGACGACCTCCTAATGTACAAGAAACAGTTAACGACAGTGTTCGTCGCATATTCTTCTTCTCGCAGTCAGTGTTATTGACATTGTCTTTTAAACACACTTGACAATGGCAGGTCTCATGCATCTCTCTCTTCAGGGCTCTTGAAGACCTTACATAAACACATTCATTTAGTCAGAGATTCTATCAGTCCGTAGCACCGCATCATTTTCAAGCTTAGTGTTTTTGACTTGTACTTGTAGGAAAGCCACCCAAACATTTTAGATATATAGATAGACTGTACAAAAAAGACAATATACATTATACACATATAGACAGTCTATACACAATATGCACAGTAGACATTGAACATACACATTAAATATGCAGGTGTACATAAAGTGCACACAGTACAGATATAGGTAAGTTTGGTAATGGATGGTTATTGCATTAGGTTATAGTTATAGTTATAGTTGTCTTGTTTTAAACATAAATCATAAAATTTTGTTAGATTTAAACTTGCAGCTGCAGTTTCTTGATTTTCTCTACCTGGCATGTTGACCATCTGATGTCGCTTTATGGATCGAGTGTTAGTGTGCAGGTTTTTCCATTAAATCAGTCCAGTCACTAGGAAGATTCGTTCAATTTTTCTCATTCTGGTGGTCTTAATTAATTAATTCTTTGGCAAGAATGCTGGATTTGTCAGTATTTTGTAAGAAATCTTATCTGTTGCATTATCTCTGTTTGTTTCTAACTACCATTAAATAGAGAATTTAGCTTGTTTTAGGCTTTCTTTTATCTTTAAAATCAGCTGGCTAGTAAAACTGGCCTGATCACGTTTAGAGTTTTGCATCTGTCATCTGTGTTTGTGCGTGTCGGAAGACCTAGAGGAGCTTTGCGTGTGTAAAATGTAGATACGATCCGCAGTTTAAGTGCTTTGAATTAGGGTGTAAGGGACAGGATTGTGTGCAGCACTGATGTGTATGCCCATCCACTTAAAGTTCTGCAAAGCATCTGTCTGGCAGAGTGCAGCCCTCACTGCTGTCTTAAAAAAATGACCATAAGTCAAACCAAGACAGTTCTCCGGCTACAAAACTCTCTGGAAGCAGTCAGTCACACATTGTGTCCAGCCGTCCAGACGACCACGTGCAGTTTTCTCATGGAACAACACCTTTAAAAGCCAGTGGACACATAGATCCTAGTTTACTGAATTCATTCCGCTATCCACACTTGTCTACAATGTGCCTCTTACAAGTCACTTTTATAAAATAATTCATAAAAACGGATTTGATTTACATTGTGCAAATCAAAAACTTGTATCTGATTTTTTTGAGCGAGTGTACAAATTGATAAATCAGTTTTAAATTGATTTATTATTGTGCATTGCACAATCTACAATCTTTATGTTATTAAAATAACCCATTCAAATTATTGGGGTATTGCGTAAGTGTATTCCTGCTGAAAAGCAATAGAAATTTGAATGCTTTCTATTACAAATAAACCGTCAGCTGTTTTCTATTAAAACCATTACAAAATTGCTTTATGTAGTATGTTTTGGCCTAGTTCCAGTAATATTTAATGGTCTTCTGCTGATTTCCACCTGCCCGATAACATCCTGCCAATAAAACCCAACACATTTACAGAATGTGAATTAGGGCTGTCACCATATCAGATTTTTTCTACACGGTTATTGTGGCCAAAAGAATTCACATTACCAATATTATCATGTTATCTATTAAAATGTTTTAAAAAAGAAATAAGAAATGCCATTAGTCAGATTCATCTTTAATTTAGTTTATTTGTGTTTTTTTCTGTTTTTTGGACAATGAAACAAACTCAAAATACAAGTGTGTGGAGAGAGAGAGTTCGTAGCCATTGCGACTCCCAAGGCAAAATTTTGAACGTGTGCTGAAAGTTTATGATATTATTATATTATTGTGTAAGGAATTAAAGTGATAGTTCGCCTAAAAATCATAATTTATTGTATCTCACTCTCTTGTCATATCAAACCTGTATGAATTTATTTCTTCCACAGAACACAAAAGAAGGTATTCTGAAGAATGTTGTTAACTGGCGTCCATTCACTTGCATTGGTTTTGTGTCCATACAACAGAAGTGAATGGGTACCGCCGTTGTTCGGTTACAAACTTTCTTCAAAATATCTTCTTTTGTGTTCGGTAGAAGAAAGTCATACAGGTTTGAAATGACAAGAGGGAGAGAATATGATTTCAGAATTTTCCTTTTTGGGTGAAGTTGCACTTTAACACGATATTGAAAATCATGGTTTCAATATTATGGTTATAGTCAATACTGGTATATTCTGACACCTCTAATGTGAAAATTTGATCCAATCCTTCTCCTTAAAGCTTTGGTCATCATTGCCAGTGTGATGTGTATATCGGTCAAGCACAAAAGTGGCCCATCATACAGAGTCCAAAAATCTTTACACACTCTCTCCCCCCCCACACACAGACACAATTTAAGTGTTGTTGAGTAGAGTTGGACATGCAGAGGTGTTCTCCCAGAAATCCCAGAGAGCGAAAACTGTGCCAGATCTCGTCTCAAAATCACCATATCCATTTGCAGTTACCATCATAGCACTCGGAAAACCAAAAACAAAGATTACAGATTACCAGGTCTTTGGGACCAGTTTATACATAAAGTTTTCTGAGGTCGGAACCACAATTCAAGACAAACTTTACTTTGAAACACATGTCATAATAAAATTCCCTTTTCTCTGTTGTTTCGTCTCATGCAGGTGCAGTACAAGGATAGGCAAACCGACAAAGAGTGCATAACTTATCTCACCCTGTCACCTGTGCAGATGACTTTCCACGGCATTGGGAGCTCCATTCCTGCTAGCCATGACCAGGTAAGATAACTGCTATGTGTTTCAGTGGGGTAAGACCATATTGAACATCTGGGACATTGAAAACCTTGGACACCTTAGGCAGAACAATCATTTGATACGATTGCTAATATAACTACATTTATGCTTACTCTGCTACACCTGTGTGGCATCATTTGTTTGTATCTGTTGTTTTCAAAAGTCTATCAAAACCTTTCGGGTTTAACTAGATTTAACTTATATTTAAGGGCTAGTCCACACATACACAGGTATTTTTAGAAAAGTCTTTTTCCTTCTTCATTTAAAAAAAACCGTGTCAACGCAGAAACACGCCATAAAGCGCTTTCAAAAGCATGCCAAACCAACAGGTGGCGATATAACCCTACACATAAAGCCGTGTTGGCCAATCAAAAGCCTGGAATCTGTCGTCAAAAGGTGATCGCGCCACGCAATCCAACGTCATTCGCCGGACTTCCAGTTTCACTGTCTATTATACAACACTGAAACCAAGTTTCTAAAAAATAAAAAAAGTTTGGTTTCGGTGACGTGGTACTGTATTTGCGTGTGGACGAACGGCCAAACCGCATAGAAAAAGCTGCGGTGTTGAAAATATCTGTGTGGACAGGGCCTAAGAAATGATTTATTTAACAGGCATTGATTTCCTCCCTTTTTACCATAGTTTTTCCAGCCAGCAGACAGCATTCCATGCTGATTTATTGATTGCTTTGGAATACAAAAGCAATATTGGAAAAGGGGTAAACCAATTGACAGAGTAGCGATGACATGTTCGAAAGTACAACAGAATGTGCTGTCATTAAAAGATGTTCATTATGGAAATTCATCAGGGAGAACATGTTGTGCACAGATATTTTACTGCACTGTTTGTTTGCCGAGTTTCCTTGGATATGTGCGATTACACACAGCTGGTGGCGTTCCTTCTCCTCGCTATCTCGCGGGCATCACCAGCATTTAACTCTTCAAGATGTTATCACCGCCAAAATTTGGGCAACCACGCACAGCCATTACCCCCATTGTTAATGATAAGCGTGATTTTGTCACAGACCAGACCGCATTTGATTAGGTTTTCGTTTTTCATTTTTCTTGCTGTAATTATGAAACAAAAAGGACCCCAGGATCCGGGCTGGCTGGTATTCATGAGGTGGCGTATTGTGCAGCGTCATCCATGCAGAAAAGCGGTTGCTTACATTATCTAATCTAAACATAGAACTCTCTTTTGTTCTGCCCTTCAAAGCTCCACTCTCTAATAAAGGCTGTCCTATAACCAGTAATGGGGATTTCTGTTGTGGGGACAGTGCCGCCAAATCAAAATGAAGGCAATATAGGCCATGGGCTTGTTGTTGCCAAAAGCATTGGTGCATGACCAACTGTTGGGGTGCCTTCCTTTTCTTTTTTAGGATTCTTAGTACAGTGGCGTCAAGCCACAAAGGGAGTCAGAACAATGAGACCGGAGTGGTTTTGGATTTTGACACTTTTTGGCCTGAGTTGCTCTGTTGCTACGCAGTCTTGTGTTTAGTTCTAATGCTCCATTTTAGCGGCAATAGGCTCTTTCGCAATATTCCATAGTTGTAATGTTTACAGATGACAAGTAGTTAAAGGCCCGTTTTGAAGTCCCGTCTTACTCTGTTGTTACTAATATAAAACCCAGTGGACAACTAGCCTGGTCACGGCTGTAATGATTTTCAATGATTTTGACTGCAGTGGGTTAATAGCTCATAGCAGGTGATCGTGTGTTATCAAAGTTTAGGAATTGACGTCACATGGCGTGCTGTATGGATGGGGTTTTTAATGCATGTGGGCGTGGTCACGTGGGCCAGGTTGAATAGGCTTATCTCTCTAACAAGAGCTGTGAGTGTGGCCAAAGGGACTGTGATTGGGTCAATTGATAACTCTTTCCTCAAGATTACCAGTATGCTGTCATTCAAGATGAATGGGACAGGTCTGTGGGTAATGAAAAGTGTCTGATTTGACTTGGCTTTTTATATCATGCATTAACAAGGTATTTTGAACATGACTTTAGATTTTTGATGTGCAATCATAATATAAGGGAGTATGCCATTTCCTGACATTTAATTTAATTTAAATTATTCCTAAAGCACTTATCATCCCAGTTTTGCATAGTTACAAAGCAACTTTACAGTGTTACGCGTATTCCAGAGATAGTTCGTCCAAAAATAAAATTGTCATCATTTATTTGCCCCCATGTAGTTTAAAATCTTCCTTCTATTGAAATAAATAAAGATATTTTGTCTCAGTGGTTCCATACAATGGTAGTCAATGAAGGTCATTGTTGTTCGGTTACCAACATTCTTCAAAATATCATCTCTTGCTTATGCTGAAGAAAGAAAGTCATAAAGGTTGGGAATGACATGAGGGTTAGTAAACAATTCAAGAATTTTCCTTTTTTGGGTCGACTGGAAATGAGTAAATATGTAGAATACAAGATGACAAAACCGAGAGGCATGTTTTAGAAAAACAGAGAGCACAACCCCACTCTCACGTCAAGCATATCACATGTTTCGTTTTTTTACATAAAAAGAATGTTAAAATGTAACAGTATAGCAACTAGATCAAATAAAGATCCACGTTTTGTGACTACTTACATCCAATAAAACCCTTGTGTAAAAAGTTATGTAAAAAATGCTTGCGAAATGCAAAGTATGCTCTTATAAAAGGTTTTGGCATATTTTTTCATATTTGTGGGCTAGTTGCCTCATATTTGATCATTGCTACAATACCATCACATCTGTGTACTTCAGTGCCTCCACTTTTTCAAAAGAATAACAGTAAAGTATTGGTATAGTACAGACATCAATAAAATGCGTTCTGATTGGCCGTAAGGCGCTCGACCAAAGCAGTACCAGGTCACGGCTTGACACTTACTCATTGGTAGAATTGACAGAGTCCTGCAGAGAGCTGTGTAGAGCTGCTCCTGCATTTTCCTGGCTCCTGCAGAGCTTGTCAGTTCACAAGGCCCGTGGCCCTGCTTTTTCTCACTGCTGAGGAAGGCCTTGAGCCCCCATTGCCTGACACCCCTCCTGCCCTGATCCTTGGCCCTCCATGTGCATTCCTGGAAGGCCTGGGTGGTTTAGATATACAGCTGAGTGCCCCCGCCGACCCCGTGCCAGCTACGCAATGCCATCTGCCTGACATATGTTTACATGAATGTTTCTCTGAATGCCCTACCTTTAGTGTCGAGCTTACTGGAAGTTTTGTCTTATCTGGATTTCATTTTCATTTGAGTTAGTCATGACACTAGATACCATTGTCTATTATTATTAGTGAGATTGAGAAGTTTGCTTTGCGTTTATGGTTCTTTGAAGCATCATTGTTAGCGTGATTGCATTCTTTTCACACATATCAACACTGGGTTGAAATGATCTACTATATTGTTCCAAGACGTTTTTTTACTACTTGATTCCAGGAAAGCCGCGTCCATATTTTGGCTTGTTAGAGCCTTTAAATTGTTCGTGTTCCGCTGAGCCGAAGTAACAGGCATGGGCCCGCAGCGGCAAGAAACATGTCAAGAGAAGAGCTCGCAAAGCCACTCGCGAGGTGTTGCTTATACAACATGGAGGCCCTAAAATCGAATGTGACAGGACGAATTTGGCTGCTGCTGTGTGTGCACGCTGTGCTCAGCTGGCTGCTCTTTTCCCATGAGCGTTTGCCTCTAGAAATCAAACTGAGGCTTGGGAATACTGCAAGCACATACATGAGGGTAGAGTTGGTTTCTGAAGATCTAAAATGAAGAACCGGCCGTTGTTGGCTTCAAGTTGTCGAAACTTTGCTGCTTTTTTCCCCCTGTACACTACACAAATATTGAGTGATATGATATGTAATATGGGCAATAAATAATATATCTAATTGCCACGTTGTCTACAGCAGATGTTGCACAATTTTATTCTGAGAAACACATTTTCTTTGAGAACGTATTTTCACTTAAATGGAAAGTCAGATTCTTGTGGTATTTTTTCAGTGTGGATTTTACTTTAAACATCAATCATCCTTTTCAACAATTTTCCAATGCCTGGCTGTCAGCGTGAAAGCATACAGATTTCCCCTCTCAGACAGCTCAGACATTATTTCCCAGCAATTAAGTGGTGTCCTTGAATCTTGTACCTTTCAATAACAGTCTTCTTTATTCTAACCGAAGGCTCGTTCGTGGCAAGAATGTGTTCCTCTTGAGGGAAATGTCTCTTTCATAACGAAAAGCGAGGAGAAAGTGCGACAATCCTGACACCTGTTTAGAGAACGGGCAGCTATTGACAGGCCTGATTCATGGCTGAGAGGCTGCTGCGTCCATCTTCAGAAGATCTCCTGCTGGGTGCTGGGCCGTTTGAAGTCTACTCTGGACCAGGGCTGGAGACGTTAGTACAGCAGGCCGCCCCTGTCAGGGGTCTCGCCGTGTTACTCAACTCGGCAGCTGTTCGCGTCTTCTCTCTTTGACACGGACTGGGTCTTGCATAACGTCTCTGTCGCCTACGACAGCACCTGTAGGAAATCCGTTACATAAAAACAAAAACAAAAGGGCTAATCTTCGTTACTTGGATGAGGATTATTATTTTAAAGAGGATTAGCTTTTGAAGATTAATTGTGTTTTGAAGGTCCACTATGCAAAGACCTGGTAATTGAAGGTTGTTTCGGGTTATGAAATACACTACTGAATATTGTGATTATCGTTGATCTAGATGCATTAAGAACAAACAGTTCAATATTAAAAATGGCCAAAGTATGTACATTTTTAAATAAGCATAGCAGATTGTAATTTGGAAGAGATTTTGAGTAGTGGCATGACACACACAAACGCACACACACACACACACACACACAGCCAGAGTGGTAAAATAGCGTACTGAAACCTGTTAAGAATGTATTACTGAAATGATTAATATTTCATTCCAAAAACATCCCGAATGAAAATAATATGATTTATGATATTATTTATTGATCTTTAATCTATGCTGATTTTATCAAATAAATAAAATAAAAAACTTTAATGCCATCATGCGTAACTGTATTGTAGTGAGAATCCAGTGAAAATCAAAAATGAAAATCAGGAAAATTACAAACAAACAGAAAAATTTCTTGCTTGACAATGTTTTCATTACATTGTCAAAACGTTAAAAGATGCCTTTTAATACACTTTTGTTTTCAATTCAAATTGATTTTTTTTTTCAATGTTTGTGTGTCCCCAGTACACAATAGTTTTTTTATCCTAGAAATGCCTATTCATTCTAAAACAGACTTGCATATGCAAAATAAATATTTTTTGGTTGTTAGGACAATAATGTGACCAATACATGATTTTGCAAGAATTTTTTGTCTTAAGATGGCTTAAATGCATGTACAAATTAACCAGTCAGGGCTTTTCTAGGTGGACCTACCTGTAAATTGCAATATGTAAACAAAAAGATTTTTTTTGGTAGATTTTTTAATCTAATTTATATAATGAAATCGCAGATATTACATTTTGATCCGGTTATACATTTTTTTTGCTCGTATTCTGTTGAAACGTTTGTAGTGTTAAAAAACTGAAACAGGAAGTGCTTCCGGTCCATTATTGGATCAGCGTTGTTTACGAGTTCCAATGTTGTCTATACCATGTATTTACTATTCATATTTAATAAAAAAATAACTTAAGATTAAGAAATCATCGAGGGTAACAAGGCCGACACCAAATCACAAGAGTAAATGGGACACACAGTTGGAAGCTTCGGTGAATGCATCCTATGACGGGTTTTACACAACACCTTCTGAAGCTTTTTGGAATTGGTGAAGTGTAAGGAGGATATTTCCTACAGCTTCTTGCCCAATAGAAGCAGCTGGATTCTTGATGATGTTAAACCGGTCACACTAAAAGACTCTTGTTGGTGTCACATAAGGCCGTCACGTTGGGATGGGTGCATTTTTTTGAAAAATGACTCAACGTTTTACAAGTTGATCCTGTGAGTGTTTATTTGAACGTTACTTTGGAAGTTTCTTCTTTTCTTGATCCCATTGTATTCCGTCTTGTTTCTCCACTTAATGGAGATTTTGGCTCCCTCGTGAAATTTAGTGTCATTAACATCTCTCATGCGTCTTTTAGCTCCTCTGCTCTTGGATGTCCGTCATCACCGCACAGGTCAAATGTGAACCCTTATCGCTGCTCACGGAGCATCGAGAAGGAACTAATAATGACGATCTCAGGTCGCGGTTTACTGATACCAGCTCGCCTTTCCATCCCCCACGTGGAATACGAAGCCCTTCGTTTCAGAGGAGACGTCCACGTTTTGAGCCTTGGCTTTCAGCAGGAGGCAGCAAGTTGATCAGCGCCCATTTGTCAATTCGGCCGGCGCTGCGCTGGACCCCATTAGGCCGTCTTTGAACGTCACTGTTTCAAACCGTCTCATCGAGATCCCCCCGGCCGCCTGTCGCACCAGCAGCCGCCGGCTCTGGTGAGCAAACAAAGGCCTTCCATCGGACCATCACTCACGCTCGCACGTCTCTCGTCTGTTTTTCTTAGGAAACGACTTTCAAAGTTGGGCACATTAGAATGCGGGGGACCTCAAACGAAGCGTCAAGAGATGATAGGCTGGAGGGGGGAGAACAGAGGAGAGAAACATCTTTTCTTCTTCTCTCATTGACCACACATCCCTCAACAAGCTTTGCCAGAGGTTGTGATTTTCGGCCCGCTAATCTAAACATGAACTTGCACATTAAGGGCAACTTGTTGATACTTTAAGAGGCCTCTCCAAACACAAAAGTCTTGATAATAGGACATTAACACCTCAACTGACTTTTAAAAGCCAGATTGCATGGAGTTAACTGCCCGTGGTGCCAAGTCTCCCACTCTATTTTTTCATGAGATTTGAATCTCAGTTTCACTTTGAGTTTCGTTTCACATGTTTGCTGTGGTGTTGAGTTATGCAGTGAGCGTAATTCACTTCACCTTGGCTGTGATTCATTGAGACTAAATGACCAGATCTGTGTTGAATTTCACTAGTCGAGTATTAACACTTGTTTCAAAGTGACAGTTCACCCGAAAATGTTGTCATTGTTTACTCACCCTCTTGTCATTTCTTTCTTCTTCAGAACACAAAAGAAGATATTTCAAAGAAAGTTGGTAACTCAACAACGGCCGGACCTATTTACTTATATTGTATAAACACAAAACCAATGCAAGTCCATGGGTACCACCGTGGTTGGGTTACCAACATTCTTCATATTATCTTGATTTGTGTTCTGCGGAAAAAGAAAGTCTGAAGGTCAAGAGTAAATAATGACAGAATTTTCATTTTTAATTGAACCTATCCCTTTTGATTTGGATTTTGTCAGCATTATGAAAAAAATCTGCTCTTCATGCCCAAAATCGTGAGGAATGTTTGTTGTCCTGGGCTTGGTGGATTTTTTCATTTCACTTCGAAACTGTTTTTCATTTTCGCTTCTCTTATGTTTGTCTAAAAGGTTTTGTTTATTCTTCGAGGAGCAAAACAAAACAAAGGCTTAGTAGCGGAGTGAGAACATATGTTTGTCTTATCTGCAAGTTCATTGCATGTGTGGGTGTTAGTGGTGAAATTATCATTTCTGACCAAACACCTCACTTCGCTGAGCTTTTCTGACACGACACTCATGTTTTTTCACACCCTTGCCCCTGTGTGCTAAGTGCTACATTCATTAGCACCTTGGTGCCAACAGAGATCATTGTTTTGCCAATGGTCATTGATTAGTGCTATTGAAGGAGGTGTCTGAATTTACTGTTTTCCCAAACTGCAGAGTAAGATGCAATTATCAGTTGATCAATTCAAGTCAACATCAAGTTCTGTTGGATCCTTTGAAATAGATCATCGGTTTAATCTCTTGTAAACTTGTACGGTAAACGGACGTTCTCGTCACATTGTCAATATACATATATTGATTTCAAAATGTTGAAGCTTCAGATAGCTCCATCATAAAAGTAGTATCACTCCACTGGGTTAATAAATGTAATCTGAATGTAAAGGATTTTTTTTCCTGAGAAACAAACATTAATATTTTGAGCCTTTTTAGGGAAATCACAACCCATAAAAGTGCTTAATACAACTATGGTGACACTTTAAATCTCATTCTTACATGTCCTGTGATGAAAACTATTAAAAACAGTAATATTATGGCAGCTTAGGGGCAAAAAAGTCATAATATTTGATTTAAAGTAAAATGTTTATCATGTTATTCTACACCCAACTCATACATGTTTATCTTATTTCTGTAATTTGACATTTTACACAACATGAATACAAAACACATACATAAAAATACAGAAATATGTGAACATTCTGTAAAATAAAACCGTAAGTGTATGACAACTAGACACAAGACAAGCAAGAACAAATATGATTCCAATGTATCGACAAGTCACCATATTTGAATTTAGTGCTTGTTTTGGTTTCACTACATATATATTTTAATTTTGATAAACTAATTCTATTACTCTAATTGCTGTTACTGTAATGTACAAAATATACATCATATATTTATATTATAAATAGAAGGATAGTAGGATTTGTCATTGCTATTGTTGTAATATGGTTTTTACTGTAACAATGTAAAAATGCTTTACAGGCAAGTGTTTTTTATGAAAAACACTTTTAAGTGTTATGGTTAGCAAAAATGTATAATACGAGAAAGAAATGGCATGCGTAATTGTCCTAAAAAAATATCACATTTGCAAAAAAAACTGAAATAGGCTACACTCTTTCATTTCGTAATTCAAAATAATAACGAAAAGTATTTTTTCGCTGATTTTACAACACTTCTACAGTTTATATGTCATTTTTCCCTGTATTTGGGACCCTGGATCACAAAACCAGTCTTAAGTACCAAGGAATTTTTTTTTTCCAAAGAATACATTGTATGGGTCAAAATTAAAGATTTTTCTTTTATGCCCAAAATCATTAAGATATTAAGTAAAGATCATGTTCCATTAAGATATTTTGTAGATTTCCTACCGAAAATATATCAAAACTTTATTTTTGTGAGTGAATGACAAGTAACAGTGCCTCTTATTACCAACTTCAGGAGCAATTTTCTCAGTATTTTGATTCCTTTGCACCCTCAGATTTAAACAGTTATATCTCCACCAGATATAATCATATCCTGACAACCCATACAACAATGGACAGCTTAATTATTCGACTTTCAAATAATGTAAAAATATAGATTTTGAAAAATGTACCCATAAGACTGGTTTTACACATTTATGCATTTCCTTTACATGGTTCCTTGTTTAACTGTATACGTCGACGTTTTGACGTATTGTGAAGGAGAGCTTATTAAAAAAAATTTACAAGCCCAAGGGAACGACTGTTTTTCTGACTCACACCGGCCTCTCGTCCCCAGAGGTGCACCCAAAATCTCAGTCAGGAACACACCGACTTAAACAAATCCTGTTCTTCATCTGCTTTCCTAGTTACGCTTTAGTGTGAAATGCAGAGGCTGAAATCCTCCCTTAACTTGATATGTGACACGCGTCTTGTGGTTAAGAGCTCTTCCACATTAATCATTGCAGAGCGCTTCTCCCGAGAACAAACCTTTAGCGGATATAGTTGTAAGCATATACGAAACAATGAAACTCATTGTTTTGTAATAATTAACCACGAGTAGCTGCTTTCCACTGCTATGTAACACTATCCAATATGTTTTCATTTATTCATTTAAAACAATTTTTTGACAACATGTAATTAAAGGATGTCCTTGCTGAAATGATAGAGTATTACTTACTCTCAGTATCTCCTGTGACAGCCGCAGAGTCACGGCTTGTTCAGAGATCCGCTGCGTTTGTGTGTGTGAGAATACGTTTGATTTTAACACACCAGGTGTGTGTGAATGTTTATTCTGCAGATCACAGGAGGAGGTTTATGTGGATTACATAGCAGGGGGTGCATTAGTTGCCCAATCAATTATAAGAACCTCAATCAGAGCTCTCTTATGGAAATGAGAGGGGCGATGTGAGAATGTTTTTCTGTCTGTCTGGAAGGCCCTTCTCATCTTTCAGTTAACACATTCTCATGCGTCACAGACCAGACATCATGAAGCGGCCGTGAACAACGAGTGCACCGGGGGTTAACGCGGATTACGACTGAGGTGTCACACACTCCTGCTGCTAAAGCAAACAACAGGCTTTTTGTGTGTGTGCGTGTCTGGTATGTCTTGGGGCGAGGAACTTGATGAGTTGCCCTAATGTTGTCAGGAACCATATATTTGAGAAGTGATGGTAATAGACTACAAGTAATCAGATTACGAAAAGCAAATATGTACAGGTATGAGAGTTGAAAACGTGCTGAAATCGGATTGTAATCGGATTACAAACTCATTTTATTAACAGGTATACATAAGTTTGTGTTGTTCTGATTGGGTGTCCAAAATATTTCATTTTAACTCTTCGAAAAAAACCTTTGATTTATTAAATAATAGAGGAAGAGGAACAGACACATTTATTGTGAAATTTTAATAGCACATCCAGTGTTAACAAACAAAAACGAAATCATTATCCAGTGCGGTCTTCAGAGGAGAGTCATATAATAACTGTACATATATTTTAATAGTTTTTCTACTTTTTAAAAAATTATTTATGTCCTAAAAGCATAACATACTACAAGCAATTTAATCGAGTCTATTTAAGGTTTTTGTGTAGTTAATTACAGGAAAGTTTGCTTTTCTGAATGTCGTAAAATAAATTACTATATCACTTTTAAGTTTATATTAGTTAGCAAAAGACATCTAATTTCAAGCATTCCACCCGACACTGTAATTCAACTTTGCCTGTTGTACTTACGAATTTCTCTGTCAGTTTCAAGGGAGATTATTATTTCAGATGTGGGCGGAGATGGATGAGCCTCGGGAAGTGTGTGTCAGATTAATATACCCTTTGCATTTTCTGACTGGAAAAGGAAACTCATTTTGCGTGGTCCTATCACATCTTCCTCTACCTTAATGTGCATAGATTAGACAGGAGAAGAGCGCAGCCAAATTACGCAGCAATATTGAGGATGGTATTGTCTGTATCATAATGTGGCATGTGTTTTTACATATTTAAAATGGAAGGTGAAGGGTGTCGTGTGCTGTTTCATTTGATTGAACGACCCAAACAGTTGAAATTTGTAACAATTTTTGAAGTTATTAATATATTTGCTGATGTTGATCCAAAATATTTGACTACATAGGAAAATACAAACCCATACATTTTTTGGTTTATTTAAATGTAGAATGAAACAAACTTTCACAAAACAAAATTTTGGTTGTCCACTCATTATGTAGAAGGTTTTCATATTGGATAAAAAAAATAAACTAAAAACTAGTTTTCTAGGAGACTCCACTGTATATTAAATTATAAATTATACTTTTAATATATTCACTTACATACTACTATTGTATGGTTCAAGATTTTTTATTTGTCACATACATAACATGTGCTGGATTAATGTAGTGAAATATTTTTTCTTAAATAACATATAAAAGAATTATAAAAATAAATTAAAATTAAGAATAAAATAAATGAATAGACTTTATTTTATACATTTAAATGATAAAAGTATAATGTAATATACATGTATGTATTTATGGAGAGATTTAGATTCCGTTCTTCGCTTTTTTATTAATGGATCACACGTTGTATAATTTTGATTTCATAAATACGTGAAGAAATACATCCCAGAACACTGCAACAACCTTGATGTGAAACATGAATGTAGACCTTGAAGGAAATAGCTCTGCTTAACACTTCGCTTTTCTATTCAAAGAACAGCCTTCGTTTATCTGTCGTCTTCTGATTTCCTTTCTATACGCCACCCCATAACCTTGGAGCTCATTCACATAACCTTGCAAATACAACAGAGTGAAACTTTGTAATGAGTCGAGCTCCTGACTTCACAGAAGAGGGTGGAATGGCAGTGCATTGATTTATAAGAAGCCGGTGGGCAAGAAAATGTTTTCAAAAGCTGCAGAAGGCCACAAGGTCTCCCATTAGTCCCGTGACCTTTGATAGAGGGAGCATAGACGAAAGAAGATAGGAGCAGAAGATCTTACGCTCTGAAATCTGGACTTTTGGTTTGCTGGACCCAGCTGCAGGAATGAGTCCTTCATACTCTCCTCTTTTGTTTCAGGCAGTCTGACTATCATGCGGTGCACCCTTTTACGACTCTTTAGTTTTACTGTCTACAATCTAATTAGCTCCATCCTAGTCAAGTGTTAAATTGCATTACCTGGTGTTTACTATCTGTTTACCACGTTGTAAAAGCGTGTGAGGGTGCCCGTAAACTCTAATCGCAATGAATTTGATGACTTTCCCTCCTTTTAAAGAGCTTCTGCTACAGGAGTTGCAGGTCTGCAGGGAGAAATGCAACCGACTGAGTTGGCATATAATCGTGAGTCCTGCACAGGGAATTGTGGGATTGAATAATTTTTTAATTGTGAACTCGCTATAGTCATTTTTTCTTCTTATTATAATTTTTTTAAGTTTGTCTTTTTTAAATTTTTTAGTGTTATTTTTAGTGTTCAGATGGAGCCGAAAATCACACAAATCAAGCTTAAAAACTGTATTTACCCTCAAATGTCATTACAGTTTGTAAAATTACGTAATTCTGTATGTTTTTTTCTTCAAGCTTCTAAGGCTAAAATTACTTTCCCATAAAACTGTTTTGCAAAAATTGTAAAAATGATGAAAAACACAGAAACAGAAATAAGTTTTTACTGAATAAACGTGTCAGATAAATGAAATCGCTCATACAATACTGTATATATTTTATATGTCCGCCTATGGTTACTCACATACTACATTTTTTAAGGTAAATCACTTCGTTTCACACTCTTTTTTTGTACTCTGTCAGTTGTAGGACACACATACACATCCCTTTCTTTGTGTCAAAAGGAAATACACAGACATTTTAATTCGCTCAGCATGCTGCTGTTAACGTTATTGGATTACGAATAAAATCTCATTATTTGAACATCTTCCCTTATGCAGTCAGCGACTCTGACATCACTGGTGAGGATTGCATTACTGAAATAACTGACTTGTTCTCTGAAACACTATCTGAATGCTCTGCGGAGCGCATGCCTTCCTTAAATTAATAGTCCAATCAGACTCATGTTATGCAATCTTGTAAACTACATCACATTTCATGAACAGTCAGCCCCATCTCATGCAAACAGTCCAGCATGTTTATTGTAAAACAAATCTCATCCCCTGATTGTGCCGCACGTTCCCTTGACAACACGGTCAAGTTTCCCCCAACAAATTTGACTTTTTGGGGATGGAGGGGGAGCGATCTGCTGCAGGTTTGTTTTTTATCAGCGCCGAGCATCGTGTTCGGTGGGAAAGGCAGATGGTGAGAAGGATTTTAGAAATGGGGATACTTGCACGCCATCAGGGATGGGCCCTGCTCATTACACCATTCATTTGAGCGTTTTATTATCACATCCCCTTTGGATATGGAGTGGTTAAAGCTTCCTCTGAGGCAGATATGGGGGGTGCGGGAGGTAGGGGAGGCGGGGGGTGGCGTGGAGGGACCGAGGGGTGTAAAACGCTGTCTGACTGCAAACATTCTCCAGTTACAGGATTTGGTAGTTACATGCATACACACAGACCTTTTGTGCTCTACCGACTGAGTCTTTTGAGGGGGGAAAAGCGTTAAATAAAGGATTGCATTAGAAAATATGAATATACAATATAATAATATAATATAAATTAAGGCTGCATGATATTGAAGAAAAAATGTATATGCGACAAGGGTGAATATGTATGCGATGATGCTTAAAATTGATCAAATCCATATTAATTGTATAGTTCAGCCTAAAATGATTTTGTCATCATTTGTTCACCCTCGAGTTTTTACAAACCTGTATAAATGTATTTGTTGTGCTGAACGCAAATGAAGATATTTTAAAGAAAGTCTGTAACTTAGGCGTTTTGGGTCATCATGGACTCCCATAGTGGGACAAAAGACTGCCATGTGAGTCAATGGTGACCCAAAATAATAATATTTCTGATTGGTCATTTATGTACATTTACATTATATCGTTTAAGCTGCGCTTTTATCCAAAGCATTTTCCTGACGTGGTCCGTTTTAATAAGCATAATGCTTTACAATATCATCTGTCTATTTAGGCAGCTCCCTTGGATTCAGAGCAGAGCCAATACATCACATTCTTTCTCAAGGCCTAAACCAAACACTGAATAGCCTTGAGTAAAATGTGGGGGTTACAATCTCGCTGGTCAGTGTATTATTGATGCAAATGACAGGAAGTGATTACATGCCCGCATTAAACCGAACACTTTCCTGACTGTTGAGCTTATGATATAAAGGTCTTTTCCACTAGGTATGCAGTGACATGACAGCTAACTGCCGATAAGCAAACCTCCATTTGCATTCGCTATCTTCGCAACAGGCCCGCCTGCCTCTCTATTTGCTTCTTCCGGCCTGATTCTCACTATGATGAAATCTATGGTTGGTTAGGAGAATCATGGAATGCCCACCACATCCAGCTCTCTGATAGGCTGGGTCCTAGTGTCCGCCCAAAATTTTCCTTCATGCCTTAGGTAACCAGATTATAGTGTTTGCGCGTGAGGTAGAGATGAAAAGAGATGCTCCAGGCTGAAAGGAAGGGAATCCTTATCCATGGTGGCATCCCTCTACTGTACTTCGTGATGTCAGTGGAATGCTATCCCCCCGTAATTCCTTGTTCCTACTGCAGCATCTTTACTGGGAACCACATTTAAGCCAAAACATCACTGGTCCCCATTGCCTTCCATTGTATGGACACAAAACCACTGAGACATTTCTCAAAATATCTTCTTTTATTGTCCAGAGAAGAAAGAGTCACACACAGGTTTTGAACATCACAAGAGTGAATAAATGATGACAGAATTTCTATTTTTGGTATGTATGATCTGTGGATTGTGGTGGTTCCAGCCTGGCTCGCTCAGATGTGAAGGTATGCGGTTTCCTGCAGCCATCTTTCCCATGTGGTTTGTGTTTTGACATGGGTGGTGCCATATACGGTGTCTGAATGACGAACAGATAAAGCAGCCCTCTCCGGCCCTAATGACGCATGACACGCTGCTGCATTTTAAGTCCTAATTTATGGCTTCCCATGTCAGCCGAGACCTTCTCTCCAGGGAGCTTAAGGCAATTAATGACCTTTCTATTCTGGACGTGTTTCATGAGAAGGCAAAATCTGGAATTCTGATTATTCTGAACCTGTGTGAATGCAGATGCTTGTTTTAAACAGAGTGCAATACATTGATTGACAGGCTGGTGTGGTTTAAAGCTTTAGAGATGATTTACATTTCAAGATTTTTTTTGGAGAGTCCATCAGTATATATCATTGTGTAGATTTACACATTTGGGAGACGCCTTTATACAAAGCGACTTACGTTCAAGCCATGTATACTTTTCTCAATCAATATGTGTGTTCTATGTGAAACAACTACCTTTGTGTTGGTATGCATTGCTTTACCAGTTGACCACATGAAGGTTAGAACAAATTGTGTAACTTGTAGCATAGGCCTGTTGGATCTTATCAGTTTAATAGAGTTATCATTGCCATCATACATCTCACTTCATGTGTCTTCATGTTATCCTCATACATGTCATTTTAACATGACATGTACTTCCAGTATTCCAGTAAATCTAGACCAAGAGAAATTTCAAACCGAAACAGTAGACAAACATTACTGATAAAAACTTTAGGGACACTTACTTATTAATATTGCCTCCATATATTAAAATATTAGTAAGCTTATCAAAAGATTCATGCAAACTATAGACCTTTTCATTTGACCCCGAGTTAACTTCCAGTTAGTCTCGCGTACCTTCGTATTGAAGGTCTAGAACTTATCGCTGCTTTCTTTGGCCGAGGCCCGCCGAAAAGGCTATATAACTGACAGGTAAAGCAACCAATGACGTTTCGTTTTGTGCAGCGTCATGTTTAGAGGCGTGGAAATCTCCCCGCAGTTTCATGGTGTAAATTCACGAACATGTCACAAGTTAACAGCAACAAATTTATTGTAACTTTATGCCGTGAACCTTGCGTACTTTTTAAGAATTAAACGTTAGTCGATCATAATAAATTCTTATAGCAACCGTTGTAAACACGACAGCTTACTTCTTAGATCATTCTACTTCTTAGAAATTCAAAATATTGGAGAGACACGTTTAGCCATGGGACGGTTCTTCTTGGTTTCTTTGGATTGATATCAGAAATAATCTGCAGGCACTCTATTGTTTGTGAATTTCTACCAAAGTAAAGATGGGGTCACAAAAGTATGAATGCGTAGTAACGTTTGTTTATGTTGTTAAGATGAAACCATCTATACGTATTGTCTTGAATTTGTAGAAATATTTATTTTATATACAGATTTACATTTTATCAGTTTGAGATTTCATTCTGGTGTGAATTTTAAACATTATGGAGAAAATCCCTACCTATGCTTGGCTTGTATGTACTGCTTTTTCTTTTTACCTTATTCAGTTAAAGTCATCCGTTTCAAAAACATTTTTATTCAACAATTTTAGTTTGAGGTTTTGGGGTCAGCTTGTTGTTGATATAGCTGCTATACTGTACCATACAGAAAAAAAGCGTTTTGTAATGAAAGAAACTAATGTTTGAACAGTTTTGACTACATTATGACACGTGTCTACAAAACTTATTTTAGACATTTAAGTATACGCCTTTAAGTGGCCCTAAACTAAACTTTGGTCTTGCAATAAAATCCTTCAAATTTAATGCTAAAAATTGCAGTTGCTCTCACCCGAGCCCAGAATCTCAGCATAAAAAAAATGTACCTCACAATGCTTGTTTAGTCACCTGTCTTATTAGATAATACAGAATGAACAATTGGGCTTTGGAGAATATGTTTATGTAAAGCGCCAGAGGTGAAAAGAGCAGATGGGGCTTTTCATTCTATCCTTTTCCCCATAACAGGGAGCAGGTTTCAGCCCTCCAAGTACTGAACAAATTTAACACTTCCACCCCGCGTGGAGCTCGCCCGACGTTTTTACAATTAGCAAGGAGCCCAGCAGACGCGCGTTCAGAACGTGTTGATGAGCAGCAATAAATTACGTGCAAATATGTGGAGCGTTTATCACTTGCCGTTTTTCACCACTGACCATTATCACTTCAATGACAAACAGAGTCGAGACTCAATGAAATAGAGAGCTCTCTTTGTTCTTCTGTTGGGCTGTTTCCAGATTTGGTTTCCTTTGAGTTCACGAGTTGGAATTTGAAATTAAATTGCGACGAAAGGAAGAGGAAATGACTTGATTGCAATTCAAAGAAATTCATGCAGATTGAGTTGGTTACATAAAATGGGCATGGACAGAAAACGTTGTGGGTGTTCTGCTTATCACGTTTACTCCATATGTGGCTTCCATAAAAGCTTTTAGGCCATAAATCATGCTGAAAAATAAAGTGTATAGTTTAAAACTTGTTTATTTAAATTTCACTGTATTTTATTTTTAATTCCCTCAATTTATATTCAAATTTCAAATTCAATTGAACTGAAAATAATTTCGACATCAAGCTCTATGGTGTCTGTACACATCTATGAAGGTTCTTCAGATGTGTCGGAAAGTGTCTGAGTGCTGGATTTGATAAGTGGCTGAAATTCCACATCTCCCTCCTATTGGTTTCTTCTTTATGTGTGATTTCACAGCTCATTGAGCCGAAGGTTCTGGTATGTCCTGCTTCCAGAGTGGCTCATTTGGAGCGGCGCTCATCTGCTCCTCGTCTGATATCCGGCCTGTTTCAGACTTTATGGATGTGAAATATAGGTGCTGTAGGCCTCTCCGGGCGCTTCGGGTGCAGTACGGCAGCTTTCCAAACGGGAGACAGGAATGTTACTGTGAGTTGTCTCCAGAGCTTTGATGTTTGGTGAACGGTGGACTTTCTGTGAGATTCTCTTTTTACCGGCCTCTCATGTTACCGCGCCGCTCCGGAGGGGCAGTGGCAGCGAGGATTTATAGGCCCCTTTAAAAAACGAGAACAACAACTTTACCCACTGAACAATAACCTGCAGCCATACAGCAGATCTTTCAAACTGTAATGTTTATTAACAGTGTACTTTACGCTATTGTTTTGTTACTCTGTTGTAACATACTGTAGCCTGCACATTTTCAGCCTCCAATTTCAGCCTTTAGTTGTTTACTTAATTTTTTTTACTTATTCGTCAGTCTTTGAGTTTAATTATTTATTTATTTATTCAACTTAGTTTCAATCTTCAGTCATTTATTTCAATTTTAGATTTTTTTTTTAAATTAAATATATTTTCAATATCTAGTCTTTAGCTACTTTTTTTCCCTTAATTTAAGTCGTCAGTCTGCAAATTTAGATATTCTTTTCACACTTCAGTCTTTAACTGTAATTCTTACTTAATTTCAGTTGTCAGTCTTTATTACATTTTTGATTTCTTATTTATCTTTTACACTTAATTTCAAACCTTAGGCATTAACTTCTATTTTAGACTTTATGTAAATGTTCTTCTCCTATTTTTAATATTCAGTCAATTTTTGATTTTTGTATTACTTTTTTAATCTTCATGCATTAACTAGAACTAATATTCGATCTTTGGTCATTAATGTTATTTTTTTCAATCTTTTTTACTCAAAGTTACGTCTTTAATTTAGTGGTGGGTATAGATTTTTTTTTTTAATCTAGATTAATGTAGATTAATCTTGGAATTAATCTAGATTAATATAGATTAAAATGGCTCATTTGAAAGAATATGTGTGCTTCCCAAATAATGACTTAAAGTAAGTCTTTGAGAACGGGTTTCTCAAGCCAGGTGGCGCATAAGACCAGGGGCTCATCTCCTGTTTCCAAAATGCATCACAAACTGCTTGAGAAAGCTGTTCTACTATGATAATTTGTGATGAAAATGTAATTATGTTCAATAAGATGTAATTGTGTTTACTTCCGCATTAGCTAAGGGATGCTTTGCGTTTAGGTGGTACTTGAGACTGGAAGAGCTCCTACAGTACATTTACATTTACATTTAGCAGACGCTTTTATCCAAAGCGACTTACAAAGAGTTAGGGAGCAACAAGCGATATGTCATACAGGAGCCATAATACATTAGGTGCAAATACAAAGTTACTGGTTTCAACTAAAGCTAGACCTGTTGAGAGAAAGTTTTTTTTTTTTTAAACCAACTGTATGTAAACCAATTCCGTACAGTAAACCAATTCCACAGTGAACAAGGTGCAAACAACCTCAGTCTTGTCGAGGTTTCTATTGGGAAGCTTCTTAAAAATAAATTAAGCCTGAAGCAAACCCGGCGGCTTCATAGCTGCATCCATGTTAGCACGTCACGTTTGATGTGGTAATTTCACATTAACGTTATGTTGTGTTCAGACCAAACGCGAATGGCGCGCTTAGCGCGAGTGATTTACATGTTAAGTCAATGCATAGATGCGCTAAACCTACTTGCTGCGCGAATCGCGCAAATGTAGCCCTTGTTATGACATGATGAATCACGCGAGTTGAAAAATCTCGTTCTCGCCCCCTACAGTGCAATTAATCTAGGTATACATCCGCGCTAAAATATCAAGGTGAAAGTCATCATAGCTTGCTAAGTATAGACCCAGCTCCCAACCCAACTTTGAGAATAGATTAACTACGACATTTTTTTTACCGCGCGATAAGAGTCTCACGTTAACGCAGCACGTTAACGGCCCACTATTACTTTAATTTCATTCTAGATCATTTTTTACTTTTGGTTAAATATGACTGATCCATGAGGCTCGTGCAATATACTCTATGCCAAGCTTTCTGAAGTCATACTGCCATTCACTGATCTCTACATTCATCCTAGTTTTCCTTGAAGTGAAGTTGGCAATAATTCAGGCTGATTTAAAAGAAAGATTTGAACCAGTTATTTTATTTTTGTTCTACAGAATAAAAAGTCATACTGATCAACATGAGAATGAGTTAATGGCACTATTTTTAATGATCTGTTCCTATTCCTAAACCAGCGTTTTTTCTCCATCTCCCTTCCTCACAAGCTGCAAGACTTGTTTAGTCTAGGATTAGATACGTCACAGCCTCACTGTCCATACACTTTCATTCTTCTGATCCTATGGCATTAGCAGTCGGATGAGAAAACTACTCTGTTCCTTTTGATGTCAACAGCCTATGAAGTTGTGTAATAAATAAAACAAAGACCAGGACTTGTGTTTCCATTTTCTCACACGAGTTTTGGATGGCTCACAAACGCATCTGTTGGACTGTTCATGGAGAAAGCCCACTGGTATTGGAGGGTGGGGCAGAGAGAAAGTGTGTACACCTGCAGAGTGTTTGATTGCGTTTCAGATTGTGCCTTTGTTTATAGTGCTGCCAAAGACGCGGCGTGCGGTTCCTCATCGTCACTGCTTAATGGAGGGCTAAATGGCCTGTGTCTGCACCAGCATGTTTCATACAGATGAGGTGGCAGAAAAAACAAATGATGAAATGGCGATCAAAGGCCAGCAGGAGGCCGGGGGTGATGCTCTTGGACTGGACTATGGCTGAGCTTAGGTGGGAAGCTGTGTTGGACCATGAGAAGAAATCGCCGGTTGACCAGATGAGCTTTATCTCCCCCCAGTAAAAACAAGAAATGATCAGGTCTAATAACGTAGGATGCTACGCCCAAATGTTCCTTCTTCCAGTACAAAGGAGTGATGGTATAATTTCCCTTCGCTTCTTAGAATCAAAGACAATATGCGGTTAGAGGAATAGTTGAGCCAAAAATGTGAATTCTCACCCTCGTGTTATTTCAAAGCCATTTGAAGTCCTTTTAATACATTTAATACATTCTTTTTCATATAATGAAAGTGAATGGTGATCAGGAGCTGCTTCAAAAATTATCATAAACATAAACCATATGTGTCAGAACTACAAACATCAGCTCTATTTTTCTGACACATTTAAAGGGACAGTTCATCCAAAGTGAAAATTCTATCCATTTACTCGCTCTCTTGTTATTTTAAACTGGAATTACGTTTTTTCTTCTTCAGAACGCAAAGGAGGATATTTTGGAGAATGTTGGTAACCAAACAAAACTGGACTCCTTTGACTTCCCATGTTTGGACATAAACCCACAAGGACATTTCTCAAAATATCTTCTTTTGTGATTCACAGCAGAAAGAGTCGCAAACAAGTTTGAAGTGACATCAGAGTGTATAAATGAAGACAGAATTTAAATTTTTGGCTGAACAATCCCTTTACCACAGTGGTATTATTGCATATGTTAAATTGAAGTTTATTTATCATAGACTGAAATTGTGCCATTCATTTTACATTCGGCCCTTATAAATGATTTGCCTAATTCCTATCGAGTCAGCTGCCTAAACACACCAGATAGCGCATGCAAATAAATTCAGTGGACGCAATTCATTCTTTGTGAAGTGCCCCTCAATGTTTCTACAGGGACCCACTAAAAGGAGAGTGTTAGTTAAAGCCTTCTATCTGTTCTCCGTAAGTGATAGGCTGTCAGTTCCCCTCCACTTCAGATCGGAGGCTTCCATGTTATCCTTGTTGGATGCCCCCCCTGTGAGAGCCAGGTCGATGGAGGTGCTTGGCCTGTCGATCCATCAACCCCCTCCAGGTCTGCAAATTGGTCTCGGAGGCATGGAGCCCGTCTCTTGGGGAATGAGCCACTGTTTAGCCAAGGCAGTCAAGGAAATGAAAATGCAATCAGGCAAACCATTAAAGAGCTTAGAAAAATGACTCCTCACTGTCCTTTGACAAAATCCTCCGTCCATCTTTCTCCTCTGCTTTTTAGCCCGCGCGGAGATATTTAGCCTTGACACATTCCACATTTGTTTTTCCTATTTCCTTTGAATCCAGCAGCGAGCTGATGAATGTCAGGCGCAAAGTAGCTCTCGTCCAGATTTATCAATTTAGCTCGCGCCGAGCGGTGGCGTATTATCTAAAGTGTGGGAGGGGCGGTCTCATCCCGGGTCCTCTTCTCATTTGATGTTCTCCGCGACAGAGATTGAGCACTTCCAGGTCGGGAGTGTAGACTAAACATATTTCACCTCTGTTGATATCAGCCCATCTTGCTTCGATGGGCTCGCTCTATCTCAATAGAAAAATAATGATGTAATTGACTGCTATTACAATAGATAGTCGGGTATATCTGCTTTTCGGTGATGGTCCGCCGGGCGTTTATCGCCAGCACGTCGCCTGCGGCTGATTCATTGTAGCCCAAAAGCAGATGTATGCTGCTTATTTACTCAAAGACTGTAATGGCGTACACGCACAACACCGGTAATCGGTCTTGTGATTGCAATTTATTGGCCACAGGAGAGGATGAATTATAGGCTTTGTAACGTAGACGCATCTGCATCAGATTCATCAAGAGCACAAGCTGCACGCCGATGTCTCAGACCTTATTGATAGATCTGCATGCATGCTTAAGATGTCACTTGTTTTTTTATGCAATTACTTGTAAATGTCATCCTTAAGATCAAAATCTAGTTTTTATCAAAGGGTTTCACGCTACTGAGGTCAGATGTCAATATTTGGTTTAGATACCCATGTGAAGTCTCTTAAAGTTTTGAAAGCCCTTTTGTGCATCTTCAGATAAGTGAATTGTCACATCCATAATGGTCCATATTCCTCCTAAATGGGCAGACAGACATTGAAATATGATAACTATTTTATGTTCTATAAATAACCATCTCTTCTCCATTTGTTGGGTATTGTTTCTTCTAGTTTGCACATTTTAATTCATAGTAATCATACCAAGTATGTTCTCTGGGTAATTCTGTGAAAATGTCAACATTACCACGAAAAAATTATGTTTTTACCAGCGGTTTTTACTATGGTAACAGCACATATTTTAATATTTGGTGGTTCAAATACCCATGTGAGATCTCTCTTCAAATTTGTAAAGCCTTTGTTTTATTTTTAGTGCATGATTTTTCATAGTCAGGTAAGTGACATTTTCAAGATTGTCACATCCATAACGCTACATATTCCTCATAAATGGACACCTGAAAATTAATAGAAAGTAACTATGTTATGTTCTATAAAGAGGCATCTCTTCTCCATTCATCTGGTATTATTGCTTCAGGATTGTGCATTTTATTTTACAGATATCCTACAAAGTTTATCGTCTTCCAAAAAACGTGTCCTTTTTTGTCACATCCGTAACGCATGATTTTTTCCCTTTTTTTAAATAGATTTTTTTTTCATAGACTGACATTTTAATGTTCAGACTCTATCAACAAGGTTTTAGTAAAATATAAACAGACGGTTCAATATAATCATAACAATTTCAGTCACTGAGAATTTTTATGTCACATACATAACGCATGAATTCTTCGCTCTTTAAAAACAGAAAACTTGGCTTAGACTGATATTTTTCTAATGTGTGAATCTATCATCAGGGGTTTAGTAAAATATAAACAGATGATTCAATATATTGGTAATAAATCGATCCTCTGAGAATTTATATTTCAAGTTATGACTTAAAATGTCACATCCGCTACTTTAGAATTGCCCAAATGTTAGAGCATATTTTGCATTTTTTACTTGTTACATTTTTTTTCCCATGTATATATGTATATATACATACGTTTGTATTTTTATATTCTTCCATATAAGACACTTTTATTCCTAGTGACTTAAAAACATACCCAACCATAAATCAGTAAATTTGTATTGTAAGCACCATGCTCTCTTCCCTTACTCCTTTTTATAACATGCACAGTTGTTTCTTCACTTGTAAGTCTATTTTTGTATTTTGGATACACACATCACCAAGGATTTGGCTCTTTTATTCCAAAAGTTTTTTTTTGTCATTGCTGTCACAGCCATTTGACCACAGAACAAATGTAGATTTGAAATGTGATGGTAATGACATTTCTTCTCAACGGGAAACAAACTATAACGACCGAATTTCTATGATGCATGTGGTTGTTATAGGATAAACTAAATTAAGTAGTGATTCTACGAGGCTAAACGACATGACCATGAGGAACCTGCATATGTTCCTTGAAGTAAATTAAATGCATGTTGAAGTCAACGAGCAGAGCATTAAGTTTGCTAATGGATGATTTATACTGCATTCAGGAAGTCATTTCGCCGCGGCGTCTTTCATTGCAGCCCTGAGAACTGTACATTACCAGAGAAAGTAAAAAAAAACCTTTCAATTATCGTCTGGAATTTTCAACAATTTCCTGGCTGAAAAATGTGCTCCTTATTGTGCCTTGCACACGCTTGTCATCAATCACCACAACAAATTTAATTTAAACCTGATTTATAACCAGTCCAAACGTCCCTGGGAATTTACATGCATACGCTGCCAGGGTATAAGCCGTACAATATGTTCCATTATAGATAAGAGCTCATTTTTCCAGAGATTTCACAACTTGATAATGCATTCCACACATAAAAACCTCAGAGTGCTCATTAAATGGACGATTATTTGTGGTGTAGCGTGTCTGCATGTCAGTTCAACGTGTAGGCATTGACCAGCAGAATGATGTCACCCATCACTATTTGCAGTTGTTTGACTGTCATCCCTTCAGATGGAAGATTAGATGGAAGACTTTGGTACAAATCAGCTAAGGTGCCTCAGTGTAATGTACCACAATAATGTCCTTTGCTTTGGCCTGTATACTTATCCTCATATTCGTTTTTCAGTTTTCAATAATCACGTTTTTTAATTGTTAATGTTTAATTATGTAATAATAACTTTAAAAATAACACTATACAACACAATAAAAACATGATTTATGAAGATTAATAAAAACACAGTTATGTTTTTGCAAATGAACTCTTCATATAAAGCAATGGGGCTAGAAAAAAACCTGTAGGCTCGTTTTAGTGAGTTTAGTGTCCTAAAAGTATTCAAAATATTCAAAATAAAAGTTCTTTCATCATGTATTGGTAAAATCATGTACTCACCCTCTTGTTATTTCAAACCTGTATGATTTTTTCTTCTTCTGCAGAACGCAAAAGAAGACATTTTGAATAATGTTGATAACCAAACAACATTGGTCCCTATTGACTTCCATTGTTTGGACACAAAACCACTGAGACATTTCTCAAAATATCTTCCTTTGTGTTCCAAAATGGTTGCGATCGACAAAAATGATGACATAATTGTTGTTTTGGGGTGGAGTTTCCCTTTAAGTCATGCTTAACTTTCATTGACAGTCACTGAATGAAATAACAAAAAGTCAAACCAGTCAGCATTTATAAAAAATAGCAATTTTAGTACTGTTTACCAAATGTAATTGTAAAAATGGCTCCAATTGAGGTTAGTTGTGAAGAAAATGTCTGAAAGGGTTGGTTTGAAGGCACCACTTGCAAGGAATTCCTTTTAATATCAGTAAATTGTTTAATACACTTAAGTTTGGAGTATGTGGCCAAAGTCCTGGAACTTACTTTGTATTCCATTAAAGAATTAGACATGATTGATCTGTGATGGTGATCATGTGATATGTAACTTTGATGGATCTCTGATCTCTTGTGAGGTACCGTGATAGATCTGTGATTGCAGTCATGTGATGGGTAACATTTAATACACACACACACATACAGAAGAAGCTGATGTTATTTGATCCAGCCAAATACTGATTAATCAGGGCGAGGAATGCACACACATCTGTGTGTGTGAATGAGTGTGTTTTTGGGTCTGGGGGTGGTTGGTTCAGTGGGAATAAGCTGTCAACTGTGAGAAATATGTCATGGTTCCTGCATCCCATGTTGAACATCTGGTGCTCATTGGCAGGATGCTGTAGAGAGCATCAGCCCCGACAACCAGGTGCATCTGCCAATTCTCAACCCACTGCTGTCACTGTGAGGGTCTCCCCTGCTCCCCTCCACAGCAAACTCTCTTCACCAGTGCTTGATTTCTCTTTCCATCTCTCATGAGCCAAAACTTTCAGTCATAGTAACTTGATTTGGAGTTGCTGAAAGGGATTTAGAAACGGAGACAGAGAGCAGGAGTCGACATGTCTACTATCATGTTCTGTCAGAATTCAGAATGCATGGTCATAAGGAGCTGCGTCTGTCTATAATCTCTGACTGCAGGCTTTAAATATAAAAATGACATTTATGGCCTGTTTTGTTTTTCAAGAAAGGTTGGACTAACGAATGATAGGACTGGAAATTGAATCTCTCTCTCTCTCTCTCTCTCTCTCTCTATATATATATATATATTATGTAATATTTACACAGCAGAGTTACGTATGTTTTGGTGCATTTCAATGCTGTCCTTTCGTAACCTTGTATGTCCAAATTTTCTGTTTTTCAAAAAACACTTGCATTTTAAATGATTAAATACGAAATTGTAAAAGTAGACAAGCACTTTTTAGTTTTTTTATTAGGTAGATATTTGACAAACATAAAGGGTGACTAATAATAATGATTTCTGGCACAAAATAAAAATTGTGAAATCTGGAGAAAGGAGGTTTCAGAAGAACAGCAGCGATTTTGAAATGTTGCCATAATTCACCTCAAAATGATTAAAAAAGAAATAATTACTAACACCTATTTTGTATAAACATGGACCATTCTTTTGTTAAGAGAAAGTGACTGATAATAGAGATTCATCATTTTGAAAATATAAAATTCAATAGAACATTTCTGTTTAGATCATTTATGTGTTCTAGATGAAATTTTGTAATAGCGGGATAAACTGTTTTATCATCTTATCTCAAGAGTAGCATCTTTTTGCTAATGTTTTGCTGAAGTCTCACACAACTGAATAGACTCAGTGACTTTTCATAGGAAAACAGCATATCAGTTACACCTGAGTTATCAGTTAGTATTTCAGCACACTTTGTCCATGCGGTTGATTTATTGCAAATTTTTTGCATATCCACCCATAACGTGGCCGAGGGGCGATGTATATCCAGCTCGCCGGCTGTAGGAAATGCACGCCTGAAAACACTGACCTAATAACGTTAGATAAACGTTAGATAAACAGAGACCTGATGGGAGCCAAACAAAACAGAAAGAGCAGAACACGTCCTGTCAGTCTCGGGTTTCTGATAGTAAGTGTTATTTAAAAAGCAGCTGAGGTGAGTTATGTTCTCTCGCTCAAAGCCATCTGTTTCCTTACCTCACACAGGCAGCCCTTAGTGCCTTGAAACAGCTGTCAGAACAAGGACTGGACCCAGTGGACGGACCAATCAAGGTAGAAAATGGATCATGTGACATGTATGTTCAGACGGAGCTGTAAGTACATGCACCCCAACCGTCCGCACCTAACACCTCCATTTTTGAACCAATGGCTTATGCAAATGACTCCCAGATGATGAGAAATCTGTTATGTCTCTATGACGTGTTATATAAATGACAGAAGTGTTCGGAGGCAGTGTAAACTGTTACGAGATCCTCGGGATGATTTCTCGAAGTGGACATGATTTATGCTTCTTTCCTTTTAAATATTTACAAACTGTCATGTCGGGGGTCTTGAAATGCTTGCCATGTGTTGCCGCTCTCAGAATTAGCTCACGTTAAACCAATATATTGCCTGGATTTGTGCATAAACCAGCAGTTGTTATCAGGTGTTAGTTATTCTATACAGGAAACGCTGAAAGAAACGATGAAGGCTTCACGTCTGTATCATCTGTATTTACTTTTAAATGTATAGTCTACGGGGAAGTTTCGATGACTCTGCCCTTTTTGTAGTAAAAGGGATAGACTACATGAAGACAAGCCCTTTAAAATTCCCCCCACTTCCTGTTTCAAAAGAAAGTATGTCAACACATTTGTCCTTTAAATGTCAATGTCTGAAACCTGTCCACTCATTTCACTACACACACGTCCCGTACGTCCACTGAGCTTATCACTTGAAACACTCAAACAGATGGGAATTTTCCCTAAGTGGTCCCCTCAGAATGTCCACGACAGAACCATTTGCATGATCTTTATCCACCTCTAATCAGAGGGGATGCTGTGGGAAATATGAATCTGTCATATCCGTGATGAGTAGGGTGCTGGAGAATGAAACAGGAGAATGGAAATGATAGACACGCCAAAGAGGAAATCATACCAACCCATTCAAGAATATTTTCATAGGAGGTGTGCCGTTGGAAAAGGTTAAAGAGATGTTTATTTACAGTGGCTTTAGCTCTTGAGAACAGCACAAAGCAAAGCGGGAAATCTGCACGTTTCAACAGCCTTTCTAGGCTGCGCGGAAAAGGGCTGATAAGAGGAACTATATCCGTACGAATCATTAAGGCTCAAGAGCACTTGTTTTTTATTTATTTGTGTTGTCATAGATTTAAAATCGTACTCTCCACGACTCTGAATTCTGATTGTGTGAAGCGTTACATGTATGTATTAAATGTATTAAAGGAATAGTTCACCCCAAAATGAAAGTTCTGTCATCATTTATTAACTCTCATGTCATTACAAACCTGTATGGCTTTCTTTCTTCTGCCAAAAACACAAGAGAAGATATTTTGAAGAATGTTTATAAGCAAAACACATTGACTTCCATTATATGGACACAAACCACAGAGACGTTTCTCAAAATATCTTCTTTTGGGTTTCACAAGGTTTTAAACTTTGTGATGGTGAATATATGATGACAGAAAATCTTTTTGGGTGAACTATACCTTTAATACGCTAAGATGACCGACAACCACGTCATGTACTTTATTGCTTGGACACGGTTTGTTTACTCGGATCATTAGTAATAATAAATACACATCATTAATATCTAAAATCTTCATTTTTGTTTTGTATAAGATGTATTTTAGGATAATGTGTTTTTTGAAATGCAATTCTCACTATTAACTAGTTGTTATTAGCATGCCTATTATTGGCATATTGGCTATTTATTAGTACTTATAAAGCACATATTCTTCATGACCATATTCTACATCCCTGATCCTACCCAATCCCTAAACTTAATAACCAACGTACTAACTATTAATAAGCAACAAATTAAGAGTTAATTGGGGAAAAAGTCATAGTTAATGGTTTGTTAATAGCGAGAATTGCCCCCCAAGTGTGACCTCATTTTTATGTTTTCTATTTCATTAGTTTATATTTGTAGATTACTCCTATATAATATTTATTTCCGCCTGGTCGTTTTTCAGACAAACAAAACGTCTGGCTGAGAGGACGGACAGCAAACCGACTTACTCAGGCACCACCGCTCAGGACTGCAA
The DNA here is from genome assembly GCA_008369825.1 of Triplophysa tibetana. Lineage (NCBI taxonomy): Eukaryota > Metazoa > Chordata > Actinopteri > Cypriniformes > Nemacheilidae > Triplophysa > Triplophysa tibetana. The sequence goes on along the minus strand of CM017914.1, from coordinate 8,500,862 downwards.
GGATTCAAAGGCCGTCGTCTAGGAGCTGACCCCGCCCATACGCCCCTCCCTTGAAAGCCCCCGCGACCGCCGCTGCATCCTTCTACACGTGTCAACATGCAATATGGTGGATGTGTCCAATGACAAAAAAACGAAGAAAAAAATGCATTCTTTGAGTCTATGTGAAGACAACACTATCTTAACACAACATTTATTTACTATAGAGTTCATTAAAAAGCAAGCAAACGTAAAAAAGTTATAAAAATGTAATGCATGGTAATGTTTAAAAATGAAGGGAAATTTAAGTGATTATGTCAAATTTCCCCATTTGATAGATGTTTGAATATTACGTTCACCTTTGTCTCTAAGTCATATGGATTAAAACAGGCGTATATCATGCTATTAATGCAAACAAAACATTATTGGGGAAAACAAAGTTGTGTATGTTATTTTGGGGTGGGAGGTTATTTCATTTTCCTTTTTACTTCTCTATGAATAACAATGCTTGAGTATTTAAGGATTAACCAATGCCAGTGCTGTGAAGTCGTAGTTGTTGTCTTCATATATAGTCACCCAGCTTACCGTATATGCTGACATAAAGCATTCATCTAACTCTATGGATGTATATGTAGATTATTATACGCAGAGGAAAAGAAAAACATAGTACGAGTGTGAACCAATGGATAAAACTGATGCTAGAGGTAAAGCATTGGCGATGCAGCTCATCTGAGGCAACCCACTTGCCTTTTATAACATTCCTTGAGAGCAGAGTTATATTACAGATTCGAAAAGGTAATATACAGATTCAAAACAATTTTCTTCTCTCTTCAGTTTTGTCCAGCACATCTACACCCATGTTGTTTGTTGTATTGACTCGATGCATAAACTGAGTGCTATGAAATGCTGCATTCTGGAGTTCTTCAAAAAGAGAGGCTGGGATTAACTGACAGACTCTCTTTTTAAAACGATCAAGTTGTCGAACTAAAGAACAGTTATTTGAAACTGTCAAAGGTAACTTGTTGGAAGAGCATTTTTATCCCTGAATACATACAGTGTAATAACAGACAAGTGAATTACTTAAAATGCAGTAAAATCACATCAGTTCGTGTTGAAATTTTGGTGTCTTGTCTTTTTCATGTGTAAGTTTGTATTCAGTGAGTCATATAGTCAAAATCTTTTGCATTTTTCAATAGATTTTGTGGCAAAGTATCATAGCAAAGTAATGTTAAAGAAAATAATAATTTATAAAAAAGTTTACATACATTTTAGAATGGGTAGTTGACAAATATACAGTTGCGTCCTATGGTGTGATTAAGCAAAAATTGCGACCCCAAATTAATGATATGTTATTTTGTATAATTAATATTTACATTTATAAAATAAAACGGCATGGGAGAGAGATTTATCTTCGTTTTCAGTTTTTTCCACATTTTTGCTGTCACACCAAACGACACAACTACCCGAATATTTTTTGCATTTAGTATATTCCACTTTTGCTTTAATGAAAACATACGTGGACAAAAGCGATACAAATTTAGGAAATTCATGTTATCCCAGCATTATTTGAGAATGTTTAAAAAAGCTTCTTGTGTTGCTCAATGGAAATAAGGAAATCTGAGCTTTTGTACTTAATCTGTGAAACCGAACATATCATCTCAATGCAATGTGGAAGATTAATGAGGATCTATTGATAGAAATGCAATATAATATACATAACTATGTCTTTAGAGGTGTATAAAAACCTTACGTAATGAAGTTTTATGTTTTCATTCCCCTAGAATGAGCTATTTCTATCTAGATACACTGCGGGTCCTGTAACATTGAATTCATGTTGTTTCTACAGTAGCCCTAAAGGACAAACAGCTCTATAGAGCGTGTTTCGCAAATACATAATCTCCTTTGGCAAAGAAGCGAAAACGTGGCGAGATCTTTGTCCTGTGAGAGCCACTGTAGTGCTTCGAAAGGGAGGGGTGACTTGTGCAGTGAGCCGTTGGTTGCAATTCGCAAACTCACCACTAGATGCCACAAAATGTCCTACACTGGACCTTAAACTTAAATTTAACTGTTGATTATTGACCTAGACACAGATGTGCACTTATAGATCACACAGTATGTAGTTTCATTTACTTAAACACTTGTAAATAGACAACTATAACACATTCACCTCAAAACACTCAGGTTGTTAGTACATCCATAACAGGTTTCGTATTTTGCTGAAAACACATGGGTGTGAATTAAAAACCACAGGAAATTTGCTCCAGCATATGGCGATGTGCTGTATCATTCATAAATGGTCTTAAAGGCTCAGTAACACATGATCACGAATGAGTCATTAAGCTGTTGCACCATGGCAGATTAAAAATAGATCAGTTCTATAAAAAAATGACTGCATTCTCATTCATGTTTAGAAGATTTTTGCAACACCACCGTTAAGTGTATTTAACATTATACTCACCCCCGATGATTGAGGACATAGATGATCCTTCAAATCAGTACTTTTCTTTTTTGCTTAGCAGATCTTAAAAAAGGCCAAAAAATACTCATGACTTTCTTTTGAAGGATAGACCTGGGCTGTCTGGAGACTTGAGGGATGGGCCACCTAGAACGCCAAAGCAACCTCATAGAAATGACCTGCTATCAACACCCAATGCTGTTCAATTCACACAAGCGGGCGTCACTCATATTGTCATAAGAAAAAAGACAAATTTTGTTATCTTAGTTGGTTCCTATACTGTAGAGACTGTGGGTGTGTCCTGTGGGTAATGATGGAAGCGATCACTCTGCGCACATCCTGTCTCATACATCAATGAGAGGGTCTTTGTAATCTTGAGCGCATTAAGAGTTAAAATAAACTTGTGAACAATGAAACCACTTTTCTATTTGATAGGTATGGTTTTCATTGTTCAATTGGATTCTAAATTTCTTTTATTTACATATTTATTAACCCAACTACTTTTCTGCATTTAAAAAATCGTATCAATTTTGGAAATCGAACCTGTAACCTTGGCATTGCTAGTGTCGTGCTTAACCAGTTACGCCAAAATAATTCCACAATTTGAGCCTTAGGTAGAATAATAGCTTAAAGACAAATGCTTAAATTGTTTGTAGAAGTTTCTTTTGTTTTTGTTCCTTGTGTTGCGGCAGGCCAGAGATGTTATGGGTCATTATAGGGCCTCAGACTTTCTCTGGAACACCCATCGGTAAACCGTTACGGAGCTACGCAACCTCAACAACAAACTATCAGGCGCAGCTGTAAATTGACATGAGAAAGCTCCAAATGTCTTGATCTTTATTCCATAACATTGATGTTCATGAGTAAAACGTGACTGCAGTAGATCTTTCAGATTTTTATGGTGCGAGATTCAACCATCTTCAAAATGTATGGGACGTTAAACTTCTTTTTATTGTCTGAAGATATGACCGATATTGTCACCGGTCACTGGTGAGCTGTTTTTCAGGAAATGGAAAAATATGATTAATAACGTGTTTCAAAGTTGACAAGCGTTTTTTTTTTACTTTTTATTGATAATATGAAGATGCAAAACCCAGTGACAAGGGTGAAATTTCAGATGGACAGCAGCGAATGTTATTGATGTTTAATATCCTCTGTACACTGAAGTCCAAAGAGATACTTTTAACCATGAACAACGCATGAGAACCATTAAGACACTTGTTATAGCATTCTTGTATGCCCCAAAACCATTACTGCTCTTTCGCAACACAAAGATTTTATCTGGCTTTACTTGCCATGGGAAAACAAAGTTTATGTTTTTACCCCCCTGCAGAATTAAGTGTTATTGCCCTTTGAAGCTTTTAAATGAATGATTTTGTTCTGTTGACTAACAGTAAAATGACATTTTAACAGTCTTGTTTTCATGTTATTTCAAAGCTATGAATTTCTGGTGATATGAGCCATAATTAGTTTCTCAGCGGGCCGTTGCTTCAGTAGACTGATTCTATCTGACAGACAGCTGCAGGGGTTTGATGTGTCAATATCTCTCTCTCTTTCTGTATTAACTCTAATCTCTCACCATGGCCCGTCACTCAGTCTATTTATCCAGACTTAAATGCCTTCACTGCAGGCGAACATATTGATGTCTACTTGTGGTTGTGTAACAATTGATGACCATTGGCTGTCCAGGAAACTGAATGTCCTCAGTGACGGTTTCTATGGGTTAGTCAATTGATTTCTTTGGTTAACTCGCTTCATTCATTCAAGTAATTCTTTGCTGAATTGATGCAAATGACCTTCAGGCAGAGAACTGAATACGTTAACAGAATGAAATCTTATTAGACATCCGATATAGAGAAATGTGTCTCACTGAATATTATCACATTGAGTTTACTCACACTATGTTCATCACACTTGAGGGGCGTGTTTATTGACACAAGCTTTGCAATGAAAACCTCCTCTCTTCCTATGATGCATTTCCCCCTCAGTGAAACGTTCATCTCGACTCACTACTACAGGCATATTGGTTACAATGGAAGATTTGAGTCATAAAATTCTACATTGTTTACTCCCAAGATCCCACCCAAATGCTGTGATATTAGGACTTCTACGCACCAGTATTGTAAATGTAATTCCCATTTTGTATGCATCTCTTATTCCACTAGAAGTTTTTATTGAGGAGTTTAAGAATCTAAAGGAATGTAAAAAGTTGGCAATGTGAAGAACCAAGTCTTCAAAACCTAGATCTCTGCTGTGTATCTCAAGAATTCCTGGTATTTGCTTACATTATGCAGCGTTGCTGAGAATTTTTGGATTCTTCTGTGGCCGCAAGCTCAGCTGGATTCAAGGCTGAGTCTTAATAAACACACCAAAGTAATCTAAATCATTTTATTAATTTAAGTTAGGTAGAGACACTAAACATTGGAGTCACATCTTGTGCTCCTCTATAGAGCAGTCTTGAGGAAAGTTACAAAAAGCGTATTTATGTCATACTGTTAAACAAATGGCAAAAGTGAAGAGGTAGAGATTTAGGGTCATCGCAGTCGGTGATGCCTGTTGGAATGTAGTTTAAACTCATGTGTTTCGTCTTTTCTTTACATACATACAAAGTATCCAAATATATATCTGTGATGTCTTTTTCAACAATCAACTAGGTTTGCATACACAAAATGACAATGCAGACAATTTAACTGGACAATGTGTAATGAGTGTTACATTAAAATGCTTAGCATTTTTACATGAGTCATTCCCATTTCTAAACCATTCTCCCCCAAATATATGCATAATTTGATCCAGGTCATTGCCGGTTGATGCAAAAGTAAAAAATGGATCACATAAACTAAGTATAGCATTCGGTAACAGAAAATCTGGATGTTCCTTCAGAATCCCGTACTCAAACTACACATGGCTTGAGTTGGTGATGTCAACAATCTAGGAGATAAATGTGTTGGAATAATGTGCGACAGATGCGCATCTTTAGGTCACATATCACTGAAACCTTTTCTGATAAATGACCTTTAACACAGTTGGAATCAGAAAATAAAATTGGTCATCTTTAGAAGAATGGACGATAACCAGTCATCACACGGTTTATCATTGGACCCTTATCTAGCACATGATCTTCTGTTGTCTTTAACCAAACTGGGGATCTAAATGGCAAAGTACCACACTGAACTGTTTAGATAATGCTGGTCAGTGTAGAAGAAAGTAAATACAGTGCATGTCTACACACAAAACAAAAAAGTGACAAGATTTTACTGTTCGTACAGTAACATACTGTATATTTTCACGAAGACACTAGATAATGCTGGTGACTACATTACGTAAATAGTTAATTACTGAATATCTCATGTATGATTTCAAAACTATTAACACAGAATATAGATGAACGGTTTCTTTAAACAAACCTTCAGAAAAACATAAACAAAACGACAAATAAATCCTTAGTGTAGTACACAGCTTTCTTTGTTCCAGAGGAACAATATGGTAAACCTTTGCATCTGCCAAATGCAAGTGCACCAGTCTAAACTCAGTCCTTATCCATCTCGCTTCAATCTCAGTGGTCTTATCCGCATGCGCCTCAAAATCGCGCCCCTTCTGGAGCTTAAAAACAGCGCCATCTAGATCCCGTTCTTAGCCTCGTTGTTGTTCATCGCTTCCTTCCTTTTCGCCAAGAAGGGGTACATGCACTTATCCGCTCCCAGGAACCGGTACATGCACACGATTGCTTCGAACGGCAAAATGCTGCAAAAAAAGTCAACGTTACTTATCCAACAAGCATCAGCATTCAAGTTTGACGTTCGTATTCAACCCCTACCTTTTCATAAAGTTGACCATGTATACGATGCGAGGCGTGCAGATCATTGGCTGGTCTGTCAAGATGGCTCTCATGGCCTGTTTCACGCAGAACTCTGGCTTCAGTGGAGGGAGAAATGGCTCGATCTCTTTCCTGAAACACCCAAAACCAAACATTAAAACAATGATTAAGAAAGTTGCATTAAAGGGCTTAGCTAGTCAGATCAAGTCTTTTCTTTATTTGAGTGGTAACAGATCCTGCATGCACCTGACAGAGGTAAGCTTCTATTCAGCTTAAGGCCTATTGTGTCCATGAAAACCCAACCTGAGAGTGACATGAGAGGCCACAAGCAAAGCTACCCTCGCTGTTGTTAAGCAATGTCTACTTGAACCAGATACCCATTGTCTGCCTAGCTACTTCAGCGGCTACTTGAAACCCAGTCGTGACATTTGGAAGCTTTCATTCGTACCTTATTCTGCAACCTTTGAACATGCCAGCGTCCACCAGGTAAGGACAAACCAGAGTCATCTTGATACCGTCCTTCTCCGAAGCCTTGATCTCGTGACTCAGGGACTCGTGGAAGCCGATGGCACCAAACTTGCTGGCGCAGTAATCCTGTAACCACAAGGTAAGTCTATAATGGCGTGCTTTGAATTGCAAAGACAGGTGAACATTATCGAGCTTCCCGGGGCTGTTTTCCCTTCTCTAATGGCACGCGAAGGAAAAGCAGCTCTGTGATTTCATTAGCATTCTGGAGTACAGGTAGAGCGTTTTGATGTGGTTCGCTGTGGACATAATCTTCAGAATCCAGTGAGGGCAAACACAGATGCGTGTATGGCATAAAGGGATTTAATGTGCTCACAGCGGATTGAGTCACGCCATTAATAGTAAAGCCATAAAAACTTGCATTCAGAGGTTTTCAAAGCAACATAATAGGTTAGACACTGTAACTGGGATTCTGGGACCCTTTGAAGCGAGACTAGAGTAAAAGATGATGGCTTGTAAAACACAAGCGTACGTACAGCTAACATAACAAAAACGGGCAACGTTTTCCCAAAAGCCTGCTGGGAAAAAAAGACACCGGTTTAGACAGTAGAGAAAGAAGAGGGTGTTAAACTCCATGAAGTTCCTCATATCCAAAATTATTTTTAATTTTGAGACAATTTTAGTATTAGTAAAACAAGAAATAAAAAAAAAGCCCAGTGTAAGAATTTAAAGTTAAAGGCCAGGGTTCTCCAACCTTTTGGTAAACAAAGGCCACCTGAAGGGAACTATATACAACTCCGAACAAATTTAAAGATAATTTTCTCATTTTAGAATGAATCATTTATAAGTAAAAGGTTTGTTTTGTTTCATTCTTTAAACTATTAACAATTTGTCTACCAAATCTCAAAAGATTATTTTTATTTGCATTTATTTGCAGAAAATGAAAACTGGAGAAACAGGTCAAAGTAACAGAAAATATACTCTGTATAACTCCAATACTTAAAAGAAAAACAAGTATTTATTCAATTTTAAGCAATACAGCAGTAAAATTTAAACTTAGAAATTATATTTTTGTGTGATAACCTGGATTTTTAACACTGTCAGTCTTTCAAATTTCTGTCAGATAACTTTTGTCACTCCTAAGCTTTGATTTTGTTGAAATTCATCTTAAAATGCTGAATAAATGAAAAATTTGAATGGTCTCATATTTCAATTGATGATATCCTTACATTATATACAAATATATGTAATTTTTTTTAAAATATAAACATTTCATGATATTTTTACAATCACCATATGTCCAACGAATATTGAAATATCTACTGAAATCTGTATTTTTATATTCTGGATCAGATACGAGTATTATATTTCCTATGATGCACTGGTGTTTAGCTGATAGATCCAATAAGCATCTCTTTCAATTGTAGCATGCTCTTTAACCAGCGCCAAGTGTGCAGCGTGCTAAATTTCCATGCCACATCGAGCCAACACGATGAGGGCCTCAAAAAATACCACAATTTAATTCCAACAGACTTATGTCATGGACGCGATACTAACCTCCACACCAGCTGTGCTGAACAGACCCAGCGAACTGGCAACCGTCACAATGTGGCCATGGTTCATCTCTAGCATCTTGGGAAGAAACGCCTTGGTGGTCTGGAAGAAGATGAGTGTGAGAGAGAGAGAGAGAGGAACAAAGACAGTTTTTACTTATGCTGTTCATCTCTGCCAAAGCCCTTTGATCCTGCACCCCTCCACCCCCTGACTAATAATTTACCAAGCCTAAACACACTGTCCCTCGTCCTGCTGGGGGAGTTTAGGAACACAGTTCCATTACAGTCTTAAAGGGCATTAACAAGGAGCTCGGTTTTCACGTGCACTTAAAGAGATTAATTTATGTACGCTTCAATTTGTTTTGCTAGTGATAGTTCTGAGAACGTTTTCATTTCGGACTCGGAAGTTTAACTTGGATGGGAAACATAAAGTGCTTTTTAAGTGGAAGCTACACAGCGGTTTTTCTAATGCCTGCCGGGCGGTTTGGAATTGGCCTGCAAGTGCTTGTAAAATGGTGAACGGGCCGTTTTTAGACACACACATGAGACTTCAAAACAAGTGGTTTGTCTGTGGTTTCCTCTTTTCCCACAACGACTTGGTCCCAGGAGCGGCATCTCAGTATCCGCAGCACAAAGCCGGAACGGCGTACCCACTCACCGCTGTCACCACAATACCGCTCGACACCAAAACAACACTCGGAGCTTCTGTGAACCAACAGAAGGGGTCAACAAAGACGGGGAAACAAACACCACCTTTTCAACCACGATCGAGCATTAGCATCCCTCTGAAACTACTTTACACTGGTGGATCATATTGTGGGTCGTAGGTTTCCATGAGGAAAATATGTCAACCAACATTGTCTCACTGAACTGGCTGGCCAAAGTAAAGTCGATGGAACATGGGAACGCGCTATGAAGAGTGCAAAACTCTCCGAGCCAAAAACAACAAAACCCCTTCCAGATACCTTCAATGACATCACCATTCATAATGGACCTGGTCCACGTTCGAGAACGGTACCAGGTCGCACGGTTTCGTGCAACGGGCGTTTTCTTGCTCCTCTGCCAGCCGTCTCATCCTGACACTTTGTTGGAATACCTACGTGCCCTTGTGTTGGCGTGGTACGCAAATCTCTCAAATTCATTCCCTCTGACTTCACTTTAACAAGTCTGCTGTCCACATTCTACAGTTGCTGGTGCTTTTTAATCCCCGATGTTAAGACTAAACTGTGTATTTTTCCAGTGCATTAAGTGTAAAATTGCTCTTAATATTCGCCTCATTGTGTTGGGGGGTTCCTTGAGGGGAACAGACTTGGACCCATTTGGGCTGCACTCGTGCCTTGCATGCCAAACTGGTGGTAAGTATGCGTGCAAATGAAGCATTTGGGTTGTGTACATATGCCAACATCTTCCAAACAATGTGATCTACAGTCCTGAAATTTCATTCGGAGAGTTTCAACTATGAATTGCTGCCAATGAGACGGATTAGACCATTGCGTCCTTCTTGGCCGGAATAAAACAAAGCACAAAATATGATACAAAGTCGTGAATTTTAGCTTTGTTTCGGTGATCATGTAAGCAAATTACTTAAAACTCTTACAAAACCTACAGAATATGAAACAATTAAACTTGTGATCCAAACTTTAAGAAACTAAGTCCGAGTCCAAGGACACGCGCCAGTGCCATTCAATCTACTAGCACACACTTTTTTATTCAATTGAATGTATACTGACTGCAACAACTCGCCAAGTTTGGTTGTGGCAAAAGCTTGTGCAACAATAAAAGGATCTCAGCAACTAGTTCATCGTTCGACCCTATTTGTACTTAAATGGCATCCATGTGCCCTATGTTACCAGCCAATGCCCATCAAGCCTGGTCATGACACTGCGACCACTTCACAACCTGTTCAAATGAGAACAATTGTTATATTCTTTGTATAAAACCCAAAGTACGTGACAGTGGGGGCCGTCTCTGATGTGGGCGTGACCTTACTGACCTCTCGGACACGAAACGTGTGAAACAGAACAGAAGTTCATGTCTTAATTCATAGCTTCCGTAATTGCTTCTCAGCGCCGTGGTTCACGCTAAATTAACTTCCAACAGCCGAGAGCTTCCTTGGCCCTTGCAGTGGTTCTGTGCCTGTTGTGCTCTCTAATTGATACAAGCTCAAGTGCGATGGTCCTCACAAAGCTCTTCACAGCTGCGGTGTCAGCCCGCATTAGTGCTCATGTTTGACCAGTAGGAATATGTATAAATATTGATGCGCAGAAAAGCCCAGATGGCCAGTAATTGGAAGAAAGTGGACAGAGAAATGTAGCGGATTGATGTACAGCTCACGAACTTCCAGAGAATTCCAGAGAAAATGAAGGGGGATAATTGATATACTTTCACATGCCAAAGTCTCATTAAAACGGGAAAAGGGTTTACACTAACCAACATATCATAAACACACCCTTCATTTTGAAGGTAAAACACAGAACTGGGATTCTGATTTGCTTTAATAGCCCCGTTTAAGTAAAGCCATCAATAGATCTCGTTGACCTGGAACCGTGTAAATATGATCAGCTCCAAGTCAAATAACGGCTACAGGTGCATCAGCATCTAAAACTACTCAAGTACGACCCTTCTGCCTGGCTGCTCCCTTTCTCCTGGTCCAGCAGGAATCCAGGCTGGAGAACTTGGCTCCTGTCACTTGGCATCTTGTCAAGCTGATCCCCAGACAAGAAAGCAATTGTCACATAAGTGGGTCAGGCAGCAGCGCCCCATTACCAGCGAGCTTGTGTACAAGACTCTCTTTCCCTTGATGCTTTTATCTGGGGACAGAGCCGAGACCTTTCTCTGCAGCCACGCTCATCGAACCACTATGAGGCTTTCACAGATACCATTGCACCCAGCTGTGGAACGCATTGCTCAGATTATGCCCATAATGAGGCTGAATCTCAAGAAACCGGTCAAGAAAAGCTTCATATTACACTTCAAAAATTTTAATGGAGATAAATATGATTCTCATTTTTATGTTTGGGATGGTTATGTTTTGTTGCATTGTGACCCTGTCTTTGAAATCCAGGATATAGTCATTAAAGGGATAGTTCACCCTAAATTAATAATTGTGTCGCCATTTACTCACCCTCATGTTAAATCTGTATAAATTTCATTATTCTGATGAAAACAGAGAAAGATATTTGGATGAATGCTTGTTTCCAAACAATTCTTGGCCACTATCAACTACCATTTAGAAAAATGACAATGGTGGTCAAAAGTTTCCCAGAACTGTTTGCTTTCCTACATTCTTCAAAATATCTTCTTTTGTGTTCAACAGAACACAGACATTTATACAGATTTGGAACAGCTAAGAAGTGATTAAATGATGACAGAATATTAATTTCCTTTAGTTTCACTAAAATGTCAATATTTGACATGGCCTTAATCAGTCAATTTTAAATATATCAAACTTGTATGTAGAAAACTGAAAATCACTAAAAAGAAATGCATTTTTTTACAGGCAAATCACATTTTTATAACAAGTAAATGACTTATTAATTCTCATTAATCATTTAATTACCATATGTGATTTTATTTTAAGTTTCATTAAAATTACTTTTTCTTTTTATCCCTTATGAAACACAATAACAACCATTATTTTCCCCTATGGGGTCAACATCACACAGAGACTCTCAAACATCTGACTAGACAATAAATCTGTACATTTGCATAATTTAAGATCTCAAGTCAGTATGAATGGACTCAGCGGAGATGGAGAAGTCACTGGTCCTGAGATTCAAATGCAGCTGTAAGAAAACCGAGCTAGCTAGAGACAGGAGAGAGAGCTAGAGGAGAGCGCTATAGAGAGAGAGCGAGGGCTAGAGAACTAGAGAGAGAGAGAGCAAGAGCTAGAGAGAGAACTAGAGAGAGAGAGAGAGCTAGAGAGAGAGAGCCCGAGAACAGACAGTCTGGAAGAGCAGAACTCTGAGATAATAGCCTCACTTCCTGTTGGCTCCTCCGGCTTTGTTACATTCCCACCATGCAATCCAACAAAATAAAGATGATGTCCATCTGGTATTTGCCCTTTCCTGTCTTTAGAGTTTTGAAATGCCTGCAACCAGCTGCCAGGTCATGTTTATAACTGGAACATATCGTCCTCTTAATCTTTAAGACTCAAAAAATCACTTCATCCACATTTTTAAATTATAAACATTTTTACATTTTAGACTACTAAACTATTCCTTTATGAAAATATTTTCGGTATAAAAGACACCAACACTGAATGAATAAACATAACAGAGGAACCTTGCAGTGTTGCACATAACATCCAGGCAACGACCAATTAAGATGACATGTTTGTGTAAGACCGAAAGGAAAAAAGGCAGTGTTGGTGGATTTCTATTCAGCTGGCTTGTGGCTTTAATGACCACATCCTCCACTCCGCTATTCTAGCCTGTCCTTAATGATTAAGCTCGCCTTTCATCATAAACCCCCACAAGAACCGAGTGTTTTTTTTTTAAGCTTCATGCAGCACAACCGTAACCTTAATGAGAATCCCAACTCCACCACTAACAAGTGCATCTGCTACACTGAATAACGTCCAAGATTAAAGATAAAAAAACAGATAGCGAAGAACATTGCGTTACATATTTTGTGTCCAGGCATTTTCATGCTTCATTAAAAAGACATCCAGCACTTAAAACGTGTGTGTTTGTCAATAGAAAAATATGAGGAAGTGTGGGTTCTGTGTTGTCCGCAAGGTGATATCCTAACACCCCAATCTATCAAAAAACATCTCGGCTGAAAGAGCCATCAACACTCGCCCAATTAACCGCGAGTGAGATCACAGCTTTATTTCCCAGGCTGTCTGCCATGAAGTCAACTCTAACTTTTCCAACAAACATTAACTGTTCTGTCTTGCCCCCCTAGACACTAGCAACAATCCCATCCACAATGTGACTTCAGCACCGCATGACTCAAAACAAACCGCCCCGCTGCAGCTCAGCCCACAAGGTGGTCTTGATAAGACAATACAAACTACAGACATTCAAGGCTTTAACGCATTTCTGGCAATGGGGTTAATTTGTGAGGCCAAGTGAGAATGGACTCGTCCAAATGGTACTTCCCCAGGCAGGATGTGCCCTTCAATGGCCTTTAAATTAACAAACCAAGCCAGAGCAGATTGTTCCTGGTGATCTTACTCAAACCCCCCGCTGGACTTGTCTCCCTCAGAGCTTGTTTATATTCCGGGATCAGGGAGCTTTGGAGAGCACTATGTTGAAACAGCAGGGGCGGTGGTAATAAAGCTTCTCAAGCGCTGTTTTAAGATCAGTTTTACTGTTATACATTGCGAGGACTGAAATTTGGGGGACTGATCCTAGATCGGTTCCTGAACACCAGCCAGATTGTTCAAATCTCACAGCCTGTAGATGTCTGCATCCAGACGAGGCAGTAAATATTCATTTTGGCTGCCACGAAGAAATGAAACGAGGGAAAACAGATAACAGACCAAAGGAGAGAGAGAGGGGGGCTGGGGATTTTACATTGAGAAGTATGCAATGCTTATTCAACTTGTGGGATGGCCCATTTTGGACGACAGACACGGGACATTTGTTTGCTCTCAACGACACGACTGGTGGAGCATCAAAGTGTACAAGAGACTATAGATGCACACTTGTTTTTTCATATGGAAATAGAAGTAAAGGGCATAACTCGGCTCATTTTCTATTAAAGTGATAGTTCAACAAAAAATGAAAATCGTGTTATTGTTTACTCGTGCTCTTATCATTTCAAATCTTTGAGTTTCTTTCTTCCGGAAAACACAAAAGAAGACATTTGAAAGAATGTTTATAACCAGCACCTTAATTTGCACTGGTTTGCACAATAGAAGTGAATGGGTGGCGACGCTGTTCAGTTATCAACTTTCTTCAAAATATATTTTTGTGTTTTGCAAAAGACAGAGAGTCATACAGGTTTAAAATAACAAGAGGGTGAGAAAATATGACAGCATTTTCATTCTTAGGTGAGCTGTCCCTTTAAACGAAAAACTTTAACTCCAGTCTGCTAGGTTTGCAAGATAATAAACAGACTCAACACGGGACAAATGCAAACATTTGAGTGAATAGATCCCAGATCAAATATAAACCACTACAGCTATAAATGTTGCTATGACTCACGCCGGTTTTCAGTCACTGTAAACCCTATTGGTGTATGCAGTGTGTAAAGTTAAATAAAACTCACCCAGAAGTGAGCGTGGCAGTTCACCACCATGGTCCGTTCGATCAGCTCATCGGGACACTCGAGCAGATGGTGGCCCGAAACCACACCGGCGTTGTTGATCAACAAGTCCACATCACCAACCTCCCTGCGTACTCGTTCTGCTGTGGCGTACACGCTCTCTCTCTTCCCCACATCAACCACATATGTGTACACCTGTGGCTGGAAAGGAGGGACCTCTTCCACACCTCCAACAGCTCCTTTGGAGAAACACAGATGAGAAAATCAATTGAGGGTCACATTAGCAATACGTTTTATGGATGTTTTTTTAGGAGGGAAAGCCAACTTTTTTTTTTATAATTGTAATAACAGTTATTAATTATAATTATGAACAAGTTTTCTTAATATTAGTTAAGGCTCTGCATTTTACATGCAAATTTGGCAACCATATATAAAAGCATCGCATAAAACAGAACAACTTTTTTTTCAAAATCTCCAAACGAATCTCCAATAAATGTTTCGATTGTATAAATATTAAAACTCACCCTCTTTCGTCATCGGGTTGTCCTGCTCTCTGTAAATCTGACGAACCACCTCGGCCGTCTCTTCATTGCTCTGGCTATTGATGTCCCACAGCACCAAAGTAGCCCGATGCCGGGCGAACTCCTTCGCGTACAGCCGCCCGAGCTCACCGCCCGCCCCGGTGATCAGACACACCTGTCCTGCTACGCTCTTCTCCTTCGGCCGTATGAACCACTTAAGTCCGGCCATTAAGATGGCCCAGAGGACTTTCAGAATGACTACGAAAAACTCCGCGGCAATGTTAATCATCATGTTTACCGTCGTTTCTGTACGCCGAAAAAGTCCGCAAATTTGTTTTAAATAAACGTTGTAAAACGTCCAATTATATTAAACGACCTGAGTTTTGTGTTTCGTTAATAACATTAAAATTTAATTTATTCTTTCCCTATCTGCCTATATATTAAGTTTGTGGGGTGTGCATTCAATGAACCCCAAATGTCATAAAATTTCAGATGCACATATATACAAGACTCTACACCAGTTAGCAAAATAAAGCATTAAACGACAATAATGCCAGCATCACAAATAAAAGCGCACCTTGCCGAGCGAACAGGTGTGGGTCTCTTTACGCTTCAGTAGACGCCCCAATTAAACGCTAAAAGTCGGTTTGTCTAAGAAAAATAAAGAATTGTTACGATACGTACAGACGAATCTTTCCGCAAGTTAATGCCCAAAAAGCGGTCGTATCCCGGCACGGATGCGCGCAACAGCTGCCGGAGGGAGTGAGAATGATAGACTGACTCCTGACGGAACTCATAAGAGCACCGCTGCAGCTGCCTCTCTATTTAAACCAGCCCCTCTCCACAGGACCCCACAGAGAGATTGGCTCAAATGCCTGATTGAAATTTACATCTGCTTACATAAGCTGTGGAGGTTATTGTATAACAGAATGTATTTATCACTCTTTACTAATAAGTAGTTGTTTTAAGGCTCATGGACTGTTGGAGATGCATAGACCTTTATGCTCTTTTATACCCCTGTGGGTGGACTGACATTTTTTCTTCGTTAAACTGCACTTTTAATGTAACTTTTATATAAAGCCTTTCTCCATTGTTTTCATGGCATGCTGCTTTCCAGATGTATAGGTATGTGCATAACACGTGGGCTATAAGTGGTGTAAAATATATTAGGGTGTAAGGGCTTTATTTAATTCTCACATGATGCTTGTTAATCTATTGTTACACATTGTTAAAACTTTAGTAAACCATTTAAGGGAGTTTTAAGTATTTCCTTAAAGTCCACAGTGTCAATGGTGACCATTTAATAGAGAATTGTTACGTTTGTTTCATTTGGAGTAAGCAAGATTATTGTAGCAGCTGAATACAGCTTAAGTAAAAAACTTACAAGGCGCTGGTGAGCTCTCATGTTAACAAATCATGGCATGTATTTACAATCTGTTATATGACGGATTTCTATGATTATTTTACCATATTACTTCTAAATATCCATGCAATGATTGACATTACATGTTTTGGCCTGTATGCTCCATTGTAAACGTATTATGGCATAGAAACAGTGGATAAATATAAGAATAAAATATTTGAGAAGCTTTGTTTAATTATTAATGGAGAATTGTTCTTTGTTACAATAGATGTGTAATTCAACACTATTATATTTTCGGTTTTCAAAACATACAATAACACGATGAAGATATCTCTAATGAAGCAACTCAACCAGTACCTCAGCAGAAATGTGCAATTACAGATCAACTTTGAGACATCTTAAATATTTCATTTAAGCTTTTATCTTCATTACAAATGAAAGGGCTGCACTCTCTTATTCATTTTTCATGGATATTAGAGCTTTAGTTTGCCACTAGCACATTATAGCGTCTGTTCAATCACATGTTAGATGTCACGACTTGATGAATAATCCTCAAGGCAACGATATTGACAGAAAATAATTACAAAATGTGTGTGCAACGTCGCCATCTTGTGGAATAGTTCTCTCATTACATACGTATTGTGCGATCGGACTCGAGTAGTGTGTAGTGCTACAGTATAGCAGTAGCCTACTTGTTTAATCGAGTTTTTACAACAATTTATAAACATTATTGATCATTTATAATATAACATTGGAAGTATTTATAGCAGCATTTGATGTGGTTCAGTTTGTATTAAAACATAAAAACCCCACAAATCGTGTTATATTTATTTAATTAAAACAGTTGTTTGACGCGTGTTGCTGGTAACGGAAACTATGGCAACGTCCACGCAATTGACGGACAGCTTCCATTTTTTCTGTTTTCTGTTTAATTCTGTTTTGTTTAACGGTCGTAGACATTAAAATAATGAAAATGGCCGTTATTACTAATGTAACTCTTCTGAAATGGACATAAATAGCTTATAGTTAGGTGTGAGGTTGAGAGATGACACGTTTTGCCAGCACCTTTAGACCTGAGGTGACGTCACTGCCAGTCGAAGTTCCTGTAATAATACAAAACATTAAAGGTGCGCGAGCCAGTCAACCTTCAAAGGACTCCTCGGCTTCTCCTTGGTCCGGCGGTAACACTCACGGTAAATGCAATGTTTTTTCATCAGGACCGAAATACTCAAATAGCCCGAGATGTCAGTGATGTTTTATGTTTAAAGCCTGAAACAAAATTTCTAGATAAACACCCATGATGCAGCCCGTTTGCATACAGTCTTGATGACGTGAAATCACAGTAGACCAAGGCTATGAGAGATGATTACCTGTATTTGATATTTTATTAAACAGTCCATTTTTTGTTTAATATTACATTTTTAGATTCCAGTAATGTAAAGTCACACAATGTCCGCTCTATGGGGTGAGTAACATAAAGAGACTGAATGGATTTGAGTCTGTAATCTATACATTTAATAATTATAATTTTCTTGTGTTTTGGTCATTTCAACCACACAGGCATTTCCTTCCATTTTTAGCCAAAGACAGTTCAGCAATGACCAACTTTACCTCAGACAAAAATGTGTTTGATAATGATACTTCCGGTCGGCATTTTGATAAAAGATGGAGAAAGGAAGTCTACACCACAAGTCCTTTTGGAGGTATTGAACCTTTTTTCCAATTAATAGATATTTACTATCCTTGACATTTTCAGTCTACATCAAAAACGATATTGGATGCATTGCACCCTCTTTACATTTATTAGATATTATTTGAACTATTCTTGAAATTGTATACTGTATAATGTCATTGTTTTTTGTATTGGTAGTTGATGAATGTGTGTACATTTGTGCTATGGTATGACTGCAAAAATATTAATAAAAATAAAATATTAATATTATATTATATTATGTATTATATTATACAAACACACATATAGTGTTTATATTTACTATAGCATTAGAGAGAATTATCTTCATTGTTAGTTTTTTTTTTCATCAAAGTGACCAATTTTTCACGTCTCATTTAACTTTGTGATGTCTGATACTTACAACTTCCAGCTTCTTCTAACAGGATCATCTCAACATCTCAACAAGATGATGTTCTTATCAAACATAACTCCTCGGTGCCTTTAACTTATCCAGAGTTCCATGTTTATCGGTCTCACAATCTAACCAGATTTGCCCACCGCAAAGAATTTTCTTTGGGCAACCCAAAACCTCTTGTTTTTGGGTGAGTTTATCAGAAGTCTTTATTACTACAATACTACAGTTTTCAATATATACAGTGAATAATATTTTCTGCATAAACTCCAGGGCTGATTATCTCACCTCATTTCCGTCAGTCCTGTTACCAGCTACCACCCCGTATGTCAGTGAGAGGCTCGGTCTATCTCAAAACTATAAAAACAGGTAAGAGCTGCATGTTATTCATTAAAACTGCGGAACAAAAATGTCCTTATAAGTGACCCCGGGCAGCAAAACCAGTCTTAAGGGTCAAATTCATCATCTGAAAGCTGAACAAATTAGCTGTCTATTGATGTATGGTTTGTTAGGATAGGACACTATCTGGCGAAATAACTGTTTACAAAGCTGGAATCTGAGGGTGCAAAAAAGCTAAATATTGAGAAAATCGCCTTTGAAGTTGTTGATCTGAGGCGCTGTAGCAGGCCATCCAATCACAAAAAGAAAGGTTTTATACATTTACGGTAGGAAATTTATAAAATATCTTCATGGAACATGATCTTTACTTAATATCGTAATGATTTTTGCCAAAAAGAAAAATCTTTATTTTTCACCCCTATTTTTCACCCCAAATGTACATTTGCCGATTACTAGAAATGTTCCCGTGCTACTAAAGACTGGTTTTGTTTTCCAGGGTCACATATGTGTATTTACTTTATATGTATGTTCTTTGTTGCACACAAATGGTCTTTCTATTTATGTTTATTTTAGGTCAATGGTGAAAAACAAGGCGCGTAATCTCTTCAGTGTTGAAGCAAAAAACAAACGTAAGCATTTTATCATTTTTGTTCACACAGATAAACTGATTTACTGTCATCTACCACGTTAAACCTTCTAAATGTTGTTAAAAGCTTATTTATGTTGAGTGTTTTTATCTTGGTAAACTTAGCTTAATTTGTTACTTCTAAGTGTTTGCTTAGTGTTTAACAGGTGAGACCCCTCACCTCAAGTCATTGATCAATTTCACATGTACATGTGGATTTAATGTAACACCCACAAACATTACTTAGCAGCGACTAAATCCAACCCCAATATACACACAAGCAAACACACACCTCACCAGACTCCTGTTTAAGACAACACCTGTCTTTTGGATAAGGTGTGCAGACTAGCGTAAACCTGTGTTCCAAACTGTGCTCTAGTCTAACCAGCCTGCGGGCCCATAACTTTTTTTCAGTTCAGTCTTACCCCGATCCGCTCCTGGGTGCTACATCCTCTTTTTTTCAGAGGCTGACGGAGATCTCGTCCCTGGAGGCGGAAACCGTCCGTCAGGAGAAAATTAGGAAACTCAAAAAGATCAATAGACAGGACTCTTAATAAGAGTTTGTTAGGCAAAGAGAAAACTCACTGCTGATTTAATAATTGTGCCAAGGTTGTGCAAACTAAATTAAGGTTAAACAGCTGATGAATATATCAGTGTAAAAAAAACAGAAATAGGCTGTAGCTATGCATTATGAATGAAGATGTTACATTTTTGGTGTAAACTAGCTGAAAGTGTTTTATTTTAAACCAAATTTATCTGAAAATGTGTATTTTCCATGAATAACTGCCTTGAATTACAGTGATTATGCATTTATGTGATATGTTAATTGAAAAACAAAAGAAGTATTGAAAATAGGTTATATTGAAAATATATCACAATTGGGAAGATTGAAAGGAAGTGTTTATTTTCAAAGATTGTGTACTTTTTTACTACAGATACAGTAGTTCGTTTTGCAAAACAATGAAAAAGTATCAGATTATCAAACATCTGCCCTCTGGTGGTGGTTACAGAAATCCCACCCTGTGCATATTACAGTTGTGTAAGTACTGCTAGTATTGGATACATATGTTTTCTAAGAAAGAAATTTTGTTTCCAGGGATTTTAACATATTTTGTTAAGCCAATAGGATATAAAGAATAAATGTACACATTTATTAAATACATTTTAAATGTTCAAAATAAAACTGTTTTGGTATTAAGAACATAATTTCCCTTATACTTCAAAAAGAATCTTAAAGATATTAAACATTAAAATCTTTGATTTTATGTCTATAAAACTAGCTTTAATGGATAGTTCACCCAAAGATGGCTTCATTTACTCACCTCCGAGTTGTTCCAAATAAATGTCTTTGTTCTGAAGAACACAGAAAAAGATATTTGGAAGAATGGTTATACTGTAACTAGACAGATGTTGCCCCCCAATGACTACCCTAGTAGGAAAACGTTTTTTTGTTTTGTTCTGTTGAAAACAAAAGAAGACATTTTGAAGAATGTAGAATGAAGAACAGCAAACAGTTATTGGCCACTTTTGACTGCCCTTGTATTTTTTCCTACTATGGTAGTCAATTTGAAGGCAAAATCTGTCTGGTTTTAAGCATTCTTCCAAATATCTTTCTCTGTGTTCATCAGAACAAAGGATTTTTTTAAAGATTTGGAACGACTCGAATGTGAGTAAATGATGATAGAATCTTCATTTTTATTAATAATAAAATAAAATAATAAAAATACAGCTTCAGTATTCAGTTATTTTTTATTTTATGTCCTGACCAGAACTACCAAAATGTTTTTTATTTAAAAATAAATACTGTGTGAGTGGTTGTAGAGACAAACATCAATATAATAATAATATTAACCAGAATATGAAATATATTTTCTTCTTACAAACACAGAATATTTTCAGCGATTATTGTACTAAAATGAAATAAAGCCATGTTATAACAAAATAATAAATTTGGGTTAAATAGTATTATAAATTGCTAAATTGTACTGAAATACAAATTAATACACAAAAACTGATATGTTTAAAAACATTACCTTTTGTAGATGTATGGGTGCATTTCAGATGTAAATTTAACATGTATTAATTCGGCAGACGCTTTTATCCAAAGCGACTTACAAAGTAGGAGAGCATATAAACATTTTGTCAACACACTAAACTGTACCGGACTGCAGTAAATGCCAGACTGTAGGTATTTTTGCAATTTATACACTCAAATTCCATGTCAACCACTTTAACAGCAAATGCAACAAGTCTGCATCCTTTTCAATGACAAAAATCATGTGTGAAAGCAACAATCAATCAGATCAACAGCAATATAAACAATTGAAACAATATATTATATGTTCACTTAAATTACAAAAGCTCTAGCGGATCCCTTTTACTGTCTGAATATTCAAGAGTTGCTCAGGTTCTTCTAATGTCCTGTTTTTTCATTGACTTTCCTGGCTTTCAACTTTAGTCAATCAAATCTACCTGGAACAAACAGTAAACAAAGAGTCCTTTAATAAAAGACTGCACAGACCGCCCACAAGAGGTTTATCATTTGAGCTCATTTTAGTGCACCCTAAACCGGCCTGACTCATGTAGTCTGTTTCCATACCTCTTTCATTTCAGTCTAGTCTTAGATAATCACAGATTTCTACCTTATTAAATAAAACATTTCAGAAATATTTATCTGCACCTCTTATTCAAAATACACAATTTCCAGACCATTAGCCCTTATGGCATTAACATACTATTTTCTGTCATGTTTATGTTAATGAAATACTTCAGTAAGTTGCTTACAGAGAGGTGATAGTGCGCAATCTTCATCTTCAAGAATCTGAGAACGCTGCCCAAGCCAAAACTACACACAGCCAAATCTACAAATCAAAAGGCTCAGATTTTGGCAAGAGTTTTAAGAGAGCTCAATAGAACAGTTAGGATGAATAACAGAGGTCCAGTTCAAAGAGTGACTTTGAGATCATGTGACATCAATATGTGCCGTATCAGACAAAAACCTCTTAGTTACTTTTTTATCTGATCGGTGAGTATGTCATGGGAATACTCAACACTGGGTGTTTAACGTGGTTGGGTAAAATATGAGCGTTTTATTGATTGATTTAAACCAGAGGTACGTTTTACATTTATGTACAGTTATTTCTGTTAATGTGTTACATTTCATGACAGCATTACATTAGCATTCCTTTAAAAAATGTATTAAACAAGTATCAAAAGAAAGGTGTAGTTGTCTCTGCCCTTCCTTAAAGCCAAATAATGAAAAAAGATAAAAATCCACTTAAAGCTTGAATTCATATATCATGTTTTAGACAACCTGACAACAAATGCATTCATTCAGATGATCTTATTGACAAATAACTGTTGTGGCTTGGACATATTGAGCTGACAAAAATCGTAACTTTATACCTTGATCTGCTTGGCAAACATGTCAGTCCAATGAATCTTAGGCGAATATTCATGAGACGAGGGTTTGGTTTTTCTTTCGAATCTCTCTTAAATTGAAGAAAAATAAAACTTTATACCCTTACGCATGTTCCGCCTGTGATAATGTAACGTATGCCACTTTGCCTGATGTTCATGGACACTCTCAGTATGTGCATTCTGGTTGAGATTAGCAAGACAAATATCAGGTAGACACACACTCTTTGATCTCTCTGTTGACAAGAGAGCAAACAGTGAGAACACACCTGTTGGACAAACGGAAAAGGGTGTTACCCAATTGACAATTCGTAAAAAAGTATAATACAGTGCAATAATATAGAAATCATGCAAAGACTCATTCGGTATGACATCACTAAATAAAGACATGTACAGTTGTTCATTCATCAGACTTTGTTGCTTGGGTGTCCCATAAATGTGACAAGGAAGGTTCCAAAATTTTTCTCTTTGTACTATATTTGATGCAGATTTAAACTCCTCAAAAAACACACAAATTATCTGTGTTTACTAACTATCTATGTTTGGTAACCACATTGGCTGTCTGTATCCATGCCAGTCTTCTCATGGTCCTGTGGTATGCATAACATTGACATGACCCCACATAACTCTCCTTCAGTTATACACAGTAGAAAGTAAACACCCTTAAACACCCACACAATGCATCTTATAATGAAACATACAAAGGCAAAAATGTTTGATTAAAAATGAACGTTAATGATATGCAATACACTCTGTTAATGAGTAAACAACAGACGAACATCTGAAAGGGACAGTTCACCCCCAAATAAATTCTGTGATAATTTACTCACAAAGCAATTTTTTTAAGATATTTGGAAGAATGCTGGAAACCAAACAGTTCTTGGCCATCATTGACTACCAGATCTGTTTACTTATACATTCTTTAAAATAGGTATAAGTAGTTCAACGGAACAAAGAAATGTACTGAATAAAGCAATTTTTCCTACTATGGTAGTCAATGGGGTCCAAAACCTGTTAGTTGTAACCATTCTTCCAAATATCTTTGGAAGATCAAATATCAGAACAAAGACATTTATCCAGATTTGGAACAACTTTTCATTTTTGGGTGAACTGTTCCTTTAGTTTAAATAATGGAAATTTAAAGACTTTATTTTTATACCACAACTGCATGGTATGTTTGCATCACATATGAAGATGAAGTCTGATTGTATATAGTCTTTGTATTCAACAGGTCACAGAAAGGTTTTAAAAGAATTTGAGTCTCTTTAATGCAACAGTCAGTTCAGTTATCTTCACTGAAAATATGATAATAGCATAACGTCTGTTAACTTAATGGACTTGGAATAAGACAACATTTCTAAAATGTGATAAAATAAAACAAAACAGTAATAAAATCGGACAAGCATAGTTTGATCTCAGAAATTTCAAAAGTGATTTAATTGAAAGAATTCGATTTCGATTAATTAATCCCGATTTTCTTATTCATTTTTCTACAAGTGATCTATCTCCTTCTTATACCGTTTCTACTGTTATTCTTGCTTGATTTACCTTTTCTTGTTGAAGTGAAAATTCAAAGGAATGACATGCAGACAGTCATAGAATATCTCCTACGGATTAATTCTCACGAAATCCCATCATTACCTTGATCCTGTTCTCTGTGCATGATCAGGTCTTCATTCCTCTCATTATTACTCAATGTTTCCTGTGAAGGGCGCAGTTTCAGTCATGTTCAAAAAGCATGGAATAAAAACAGCCATTCATTGCATTTTTTATTTATTATTTATTTGTTTGTTTTTGTTTGGATGTGCTACGCTTTGCTACCAGATAGTCACCATTAGCAACTACAACCACCCACAACATCCTTGCAAAGTGTACGTGAGTGTTGCTTAAACAAGCATTCCTAAAGTTGTCTTTTCACAATAGCATTGATGCTTAATTTTCATGATAACTAATATATTGATTAACATTAGTTTTATTGTTTTTTATGTTAACAGACTTCAAATGTATAATACAGCTTTGTGATATTCATTTGTGCACCTTACTTTGGTATATACTGTATAGTTATGGACAAGTTCTAGGATTTCTATGACTAGTAAACAGATAAGATAGGATGTGTTTGTAAAACAGTTCTGAAAATGTTCAATGTTCTGTTTTACTGCTTTATTGGACTTTGTTTGAACCTTGTGTCTTTGTGTCGTAAATAAACAACACGCTGATTCTGATTCAATTATGGCACCGCAGTGATCAGATTTAACAACATAATTCTCTAAAGAGGAAATGAAGCAGACATACCACAGCAAATAAACAACCCCAAACAATCCACAACAGCCAACAAGTTGTCTTTGATAAAACAATAACTGAAACATGAAATGCATGGTGACATCTAACATTGCTCTGCGCGGCCCCAGGCTCTTTAAACTGGATCGGGGCCACATTCCTCCTACTGTTTCTCTGCTGTACAAGCTTCTGTTGTCCAGTGAAAACAGTCTGGGCACTGATCCGCGATCAGTCTGATGTGGCACAGCAGCCAAAAGAGCGGCAGAGAGAGAGAGAAATCTCACACACACCCTTCACTCAAACAACATCTCTCCACCTCTTTTTTCCTCTCTGTCGATCACTTTGTGCCTTGTGTACAGAGACACTAGGTGAGTTTTATAGATCTGGGTTGGACATTCAATTCCTCTTTCAGCGTGAGCTCTCGGTAGATGTGTTTCTCTGTGCAAACAGGTATTCCAGGTCATTAGGATTCCTCCAGGAACAACTTCGCCTACCTGTGAGTCTTTCATTTCCTATCAAGGAATGAGAGCCACGCCGCTGTGTGTAAGAGGACCCAGAGGCTGCAAGGAGAACATATTGCTGTCTCTTCCATTTTAGAGTAGTAGGGTTACGGCTTCTTTGTTCAGTTTTGGGCCGTCATGGGGTTGTTAGTGGAGCTGAATGCCTGGCTGTTTGTGGTCCTTTTATTTGGGATAAATCACTTCGCTGAAGGGGGGTGCTCAGGAAGGTGTTGTCAAGGAATAGATCGCACCTGTTTTACTTCAGACTGGAGGATGGACCGAGTATACGGGACGTGCTATTGTGATGAGAGGTGTGTCAAAACGAAAGACTGCTGCTTTGACTACCCAACAGCGTGCCCTGGTAAGCCATATTGCCAACACATAACTACTATTTAATGTTACAACATTTGATTTAAAATGGTTTAGTTGATGAAATGAACATTTACTTCATAAATACTGTAGAAGTATTGTTCATTGTTAGTTCATGCTAGTTAATGCATTAAAGGAAAAGTTCACCTTTAATAGGAAACGTGAAAAATGTTGGTAACAGAAAACATTTGGTTCATATTGAATTGGATTGATTTTCTATTAAAAAAAATGTGTTTCACGATGCCAAAGGAGAAACATTTTGAAGGAATGGTTCCATAAAAAACAATTAATATAAGAACCATTCTCTGTTATGGAAATAATTCCTTAGATTATAAACAAATGAAAGACATATGAAAGAAATTCAATGGGATAGTATTTGTTAACATTATAAATGAACTGACAATGAGCAATATCGTTTTTCAGAATGTATTAATCCTTGTTAATGTCAATAAAATTATTTATGTTAGTAAATGGTGTGCTGACTACTATTTAACGTTACAACGTTTGATTTAAAAAGGTTTAGTTGATGAAATTAAAATCTACTTCATAAATACTGTAGAAGTATTGTTCATTGCTAGTTCATGTTAGTTAATGCATTAAAGGAAAAGTTCACCTTTAATAGGAAAGGTGAAAAATGAACAATGAATGAATAAAAAGTGACATATGTGTAAAATTGAGCAAACAGCACATTGAAATGACTTATTAAATGAATATTTGATTACACTACAAAAATGAACTTAACCAAGACTATTCTGCTGTGTTTAGCCCAGCCTTGTGTCATGAGCGAGTGGAGTCACTGGAGCGGATGTGCCCAGCCATGCCAGCCCTCGTTCCGTGTTCGGAGGCGCAGAATTCAGATTAAACCCCACAACAGTGATCAGGTCTGTCCAATGTTGGAAGAACAGGCAGGCTGCATGGAGTATCAGGACCGTCAGGGCGACTTTTGTACTCAGACACAAGGTGCAGTATGAACACAACACAGCGCTTAGCTCATTATACATCAGTACATTCTGAATGTGAACTGGAAAATAACTTTTAGTTGATTGTAAACCTGTTCAGAGTTGATAATTTGCATAAATTCTGTTGGATTAATTCCAGGAACGGCATTTATAACCACAATGGAGTACAGCAAAGGCAGAACACATGATTTGTATGGGGCCCCGGTGAACCCTGGGTATGTATTTAACCACGGATTAAACAAACACACTGTTCATGACGAGCATTTGTTATGAGAAGGCTGTTTATTTAATCCAATGAATTGTTCACGGCAATTCCAGCGTTATGGATGTGACATTTTGCGCTATGGACGTGACATACAAATGCTCAGAGAATGAATTTGTCAGGATTATATTGAACAATCTGTTTATATTTTCATTCATACTTTGAATTTCTATAGAAAATGTGCTACAATAAGTTCTTTCATCCAAGTTCCCAGTGAACCTTTTACTCAAAGAAAGAACAGTTTACAATAAGGTTTTGTTTGTTAAGAAGTTCATAATCCAAATAAGTAACCTTCAAAATGACAATTCTGTCATCTTTTTCTTACCATGTTGTAATTTCAAATCTTCAAAATTTCTTCTGCAAAACACAAAAGAATGTTGGAAACCAAAAACCTTTGGTCACCATCGACTTCTATTGTATGGACACAAAATCAATCCAATTCAATATGAACCAAATGTTTTCTGTTACCAACATTATTCACCTTTCCTATTGAAGGAGGATTAATACAGTCTGAAATACGATTTTGCTCATTGTCAGTTCATTTATAATGTTAACAAAAACTATCCCATTGTATTTCTTTCATTCGTTTATAAGGATTTATTTCCATAACAAAGAATGGTTAATTAATTGTTCTTTATGAACCCTTGTTGACAAAGTCTGAACAGAACAAATGTCAGTCTATGAATCATTTTGACAAAAAAATGACGCGGTTTTTGGGAGACGATAAACTTTGTAGGATTTCTATAAAATAAAATGATCATATCATGTGACCATTTATGAGGAATATGTAGTGTTATGGATTTGACCAGGGACGGATTATGACTTCAAAGGGCCCCTGGCCAGTGACCTCCAATGGCCCCCCTCCCACAATTATTCTGTTCTTTCCCTTAGCTGCGCATTCCCGGTTATAGAAAGTGAAATTTAAGTAAATTTAAAGCATCAATGGACCAAATGAATGCGTCTTTAATTAACTGTCAAATATACACATATTTAATTCATCACATCATTCTCACTATAAAATGCCTGTGTGACATGTCTGTGAACATCAAATCATCAAGCAAAAGATTAAGAAAATGCAATTTAAATGTGCTGTAATTTAATTAATGAGTAAATTAATTTTTAATGGGTTCAATGTAATGTAATAAGGTAAAGTAATATAAAAACGCATGTTGCCATGATTTGTTGATCGTTAAATGTTTTACAGGATATCCACAGAGGCCTTGTATAGGCTATGGGAAACATTTGTTTTCATTGTACCGAAATGGATGGCCCAACCTTGAAGGTCCCTCGGGGTCAAGGTAGCCAAGGGCCCCTGGGCACTGGCCCCATCCCTGGATGTGACAATCCTGAAAATGACAGTTACCTGACTATGAAAAATCATGCTCTAAAAATAAAAACGAATGCTTTACAAATTTGGAAATAGATCAAACATGGGTATTTGAACCACCAAATGTTAAAATCTGTGCTGTTACCATAGTATAAAACGCTTAATTTTTTCGTGGTATGGTTGACATTTTCACGGAATTGCCCTCATTACTCAAACCCACAAACATATCCTATTTTATCATTACATGTTCATTACAGTTAGATTTTACCTACAAAGTAAAATACACTTTTATTCATCTCTAGACACTTTTTATAAAGACTTTAAATTAATATACAGGGTGAACGCAGTTAAACACAACATCGCCTATTTCAGTTTCTGCATGGAATTCAAGCTGGAGTCTCTCACACCACAGTGTATGGTAGAGGACAGACCCTATACTCGCTGGATGCAGTACTTACGGGAAGGTTACACCATCTGTGTGTCTTGTCAACCTCCAGCCATGAGCAACCACAGCCGGAGTTGCCAAGGAGACGCTACCTTAGCTGAGAGGTAGTTTAACCATACAGTCACAGTGTTGTTGAGAATCCTTGACAAACACATTACACAGAGTTCATAGTAAGGTCACGGTCGTTTTCATGGTGAACAAAATGTCATACAATTTTAAAGGATTTATTAAACACACAGTTGAAGAAACACCCACAACTACACAGTTTTGTAACTAATGCTCTTCTGTTCTTGACAGGAATGAGCTTCTACACTGGCAGGCAGTAGGAAGTCCTCGCTGCAGAGGAACATGGAGAAAAGTCCAGAGACTAGAGCACTGCTCCTGTCCACTAGTACACAGCTTCATTTTCATTTAAACAAACACAACAGGTGGACTACAGGTGTTTTACTAAACAAATCCTCATAGGAACAATATGTCGCGAAACATTTTTTTAAACCTTTATATCTGAACAGCTTTGTTGCTTTAAATGAACATCTTTTTTCTGACAAATATCTTCACAAAATGAAAAGGCAAAACAAAGATCACTTTTTCTTACATACGCCCTCTACTGGACAAATATTTATCCTTCAAAAACAAATCGGACTGCAATTTGCTCAAGTTTATTTACAATAAAAAAATGAACAAAATGTTATGCCACTGTATCGGCGAACACTGCTTTTTTAAGTTTTTCTCTCAAAATAAAGCATAAGTAAATAAATTCTGTGGGGGAAAGGCCTTATATACATGACCATGCATACAGTATACGTATATATGTTCCACTCTAAACATTTACGTAAACCACACTGCATGTTAATTATGACAACTTTCAAGCAGTAACTCCAAAGGTTTTAAAAACTTAAAACTTTCAAAATGAAAAAGAAATAAAGAAAGAATTAAAATAAGGCCTCAGAAACTTAGACAATGTGCTGTTTTTTCAACGTTCTCCACCTGTCCTTTAGCATGACACTGGTACGATTCTCGAGATTAAACCCATTCAGGATTGCTGCCCATTTCCCCACCCCATACTGCCTCACACCTGCTTTAAGCTCATCGTCTTCTTTTGAAGTCCATTTCTGTGAGAGGCGAATCGTTGATGTGGATTAGTTAGTGCAAAATGCTACATTACACATATTTATAAATATTGCATGGTTACTCACCCTCCTGCTTCGGCTTGTTGTACTAATATTACTTTCTAATACTGAAGGAACACTACTCCTCTGGGTAACCCCTGTTAAAAAAAACAGCTTTTCATGTTTACTGATTTAACGTTGTTAAGATTATTAATCAATGAGCGATTTAAGAATTAACATCAGATATTGAATCAAAATGATTCTGTATATCTATACTGCAGCAGACGAAAAAAAGTTCACAAAACAGAGTACTTACTAAAAACAGAGCTTCTCCTGAGCAGTCTTTCTTTTTTCTTTGCCGTTTCGGGATTCCATGGGCCAACTTGTTTTGACAAAAGTTTCTTTTTATGCCTTCGAAATTTTAGATCGAATGTACAATTATTTTTGTATAAATATAAGACAAATCCATTTGAGAACTGTTAGATGTTGATCATAACTGAGTCCTATTTAACATTTTCAATTACAAAGTGGGATCAACTTTTTGAATATCATGTATGTTTAAATAACCTGCAGGTCCTCACCTGTTATTTACCACCAAAGGGTCCACTTGGCCGTCATTCCTGTATGTTATGACCAACAGAAATCCAAAAACATGAAAACTTTAAATTGAAATAATTCACATTAAACACACTATTGCACAATACAGTTCAACATGTTCCTTTAAAAAGGTTAAGTTATGTAACATGACCAGAATTAAACGTTATTTATTGTTTTGATATGAATTCATTTTATGTCATTTCTTTATAATTACTACATACTACGAGGCGAGAGAGATATTACTCTTTTGAATTGTTTGTTGACTCCAGGCTGGACAACGCCTTCTTGCCACCGTCCTGTTCACATGAAGCTTCATCCGATATTTCTTGACGTGCCTGAACCACTTTTAATGCTGCCTAAAACAAAATCAAACAAAATTTAGTTTCTATTCTCATCGCGCTGACTGAAAATTCAATATGTTGGCATCAAATAATACCTCACTTTGAAAGCAAAAAGCCCTTATCGACTTCTCTTGAGTACTCGGTATCATCTTTCTTCATTTAATAGGTTATTGAGTAATGAGCGCTCGGCTAATTGCTACATTTCCATACCCACAGGAAAACAACACAATTCTAAAGGACCATTAGGCAAACTCCCAATATATGGTAACCACATTCAAACCAATGTCAAAGCGGCCCATTAGTGCTTGGAGAAACTAAGGATAAAGCAAAATAATTCTGAGATTTATGTTGGGTGTAGCAGTTCTCACATAAAATGTGTATACCTCAAGTAAGAAAGTAGAAGCATCCTGCTGAGAGTCAAGGAACATGTCAATTTTCTCCAGGAGCTGATCGTACGTTAAGTTCATGAGAAGTTGGTCATATGCATCTTTCTTGTTCACAATGCCGGTCAGCTTTCCATGTAGTTTCTATTAAGACAGACACCAAAGCTAAGCAGCTTTCAGTCAAATGCTGTATTATATGAAAAACATGTTAAACAAAACATGACATTAAAGTGACTAAACAAAATATATTTTTTGGGGTTAACTTTTCCACCTCTGGTATCTGAGCCTCTTTTTCCAGCCACTGCAGTGTGTCCTTTCCCATCTGTGAATTCCCGTTTCTTACACACACGGCAACACTCTACAACACAAAACAAATGAACAGGATAAGACACACATTGCCTTAAATCTATTAAATGAACTCATCTACCATATGAAACGTCTTAAATTCGCAAACATAATTACCTGAACAATAAGTAGATTCCTGATCTTAGTGTATAAAGCAGGATCAGAAACTAAATCCTCCAATAAATCCCAAACTTTCAGCGCTGACATCAAGGGAGAGATCTGATCATTCTTATCATAGTGGACATCTGTCAAACATCACATGATCTTTGTTTACATGTGACAGAGCAGGCTAAGGCTATTCTGTTATCAGTAAATTACTGAATACACAAAGTACATCATGTTATTAATTACCTCTTTGTATTATAGTTTTTTTTATATATTAACATTAGATTTATTGACTAGCCAGAGAATTCATCCAAAAAGGACTTCAAGTTAATTCTGTATAAACATATGTGTGATCCCTGGGAAACATCAGCAGTGCGGACGGAAAGTTAAATCATATTACCATTATATTGTTTTTACATTGTGCACTATTAAAGTTGGCATCAGTTACTTTAAAAAAGATGTTTGTTTTAGTGAAAATTGTGAGGTTACTCAGTTCTTCGCCGTCCATCACTCTGGCAAGGAAACAACAGATGGTTCTCTGAGATGAATGATCACGACTGGCAGAACATGATTCAAGCTCATCCACTGTTGCTGTACGGGACAATAAACACACATTATGGCTTAAACAATACAGTTAAATCCGCACTTTAGCGGAGCAATTTCCATTAATAAATGGCACATTTTAATGTAATGATAAGTGAACTTGAAACACCTTACCCTGAAATATGTTTAAAGTCTTTCGAAACTTCCCCGCAGATCTGTCTCTAAAGAGCCGACATAGCGAAGTAAAGTAATAATCGATCATCCATGACTGAACCACACCGTCCACTGCTTGAAAATCTGTTTGTAACTCTGTTGTGCTTGAGATCATCTCATGTGAATTCTGCTCCATCTTCATATGTTTGTGTCGACAGAAGAAATTCCCGCCTTGCCAACTGTGACGCGGAGAGTTTATGACACGCTCCAAACGCAGCGACACCTGCAGGCGTGGAGTAAACAACACATCCTTTTTCATTCTAAGTGTTTATTTTAACTTGGCACGTTTCTGTTCATTGTTTTCTGCTAAAACAATTTTTCCATTTCGGACTTTTTGTTCGAGTTTATAGTGCGATCATTACATATGAGACGCAATTGTGTACTATAATAGGCTATTTTGTCGCATTAACTATATTAGATTAATAATGTAGGTTACTTTTATATTCACGACAGTAGCTGTGTAGGTAAAATATTCTATAATAACTAGAAAATGTATTGGTAAACAACATAGTTTTTTGCAATACCTGCTCCTCGCGCTCAAACTGTGTGGCATACAATTCACCACCAGGTGTCGCACTCGTTTATGCTATGAAAAGATTTCAGATGTACAGTAGAATGCAATTTTGCTGGCTTGCATCAAATCCCTGAAATGTTTTATCCTAAAGAAGCGCTAAGTCTGTGTTGGTGACATTCACTCATATATTCAAACTAAATATTGTTATACTTTGGTAAAAGGCTGGTGGTAATTAGGGTGATTAAGACCTTTGCCCACCAATTGTACCAAAGGTAGATGATTCTGTGTGTGTACAAAGTAATTAAACAAGAACACAGTTATTTTTATTGTCCTGCCATATTTGATAAGATGAATAAATTCTACATTCTGGACAGTTTGTATACGGTTTAGATGAAACTCAATTAAATAACTGTGAACAAGTGATCAACAGGGCGTGTTTAATAGCGTGGGTCCCCGTATAGTATGCAGGCAGAATGTTTGTCATATGGCACCAGTTTTATATTAAATTTGACGAAGTTGTTGAACAAGAAAACAGCTCCTGCCTTTGGCTACTGTAACGCAAACCCATAAGATATTAGGTTCAATTACACATCACTCATGTTTCTGCCTGTTGTTTTCTTCATTCCCAACAGGAAACACATCCACAAGTAGGAGATTTCTGAAGGGCAGCAAGTTGCCAAAGATGTAATTTTTCATTGTCAACACTCGTCTTTTAGCCTCCCGTGCAGGTCCCAAATGTACATTGTGAACTTGTAATTTTTTGGTAAATAAAAACAAAAAATAAAGAACACAAGTAAGTTATTTACACATTTATTTGTTATCCTGCATATGCTAGTAGACATAACATAGACAATGCGGTTTATTTTACAGAAATGTTGACATACATGTACCATGACAAAGTGTTCTGTGATCACATAATTGTACAGATTACTACATGCATTCAAAGATGCTGATATGTGCAGAAACTGTCTGCGGATTAAACGTGGAGATACAAGATAACATCGTTTAAACAATCAAAAACAAAAAAACATAGGCAAAAAAAAAACAAGGGACACAATTCAGTGTAGCATGAGAGAACAGACTATGACACATGGACGACATATCGGGTAAATAAAACCTCGCTTTCAAACCAAAATCAAATGAAACGCTTGCCATGACGATATATAAAAAAATGATCATGGGAAGATAAACATGCTTGTTCACAGTCCATCAGTTTATTTTAGCATAAACAAATACCATCTCCAAAGTCATACAGGGCCAAATTTTCTCTCCGTTACGGCTCCCGTGAAGAGAGATGCTAGTCTTGGGACAACATGCTACAAATAACAAAGCAATCGATTGCCTGGTGGGATAGTGATGCAAGAACATTGTGCCTTTTAAAAGAAGTTGTTATGTGCAGTTAATGTGTGATTTTACGTATTTAGATTTGATCAACAGTTGCCTATTATTGACCTATAAAGATAATATTTTATTTGTGCAGTATTTGAAGAAACAAACCGAACCCGATCCTGACTGATAATTTATAGCAGGGCCATGAAACTGTATTTCTGCTGTTCTTATACAGTTCTTCATGTGTGTAGATACTAACAACAGAATAATTTCTGCTTTTACATCATGGAAAATCCACTTCCATGCCAAAGGTGCCTACAGGAAGTGCAGTCAGGCACTACAAAATATAATTTATAGATGAAACTGCGTTCTCTGTATGGCATAGAAAACATGTGAGATGACATCAGAGTTAACATTATGGATAAATCTGTTGAAACATAAACAGGCAAGTGATGACACATTTTGCTTTAAGAAACATTAACAAGAATAAACAAGATGATGCTTTTTCAATAAAGAAAACGTGAACATCCACCATATCAGAACATTAGTGTCGTAGAAAACCTGAGAACTTAATATTACGCATATCTATTACTTAGAAATGATTTTTTTCGCCTATCAAAAGTAGAATTTTCTGTACAGTTCTATATGAACAAAGCCAAATGATTTGTAGCCTTCCCAGAAATTCTTACGAACAGACACGTGTCATTCCGACCACCATATGGCAGGAAATTGTGGTCGTGCGCAATTTGGGTTTAGAAAAAATAGAGCCACCGTCAGCATTAATTCATAAAACATAAAATACTTTTAATGAGACCACTGAATAATTTAAAGAGTTTGATTTTTAAATGTTAAATGAACCTATATGTACATTTATAAAAGACCTTCATCCAATTTGTTAAGAGAGTCTCATTTGAAGACTTGTGTAGTTATGTGGTATTTTTGCAAAATGTCAAATAATCTTTGAGTGGTAACACTGATATTTCAAATATTAAAGATATATAATCTGAAAAATACAATTAAAGTCTCTGCCTGTACACTTACAAATCCATTAGACTGTAAATAAAGTGCCACGATTCTTGGCCTGCATAGATTGCAGTATGCTGTATTGCACTTTCCACCGTAGCGTAACCGCGAGAGCCAGCTTCTGCATCCTTTTGCGATCTTCATTAAGCCTATTGAGATTGTGTGGTTACTTCAAACACAATGTACATTTTGGAACAATCAGTCATCTGCCATGCCCAGGCAAGTAATATACATATATTTCCAGCAATCTTGGAATAAAGGCAACATAAAATGGGTATTCTCTCTGGTGACAGGACACCAAAAACAGGCTTTAGTCCAGATGATAACACAGAAAATCTGAATCTAAAATAAATATTCACAAGTTGAACGAAATTGAGTTTCTATAAGGTCAGGTGTCTAAATGATAACGATTGGGTGTATAATATGTATAGCAACTAATGTGAAATTTAAAACTGTAGTGCCATATACACCACTGTAGGAATTAATGTGTTTGTTAATTCACTGTGTAAAACATGTTATGAATTTTGGTCCTTTTCGTAGGTTACGTAGTATTGATATGACTATTACTTATGAGTTTGAATGGTAAAACATATACAATATCTGTCAATAATAATGGCAAGAACTACTTACCTGGTAGTCAAATTCCTATTTAAAATATGCAATTGTTTTATCTCTTGTGCTATTGTAATTTATATTTGAGCATGTAAAAATCAATTAAGAAATACACCTTTTGTATATCTTATTTATAAATTCAAAGCAGGTCATTAAAGCTTTTTTTGGAAAACTCTATCAGACGTCGCTTTTGCGATGCACATTTTTACAACTAATTTATAGAATTGAATTGCTATTTTCATGATGTATGGCAACTACAGGCGTATGTGTAACTCTGTATATCAAGAAAACTGATGCAATCCATCATCATAATTGATAAACCATAAATGATTAAATCTAAGAGTTTGATAAATGTTGCAGATTGGAGTACAAACAAAATCTCAAATGTTAGTGACATTATAGGCCATTGCCAAACCCGAACACAAAACACGTCTGCATTAGGTACACATTGCATTTCTACAGAGAGTGATATGTTTCAATACGTCGCTACTTTGCAGCTCACTTTTCACAGTCTTTGACGAGAACCTCCTCCTTTAAAACGAAAAAAAACTAATAAACGAAAAAAAAACTTGGACATCTACTATGCTCCCTGTGGCTATGTGCATTGTCATTGCTGTAGTCTCTGTATTTACCGTGGAGTGCTCTCAGCAAACTAAGCACCATAAAACAGCTTTGTTAATATGCATGCTTTTGAAAATCTGCCCCCCCTACGTTTGTGTACGTCTCTATAAAAAGAAAATAAGTGAAAAGGTACAATGTACAGGTAAGTCAACGTGTCCTCATCGTTGGGTAAATACATTCTGAACAAGTCTCGTGTTTGCAATCCGCATCCTCAGGTTTCGTCTGCGAGAACCGCAGTCTGATTTTTACTATTGACAATGACACAATTACAAGGGACTTTTCATGCCATGCAGAAATATCTTTCAGACCGCATTCGTGTGCACTTCTCCAGTGTGTTCGTAGCTTCACTCCTAACCCACAGTCACATCCCGGTTTCACAGGACGGTGAAAGGTTGCCATCCCCTGGCATTAGATGGATCTCTGGTGTAAACATGTGGTTCTCCACCTTGTGTTCACTTTGGTTGGTGTCCGTCTTCTCCTCGCCTTTGTCACCGACTACACCCTGAGTGCCGTTGTGTGCTGCGCGTTTGGGTGAGGAGATGAGCGCGGAAGCCACTTCCATAAGGTCCCCATGATACTCCTGTTCCTCCAGTTCCTCCAATTCCCCAAGAAGCAGTGTTGTCTCTTGAGGATGGTATTGACTGGCTTGCCTCTTCGGAGAAAGAACTACGTCTTTGTTTGGATAACTAGGTGGTGGCTCTGAATCTGAACAAAGTGGCGAGCACTCTCCTTCAGGGGAGTCGTCCTCCACGAGACTGTTGTTGACATCCTGTGGCGAAGAGGTGTGGGGTGGTGTCAAAGGAGCATCCTCTGGTGTTTCGATGAAGTTGACTTTGAGGACTTTTGTTTTCACTGGATTACTGGCACGGATGGAGCTTTTGATGTTCTCCACCACCTCGTTGAAGTTCTCTTCAGAACGCTCTTCATTGTCATCCGGACAGAAGGTGTCAGAAGGTGTCAGCTGGCCGAGATGAAAACATGCTTTCGATTGCCTTTGCCAAAGCTGTTCTGCTGTGCAAGAAGGGGTGGACGTCTTGTCACCCTGTCCAAATTCAGCAGTGCAGCTCGCAAAGCTGTCAACGCTTGATATGCTTCTCACATCCGTGATGGTTCTTTCCTTGGGTTGTCCTTCAGTGGCGGATGGGACTTCTTTCATCTCCAGTTTCTCCTCGCTTTCTGCGATATGCGGTGCGGCGGTTGTGTTGAGATCAGAGAAAGACTGCGTCTTTGTCATCTGGTTATACATTTGCTCCAGTTTCTGAGCATTCAGATGCTGAGGACTCGGCGTTCGGACAAATTCCTGCGAGCCTTGCGGGCCACTTTCGGGAAACTTCTTGTCGTACGATCTCAGGCTGGAATCGGACGACGTGCGTTTGGGAATATTCCACCTGATCGGAGAGAGGTGGTTATCCATTGGCTCTTTATCGTTGCTTTTGTCCACAACGACGTCCATTAGCTCCATACTCCGAGCAAAGGCATCCTTCAGATTCATAGAGATGATACTGCCGTTCCTCTTGGCTCGTTCTAAGGCCTCTCTTCTCTTGATGGCTTTCTCCTGTCGTTTTTGCTCTTTGTAGAACTCTGAAAAGTTGTTCACAATAATTGGGATGGGTAAGGCAATTACCAGCACACCAGCTATGCAGCAAAGTCCACCAACTATTTTACCAAGCAGTGTCTGCGGGTAAATATCTCCATAGCCCACTGTTGTCATGGTAATCGTAGCCCACCAAAACGAAGCCGGGATGCTGGTAAATTTCGTTGCATCTTCGTCCTTCTCTGCGAAGAACACCAAGCTGGAGAATATCATAATTCCCATGGCCAAGAACAATATGAGTAGGCCAAGTTCATTGTAACTGCGCCTGAGGGTAAATCCAAGTGACTGAAGTCCGGTCGAATGTCTGGCCAGTTTCAGAATCCTCAATATTCTCATGATACGGAATATCTGCACCACCCTCCTCACATTTTGGAACTGAAGCACACTTTTGTTTGATTCTGTCAGGAAAATGGTGACGTAGTAGGGTAGTATAGCTAACAAGTCAATGACATTTAGTGGCCCTTTGAAGAATTTCCACTTGTTCGGCGACGACAGGAAGCGCAGGAGATACTCCATTGTAAACCATGCGATACACACGGCTTCAACGTGAGCGAGTTGAGGGTTGTCATTGGCTTGGCCAAATTCGTCTGTGACTTGCAGCTCGGGCAAGGTGTTGAGGGAGAGTGCAATTGTTGAAAGAATGATGAAGAGAATGGATATGATGGCCAGTACCTGCAAGAGAAAGAAAGTACACATTACATTAGTTATTGTTGGATCATTTAAAGCTTGGAGGAAAAGAATAGAAGAATGTTTGAGTCTCTTACACACCCATTCATTTTTCAATTTCATCTTTTTTATTCAATTTTCCACTTACAATTGATTTTTTTATTTAAGGATCTATTTGTCTTTCTTTTATATAAGCTTGGTGCCAAGAATCTTATTAAGGTAAATATGCAGTCTGATATATGTCTTGATATCAGCCATAACATCATAAAAGAAATGATATAAAAAGCATTGATGGAAATGGAGTTTCTTCTACATACCCGTTTACATAAGGAACGAAAGCATAGACTGTGAAAAACTAAACTTATGCTAAATCAGCACTTTAATGTGATTAAAAAACATGTCATGAAAAGGCTATACACCGTTTAACTAAATATGACAAGTATTGTATGAACATGTCAATCGACAGGACCCATTCCATTTAGGCTTTGTTTTCCATTTATGAATAAACTTTACTTGAAGTGCATTACTACAAGATTGATTAGCTGATAAATACATGCCCATTACATGAATAATAAACAGTCAAAATAACACACATCTGAAACATATGACATCATGTATTCCCTCAAATTCATTTTTATAACAATACGAAGCTGTGCGCTGACCGCTATGTGCACTGTATGAGGCCGGAAACCAAAAAAATCAGGGCATAAATAAAGAAGGGTAAAAATAGCAACCCATTTCCTTTGATTACCTGTGTTGAAGGGAGCCTCTATGAATAAGCATTAGCTATGAATATCAAACAAGAACATGAATGAAGAGACAGTGCTATCTGCATGCAGTTTGTGAGTACAGGCAAGAAGGTCTTTTATGTATGATCCACCCACTCATTCATTTACTGATGTCCATTTACAGGCACAGCTTTTCCATCCAGAGCTGTCTGAAGCATTATTGCATAAAGATAGTTCATGCAAATTCTTTATTCTTAGAAAGATTGGGTCTTATATTTATAGTCTGGTAAGCAGGTGAAGGAGAGATTTAGTCATATATACTTCGTCATATGGATATTGGTCCTGGCACACCGCTTTGATGTTAATCGTCTATTCTCATGCGATGTTCTCCATCTTCAGATGTTTTGCAAAATTGTGAAGATATACGAATGAAAGGAACTTAAATATCTCGGCTACAGGGGAAATAGCACATTGAAGTGATGTGCTTTTAAATTGAACATCTGTAATAGAATTTGCATAATTCTAAAAGCTAATCAGGTGATTTATCTTTCCTTAAAAAGTATTGATTTTTGGCCCTTGTTATATACTAAATTCTAATGGTCAATTTCCTGTGGTGTACCATGAATCTATTGCATAAGCCTCTGACTTATATTACTAATGACTTACTTTACCGAAATGTTCCACACTACATTGAAGAATAGAATGTCAAGAAGTTGTCAAATATTAATAATAATTTTATTACATTTTATTTAAAAAATCAATTTATTATATTTGGACAGTAATTAAACAATTCATTTTTGGCATTTTTGGCATTGTCACTCTTAAGGGATAGCTCACCCAAAAGTAAAAACATGTATATGACTCTTTCCTTTGTGTAACAGTTTCCTTTGTGAGAAATGTCTCAGTGGTCAAATGTAAATGATGAGCAAATAATAACAGAATTTTAAGTTTAAGCTGAACTATCCATTTAATATAAATTTCAATTGACTAGTGTAACATATAATTCAAACAATATGCATAATGTAAATACTTTAACAAATAATTAAATTAATACTTAAAGTATAAATTACCATTTAATAATAAAAAGAAAGAAATGTTCCTTTTTTGTTTTTCTAATCTCAACATAAAACAACAATTGAGAGATTTTTTATTAATCTCTCATAAATCTTATACATAATGAAAGGTGACTATTGCTGTTATGGTGGTTGAGAAATATGTCCAGGTAGGGGGTAATAATTCAAATGTTTCATGGCAGGGCCAGCACCATTAATAAATAAGAGCTGAATTGATATTTATTATTAGAGAAGCTTTCAATCAATGTCAGTGGCGTGCCTGTGACTTGCTCTGACCTTGGCACGTCACATATGTTTGAGCTGCGTCTTTTTCTCTTTTCAGGTCACTAACACAACCAACCAACAAGTGTTATTCAGTTATTTTATATGCCTTTTATTTCCCTATAATATAATGTATTTTTAGGCATAAATGTTATCCTATAATTGGATGGATAGTGAAAACTGGACTTTGTATGACCGTCCTATGAGGTGCTCGGTTACATCATCTGAAAAGAAAGATTATAGAGGTAGAAGCTGAAATTAAGCACAATAGGATCAAATTTATAAAGTAAATAGACAAAGTTGATTTCATTTAAACGTGAAAGCTTTGTAGCCTAGTACTGTGACTTCATGTCACCATGACATCATCCATGAGTCCAAGGATTGACTGCACAGGCAAACACTTATACTTGCGTTTTATTTATGATACAATGTATGCCAAAGACACTCAGGTACTGTCAGGTATTGTCCCATGTCATGTCTGAGGCACTATAAGCAATGAAAGTGTGTTCTGCTGTGTCTCTGCAGTGGTGTGTAAAGTGATTATGATGTCATAAAGGGAAAGGCTCAAGTGCCCACTCGTCCAAACCACCACATCCATCCGCCGTTACAAGCGAACCACACACATGGTTAACTATAATACAAAGCATGCTCGCGACTAAAGTATTGGCCATGAAATGAGCTAATGCATTGGATCTCAGTCCACACAGCTCCTATTGTTCTACATTTCGTTCTGAAAGAGGTCTTGTGGTTCAGGAAGTATTATAATGAGAACTACTCAGTGAAACATATTAGCAGCATGTCCCATCAGTCAAACATGGATTTCCGGAAAAAAACTGTGAAGTCATGACGTTCTAAGGCTTTCTACTCGCATCAACCTTGTCAAGCAAGTTAAATCCTCAACCGGATTACAGAACTGCCCACGAGTCCTTTATCTGTACTGCATGTACTTGTCCGTACAGAAAGTGTTGTGGAATTCATTTAGATGCAAAAGTCATGTGATCTAACCCCACGTCCAAGCTCATTTATCATCAGGGCTACAGTGGAAATCATGAGACCCACAAAATGAAGTAGTTGTTAAAGAGATAAGTTAAGATCTGCATTCACATCTTCTGCGCAGCTTTGTCAAGGAACCACAATGCCTTCAGTCATCTCAATATTAACAAGGGCCAATAAGTGTGATACATGGCCTTCGGGAGTTAGCTTTGGGTGCATAGTGAAACTAAATAAAGAACACTTCATAAAGATGGTTCATGGACAGCCGAGCCAAAAAATCACTGAAATGCAGTGGCCTGACACTAGGGCAAATTATTAAAGGGCCTCTGGAAACATTCCAAAGGAAGGCTGATGGGTCTCGGATTAGTTTGTGTCATCGGAATGTGAATAAGGGATGCAAATAAATAAAAAGGAATTCCACTTCAACCTCTGCTTATGTGGACATAAATCTTGTGGACTCCTCTGACGGGCTCGAGGGCCTTTTGTCTAGCCACATCCAGCTTTGAGAAATCAAGACAGCTAAACAAATCACTTCCCTTCTTGTATAGAAGATATATGCGACCAGACTTTGTAATGTAAATGCTAATTTTGTCCTGATGCTATCCGAACAATATCAAAGAAGCACCTACTTATCGGTCGATCACTTACTGAGCTGAAACAAGGAACTATATATTTATATAACTATATAAAGGTCGTGTGAAATAACCATTTGATTAAAAAATGTGGAAAGGCGCTAACATGGATACAATTGACATGTAACTTGTTTATTATCAACATTTCAATTTCTTATAAAGGGACAGTTCACCCAAAATCTAAATTCTCTCATCATTTATTCACCCTCACGTCGATCAAAATCTGTACATGACTCGTTCCTCTGTTTAAACACAAAAGAAGATATTTTTTTAAATGTCTCATTGGTTTTGTGTTCATACAACAGAAGTCAATAGGGCCTGTGATGTTTCCCACGTTCTTCAAAATATCTTCTTTTGTGTTCGGCGGAAAAAAGAAAATCATACCGGTTTGGAGTGACATGAGGTGAGAAAATGTTAAACTTTTGATGGTTTATTTGACATCACAAAAAATCAATGATCTTCCCCTCAAAATCTGATCAAAGGTGGTTACAGCTAATACATTTGTGGCACACCCCTAGTTTGATCCCCCAGACGAATCTTAACACCAGGAAACAAGACAACACATATTTAGTTCATAGTCTCAAGGTTTAGGCACTTCCTTCCAACCATATAGAGATACTTGCACTAGGACTGTAATGTCCTATTATCCCCTCCTGTCACCCGGGACAACCTTGCAATTTAACATCTCACCCCAACGCTCTGCGGTTGGCCCTCACCTCCACAGCATGCAAGAGTAATGACCTAGGCCACAGCATTCTGTCTGTCAACCTTAGGTAGGTTATTGATTGAATACACATCACATTAGGGACACCGCAAAGAGCTGGCGCTGCCAAGCCACATCGATCCGCCACTTTGTACATTATCGAGTCTGATGCACCTTGAAGTGGGACAGTTTGCGATTCAACGTCACTGGGACACACCGCACACATCGTCTGTTTCTAAACTCCATGATCAATTCCTCTCATTATGAGATTTAATCACACAATGTAATACTCTTATTCTATTAAAGTGATAGTTCACCCAAACTTAAAAATTCTGTCATCATTTGCTCTCCTCTTGTCATTTCAAACCTGTATGACTTTCTTTTTTCCACAGAAGATAAAAGAAGATATTTTGAAAAGACCTGGTATAACCGTCACATGGACGTACCCATTCGCTTCTGTTGTATTAACACAAAACCAATGCAAGTGAATGGGTGCCCTGTCTGATCTGTTACCAACATTTTTCAAAATATCTTCTGCGGAAGAAAGACAGTCAAGAAGGTGAGTAATTATGACGGCATCATTTTCATTGTTGGGTGAACCATCAATTTAATAACCAAATCAGGAATATTTTGACATGGTGCTTGCGGTTTCAGTAGGGAGGGAGGCGAACGTGTCATTGTGGACTGAGCTATGCTTCCTTCACAGAGCCAAAAGATTAAGATCAGAAAATGATATTTGTTCAGGCAAAGTGCCGGTCTGAAAAAAATCCCACTGGCAGCAGGGGTACTGATAAAACTTGATTTCAGAGAGTCGGGATATTTGGATGCCAAATGGCTTCAGGAATCCAAGATTAGCAAACGGATTGAATTTGTAATTGAACATTTGCAGTTCTATATTTTTTATTAGAATATCCACTGCATTACGAAACTTTAGCAACAAGGCCATATTTCCCATGACCACATCTAAAGTTAGCAGTTTACGAGCATTGATTTATCGTGAACAGATCTTAAATGTAAATTAATCCTTTGATGTCGATTGGCAGTGGCTACAGAGAGCCCTGCTGTCGGATCTGGGCTCATCTTCACAACGTTGATCACCTGAGACTTTATTGACTAGGCGTTGTACATTTTGGTTTTACAACGCCCAGCACTTTTAGGGGCCTTGGGAATGAAGCCGATCCTATAAAATTTCAGATTTAAGAGAAATGACCACTGATCCATAAAGCAGCTAGAAAACTTGAGTCAAGTGGCCTAGAGAAAATATTTCTTACATTTCATATTAAAATCTAGCATGGGGAGATATGCTTCGCTGGATGTTTGCTTTATAAATTACCATGGATTTTTGACAAGCCCACTGCGGATTCTCAATCCATCTCTGCAGGAGATGAGCTGAACTTGATTAAATTCAGTTCTTTGTGATACGCTCTGTCCGTTTCCAATCGATGACATCTAACAAAGACAACCTTTGTCCTTCTAATTTAACTTGAACCGCTCTTAATATTCAATAATAATTCGAGACATGCATTAGTAAGCATTTCCTTAGCACCCACGGATCAAATTCGGGTCCTAAAATGCAGAAATGCAGACATCCCTTCTCACTTTTAAGACATAAGGAGGCACAAGTGCAAGCA
The DNA here is from genome assembly GCA_008369825.1 of Triplophysa tibetana. Classification (NCBI taxonomy): domain Eukaryota; kingdom Metazoa; phylum Chordata; class Actinopteri; order Cypriniformes; family Nemacheilidae; genus Triplophysa; species Triplophysa tibetana. Next base: position 8,455,876 of record CM017914.1, on the reverse strand, counting down.
AAACAATCGTTTTATAATCAATTTGACTAACGACTGTCATGTATAAATGATGGGCTCTTGTATAAGGGTGTGGGGCAACCCTGGAGCCATGGCTTCTAGTCTAATGACTTTCAAGTGGCTAAATCTAATCAGACTAAAAGGGCTAGCTCTCATTGACTAACCTAGCCCTTCACACAACCACTTGTATTGTCTCTTTCCCCTGAAACACACGCACACACACACGATTCTTTTGAAATCTTGATGTCTTTATCTTGACTCCATCTCTTTTTGAGAGATGTCAATATTATTGATATTGTCCTTTTATATTCTTCCATCTCTGGCTTACAGATAACAGCCTTGAGCTTTGAGCTAGTCAATGGAGGGGTAACTCTTTAAAAGCAGCACTTAATACCCGTGTAAGATCATTGGATGTGGAATCTGTGATGGATTGATGGGTGAACAGACGAGTAAATCCATCGCGTCACGTATTGAAAGATGAGCCGTTCTTGGAGAAACCCCAGAAATCTCTTTGAAAGAGCAAAAGTGACCCACAATGCTACTGCCAATTTAAACTCTCATTACTGTATGGAGTTTCTCAAATGGACTAAACTGCTGCGTGACTTTCCAGGCCTGTGCTCGTGCACATGCAAAGGTCAATGCAAAATGGCAAAAATAATCATGTGGTTATGTTTATTCATTGTTGTCACCCAAAAGAAGTGTCAGGTGTAATGGGAAAGTCTTTAGGAGACCTTGAGGGCCAAATCGCTGTGTCATGATGGAGTAAACAGCATGGGAATGAAATGTCCCTGTGGCCCAGAAGCACAGCCACATTCAAAACAAGAGAAACACATCAGGCCGGATGATTTCATTCTTTCTTTTTCTTCTTTCTTTTCTTTCTTTCTTAATTTCTTCTTTACTTTCTTTCTTTTAGCAGCAATAGTTGTTCAGGTACGAGTCACATGCTTTTGCATTGAGGGAAGGGATGCCAGTGTAGCTTTAACTAATTGGTGTTTCTGACACGGCAAAGCATTCTCAGAGACGGATGACTTGAGTTTTTTCCTCTCTCACATTCCACACACTCTTCTCTGGTGGTGTTCCAAGCAATGATAGCCTCTTAAATAACATCTCTTGCATTCCATTCTGCCATCTGTTCTCAGAATTTATTCTGGGGTTGCTACTGGTTTTATGGCTAATTTCTTCCCAAAAAAGATGGGAACTCTTTGAAATCATGGAGGTTTTTATGAATTGCAAGCACCGTGTCACCTACAGTACAACGCGTATTCTGCGGTATACATGTACAATATACAAACGTCACAGGAAACGTTAGCTATAACCTATGAGCAAATTATACAGATTTAGCACTGTGTTAATTTTAATTTTTCAAATAAATAATCTATCAATGGATTAAATTTGGGACTAAACACACAATTTATAATTTATGACATCACAACGGAATTAATAACTATTTTATGAGGTGGCTTATTTGTTTTAATTTGTAAGTGCTGACTCGATTTAGTAGTAACATTAGGGGTGGGATTAGGGGAAGGGGTCTATATAGTTTTTAATGTATTAATTGTACGTTTTTGAATGATTCAAATCATATGAATTCATACAAATTAGGCACCTCGTCAAATAGTTATTAATTCCCATGAGGTCAGATGAAATCGCAGAGGAGAGTGGAAATTTCTGCGGGTGATGTACATTAAAAAACATAGGCGCAATATTTAATTCCCGTGGTGACCAACACAAATTAGCTCATGGTTTAAGCATTTTCAGCCGTTAAATAAAGCCGCAAACACCAGTACAATTTTGAACACAAACCCTAGTAAATCGCATTGCGTGATTAATTTAAGTACTATCTTTCCATAAAGTTTGCGTCTGAAGAGAAAACTTCTTCTATTTACGTTGCCGCAATAACAACATCTACCAGCAGGGGCAAGGACATTGCAACCAAACATTGACCCCTTCAACATGTATTCAAAAATTCTCATCCCTTTATTCCTGTGATGTATATTTGGACATCCAATCATCATTAAAGTGGTTTTATTTTGATATGATAGGATCGTACTTATACCCACTGGCCCAATATCTACCTTCATAATACGACCAAATAGACTTTAATTCCAATACTGTATGTATCAGCATGTGGCTCAGACTGTGGGTTAATGTCATCAGTGCCCAAAAGTATCAAGCGATTTTATTGCTAAGTAATGTCATACGCAATTACGCTCAGCACCTGCTATGCTAAGAGACATAGGGGTTGTTTCTACGTCGAGCTGAATCTGCCAGGAAGAGCTCAGGGAGACTGCAAAGTAATGCAGAGTGAATCTCACATCCTTTTTCTGATATGTGCCATTAAGGTGTCGACCGTTCTGAAAATGACATGATTATCCATAATGGCTTCCGGCTCTGTTTATTTCATCTCTCATATGCAGGCCTCGGTTCTGCCAGCCCACATCATCTTCAGAGCGATCAGTGTCACGAAACATCCTCGTGGTATTTATGACGTGGAGCTCACAGGTTGAACAGTCATTAAACTGTGTCCTGATGAAATGCCCTCTCATTTTCACTGCGTAATGCCCCATTTCCCGAGGATACAAGACACTTTGATGTTACGCCCAGAAGCTCTAATACATTAAACATTACAGGTCTTAGTGAAAAGCATTGATATTTAAGAAAGAAGCATGTTCTTAATTAAATGTAACATCTTCTTTCCAAGAAGTTTTAAATTCCTAAACATGCTTTTTCTGGAAAATTGTGACAAAGTGATTTGTTTATAATTTACAATCACGGGAAAAGATGCTTCCAATATTTTGCTACATTCATTCATGAGAGGTGTTTGTATGTCAACTATTTGTGAGCATAAATGCATTTAGGAAAAATAACATTTAAATCATAATTTTTGCTATAATTATTTTCTTGAACATGTTGAACATATCTTTTCAGTTCGGGTTATACACTTCAATTTTCATTCTTGTCCTTCCAAAACCTCGGATGTCCAAATTCAGTTTTTCAGGAAGATGAAAAAAACTGTACTTTTTAAATGATTAAATACTGTGTCCGTCAAAGTTGACAAGCACTTTTTATTGGATAGATATTTGCTAAAACCAAGCGATAAACATAAAGGAAGACTAACAGTAATGATTAAGGAGATAAGTGGCTTCAGAGGGACAGCAGCATTTGGAAATTAAAATAAAATATGTATTTAAATTACATATTGAAACTAGAGCAGAAATGGGAAATGTAAATGACATTATTGATTTACTTTTAGTCATTTAGACTTCAGGTTTCCATTTTGCACCAAACGATGCAAAATCTAAATACATTTTCCTTTCTTAGGAGAGGCTCTTAAAAGTACTATGCACTTGAATACCAAAGAACGAAAATAGAGCACCCATAAAATCATTGAACCTAAATTTATGCTTCCATCTATAATGGGCAAGTTCTCAGATCACCTGGCTCATTGAAATGTGGTTTCATTTAAGAAGACATTCATGTAGCTTATTTACTAATTAGAATGAAGTCTCTATTGACATCCCTTCACCTGATATAGGACATAGACAATTAATGTCAAAAGAATTTAGCATCTCATTCCCTTTCCCGGGGAATGAGGGCCAGGGGATGAGGAATTAGTAATGAATTAGGAGAAAAATGTTCTTCGAAAATATTCATGAATAATAATATAAACAACCTAAAACTGAGCAGTCCCAGGAGAATGCATCAAAATCACTGGATGGCAAAATATCCAGAGAAAACACATCTCTATAACTCTATAAAAGAGAAATATTACAAAAAATATATTTTGACGTCAATTGTTCTTCCTAGACACCACTGAAATTGCCTTTTGCTTAAGTCTCCTGTTTTTCATGATCCATGGATCAACCATGTGTGAATGTTCTCTTTCCGTCTCATATACACGGCATGAAAAAGCAACATAGCCACTCAACGTATAGTTCAATAAAAGTACATTCAGATCAAATATGAATTCCTGCTCTGACGCTGTCATCTTTAATATAAAGCCCTTTGAGCAGCTGTCCTTCAAGATGAATAATGTATGCAGCAGACTGTTTGCCCTTTGAGGAAACGTTGCACGGAAGAACGACTCGTCTCATCATTTTCTATTAAAGTTGTTTCAGGAACGCGCGTGGTTTTATTCACCGTGTTGTTCAGAGGCATCTCTGAATGTCATCAGGTTGACGTTTTTGATATCATAACCTCAAGCGGCTCATTTCAGATTCGAGAGATTGACTCAGTTGTCAATTTGAAGTGCTGCAGTCATTTGAAAAACTCACATAATCACAGGTGTCAAGTGTGAAAGTGAGTTGTAAGGTATCTCTACGAGTGAAACGTATGGCATGTGACATGAAACACATTTCAGTTCCTGAATGCTTGTTTACATGAGCATTTTCATCACTGAAGATCATCAGGGCACTGTACCTTCCTGTTTGCCCCAATGGTATTGGAGGACTTATGAGTGGCATGACATAAGTCAGACTCCCATCACTATCTGTCAATGAAAATTACTCCAGGTAGCTTTTTCACCGCAATTCAATGTCAATGTGTGATGGCCCCACAGGAAGTTCTATTAAGGACAAGTTTATGTGAAACAACCAGGCCAAAGATCTGATGGCAAAACCTATCAATAGGGGGAGCTGTTTACTCTATTGGTTTGCAAGTTAAGGGGATAGTTCACCTAAAAAATATTTATCATAAAATCATCATAATATCACAACAAACCTGTTTGACTTACTTTCTTTTGGATAACACAAAATAAAATAATTGGAGGTATGCTGGTCTCCAAGCAACATTGGCCCCCATTGACTTTCATTGTACGTACACAAAACCATCCTCAAAATCTGTTCGTGTTCCACAAAAAAAAGTGTCAAATACCGGTTTTTCATTATTTATTTTTGGGTGAAATATCCCTTTCATTGGAGCTATTTGATTCTCAGGTGCACTGCTTTTATACGTAACTTGTGTGTGCATCCCTTTCAATCTCTGTTGCAGAAAAACAACCTCGTCTTTGTTTCACTTTGAGACAAGTTTCATTAGATGACAAAAGACGGCCATTGGTCCCCTGAGCAGGTAAATATTGTCTGTCCAGTGGGACTCTAAAAGAGCAGTTCTATGAGCCATTTCAATCAGGTTTTAAATGGGATCCGTTCAAATGATGTTCTCATGAATATATTTATCAGGTTGTGAAGTTAGCAGTCACTCCCAAATTAATTAACATGGAAAACAAGCCGATTCATTTCCGGCACTAACATGCACGCTCTCACTCGGGCACCTTTTCTTTAGTGAGCTGTAACAGATTTAAATTAAGCTTACAGAGGTAGTATCAGCGACTCTATAAGCCCCGAGAGAGGACATTAGAGGTCCGGGGTCATTTACACTTGAAAGGAGTTTTTAAACACTATTGTAGAAGTGTGCGTGTATGATGAAAAGCTCTCGTTTTGCATTAGCCAGACAGCCCGATAAGGACATGAATTCTTGAGACAATGGTGCGGCCGCATTGTGACGATGATGGTGTATGTCATCGCTATGCCAACGGACAAATGGGTCTCCCATTCATGGGTGGCATAGTGAAAGAAACGGGCAGAATGAAACGCACCAATCTGCACAGAAAAGAGCACACATCACTTATAGAGAGATCAATGACCTGTTGTCAGGGGATGTTTCCTTGGCAGTAAAACGTGCAGTGAGACCAGAGTGAAATGGCTTCGGTTATTATTGCTTAATGGGAAACAAAAAGGAAAATTCTGTTATTCCTGTTATGCTTATTCTCATTTTGATAAATAATAAGCTTGCTTTTATCGTGAAATCCAATGTGGATGCTTCTTTAAGTTCATAGTGACCACAGACTACAAAAAGAAAAAACAAAGAAAGAAACAAATATTACCATAAGGGTCCATAGGTTTGTGTTAAGAACAGACCAAAATCTAACATGCCAAATTTTCCTTTTTGGATGAACTAATTCTCTTACATTTTGGTATGCTTTTAAACAGTAGAAACTTTAATAACATGCCATAATGGATATAGTTATTCAATGAAGTTGCTTAATATTAAAGCAATAAGCCCCGGCAAAGCAGTTGGTTACAGTGCATTTTAATAACAGCTAAGGGCGTTGTGGGACGACCCAAAGCAGAGTGCATAAAATCCCCTTAGCTGTTATAAAATGCACTTGTAACCCACCGAAATGGTTAATCCATATGCGTAGAAAGGTAACATAAAATAAAGTAAAAACTTAAGAGATCATTTTAGATGCCGTTTTTCTGATTTTAGAATTGAGTATACTTGTAGGTACAGTATAAGTGTTTAGGTAAAGTCATCATATTTGTTTCATTCTGTGAACTACCAAAAAAAGGAAAATAACCAGTCAAAATAACCAAAAAGATGTTCATATTCACTTTTAAGCACGACAACAGTATCAAGGTTTTATGTGTCTTGTCATTCTGTCAGACTTTCACATTGCTGTTGGATGACTTTATGTCACTCCTAAGGTTTGATTTTGTTGAAATTCAACAGACGTTTGAATTTTTTTTTTAAATGTTTTATGTCATCTATGGTGGTTATATTTTGATATTTCTATCAAAAAATCTGATGCTATTCTAAGATGTCAGGGTCAGTACCAATGGTTGAAAACATTTTTCTAATTCGATTGGTGACTCATATTATACATCACACCCCCAATAAAACAGAATTTAGGACCCAAACATTTGATAACAAGAAAAAAACTGCAAAGGACAATTACATCCAGAGTTTTTATACAGGTAACTGACGGAAATAAGTGACATGATGGGCGCTGTAGGGCGGGGAGCGCTGTCTGTTCCCATGGCTTTATGAGGTATTGATGGGAGGCTTGCCCTTGAGCGACACTAGATGCTGTGTTCACGGAAGATTTACTTTAATTAATTTAAATGAGCATGAGCACACACAGCACTTTGGACATTTGGGAGAGAAGTCTTTATAATGGAGTGCGCTGCTCAATTTCAGCTACAGAATCTACTGCATTAAAAACTAATGTCGAGTCACTTTCGTGCCACTGCTCGTATTCCCTGAGCACTGATGCCAGCTCTGAGGAACTAAGAGGAAGTGACATCAACATTTTCCAAGGTGCTTGAAGTACAGAAGTCAGGTGAAGGAGCATCAGATTATTCGACAACTCTTCCTGTAAGGAAATAACGACTAACCGCTTTATATCCTCACCAAAGATAGAATGGAAATCCTATTACAATTATCCTAAAACGCCCTCAGTCAGAACACGCCGACTTCTTGCTTCATCTCAGCATCTGTCACAATGGCAAATGTGACTATTTCTGTCTTTTTTTATTAGTCAGTTCACTCATTGACATAGTTTTTTTCTAAATGACACAAGTCTAGATATTACTTAAGCATGTCATAATGTTGTACTTCCGTCAGCTTTTAACAGTATTGAAACAGTTATTCTATTCTTAATGTTTTGATCAAAATCAATTTCCAGAATGTTTTTTTGGTCAGATTTTATTTTTTTAATGAAATAAATGAATGTTGCGATAATTGCACTTTCATCTACAAATGACTTTTTAATAATTTTACGCATTTTTCATACTTGATTATACATTTGGGTAGCATCCTTCAATATACATGAATGCTTGCAATAAGGAAGTTCTATGGATCCACAGCCCACAGATTCATTGGAGCTTTTCTTCAATGGGAGTTTATGGGAGATGCTTTTACCATTGAGTTGAACAAAATAAAGGTCAGCGTTGATTAAACAACAGGCCCTAAACATGTCTTCTTGGGTCCTACGCTGATGCCGTGCTTTAGGAGGCTAAGATAGCTTCATGAGTGGTATTTGCATTGTGAAGACGCCTCAGATTGTTTATTAGACATGAGGCTTTCAATCACTATATTTATGTCCTGAATAGATCCCAGCGTCTCTTTATGACTTAGAGAGATTACACCTTTAGTCTGTGGTTACCGGTTAGTGTTTATAATTTCTTGCCTATAATCCTCCTAACAAGTTTTGTTTTACTGTAAAAATAACCGCCTAAAAATAAGGTTAATTTAAGCAAATCAACAGATATTAAGCCTTTTTAGAAAAGTAAAACACGAACTAAATAAAACCACAATTATAAAAACGGTCAACTGTTATAAAATGCACTGTAACACCGCTTCTTGCTTTATTTTGCCTCTCTATCGCCATCTCTGTTCAAAACATAAAACTACAGCTTCTTTAAGTTACTTTTGATTTCTACGTAGATATAATGTGTGTAAAGAAAATTGACGTCACTGCATTATAGAAATGGCCGAAACTTCCTGCAAAATTGGACGCAACTTCTCAATAAACCATTAGTATTTGATTTTAATGTATTTGCTTAATTACTGAATTATGTTTATTTCCAACCAAAAAAATAGGCTAAATAAATACATATTCAAGCTTAAACTAAGCTTAAAAATGTAGCCCTTCTTAAGCATAAACATCAGAGAACATCAAATGAATCTTGTTTCTCAAATGATTAGATATTATATTTTTACTGATTAAATACTCAAAGTGCAGTGTACAGCCATTCGTCAATATTGTGTAAATACAATTCTAAACATGGCCATTAATTATTTTTACAAAGTTAATCGATTGCTTAGTAGTAGCTTGAGAATGACCTTTGGGGAGCCACAATGTAAATGACAAATTACTGTAAAAAAAAATATATCATAAAAATGTCATCTCTGCTGCCCTATTTAAAAAGCACAGCTAGATCTGGACTACAGAGCCCCATCAGAAAAGCCTGTTGTTAAATATACAACCATTGGAAAGCAGAGAGTTGCAGGGGGTCAATTTACCCCTTTCCATCACAATCTTCAAGATTTAACACTGTAAAAGTACTATGTCAATTTCTTGCTTCGAACTAAATTTTCAAAAAAACTCAATGCAACTGGCAAGCCCTACCACCCATGGTATAGTCATTGTCACTTCTTATAAAGAACATATTATTCTTTGATTAACTTATTTAGACAAACTTTAAGGGATATTTCACAGAAAAATGAAAATTATGTCATAATTTACTTATCCTCAGGTTGTTCAATATTTGTATACATTTCTTTGTTCTGCTAAACTCAAAAAAAAAGATATTTGGAAGAATGTCAATGACATAACAGATCTTTCCCCCTATTGATTCCCACATGTGGGTATATCCCAACTGATAAAGTAGTGGGTATACGCTGTATACCTGCTATGCCCTCAACTACACCACTGGATGCAACTGTACTGTACTGTAATAAAATCATGGATAACAGTTTGCAAGCATATGAAGCTCTTGAACTCTTCCTGTGGCTCCTTTTAAATTTAAATAATAGTTTTATGAACAGTTTAACAATTTTCTGATTCCACAAATACAACCGTTCAACACTGTTCAACAGATTCTGAATACTGCATTAAAAAATGTACTTTGAAAAGGAAAAATGTCGCATCGTTTCAGTTGTTGCGACGGGAGAACCAGTGACTCCACAGGGATGTTTAGTTCCTGTCACAGTTCAGTCTTGTAGAAAAAAGCTAATTCTTTAACAATGATAAGTTCAAGCCTGCTTCATGAGGCATTTTAGGGGCTCCTTATAGCAGTTCCCCAGAACATTGATTCTAGCTCATAAAGCCTACATCAAAAAAAAACATCAAATGCATGACTTTCCAGGACATTTCCAGTGTAATCATTAAATAATCCGTCTAGTATGCGAATAGTAAATGGGAGCCATTAAGTGCTAAACAACGTAATTTATATTTGGATCCAGGAGCTGTTGTACCGCTCCTGCAATAACCTGGAGTCATTATATGCTCTTTTAAATTCAAGACCTTATGCTTTCTCAGGAATTTTCACTGTACTTGGTGCCAAGCTCCTAGTAAAAATTCCCTTCTGGTTTCTTCCTCCGAGAATGCGGCGTGTTCTCACTGAATAAGCGCAACATCATAACTTTTGCTAAACACACAGCGTGATTTATCTTCCAGCACTGCAGTATGTGTGGTTTCTGTACTTAAGAAAAATGTGGTTCACAAACTGTTTAAAATGACGTACCCCCCACCCAAGGGATTTAACATCATTCTGCGTACAGAATTCAATACAGTTAGAATTGTGGTCTCCATTTTTTTTAAATGTGCATTTAAAATACATCTCACTCCTTAAGAGAATTATCTTCCATCAAACAATGCATACGTATATAACCAATCATATGTATTTTAAATAAATGACTGACTGCTTAATGAGACGAATGTGCTTGAAATGACTTGCATAACTCATGTTTGGTTGTACCGGAGAAAGTCGGGGTCTCAAATCATTCCCTATATGCAGAGTCTTTGTCGATGTTTGTTCTTTGTAAGGGTAAGTTTTGAAAAAAAACTCTCGCAAAGGTACGTTGTGGAGAAGCGCAGTAATGTTTTCAAAGCGCGATCGGCTAAGGCAGGATACTCTGCACGCAATGCTATCAATCAGTAATTTTTGTCGGAAGTAAATTCTCAAGGCTCCACTCGTAGAGATTTCAATGAGACTCTCTCGCTCAGAAACAGGCATGCTGGTGGCTAAGAATGGATGGCGAATCCAGGTGTTTGAATTGTCTGTCTCGGGAAAGTACCAGCGCAACTGTGAGGACAGCTCAGAAAGGTGTTTCAATATGTCAGGCTTAACCCTGTTAGTAAGGTTGAGATGCTTGCAAAAAATCATACAGCGCTGGAAAGGCTTCAGTGTTCTTCTCGTCAATGCAATTAGTCCAAAGACGTTCTTATCAGGGCCTCAGTTTTGTCCTGTACATTAAATATGGTTGTGGCAACTCCCTGCAATCCAATGTTCAGCTCGTTCAGATAGTAAAAACATCACCCAGATAGGCCAGTATTATCAGCCACTCTTCGTTATGTAAGCGGTTCCTCAATTCAAAGCGGTGGTCGATAACAAAAAAGTTTTTAGTTCATCGCTCAATTAAAACAGTGTTGCGAGGACCTTACCCCTGGACAGCCATCCTACATCAGTATGGAGTAACAATGTGACGTGGTCGCCGCCCATTTCATTGCACAATGCAGAAAAGAAAGGAGAACTCAAAGGCCTTGCTCTAATAAAGTTGACCATTTTTACACCATCTTGCAAAACTTCCTTAAGACGTTCAGGCAGTCCTTTGATGCCAAGCGATTCTCTGTGGATGCTGCAATATACCCAAACCATGCAGGGTGCAACTGCTTGCATGTATTTGTTACCAATATATACCAGTCCAGTGTTCTCTGCCCGCTTGTCACGGCTTTCGCTCCATCAGTACAGATGCCCACACATTTTGTCCACTGAAGTCCATGTGATGTTACAAAACCATCTTAAACTTTGAAAATCTCCTCTCCAGTTGCTTTGCCTTCCAACGGTTTGCAAAAGATATATCTTCCATAACTGAAGCATCATAAATATACCGGACATATGCCAGCAGCTGAGCCAAACCAGCTACATAAGTTGATTCATCTATTTTGTAAGCGTAGTATTTGCTGGATTTAGTAGTGGATTTAGTGGAAATAACTTTGTTAATTCGTCTTCTGCCATAACAGCGATGCAAAGCGAAACAGTGTTGTCTGATGACAGCATTTTCTGCATTTTTTTGGCCTTTTCCCCAAGCATAATATCTGCAATATCAGCTGCAGTAGGCAGCCACTGTTACTTACCATGTAGGATGCTTCCAGTCCTTTTGTATTAAGGTTTTCTGACGCTGTAATAATGGCCTTACTACTCCCGAGTTGTCTTAACCGTCTTTCAAAAAACTCTTGTGCTTTATTTTTCAAAGTAGCATGCTTTGTTTCTAAATGCATGCGCTAAAACGCTTGCTTCATGTAGTTATGAGAGAGTACTTTTGCACATGTAACGCACTGTGGTTTGGGATTTGCTTCACTTCCAAGATAAGTTAATCCATATGAAATGTATTTCTCATCATATTTACAACTTTTTGATCGTATTTCTGTGAACTGCTGAACCAGAGTTGACGCTGGAGCTTGTATCGCCGATTTGTGTCGGTGTCAACAGGAGCGGGCGCTGGACTTACACCTCCAGCCGAAGTGCTGTTGGTGGGACCCGTGTTGAAGTCAGAGGACTGTGGACCATCCGAGCTGCTGCGAGTCAATTTTCTTTCGGTTGCTGCAGGCCTAAATCTTTGCAGCCACTTATCCATTTTAATTTTCCGAGCAGCTGTTGCTTCGTTCCAAGCCACGTCAAGTTGAATTACATGCAGTGAGTAAAGACGCACGCTTACGCATGACACTTGAGTGGGCGCATATTTTTTGAGTGGATGTCATGAATTTGACCTTTTATGGCACTACCGGACTACTATTTTGCTGTGTGTACACTAGAGGGAGCACGTCTTTATATTTAGCTTGTGAGAAAAACATGCCTGGTGAATGTCAGGTGCGTTATAATTAAGTAAACAGTCCATTTCAGCATTTCGTTCACGTACCCCCTCCTTCACCTGGCGAACCCCGCATGGAATTGCATCATATAAACCAGATTATATGCGGCCGGTGTTTGCTGCTTCATAAAAAAACTCAACATGTTGCATGTGTGGCACAAAAGGGATGCAGTCAATCACAATTTCGAATGGCATTTGTTTTCCTGCAGCTGAGAACTCTGACACTGTTTATAAGGATCTTGAGGGCTGCTGGCATACATTTTAGACAGATCACAGGAGTCCTAGAGCTCTGGGTGCCAGAATTTTACTCCTCTGAGTATCACATCTTTAAATATGGCTTATATCCTGAAGGCCATCTATTCAGAAATACTTGCATATGGTAACTTTTTATATAAGTAGTGCTTTGAAAGGGAGGTGTGGAGTGAGCTCTTGGTTGCAATTCGCAATCTCACCACTAGATGCTGCTACATTTCATACACTGTACCTACTTCAATATTGAGTAAAATTGTCTCTTGATATTCTAGTGTAAGGAACAGAAAGGCAGAACATGACAAATGAGAAATGTTACAGGGCTTTTAGATTATAGCCATTAGGTGTATATAATGAAAAACATTAGCTAGCTTGTACTTCAAAGGTGGCCTTTTTCAAACGCAATTTATGCTGCCATTAAACATAATGGAGTTTAAAAAAAGATCATAAAAGAAATAATAAACATTGATTATTATTGCTTTTGTGTGATACTAATTGTTATGCTTCAACACAAATCACATGTGAAACCTTATTGATAATCGACACCTAATGGAAAACTCTAGAAATTCATCTGTGAAATTATGAATCCTACACATTGTGAGGATTCTCTGCAAATGCAGCCCTCACAAATCATAATGTCATCACCCTGTGAACCGTGCCCCCAACCATATTCCCGGTAATGATACCATTGAAACACAAATAGCACTGGCATCATCACCCTGCATGCAATGGATTGACTGGGGTATGACAGAATAAGAACTGTTATCGGGCGATCCCATCCATTGCCCTTCATGCTTTTGAACTGATAAACAACGCAATGCATGCTGGGAGGTGACGGCACCGCTCTGATGAAGAAAATGTAATCCATTGGATTACAAAGATCTATTCAAACTATTCTGGGCAGCAGCCTCCCTTAAGAGACCATCAACAATGTCTCTCTCAGATGGTGAAGGAGAGCATGTTGATATTTCAAGAACAGTAGATGTCTAACCTTGGACACGTGTTAGTTAGAATAGAAGCTTTCCTACAACGTTCAGGCTAGACACGACAGACCAAACATGCACGGAGATGACAGATGACAAAGCCACGCATGAGGCCCACAGCACTGAAGCATGTGTCTTCATTTGAGGTAGATAAGCCATGTGCTTTTCACATGTTTATTTGACAATGTGACAGCCCAGTTTGGTGAAATGGTGCAAGCTAGAGAGCGGCCATATTTGGATCGTTCTGTTCCCAGCAGGGCAACCCCCTGACACACACATAAACAAACGGACTTGCCTATGCAGTGCCAACAGCGTAAACATAGAATAAAGCAATTATATAAAGGATATTAACTGTGTAAATAATCCTACTTAGAATTTTTAGCTTCAAAGCTAGACTCACCCAATACAATAATGACAGATGCAGAGATCATTTATTTACAAGATCAGGTGTTGTGTTCAAACAATGATAATCTCAAGTTTTGCAACTGTTAAATTAAATTTAAACGCAAAAATATTCCCCAAAAAACTCAATGATTGCCAATACCAAGATTATTTAACTCAAAGCAAGCTTTTTTTCACTTTGGTCCAGATACTGTGCATTCTAATGCCCATTACTACAGTCAATACTCAAGTTTTTATGTCATAATGGTTGTATTTATAAAATGAGGAAAAAAGGGGGAGACTTGTTTTTTCCTATTTTTTCAATTAAAGAATTATAGGTATTATAATTGTAACAAACGTTTTATATGTCAATGTACAATTTCAATTGAATGAAATTTTGTGTACCATTGATAAAGAAGAGTTTGCCCAAAAAAATCTATACTCATTTAGCCAGTTTATGGGGCTTGTGCGACGGAACAGCATTTCCCATAATTCTCTGTGACAGCGTATGAATGATAAAAGTCAACAATTATACACACAAAACCTTTTTTTAGCTTTTCTCTTATGTTGCATTTTGACTAGAAAATGCTTCCTGTCTTTGTCAAAAAGTGAAAAAGAGAGAAAAATTGACTTCTGTTTTCTGAACTTTTTAGTAATATGTTGCTATTTCACCTATTAAGTGCGGTCTTTCCTCTCTTCCTTAAACAGTCTCTGCCTCCTTCAAACGGACGCAACGCTGATCCAATGCTGTTTCAGCACTACACTGACGTTTGAACAAAATACAACCAACAGAACCTTTATAATGGATTAAAAGTGTTAAACGATGGCTTTAAGATTCAATTATATATGTACGATTTTAAAATAAAATAAATGAAAAAGAGACCGTGCTACTGGACCAGTCTGGACATCTTGCGAATTGCACATAAGCAAACTCCTTGTTGAAAATTGTTTGTGAAAATGCTAGACAGAAAAATGGTCTAACAGCCTTCCAACACATGGCAAACCCAAACATAAGGTAGAACGTCTGTGTTCTTGTTAGGAGAAATGAATGAAGTCATTATTCCTCTCCTCCAGCACAGGTGTGAGCCTGTGATTCTGACAGCGGGAATATCAGGTCTTTCCCAGCACTCCTGCAGACTTTCCTCCCACAGGAAAACTCAACTTCCACATTTAGAAGTGCTCATGAAGGGCGTGCATGTGTTTTCCATGTTAAGCTCACAAGTGTTAAAGTGTTTTTAGCAGCGCTTGGTAAGGCCTCACTATTCAGAATGGACCTTACACTTACTTTGATTATTTCTTTCGCATATGAGTCATTCCACGAAACCGGTACGATTTGAGTCCCTCTGACCCTTTTAATTGTATTTTATCTATTGGGTCACCAAAATCTATTTTTAAAAGCTTTTTCTATTAATTTAAATGTCTCCTTTAATAAGATTTAAAAACATGACAAAGATTTTATATTTATATTAGAAATTATTTAGATTTTTTCCGTTGACACCACCTATTTTGTCATGTCCCTCATGGCCTTCTATGAAAGTTTACTTGGGATATAAATAATTAAATTCGAATATAATCCATACATTTTGCCATTCTCATAAATATCTATCTGTGCTTTTTTAATGGTAATATTTTTTTAAAAATTAAATTCATGATTATTCAGTAAAATTATATTATTTAGTTCTGTACCTCTGTAACCCCTCAACCCCGTTACACAAATCATTGTTCCCCCTATAAAAATAATGAACTGGTCCATATGTCACATCACTAACAGGAAGTGACATCATAAGTCCTCTGGTCAAGCTGTGAGCAGACACAGGCAGGTTTCCACCTTTTTTTACAACTATAACTTATTAATATTGTGATTTTATGATTGTCAAGCTTAATGACTCAACCCTGTTACATCAAATAAGCGTAGAAAACTATTAATTGTGAAAATTATATTTTTTATTTTAACAATATACATGTTTTTTTATACCATGCATGACATGTGCTCCCCTGGTATTCCCTACATTTAAAACAGTGGCCATTTTGAGTAAAAAATCACAACCCCGTCACACTCAACCCCGTTACTTATTTGATCATAACGGGATTGTGAGATTGTAAGGGGGTTGTGTTTTTAGTACTTTGGTACCGTAAGTATCCAGGAATTTAAATGAATTTTTTTTGAGGCCAATCATGGCAAAGGAGCCCCAGATGGCGTCGGGGGAGCATTAAAAAGAACCGCTGACATGATGGTGGCAAAGGGACGTGACATCCCGGATGCACACGAATTGTTCAAGGCCTTGACCGAGACGAACACAACAGTGAAACTATTCTTTGTGAAGAGTGAGGATATTGAGAGTGCAATGAAGAAAATGCCAAAGCAAATACCAGCAGTCCCGGGAACAATGAGAATCCACCAGGTGATTACTCTGGCTCGAGGAGAACTGATACAACGAGATGTCAGCTGCATGTGCACAACACGGCAACAGTTTAACTGCAAGTGCTTCAACACACAGTGTTTCAGTTTTGGTCAGAAGGTACCAACTGCAGTGCCACAGCCACCCAGTGAAGGGAATCCACAGCCATCCAATGTAGGGAATCCACATGCAGCCATCGAAGAGAATCCACAGCCAGCCAGTGAAGCGAATCCACAGCCAGAAAAGGAAATCCAGTGGGGAAGTCCAGAGTTGGTTGGGCAGTGGTGCATGCTCAGATATGATCAAGAACTGTATCCAGGCATCATCCTTGGCACAGATGAAACACACGTGCAAGTGAAATGTATGCATTGTGTTGGGCCAAACCGATTCTTCTGGCCAGCTCGGGATGATATCCTCTGGTACCTGTTTGAGGATGTACTTGAAATCATTACACCCCCAAAGCCTGTGACAAAGCGCCATGTGGAGATCTTGAAAGAGGTGTGGGCCAGATGTTAAATTCCAGCAAGTGGCCGCACAAGTTGTTATATTTTGATGACCAATTCCGTCAGTTTAAAATGTTCCAATGCATATTATGTTACTGCTGTTTTTCTGCAGTTGGGTTAATAAAACACAGTTCGGTTGCAATTTATATCTGTTGTCTTTCTTGGTTACCTAATGAAATAGTGTTTATAGGAAATCTTAGAAAATCTTAAAGTAAATTGAATTAATAAACAAGAATTTTTATGTTAAAATGTAGTTGTCTTTTGAACCCCTTCATCATCTTCAACCCCGTCACACCCACATTTATATTAATTATTTTTTTAAGTTTATGAAAAAGTAATATCATTTTTGTTCAATTCAGTCTGAAATGTTCAGAGCAATCAAAAAAATATAGATTTTAGTTCTTATTTGAAGTTAAGCCATTTCTGTGATAACATATTACGAGGGTGCTGACACCAAAAGTTCCATTTCAGGCTTTAATATAGCAGAAGTGTGAGATTTTATGTAACTTTTATATTTGCAAATACTGAATTAGTGTAAGGGACATCTGATAAATAGGAAAAGTATGATTTCATAACAAATACATTTTATAATCATTTTCAGAGAGCTCTCATGGTGTCCATAACGGGGTTGAAGACTTATAGTGCCCATATCTCAAAATAATGATCAATAATAATAGGGATTTGATGTCTGAGGTGGGAAATTATGGTTTTCCAGAAGTTAAATATGTCATTAATGTTGTGGGGTGTTCAGAAAAGTAATACATTTTGATAAAAAACAAAAAATGTGCAAGTCCAAATCGTACCGGTTTCGTGGAATGACCCACATAATAATGTGAATGAAAACCACCTAGAACACACTAGCAACCGCACAGCACAGACCTGACAACAACCCAGAAAACCCAGCATCCTGTTTTGCATGGGCAAACATCACTCACAACTTCCTGGGAGAATGTAAAAATTCAGTTTATTATTCACCATGTGATTTAGCGCTGTGTGTTAACTTAGTATTCAGCGGTTTCCCTTGGAAAGAGAGAAACAGTCTGTTTCAAGTCACAGGACTTTGAAAACATTTCCCACTCCATCATCTATATATAATGAAAGCTCTTAGGTGTCCTCGACCACAGCAACTGGTGTCTGACAGCTGCTTTTAGTAGGGCTGCTCTGAGAGGGTGAAATGTCTATATTTTTGTTCATCCGGTGCTGTTTCCTGGCAAATATATATCTCAACCATTTGAAGTGATAACAAAAATGGCTGCGATGCATTTAGAGATTGAGTTACGATGCTTATCTTCCGATCTCTACAAATGCTGTTACATAAGTGAGGTTTTCCTGCGGATGGACTTTTACAGGCCTTTTTAAGAAACTGATCTGGAGCCTGTGAAAGCAGAATAGTGCAACAAGGGAGTCAAACAAACAACATGAACTATATTAAGGAACAATTCATATTTTCACCTGCGTCATGGTACACGACACAGTCTCACAGCAAAATCGCTACCATTTTATGATGTAGTTCATTTTGGTTAATTCGTATGAATTTGTTCGTTCTCATTCTTACATCTCAGTGTGATTTGCTTTCGTAGACGTTAGGTTTAGGGCGGGGTTAGAGGTGGGGCTTCGGAATTGCTTTTTCCAGTAATCGGATGTTTTTGTACGATTCACAACGCGGAAATTTATACGAATTAGCCACCTCGTAAAACAGTTATGAATTCCCATGAGATTAGACTGAAATTTTCAGTGCATGATGTCTTGGCAATAAATGAAGATTTTATTTCAAAAACATTTTTTTATTTCATGAAACATTTATTTTTATACTTTATCAAATTACGTTTTTATTGTGTTAGATAGTTGGCTTATTTTTTTGTTATTATCATTACATAATCAAAACAACCCAACTGCATTTTGTCATCTATGGTCCATAAATAAGAAGAAAAAAGCAAGATCTATGTGCAGGTTTGTGGTTTAAAGAATCTAGAAATGATAAAATATATAAGAAATATAATCCCAGAATGGAAAACACGAACACGCGCAATGAATCATGAGAAAAATCAAGCACACAAACATAACATGTGCTAAAAACATTACATACATAACATAATAAAATATGCATATGACAATAGATCTCATTTAAACAAATTTGAATGGTTACAGTCACGTGCTCTGGTATAGAAAGTATAGGCGATTTTGGGAGAAGCTAACAATATAGCATGCTAGCACTGAGGATAATATCAACTCCTTTCTCTCTAAAGTCATGCCTTCTCCAAAACACATGAACAAGATGACGATAGAAGGTTGCCTACGCAGGTGTGTTGAGGTATGCAAATCCAAAGCTTTACAGACAAGAACTCGATGTCAACAAACACTTGATGGTACCACGCCTTGAAAAGATTTACATGTACATAATATATTTAGACTATTTGAGTTAGTGACTTTCAACAAGCATAACAAAAAATGTTTCTGCAAAGAATCTCCTTGAAGTATTCTGTTTTTTACAGTATAATGTATATAAAATCGCTAAAATATGAATAAATACACACCTTTAGATGATAAAGAATCTTCATAATGATTAACAGGTTTAAATTTAGCCAAATACTTTGTATTTAATGTTAAACCGGATATAAGAAAGCAAACTTTCACAATTAAAATCTGCATTATAGATCTCACCTAAATCTAAAAATAACTGTATTTGTGGACCACAGCGACTAAATAAAACTCTAGCTGTTTTTTTAATCAGAGAACAACCAAAACGCCATACCGCAGTGTCATATTTTAAAAAATTCAAATGCAATTCATGACACAGGCACTCGCCTCCTAGCCAAATGAGTTGCTTTATTTTCATCCCGAGTTCATAATTCATTCCAGAAGACATTTTGACTCCTCTGGGCATTTAAGTCAAATCCAGCCTTAGAAACCCACGGATGCAGTTACTACAGCTGTCTGCTGCAAAACAAACACCCCACGACTGGTAATGATAGTGAATGATTACAGCTAACTCTTTGTGTTTGCCTCCAGGGAGAAACGGCAACACTGCTGTCCTCTGATAATACGGTAACACTTGACATCTGGTGCAAAGGGAGGAGTACCGCCGTCCACCCACACTTCCTTCATCTCCAACTCTTCCTCCAGTCCGTGAGCAAACCCGTTATAACATCCTCCTCTGCCGTCACATGTTTGGCCCGCTCTGCAGCGATTGCCTGAACTCGATGTCTCTGAACTCGACGCTCTGAAGCGATGTCTAACCAGACACAATGAGTAAACGCCAAATACCTCAGGGTGGCCTAGGTGCTATAAAAAGCATATTTAAATTCGATTGTATTGGAAATGAACGGCACCCTGCAAAAGACATAGACAGATTGCGAGGGTTCCCTGGTCCTCGTACCTCCACCGATCTGGCCGCGTTCCTTATTAATCTTGCCAATAAAGACAAAAGACATCTGATCCAAGTTGCCCCCCGTGTCTTTGCCATTCCACCTTTAGACCGAAAAACCCAACAGGCATTGTGTTCATTTGCCCGGCTTAAATTATGTAATGCCTGGACGATGAGTAGATTGACGCTTTTCATTTGCTTTGCTTCGCAGTTTCCTGGGAAGCAGTAATTAGTGTCAAGAACAAATTTGTTGTTGTTAATGAGCCTACAGGCTGAGGCGACAGCATGGGTAAGGATTGCAGGAGGGTTTGGATAACAAAGATACACTCCATCTATTCTGCCCCTGTCAGTGCTCCTCTTAAAGCTTCTTTGATGGAGGCAAAAGCATCTATTCATTCACAGTAAATCAGTCAAAGAGCTGAGAAAAGTCCTTATCGCTGCCACCAAGAGAACATTTGCGCAGACACCAATGTAAACAATCTCTAGCAGAGGACTCCAGAATAAATATTATACTTTTCTTCTGAGGGTTTTCAATTATGTGTAAACAGAATGAACCGACCATAAATGCTGCAATGGACATTATTCGCAAAGTTTATAGGGTCTTAAAAGGTCTGACGTTGGGTTTTAATTTGTGCCTAGGCGATAGCCTGATGTAATATCCATTTTTATCTTTGGCGCAAGGCGGACGCAGTCTGTAAGAGAGATGTGTAACCTTTTTGAATCCCTCAGTGGGATAAATGTATTCAATTTCTCTCAGCAAGCATTCTCATTATCGTGTTCGTTTGCTTCTCATTTTGAGAGTTTTTTCAGGAAGTGATAATAATAATACCAATAATACAAAACAAAATCATTTTTATGAATAATGTCTTCTTTTTTCTGTGTCACAAGAGAACAACATTCCTTTCTGGTGACGGTGCACAAAGCATGAATTTATCAGACAAATTGTTGGAAGGGATTACTGTGCCAAAGGAAACTATAAAAGTATAAACCAGTGAATTCTCTTGCTGTTCTGGACAAATGTTTATCATACCACTAGCCTTAGACACAACAAGTTATTTTGAAGAGGAAAGGCGCTCATTGCTTTTTATGATTAAAATGCATAGGCGTAATTTGCAGTTGGTGTCCCCACCACTTCTTGGAAGAAATTAAGAAATGCTTGTGGAAGGTTTCTGTTGTTAAGGGACCATTAACATATAAAACGCATGGAAAACGCATTATGCAACAGTTTCTCGCCATCTCCCGTTGCTCAAATTTGTAAATAATTTGCAGAAAACAGAGAGCCACAACTCTAGAAGTACGGCCAGTATGAAATACGGGCAACTATTATAATAAATAGTTTAAAAATGTTATGCCCCCATTGAATCAAGATGCATTTTCTTGATGAGCAAACTGACCCTTAGAAAATAGGTCTTGTTTCTAATAAAAAATTGTGCTTTAAACTATCAAAGAAACTGCCAATGGGGTAAGAAAAATAATCTTGAATTGAGTGACAAAGAAAAAACAAGACTTATTTTCTCAGGTCATTTTGCTCATCAAGAAAATGCATCTTGATTCAAGAATTTGTAGACATTTTTAGTGGATTTCTTTTATTTTTTGCAGTGTATATATGATACATATTATTACAGATACAATTTATTAAAGTAATGTTTGTGTCGTCTCTGTCCCCACCATTTTTCAAAACAAAGTTACGTCACTGTTAAAATGTATTCAGTAGTAGAAATACTTATACAGTCATTAAGTACTGAGTATGTACTCATAATGCACAGCTTCTCCAGAAACTATCTTATCACTGTAAATTTAGATCTAATGAAAATATGAAAAACTTTACAAACTGCAGCATTATTTATACATCAGTAAAAACACCAGAAGCACAAGGTTATTTCTAGTCAAATTAAACTTAAAGACCAGTGTATGAAATTTAGCGGGATCTAGTGGTGAGGTTGCGAATTGCAACCAACTGGTCACTGTACCCCTCCCTGACACAGGGCTAAGGTGTCATTCGGTTTTGTTTTTTTGTCGATGGACATAACGTGTTAATGAAATCCACTCTTTACAGCAGGCTACTGAAGAAACAATATGGCGAATTCTTTGTAATGGGACCCGCGTGTGTGTAGAAACCGCTTATTATAAGATAATAAAACAACGATTCATTATGAAAGGTCTTTTTACATCTCTGAAGACATAGTTTTGTATATTATATTGCATTTCTGCCAGTAGATCTTCCAAAAAAGCTTATCAAAATAATAAAAATTCTACCATTTATTCACTTTTGTTTTTAAAGTGCATCACTGTACATTCTTCAATATAACATAAAAGTGAAAAATATCCTGGCCCTCTTTTCTATATGGTTAACGGAGATTAGTCATATATTATTTTAATCAATTCTAATGTGTTTCAAAGAGGGAAATTGTAAAAAAAAAGAAATATAGACCGAATGTTCAGGAGCGCTGTTCCTTTAAGGTCATGTGTATTCTGTTGTGACTTTATAGTCAACAGCTTGGGCTGTGTCATAACTGGTCACCTGAAAATAAACTCAAAAGCAATTTTTCAGATTGCAGCGGACGTCATCCCCGATTAAGAGAACAGAGCAATCTCTATTCTTGGGTAACAGAACGCTGAAGATGGATTACAATAAAACCAGATGAACCCACTCTGACACACAAGTCTTCACCAAAAGTGCAGCCGGCTAACAAAGGCATAGCAGCCCGAAAGACGTTCCTGGGTCATCTAGTGCACTTTATCATGGACTGACAAAGCACTTTGTAAAACCCTTCAATCTGTCATCAAATTACATTGACAAGCTGTTGCAGTCATCTGCAATGTTTGAATTCACAAGTTTCATTCTCTACAGCAAGACTGGCTTCGAAATTTCAGACTAAAATCTATACTTTATTTCAGAAGCCTCACAGGATGTTACAGCATTGCCAGCTGGTCACTGTTTGCTGAGTAAGAGAAACAGAGTAAAAGAAAGAGAGAGAGAGAAACTCTACTTGGTAAAGCAACTGACAGCTGTGTCCGTCTGCAAGGGCGTAGATTTGGTTTGAACATTGGGGGGGTTGAACGTCCCAGATAGCACACGAACATCACGGAGACGTCTATTTGATGTGTGTGTTTACATCTTGAAGACGTATTTTTTAGAGTGTTTGCTCATCTGCAATACGTCTATAGGACGTTTCCTGTTAGAAGCTGTCTTTAAGATGTAATGATTTAGAATGTATGTTAAACTGACATCTTATAGATGTCTATCAGATGTTAGTAAACAGCAGATGCTTTCCAGATGAAGTGATCTTTAACAGACATCTTGCAGACGTATGTGCTATCTGGGGTTGTATGCTGCCTGTTATTTTATTTTTATTTTTTAATGTGTATTGTTATTGGAAAATTTGACTTTTCTACCCTGCTGCTATATTTACCTCAAATCTGTTAAAAAAAACTTGTTAAGAGATTATACACCTCATAACGTTATGAAATTCGTGTATAATCCTCATTCATAAAATTCTAACATAGAAGAGATATAAAAAGAAAGAAATTAAGCATTGAAAGCGCCAGTAGGCGGCAGCGATTCACTGTTTTAATGAGTGAGACACTTAAATTATTCATTCATCCAATTCGTTCGAAAGTCAGATTATTTTAGGAAGAAAACAAAAATCAATGTGAATACTTTTGTCATTGATAATTACAGAAACTATTGAAAAATGAACTAACAAAACAGATGGCTGCTTTGGTAACTTGTTATACTGATAGTTATAGCTAAATACATTGCAATGGATTAGCTAGCTAACATATATCGTGTGTACTTAGCTATTATTACACAATATTCTCATACCTCATTCTCAGTACATGCTTTATTTTGTTTGGCATCCCTCTCGGACCAGCAGTTAAATATAGTCCGCTGTGCAGCGCTTCTCTTCATTTTGCGCGTACGTTAAATTACCCGCGTGCTCTCCCATTCAAACACCACTCGCGTTGTTTTGGTGAAAGTGCGAATCTTTGGTTGGACGTTACCAATCGGTTCAATGGAGGGGGAGTATTTTTTGTCTAATTTATTATGACAAACTCATTTGATTAGGAACACAATTATCATCACAAAAAAAGTAATTCTACTTATTTTTCATTTGATCTACTGTGATTTTCATGTTGAAATATTGGAGGGGTTGTAACTGATGGATTTGAATATTGGGGGGGTTACCTCCCCCCCATCCCCCCCACAAACTACGCCCCTGTCCGTCTGTGACCTGTGTCACCATGCAGACTTGAAACATCTGGATGCAGCAGAAGCACACAGATTACGAAGATTTGTTCAGGAGCGACTTGATTTAAAGATCAAGAAAATAAACATTGGATGTGCTGTGAAATCTGTTTCCAAGAGCTGTTCAGTGTATTCAAATACACAAAAAAACACAGTGTTATATCCCAGCTGAATATGAAGAGGCAACTACTGTACAAGTATGCCATTTGTCATCATTTACTCTTGTTAAAGGAATGTTGTTATAAAGCTCAATAACCTCGACCAAGACCACACATCATAACTTCTTTATGATTCTTTAAAATCTTTTTATTCTCTTGAAGTATCGATTTCTATTCTGTGGACAGCGAGTCACATTTTCTAATTGGAAAGTGGGAAATGCCCCTATGGCAAACCCATACAGTACGTCTGTAAAGAGTGAAGATGATGTTGACAACTCTGAGCTGTAAAGGTGAGCTCTCAAGGTAGCCTTTGATGTCATTCGCTTCTTTTGTGTGAAAGTGCCTTGAATACACAAAGGCCCCAAAACAATCTATACTCAATCCAGAGAGTGTGCCTTTTCCAGACGTTAAACTGGATTTGCTTCAATCAATGTACAAAAATGATGTGGTCCCTTGAAGTGTGAATAGAGAGTAATGCAGAAAGATCAATAGAAAAAGCCACCCCATCCAAAAATGTTGACTCCGCACAGGTCTTGGTGACACTTATATGGTTATATTTAAGGAGCATGACAAACCACACTGTATATGTCACCCTGACTGACTGACAAACAAACAAACAGTCATTACTGACATAATGAGACTTTTGGATCTATTATAATGATTACAAGTAAGCTGAATTCTCTGTGATCTTCGGAGACCCTTGAAAAACATTTACATGCTATTGGAATACTGTGGTCACATTGGATTTACGACATTTCAGCAAGTGGCAGTTACGTTTATCTGGATTGGTTGAAAGATAAGAGCGACCATTCTTGAGCCATATACTCACGATTCAATCATTTGAAAACCTTCCTGATCGTTTTTTGGTGATTTCCATATAAAATTCAACCTACATAATGTAAAAGATTGAAATCATAGTGAAATTAATGGTTAAAATCAAACATTGATGCTTATTATTTCAGATTTTGATATTGAGACTTTAGATTGGTTTTCACAGACTGAGTCACGTATAGGTTTTATGGATATATATAAGGATATATGATTCACACAAACGTAGTCCATATCCTGTCCACACCTGGTGTTTGTGAAAAATAAATAAATATAAACATTTCAAAATGAATATTAAAAAGAGTATTATATAAAAATATGCTATAAATAGGCATATTTAAATAATTTAAACCATCAATAAATATATACTGCTACTACTACTACCACTACTACTACTAACAATAATAATAATATGAAATCAATATATGTCCAAATAAATATTTAAACATTATAAAAAAGTATATATATTTGTTGTAATAAATATTTATAATATTAATAATATTAAAACTTTTAATAATAAAAAACTTTTTGTTATAAATATTAATCAATTATACAATATTTCATATTGCCCAAATTAACTGTGATTCCAGAATTTAATAAGCATTTTTAAAATAATATACATTTATATGTTATAACGAATTACATTTTTAAGCAACTGAGATGGAAATATAAATAAAGTATACAAATCCACATCTTGAGGTTCAGTAAAAACATGTGTAAGAACTCCTGTGGGATCAAAACGCATGAAGAACAATACTGAAAGAAGGTCATTTTAATTTTATTAATTAATCAACATTTAAACTTAACATTGCATAAATTCAGTCATGAAAAAGTAATTCCATATGAAACTATGAATGAAGCTTGATGTATATAGTTTCTAAAATCATAAAAGGAACCGCGTTTCTCTTTGCAGAATCTGCTATCTTTTACTATTTTCAATAGGTTTAATTAACAAGGCCTCCTTGACATCAATATGTTGCTTAACATTGTGTGTAATTAAAAACCCACGCACAAGTAAGCCGGCTGGAGCCTGGTGGTTAAAGATCTGAGCTGGTAACATTAATGATGCAGGTCCGGTTCAGGTAAGGTTGACCAATTGGAGAGTTAACCAGATCGTCTATCGTCATTATACCCTGATCAAGGTGAACTGTCCCGACGTAATACCGGCTAAATAACCAGTAACCACTCTGCTGAAAACAACAGCTTACACAAGCTCCAATTTCCATGTTGACCTAGGCGGGTTCATAATGGTTAGCGCCTGAATGCACAGTAAGTCACTTTGGATAAAGTCAAATGCATACAATCACTTTAAGATGATTT
The DNA here is from genome assembly GCA_008369825.1 of Triplophysa tibetana. Lineage (NCBI taxonomy): Eukaryota > Metazoa > Chordata > Actinopteri > Cypriniformes > Nemacheilidae > Triplophysa > Triplophysa tibetana. Next base: position 8,429,073 of record CM017914.1, on the reverse strand, counting down.
ATTGCGATAACACACAAAAACGTTTGTGTATATAGTAATGAATCAATGTTTACAACTACTGTGCAATCTAGATTGGTAGCTATAGTTGTAAGTCCATTTTGTAACACAGGAACATATGTTGTGCATGAAGGTCTGGTTGCGCCGTGTGTTGCTGTCAATGAAACAGCACTCAATGCCCAGAAGTGTACGAAGAGGTTGCTTTACGGTGATCTTTTCGCAGTAGGTGATCCTGTGTGGCAGATCAACACTTTCAGGTGACTTAAGATTATGTTGTTCCATCTGTTCAGAAAACCCCTGAATCGCTATTGTCTACGGAAGGTAAATAAGATGACAGCCCATTACATCCAAAAACAAACTGCTCTGCCCGGCCAGCGCTGCGTATATAATTAAAGAGCCATTCTAGGGAAACAACAGCCAATTTATTTTGGGACATTTGGCAGTAGAGCAGCACGGCCAAAAGAAGAGAAATGCTTTAATCAATACTGCCACTTTTTAAGGGGAACGATACAAGGGTATGAATTACTGTATCTGGAAAGTATCCTAATTAAAATTAAATGTTCATCCAGAGACAATTTAAGCTGGATGTGACATCAGTCGCCTCGTATGAAGTCAGATAAAATTGCAAAAAAAAAGGAGAATGTACAAAATTAAAACCCCGAACTCAGGTGAGTCATAGTTTGAACATATTTCAGACAGCCCGGCATCAACCATATGAACCTAATAGGAGAAAAAGTGTAGTAAAGGGGTGCCCTATTGTGCATATAAAAGGGATTATATGCCCCCTCCAAAATCTGACACCATTTATTCCTCTAGTCATTTCAAACCTGTATGACTTTTTAAGCTTTAAGATATTTTGAAGAATGTTGGTAAGCGAACAACGGCAGTACCCATTCACCTCTATCATACAGACACGAAAAGTAAACGGGTACCGCCGTTGAATGATCACCAACATTCTTCAAAATATCTTCTTTTGTCTTTTGCATTTGAGATTCGAAATGACAAGAAGGTTAGTAAATTGCAGAAGTTTCATTTTTGGGTAAACTTTCCCCCTTTAAGTTTGATTTTGGGAAACAAGTAATTAAAGCCTGCAGCAGGTTCATCTTTCGATTTCTATTTGCCCAGAATAGTTGACAAAAAGAAAATTTGAATACAATTTTAAATGAAAGATTAACTGTGATTAATTTGCTTAATCAGCATTTAAAAAAATCTATTTAACCACATTTCGGGATGCCAAAAATCCATCCTGTATTCTTTTGGTTTAGTTTTTGATACAAGTCTGAGAAGAAATGTGCATGACAAAAAGCATCCTGGCTTTGGTATGGATTCCGGCGTCCCCTGAGGCTGAACAAAGACAAAAAAGACAGCATGCAAGGTTGCTGGAAACTAATGAGAGAAGAAATGTTTGTCCTTGCACTCAACCTGTCCTATTCTGTATGTACCTTTCTGTTCTTGCCAAATCTTCCACAATCCAACTACACTCCTGTACACCCAATCCACCCTGGGTGTCTGTCTACCTGCTTTCTCTGTCCTTGTTACTTGTGTCAGTATGCTTTGGTATCCACATAGACCGATTTTGGTCTCTGCGCTCAGGGCACTAATGTCAGAGTGCACGAGAAAATCACTGTAATTTTCCTGCTCAGTCACAGAATCATGAAGTATCCGCCTGCGTGTCCATCCCTCCGGCAATTGCGCACTTGTTTCTGCTGCCAATAAAGCTGGCAATAATAAATAGCGGAGCCAACGCCAGGGCAGAAGCACATGGGTGCTGTGCGGCTTCTTTTATCGTAACTCGGTGTGTGAGGCACAATTGCATCTGGTGCTTATGAGAAACGTTTTATACACAAAGTCAAATTACAAACAGTTGAAATGAAGGATGAACAACATGGCGCACGCTGTCCACGAACTGTCGCAAATTGATATGCACCACGCTGACTAACACAATCTTGAAATTCTACCAAGTCTTTGTACAAAAGAGATGACAAGGTGACATTTGTGACACACCCTTAACCGTCATGCAGCTGGACATCCAGACGTCGCTGATTCATGCCCCAGACATTCAGCACCTGTGTGTCACCGCGGAAGCCTGAGAAAGATAGGTGTCTCACTCGGGAATAACAAAATAAATAAAACAACAAGCTCAAGCCCCGGGGGTTCCCTTGTTCTGATGCACTTTGTGTTAAACGCGACAGCTGAAGGCTGGTGGTTGTAATGAATGTATTTTTCTGTAGACCGTAACCCTGAACTCTCCCTGGGGAAGAGGGCAATCATTTTAATGAGTATCCACTGACACTGAGAGAAGTGAGAAAACGAGATCGAGCAGATGGCGAAGGAGCGAAATAGAGATAAAGCGAGACAGACGGAGAAATCTGTGAATAACCCCCAGCAGCTTTCTGTCTTGTCCGCCGTAATACACCTAAATTCCGCCTCCGCTTCGGGGAGTGGTGGAGCGCGGCACAGAACCGGCATTGCTGTTCCCTGCAGACCAGACTGAGATGAATATATGGGATATAATAAAGAGTAAATTGCAGTGTTTTGTAATATATAAATTAAACAATGATCATAACAGAATACAGGCTTCCGAGCACTGCATGCTTATTTTGACAAATCTACAGGTTCGTTCAATCCCATGTGGGACTTTTCCAACAGCCGTGGGCCTTTCCTTACTCTCCGCTTAACTGCGTGAGTTAGATCACAAAACACATCTAGGAATATTCACTGTAAATCATGCATGACAAATCTTAAAAGGTATAAAGATAATAGCTCCGATTCAGACATTTAACTGGATGAGTTGATCAAAATGATTTAAATTGATTAAATGTAGTTAGTTTTTGTTCCTTTTGTATGCAGACAATGTTTCCAGAAAGGGCAACTTAAAGTTTTGCACTAGTTTGGTGACCTCAAGTTTTAATCTGGCTTCGCCCACAATGAAACTGTATCGCTTTACAATTTTAGACCATCTCCACTAAACTCTGCACTGACTTCAACTTCGTTCTGCAATAAACTCTTTCTTTTCTTAATAACAAGAACTTGATTTATAAAAACAGCTGCTGTCTTGCTATTGTTTCTATACTGAGACGTTCCGCCATGCTTGCTTTCTTTGGTGACATGAAAATAAATAATGAAATCGATGAAAGCCGATCGATGAGTGGTTGAATTTGAAACTTGGCTGACAGCAGAAGTTTCCCCAGCCATGCCGGGCACACTGTTTCCATCAAACTCTGTTCCTGCTACTTGACACTGAAGCTGTAGGAGCCAACGCAGGCCAGAAATGTGAAGTGAGAGCAGAATGCAAGGCAGCAGAGAGGAGAGAGAGAAAGAGACTCATACTGATACACAGGGGAAGTTTAATCTGTTGACGTAACCTTTGCTCCTTCAATGGCACCGTTCACAGAACAGGTGCCTGACTTCTATGTCACCCTGTCAGATGTTGAAAGCATCCACATCATTCATTCCTCTCATCACGGAGGGGTCAAGATGTATGCCTAATGTATAAACTATACAGCCGCGGAAAAATTAAGAGACCATTCAGAATGTTTCATTTATTCAGCATTTCTAGATGTATTGTGGTCATTCAAGTCAAGAGTCCGTTGAATTTCTACAAAATCAAACCTCAAGGGTGAAAAAGTCAACCAACAGCAATGTAAAAGATAGTGTGACAAGACACATGAAAACAAATACATTTGTGAATTCTTCCTGAATATTACTGTTGTAATGCTTAAAAGTGAATATAAACTTGTTTTTATGGAGTATTCGAGGTCTGAAAAAATACAGAGCATCTTTTTTATTATATCTGTTTTCATTTTCTGGAAGTAAATGCATATTTAAACAATCTTTTTATTTGAAATTTGGGAGTAATATTCATAGTAGTTCACAGAATAAAACATAAATTATCAAATTATCTAAGCACATACCTGTAAATAGTCAATAAGAAAAAAAAAAATATTTTGAAATGGTCTCTTAATTTTTTTTGCGGCTGTATATATTATTAACCACGTTTCCATGTACATTGCAGAGTTATGTGTCACGGAATGGACGCCTCTATACAATCTCCCCTAATAGACCTGACTTATTTTTTTAACCATTTGATACATATTTTTAGTTTCATTTTGCTAAAAAGACGATTGGTGCTCAACAATCAAATGTTGGCAGAAAATGGGTAGGATACCGTACACTGTCTGGTTTACGTGTCTGAGAGTATCTTGTTCAGTCATGGTGTCACGGTAAGTATCTGTGATTAAACCTTTTAGTTAAAGGCAGAATATTTTATTCAAAATAGCATTTGAATTTAAGCAGTTTTGAGTACATTTTCGGAGGATCTTTTGAAAGAAATGCAATATAATGTACATAACTATGTCATCAGAGATGTATATAAGACTTTAAATAATATAGCGTTATGTATTTATGACCTTAACTTATTTCTTTCTACATACATATCTTCATTTGCTTTGAGGCTTCTTTGGGGGAATATAATCTTATGAATCATACTTTACGCAGCTTAAACCGTTGTTTAATGTACTTTCCTCATTTGGTTGTGTGTTATATGATAAGTAACCTGCACCTAAACTAACACTGTAACACAGTTTAGCGGCAAGTATTTTCAATGATGTGCAATTTGATGATTTAAACTTTATGTCAAAATGATATTCATGCATATTTGCATGTAAATGTTTATTTGCCACAGATGAAAAAATGTATTGGCAAACATTCCATTAAAGCTTCATTTAAATGCTTGTGAAGCAACAATACCGTGTCTGGTGAGTGTATCTATGGATATGTATGCATGGCAACAGTTGCCTGGAGCTACAAGGGCTAAGAAATAAAGGCATACGGTGCAGAGGCCACCGCAAATCATTCACAAGAACCTTTGCGGCTTTCTTTAATGACTTTTTCTCAGATAGGGGTTGTATTAAATTAATTTGATCCTCCTCAATTTACATAACGATTATTTTATGAAACAATTAATAACAAAAGTATGATGAATGAACCGCTACTCATGTCACATTACAACTAAAATGAGTGGATTTTTAATTACTCTGCTAAATGAATTGAATCACAACAGAGAGAGACTTTTAATTTACTTTTCAGTGCCCTAACAGAAATTCTTTCATTTTTATCAAGTTCTTATAGATTTTTACTGTAGTTTTACCTGTTTCAAAGTTCTTGTCTGCATTCCCAGTGCTACACTTTCAGCTTTAATATCTATAGTAAGACCTCTGGGTTCAATAAACCAAATACAGAATCCAAAAGTTGGTATTAAGAACATTGAAGTAGAACACAGCGAGAAATATTTTGATCAGTATTCAAGCAGGATAGACTTACTTGAGAAGTTACCAAACAGTTCTTACCACCTTTGAAAAAGACAGAACGCAAAAAGAAGATATTTTGAAGAATGTACACAAGCAAACAGTTCTGAGGGACTTTTGACTACCATGGTAATTTTTCATCAATAGTGTGCAAGAACTGTTTGGTTACAATCATTCTTTGAAAACAAATATTTATCTGTGTTTATCAGAACAAAGAGTTTAATGCAGATTCGAAACAATTCGAGGGTGAGTAAACAATGACAGAATTTGTATTTTTGGGTGAACTGTATCTTTAATAAAGCACAGGAGACTTCACTAAAACTTTTATTAAAACTTTATTTGCTGGAAAATCCAGCAAATGCTCATACTCTATAAAGACACATGAAGTCATTAATCACGTCTTAGAAGTCAATCCAGTGCAGAGTACCGAAACACACTGTGCAGCGCTGCACTTGACTCAACAATGAAAGTTCAATTTAATTTTAAGGGTTTCTCATCCTTCCCGACACCAGGTCTTGTCCTCTCTCAATCACCCCTCCTGTGACATTCTATAGCTGAACGTGGTGGCCCTCATTTTGTCCGCTGGGCTTTTTTTGACCACAGTGCAGATATGCCTTTGGAGCCCCCTTCCTCTTTAACTACCTCATCTTTCACACAGCAGGTCCTGTCGCGCAGGACGACCCGGAGCACCTGCGCTGCTATCAATAGATTTGTCTCTTTGCCGTAAAATGTTATCGCCTTGGAGCATTAATTAAAGGAGTATTAGTTCAGAACAATGACCCTTCAACCTCAGACGATGTGAAAGACAAGCCAGGTGAGCTTTCTTCACACCTCAAAACTCATGCTCACGGCATCTTGAAGATGCAAAAAAATCTTTACTACGTTGGACCTTGAAATAATAAAAAGATGCCGTCTGAGGTTTGAGTTATGTTTCTGGCAAACATTTGCTTACAAAGTGTTCCTGCAGCTCAACTCGTAGAGCTTCGGACTTGTTAGGCCAAGGTTGTAGGTTTAATACCCAGGGAACACACACACTGTTCTAGTAAGTCACTTGTGTGTGGCGAATGCAGAAATGTCCATAAATAGCTATATTTCAATTTGTGTGTGTGTGTTTATTTGGAAGATATAAATCTCTTGCTGAGAATACGATTAAACTGAAAGGCTACTTGAGCGTCCTTGTTCTGTTGTTTAATAAACATCTCTAGAAAGTCCAGTAACAAGGTTTGAACCATTGAAACTGCCCAAAACAACTCACAATTGAATGCTGACAACATTTAAAAATGAAAAACTCTGCTCTGGGGGAAACTTGCATGATAGAAACATTTTGACTTAGCGGTTTTATTTTGGGTAAAGTAGTTAATTTGGGTTAAGCTGTCTCACTTTAAAGGTCCAATGTGAAATAAAAAAAAATCAGATTTGAATAAGGATCACCTTCTTGAAAATTCCACCTCCTGTTCATCCATCTTTCACACAAATCCCTGCTCTCCTCCACTTTGACATCACATGTTACAGTGCAAATCCATTTAAAGCCCAAAATAACTCGCTTGTTGTCACTTTAATTAATGACCTCATATGCAAATACAACCCTGGTGATATTAGGTGAAGACTTCAGTACAGAAGCTCCAGCTCTCAGATTTGTTTATCTGAGCTTTCCAAGTCACACGTCACCTCACATTGTTTAGCCATGGAGACATTTTAAAGCTATTCCTCGTAACATCCCAGGCAGCTTGGTGGGATGTCCACTGTTTTTTGTGCTCAGAGCCCAGCCTAACAGCAATATTTGTCTTAGTAGATAGCCAGAGGTTGACAATGAATCTTCATGTTTCATAATGTATGGCAGTGAGGTTGGTACGTTGTTCTGCATTGAAGGGGAGTTGGCAGAGAAACTTGACGCCAACCCACGCCCACTTTCGCCTCTTCATTTGCATGCTCTCATGTGTGAATACTTTCACAGAGCCACAAATTATATATTCATTCTGTATAACCCGTGTTATGTAATAAAAGATGTTTCACAGCAAGCAGCAAAAGTAAATACAAAAATAAAGAAAATCTCAAATATCACCAAAGTAGCAGGCAGTTTAGTCCTCTAGCTGACAGCTTCTCAAGATATTTACTAAGGCTTAAAAGAAAAGTTCACTTAAAAATAAACATTCGGTCCTTTTACCCTCGAGTTGTTCCAAATCTGTATAAATGTCTTTGTTCTGATGAACACAGAGTCGGATATTTAGACTGTACTTGGCCACCACTGACTACCATAGTAGGAAAAGTTACAATGGTAGTGCCCCAGTTTTAATCCTATATTCTTCAAATTATCTTCTTTTGTGTTTAACAGAACAAAGAAATCTATAAAGCAATTTTCCGAGCTGGTTGTTGATACTGTTCTAGGTGAATAAACTTTCGCAGCCTGAAATAATTCCTGTTTTTCAATTATATTTAAATCTTATGGTTCTACTATAGTCTATTTGTTTCTTTATGTCTAAATGTATGCATTTAATAGACGTTTTATCCAAAGCAATTAAAAGTGCATTCAAGGTTTAGATTTTCTCAATATTTGCCTTGCTTGGGTTCTAAACATGACCTTCCTGAGTGGACGTTTGCCTACTTTGTAGATATTAAGATTTTGTGGGCACTCTAAAATTGCACTGCGCGGGACCTACACTGAGTCTGCACGGACGCTCACACGCGCAGCTTCAGACGGAACATTGCCCTCCGTCAAATTTGCTATCGTGTTCCTCCGTGCATTCGCGATCGAGTTCCAAAGGTTGGGGTTGCGGGGAACCGTCGCGCCCCACATGCAGCACCTCTGCGCCCCCCTGGTTGAGAACCACTGATCTTAACAAAACAAACATCACATATGTCACATACAAACATCACATGACTTAAAGTGTATCGCTCTCCGTTTTTGCTTCCAAGTGCCTCATGGTAACTGCAGTGATTTCTTTAAATAAGATACAAGACTAAACAATGCACCAAAGGTATGTGTGTAATTTCCTATTTTCCCACAATGCATTGCGGTTAAGGGCCATCTGCCCAGTGTGTCCAACTGAATTTCCATATCTACCACAGACGCGGAATGATTCGTCTATCACTTGGATCACCATGGGAACTGGCCACACTGATATCTTGGTTTGCTCATCACAATATCCCATCACTTAACCTGGCTTCTTGAATCTGAATGAACCTGTGTTAAAGCAATTGATTGCAATATTATCTCACCGCGCTCCAATTGCAGGCCAAACCGCACGAGATACAATTGATCTGACTGCATTACAAGGAAATCACTAGTACTTAATGAAGTGAGTCCTGAGCTTTCTTTCTCTTACAGGCACTTGTGCTTATCAGCAGCTCTGACCGTGATTGCTCATTAAAGATTCTCATTACCTGAACGATCGGAGAGGGAAGCTGATGTGTGAGGTTACTTCTGAGTTTCTCGTCTTTTGATTGACACAAGTCTAACACATCTTTGAGATCTCTCTGAAATCGCAGTTATTAAAGGGATATTTCCCCTAAAAAAAAAGAAAATGTACCCACCCTCATGTCATTCCAAACCTCTCTGACTTTCTTTCTTCTGCAGAACACAAAAGAAGATATTTTGAAGAATGTTGGTAATCAAACAACAATGAACCCCACTGACTTCCATCGTACAAAACCACTGAGACATTTCTTGAAATATCTTCTTTTGTGTTCCACAGAAGAAAGAGCCATATGCAGATTTGAACTATCCCTTTAAGTCTGTTTTAAAACTGTGCTCAGATCTGCCAAGACATTAAAAGTCAACTCTTGATACAATCGTGATGCATAAATAACAAAGCTGATGCATAAATAAAACAACACAAAGTGCTCCAAAAAGACCCTCAAGACCAAACAGTCCACGAAAAATGTTCGACTGGGAATTATATTGCTTAGCTGTCTAAACCAAAGAGAAATATGCATCATATTTGTAAGAAATTATTTTAAACCTTGAAGGCTTTTTGTCATTAAACAGTGACAGCTGCAGTCATATTCTGGATGTTTGATAGCTTTGACTGAATGAGATTACAGGTTTCACATGAATAACAAAAGGAACATGTCAGATTAATGTACGCGTCATAGTTGTGACTTCAGCACACAATGTCATTACTGGACATGCTTTGAGGGTAAACATTCATGAACATTTTCAAATAATCCTCCACGGAACACAAGATTATGATTTTACAAAAAGCAGAGCCCGAACACAGAGAAGCTGGATCCTCTGAAAAGACATGAAAGCCATTTCTTCACGCCTGTTTTCAACGTTAATCCTCATTAAGGGCCCACGATGAAGACACAAACCGCCTTCAAGAGGCATTAGCATTGTCACAGACGTAAAGCTGGCCAGACGTCTTTGGGTGTGTACATATTCAAAAGCAGTGCGGGTCCGATTTCTGCAACGCTACAAACAATAAACAAATCACGGAAGGGTTTTTAAAAAGGTTTCTCATCTATTTTAAGATAACCAAACAGTCAACATTTACAATACGTAAAATTCCCTAAAATGATCACCATCCATTCATACTTAGCAGCATTCAGTAGATCAGGATGAGTTATACAATAACACATCTTTTGCTACCAAACAGTCAAGCCTCACAAACTCACAGAAATTCGTAACCATTTCATTAGGCTTACTTCCTTTGAAAGGATTCATACGACCTTATTTGTTCATTTGTGTACGATTTGCTTTAGTGTAAGCAACAATATTTTTAGGGGTGGGGCTTCAGTATAGCTGATTTCTATTAATCTTTTAATCAAACGTTTTTTGTAAGATTCACATCGTACGAATACATATGAATTACCTGCCTCGTAAAATAGTAATGTATTCTACGACAAGTTACAAATTACAAGATCATCTTAAAACGGCAGCCTGACGGCAAGTTCACACCACCAGTGACTTGCAGCAATAGAGCGACATGATCTCATTCATTTCAATGGTAGCTTAGCGACATACAACGACGCGAGCGACAGAAAATATATTAATATTAATAAAATGTGCCAATGCCGTTACAATGAATGGCGAGGAATTCAACGCTCAATATGGCCGCTCTAGCGCAGGAAATCCCGCCTTCCATTAGAACGAGCCAATCGTCAATCAATAAAGACTGATTCTCTGAGCCCTTGTGAGGCGCTTGCCAGCCTGTGCGCAGCCGTAATAGATGAGGTGACATTAGGGAAGGCAAGGACTGTGGACTTGCAACATAAATAGCTGCCCAAGAGGCCTTACAAACATGACTGCGGAGTGGCACGACTTCCGCAAACGGACTTTGCTAACAGTAAACGTTGGCGACAGGAAGTGGGCTTGTCTAACGACGCAACAAAGTAAAGAGTAACGCCGTGTCTACACCGGATGCAGCGTAGCATGATACAACGTGACAAAAGACAATAGAACGCCTTACAACCTATTTTTGCATTTTGTCCCCACTGGATGCGGTGTGAAGCGACAATCCAATTAGAACAAGCCGTGTGTCGTGTCACGTCCGGTGTAGGCACGGTGTAAAGCAGCAGAGCTCACATCATCAGTCTCTCGTCAGTTACTGCAGTGTTTGATTATAACTGTTACTAGAGCAACCAGAGCTTGCTGGTCGTGTGTACGCAGCTTAACACTTCAAGCCAACCCAGCTACAGCAACCAAAGTTCCTATTACATTCGTCTTACAGAAGCCAATCTCGAATCCCCACTGCAGCTGCCACTGGGCCGTGCATGTGGCGCGGCTAGCTCAGGGACACCGATTGACATGGCGCCTAATCAGCACATCATGGGAGGAGGACACTGTACAATTCATGTAATGACCGTATGAATTATGTATGGTCCCGCAGCAGGGGAGGAGATAGAGGAAGTGTGGGCACGGTGGGGGGGGGGGATGAACAGGAACGGTATCTGATTAATACGAGTTTCCTTCTTCTCTAATGTTTTTGTCTTCTCTGAAGAGCTGCTCCTGTACTTTCAGTACATTTTTTTGAATACTCATAATTGAAGGAAAGGACTTGTGCCAAGAGACTTTTAATATGACTGTTATTGTTGTGTTTTCAGAGAGGGCACTTCTCACTGCCAACGTAAAAGACTATGATGAACTTGCAAGTGATTTATCTCAAACCATGACTACTCTATGAGATTACATTAACTCAACAATGGACCAGAGTATAACAAAGTCTGTCACAGACAAAAATTAAGATACTAAAAATGTCTCTTTTTCCGTCATTTTTATATACTTTGTAAATATTTATATATTGAAATACTATTGTTTGAGATCTTAAGCATAAAAAGATAAGTGAAACGCTTTTTCATGCATTCTGATTTCTTTACAATGTTAAACGTGCTGGCTTCTCATGGTTAACATGGTTAACATGGTCAACTTGTCAAAAAACAAGTTGGACTTATTACGTAGTATTTCTGTGTTCGATACACTCCCCCAAGGTTTGCATAGGTTCCAGAAACTTTTTTCCGAACATAAAAAAACGTTAGGTAACAACTTTTCTTAGTCCCTTTTGGGCAATTCTCCTGGAAAAGCATGCCCACGACAAGGTGAAAGAAATAGCTCACGTATCAACGGACTAGCGATAGGAAGACCATCAAGATTGGCTGCGCTTTGTCAAAATCGGCTGCTCTGTGGGCCTGCAGCTGCAGCCCGTTTCTGTCCACGGCATTTCAGTGATGGATGTCATATAAACGGTGGATATAACGCTGGATTTGCAGATCGTTTGAATCTGATAAATGGAGCGATCCCAGCGCTAAGATGCCGAACATGAAATGCACGCGGTAGGTGAAGCTAAATCTCATGTCTGTGTTTTGTTGGCAATCGCAGTGTACTTCCATAATGCATAAACAACAGAAACTTCGAGTGAATCAACAGTTAATGCAGGGATAATGCGATGATGTATTGTGTGCTCCTGATTTAGTTCCTCCCTCCGCACACCACCAGGAGGTCGTCTGTTTCCAAAATAATCGTACAACTGTATCTATCTTTTATAAAGTGATCAAAATAGATTTTCTTCGAAGATAGAAAGTATGCAATAAAAATTGATATAAGATTGGCAGAAACTGTGAGTTCAACCGGACCTCTAAGTGAAATTTACTTCAATTAACATGACAGCACAAAAGGTGGAGAAGTTTGTACAAATCCTGATGCACCCAATATGACTCTGAAAAGTTTCTTAAACTTTTTTTCTTGTGTTCTAAGAAAGAAAAACAGTCATGACTAAAGGCAAAACGTTTTGTTGCATTTTGTATACTTCATAAAGGCTTATCATGTGACTTATTCCCTTTATGACAGTCTGTGTTCTCTGATATAATAAAATAACTTCTCTAGTCTCCCTAATGGTGTCACTGACACTTTAAATCATAAAGACGTTTACACATATAACCAGTGCTCAAATCTTCCATGCTTGGTTTATGATATCTTATGTTTGAATCGTATCCAAGAATTTTGATAGTGCCCGACGTAAACATTAGTTAAGCATTCTTTCCAAAGTAAAAGTTTGATTACAGACATGCAGTAAGGGGGGAGGGAGGGAGGTAGGGAGAGAGAGAGAGAGTTTTCTTGTAAGATCTTTTCCTATATTTAATAACTGAATCAATCATTTATGAGCTTTGAGGGTAATTTTGCTGAATATTCCAGAACATTTCATAATATGAATTCTAAACCATCAACATTATAACTGGTCTAGCAAATAAAACCACTGAGCATTTTCAAGTTACTGCTATGCATAGTTGACAAATATATAGACCCATCCCAGCTATCGAACCGAGTTAAAAGTGAGCATGTCTTTGGGTAGTGATTCATATCGAGCAGAGATTCTCCGGAGAAAGTCAGGCTTGCGCACGGCATAAAGATGGTGAATGAAACCCATGAATCATCTACCAGCAATGGAGTATGGAGTAATGTCTCCTTACAGAGTCGTGACGGTTAAACACGTTTAAATCTTAATCTCACTGTTCATGGGTTCACATGAAACAAGAGGTTTAATTGATCAGAAAAAGGAGCAACCGCACGCAACAGAAAGCTTTGCAGCCAGCGCCCACTCACTCCTGACACCAATGCATTGCAGATTTGCTTTCCAGCAAACATCTCTGCTGGACTGCCCCCGTCTTTCTCCATTAGTACATAAGATGAGGGTGTAAATCATTTATAACCGTTCTCAGGTTTGCTGTGTTCCGATAGCAGTCGGGCAGGAGATAATAGGAGCTGGCAAGGTGGTGCTCGGATGGCTAAATGGTAAACACTGCACATGGTACGGTGCAGCTGCGGCCATCTGCATGGATAAATAGCAGAGTCAATACTGAGATGTGTGTATGCTCAGTGGGGTGGGACACTGGATTTTCCATGTGAAAACAACAACCTTGCTCCAATAACAGAAGAGTATTATAGATGTAGAACACATGTGTGTGGTTTACCTGCTGAAAAGTATACATTTTGGTGACACAAACCTAAGGAATCACATCAATCTCGCTGCCAATTATGTCAATGGCTCAAACCACAATTCTTATTCCAGAGAGAATTTGAGTAACAAAAAACTGTGATGCACAAGATAAGTCATTTATATTATCAGTGTTTTTGTGAAGAAGGATCTAAATAATGCAATATCACTCATGTAGGAGTTTGATTTGGCTCTATATCAGCATAATCGGATACCCCTCAAATCTTGAAAGCTAATAGACACGAACTAAGAGCGAAACATGATTTAACTAGGGCTTTAGGCATTAAGGGGATAGTTCACCCAAAAATTTAACCCTGAAAAGATTTTTTAAAGCAAGTGACAGAATACTGTAGCGCCAGCACCCATTCACTTTCTACGGACGCAAACCAATGCAAGTCAATGGGTGCCAGTTAACAACATTCTTCAGAATATCTTATGTTGTGTTCTGCACATTGGTTTGAAATGACATAGGGGCGAGTAAATGATGACAGAATTTCAATTTTGGGGGGAACTTTAAAACAAGAATTCTGGCTCTAATGTTTTAAATGGTAATTGAATAACAACATTTTGGCTCGTGCCATTTTCATCAGGCTGTTCTTCTCAGTGAGGTAATGAAACCTATTATACAAGCATCGCATACACAATAATACAGGTTACAAATTGCACTGCCCTCTTCCATGCTTTCCATAATTGCTACCATAATCCCTTCTGGGGTTGCACCGCACATGTCACAGGGTGTGTCGACTAAGGGCTTAAAAGCCTGAATGTGCCAAGTGGGAACATTACAATGCATTGGAGGAACATGCTCTCCTGTGTGGCATGTTTTGGAAAAGACAGCAAGCATGTGGCATCTCATCTAATCAGCAGCCAAGCGTCTCCTTTTTTTCCGAGGAAAATCAATTAACACTGTATCACGGGCACATCAAGTCCCGTAATCCCTCAGTCAGAATTTAGGCATCTGTCTGCCAATGCGACGCAAGCTGCTCGTACCAGCCATCAACTGCATAAATCAAAAGAAGCTCTGGGTATTAAGTGTCATTGGGAAAGATGTAAAAATACATAACTCGCAGCAGACACAGGTGTCTGTGTCAAATGCCAGCGTGAGCGGCGAGAAAAGAACCCGAAAGGAACCAAACACATGCTCGCTCGTATGAAGCGTGCATTAATCACGAGCTGTCCTCCGTGCCCGGCTTGACAAATGGAAGCGGAAAATGATGGTTACTGCAAAAAAAAGATACGTCAGCCCGAGTTGCTCTCCCACCCGTGACCGTAGAATGTCAAATTAATATTAGGCCAAAAAGAAGACCTTGTTCACCCATTTCCACTTTAGTTCATTTCGCCCATTCTTAATGGATTATGGTATTAAACAGCGTCCGTGTGACGGGCGTTCGCCAACACACCCTTGCTGTATTTCATACCGCATTGATTTTACTCCGGGAAACTAATTGGCTGAGATTATTGATTGAGACGAAACGCACCAGACAATTATTCTTGAAACCTCCCACAATTTAGACACCCGGACACACACGCCTTTCCGTGATCACGGTGTAAAACCATTACCGAAAACCCTTTATCTCATTTCATTAAAGGCCGCGGTAATCTATCTAGCAGAGACCTCCTGCCAGCATTTAGTGCTTTAAAAAGAAGAGTGGAGTCTGAAAAAGGAGGAAAAATGTGAGCGCCCATATCTGCGGGGGGTTTTATTTTGGAATGTGACCGAACCATCACAGTCAATTGCCCTTTACGACCCTGGCCGCAATAACCATCCCGAACCGATGCACTAAATCATTCTGCAATGTACACAGGCAGGGCATGTATTGAGTGATGGCCGGGTCAAGCTTCCAGGTTTTCTCAATGCCCATTTAGTATTCTACACATCCCATGATGCGCTGCCTGAACTCTGTTTGTTCATTACGTATGCCGGTGGTTTGGTTTTAGCGCAATCTGATGTCTGAATTTTTTCTCACAGCTGAGCTTTGAAGGAGACTTTAATGTAACACCACACATGAAAGCATTGCATGAAGCCTGTGAGTCAGGAAAATGGAGCGCTGGAGTGTGGGCCGCATCGATGACATCATAATGTAGGCAGACCATGTCCCACTCTCGTATTCACCAGAGAGAGAACATTACCTTGGCACTTAGTTCGGGCCAACCGCTATAACAAGACTTTCTCTGAAACATAACGGGGAAGTTTCACTGTCCTGCTAATGATAAAAGTACCACGGGAGGTGGCCGGAGAGGGATGAGTCAAGGGTAGGTCACTGCAATATGGGGGAGAGCAAGAGAGGGAGACATGAGATGGATGTAAGGAGTAATAAGATAAAAGGGAGATGAGAAGAAAGACGATAGAGAATATAGAGCGAGTGAAATATTAGAGGGTGTTTGATGTATCACAGTCTGGTCACATCTCCAAAACACAGTGGGGCAAAGCTGACCGACGGCATAAACACTGTTCTGGAACACCCATGAGGAAGTCTGCAGGGAACAGATGGAAATATCTGGAATATTTGAGGGATACTGTATGTGTGCCGTGCTTTCCAGTAAAAACCCTTTTTTAAAGCAGTGGTGGTCCGAGTATTCCATCCAATAATGATGGTTAGAATTTGAAAGGTCAAGAATGGAATTTATGAAACACAAAAGAATAAAACTAAGTACAACTAGAAAATTGTTTCAGTTAAAGGTCCAGTTTGTTATTTTCATAACTTTACATAATGAAGTGTCATGGTTTATTACCTTAGAATGAGCTATTTCTATCTTCATACACACCCCTTGCATGGAATTTGACATGTTGTTTCTACAGTAGCCCTAAACGGACAAACTGCTTTACAGAGCATGTTTCGTAAATACGTTATCTCCTTCGGCAAAGATGTGAAAAAAGGTGATTAAATCTTTCTCCTGTGTCAGCCACCGTAGTGCTTTGAAAGGGAGGGGTGGACTGAGCTGTTGATTGAAATTCGCAACCTCAAAGCTAAAGGCTAACAGAGCTAGCACAGTAAATAGCAACGCTGTTAAAGGCATTTGATCTGACGGCAAGATAGCAGTTAGAAGTAGTTTAGTAGAAGTTTTCTCCCCTTTGTAAGTCAGGGACACCTGGAAGTGGAAACACGCTTTATAGAGCAGTTTGTCCGTTTAGAGCTACTGTACAAAACATGGCGGCGCAACATGGTGAATTCAATGCATGTAGGCCCGCTCTGTATGTAGATATAAATAGCTAACTCTAAGGTAATACAAACACAACGGTTCATTACATATGGTCTTGATACACCCTTGAAGAAATTGTTTTGTAAATTGCATCACGATTAATCGCGATTAATCTCATTCAGAATAAAAATTTGTGTTGACAAATATATGTCTGTGCTACTGTGAATGTTAATATTGTATTTATAAACACATTCATATACAAATACACATACACATACTGTATATGTATTTATATTTAGGAAATAATTAGACAGATTTTTTATATTTTCCAATTATTATTTATAAACATTTATTAATTAAATATATGCATGTGTACCTGTATATAAATACAAAATTAATATGCACAATACACATATATATTTGACATAATATGTAAACAAAAACTTTTATTCTGGATGCAATTAATCACAATTAATCACCATTAATCATCTGACAGCCCGAATTGAAAGCTAATAATTTTTTATAGCAAAATGTTGTTTCTTGGCAAATCTAAAGTGGCATTAAAATCTCTTCTGATACTCAAAAGGTTTACCATTTACCCTCATATTTGTCTCTGAAAACCAGTTTTTGTAATCTATACATATATATTTAAATATATTAGTTGCTCTAAATACTGTACCAGTAGTGCTCTGCTGGGTATAAAAAAAATTTGGCAGATGCTTTCATTTTAACCAATTACAGCATATTCAAAGTAGCATACTATCAAAATGTATGTCCTCTGAATCAGACACACAATTTTGGCATTGTTAGCATATTGCATTACTAATTCTAAAACACAACAAACATTCTGAGATCAAAATCTTTCTATCTTCTTAGGTCAGACAATGTACACCATGTACCAGTTTTCAGAAAATATGCTCAAAACAAACAAGAATTAAAAACGGTACAACAACAGTCGAACAGATGCTTAAAAACAAACATTAAAGAATTGTCTTTCTCGTGGCAAAAAATGATGTACATTTCCACAACACCTGACAAAACATCACTTCCAAAAATCTAATGAGGAGGTTAGAGCTAAAACAGAGCTTGGAAAATGCATTCTTGAACTATAATAAGGCTGTTCAAGCACATTTAGTCACCAAAGTATTCGACACATTTCCTTCAGTAGCAAGTGCGCTTAGGTTGAAAGCGGTCAAAGATAAAGATGTAAATGCACTCCACTGCTTAACTTATAAAACCTTCTACATTTAAATAAACTGCCAGGATAGACAGAAGCCAAAGCATCAACACTAGCTCAGGTCTTTGATAAAGAATCAACAGATTTTGAGAAAAGCGCCATCTGCACTTTCCGCTCCAAGTAGAAAGACTGCGAATCAGCTATAATGGGCCAAGGAGAAAAACTTTGATTCAAAAATTGTCTCTCAAAACTTTGTGATATGGGGAAATGCAAATCAATGTAAATGCAAGGGCAGCTAAATCCCCGCCGCAGGACACCGATTTAACAAACAGCGCCTTTCGTTTCACTATTTTTTTCAGAAACCTTCTTTACCTCAAATTGAAGTTGCAATTAAGGTGATAGAATGTCATTTGTGTGTAGAGCTTGTTAGCGAAGGTCAAACAAATCATTTTGAAATGATTGGAACTTTACATCAGCCAGGACATTTACCACGTATTTCCCATTACAATGTCCCAGGAGGACAGCCTTTGTGTCTTTGAAGCAAAATGTTAAACAGAAAAAGCCCTTGCTGTAAGGCACAACAGTCCTACGCACAATAATTTTGAGTTCCTATTAAAATGAAAAGTTTTGGAGAAAATAAACTGAATGCACCACCACAAATTGACCAAAACCAGCCATTAATTTGAGGTTTAAAAAATGGACAGCAAAGAAAAAAATTAAGAGATCATTTCAAAATTATTTTCAGTTATTCTAAATTTACTATACGTGTTTAGGTAAATAATGACTTTGGTTTTATTCCGTATATATATATATTTATAACAATATTTCACCCAAATTTCAAATTTACATTTACATTTAGGCATTTGGCAGACGCTTTTATCCAAAGTGACTTACATTGCTTTATCCTATACATTTTACATAGGTATTTGTAATCCCCTGGGATCGAACCCACAACCTTGAGTTGTTAACGCAATGCTCTTACCACTGAGCTACAGGAAAGCTAAATAAAAATGTTATTTCTATTTGCATTGATTTGAAGAAAATTAAAACTTGAGGAAAAAGGTAAAAATAACAGATAATAAGTTGTATTTTTTCAGATCTCAAATACGTCAAAGAAAACAAGTTCATATTCACTTTTAAGCAATACAATTATTTTTTGTGTGATTAACTGGATTTTTATTGTAGTTTTCATGTGTCTTGTCATGCTGTCAGTCTTTCACATTGCTGTTGGATGACTTAATGTCTGAGGTTTTATTTTGTTGAAATTCAAAAGATACTGAATTGGATTGGCAAGAATACATCTAAAAATGCTGAAAAAATCATAATTTGTAATGATTTTTTATTTTTTTCCGCAGCTTTATGTGTATTTAATTCTAAGCAACTAACAAACGAGGAAGCACTCAACATGTTGTGTTAAGATAACATTAGGCAAAGCTACCTAAAAGTAGAGCAAATAGAAACGAAGAGTGAGCATCATAGAGTAAAAGAGAGTTAAATATAATTTGTATTTTTATGACATGGGGCTGTAAACATGTTATTTCGGGATCACAGAGTAGAAACTGTGGCAAGAGATAGTTTTAAACACTGTGAAATGCGATGACAACAGGTGGAAATCGATGATGTAAAGTGATGTCAGATGACCTCTCTCATAAGGGAATTGGCATTGATCAGGGCGCTCAATAAAACGCTAGGGGCATAAGCCTTGGCGAAGGCTGGAGTCCTGTACAGAGCTGCATGTACTTTTCTCTTTGAGAACTTTATATCCCATTCTCTATGACAAAGACGATCTGCCAGGATTTTTTAATTAACTGTGTACTCTGCGAATGTAATCACTCTCTAACGGTCTAATAATCACTGGACCATTGACCTTAATGCTATTGTTCTGCTTTTCATTCTCCATTAGAGACAATTTTTGCAAGGCCGGCCTCCTCTCATCCTTAGGCCTCGTTTATACTCGCGATTAGCTCTGCTTCACTACCCTCCGTTGACTGAGGGTGCACCTCCATTTTTAAACGAATTACAGATCATTCAAGATGGCGTCAAGATGTTGCTACTATCAAAAAAAAGGCGTAAAGGAGATGGAATGTTTGCCCACTGCATGCCACAAAACGTGGAGATGGAGAATACATCGCTCTTGTGAAGCAGATGCGTGTGATGGACGAGGAAATGCATTTCAAAATATTGTTTGTTGATTTAATATCTTTTTACATCAAACTTTTTGTTCACTCTTCCATTTCTGTGCATAATGCAGAAACATTTCTATTTATTGTTTAGGGACTGATAAATATACTTTGCCATAGATTAACCCATTGGAATGTCTTTATGTTATAAAAAATGAAATATGAAAATATATACGTCATTGTCCTGATAGACGGATCATAAAGATGTCTGTACAGGCGTACCTGTTCCACCAAAATCTCTTGAATGCTGTTCATGTTGACTGTGGCGCTGCGCGAACAGTTCGCTCGAGTCAAATTTTTTTTTTTACACACCCGAAATGAGCTTGCGCTCACCCAAAGCGAACTTCTGCTATCACAATGTCATCTATAGTGAGAGGTTGCAGTTGATTTTTTCAAATATTACTTGACCGAGAGGACGTCACTTGTTCATCCCTGAATTCATGATTGATGTAATTGCTTTTCACACAATCATATGTCTAAGTGACAACCTAAGACACGTCTTGCCGTGCATCCATGTATAAAATGAGTTGTAATGAAAGAAAAGTGTTACTTCACTCCCTGCAAAATTTATTTCAAAGGCGATCGCATTGCCAACTACTGCTGTCGATGGAATTCACCGTCGTCTTGGTTACTTCTTTTTTCCTTTCCCTGAATGTCTAAAAATAATGCCCAGCTCTCAACAAGAAGGATGCCCTTACTGTGTTCCGCAGTAATAAGTAAACCCTTGCATCACCAGCAATGGCTTTGTTGAAAATCCTTGAATGCACCCATGAAAATGTCAGCATAACTATGAGGATGAAAGGAAAATTCTCAGATGAAACAAATGTCCAAATGTTCAAATGAAAATATTATTTTGGGAGCATGCAGCACTAGACAGACATCTGCAATTCTATTTAAACGATACTCCACATTATTGTAAACATTAACGTTTGCTCAGAACTACAGAGGCAGCTTTTAAAACTATTACAGGCATGTTTTAGACACAGGGAGTGCTGTAAAAACAAGGCGAGAGAAATGGTTGTTCTATTTTATTCACGGCATGTAGTGATAAACAAAAGGTACAGTGAAATTAAAAACATAAAAAAAGTGAGTGTGCTATGTATTTTTAAGCTATTGAAGTACTGTGCCATTGGATAATAAAATAGTAAAGGTAAACTTTGTTGAAATTTTGACTGTCTACAATAGCATTCTTTTTTCGGTAAAGTTTTTTTTGTTCTGAATAAAATATAATGCAGTAAACCAATGTTATCGTGCACCATACCCTCTTTTACTACTACAGAGTGCAACAACAGCCACCAGTGACAGAGAAGGGCTGATCAAATCTGATTAAGCAACACATTGTTATTAAAATCCTTCCTGTCTGATGACCCGTCTGCTATTTTCTGCTCCTAAGCCTCTCACGAAAGCTATGAGCATCCGCAGCAGGTGATGATTCAGCTGACGCACACGCATCAGGATGCCTAGCGTGGCTCACTTCACCTTTTCATACTGATCTGAGATCACCCCTGTTAAGAACGTTTGGGTGTGCAATGGGGTTAGCTAGTCTCGTGTCTGCTTGAAAATGCAAGTGCTGTTACGCGTGGCTTTGTTTGGCTCCAAACATTTCTGTAGACTAATGCTTTGAGACTCGCTCCCTTTGTGATGGCATTTGGGATCATGGGTAATGCCTCCCAGATTGGTTTGTGTTTGAAACGCCCTGTCCTCCCTGTCGAAATGACATGGCAAGGACATTCCCGTGCAGCACCCTGGTAATGGACCCTGTCCTTATGGTGCTGTACCATGAAGAACATATTAGGAGTCGTGCTGGGTAGTGAAACTCAGGAAAACTAGATTTTAGATTTTAGATTTTTAGATTTATTTCAACAAAGGGATAGTTGACCCAAAAATGAAAATTCTGTCATCATTTATTCAACCTCCTGTCATTCCAAACCGGTATGACTCTCTACTAACTGCAGAACACAAGAGTAGATATTTTGAAGAACATTAGTAACCAAAGAACATTGGACCCCATTGACTTCCATTGTACGGACACAAAACCAGTCAGACATTTCTCAAAATATCTTTTGTTTTCCACAGTACAAAATATTTCAATTTTAAGACAAAAGTGCATTTATCCTTTGTGAATACATAAAAACAAGATGACACTAGCTTATCTTTCAGGTCATGTTATCTGCTCCTCCAGCACACCTCTTAGCTGCAACTCGATAGTCATTGCTAATGTTGTGCATACTCAAATACCTGTCACTCAGCACAACACTACTTCCATGTGAATGAAATTATATTCCATAATGAAAAGCAAACAAACTGATCTACTACACCTACCACAGCCTTCCAATTCTGACTTATTGGAGTGGAAACAGAACTTAAAATAGAAGGATTACAGCCGACACGCCACCTCATTTACCTAATTTCCCTAAGACGTCTTAAGTGTCTTGGACTCTTGAGGAAAAAGGATGTGCTCAGAGTTCAGTGAGGTGAAGAGAGACATCTTAGGTAGTGCAACTTTATGTTCAGCACCAAACATAAAGACTATTTGACAAGTGTGAACACAATCATAGGGAATTCGTAACAATTTGCTTTACAAATCTTATTTGTACGTTTTATTATGATTTGCTTTAGTCCCAGTGATGTTAGGTTTAGGGGTGGGGTTAGGGGAGGGGCTTCACTATGACGTTTAACGTACATTTTTGTACAATTCAAATTGATTAATATTAATACAAATTAGCCACCTCATAAAATAGTTACGAATGCCCTTGAGATCAGATTGCAACTATTGTTGACTACCTTGTCCCTTTAGGTAAAACAGTAAATAATGTTATTTCCTATTTTACACTTATTTTACATTTTTAAATGTTTTTACAATACTTAAACTTATACAGTATATTGAAATTGCTTAACTTATTTTGATAAGGCACTTTTCGTTGATGTCCTGCCAAAACCTTGCAAGTGCAAATTTGCTGTTTTTCAGAAAATGTAAAAAAACACTATTGTTTAAAAGGATTAAATACTGTGTTGTTAAAGTTTACAAACACTTTTTAAAAGTTAGAATTTTGTAAAACTCAGCGACAAGCATAAAGAGTGACTAAAAATAATGATTTATGACAACAAAAAAAATCACAAAAGGTTTTGGAAAGATGGCAATGATATATAAGTTACACCATCTCACCAACATGTAAAATAGTAACAAGTCTACACAGATTTTCCAAGTCAATTTGGCTTTACAAGTAATTTTAACTTTAATGATTTTAAACCTTAAGTTCAAGACAAGGCAACTTTTAAACTACAGTTTTTAAGTAGATTTGTTTAGTGTTATAATTTTACTTTTTGTAAAGCCAATTTTACTGTTCTTAAAAAATTTACTTAAATTGACATTTGTTGATCATCTTCATAGTTCACTAGATAATCAAACAATAATAAAATAATGTTTTACCATTTGCACATCTACTATACGTTACGTGTAGTCAAGCTCATTTTTTTGACATTTTAACAGCTGTTTTAGGTGTCTTGATCATAATGGTAAAGTGAACCTGTAGAGTTAATCGCATTCAGCGCCCAGTTTTTATATAAATTAATTAATTTATAAAAATAACAATTGAACCGAGTGGTAAAACAGCGCACGTCATTCTGTGTGAATGACTGTATCAAATTATTTGACAGGTAGGCTGCAGATTTGCCGAAAAGGAATGACAGCTGATTTAACTGAAACAGCAAACACCGTGTACACACATCAACTACTACCAATTGAACCTTCATAGTTCTATGTGTACGCTTGACAGTGTGACACCGCACAAAATTCAGCAGTGTGTCAATCCTCCTCTGAGATGCTTGGGGTTGTCACCACATTACTTTAGAGGGCAGAGCTGCAATGCTTCATGGGAAGTGGGAGATGGGTGTGTGGGCGTCACAGAAAACAGGTGGAAGGGAGTGACGCGTGGCAAGAATAACATCATGCGGGATTCAATAACAGGCAAAGGAGTAGGAACTTTAACTTAGAAGTGACAGAAAAACAAACATTGCGATAGTATCCTAACCCATCAGATGACAACCACTACACCAGGATTCTGTTTGAGCGGGAGAGTGCTGTTTTTTGCTCTGTCAACAGAAGATCTATCTAGACTTTGTGGCTTCCACATTGCAGGCTTAGATCTGAATCAATCAGGCCCAGGGAGCAAAACCATGACCTTCAAATCCAAAGGTGCTTAAAGTTACCCCGCATGGTCTGGGAGGCTTTAAACATCCTATATTACATCACCATTGATGACAGACGGGATAAACCTTGGACAAATCTTAGATAACATACATACAACAATGCCAGCGATTTTTAACCCATGAGGGGTAAGATATTGAGCTGATAGTGGTCTAATATCTATTGCAACCAATTACCTCATTACAGGATTTCTCAAGGGGTTAAATATAGGCTTATTAGGATTAAACATGTCCTGAAAGCAACCCAACAGACTACTGGAGTCTTATAAAAATAGTACTTGAAAATGCACTGTATATTTAATAAGAATGTTAATTAAATGTTGCTATAATATAGATGAATTGTATAGTTATATAAATGACATATTACTTGTATATATTGCAAAACATGCAGATTTTTGTATCTATAGTATATCACCTACCTCTATTCACAACCAAACACTGTTTTTCGCCGCAGGATTTTTCACAAATTTTTAAGCATTCTTGCGGAAAATACCTGCGTTTTATATATATTTTTCTGTTTTTGTACATAAACTTTAAATTCTGTCTAGCAGTGCTGTGTTTTTATGTAGTGGATGTCCTACCATCAATATTTTAGTTTAAAGTGCTCAGAGCACACCAATACAGACAGACCCACACACTGAAGGCTTTACTGCACTTAAAAAAATATTGATAAGAGCGATTCCTCTGAAACAAAAAACCCTAACAAAACAAGCTCTTGTGGTACATGTTTACAGGACCAGTGTGTCGTTTTTTAGAGGATCTATTTCCCTTATCTGGAATTCGTCATGTTGTTTCTACAGTAGCCCTAAATGGACAAACTGCTCTACAGAGCATGTTTCTTAAATACGTTATCTCTTAAAGCAAAGAGTGAAAAGGTGATGACAAATTAGTCTTGTGTTACCCACCGTAGAGCTACGAACGGGAGGGGTGCAGTGAGCCGTTGGTTGCAATTCATAACGTCACCGCTAGATGCCGCTACATTTTCATTAACTGGACCTTTAACACAGTTTTTTTTCCAGAAAAAAGGTAAGACATATTCCATAGCTGTCACTGGGGTGGTACCCTTTGCACCTAAAGAGGACATATTACAACAACACAGGCACATATGGGAACCAAATGTACTCAAATCAATACCTAAATGGTACATATTAGAAACCTTTTAAAGTGTAACGTCCCATTGATGTCTTTCATGACATCCCGTTGACCATTTCCACATTTTTTTGGAACCTTAAGAAATTTATAACAATTCATTATGGGACTGCATTATTCGTGTACCTTAGGAGAACTAAAACTTAACTGATACCCACTGTTTGAGATGGACAAAAGTGCATCTATTATACCTAAAAATGTTTTTTAGGTAGGCAGTGCCCTATGCTTTGTGCCAGCATTAACCTAGCCTTTAAACCTTGCAACACAGCTGTGGTCGGGTCTTCGTGTTCCCTCTATAATTTGTCCTTAAGAAGCATCTGCTGGCATAAAAGGCCAACTCAGGCTACCCGCAGTCAAAGTAATGCAGTCTCATTAGTCCTCTTTAAGCTTTGTTTGGGAAACGGAAGAGCAAAGGCAGATGAGATAGATAGGCTGGTTCAGACGCATGAAGCACAGTAATTGATTAACTGCCATCATCAACTCATGACCTCTGTGACAGTCTGTGGAGCTCACCAGACCTAAACAATGCGGACATTGACCTAAAAGGTCAAGCAAATTACGTGTAGTACAAGACTTTTAAATACCTCAAAAGAAGATTATTGAGCGGTGAGGGGGTTCTCCTCCCACGCAACCAGCTGGTACATCACTCAAATCCCTTACTGGCCATCATACAGTACCTCCTCATCCATTAGAGTTAAAATTCTGGTTTGATTATTGGTGTTACTTCATAACCCAGTGCTTGAGCTGTAAAAATTGTGTATTTTATGTAAACTAGAGGTGTGAAGAAAGATTTTTAAAACAACACATTAGTGCATATTAAATGAACTAGATTTTGAGTTCGCATGTCTGTCTACAAGTGACAGGGAGAACCTTACATCAATGTCATTTGCAGAACATGCCAACTGTTCAGGCTGGTTTACAGCCCAGATTGAAGGAAAATGCCATACGAAACTGAGTCACGTGAATAGAGACTAAATAATCACAGTGAAGCAACAACGGTTTCTAGGTTTCCACATTTTAAAGCCTTCTGTAATGTGCATAATCCAAAAGGACATTGACGATATACGTGCACACATCTCATTCAATATCAAACATTTGGCCTATAATTCTTCGAAAATCCATAAAGATGTTCGTCCATAAACCAGTCCTATCCTCATTGCCTAGCCGTAACCAATTTTTTTGGTCTGATTCTCCATCATAGGGGCACATTTCCAAAAAGGAAATTGTTCAAAAAGGGTTGTTCAATCCAAAACCAAGCTTTTTTTGTCATTGACTCTCATTCCAAACCTGATTGACATACTTTCTTTTGCCGAAGTTATTTTGAAGAACTACTGTAGGTAATCAAACAAAATCGGCCTCCATTGACTTTTATTGAACACAAAACCACTGAAACATTTCTCAAAATATCTTCTTTTGTGTTTTGCAGAAGATATATATACTTATATTTGTGGATGAACTGTCTCTTTAACTCCCCCTTGAGTGTTTCCTCATTTGGAACACAAGGAATAACACTTCAATTAATTAAAAACCTTCAAAGCATTTCAAATTGCCTACATTATCACATTTAATCCTTAATACACATTTTTAAAGATTTAATCAATTTCTGGATGTGATTGTATGTTTTCTCTATAAATGGGCTGGTTGTGTGACCCTTGAGACTTTTGTGCCCCAGGGCCCTGCTTCATCACTATGTCAAACCAATAAGAAATGCAGTATTTTGGCAGCCACTAAATTCTGACAAATAGCCTAAAATTGCACCAGATCCTGTGTGGGAAAAAATAGCACCTGGAGCTTCGAGCGTGTGGGAGGAGACTCACAAAGACAAACAGGAAGGACGGAGGAAGAACAGTCAGGATTGCACACGGACACAGCATCTGCGCCTTTTTAACTTGCCATTTACTGTGACCCTCAGGCACACCAAAGGTATTAAATGGTTGGTTAAGTTGAGGTTATGCTGTTCTGACCGTGAAGTGTCACTAGGGACGGTTGTCTCTGCCTCTATCAGGTCTATGTCATACCTTCAGCTGCACCCTGGACTTTAAGCTCATTAAGGGCCAAATGCATCGCAGACCGGATAAGGGAACTGTCTTTTTGGGCCCAGCATAAGTGCAGGGCTCAGGGGAGTAAGGGAGTGTACAAAGACACTCACTAAATAAACTTTGAGGACATAAAGTATAATTAGCATTAGCCCACATACACTGTAGCGGCTTGTGTTTCAAAGGTTGGTTACGGTTTGAGTGAAGCTTGCACCACACCCCACATCTTCACTCTCTCTCTCTCTCTCTCTGAATTAATGTTCCAGGGTCAATATGAGCTGACTTTTATTAGCTTTGGTGGCCTGATGCTTATTACCAATTCTTATCTCTAACTTCTTATCAAAGAAGATGGAAATGTGCGTACAGTAGTTTCTGTAACATGAAACAGACGCAGTGCTCTTTGGGGGTTAAAAAAGCATTAATGTGAAAGTTGAAATTCTGTTAATGTACTCCCACAAAAAAATACAGCTCGTAGTTGCTCTGTCATAGCTCGGGAAGTTCTCGGGAAGTAATATTTCTTTATGGTATTTACTTTTTTTCATATAAGCTAAATGTTGTCATAGAACTTAAATCTATGTTGATTTCATATTGTACCACAGAGATAACATATTTTTGTATGTAAACCCTGGAAGCCATTTAGCATTGGTTTTCTTGAATGGATTTTTGGTAAATCGTCTGAAATAGGGTTTGTGGTTAAATAAACGTCTAAATATTTTTAGTTGTTAACTTATCGTGATTTTTTAAAAGCTTTATTGTGTCTTAAAAATGACGGTTGCAAACAAGTTACTAAAAGCGACTTCATCCTTTGGCGGGGATGTTAGACGTCATCGCGCAAATAAAAGTTGTGCCAATCAGCGATCATGTTCGCAATGACTCCAAACAGCTATTTAGAAGGAACTCCTCCAGGCAGCTATTTAGGTCATAGCTAGACAACAGGATGATATTTCAAAAAATTGCTGACAAAGTTTTTATAGAGTTACAAAGCATATTTTCCATCAATAATTAAACCTGACCTTAACTGTACTCTAACTTAAAAATCACCTTTTTCAAGCAGCCATATCGACTGATGCATTCCTCCTCATTCATTGTGATGACAGTGCTTGTTAAAATCAATTATCTTTGATACAATACAGGGCCTTGGAGTCGAAATTGTTAAGAACCCCTACATTAAAATTTCAATCAATCAATTATGACCTCACAATTTGAATTATGACAATCACGATTTGAAAGGCAGGTGCAATGCAATTATATAACAAGGGACAGCACAAACATACACAGACTGTTTGGTCTTAACTTTCTTTCACTTTCAATATCTCCCACCCAATCGTTCCACCCATCAATCTTATCTTGTTCAACCGTTGGCACTGTTTCACCTTTCCTCACTCCTAAATTTTCCATGCGGGCTTTTTTCTCCACCTGATAATTCATCTTTTCTATGACTCTTCGAAATCGTGTTTTATGAACTCTTCACTGAAATAAAAGGAATCACTTTCCCCTTATTTCCCTCAACCACTGTTGCTGGCAGATGGAGGCCAGTCTTACTGTGTGGATGGAGCCATGAAGGTGCCAGGAAACCAAGAACAAGCGTGTAAGTATGTCTGAGGCGGCTACTAGGTATCATCATCTGTTCTCTTTCTCTCCCATGCCCGTCTGCTCTCTCGGAGGGATGATTGTGAGTAGTGATCACAAAAAACGTTCACCTTGTTTAAACCAAATCTCGATTATCAAATGGAGGAAATGATCAAACGTAATGCACGCTAAACTGCCGCCTCCCACTGCAGAGCTTTCTAAAATCCTCTTTTTCAGCCAAAAAGGTTTATTATAGAAACAAAGACTAATGTGGCAGTGTTCAAGCGTTGTTTTGTTGGACCTTACGGCAATTTCAGATTAGGAGTCACCATACAGAACAAGCTTGCTTTCTTACTAAATAGTTGTGGCATCCACAATTTACTGGGACTGAAGTTCTTAGAGGTTCTTCCTTTAGTTTTCAGATTTATACACATTGTCAGAGTAAATTATCGTTTTATTCAAAGCCCTGTGTGAAACGCAATGTGCCATACTTGAACACATAAAAATATAAATGGGATTTGATAGCTGCAGTGAAAAAGAATCAAAATTGAATGGCTGAATTTGGCTCTTTTCCTAACCGACCACTATCATCTAACTTTAGAGGAAATTAAAATATTATTTTTATTGTAAAGAAAAGCAGAAACAGGTTTGAACTGACAATATAGTGGACTATTCCTTTTAGACAGGAATAAGACTGCAGATCATTCCAGGTCTCCATGACAACACTGCAAACTCTGGGCTTTCTTCACGGAGGGGGTGAAAAATGTAAATTAGTATTCCTTCGTATTTCCCTCTCACTTTCAGCCCTTTTCTATTTTATTTTCCCAGCAAGGACCGAAACAACCCGAGGGGCTGTCGCCAACATCTTTTACTTTCACAAGTCAATTAACTCATCAGTCATGGGCCCTCCCACTGTGGCTGTTTTGAAAGGGATGTGATGGCGACACACCTTGCGCACCTTGACGGTGACCAGCAGCAGGTGGTCAATCACGGCGGGGACACCTGGACGAATCAACATCGGACTGAATCACAGACATGACTGACTACCGACCAAATATAGAAGCGCTGCATCAGGTGCCAATACGCCAGCGTGTCTTCTCATGCCTGACAGATGACAGGACGTGCAAGGTTTCATTGCTTCCCACACCTAAAGAAAAATACAGCTCAGAAGTTGCGGAATGGCGTTTGGTTGTGATGTGTCAGACCATACGAAAAGAAAATCCCTCCACCGCCGGATAACTTGTGCCTCTTGAGAATGAGGATGTTTAGGGCAGGAGAGCATGTCATGTCAAAGTAGTCTTTAAACCGGCAACCAGGAATGTTTTCACTGAGGCCGTTTCTTAGCTTTTAAAGCACAAGTTCAATTTACGCATGGTTGGAATGGTTTTCTTGATCAAAATATCCTCTCTGTGAATTTAAAACAGGAGCTTCTACCAGACCATTAGCTCTTAAAGATTTCTTTAAGGCTAGACATCAATCATGTTCTTGTATTTGAGTCCAATTCAAATCTCTTTTTGGTTCCTCTGTTTTATATTTATTATTATAATATAATAATGATAAATCTGTGTCCACAGTACATTTCATAAATTAAATAAATTAAACAATTCTGTTATTATAACAAATGCGTATCGATAATCGGTATAATCGATTGTTTAAAGACAGCCGATGATCAGGGCTTGTCAATCAAAAAAGGACAAGAAAGTGCAATGAATTTCTGCTCTGTATATAGAAAATGTTAGGAAACATCACCAGTTTGATATTAATAGCCATTATATGAATAAATATCATTCAGGAACTATAATATAGAAACTATACAGAAAATATTTAATTAATCTTCAGAATCAGCATCACCAGATATCACTCCGAATAATCTGAGATTATTTATTATCAGTATTATTTAATGTAGTGTTCCAAAGATAAACAAACAGTTATTTAAAAAATGAAGCCACTGAACATTATGTTTTTAAACCCTTGTACAACAGTTGTTCTTAACATGTTGAGAAACTGCAGTGAAATACAGGAGCAAATAACTGTTCTCAAAGAAAAACGTGTAGAGTTCAAGTCACGTCTCAAATCAATTTTTTCAACCTACAGTAAGTGCCTCTCAAATACAAGACTCAAGTTTCCATTCCTGCAAGACATCTTCACTCAACCGTTCTTTCTCTCAACCAAACACACTTAACCTGTCTAATACACTCCTTTAATCAACTTCAGCAATAATTAAGAGGTTTCCGCACTCTTATCTCCTTCATCTGTGATCTACATTTTTGAAAGATTTGAGATCTACATTATGCATTACAGTACTTAATAAAAACATATTCCACAGTTATTGCCCGTATTCTTCTCAGCATTAGATGCAGTCCTGTTTTTGCCGTCTGCTACTCTTTGTGGCATCGTCCGTCTTACCAGCGCATAAAATAAAGCTGTGGTATGCAATGTCGCGGCATCCCGCGGGGACGTTATGACCCTCGGCCAAAAGTCCTGATGTCTCTTGCCAGTGAGCTCTCTCGCCGGGCCATTAAAACAAAGCACTGAGCGTGAAGCATATTTGTCAAGGTTGGCGTGAAAAATCTTCTTTCTTGTTTTTCCTACTTTCATGCTTTTGTAATTACGAGGGCCCATTGATTTCAGGTTTATGTGTGAAATAATTGAAACTGCAAATCAGAAATGCCAAGGATTCCATTGGTGCAGATCAATGGTTAAAGTCAATAGGAAGAGGTGCTTCCTTGTGTTTCCTACCAAGTGATATTTCCACAATTTCTTAGCTTTAGTTACTTGCCTCATCGCCTGCTCCAGAAATTAAATCCTTTTTAAAGGAACCATTTATCTAAATTATGACAGAAAGTTTCATGTTTGGTGAACTGATGCTTTAACATTCACCGTTCTTTGTATTTAAATAATCTACCTGTCCTGTCATGACCGAATAGGATTACTGTGGATGACTTAATCTGTTTAAAATAATCTAAGATTGCTGAATCATATCCTCATGTCATTTACTCTGATTAATTCGAATCTAGAGTCACTGATCTCTGTTTTTGTTAGCATTATCCTGATACTATTTTATAATCACTACGCCATCTGTTTCATTTTGCTTATACAGCCTTTAGCAATACCTCTAGTACTGTAAAAATGTTTTACAATGGTGTTGCAACTTAGGTGTTTGGCTGCAAGCACTAAACTACAACAATAAGTTAAATAATAAAATAAGTCTAATATTTTTCTTTAATATTAAATTAATTCATTGGAGATAATGTTATGATTCAAATTGTATAATAAGTGAGCACGAAATAAACTGGATTCCTGGAGTAATGTATAGTAAAATGGTTGTTGGTGTTTAAGATGCTCAAAATGTACAAGACAACATTCAAAAGTATTATTTTATCACGTATCAAGCAAAGGGCAGCGTCTGGAACATCCCTTTCAATCCAAACGCTGTGCAACCACTACAAAGGCAGAGGAACCAATGTTACCCATAATCCAAAGAGTTCTTATCTGATTATGAAAGCGGGGCAAAGAGGATTTAGGATATAGCTCCTAAATGTTAGCCTATGCTGATGAGGTTTCTGTGGAAAGTATTATGTAACTAGACTATAGCAGTTTAAAAGAGGGTGTCTTTGCTTAGTAAATGACAGTAGAACTGGAGGGGAGGGGTGGCTTGCGTATTGCAGAGTATGGCAGTTGCCATACCCTAGCATTCAAATAAAACAGTCGAAACAAAGTGCTTTGTTACTTCAGAAGCCTTCAGTTGACCAGTCACTTTGGAGGTGGACCAAAGAATACACAAGCAATAAGATATAATGTACCTTGGCTGACACACACTTACTGTATCTGCCTTTCTACTTGGCAAATATTACATCAATTAATATTCATGATCCAAACTAATAGAATTTTTAATATGCATCCTTCCACCAACATTTAAGATCATCTCGATATCCCCTACCCTTATTTGTCAAGTAATGTCTTTGACAAAAGTGATGTCTCTGATGAGACAAAATAACTATCAAAACAATTAGGGCTTTTACAGAAGTGGGAAAAAGTGTGGAGAATGATGTAATGCAGAAGTTCCGGATTTCTTAGAACAAACCACATTTCACATGGATGAAAGGTGTAATTATGAACGCTGCATCCACCAGCTGTTCCCACCACTAGCATTACTGAAGAACAACACTGAGTCTTTCCAAAGCACTCTTGAAAACAGTCCAGTCACTTGTTCACACACAGTAAACAACCAGAACTCGGATTACTGCACGTTTCCAATGAAGCAGAATGAGTGGACAGGCTCTTCATGAAAATTTGAGGCGTAAAACAGCACAATATTCAATTAATCGTCTCACAGTTTTCAATGTAAAATTGTTGATTTCATTACAAAAATTCACATTTAATACATGTTTGATAAAATGTTTCTAACATAAATCACAACCCTATGAAGATAGAACCTGAACCAAAACGATATACAAACTAATTAAAAAAGACACAAATACAAAATTACCAACCACAGAATACTCAAAAACAATTACCTTAAAATGAAATGAACTTAACATCAAATAAACTATTGAAACTTAAAGGGACCGTTCATCCAAAAATAATAATTCTGTTAAAAAAATGTCATCCTTATGTCATACACTCTGAGAAAAACTGTACTTTTCAAGGTACAATATCCGTCAATAGGTCTTATAACCTTAAGCGTTCCATTTTGTTTCTCTCCAGGTACAAAACATGAAATGTTGCTCCTTTTTGGATGCATAATAGTACATGAGGGCCCAGTTTACCTTCAAAGGTACATTAAATTATTTTGTTCCTCTTGGAACAAAATTGTACCTTCACAGTACCTTTTTTTACCACATAAGATATTTCGAAAAATGTGTATTTTTGGTTTAGTGTCCATATAATGGAAGTCTAAATGTTCTTAATGTTAATGCGAGACTTTAATTTTGAAAGACGTGGGTGAAAGCTGTTGGCAGATGCCTGAGAGAGTGGGCGCTCGCTTTCTGAATTCAATATCTGTGTTTAGGTGAGATGATGTCAGACTGAATGTCAGTGTCATTATTATATCGTTATTTTCTTAACTTGTTACTAAATAAAAAGTCTTTAGCCTCAGAAAAACAAACTCCTGTCAGACGTTATACATTGCTGTGTACATGGATCAAACCAACAATTTTAATAAAAAACTAGTGTTGGGCTGCTATTTAATAGCCTTAACCTTAACTTATAGGCTGTTAATTCATCAGTATTAGTTATATTAGTCACACGTTTTTGTTAGTATGTTAGTATTGTAATTTAGTTTGACATCATATATCCTAAAAAGTGGGTCGTGGCTTGATAACCATGGGAAAATGTGGGTCCGATGACCAAACCAGTTGAGAACAAATGATCTAGCCAATCTGTTTTCCAAACACACACAAAAACCCACACACTCAAAGCAGCACATCACTTTCATTTTGAGCAGTATTTACTTAATTCTGCATAATTCAAGTTGTGTGAGGTACAGTAATATGTGTGCATTCAGCAGGTCGACCTAATCTAAATCCATCCACAATCCATCATTACAAGATTTTCTCACTTTGTCTGCATTTGAGACAGTGGCAAATAAACTGTGCTGACATTAACTGGGCCTGGACTCGCTTTTAAATCAAGCCAGTTCATTTAAACCCACCCTAAATCAGCCTGTGAGTTCAAGTTCCTGTGTGCTGGGAGATTTGTGGCATATTTAGCCCTATAATTCTGTTTGAAACGTAGACATAAATACCAGGCAAAGGCGCATTAGACCAACATGTAAAAACGACACTTCTAGCATGAATACTCAATACGGTCATTATCTTAACTTTGAAAGAGAGAAACAATTCTGCAGCAGTCACTTACCTACAGGGCACAGCTGTAAATCTGCATTACATTGCAATGTATGCAAGACAATCGGATGAAACTATCAATTAATTGAATATTGCAAACCCATGAAATGCAGCATGAGCCTCACAGTATTTCTTTTTATTTAGAGAAAACAAGCATTCAGTTTGGGTGTGAATACATATAATTTAATTCGTGTTTATTAAGCTGCGGGATTTTTTTTATCAGTTCACATTTTTTATTTAATCAGCATTTTAAGATGTATTGTGGACATTTCAGTCCAGTGTCTGTTGAATTTCAACAAAATCCATCCAAAAGCAATGTGAAAGATGGTCAGAATGACAAGACATGAAAACTGTGGTAAAAATCAAGGTTATCACATAATAACTTATTTTTTTACTTTTCCTTAATACATGTACAAATGTTACTGTTGTATTGTTTAAAAGTAAATATGAACTTGATTTCTTTGCATTATTTGAGGTCAAAATACAGAGCATTTTTTTCTGTTATTTTGACATTTTGCGGTTTTATTGCAAATAAATGAAAAAGAAACAAAATTGTTATTTGAAATATGTGAGAAATAACCAAAAATACTAATTTAACCTTAACACATACCTATAAACAGTAAGTTCATTTGGGAATGGACTCTTGATATTTTTTCTGTTTGTCAGTAAAGTTCTAAAACACATCTTTCTACACTAAACCACATAAAACCAAACATATTACGTATGTATTTTGCAGACTTCAAGTCTTCAACTTGGCAGTTGAGGTAAATAATATTTCCTTTGTAGATTGATTTATAGTATCCTACAGTATATCCATAGGGTTAACGGTATTAAAATGCTTGCCCACATGAACGAGTAAATTAAAGGAGTCCTTTCGTGCGAATGCGTGTTTTTCTGTGTTTTGGGGAGTTATATGCATATATTAGAGACTTAAAACTGCAAAAATTAAAGTGTCGGAACAAAAGATGCATTCTATCTAAAAGCGAATGTTCACCCAGACCTGCTGAAACTCCTCGTGTAACATACTTGTAAATCTCATTGTATCGTCGCTATCACAGCCATGTCATGGAAACGCTGTGTGTTTCAAGGCGAAAAGAAAGCCTCTTTTTGTTTGCCCTTCCAAAAGATGAGACAATTAAAAACAAATGGTTACATCTTCTTTACAATACTGTTCCAAAACAGTTAAATCCGTATATTCAAGTGTGTGCAGCGCATTTCACAGATGATTGCTTCACGAACCTGGGACAGCTCAAGGCCTGCTCTGCACGAAATTCCATCCATTACAACTTCGCAAGGACAAAACCTTCAGATTCGCAGCCTTTAACTATATTTTCATTGTAAAAGACTTTGTTACAGAATAAAGCGAGTTGCGTTTGTTCTGTGTTTGGAGCGCTTGTTGTGTCTTCGTGTGTTCTGCAAATGCAGACACACACGCGCGCAAAGTGAGAAAAGAAAACATATGTCCTAAGGCAAGAAATGTCAGTACAATTGCTTGGGAACATGATGTTCTGAATATGGTATGAGGCATTACATTTCCTTCACACGCTTGCAGTATTCGACCAATCACTATGCACTGATTAAATGGCCAATCATAGCACACCTCGCTTTTTAGAGCAATGAGCTTTGTAAAAAATCTGCACGTTTTAGAGAGGCGGAGCAAATAGGAGACACAAACATGCACGCCATGGTATGTTGAAAATACATAGTTTTTGAACCTTAAATAGTGTATACACACTGAATTAAATCTTAAACAAACCATAATATTCATTTTAAACTCCTTTAAAGAAAAAAAATTATAATGTGGTGTTTTTTTATTTTCCTCCATTGGCACTTAATGTCATGCTTTATTTTTCCAACAAAGTAAAATTGTCTTTCCTGTTTCTGACGACATATATGGATATCATTTATTAAAAAATTTGTCTTATAAAAATGTCTCTCAGATGACATTTCTCATCATTTACGGAAAAACAGGAATTTGGATACAAGTACCTGAATGCTAAAATCAGGCATCTGTAATGGTCTCTCGCCAAATATTCAGCAAAATGTTTCAAGCACAGAGAACAGCGATTTCACCGAGATTTGTACATCTCTAACACCTACTTGAACCTAAAATCATATATTTATGTTCAGCTACAAAGACGACATTTTAAAAACACGTCTTGGCAGAATAGGAGAAGGACTCTGTGAAATTATTCAGTGACACGTTTGCTAACAGCACCTGAAACCATGCATCTGGTAGGAATGTAATCACCTCTTAACACACTCTAGGCGTATTTACATTTTATTAAACAACGTTTAACTCTGACTGACCATTACAGGATGGAAAACACGTGCATGTTCCCGATGGCAATCCATGTGCTTTAGTACCTGGAGGAAAATTCTGCAGATTTGCACAAACATACGCTTTAATACATGATATATGACTACATTTAAATTCATGCAAGGCCTCCTCCACATCAAGTGAAAGTGAAAAAGTGAAAGTGACCTATTTGTCAGATATGGTGACCCATACCCGAGATGTGACCTCTGCATTTAACCCATCCAGTGACTAGTGAACATACGCACAAGCAAGTGGTGAACACACGTACACCCGGAGCAGTGGGCAGCTATCAGTGCAGCGCCCGGGGAGCGTGTAGGGGTTAGGTGCCTTGCTCAAGGGCACCGCAATCGTTACCTGCCGGCCCTGAGGATTGAACCGGCAACCTTCTGGTCACGAGTCCGACTCTCTGACCATTAGGCCACGATTGCCCCAAATGATCAAATGATCAAATGATCCACGTGTCAATACTTCCGTCGACTGATTTATTCATTGCTTCTACAATCCTATAAAATAAATAATATCCAAATAATGGAATCTTGAAGATGAATCCCTTTTAGTTAGCTCAATGCGTCTTGATGCGTTTTTTAAGTCTTTCTATTGTTTGTCCTGTGAAGGACTTCCAAAAGCTTTGTCCTTTGCTACAATTCCCTTAGCGGGTAAAAGCGCCGTTCCCTCACCTACGGCTAGAGTTGTATTAGCAGGCTGCCTATTTATAGGTGCAGCCTATGTGTAACTCTCCCAGCCTCTCTCCTCTACGAATGTTACCTTTGTAAGTCATTACCACGACACAACATCCAGATGTGTGTGCTTGTTTGTGTGAATATGTCTGAAATGACCATTACATTTATTATTCATGGTAAATGTTTGAAGAAAAATCATTTGGAGTGATGGATTCAGGGGGACCACTTAGACTACTTAGACTACCACATCTCTCTCTTTCTCTCTAACACACACACACATGCAAACGCATATATTCTAGCAGTCCATCACTTTCTCGAAAAACATGTTGCAGAAAAACATGTCAACTCTTCCTTTGTAGGAACCCCAAAACAATGCGTCAGTCATTTAATCCCCTTTCCATTTTTAACCTGCGTGTCCTGCAAAGGAAGTGTGCTAAATGAGTGCCCGATGCTGTAATGTTTGGACACATAAGTGGAGATTCCTCGGAGGAGATGTAATGAGATCTCTGCATGCATGCTGGGAACGGTCTCACAGTGGTAGGAGAGCGATTTGATGTACAGTAATGCTTCTTTACTGGCCAGTGGAAGACCAGACACATTTCTGATAGGGTTTGCATTTCTACTCTTCTCTTTCCATTTCACACAAAAATGAAAGTATCTGTGGAACATAAAAGGCTGTTTTTGAAGAATATTGTGTCTATGCCGTTCCATATGAAAAAAAAAACACAGAACAGTATCACGATATCATGTCAGGCAATAGGGTTGTGTGAGAAACAGACCAAAGGTTAAGATTATATTTACTGATAGTTTCTCCCACTAGGGACCTGTTAACTTCTAAGACCGGATCAGTGTGAACTCCGATCAATCACATTCTCAACCTGAGTAGTCACAATTTGTAGACAAATCATTCTGGTAAACTAAAAAAAGATTATTAAAATTAGAAATAAAATGATAAACATCAATTAAAGTTCCAGTGTATGACATAAAGCGGCATCTAGTGGTATGGTTGCGTATTGTAACGAAGGGATCACTGAACACTTCTCTTTCGAAGCACAATGGAGGCTGAGGGGAGTTTTTTTAATAAAATAATATTTGTGTGCACACGTATGACTTTCAGTTTTTGCACCGCTTTCCGTGTCAAACAAATAGAAAATATCAGGTCGGGAAATGTTTAGAGTTCCGATTCCTTTCTCCCATCCGTGTTTCCACGCAGGCATGCATTCGCGCATAGCGCGCAGCACAGCTGTGTAGCAACACATTGTTTGGCAAATCCTGCAGAGAGCCGCGAAGTGAAGCCCTCCCTCCCTTCCAGTAGCGTTTGTCTTAGTATGGAGGCGAGTAATGATGAACAGACTAGCTTCCTGTGGCTCGAATTCAGATCAAACTATCCAAAAGACAAAACGCAAATACTGCTATGCCAACATCCATCACTTATGAGCTAATGAGATAGCTTAAGTTTAGCTAATGCAGTATATCATCGCCATAAGTTACATGCTAACTTAATGGAGAAACGACAGCTGAATACAGAAGAATTTCTAACGTCATCAGAATCGCCTCATTGATATGCAAATAAGGCGTGAAGTAATTCAAATGTGCTAACGTGTATACATTTGTCAGTCATTGCCGATGAATAGGATAAACAAAATAACTAAAACACATCACCAGTTATTAGATAATATGACTAACGTCAAGAGTATTTTCCTTTGAAATGTCATGTTTAAGTATGCAGATTTTTATGCAGCTTGTTTTGGTTCATTTAGAAGAAATCTACAGAAGCAAACAGACGAGGGAATAGTAGGCTCAAAACAAACACATTAATGTGTATTTTGGAAAGGTTCTTTCCGTGAGAGCAAAAAGTAGACATGAAAGCTAAAAAGACTCAAATCTCAAAATTGAACAGAACATTAAAGTCCCGGTTTCCCAGACAAGGCTTAGCTTTAGCCAGGACTATGCCTTAGTTAGTTCAGGCTATTTATATCGCTTTTATAAAAAAATATAACAGGTCTTTATCTTGAGACAAAACAATGACAACTTTTTATATTTGTCAGGGCAGGTTACTTTACACCTCAAAATTCATTTTACTCTGGGAGTAATCTTAAGCCTTGTCTGTGAAACCGGGGCTAAGTGTACTGCCTTAATAATAACTTTTAAGAATGTCAGACTCCTCGTCTTATAACTTTCCATTTTATATGTTGTGTATGCTTATAGATCTAAACATCCCTCCCTCAAATGTGAAGCAAAGTTCTTGTCACCATCAGCGTGTGTGTGCGTGCAAGCGTGGTACAGTAAATTTAATTATAACAACAACAACAATAATAATATTAATTTGTATTTTGTCAATCATTTTTTGCAGTTTGTTTTAATTACTTTTGCAGGTTTTTGTCCTGTAAAATAACAAATTGGCACAAATTGCCCTTTTCAGTTTAGTGTGAAGGTCATTGGTGTTGTCCCAATGACACCAAAATAATTAAAAGAGTTTTTTGGCTTGTGGAAAATAAGATTGTTAGTGAAAATATGTA
Source organism: Triplophysa tibetana (assembly GCA_008369825.1). Classification (NCBI taxonomy): domain Eukaryota; kingdom Metazoa; phylum Chordata; class Actinopteri; order Cypriniformes; family Nemacheilidae; genus Triplophysa; species Triplophysa tibetana. The sequence goes on along the minus strand of CM017914.1, from coordinate 8,388,521 downwards.
TTTTTCCTTTGTTCAGTCATTTATTCTAAATATATACTTTGGCATACACATTCTGGCTTAGTTTCTTTGTTGTTGCCTGTTCTTGTCATAAAATTAGTGAATTCTAAAGAAGACCATTGTCTCTATGAGAATTGATTATTTGTGGACATTGTTGAAAAACGAAGCGACACGAAAAAATGTGAGTGAGAGGGATTTACAAACTAGTTGTTTTAATATATTTAAAATTTTGTTTATAAAAAAGCCCCTTCCCCTCAAAATATATGTGCACTTCACTACACAAGACTAAGATTTTGTCCCGTTTTCGCTTCTTTGACGAACGAGATATTTACAAAACGTGCTCTGTAGAGCAGTTTGTCCATTTAGGGCCAAAGTAGAAACAACATGGCAAATTCCATGTAAGGGGACCTGCGGTGAACATAGATAGAAATAGCTCATTCTAAGATAATAAAAACATAACACTTCCTTAATTAAAGTCATTATACACCTCTGAAGACAGAGTTATGTGTAATATATTGCATTTCTGTCAATAGATCCTTTAAATGAAAAAACAGACATCCCTACTTCACTCACAATGCCTCACACCAAGTTATTATACGCCCTTTGAAAACTCGGAATATATGGTTCCTACATTATTTCAAGCACTTTTCTGGCATTTTTGCCATTTTGGAACTCAACAGCAACCAGCCTGTTATTCCCTTTCATTATTTGGAAAAGAGTGGACAGAATATTTTTCATTTTGCATCCCGCTGAAGGAACGGCATGAAGGCGAGTAAATAATGACAGATTTTTCATTTATGGGCGAACTGTTCGTTTAAATCGCTGGCTCAGCACCCCACACGTATTTTAATTTGAGGGATTTCCAGTGAATATAAAAAGGCTTCCCTCATTCCGACTGCTTGAAGTGCTAAAGAGCAATGCAGATTAAAATCTCAGTGAAAGCAGTCGGTCGTACGGCACAATTTGGCACACGTACAGTACAAACAAAACAATTTGAGCATGTTATTGCCTCTCTTTGTGCCTTTGCATGCTATTTACAAAGACTTAACAGAACCTGACAAACACAAATGACTCCCCCCTCAGTTGCCTATGAGGTAAATCAAGGCATTACCACAGCGTTCACAGACCACACGAGTGGCTCAGCCTTTATAATCCACACCCAGTGCAGGAAACAACCCATGCCTTTTGTATTACCAGAATCCTCCTGCCCTTTCCATCTGGAGCCTGTATCATAAATTAAGTGGGCGGAGGCAGGCTGAAATCGAATAAGCCATGATTCCCATATAGATGGAGGAAAGTCCAACAAAACAGATGATGCGGTACAAAAAGCGCATGGCAGCGCAGGGTATTTAACGCAGTTACGCTGACATCCGTACTCTCGCTTTACTATTTGCATGGCCTTGTTCTGTTGTCGTGCTTTGAGAGCACGCTTTTGCGATACACTATCACAGACATGAAATACAATCTTTCCCCACTCTGAACTCTATCCTGTATGCTCCTCGTATATTATCAGTGATTAAATTTCATCAGCGTCCACCCCACCCGCCCCAGCATGCTGAACCGAGGCTACGCAGGGTATGAAACCATTTCCGCACTGTGAACAAATACAATGAACGGTCAAATGCATGTAATAGGATAGATGTGTGCATCGTGCGAGATGAAACATTTCAGAAAGAACACGGTGTTTATGACATTCAAATTATATGAGCAAAAACTCATCAATGCAATGCAATGACTATGGAAAGCAACTGTGGAAATCAAGGACATGGTGCTAGAAATATTCAAGTTTGTGTGGCATACGCACTCGCTGTGACTCAATGAGCAGGGCTGCTCTTTCACACATTGCTCTCGACAGAACTGCCAACGGGTGCCAGCTGCCCATGATCCATGTCGGCCAAACAAGGCCTTCCAGCACAACTCAAACACCTCTCCGGCTTCTTGAAAAACTTCAGCAACAAACGTATTTTTATCACCTTTGAACAGCTGTTTTTTATTACTGATCTACTCATTTCTAACACTTTGCACTTACTATTGTCACTCTCGGTTTGCTAAACAACAACTTTTTCCCTATAGGCAAAAATGTATTAAATTAGGAATAAATCTGGAACGTCTGTTTCCCTCGCTTAATATTAAAATATCAAAGCACAAACGGAGACAACAAAAAGCACAAAGAAAACCGGCACCGAAGTTTAACGGCATGTTTTGATTCACATCAAAGTTTTTTTTACCCGAGACACATGGTCGTACAGTGACCACTGTGACCTCTTGTATATTTTTTTTACTTTCATTAAAGGGACACTTCACCCCCAAATTTTATTGAGTTCAAAATTTACTCACTCTCTTGTCATTTCAAACCTGCGTGACTCACTTTCTTCTGCAGAACACAAAAGAAGAATTTTTTAAGAATGTTGGTTATCGAACAGTGGCGGTACCCATTGACTTACATTGGTTTTGTGTCCATGCAATATAACTCAATGGGTACCTCTGTTGTTTCTTCAAGATATCTTCGTTTGTGTTCTGCAGAAGTGTCAAACTGGTTTCAAATTACAAGAAGGGAAGTAAATGATGACAGAATTTTCATTTTTGGGTATACTGTCCCTTTAATAAGTTTAACAAGCATTATTGCCTTCTACCATCTAACAGGTCTACAATGTACCACGAGTACAATTGTTATAATTGTATTCTCATGTACATCCTATGTTTCATATATGATTAAAAACCTCCTGACTAAGGTAAAGAAAGGAAAGCTGTGTTGCTGTATGAAAATGGCTATTGGAAATCTACCGAACCAAACGTCACTGAATGCCACAACACCTTACCTTAGCAGCAACTGAGGAACCTGGTTTCTCCAAGAGGTCCCAAAGTTTCTTCTTCTTGTCTGAGCAGCAGGTGTTATCAAATTCCCCTTCCCCTTCTCTATCTCTCAAAGTCTCAGCTTCTCTTCGGAGCTCCTCGTTCATCTGCTCCTTCTTCTGGTGGTATCGCGCCTGGCAGCACGACTCCAGGTAGATCTCATCGATGCCCCAGTAATCGAGCTCTTGGCCGAATGACAGCGCGCACATTTCCTCCATCATGTGCAGCTTTCCAGTTCTGTAAAAATTCAAGATCGACGTGAACGCACCCGGGTGTCTATCGAAGAAGTACTCGTTCTCGTTTAGACAGTAGTCGTCGCAGACTTCCATCAGCGACTCGTGTGTGTTACAGTCTCTGAGCTTGCCTAATCTGGTTCTGGGGAGTCTATCCAAGGTCCGCCATAGGACCTCATGGTTAAGGCCCCCGACGTTAAGGCGGACCCTTCTGGACCGAGCCTTGTTCCGGATGATCTCGATAGGCTCCGGAGGAAGCGTCGTGGATCTACCCTCAGGTTTTGGGACCCCCAGACCGGCCTTCTCTGCCATTGTGCACAAGAAGACAGGTGCCGCTTACCAGGAAGAGGTGAAAGGAAAACCAGAACGGAATCTTAAAATGATGATTATGTTGGGTCCTCCTTAGAAGAGTCCCTCCATGGCTGCAAGTAAAACGAAAGAGAAGACTGGAATATCGGTGTAATGATATCAAAACAGTATTCTGATGTCATAATAAGTCATACTAGGCACCTGTTGTTTTCACATGAAGGGAAATTACATTTTTACTACAACGGCAAAACATTACAGCTCAGGTAACGTCCCTCCTTTGAGATTCATTAGGAGTACATCACATAGCAAGTGTTTAGCTAAGTACTTCTGGAACACAATGAAATGGCAGCGTTTAATTGGATTTAAAAGTCCCCAACCTGGGGACAGCGAAATCAAATCAAGAACAAACTTAAGCTTTTGTGTACTCGACCTTAGTTTAATCAGGTGGAATAATGTCACGTCTTGTTTAAACCAAAGGGAATAAGTAATTAACACAAGCATTATCTCCTTGCCACATTCAATATTCATCATGGGCGTTCCATTTAAGGTGAAGTTCAGGATTCTAATGTAAGCCGATATGATGAGCTGATAAAAAGGATGTTGGAGATCATGCAATTCCCTTTTTACAGTATATGTCTTCCTAAAAGCATAAAATAACGTTGCTCTATTTTCACCTGCACATGGGGGAATAATGCGTACTAATGCAACGCATTTTTGCACAATTTAAACTGAACACATTTCATTCATTTAATGTAATTCATATGAATCGCACTGCATGTATTTTTACTAACAGTACAGTCAGTGCGCAAAGACGCAACAGTTTTAGACACACATCCGAACAGCACAAGTCTCTCTCCCTCTAACACATATTTCATCCAATCCCATCACTTTATTTTCATTCAGAAGGTAATGCACCAAGGCAATAAAGTACGAAACGTATAGTTTACAACTTCTCCCTGTATTCCTTTTATAACGACTCTTATCAACAGCATTTAAACTGCAATAACGCGTTTGCCAAACCTTTAACTTTACAACCGCGCCACTAAAACGCAAAGCTTCACTTCACCTCAACTGTTCCACTCAAACAAGTGACGTCCGTATATCACGACTTGTCACAACAATGTTTTGACACGACGCAACAAACTATTTCTTACCTTCCTGATGCAAACCACCTTTTGCATATACAAACCGCTCAGTGCGCAAACGGGAGAAAAGACGGCTGCGGGTTTCTTCGCGCCCGGCGTTTAAGATTCCCAGCTCGTAACGGAAGCTTTCATTATTACTGGACACATTTTCCACTCTTCCACATTTTGTCAAACACGAGAAAGGCGAGATCATCACACAGAACACGGGGGAAATGTCTGCAACTGAAAGAGCTCCTCGCGGCTGCTTAAGAGCGCTACCCCATCGATGGCTTGGTATGGTGAGACTAAATGTCTGCAGATGTCGGACGCGTAAACGCGGAGGGTGCGCGCACTGTGTGTGAAGCGCACTGCAGAGTGACACTGTGCGGGCGTGTGTATGTATGTGCGTCTGTGCGCGCGTGTGTATATGGATCGGCTGAAGCATGAGCTGCATCACAGCCTAGAGGTGAAACCTAATTGGATTGGTCTGTTCATCACCAAGGGCACCAGCAGATCAACTTCACTAAGGTCTCTTTCCTTCTCTCTTTCTTTTAAGAGTTTAGTGGTCCAGCCCAAGTGAACAAGAGGTAGAAATTCTGGCTTAAAAATACCCTTATAATATTACACACTCCCAAGTGTATATTTCATACATTTTTGAGTATATGCACGACTTGGAAAACTTATGGATTCATGAAGTTCAGTATAACATGTGAAAGGCATTTCCCAATTAAATCCCAATGTGATAAAAATCTAGAATAACTTCATAGTCAAATGTCAAAAATCGATGTTCCATGTGCATGTAAATCAGCGGTCTGTGGTTTCTGTAGCTCAAGTGTTGAAGCACATACACGCCAATGCCAAAGTCCCTGATTCAATTCCTTCACATCATCATAAATATTGGGTTATTATGCTTCTTCCAAATAAAACAGTATTATGTAAAAAGAAAATAAGGTATTAATGTATATCGATAACCACCTGTAAAATGGGTCACTTGCAAGCTTATGACATACTGTAAGGTGCTGGGGGGAACACTTAAAATACACTCCAGCCCGTTTCCCTGCTGCATTAAAGCCAATGTCAACAATATCTCGTAAATGTATTGAAGTTTACGACTGGCAGCAGTCAATACGTTATACATGACTTGGCAACCGGCCATATACACGTAGTGCATCGCTAGCAAATATTGTACAGGGTAAAAATATACACTGTAATTCCCCAGCATTGAGGTGGCAGGGGTAGCTACATTTTTATATGCTTGCCTTGAGGGACCATGTGTACAGTATGAAGTGCAATTTAAAATTTATAACAGTACGCGAGGTTATGTAGTCATAGCAATTATTAAATATGAAGCAACTGTATTGAGTTTCAGTCCATGTGGAATGACCTGCCGGCGTCTGTGCTGGTAAAGTTCCCTCCATAACAGTAATGATGCCCCTCAAACGACATCTGCTTTGTCTTTCAGACAGAGCCAAATGAAAAAGATGAAAGGAAGTAATAGTTTGGAAATCATTCATCCATACGCATGAGGTGTCACAGGATTAAAGGAGACACAATGGTTGAGGAACAAATGGTGCATGCTAAAAATACACTCTTTGTGTATCAAGGGGCCGTGGTTTGATTGGAAGAGACATTATGTTTCGGCTCAGTGACGCCTGTCCATAAATGATACTTTAAAGGAATTGAAAAAAGGGTGTAATGTACATTCATTTTAGATGAGTGAGGAGTGCTGCAAACAGAAAATACAGCAAATTACATTCATTAAATACGTTTGGTGAACCTTTATAACGTCTCATGGACGTTAAAGAAATTACTGTTACCCGAATGTAAATGTCTCTCTAAATTTGTCTTGACCACGGCATTGTGCATTATGACTAGACAGTGCATTATGTGTGTACAGTATAGTTTTGGCTGAAAGTGATTAAAATGTTTTTTTTTTTACAAATATAGGGAAACATAAAAACAGACACATATATTGTGTTGTCCACACTAGTAATAATAAATAAATGCTCATAAATACACAAAATAAGTTTTACATTTAATGTTGATGAATGTGTGTACTAGGTTAAGGGATAGCTTACCCAAAATTTGAAAATCTTTCATCTTTTACTGCCATTGTTCGATTGTCAGCATTCTTCAAAATATATTCTATTATGTTCTTCAGATGGAAGAAAATCATACAGGTTTGAAATGACAAGAGGGTGAGTGAATTTTGACACAATTTTCATTTTGGGGTGAACTGTCCCTTTAAGGGGATAAATGTAGATGGATATAAAAAAGCCTTTTGGCTAATTCTGATACAATTTATATTTATATATAATTAATGTAAATGTGTCCCCGTCAAAAAACCTGAAATGAAATAAAATATAAACAATGGAATTCTGGGATATGTCCTCAGTTAGTGAAACAACATGGGTTTGTGTGTGTTTGTGTGATTAATGTTCTTCTATCAAATGATGGATGATCAATACATCTGTATTGATTTCTGTGACAACTGTGTACAATCCAAAATACACCATAATATGAGGGTGAAGGACAAGGTGGAAAACTATAAATGAAATTGTGACAAAGGCATTGACATCATAATTACTCGTTTTAAACTACTGCCACTGCAGTTCAATTAAAAAATGCTTGTGGTTGATCATCTGCCTACACAGGTGCACTGTAATTAATCTTCTGTTGTGTCTCTCAAGTGTGTGGATCTTAACTACACAATGGGAATAGAATAGTTTGCATGTGTCTTGACACATTTGTGTCCTATTTAAAATGTAGGCTATTTATTGGCTACAGCAGCCAACTAATTTCTTAAAACCACCAAATATGCACCATATAAAAACTAAATATAAAAAATAGTTTCCCCATGTTTTACAGCTTTGGGGGGTCTCTATATTTTCTTTGCGACAGAGGTCCGGACAATACCTTTTTTAAAAAATAATATTTAATCAATTGAGCCCAGTCGAAAATATATATAAAAAGTTAACATCTAATGTTTTACCAGGCCGTTCTTTTTAATCCAGTCTCAGTGTAGATGAAACATAGAAAGGCCTCGTAACTGAGAAGATGTGTTTTAAGCTCTGGTGCTACAGCAAAGTCCTAGTGGTCTATTTTAATATTTAAAAAAACAACTAAGCCTTATAATTACTGACAACTAAATGTAACAACTGAAATGAATTTATCATGAGCAGAAGTGTTTACAAGAAGCCTTTCCATGCCATTCATACTAAAACTGATTCTAAATAATCTCTGATTAAAACATGATTCATTATGAAATCTTAACATGCTGATTATAAATCCTATTAATATTCTTGTTGGGTTTAACTAGTTACTAAGTAATTAGTTACTGTAATTTAATTACTTTCCCCTTGAAAAGCAAAGTAAAGGATTACTCTTTTTTTCTGTAATTTAATTGCAACTACCTCGTATGTAATTAAACGAAATACTTTGTGTAATGTATGAGTGCAATAGTGGGTCTGACATCATAATTGAAAGTCAAAGACAAGTTCCACAGGAACGGCATCTTTAAATGACTTCTTTTGTGATCTGGCGCAATACAGAAAATAAAATTAACCTGACCTTCAAAGGGGGCGGGGGCTTCCGTTTTAGGGGCGGGGCACCCCCTAAGGTTATGTTAGTTGAAACACTGCAAAAAATGAAAGATTCACAATCTTATCAGAAAAGCCATACACAAAGTATATGTATTGGTATGTGTTGACATCTCTATCATAACAACTTAAATAAAACTTTTATTGTTTCGAGGCATTCTGGGACGTTGTGCGTGAAGACTAAAAGATACCGAGCTCCAGCATCTTTAATTATAAACTTTATGCCAGCATTGTGTCAAAGCACTCTGCGTTACCAAGACTACAAAACATTTTGGGAATGTAATGCATGTTTAATACTCAGTATCATGTGGGCATGTGTGTGTAGGCAGTTGCCATAGAAACACCAATCCTAGCATCATGAACAAGTACTGTAATATTTTGGCACAGCAAAAGGGTTATGCCTCAGAGCTAGAATTGCACAATGCTATCAATATATCTGATTGATTTATACTCAAAGCAACAAGGAACATTACGGCCTATAAAAGTGAGGCACAAGTGCTCGCATTTGGAGTATACTGTACATATGCAAGCACATGCTTGGTATTGTGTCACACATCTTCATGAGTGCCAATGTTGGTATGTTCATGCATGTGTGTTCGTGGGTGGGTGTTTATAGTCGGGTGCTCATGATGGGATGCAAGATAATTGTTTAAGGATGACCCTGTACAACAGGTAGTTGGCTACATTAGTCCCAGTCTTAAGAGGGTCCAGTATTTTCCATTTCCCGTTGTTGTAAATCTGTCTCCCTCAGACCTCCTGCTGCCCCTCCAAATATACACAAAGCCTCCTGTTTCTATGAAACCAAAATAAACAGCATAACATAAACGCATAACTTACAGTTATCCTAACACTTCCATATGGACACGGTTAAAGCAGATTCAATAATGTGTCACTAGCTGCAATTACAAAAAATTGATGCTAGTGAGCTTCTCTGTTTATTCACTCTTTGAATGTGTGTGTGTGGGCATGGAATTAAGTTATCAGACAGTTGAGAAGGGGGGGTTGTTAGTGGGGGAGTTGGACGGCTATAATTTAAGTGAACGTGTACAGGAAGGAGAGGCAGCAGGAACAGCTCGGTTAAATTATAATAATAAGCGGCCAATCGATCCAGGACCCCTTGCTAAAAATAGAAGCAGCTCTGGATTGGATTGCTATGCGTGTATATCCATACATGAGGGGTCAATGCTGCACGCGTGATAGAATCGGTCTACACCACAGCATTTTAAGATCAAAAATAGACAAAACAAATAATTTTACCGTTGTAAAAATACATTTTTAAAAGATAACAAACTTACCATTAATAGATTCATATTCATTTTGCAACGGACCAATATTCCGATGATTGATCGGTGGAAGTTCTTCAAAGGTCAATCCTTAAACTTTATAATTCTTAAAAGTTAGTTAACATCTTTAGTGAAAGGTAATAATTTCAATGTTGGAATAAAAGTGTGTGTTTTCTTTAATGGTGCTGAAACATATTGTTTAGCCCAATGTCACAAGTTTTATTTATCTTTCATGATTTTGCTGCCCAGTTACATTCATCTGATTAATATAATATATAATTCAGTTACACAAACAATGATCACAATAAACATAACTGTGTTCTCTACCTTGTTCAAAGCATAATTTTAACATAAGAATTAATTATTTATGTATTTTATTGCTTTTTCTGATGAAATGCTCATTATGGTTACCCATCGTGATTAGTCTGAGTAAATTAAATGTTGCAATTTCTAGAGTAAAATTAAACTATTCTGAAATAAATCAAATGTTTGCTCTACTAGATATTCTGAAATAACAAAGAAAATTGACATAATATTCATGTATTATAAAAAAGAAGAAATAGTGGAAAAATTAAGTGTCCATCCGTCCACGCATGCACACACACAGGCACTGGCAGTAAAAGTTTGAAATGAACGTCCTTCAACATGTCATAACCATGTTTTTAATGAATAAAGCAAATTTGTCGATATTGAGAATGAGTCTGGAGTCTGAAAGAATCACCCAATTTTAATAAATATGTATAAAAAATAAATGGAAGACAGTTCTGTTGACGCCGCTTTTTTCTGTCAGCCGGCTTCATAAATGAAGTGAGAGACCTGGAGTGATGTACTTTTCAATTCAATGATTAATGGATTTCCAAAGCGCAAGGCTACGGGAACACATTAATGAAGCAGCCATTGGACCAGCACCGTAGTCTTGCCAAAGGGGATGGGGGGCGGTTGAAGTCAACAGAAAAAGGCAATGGCACCCATCTCTTGGTTTGCTGGTGTATATTTAGTAACACTCAATCATAAAAGACATTGTGATAAATGATATTATTCTACAGAGAAATCCTCCTCTCGGCACAACAGAATACAACAACCCGTTTGAATTCACACCTGTACATCAGGGCATAAAAGAAATACAGCAGTAATGCATCAACTACAACTGATGGGCAATACTGTTACTCAGATTATATCAATAATGTACTTTTGAATGGGATTCTTTATGTTTGAGCCGCAAACAAGTGCAGCCAACCAGCATTTTCAAGCATATTCGTGGTTTAATGTAACATAACTACACAAAAGACCATCTTTCATTGTTCTCAAACACCTAACACGTCTGTCCCACACACAGACTCTGAGATTAATGTGCCCACACAAACTTTTCTGAATACTAACAACATTTTTGTAATATACAGTTTGTTGCATTTTTTATTTTATCATCCTAAATGTGTTGCCTCTGGGTTGGATTGTTTCTAAAACTCGGTTGCATAAATGCAGCAGTTGAATGACTTTAGGTTATCGTACTGTATAAGTAGCAATGGATATTTTTAGTGTAATATTATATCAGCACTTTCTCAATACTATGAAGAAATAAAACTCTGCTAATTCGACTCTAAAAAGAATTATGGTTGTGTAATGGTTATCTGTACTGTTGTATACAAACCCCCCTGAGATGTACAGCTGAGTTGAACGACTGAAACAGAAAATAAATAACATTATTTATATTTTTTTTAAATCTTGTACATGTGTTGCAGGGTAGACTGTATAAACAATATTCAGATGTAACAGATCAATGTAGGTTTAACTTTAGTTGATTCTTAAATTGTAAAGTAATAAAAACTTGGTGGAAAACGGTGTGTTTTCATTAATGGTTTTGAAATGTTTAGCATCCCAAAAGTCCATTCAAAGGAATAAAGATAATGACAGAGACAACGAATGAGAATGTGGAGAGAAAGAGAGAATGTTGATCCTATTAGTTTGCTGTTCATTGTCCATTTACAGTAAAATATACAGTTGTAATCCCGACATTAACGTTTTTGCCAGGGATTCTCTCGATTCTCTGCGTTATCTAAATAATTTTGCAATTTATTTGGTGCTTGTAAGGATTCCTGGATTAATGTAATTTTATTTCTGTATTCAGTCTCTCACATGGTTCAGACATTTCTCTCCACTCATCAAAAACCTCAGACCATAAAATATTCACATTCGCTTGACTGTAAAACAGAAATCAACAGGGTCTAGTTTCTCATTTAAAGTAACTTGTCTGTTCAGAGCAGACAACAAATGGAGGGCGATCTAGTTTCTGATGAACAAGAGCTTGTCATTTACACTTTGCCAACAGATTGGTATCATATATCGCGAGGCTGAACTACATCCTGACGTTCCACCGTGCATGTGATGCTTGCTGGCTGTCTTCATTTGTACAGACAGCCAATTTAGTCTCTTATGGTCTCTGGTAAAAGAGATAGAGAGTACCATTTCTGCCGTAATTGTGGTTGACAAAAGCTTTCTGGCTTCAAATGGATGAGAGACAAATAATGTCATCTAATTCTCTTTTCTAATTTAGCTGAGTGAAGTCCTCAAGTTTATATAATTGTTTACTGTCAAAATCATTTTGTCTAAATCTAATAAGGAAATGAGGGCAGAAAAGGCAAGCTTTCTCTGGCGTGTATTCAGCCAATAAATTCCTATTTTTGTCCAATAATGGTCATTGGTGAACACTTGCAATAGTCATACCTAAGGCTTGTCTGTAATTGCTAGAAGTAAGCAGATATGATGATACATTACACCCCTTACTATTATTTGGCCCTTAATATTATCCATGCCAACCAGAATTTTTGTATTATTGATGTTTGTTCAAAGAATATGAACTTATAAGGCATTTAAAGTTGTTTATAAAAGGTCAAAGAGGTTTAAACTCATTTTTGTACTATTATTGTTTTACAGTTAAAGTCACAATTCAGATGACACAATTCAGATGTTTGCTTTGGTAAACATGGACATGGTTCGACACATACAGTATCCACACTATTATGCAGAAAAATACAATAATATACAATTAAGTAAAAATTGCATTTTCATGTGTACATGTGGAAAAAATAAATAATTGACAGAGTCGGTCATGATTTATTTCAATACTTTGTGTTAAAACATCATTAACTACTATCATTAACTCATTAAATAGCTAATAGTAATATACTTGAGCATAATGTGAACTGAAATATTGCTGATGTCCTGCTGTGATTTTTTTTTTTTTGACATAAATAATTATTAATAGTCCCCATTTATGGTTGTCGCTGAGCTTTGACAACATAGCATTTAATCTTAAAAAAAATCTTGAAGAATTTGGACATACAGTGCAAGGTTTCGGTATGACAGCGACGATATACAAGTTTTGGGAGACATATAATGTATATATATTACACGTAGGTTTCTAAACTCCAAATATATGCCAAATATATGCGTCTTGTAGAAAATATTTTCATAAAAAGGACAGTTTCCCTTTAACATTCTAAACTCCACCAAAATGCAACTTTACAACTTTGTTTGCAACCAGTATGATTAAACTTTGATGGTCCCTTATAGCCGAGTGATTGCAAGAACAACTAACGCCATTTAAAATAAACTTCAGAATACTTAAACTCATTAATACATTCATGAATCAGTCGAATGTTTACCTCATTAGCATTGATTACGTGTCTGCGCAGGTCACTCATGCAAACAGTCACGGTATCAATAGCACATAAAACACGTGACGATGCCTTTGTGCAAATCCCATCTGAAGTCCCAAATGTCATGTTCACATATTACATCCTTTTTCTTAATACTTTGTCAGTTACAAGCCAACTTTTTCCTTGTGCCCTATCATCAATCCTATTTATAGATCACCAGATGAGATCAGCCATGAGAAAATGAATTTAAACCTTGAAAAAGGAGAGGTCGCCGTCTAAAGTGACAAGCAGGGAAAGTTAGTTCTGTGGCCAATGTGAATTAACCTTTGGATCGAGCGATCAGATCGCGGCTCACGGTGTTGATAAGATGGCAGGTTTTAAAATCGCATGCTGTGCGAGACGTGGTACAGTCTGGAAAAGTTTGCCCCCGAGGTCAGTTTCAGGCTATCACAGTCTTTGCGACTACATCTCTTCGTACTTGGCGTAATTGTAATAGTACACCTAACAGTGTAAGCCATACCTGAAGGGATGTCAGACTCTGTCTATTTAATTAGGCGGTCGAGGGAGAAGTAATTAACCTAATACAGTTTAATTACACAGAGTGTGTGTCCCTGAATGTTTAATCAAATGTTTATTTTGGTGTTCAATTCTGTGTGCAATAGACTGCTATCATTAAACTTTAAATGCGTGGAATCATTCCGTGTATATGGAAGTATTTTGTGCTGGCTGCAAATGTTAACTGTGTCTACTGTATTCACACCCAATGTACATTTCGAGAAATCTAGAAGAAACTGTAGACTGGCACTTTAGAAATCAGGAACTGAAAAGTGGGGATCTGGACCCTGAATGTATATTAGTACATGAGATGTAGTTGAAGAAGAGTGTGTACAAAGTAGCAGGGATCAGTGATGTCAGCCTTATTTTAGAGGCGAGCTAATTATTTCACTTTAACGAAAGATTATTAACCAAATGAATCATTCAGCCGAGGAATATAAATGAGGAAAATAAAACGTGTGCTTAGTGTTTTGTCCTGTTTTCTGTAACAAATATCCAACGCAACTTCAGGTTTAGGGTTGGGGTTAGGGAAGTGACTTCAGTATGGTTTGTAATAATCTTACGTATCTGTACGATTCACATCGTATGAATTGATACCAATTAGGCTCATTGTACAAATTGAAGTGGTACGGTCTCAATTATATTGAGGTCAGGGCGAAATATCATTTTTTTTTATGAAGTAGACATTTAATCCAAACTTCTGTAATGAATCTTTAGATGGCACAATCCGATAAGCCTAACTCTACCTAACACAGTGAGTTATCACATGGCAGAGCTGATTTGTTTGTCAGCAGCCAATAACCTTTATCCTTAACATTTAAATACCTGGCTAGTGTTTGCTGTAACAGTTCAAAAACTCTCCACCTTCCCCAGCTCCACTTGTATAGATCTTCTACGAGGTATCATGTATCCTAAGGGGGTATTTCATATATGTTACATGTGAAGAACCAGTATTCTTACATGCTTGCATCATGTTGTTGATGTATTGGCAGTAGCAAGTCGTGGTACTTGCATAGCCCCAGCAGCCTTCCTCCAAGATCAAACACATTAACACACATTATCATGTCAACTCTCCGAGAGTTATCATGGCAGAACCTGAGAAGCTAAATGACCTACAAGGTCTGCAATGTGGTGATTTTAGCAGCATCTAGTGGTGTGGTTGCGAACTGCAACCAATGGTTCACTACACCCCTCCTTTTGAAGCACAATGGCAACTGACACAGGAAAATAAGGGTGTTTTCACTTCTTTGCCGAAAGAGATTTACTCTATTAACGAAACAGGCTCTGTTGAGCAGTTTGTCTGTTTAGGGCTACTGTAGAAACAACATGACGAATTCTATGTAAAGGGTCCCGAGGTGTATGTAGTAAAAATAATCTATTCACATATTCACATTCACATCGCAAAACAGTCTTCTAGCGATTCAAATCGATTCACATATTTAAAAAAATCTATTTTAAATATTAAAAGGAAAAATAAAAATGTGATGTCATCGGAACAAAAAGGCATAAGTCAACCGCGAGAGAGGTACAGCACCCGGTCCTGAAAGTGCACTCCTCACGCAGAGATACAGCGGAGCATACACAAGTATTGGAGTAAGAGAAAACCATTCAGCCCCATTGAACTTTAATATAACTACATACATTTCAGGATGGCTTTCTCTGCATCTACTAAGTGCAGTGAGCGGAAGGGAGAAACATCGCATTCAATTCAGTTTGTTCGCAGCTGAATTGCCAATGAGTGCAATATAGCGTTTCCCAAAACATGTCACTGTTTAGATTTACTTCTGTAAATATGCAGTTTGTTAGCCAGCTCACACACTGCACGAGACAAATACAGTATATTGCCAAAATCTCCTCATTATGTGTATGATGATTTTGTCAGAGGATGTGTCAATTCGTAAAAGTGACTGCCGTTTAACTTGTGGCACTAATGAATGGCTTTTATTTACTATTCTACACTTGTTTTTATGTCTGACAACAGAAAATGGAAATGAGAATGGCTTTATTGGACACTCGGTTGTATTATGTGACAGTTCAAAGACTAGAAGCGAAAGTGCCAACACTAGTCTGACTGTAAGTGCAAATGCGAAGTAATGACATTTTCTGTATGCTAATTAGTACGTCATGAATCGATTCGGAATCGATCATGAGGGACTAAACGATTTCCACCCCTTGTGCGTAGATAGAAATAGCTCATTCTAATGTATTAAAAAGATAACGCTTCATTATATAAGGTCTTTATACACTTCTGAAAACATTGTTTTGTATATTATATTGCATAGATACTCCAAAAAATTACACACTGGACCTTTAAGTCTTGTTTTCAAAACGAAAAAATAAGATATTTTTAAAAAAAATTACGGTTTATGCATGCTTTAAAAAAAAAGATGTCAATGGTGTAAGAATTAAGCTTTACCTCTTCTTACCACATATCATAGTTTTTTTTCAGGAAACAAGACTTTAAGGTGCAGTTTGTATGAATTTTGCAGTAAAATATCCCATAACCACTAGGCTAGTGTTATATACTTTAGTACTTACATTATCTCAGATGTTTTCAACTACTTGTAAATCGTGGGAAAATCTGCATTCTAAACAGTGACACGGGGCTGTGCAGTAGCCTGTCAATGGCGTCATATCTCCATTACCCTTTGTTACCACCTTTCATGACGTAGAAGCCGCATGACAACAGTGAACTGCACAAATGCAGAAGCAAAAAAGTAAAAACGCGGTTTCTACAAACTGTCCCTTTAATCTTATCTTAGGTCACTTGTCCTCTTAGTTAAATGTATCTTGGTTTAAGAATTGGTAGATATTTGTACTGAAAAACATGACAAAAATACTACACACGGCTTGTTCGAATGGGATTGTCGCTTAGCACCACTTCCAGTGTAGACACAGTGTTGGTACATTCGGTTTTTTTTGCAGCGTATGTGTCTTTAAAAAAAACTACTATTATGGTATCTTGACATAGAGGTGTTAAAACGAATATATACTGTATATAAATCCATTGAACAAAATTCTATGCTGGATATGTAAGTCTGCTATGCTCACTCAGAAAAACGTAAAATATTCACAGCGTGCCACTTATCTGACATTGCCAGCTGGACACTCAGATAAGCATCATTTTAATAGCTCTGGGAGGCATGGCAGTTTAAATAATTACATCTAAAGGTGACTTCAGATTTTACAACAGCGTGAGCATGCATGTGCACTAAAAGAGAAAGGCCGTTTTCACCTGATCTCCAAAAGTCACTGAAACAAATAGATTAGATTGGAAATTAAGATCACAATCTGAGCATTTTCGACCAGAGATAAGGATGAATCGATAGGTCTCACGCCGGGTCACGGAACAATTTAAAGGGAACCTTTTAAAAGGGAGAAAGTAAGAGAAAGCACATTTCCTTTGCATCAGCATGTGCAAAAACCTGTGCGATAAGCAATGAATAAATTATTGCCGGTTTTACTGCAAGGTCAGCTGGGTGGCATGTCTTCTCCCATGATACTTCATCCTACACGAGGAAGAAAATACCCCCACACGGGTCAAACTCTTCAACCTTCCTCATACAGCGCACAAACTTTATTATTTTTACTTGTTTTAACTATTTCATACGGCTCTTAAGTACATGCTAGGATAATGATTCTACATCATGACTTAACCTTTGCATGTGGGAAGATATTTGCTTTGTATGTTAAAAAATAATCACTGAAACTAGACACGGGTCATGTATATTCACCAGGAACATCTTGTAAATCTAGTACAGTAGTAATCCAATCTTGTGTCAAGTTTTATCTTTAATTCTTGTGATAATTTATGTGATGAAAGTGGTAATAATGCAACGGCCTCTTCACAGGACTAAGAAACTTTAGAGAGGTTGTAAATATCCCTATAATATTAACAAATTCATTATTTACAATGTGCTGAGCTGGTATGTTTAGAGATTTATTTATGTGCAACCTCCCATGCACAAACATTTTTTGGATCCATTTCAGGATCTTCAAATGAGATCTTTTACATTACGAAGGTCACGTTGTTAAATTGGCAAATTGCATTTTTTACCAGTATTTATAGCCCACTACATCTCGTTTTAATTTTGGTACTCGCTTATAAAAATGTGTCAGGATTTGAGAGGTTTGTCTTGTTGCGTGTTGTTTATTTAGTGCAGATGTGAAGCAATGGATCCAGCGTGTTTATGGGTTTAACGCATTATTTTCAAAGTGTGCAGATAGAGCAGACTATGCACTGAAGAAATATTTGAAATGCAAATGTGGATTTGAATGCATTCAAACTTCTCATAGGATCACTATTATTACATTAATGTAAAAGCGTTATTTCAATCATAGTTAAAAGAACAGTTCGCTCAAAAACTTCATTTATTTACCCTCAAGTTGTTCCAACTATAAATTCTGATCTGATGAAATCAGAGAAAGATATTTGGAAGAATGCTTGTAACCAAACAGTTCTTGGCCACCATTGACTAGGAAAAATTGGTTTATACATTTCTTTGTTCTGTTCGACACCAAAGAAGATATTTTGCAGAATGTACGAAAACAAACAGTTCTGGGCCACTTTTGTAATTTTTTCTACTATGGTAGTGGCCAAGAATTTTCCATTTCTCTGTGTTCATCAGAACAAAGACATTTATAGAGATTTGAAACAACTCGAGGGTGAGTAAATGACAGATTATTTGCATTTTTGGGTGAACTATGCATTTAAGGCAAACTCCCCAGACTGCACAAATTATTTGTTCCTAAGGTAACCTAAAGATACCTAATCCATATGAATTAGTACACATATTATTAAATATAATTTAGCATGGCTTTATACAACTTTTTTTATCATTCTACCACATATTATGTTATTTTCTTTTTTCTGTACTTAGTTCAAGTACAAAACGATCTGTCGAGTAGGCTAACAATAGCATTTCACCACTTTTATAGTTCACTCTCAATTATATCTGTATAATTTTTTCCAGTGTCCACAAGGTGGAGATATGCTCATTAGTTATTAGCTGTATTATGGTTGTTTGCCATCTCCAAACCAATGCAAATGACCTCACCATTCATTGCTTCAAAGGGTTAAAACCGTACCACTTCAATCACATTTCTGCTCAAATTTCAATGCACAGTTGCAAAAACATGGGGAGTATCGAAGGGAATTCCTTCCTGTGGGGAAGAAAAATAGTCCAAGCTTCAATCAGTGTTGTGCACCGATCTTGAGGACTATTTTTCTATACAGTTGCAATCCTCTGTCAGGGAGGTGTTCACCAGACATCTTATTATGATGCCTGAAGAGTTTCATGCGTGTGATTGCACCGACGACCTCTGGTATTGACCTTCATGAGTGGCTCTGCGACACCTTTCATTATCTCACACACTTGACATCTCGAGCCGGTACATTATATCTTTCCTGCAAAAAAAGCTGAGCATCAAATGTGCAGAGGTTACATGATCAGTAAGTGGTTTGTTGTCTTTATTTCTGAGCAAGTGGCCTGGGTTAGAAATAAGACAACGGCATCAAATCGAACCACAGATGGTGCTGTGCTTAAAAATAAGATTAAAGCATGCACAGGGTGGAGGGGTGGAGCTTTACAGAAAGACAAACCTTTCTCGTCTCTCGTGCACAACAAGTACACCAATGGGCATGAATTAATGTATTAAACATATTGGTTCTTCGTAACTTTGTAATATACTTGACCGGTCGGTACTGTAAGTAAAATAGTTTTTATGTACAGTATGACAATACTTGTCATGTTTCTTACAAAATGTCAACAAGTAAAGATCTTCAGATAAGTGATATTACACTGTCTGGATCATCCCCTGTCTCCCTTCAAGTGCATCATGCGTCATTCACCATGAAGGACACAATAAATGTGCGAATAAGTGGGTGATATTAGGCTCAACTTCCGCAGCTCTTGCAGTGAAGGGGGCGGGACTCTTTGGATTCCAAACCGGATTTGATTGGACAAGAATTTTGACGAGAGGCTGAAGTGTATAGCGTGATTTCACAGGTGTAAAGAGTACCTGAAATCCATCCTTTAGTAAAAGTACAGATATCTTGCAGCGAAAATTATTTCATTACAAGTTACAAGTGACCAATTCCAAAACGACTTCAGTAAAAGTCTTAAGAGTTTCTGATTTTAACAGTGCTTGAGTATTTTATTCGTACTGAAAAGGCTCAAAAAAGTACTAGTCCTCAAAACTTAAGAGACATGTCAGTGAAAAACAAGAAACAGTTGATTCGTAGGGAGACCAATCGTATTTATTTTCTTAAATCATAATAAGACTATACACCTCAAAATTCCAACAAATCATGACCGACACCATAACCTACGTGTTTTAATATACCAAAGTCTCATTTAAGCTCAAGTGCTCATGAGTAAACCAAACTCCTTCAAAAAGGTCTCTTCAATGTAACAGATAAATACAATTATATTAAGTAAAATTAAAAAAAGTCAAAGCCTTTTTCAAGTCAAATGCTGTTTTGGCCTCATCGCCAGCTCCAGTCATGTCCCCATTTTACATATAAACTGCTGAAAACAAAGATAGGTGCCATGCAAAATGTAATGTGTAATTATATTACTCATTACAAATGTAGTGGAGTAAAGAAGAGTACATATCCATTTTTAAAAATGTAGTCAAGTACAGAGTAAAAGATGCTAATATCTTTAATACTCAGTACAACTAAGTAGCCAAAAAGATACTAATTACATTAACTACAATACTTTACACCACTGGGTGATGTGCCCTACTGTCAGTTTGGAACGGTTATATCTTCTAAATGCAAATTTTGTCAGCGCTTAATAGCATATCAGTTTATTGACGTCCTTAAGGCTCAATGATTTATATTAAAAGAAAAAAAAACTTTTGATTTCACTGGGTCTTTAAGGGAGGGCCAGATGCAATTTAAAGACAATAAATAATACAGAAACTAATCCAGTGGAGTTTATGGCCCATAGACAAAAGAGCAAAAGATGCAAGCATACATCTTTTTGGAGTTTACTACTATAAAGAAACTTTAAGAGCCTAATGCATTACTTGAGGACCGAGTATCAATAACGTTTTGGAAAATTAGGTTTTATTTATATCTATACTACTTATTATTGATAAATGCACAAACACTCTTAAACCATTTATCAAGTAACAATATTGATGTGAATTTCTCCATAAGACCTAATAATTTTTTTTAAGGAAGAGTCAAACTGAAAATGAAATTGGAGATCTGCTTTCATTCGGACACAACAGGTCGAGCAGTGATTTTGGGTCACAAGGTCTACTTTGCATTCGGCTATCCAATTCATCACAAAGGTGCAAAGTTCCACACCAGACTCAGTAAATCACATCTTTATTAATCCAGGATATCATTGTATAGAGCGTGAAGATTTAACATCACTAAAATTTAAGAGCCTTGCCAAAACCTGTTAATTAGAACGAGATGTCTACATAACCTTGGCCACTTTTCCTCTGGGTAGATCCCCAGCATTTTTCCTATTTTTAAATTTACTATGGTACATTATGTAAATAGATCCACAAATAATCAGGAGAGTTCTATAAATATCAGGCTAATGTTTGAAGTGCCTTTTGAACACTAGACATCTGATACCAAGCTTTGAGGCGTCTCTTTCTAATCGGAGACAAGGCACTAATATAAATTCATAAATATTTGATATACAGTAATTAATGTGGCTTCTTTTTCTGGGAAGGAAGCGCAAACTGACTATAGGGACACACAACTAGTAGTCATGCTACATTGGTTGTTTTAAAACTTTCAGACCATTTGAATTGGACTTTGAATACTCAAATGAGATTACTCATGCTTGATTCTGGACTATATGTAATATAATATACCTGTCAAGAGCAAAATAAACATGGATATACTCTTCAGTATTCACAAGTCTCACAATCTATTATCGCACCCCTTTTGGGATAATACAATGTATACATTTTGCATTATGTCATTGTAAAGCATCTTATTCATGTATAGGTCAGCAATGTTTTCTCTGTTTATGTGACTTTATTGAAAAGTGTGAAGGTTTTTTCGCCTGCATAGACACTTAATTCAAACTGAATTGAAGTACTAACTACATTTACAGGGGCTCCCAGAGAGTATTTTGGGGTTAATGCTCAGGTATAATGAAGTTGGAACCGGATTTGACCTGTAAATCTTGAGTTCCTGGCTCACATCTGCTTGGAAAAGAGCCTGTGACCTTTGTGCTAGCACTTTATATCCTCAACCACTAGCACACCAACAACATCTTGTGTGTTTATAAAAGCCTCCATCCACTACTCTTTTCGGTAACAAAATTAATATAATGATAATTTATTATGGTTTGTGCAGATTATATGTTAACAACCAAAGTTAAGATTTAGATCAGATTAAAAGAAGATTGATTTTTTTAAAGATTATTGTCTCTTTAATGTTTTTATATTATACCTATTCTTCCTAGACAGCAAAGGCAGACAAAAAATTGAAATCGTTGCTTAAGACACCGACTGTCAGATGTTTCTTCGGAGACATGGAAATTAAACCTAAATTTAGTTTCAGAAGTGTTCAAAGTACAAAACTGCAAGCATTTTGTCATATTTATATAAATATTATACATAGGGTTGGAGTACTTTGTTTCAAGCCTATTATCTAGGAATACATTTCTTATAGAAACAAGACTGCAAGCAGACTATTCACTTGATTTCAACTTTTCACCTCAGTCTAGTCCTGTGAAGCGGAGGATCAGACATTAAGCCATAGGGAAGAAATCTGGAACGTCTAAAACTTCAAAGGATTTTTTATGTAGATCAACCTTAAAGTATAGTGTTTAAAAGCTTTCAACTTAAAAGTTACATCTATATCTGTCAACCACCATATCCATCATGACTGCTGTATAATGTATGTAAGTGTATGTCAGCAGTTACATTAGCGGCTGTGGTAATTTGGTTTCACTTTTGTACTTTATGTCTCAAACGGTTATATGTTTACGGTATATATATATGTATAATTGAATTTAGTTTATTAATATACTGTTATTACAATAATATACGTACATGTGTTAGTCACTTTCACAATGGTGGCAAAATTGGCTTAATATGCACCATTCTGTGAAATCTTTGAAATCAGATCCTGAATCTTTTAAACAGTATTTGGCAAGTTATTCTGTAGATGTACGACTTGGCCCATGACAATCTCTGCATTAGAGGAAAGAACACATTTTTTATCTCTAACAATTGTATTTCATTAGTTTTCTTGAGATGGACCAGTATAAAAGAACCCAAGTACAGACAACTGTGTGCATTGCTTAGAGCGCTGGTAGAATCTAAATCCACAAAGACCATGGTTTGGTAAGAACTTTATACATCACGGACAGGGGGGAAAAACTTCCAAAACGCAAATAAAAAAACCGCAAATAACTTTATAATCATCCATTGTTATGCTTATACAAAAATACATTTAAAAGATCTACTCCACCTCATGGATTATGTATTTTATAAGAGGTACAGTATGGGTAACATTAAGGGAATACATCATATTTCTGGAATGGAAACATTCACTGTTTTCAGGTTAAAAGCAATTTACCCCAAAACAGCTAACCAGCCAAGTCTGATCTCTCACAATTCGTAACTATTTTACGAGTTGGCTTATTCTAATAAATAATGCATTGTGAATCGTTCAAAAATATACACTCACCTAAAGGATTATAAAGAACACCTGTTCAATTTCTCATTGATGCAATTATGGTGGTGGTGTAATGGTGTGGGGGATTTTAATTGGCACACTTTAGGCCCCTTAGTGCCAATTGGGCATCGTTTAAATGCCACGGCCTTCCTGAGCATTGTTTCTGACCACGTCCATCCCTTTATGACCACCATGTACCCATCCTCTGATGGCTACTTCCAGCAGGAAAATGCACATAATAATCCTTTAGGTGAGTGTATAGACAACTAAAAAAAGCAATTCTGCAGCCCCACCCTAACGCCACTTGCGCAAAAGCAGATCCTACTAAAATGTACAAATGAGGTCATACAAATTTATACGCCAAAACTAGCCACATCATGAAACTGCAACTGCAGATGTGAAATTATTTCCTCCCTTTTTTGGTTGAAAAAGTACATCAATGTCTGTTTTCAATTAACACACTATCCACAATTCACCTTCAATGAAATAGAATAGTGCATAAGTATGAGAATTAGGACACACCTACACCTACAATAAAAACTAGCAAAGAAAATAACATGATTTATCCTCAACTATTTGTTTTGCATAGTAATATAAAGGGATAGTTAACCTAATAATAAAGTCTGTCATCGTTTATTCACTTTCAGATTATTCATTACCTGTATTTCACCTGTATTTTTACTCTCTGGAACACAAAATAAGATATTTTGAGGAATGTCTCAGTGGTTTTGTGCCCATACAATGGAAGCCAATATTGTTTGGTTACCAACGTTTTTCAAAATATCTTGTGTTGAGTAGACAAAAAAACTCATAGGTTTGGAATAAAATGTGAAAGGGTGATTTTATCATTAAGCTTATGCAAGGGTAATATCTGCGTTGTCATACCTCTAATGTCTAATGTCATAATCTAATAGTCTCTGTCTGTTAGACCTTTGTGCTTTTTTATGGCGGCCTTTGCCATGCTATTTACTCAGTGGTGAAAATCCACGTGCAATTATGTTTTGTAGGAAATTACTGAAATATGACCATGACAAGGCAAACAATTATTCATGATTTCACACATGCAAACAGGTGTTTCCACAAAAGTGAAAAGCAGCCAATAAATGGCAAGATAAAAATCTCACACAGAACATGTGCGACTGCACCAACAAAAGTGTGTAAACATAAGTGTGTAAACATTAACATACACGAGCATTTTCATAGGCACCTCTATGTCCAAAGGGTTCTTTTATATAACTAGCAAAGATCTTTTTTTTCAATGAAGCACCTTTTAGAAGATACCATTTGCCACATTTGAATGCACGTGAAGTCGAATGATGGATTCAGCACAATCTGTTTATCCGCTAAAAACACAAAGATGATGAGTATGCCTCCGTGTTTAGTTTACACTTTTATGTTTATAAATAGTCATGAAGTAAGAACAGCTGGCTAAAACTCTCTTGCCCACACCTCATAAATATTTCTCTCTACTTGATGGTATTTCATGGACCATTGATGTAATGAAAGTTTTAGATAAAATTTACAAACTGCTGAGAGCAACATCCTTGTGTTGATTAGCAGTTTCCTACTAACTCTTGATGCTTGTGAGCGACCAAATTAATAAACATTATGCAAAACGTTTAAAAAAAGTTTTTAACTAAAATGT
Source organism: Triplophysa tibetana (assembly GCA_008369825.1). Taxonomy (NCBI): domain Eukaryota; kingdom Metazoa; phylum Chordata; class Actinopteri; order Cypriniformes; family Nemacheilidae; genus Triplophysa; species Triplophysa tibetana. The sequence goes on along the minus strand of CM017914.1, from coordinate 8,363,603 downwards.
AACTGTTGAGAATGTATCAGGCAGTAAACAAGCATGTAACATCCACAGTATAAGAACATGGTAATTCTTGATATCCCCTCTGATACAGCATAATCCCTAGTTAATGATGTATTTTATCAAATAATCCTTCTTGATAAACAGTATGCCTACTTTTAACTCCACGCTTTCTTTTCCCAAATGAATGATGCTTAATCCCACTGATCAATGTCCCAGGGAGTCCCGCTGAGTCCAGCGTGATTTGATCCTGTGGCAAAGCACTACTTTGTGATAAAATATGGAGAGGATTTACTGTACTTTATGACAGATTGAAGCATGAGCTTCACCAGATCATGTGTCTTAATGTGTGAAGGATGGATATCTGGAGCCTTTAAAAATATTATAAATATTGATCTTTTAACTTATAACAAATGCCAAAAGCATGTGACACTGTAAAAGATTTTGTGAAAGGTAAAAGTCATAAGTATTTGCTGATTGAGGAAAAATAATCTTTGTTACATTTTATTATATTCTCCTTACTGATTTTTAAACTCAAAAAAGGATTATTTTAACAGAATTATTTTTTATTCAAGTTGAAATGAAAAGTCCAAGATGTCAACTTAAACATTTTCAGGCTAACATGGATAACATATGTGAATCCCAGCTAAAGTCTCACAAGCTAATTAAATAGGAGCATAAAAGGTTGATTTCAGTCATTAATTTAACTATCTTATCAATCTTTCACATGGCCTTTCTAAGTAAATATTAAAGAAGATATATTTTCACAGTATGTGCTTTACATTATGTAGTATGATTTTGCGTAAAAAACAATACATCGCCAAAAATGACTTTTAATGCTACAGTCCATATTTTTAACCTAACTATCCAAGTTGTTATAAATGCTTCTAATGTTCTAATTTTCCTGTTTCAACATAATAAAGGTCGAAACAAGGTCAAAACAAATATCCCAAAAAACGATTTTAACATGCAGTTAAACGAAAAAAGAGCAATAGAAATGTGCAATTGTCCATTTCCAATTCTGGGAAGTAATACATTTAGAAACCACAGGCCATTGTCAAGAGACAGTACTTCACATTAACTCTTACCATCAGCATTGCAAGAACGAAAATCTCATGTCAAATTAGCATGGCCTTTAATGATTACATCAGAGGAAATTATCTCTTTCTGACAGCCACTGTAACTGGATCTCCAACCAACACAGTATATAACTCCCTTCATGTTGAGAGAGAGCCAGACAACACTGCACAACTGCTCTGCAGACACATCATCTAGGTAAGATATGGTTTCCTCTCTTTATGCCACATGACAATTTTAAATGATTGTACAAGGCATGTTATCATTTACAAGCCAAGTCATGGTGTATTTCATTTACATCACACTTTGCTAAATCATATGCATACATTGAAACTGAAAGCTTTTATTAGCTAAAAGTATAGTACCGATGATTACTGATTTTAGCTGATTAGTTAGCCTATTTAACTTAACATATATTCTATGATTTCCATAAGCACAAAGCATTATAAATAACTGGTACATTAAGGGAAACTACAATCTTTTTATACTGCAAGTTGATTTTATAATTATTATAATGCATAAAAATGATTTATTAGCTACGAAAATGTAAGAAAACTATTTGCATCTCTACACACCTGTGTGTTGAGCCATGCTCCGATAGCAAACAGCTGCATGTCCAGCAGCCCGTGTGCATCTTATTTACCACCACTGTTTGCTCACTGCTTGGCAACCTTTACCGCTTCATCTTAAAAACAAAAAGACGTCCTGTATTATATCTGTCTCTATGGAAATACACAGACCGAATCCCATTAGTTAAAGTAATTAACCTGATAGAGGATATGTGTTATTCCTTTTAATGAGATTTTTATATTACAAACTAAATTTGTATTTGGTAAAGACTTTTCCAGGAATAGCCTCATCAAAATGATGCAGACCGCGCCGTCATGTTGTAAGCATTGCTTTTGAGAGTGGACGTTAGTCAGCACATATCTTGATGGAAGGTTCAGTAACTTAAAACCGCAGTTTAGGACTCAATGGACAACTGTAAACACTCATAAAGAATGAAACAGATTTAAGCTTTTTCTGAAAGTTCAGACAGTGTGTCTGGTGTATTTGATACGTTCCCTCCCTGTTTACTGTAACAGAGCATATTTACTGGTAGTAGTGACTCAATATCAGCATTATGATTTAAATAGTTGAATAACCATGCAGTACCTGTATTCAACATTCATCAAGTACAATGCTGGACAATGTGGATATGCAAGATGTTGTGAAAGGGGAAAAAAGGAAAAAATAGACAAAGGAAATATTGAAATTAGCTTTCTGAAAGCGACTCAGCCCTCTCTAGAAAAGTGAGTTCTTTACATAAATGGATATATTCACTGAAGTGGAAGGTTCAATTCTGTGTTTTATGGATGTTATGAGAGCCAAATGGCCTGAACATTTCTGGCAAAGTACCACAAGATTATTGCCTTTTTTATTTTTAAAGCTGTAAAAGCTCTTGTAAAGAGCAGCGTACATCTTTAACAGCTGTGGTACCATTTATTTTCAATAGCTATGTAATCAAAATGACATGATATGCTGGTTAATTAAACGTATTTCAATTACACACGTCAATATTGTTGAGAAAATAATAGCCTAAGCAGAAGTGTATATAATTGCCTTTTCATTACATAAAGGTCTTAACAAATCAACGTTGTGTTTGATTTTGTTCCGATATCAAGTCTAACAACTCACCTCGCAGGTGTATCAGCTCGAGAGGAGTGAGCGCTAGTGAGCACGTGTTGTATACGGAAGCCGAGCAACACGCTCACTTTGGACAGTAAAGTGCGTTTTGTATTCCACCTCTTTCTAAATGTCATTACTTTTTTGTGTAGGCATCCATCTATTCTCCGAATCGAGAGAGGGTCGCGGGTACGAAGTTTGTCCTATCAACTCGGGGTACACCCTGGTAAGATGGCCAGCTCGCAGGTCTGTTCTAGACATGCGCTTAATAGTGTTATGTTTTATTATGTCATTCAGCGTGGCGCCGGTGTCTCGTTTATTCATTAGCGTCTTAGCGTCTTCATTGATCTCTTTCGCGTTCCGTAGCGCCCGGTCTCGGTTTTTGAAATAATACAAATGTCGTCAAAGTTTGCCAAAACGTCGGAGACGCAGGGGAAGACCATATATATGAAATATGTCCCCAAAATATGTAGATAATGTATAGCCTCTTCACTCCACTACGTAGCGTTATTTATTTTACTGATGATGCCATTTTTATGGATTTTAAACTCAGTGTGCATGCTGGATTCTTAAAAGATGGCTTCTGTTTGATGAAGGTGTGGTGATTACAATTAAAGGGATGCTACAGCCATTCAAAAGTTTAAGGCACTTGATTGACAGGTTTAAAGTCTGGGTGGTTGAAATATACTTAGTCCAAACATATTAATTTCATTACAAACATTTGTATAAAAACGTTTGTGAAAAGGATAATTTGGTGCCTAGAATAGCTCTTTGGTTTCCCTGGGTTTTCAGTCTTAGTGAAATCATGATATTTACGTTATAAACAAATACTTTAGAAATATAACTGATGTGCCTATTGAAACAAAACAATGGCACATATATATTTTAGGGCAAATTATTTCAATTTAAGACAGCTCATTCATTTTAGCCAGGAGTACTTTCAAATTCCTGTTTTTAGATTTTTATAGTCCCCAAATAATTCCTTTAGTTACATTTATGTCATTGGGTAATTTTGATTACTTTATTATTTTAAAATGTGGAAAAAACCTGAAGATTGTAATCTGTAAACTCGCATCAGAATGGTGTTTCTTTTTCACCTTGCGGTGAGGTAAATACGCATGGACCAATCACCTGCTGTTAGTTCAACCTCACCCAACAGCAGCTGTCAAAGGACACCATAGTGAACGTGACCAAGCCTACAGTATGTCTCATCTGCGGATAGTCAAATATTTGATCGAATTGTGCTTACAGAATAACCTTCCCAAGCTCACCAAATGCAGATTGGAAAAGAGTTTGTGAGGCAAAACAGCTTCTACAAGTGTGTGATAAATGATGAGGATGGAAGCTTGGATTCCGCAGATGTGTTCGAGGTGTGTGTGGTTTCGTTTCATTTATGCTGTTTTTCCTACATATGGGTTTTAGAGGATGTGGGGTGGGGAGAGCGCAAACATTTACAGAAGATTCACGTGTGTTTTGTTTTTCATCTCTATCCATTAATATTGTTTTTGATTTTCGTACTCTGTTCTCTCGCCAGTTGGCTTTTAAAGGAAACGCTTCAGCCGTCGACCGGCTGAGACGGAAAAGTCGGGAAAACCTGAGTACCAGGGATGAGAATGGAGCGAGCCCATTGCACTATGCTTCTGCCGGTGGAAACCTGGATGCAATTCGGCTCATAGTTTCTGTTGTGGGCTCTGAGGGTGAGGTTTACTGATGCAGTTTTAAAACAGTGTTTCATTTCTGCACACTCTTTTTAATCTGCATATAATGATGCTTGAACCATCATAACATACGACACATTCACCTCTTTTTAAGCCTATCGGCTTTGAACTAATTGCAGTATGTAAGTCTAGATCTTTAGACCTTAGGATGGTTACTCACTCCATCATTTTGCTATCAGGACCAGATCAATGTCTCATTATGCTCTAATGATCAGATACAATCGCATAATCTCCTCTGGGATCACACTCTTATGTTACCAGGCTGAACTAACTTCTTGTGTATAATACAACAACAAAAAAAGACAAAATTATATTCAAAGAGCATATTTTGGTCAAAATGGAACTTTCAGTTCCATTTCAAAACAGCGGATTTATTATAGAACGTTATACATCAGTTCTATCTGGTTCTCGAATCTTATTGGCTGATAGACGTGAGATATTCCACCAGGATCATAGAGGGAACTGACTGTTGAACCGCTTCACTGACTGTTTGTATCAATCCGCCACTTAAATAACTCTGACTAGAGTCAAAAATCCCTCTGGCTGCCCTGCCAACAACGCTGTAGAAAGAGTCTTGGGCGCGCTGACGTTCTGATGTAGATCAAAATCGTATCTCTCTCGCAGCACAGCGCATATTTAAAAGAAGGGATTGTTTGAACTTAGTATCGGAGGTTTAACTGTTATGCTGGGCTTGGATTCGTGGCGGAAGAAAGTAGTTCCCCATTCCCTTTATAAACGGAGGGATTTGAAGACACTCCGATGTTGTTTCTGGTTTATCTACACACTTGTGCCATCGAACTGATGTATAAATGCAATATCACTGTCGAAGTCGTGTATGAAGTGTTCTTATAACTGCATGGCTGTGAATGCCTGCGGCCTTGTGCCTCTGGCCTAATCACAGCCGTGAAGATATAAGAACACTACTCCAGCGATATTGCATTAACATATGATGGCTAATCTGTTCAGCCAATCAAAGTAAAGCTTACTAAACGCCTTATAGAGTTGGTCACGTTATAGAAGAAAACCACAACATATATTTAATATCATTGCTTCATAGAGCTGAATGTGCCAGATGAACAGGGCAGAACCCCTTTGCATTGGGCTGTGGAGCGGAATCAGACGCAGAGCTGTGCATTACTGCTGGAGCTGGGTGCTGACCCCAACATCCTCAACACCGCCATGATGGCTCCACTGCATCTGGCTGTCACTAACAAATACAACCATCTGGTAGAGGTCAGTTTCATGTGGTATCCCACAGGGTTTCATTCAGGGCTGGCAGACAGAACTTTGCTCATCAAAACCAGCGTTAGAGTAAAATGTTATCAAAAATAAATGGCAGTCGGAAACGGAATCAGTGCATTAAAAAACAAATGAACGTAATAATAAACATATTTCCTTTTGATAACTGCTGGGATCAAGTCATTTGCACTCAATCCCGGATAGATGGCTCAAAATTTTCACACCGGTTTTTATTATTTTATTATTAACTAAAGCATGCGCGGACCCGCGGCCAACAAACACAGACATATGACTCAGTTTCACTTACCGTGTGCGGTTCACTGCTCCATCTATCAATTTCAAACGATCTCCAAATCCAGCGTTATATCAACCGTTTATATAACATTCCTCTGCGAAATGCAGTGAATAAACAAACACAGCTGAACACTGCGAACGCAGTGCTCTCTATCTCTTGCTCCAGCTTGGTGACGTGTGCATATGCTCCTTCTCTTGCTCTCCTTGATTGTCGCGTGGTCATGCTTTTTTCTCACTTTTCTGGGAGACCCTTATTTCTTGACCAATAAGGGACTAATAAAAGTTAATACGAAACAGATTTTTATGTTCTAAAAAAACTTTCCGAAACCTATACGAATGGTGGGGGAGTTTATGGAGCACAGAAATACTATGTCACACGCCCAACTCGTTTTTTGACAAGTCGACCATGTTAAGCATGAGAAGACAGCATGTTTAACATTGTAAAGAAGTCAGAATGCATGACACACCGTTGTACATCCCCTTTAAAAGATTTTTATTGATGTAGGTAAATCTCTGATTTGACTAAATCGTTTTGTGCCTATAGTAAATATGTAATGGCATGAACAGCTAGGCTTAAAACTTAAATAGTACTTGGACAAAGCCTGTCTGTCAGGAACAGATGCTGAACATTAAATTGATTGAGGACATTTGTACTCGACTTGAGAAGGTATTGGTGATCATTTGTTGGTTTCTGGCACAGCTCCTTCTGGCCTGTGACAGAACAGATCCCAATTTGGAGGGGGACCTGGGAAACACCCCCGCGATGATGGCATGCTCCAGCAATAACTGCCAAGCTTTCCAGACTCTTGTGAGTACAGAATAGTTTCAGGTCAATACAAATCAAATGTTTGCATGCAAACTAGGCATGCAAAACAGAATCATCAATATTTTATTTTGTGGGATAAAACTTGTTCTTTTTTAAACCTACAGTTCAAACACGGTGCAAAAATGTGCAGTCAGAACAAACTGGGTCACTACGCCATTCATACGGTTGCTTTCGCAGGTGCCAAAGAGTCTATGGAAATGGCTTTAAAAATTGGTAATCAGGTTTAGTATGCATTTTCTAACAGTTCACGTTGACGCATGTTTTTTCTGCACATTCACTATAAGGTTTAACAATTCATCGGTGATCCTCTTGAATCACTTGTTCCAGACGTATTACAAATTTTTATGAGGACTGCTACTGTACATTTAGCAAAAAGTCAAATGACACGATTTTTGTTTAAGTTGCTCTCAAACATTTGCAGATCCATGGATTTTAAATGAAAAATAGTGAAGTAGTCAAAGCAGATCAAAGAATAAACATATCAGATATTACTAACAACGTTTATCATTACGAGATTTATTTTCAGCGTGTGGCACAGATGCTAAATAAACCCGTCGTGCCATCAGTGTGATTGAGGAGCATGACGTGACAGATTAAATTGGTCATGTCTGTCTGCCTCTCCATCAATCTGTATGAGGGACAATGTTGTGAAGATGTTGTGAAGATCCAGAGTTATTTTGAATACTTTAAACTTGAATTGAAAAATTTTAAATACAGCAGTACACTTAAGCCTGTCATTTTCGTTATTTTATAAATGTCATGTTATGTACACGCGTGTATTTATGGTGCATGAAAAGCAATAGATTTTTATTTGATGTGTACCCCACTTGTCATGTATACAAACTATAAAATACAAAATAAAAACAAAATAAAATTGCTCTGTCTCTCATCCATCTCAAGGAGAAGAAATGGGTATTTCCACTTTAGTTCACATTAATTATTTGGACAAGACCAAAAGCAGCCCCCTTCATCTGGCTGTACGGGGGGGTAACATAGAGGTCATCAAACTTTGCATCGCTAAAGGAGCCCGAGTGGATCAGCAACAGGTAACTGCTCTGTCAGCAGGTATAAAAATGTTCTTATATAACGGTCAGTTTTGATCCTTGAAGCTGATTGGTTGAGCCCCCGTAACCCACTGCTTCTTGGGCTTATTGCTTTAGGACAGCAGAATTCAGTTACTACAATGACTGAGTAATATAAACACAACAGACTGACGACTGTGTTCCTGCCAAGTTTTTGGCTTGCAGTTGCATCTTTAATGTACATGATGAGTCGGATCATAATTATTTTAGATGGAACGCCAACCCCACCCCACCGAAAATACTTTAAATGGCTAAATCATCTGGATTCAGCAAGATTTACACAATAGAGAGTGTGCCTTTGCCTCGAAGTGTGACTAACATTTTTAGTTGCAATGGTTAATTATATTGTACACTAAATTAGCAGCGCGAGATGCCTCAGAAACTTGACCTTTTACTCATTGTGGGTTTTAATCGGCTGGAAATCCTGTAGTTTTGGTTGGTAGTGGAAAGATCTTTGGTTCGATCTCAGGGAACAGAGATGCATATGAAATGTATACCTTAAATGCACTGTAAGTCGCTTATCCAAAGAGATAAATGTAAAAACAAATATGTAAATTGCAAATGGGATAAATGTTGGGTAGGCAATCATGTAAAAGTTCACACATTATGTATTATCGAAACCAAATTTGATTGTAGTTTTTTTAACACCAGCTAGACGTTGCTTCAACTTAACTTAACTCATGAAACAATGTGGATCAACAGATTTTCTTTTTAGGAATAAAACCTAGGTCTGACATGTATTTTAGATTTCTCCCCTTTTTTTTTTTTTTTTATTACACATAAATGTTCTGTCAGTGTTTTCTTTTTTGTCATTTGTAAACATCTAGTAGAATATTTTTTGAGAGTCATCACTTATGTTTCAAAGGTTTTGTCAGAATGAAACAACTACAGGTTTTAATAAGCTGCTTGCACAAACAACCTTTGGGTTTTTTAAGGGAGCACAGCCTCTGTAATTCATTTTATATTGCTTCATAAAATCCTAAATTGGAAAAGATCGTGTTGACTGTAGGCTTATTATATAATGCTTTTATAATGCTTAACACCAAAACCTGTATTGAAAATATGCTTTAACTACGTTATAGTTAGCAGAACAAATCTATGCCGTAACAGCCTTTTATTTTGCATGAAGACAGTGATTTAAAGTGGATCATTTGTACCTATAACCCTATATATCAGACAACAGTGGGATGAAAGTGTAATGTCTATATTTCCTCCAAATAGATGGCTAAGTTCTGTTGATCTTCCTGCAACTCTTTCACCCTATTTGTCGTCCTCAGTCCGCTGCAGCAGGGTTGATGTGTTCAGTAATAGCTTCAGATAGTTAAATTGATACAAATTGCAGCCACTTGCATCTATAACTTAGCTCAGCCGTGGTTCCATTGCCAGAGCAATTCAGAGTTCTCTCTTAATATGGATTACGCTACTGGTACAGAGCAACTGAAAGATTGCTCTCATCTTGCATTACCTTACTCTGCCTCTTCTGCTTATGTCAAGCTAATAGCTGGTTTCCATCTCAATGTCTGTGGCCTTTATCTTTTCTCAGTGCGACAAATCCACGGCCCTCCACTTTGCCTGCACTCAGGGTGCCATGGAGGCTGTCAAAATCATGCTTTCGTCCTATGACAGACTGGAAAACATTATCAACATCAGGGATGGAGCCAACCAGACCCCTTTACATAGGTCAGTGTGACGCCATGCTTCTCATCCTTAATCGCAGTCTTCTCATTCCTTATGTGACCACAGCAGACAATTAGTTTTGCTGACAGTAAAGTGCACTTCGTATAGGAGCATGATGAGATCATGAGTAACAAATAATGCACTTGTTACTTTTTTTTATTTTAAATTCAGAGAATGCGAATGGATTTTCACTTTTCATAGTACTGTATAGTCTACAAGAAAGCGCTATGAAATGTATTTAATTGTAATATTTTTTACTTATTTATTCAAGTATATTTATTTTTTTATTTGAATATTTATTAACTTTTGGTGATAAAGCGTCACTCATGTATTTAAAGTATATTTATAGAGGACATGCACAAACAGTACACAGGCGGACCAAAGTACTGTGCAAAGGTGACAGATATACATAGATGCCAGATTCGACAAGTCCACCATTTTGAAACAGTCAACACTTCAGTTTCTGTTGTCATTCACGCTAAAAAAAATGTTCAAGAGGTCAGAGTATTGCACAGCCTCTGGTTGTAAAAACTGCCAAAATTGTAATTCTTGAAGAAATAAGAAACCTTTCGTGTGAGGTATGGTTTTGTGCTTATACAGTATGTATAAAAGGGATAGTATACCTTCAAAATGAAAATTCTGTTATTATTTACACTGCCGCATGTCATTTTAAATCCGTATATTATTTTTCTCTTGTGCTGAACATAAAAGAAGATATTTTGAAAAATGTCTATGCATATATTTCTCTGCTATTGGGTTATTCTTTTGTGATAAAGTGGTTCATTAATATCCATTTGTCAATGATCAACACCGTATTTTACTTTACGATCTCTTTCCGGTAGGGCCACACTGTTCGATCACGTTGAATTGGCTGGATATCTGGTTTCCAAGGTAAGAATGAGTGAACAGGTTTCTCTGTTATAAAATATGCTAGGAATGCAGCTGAAATCATCCTCAATTCTGCATGCTGTATATTCACCCTGCAAACCATAAAACTGATAAAAAGCTCGACTGAATCTTTTGATAAGAATCTTTTGACTGTGTCATTCAGCATCTCATCATTTTATCTTCCCTTGATACGGCCCCCAATTCTTTCAGTGTGAATTGCTTTTATTTGTTTTGGTAAAGGGAGCAGGAATTAACTGTATGGACTGCAAGGGACTGTCGCCTCTGCTGCTGGCAGCCAGCTCTGGTGCTTGGAAAACAGTAGTGTTTTTACTGACAAAAGGTAACGCAGCATGTCATCATGATTTCAATAGAAGAAATAATACCTGTTATTGGATTGTTGTCTTGAAGAATCAAAGTCGTCTAATAATTAAAGTGATTGTTCACCCAAAAATGAAAATTCTGCATTATTTACTCCAAAAAGATTTTTGGAAGAATGTCAGTAACCAAATAGGCCTCATGACTATGTCAGTAAATGGGGGATGAGATATATTTGGTTGTAAGCATTTTTCCAAATATCTTTCTCTGTATTCATCAGATTTATACAGATTTGGAACAACTCGATGTTGAGTAAATAATGACATAAAGCTCATTTTTGGGTGAAGTATCCCTATAAATTTGCCATTGTCTTTATTTCATCTCTAATCTCTGTTGAGGTAACAGTTTGATGTTTATGGCCTTACTTGGGTTTTAGTATAGCTAAAACATGCAACCATTTTGTTTCACAAATAAATCATTTGCATACTTCTGAGCTTAACATTTTCTTGTATTATAAAAGGTGCAGACTTCAAAATCAAAGATAAAGGAGGACGCAACTTCCTCCACTTTGCCACTCTTCAACCCAAAGGACTGAAAAATCTACCTGACGCAATCTTACAGGTATAGAAATATGAAAAATCATTTTTTGCAGTTTTTCAGATTCATAACACGATTCTTCTCTGAGTTCTGTTTGAAGGGAAATGCACCAATAAAATGTCCACCAATGACCCTGTTATGCTAGATTACATAATGTACCATTTTAAACCTATGTGTAACGTATACTGTTCTAAAAGTTCATTGCCTCCTCCAGAGTAACACAGTGAAAGAAATGTTGTCTGATGAGGATGTCGAGGGCTGCACTCCTCTTCACTACGCCTGCAAACTTGGCATCCACGACTCGGTCAAAAACATGCTGGGTCTCAATATCCCTCTGGGTCAAAAGTCACGAGAGAAGAAATCGGCCCTTCACTTTGCTGCAGAGTGAGAACTATTGTTGCATAGCCAATGCATGCACAATATATTAACATTACCTCTTATAACAGTCTGTGTGGTTCTTTTTTTATATAGTATAACGCATTATACAGATGCTTTTATTTATTTTGTTGCGCATTCAGGCCTTGCATTTTCTCAATGGCCCTTTTCACGTTTCTGGGTTTTTCAGCAGCCTTGGATTTAGTAGTGCCATACTCTACCTTTTTGAAGCCTGAATTTGAACAATTTAAGCAACTGAACAAAGAATATCTGTTCACCAACCCTTCGGACTCAAAATGTTTTTTCACCTCTCTAGATATGGGCGGATAAACACATGTCACAGGCTGCTGGATTCCATCACAGACTCTAAGATGCTGAACGAGGGGGATGACAAGGGTCTGACGCCCCTCCATTTTGCGTCAAAGGGAGGACACACTCAAGTTGTTGATCTGCTCCTTAGGAGGGGAGCTCTCTTTCAAAGGTCAGATGGGACAGGTGTTTGGGTGACCTATTTCCTTAATATTGTCTGGGAATTAACAAAATAACATACCTTACCTTTACAGTAAATAACATTTTAACTAACAGTTCATAATTTCATAGTTGCTGATGGTTCATATTTATCTCTTGCAATGAATATTTTGCTTCACATATTATGTGTGATGTTACCTAAAGGAACCCAGGGAAAATCAGTTGGTTACATTTTGACTTTAGCTGGACACTACATCATGACGTCTGCTTTAATCTCTAGCGATTACAAAGGCTGGTCTTGTTTACATCACGCTGCGGCAGAGGGATACACGCAGACAATGAAAATCCTCCTGGCGGCTAACGTTAAACTGCTGGATTTGACAAATGAAGATGGGGTAGGTTGTGAACATCCTATATCACATTGGACCAAAGAACAGAATCAGTGCAGAGAACAGAATCACTAAGCCAAGAGAAAAATGAACAAACCCGGCAAAAAAACTTGTCCATAAAAATTTCATATAGCAATATAAGTTTTGTAATGCTCTTTTAATGCTTGGGAGACTTAATGGACATATCTAATGTGTTTTATTAAAGGGATGGGTTCACCTAAAAATGAAGATTCTGTTATCATTTCAAACCTGTAGGACTTGCTTCTGCTGATGCAAATGAAGATATTTTGAAGAATGTTGGTAACCGTTGTCTTCCATTGACTTGGTTTTGCTTCTACGGTGTACAATAGAAGCGAATGGGTTCCGCCTTCTTTAGTTACCAATATTCTTCAATATATCTTCTTCTGTGTTCTGCGGAAGAAAGAAAGTCTTTGAAATTACAAGTGGGTGAGTAAATAATGAGAGAATTTTGAGTGAACTGTTCCTTTAAGTGTGAATTTTGTATCAACTGTTCATTCTATGGAGAAATGGGAATAAACATAAAAGGAATAGAAATTATGTAATTGCTTTGTAGCGATCTGCATACATAGATCGTTTAGAGTTGCCTCAAACTGTGCTCAGATTTATCAATAATCCAAATGCTGAGATCTCTGAAACCCAGTAGAAGACATGAGGTCAGCAAGATTTATCAGGAGAATCATCAAAGCTCAAGATTATGCAGTTGATCTTTTTTTTATTTAACTGCTGTTTGGGAGATGCTATTGAAATTTTTAAGAGATCCAACTTGGTTCTATAATGTGAGAGAACTTAGAATGTTATCGACACACAAGGATTCAACAGCTAAATCGATTTCTGTCAGGTTCACTGCCGTCAAAAATTATTGACAATTAGCATACATTTTAGATTGGCGGTATTGTTCTCTTCTGGGCAAAAAAAGTGCAGAGACAACCCCCCTTAGGGTAAACAGAACAGAACAAGCAGATATCATTATTTCTTAATGATATTTAAGTGCAACACAAAAAGTGAAATAATTGCGACTGCGAAAAGGAATAACAGTCGAGTCCCAAATGTAAATGTGAAGTGGAGCTGGGGATGGAGGAGGGTAATCTGTTCAGCTGAATGAAATTTAAACGGATGCTGTGATTGCTTCATATTTCTATAGGAAAATGAGGATCAGCTGATGCGAGCGTGACTCACGTGACCTGTCAGAATAGACGCTGTTCGCTTGATTTTTGTCTATACTGTAATTTAAGTATGACAACAGATTATGAATGCAGTTGTCTTTTGTGATTCAAAGTAGAATGGTTTTAAATATCTTATCCTTCGAGTCATATCCTTTAACAGAACACAGCTCTGCACGTTGCTGCCCAAGCGGGTCATGTAGGGACTATTATATTGTTATTGAACAGAGGAGCTGAAATGACACTCAACAATGCAGACAGCTCCTTCATGCACGAGGCTGTGCGCAGCGAAAAAAAAGATGTAGTGAATGCCGTCATCGAACATGAGAGGTAAGAAAACACTTATGACGGTGATCATCTCTTAAGGTTTCTGCTTCACATTTACTCCAAAACACATTAATGTATACATTACAATGCATTTCAGTGATCTAAAAAACCTCAAAAACTTTATTTTTATCTAGATTTTAAAATGTTAATATAATAGTCAGGTACTAAGACATATTGTACTTTATACTTCTCTCAGTGTATCAGGGGTTGATCATTATGAATTCACTTTAGGCGTTCTGAGGCAATGAAGACATTCAAAAAGGGAACATCAACATCCCGCTGTGTTGTTATAGACATCATAGAATTCCTCCCAGAGTCTTTCAAGGTCTGTCTGATAATTCCACATTAAGATTTGTCGGCAACAATTGATAAGATCCTGTGAAGTGAAACTCCTCTCTTCTTAACAGCATCTTCTAGATCTATGCATTGAGGAGTCAGACCATGATGCCAACAGTCTAGACTACCACGTAAGCCTGGCACAAATGTTAAACTTAAATAATGACCTAAAGACATTTAAAAAAATTGCATGTTTGAGACTAAAAGGCTTCATTGCTGTTGGCAGATGACGTATGATTTCCAGTGGCTTCAGGCTCCCATACAGCTGAAGAAGTTTGCAGAAGCAGACAAAACTATGAAATTCCTTCCACTGGCAGCTCTTAATGTAAGTTTCTGCAATCCTTTCTGAATCTGATGTTTATGACTATTTTCATCTATTTACTTATCCTTCTTTCCCAGGAGACTCACATGTAGATTAAACATATATATTTACATAATACACATAATATTTATGTGTGCTTTACATAAGGATTTTAAAATCGTTTAAAGGTGTCGTATGACACGGATAAAATGTCAATTATCATTTGATTTAGATGAAATTCAATGGTATACACGATTTAAGGTTCAAAAACGTTGTATTTTCCACATACCGTGCATGTTTATACCACCTCTTTGCCCCGCCGTCTCTGAAACGCTTAGAATTTTTAGAAAGCTCATCAATCTGAAAAGCGAGGTGTGCTATGATTGGCAAGTTAACCAGTGCATTTTGATGGGTCGAATACTGCAAGCGTGTGATGGAAACGTAACTTCTCTTACTTTTGGTTCCAAAGCAATTGTATTGACAGGTAAGCCCACCTTTCTTGCATATACATTTGGGCGGTGATAGTAAGATCATACCATGAACTGACGTAGATTTGTGGGGCGTTTCAGGCAGGTGAGTATTCACTTTTTGATAGAATGCATCTTTTGTTTCTGACTATAATTTTTGCACTTTTACGTGTCTAATACATCCGAGGGCAAATTATATTACACACCAAATACAAAGAAAAACAGCTTTTTTGGTGCCATATGACCCCTTTAATGCATGACTAGCTGTGGATTATCCAGTTTATACTATAGTCATTTGCCAAGTTAAAAACAAGATAAGGCTGTTATTGATATTTACTGGGCAATTTTTGATCAGACAGATTAAAATGACGGTTATTTTTGTAATTTCAAATGTAGATCAAACTGGAACTACCTGTGCATTTAATGGTTTTGATGCACACCTTCCAGCCAATCAGAATCCAGTATTCAAACAGATGGCATAATGCTTTGTAATGGATGACAGGGGCAACTCATTTTGAATTGTGGGGTGTCGGTGCTTCATCTTTGTCCAAGGATGCACTTATAGTGCCTTTTTGAAACGGCAGGGCTGATTAAAAGTCAACAGCTTATTTCCATAGAGCTTACTTTGTAAAAAATTGCCATACTTCATATGTTTGTTCATCAGAACGCTTTTATAAGTTGTGGCAGCTTTGTAGGTCAAATTCAACACAACATATTCACAAAGGCTGTAGGACATGGTGACTTGTAGTTAAATGTGTAAAAATAATCTTTTTTTTATAATTCTGATGTGATTCATGCACGTTGATCACAATACACTTGAGCCACTGTTCCCTTCGAAAGACTATGCAGATGTGTTTTTTATAACCAGAAACAGCTCTTTTGTGGCTAATTTGTTATTTTTTATTACACGGATCGTTGGAATGCTTGATTCTGATTGGCCAGTCGCGACATTTAAAGGTTCTTTATTCCCAGATAACAACCGCTCAAAACTAATAATTAGACACTGTAACCTGAATGCAGCAAATTACTTTGAGAGTTTATTTTGACAAATTAAATACAAATATGTCTTCAATAACATATATTACATTAACTAACGATTTAACAAAACTTCCTGTTTGTGACATTTTAACGTTGTTTCTTACCTCAAATCCAAAAGTAAAGCGCTTTTCCTCATGGAAGGTCTGCATTCGGTGAAAATTTGCTAAAAAGATTTCAAATTCACATTTCATGTCCAGTTTTTTCTCATGTAGCAAGTAGCCATGTATTAAGCGGGATAACGTACAAGCAGCCGGCTGTTATCACAAAATAAGCCCCTTCCTGGCTTATTTCGGCTATTACAATCCCTTACATATAAAATGGCATTTGGGGAGACTGGGGCTGTTATGAATTGTGTTTGAAAGCAACATGTAAAAAAAGCACTAGTGAAAAACGCACATTACTATCTGTGTGAGAGTTCAACCAAAAATGAATATTCTGTCATCATTTCCTAACCCTCCTGTCATTTCAAACCTGTAGGACTTCCTTTCTTCGGCAGAAAACAAAGATAGATTGCAAAATGGTGGTAACAGAACAACCAAACATTTACTTCCATTGGTTTTGTGTCCAGTCAATGGAAGTGAATGGGTTTCGCCGTTGTGTGATTACCAACATTTTTTAAAATATCATTTTTGGATTCTGCGGAAGAAAGAAATTCATACAGGTTTGAAATGACAAGAGGGTGAGTAAATGATGACAGAATTTTCATTTTTGGGTGAACTTTCCCTTTAAGAACCTTTTAGAACCTGAAAATCTGCCCCTTGTGGTAACCCCCTCGTGTGACAACTAACCCTTATACTCTAAATATATTCTTATATCCATTCTTAAACACATCTGCAAAGGTCTTAGTAATTACTTTCTAAAAAAGGTGTGAGAATGATTCATCATAATTCTTGTGTCTGTAGGCCATGGTGCAGTACAACCGACTGGAGCTTCTGACTCACCCCTTGAGCCAAAAATATCTGGAGATGAAGTGGTATGTTAAAGACGTTCACATAGACCTTACAGTCCTGCTCATAATGAACTACTCATAATGACCTGCACTGCATGACCAAAAGAATGTGGACACCCCCGTCTTATTAATTGACTTGACTGATTGTCTGGTTTACAGAGAACATTATAGAATATATTGTTTTACTCTGACAGGAAAGCATATGGCAGCAAGGTTCATTTGATCAACCTGGCTATATACCTGCTTGGCTTGTTGCCCCTCACGTACCTAATTCTCAGTCTGAGACCGTGCCAGGACTTTTCAACCAATTCTACATCTGTCACCATGGTGCCTGTATCTTTCTCAGAGGTACAGTAGATCCATTATTTACAAAACTCTCTTTTAAAGGTCCAGTGTGTAATTTTTGGTTGGATCTTGTGACAGAAATGCAATATAATAGGGTCAGAGGTGTATAAAGACATTACATTTTGAAGCGTTGTGTTTTTATTACCTTATAATGAGCTGTTTTTATCTACATACACCGAGGGTCCTCTCGCATGGAATTCACCATGTTGTTTCTACAGTATCCCTAAATGGACAAACTGCTCTAAAGAGCGTGTTTCGTAAATACAAAACGAAATGTAAAGGTCCTGTGTCAGCCACCGTAGTGCTTCGAAAGGGAGGGGTTTCGTAACCAATTATCAACCTTACCACTAGATGACACTAAATTTCATACACTGGACCTTTAAGGGATGTCTTGAGTTAACCCTGTTTATACTGTGATTTCTGAGATTTATAGACGATACATCTGACAAGATAAAAACACATTTAACCCTAAAAGTATTACATTCTGAATTTGTAGCACTAATACTAATTGTAGTGCAACGTTTTACAGGCCTCCTCATTAAATGTGGTATTAAAAATCATATTGTTTATATTATATGGCAATGCTTATCCAACAGTTTACCCCGCAGCTGCCTTCTTAATGTGGTACTACACTTCAATGGTGTCAAAACACATGGGAGATGTTACATTAAAGACACTAGTACTGTCATCTCTGTGCCATTATCTGCCTGCGGTCTTATTTGTCACTATGAAGTGCCTGGTCACAATGACCCATTGTTCTTGTTTCAATGTTGGCCTAATCTGTTACGCTTTGACAGGTTAATTATATGAGCTATCATTCAAAATCACTTTCATAAT
Organism: Triplophysa tibetana; assembly: GCA_008369825.1. Lineage (NCBI taxonomy): Eukaryota > Metazoa > Chordata > Actinopteri > Cypriniformes > Nemacheilidae > Triplophysa > Triplophysa tibetana. Next base: position 8,345,218 of record CM017914.1, on the reverse strand, counting down.
CGTCCTCACATGTGCAGCGCTCTGGTTATAACCTTGCACTTGCCCCATTACTTAATTTAGTAAGGTTCATTATGAGCTGAATGGCATACATTAGATTCTCTGTTATTCATCACCTTCAAGGTCATAATGTCATGTATGCATATTACCATTTACCTGGAGAACAATGAAACGTGGGAGGTGTTGGCGTTTTTATCACTTGTGAAAGAGGAACATGTACAAATCATCTACCATGTAAAAAACATAAAAGAGATATTTGGTTTATTTATGTATTTTTGACGGGTATTATACACAACAGTCAGATACAGGTGTTTTAGTAGAATAAAAGAAAACATGACTGTAGTGTTCTGCAATGCTACTCGTTTGCTCATATTAAATACATTACTGTCATCTAATAATTATATTTAGGTTATTAGGTTGATACTGTACTTTTAGTTACATACGCATGAATACTGAATATGACACTTATGTAAATGTTACGTATGATTCATTTGGTTATAACGTCTTGTATTTCTTTCTCTTCCTCCAGCAAAAATATTTAATCTCGGCCTGTATAATCATGGTGTGTGTCATGAACATATACGCCGTTTGTAAAGAGCTGGTACAGTTGGCTCAGCAGGTAAGTCATGTCATCACTACCCATGATGCATCCCTACAAATAACACAGAGAGGCTCAGTAAAGGCGATCAGACCTCACCTGACATAATGCACGTTTAATGTTCATGCAATGGAGTAAACATGCACTGAACTTTAGCTCAGGGATTCCCTAACACTATGAATGAAGCAATGTATGCCAAGTGATTTACTTATCAAAACATCACTCAGGTTTTGCATGCATGGTTCTCTGCTTTTGGCCCTGGGTAGGGTATTCAAATTGCACTATGTTTGGAACCCTGAGGTGACTTTATTTAACCCCTTCTGTCTTTCACATTTAAGCGAATAAATTACTTCGCTGACTATTCTAACCCTGCGGACTGGACATCTGCCATAAGCTCTCTGGTCTTTGTTATTCCCATGTGCCTCAATGTTGAAAATACATGGCAATGGGAAGCTGGGGCTGTGGCAATCCTGACTTCATGGGTCAGCTTTCTGCTGTACTTCCAGAGGTATGTTGATCAGCTTTTAAATTGATTATAGACTGTTTCAAAGCAACAACATTGACACAAAAGCGGTACTCCGCATTCACGCTTTTGTGACCCAAACTTGACTTCCGGTACACATGCGCAAAGAATAGAGTCCCTGAAGATTATTACTGATAATAAGCAAAGGGAATAAAAGTGAATTCGTAAGCTAGCAAGTTTGTCTTGTCAGTATTATTTGGGGTTACCAGGACAAATACCATAACGTGGCTAAACTTAAATCCAACAAAGTAACACGACCCATTCAACAAATTGTTTATTTAATCAAATTAATATACAATAAAAGTATACACATAGATAGTTAATGTAATTAATGTACAATAAAATATCAATATGAATTAATATTAATCTAAATAAAATAAAAAAATTGCGAAGGGTAGCCAGATCCTCATAACAAAACCAACCCAATGGCCAGTCAAAACAAACTCAATGTCCACAATTAAAAAATATATTTTTTTTTAAATTAAGAATATGTCACTCTTTTATTGGATATATTACTGCAACTAATGCATTACACACTATTTCTTAAAACTCCTACAAATTACTGTATAGTAATAATAGTAATAATTTGTTACATTTATTTAGCGCTTTTCTGGGCACTCAAAGCGCTTTTCATGAAGGAGGAAATCTCCTCATCCACCACCAATTCATTGTATTCTGTATTTATTCACACTGTATATCCTGCACTTGCTATTTGCACTTCTGGTTAGACCTAAACTACATTTCGTTACACTGTACTTGTATATGTGTAATGACAATAGAGTTGAATCTTATCATCTAATCTAATCTAATCAATGTGCAGCATCCACCTGGATGATTCTAGTAGTCATAAACACAGTGTGTTATCATAAATAACTTCATCACACATTAATGATGACCCCTGATAAACACAATCCTTTTACCATTAACCCTCTGAATAAAAAACCACCCACAGCGACAAAAACAGTAGCTGAAGTCTGAAGGAAAACCAAGGACTTGGCAACCCTAGTTCTATTTAACAATCACTAAATGCACTATAATAACGCTTATTTAAATCACGTCATTGAATCGCAAAGTCAACACTGTGATATAGCTGCTTGTGAAAAATGATCAAAATGATTTATTTTAGACAAAAATAACTAAACTGTTTGCATTTTAATAGGTAATTCAGGTGTGCAAGATGGCGAATTGGACTGTGTACATTATAGACTTTTTTCGTATAAAGTGTAAGCCTACTTGTTAGTGAATCTAAAAGCTAAGAATACAACAAACTAAAACAAAGCTGATTGAATGTTCGACCACATGCCACAGCTGTGTTACAGATTTAGTGACTTCTCTGTACATCCGCTCTAACACTTCAGTCATGATAGTAACTGCTTTATTCTTTCTGCATTATTATAGGATAAACATAACATCAGTCAATCTTTGATGCTTTTTACTCTCCAGGTTTGAGCGCATAGGAATTTACGTGGTCATGTTTGGCGGGATCATTAGGACCCTGGTGTGCACCATGGTTCTCTTTATCTTCCTCCTGCTGGCATTTGGCTTGGCCTTCTACGCTTTGATGCTTCACCGCGTACGTTCAAAAGAGATCACATCACAGACACGTCAAGCTCTGCCAAATCTTTGCTGTTCGATAAGGATTTTTGTGTCTTTCAACAGGCCGAGTTCAGTTCCATCAGCCTTGCTCTCGCTCAGACCTTCGTAATGACAGTGGGAGAACTGAACTACCAGAGCACATTTCTGGATGCTTTTGAAAATGGCCGGATGGCGTTTCCCGGGACCACCTATTTCGTCTTTGTGCTTTTTGTCCTTCTAATGCCAATCCTCCTCATGAACCTAATGGTAGGACTGGCACCCTGGGAGCCAGCTATTATTGTTAATGATAGCTGTAATTCGTTTGGAGGTATAAGGCTTATTTGTCTCAATCATGTTGCAGATCGGTCTGGCGGTGGGAGATATTGCGGAGGTGCAGAGAAACGCAGAATTAAAAAGGATAGCCATGCAGGTGAGCATGTTACTTTGCTTTGATTGCCTTTGAATTGATGTGTTTCTTCAGTTATATTTATGTAAACTATTCTCCAATGATGTAACATCCCATCGCAACATCCTGTTTCAATTACAACAGTAAGAATATACAGGTGTGTCAACCAAATCACTTTAAAGGTGATGCGATCTAAAATGGACGAACTGCTCTACAGACACTTTTCGTAAATGAGTTATCTCCTTCGGTTAACAAGTGAAAATGAGAATCTGTCAACCGCTGTAGTGCTTCGAAAGGGAGGGGTGAAGTGAGCCGTTGGTTGCAGTTCACAACTTCACCGCTAGATGGCGCTAAATTTAATACACTGGGCCTTTTATTAAAAAAACATAATATATTGTGATGCATTCTACAGACTCACTTATTTGAGATTATTAATGCAGATTGATCTTCACACAACCCTAGAAGAGAAGCTCCCATACTGGTTCCTAGAGCGAGTGGACAAACCCACCCTCACTATCCATCCCAATAAATGCAAGGTTTGTCCTCTGAAATGAAAATGTTTTTCCGTTACTCATGCCTGTATGTCACTTTTTCTTAAATACACATGAAATTTGAACGATTATTAAAGTTTGACAATGACCTTGACTTGTACAGAGAGTCTTGTTACAAGTCTTGGTTGACGGCGAGATCCAAAACACAGTTCGCACCCGTTTGAACCTCAAATCCGGTCACGGAGGACCTATGGAGAGAGAACTGCACAAACAGAAGAGCAGGTGAGACCACTAATCAATGTTTTGAGTTAAGCCGGCTGAAGCAAATATATGCTGATTTCAAGATTGAGCATTAGAATTTTTTTTATTATGTATATGTTTTTTACTTGACAAAACACATGACAAAAGATGCTTTATCAGCCGAAGAAGTGTGACACCAATTTCTTAGAAGGAATTCCATTCCTTGCAATACATGGAGCATATTAATTCATAGCATTGATAATGAAGTGTGATAACCAGGAATAAACTCTGGCGTGTCTAATCCATTTGATACAGGTAAAAAAGCTGGTTTTATTATCCAGAAGCATAATTCAGCCTTGTGAGAGAGTGGCCTCTAGTGTTTATTAACAATAATACAACATCTACTCAGTCACATACTTTCTCTAATCTTCTTAATATTACATATAAATTATATCTGTTTGAATACAGCCTGAATTTTTGCTTCAGACTGTAAAATATTTCCATGAACATTATAATTGTCTATGCATGCCACAAGTCTGATTTTTTTTTAGTTTTGAGCTCCATTTATTCTTTTATCGGTCTGAAGGTTGAAAGAAATGTCCTGTATGCTGGATAAGCAACATAACCTGCTGAAGCTGATCATACAGAAGATGGAAATCACGTCCGAAGCTGATGAATATGACGGCCCGCAGAACCTCAGAGCTCTGAGATATCCCTCTTGCTCCTCACATCAGAAGTCGAAGTGGGTCCCCCTGATGCAAGCTCTTCATACGACTAAGTGACAGCAGAGATGGTGGTGTCATAATTTATGAAACAAAAACTGTTCACTTTGCAGTCATTTCATACATTACTTTTTTACTATGTTTTAGCGTTAAGCAGGGTATTCTCTCCTGTTTGGTTTTTACCAACCACGTCTGGTAGTTAACTGTGCGGTTTATGTCTTGTGGTTAAAGGCCACGTTTCCCACGATTGCATTTTTCAACCTAGTTAGTGTGTAATGTTGCTGTTAGAGCATGCATAATACCTGCAAAATGATAAAGCTCAAAGATCATTTTCAATCGAGATATTGTCTTTAACAGAGTTCGCTTTTCAATGACTACAGAGAATGGCTGGAATTGGACTACAGCCCTCTACTTCCCGGGTACATGATGTCACTATTCCGAGTGCTTTTAACAATCTCTCCCCAAAGGAATACACTTAAAAAGGACCGAGGAAGAAAAGTTGGAGTAGTGTTTTTTTTGTCAGAGATTGTACACATTTGACTGAGCTACGCGCTAAACTATTTTCACTTCATCACAGTCCTACAGCTGGTCATAAGAATTTAGCTACACACATTCTTAGATAACCAACGGTCAAATAACAGCTTCAATGAGTTTAACATCGGCTGTGAAAGCTGTTCTGTGTATTACACCGATATTGTGTGTCTGTGCTTACCTCTTAAACACCTCCATGAAACGTCCTTTGAAGTCCTGCTTGCAAATGTCTCCTGATCAACTATTATTATCCAACTCTGGTCCAATATAAAAAGGCAAAACTAACGCTTCTGTTATTAGTGTTAATTAATATAACCGGTCTGACGCCAAATTCACAATGTAAAAGAAAGATTGGCGTTTGCTCATGCACTAGCAAACCTCCGTTACACTTCGATCGAACCATTTGTTTTTAACTGATAATGTGAAGTTGACGCCATTGCTACTGTTTATTTCTCAAAGCCAAAGTATATGAACACATGTGCACTGATAGGGGCACCGACCAATCACAACAGCCTGAGAAGCGGAAGCTCGGTGATTTGGGTGGGATGTCTTCAGACTCTAAGCGGGGAACCAATCACGACAGACCTGGTCAGCTTTACCAATCAGAGTGTTTCAGAAGAAGGGACTTTATACAGAACGTTAGAAATCCAGATGTTTTGTTAAAAGAGGAACAGGAACAATACACTTGAAATATGTGAAATACAGAGCATTTCTTTTTATTAGAAACATGAACATCCATTGTTAAACACACAAAAAACATAATCAAAGCCTCAAAAACAGCAAAGACTGGCTCCTTTAAGTGTAATTGTGTAGATCATAAGACCACTGAGGTCATTTGAGCTTTTATTTACAGTGTGTAATGTATTTGTAAGGTTACATTAGTACATAGATTCAGTAGTGAAGAAGTTGCACTTACAAGCTTTAAACACATGTAAAGCATCAAACATACAGATTTATTACCCACATTTGCACTCAATGAGGAGAACAATTATGATGTGCATTTTATTCTCATGAACTCATTTCAAAGTTCAACTGTCAGAGGGAAGCGCAACTTTGTAATCCCCCATTTTTTTTTTATATCTACATCAGGATTGAAATTCCTATTACCTAAAACCATCTTGTTGATCGCATTGTCCATGGTGATGTCACAGACTTTAACATGGAACAATCATGCTGGGAGTAGATTACAAAACGATAAAAAACTGAATTTGTGATTCTGCATGCACATCATGATGTAATAAGTTTGATGACAGGGATCACAATAACCAGATGGGACGGATTCATTTTACTACTCCTCCCTTAATGCAATGCTAAAATATATTAATTTCAATTTTCTTGACCATTGGAAAACCAAAACAATAAATTAAATGATGTAGAAAAATACACAAAGGAGAAAATCTGTTATGGAGGAAAGTGTGCTGGCCACCCATTAAATCATAATTCTCTGACATTACAACCTGATCAGCTGTTTTCAAAAGCAGGTTTTGGTGACAAATGCTTTTGAGAATGAGAAAGAGAGATGAACGACAATTCTCGTCTGTCATGTGCTAACTGCCGTATAGCATTAGGAGTTTATAGAGCACAATTACATTACTTCCTTTTCTTAATGGTATAGACAGCAAAACATTTCTCATGCATGGCAGTACCCAGCTCTCTCAGATACGTTGTGTTCACAATGTGATATCCTAATCACAGTTTAGTCAGTAGTCTTATTCCATCTCACAGTTATTTTCAATGAGTGTGCAAAGTAATCATGATGGTTTACAGTAAATTACACTATTTTGTTTTCTCTGAAGTTGTTGTGGTGTGTTTGTGTCATGACAACATGTCTTCATTATAAACACTTTACTATATATACACACAAATATAAAGGTTGTTTTGATATAGGGCTGCTCTATTATGACAAAAATCATAATGTATTTTTATTTTGTCCAATGAGATGATGATAAATGTTTGAAAAACTGAACTGCTGTAGATCCTTGCAAAATAAAGTCATGGACGATGATAGTTTCAACTGGATGGTTTTATTTTTGTAATCGTTCAAGGCAAAATTCATGTTTATGATTAAGTGCACACTGAATTATTTGCATGAATTAAATGAAGTACAATGTACCACAAGCAGACAGCTTTAAAGTGGCAATGTGGAGATTTTAGTGGCATCTAGTGGTGAGTTTGCAATTTGCAACCAACTGCTCACTCCACCCCTCCCTTTCAAAGCACTACAGCAGCGGACACATAGAGAGATAACAGAGGCCTATTTACGAAACATGCTCTGTAGATGCAAGAGGACCCGCGCTGTATGTAGATAGAAATATCCCATTCTTAAAATGTTATACACTTTATACACCTCTGAAGACATAGTCATCTGTATTATATTGCATTTCTGTCAGGAGATCCTCCAAAAGATTACACACTAGACCTGTAATGCTATTAGTCATGCACAAAATAACTTAAATTAAGATGAAGCCTAAAGAAAGATAAATGAAAATGTAGAGTTTTAAGCAAAGATTTATCAGATTTTGAACACTGGCTTTTTGCCATGGTTTCATGAGATTCACGTCATTACTGTTCATCCTGTGATAGGAAAAGAATGACAGGTCCCTTTTCGATCAGTCACATCATTCAATTAAATCCTCTGATCCAAAGCATTAAAGGCTTTACTGAAAAGGGCTATATTGATTTTCTTAATGGCAGTTTTGATGCTGTAACATGCCATTTGTTTTACACTGCAGCTGCGGTGACCATGGGAACCAAGGCTGGAGGAGAGCACACATAAGGGCTGATGTCATAGTCATGCACCTGTCTTTCTTTCACATTCACACAAACAGTGAGAGAGAGAGAAAAAAGCACAGCCCGCACTATAACCCTTAACTCACTTACGGACAGACAACTGCACATTTCTCATGTGAGCTGTCCTGCAGCAGTTTAGTGCCACCACTGTTCCCATGTAATTAGTCATTATGTGTAAGAATGGCAATGTTATGCTTATGGTTGGTTGACAAACATTACAGAACCATGAGCTTACTCAAGATTTTAAGTTGAAAGTGGGAAGTTGGATAAGGTTTCATTATTTCTTCATTTTAAATTGCCTTTTAGTGTGACAATTTCATTTTTCAAGGGACAAATATCGCTTATAACCTTCTATTATGAAGTGTGCTTGTATGAAATTATCATAAATATTTTAACAAAAATTGACATTGTAGTTGCTCACAACATTTTGAAAATTCTTCTTTTTTTTTCTTTTTGAAAGTAAAGTTTTTAAAAGTGCTAGTTGAAAACATGATTTTAATTACTTTAAATTTTTGTAATATCTGAAAAAATATATAAAGAATTTATATGCACTCTAGGAAATTTTAAACATTTTATTAAGATTTATTTTAACCCTTGTTAATTTTTACATATATATTTTTTATCAACACAAGTTCACAAGTACATTGATGCTTTCAAAGTTTAGACCTGATATGTGGAAGGATGTATGTTTTAGGATTAAGGGGCATTCCTGTCCTATGAGGGAAAGAAATGTGAGATATCCTGAACTGAGCTACTCAGTTAAAGTCACATCCATAACTGTACCATCTACTATAAATACTGTATATTAAATATTATTATATTATTTGGTTTGTAGAAATCCACATCCAGCGCTTATGAGTCTCTATAATCCAAGAGCAGAAAATCATACTGTTCGAATGGTTCACCTATATTAATCTGACCGGTTTTAAAAAAAATATACATTGTTTATCTTCTGGATATAAAGATAAAGGGCTTAGTCTAATCTCTTCAATGACAAGTATTTGTGTAATCACATCAGCGAGCAACATACTTCACATTGAATAAAAAATAATAATAACAGAAATAATATTTTAATTGCTACTGAACAAGGAGTTTTTTTTCCAAATGTATCTACAGTTGGCAAATACCCTCTGCCAAAATGTGGCATGGAAGTCAGCTGTGCTTTTGGATAATTGTTGGCTAAGGACCATTGTAATATCAAATCTTAATTTCACACTCATTAGGTGGGAATGAAAACTCATAGATATCAAGTTTACTAAGACTATAGTGAGATGCTGAGAAAAATTCAACTGTGGGAAATTGTATGTATGGCCACATGATGGTCTAATAGGGAGATATTCAAATGTATCTCCATGAACTGTGCAAACGTATACAGATACGATATAAAGATATGGCCGAGTTGAGGCTAACCATAAAAACATGAAATATCTTTTAATGAATTGTCTAAGTACTTTATAAATTTATGTTAACCTTTGGTAGACTACAAGTTCACACAAGTTGCTGATAAACATTATGCAGAAGACTCAAATCACTTAAAATAACTCTTTCAAGTGAGCTTTTTGTCTCTGTTTTATGCTAAACAAGCCAACGTAAAAAGTTCTAACATGAAAAGTGTTGTTTATGTTGTCAAAGATTTTTCAGTGAGATTATAAAAAGTAGCAATTGCAGTCTTATTTACAGCATTTATCGCCAACTCCAAGTATGAATGGAACTGTTGATCTAAATCGTTATTCGTAACAGCTGAACTGACATCTGTCAAGGGTAATTGAAAATAAAATCATTTTAGTTTTCCATGGACATTTTAATCCTCCGTCATGCACCTTGCATTCTTATGTTTGTATATGATAAGAGATTGAAATGAGAACATAATGTGATCTTGTATGGAATGTCAACATGTGTATTTTCCCCCTCCACCAAAAGGGTCCCAGTCAATGCCCCCCATCCTGCCATTCTTACAGATGTAAAGTACTGACAGCTGTGGCCAATGCGTACCAACCGTGTGAGAGAGTTCTAACCGAGCGGAAACCCAATATCTCTGTGAAATGGCCTGTGGATTAAGAGCGTTTGATAGGCCTTTCAGACGTTTCTATCTGGTTAAGAGCATGTGGGGAGAAATGGTTGCATTAGGTGCTTAGTGAGTGATCATTGAGTTAAGGTCTAAAAGACAACGTTTTCCATCATATTTATTTATTGCTTAAAAGTTTTTATGCACTCTTAAAAAAGGTTCTTGAATGATTATATGCAGGAATCCTTTTTTTATATACAGTACTAGTATATTGATTTCATAAATGCTTTTTTTAAAAGGATACTCCACCCAAAATAAAAATTCTCTCTTCATTTACTGTTGAAAACAGAAAAAGATGTTTCTAAAAATGTTACACTTTGACATTTCTGGGACACCATTGACTACCAGAGTAGAAAAATGATTATATCAATTTTTTGTTCTGTTGAACACAAAATGACACATTTTGAAGATTTTAGGAATGGAAACAGTTCTAAGGCACCTTTGACTACCATTTTATTTTTTCTTCGTCAACAATGTCCCAGAAATCATAGTTGCTAACATTTTTACTAGTATCTTTCTTTGTGTTCAACAGGACAAATAAATCCACACAGGTTTGGAACAACTTATTAACAATAATTTCATTATGCCATTTTCATGAGATCTATCAGATTTAAAAAAAAAAAAATGATTTCTTAGCAGATAATGTGGATTTATAATGTGTACACTTGAAAAAAAGCATGCATGCAAAATGCAGAAAATTACCAATACATTTTCCGTGAAATTTCCGTTAATGCTAAAATTGAATTAAATGCAGTGCAAAATGTAAAATAAAGCTAAAACAACTTTAAAAATTGAATACCGAACATTCATTGATGTTAAAACAGTATATTATGCCCTATTTTTACAGATTTTTTTAGAGCGAGTGTTATCAGTGCCACTGATCTCAAGCAGTCAAGTTTGAGGAGGAAAAGGGGAGGAGATAGTCATGATCCACAGTGACCCTGCCAAACCCTAAAACTTAAACATGCTCTTTACACCAAAAGACAAGTTCTGAAACGTTGGGTGAGGAGGTTTTTCTTTTCTGTAGACGCTGAATGACCTTGAACTTCTGTTACCTCGATAATGGCCTTAAAGCACTTTCATTTTAATGTCCTAATTTAAAAGTAAAGACTGCACCTGTTGCATTGAGTCTAGAGCAAGGACACTACATTTCACACACTGTTCCACAACAGGACATACAGTAAGTACGTTTAAAGTCAAGATTTCCAACGGCGATGTCCACCGGTTCCGTGAGTGATACTGAAGACCTCCAGGAGCTCTCAATCACTCGTTCTCTACAAGACTCTGAAGATGAGTTCGGCATGGATGACAATCTGAAAGGAAAAACCAGCAATAAGAAGCAACAAGAGAAGAGGGCAAAGGATGGCACGAAATCTCAAAGAAACGCTGCTAATGCCAGAGAAAGGGCGAGGATGAGAGTTTTGAGCAAAGCTTTCTCACGACTGAAGACCAGCCTGCCGTGGGTTCCTGCAGACACCAAACTGTCAAAACTGGACACTCTGCGTCTGGCATCCAGCTATATATCTCACCTCAGACAGCTTTTACAGGAGGACAGATATGACAATGGCTTTGTGAATCCTGTAAATTTGGTATGAGTGAGTGTTGTCCGAGTTTATTTGAGGACTTTATACCCATCCTTAAGTTTGTTTATTTATGACTTAAACGGTAAAACAGATCTATTAAACAGAAAGGCTTAAAAAGGGTTTTCTTCACGAGCTGAAAATTCAGTCATCATTTTTTCACCCTCCAAAATGTGGCTCTTCTGTGAAACCCAAAAGAAGATACTTTGAAAAATGTCTTGTGGTTTTGCGTCCATACATTGAAAGTCCAGGGAGTTGTTTGGTTACAAACATGTTTAAAAATACATATTTTTTGTGTTCTGCAGAAGAAATACAATTTTACAGGTTTGGAATGACATGAGGATGAGTCAATGATGACAGAATTGTACATTTTGGGTGAATTATCCCTTAAAGGATGAAATGCTTGTGTATCATGGTAATGTTGTGTTTTTTGGAGATAAATCATGCCTTGATTTGATGTACCATATTACACAAACATGTTGCAATATAATATATTGAACATTTAAAACTGCATGAATAACACAAACTGTAGACCTAAGAGAAAACATTCAATACAAGTACATTTTATCATTTAAAAAAAATCTATGTGTTTCATGGCATTTATGTATGTGTGTTTTTCCTTTTTTTCCCACAGACGTGGCCTTTTGTGGTTTCTGCTCGATCAGAGGACACTAAAGACATTTCAGCAGCGATCAGACTATGTGGAGCTACAGCATAAACATCTGGCACCTCTCTGTCTTTTATCGCTCTCCACATTTCACGGTCTTTACCCATGCACTTCCTTTGAACTTACATGAATGGACATTACACAAGACTGTATTCAGAATGTACAAATAGTTGAAGAGTGTCAACTATATGACAACAATATAGCAATGATTTTACATAGTAATATCATTGGTAGCTCCTCTGTTTTCAATGCCTGCATGTGAATTTAAAACAGAACTGAAAAACTTGTTAAATTACGTTCTGTTACATTTGATTGTTCTCCTTGAAATGTCATGTGATGTTCATTTTATAGCAAACACAATCCAATATTAATGTATGTTTGAGTACTTTTTTTTACTAATGGCTTACAACCAAGTTTAGAAAAAAGCACCACATAAGTGTTCTTGCTTTTTTGTTGTTATTGTTTTGAAGCAATTGTTGAAAAAGCTAATTCTGCTCTTATACGTGTAAAGATCCTCTTACATTAAATATGTACATACAGTATACAGAGGTTGGGCGAAATAATATGAAAATTAAAATATCTATTTATTAATACATTGGTGGGCCACCAACTCACTTCAAAACAGCTTCAAACATGCTTGCAATATACAACTTTGTCAAGTGGACGGTTTGTTTACCAGAAAATCACATTTGACCAATACTGCAAAAACTATATTTGATCTGACACGACTTGTTTAAACCTTGATTTGGCATGCAAACTAGGCAATAAAATGTGATATGCAATAAAAAATTAGAACAACTTTTTTTACAGAAGCCTACATAATTAAATTAACATTGAAAAAAAACAAGTACGAAAAAAAAGAACAAATTGCTGTAAAATCGTTTAGGCGGACTTCCGGTGTTTGGTTATTATAGAACAACTTATATTAAATTTACATTAATATTTCATTGCATATTGTATCAAATTACAACTATTCAAAACTTATTGACTCTTTTTAGAGGTCTACCGGAAGTTAAGTTTGGGCAACATAACTTGTTGCCGTTATATAATGCCGCTGAAACCGCTGCAAATACCTGGTATTCAATCGTCCAAAAAAACTCGCTTAACTGTGTCGCATAGGGCTGGGTAAAAAGTATTGATTTATCTATATTAATCGATCTTCAATTTAAAGAAACAGTATCGATTCGGTAAAATCGTCGAATCGATTATTAATGCACGTGTCTCAGATAATTATCTGTATTTCGCCACTCATCCAGATGATGGCGCCAATATTCAAGTTGAATTTTGAAATCTGTTTCAAGTTGTTCATGATTTCACTTTTGCACACTTACAATGTTTTTATTTTAACAGTATTTGGTTACTCAAAGTAAAAGTCATTCAAAACAACCGTGTGGGCTATACTATTAAGGTGAATGTGTATGTCATAAATTAAGCTGAGGTGAGGGGTTAGTTATTAGCCTATATATTTAAATATGGAAACCATGTCTGCAAAACTAAAATAATAAATGAAATACTGATGTCGATATTGAATCGAAATCATATAAATAAGAATCGAAAACCCAGCCCTAGAGTCAAATAAATGTACGTGATGAGTAATGTAAATAAACTATGAGGTATCAAATTCGCTGTAATACAGTAACAGAGCTCAAACTGTGAGAGCTTGTAGCCAAGATAAAAACGACCATGTGCATGTTGCTAATGAGAATGTGCGCTGTGTTGGAGATGTAGGCCTAGGCCGGTTTTCATCGCGTTTGTTGAGGATTGCAGCTGTCCAGTCATTAGTTTCCCAGCACACTAAACCAGTCCCTTGAGGAGGTCTCGCAGGAGATGAAGCTCTTTTTCAGGCAAGGACACAAACGGCTCTCACGTTCTGGACCGCTGCTGTGATAAAAGCGATGGAAAATCTGACTGCTGAAATCATGACTTCATAAACTACTGTGATTTACAATCATTGCTATTTCGCAGAGTAATAGAAAAACTACAAGAACACACGAAATAAAATAAAAATTAGACTCAACATGTCATCACATCAAAAACAAATAGATCTAGTGGTGAACGAGTGCTCGGTCCATGTTGATACAATACGTGGCCTATTTTTTCTATTAATGGCTTAACTAATCGAACATGTAGACAGAGTCATTGCCAAGTTCAACATCTCTTCACATTGTGGAAGGAAACGTGATATCTCCCATTTGCTTTGATTCCCTGATAGCACGCATACATCTGGCTTACGTCTATTTGACGTCTGCATTTACATCTTACAGACATCTACAATACATAGTTTGCTCATCTGCAATACGTCTTGGAGATGTCTGCTGTCAGACGTTATATAGACATCTTGAAGACGTCTGTAAGATGTTTATGATTTAGAATGGATGTAAATCTGCTCTTTCTAAGATGTTTAGCAGATGTTTTTACGCAGCAAATCTCAAGATCTTTAGCAGACGTATTACAGACATTCAAACATCTCCGAGACGTATTGCAGATGAGCAAACTACGTATTGCAGATGTCTGTATGATGTAAATGCAGACGTCAAATAGACTTAAGCCAGATGGATTGTGCTATCTCGGTTTATAAAGTTGGATATCGTAATCAGTAATAAAATATGGAAATTGAAGGAAAAACTATATACATATATATAAATATAAAACACGAACAGAACAGTTTGTAGTGCAGTATACTTTCATTGTGCTTTATTCTAGAGTCTAGACTCTAGATAGATAAAACAAAAAAAAATACGTGCTTTAGCAGTTCCGTACTTGACCAGCAGAGGTCAGTATTGGTTCACTATAAAACTCTAATCTCGTTTCCGTCAACACTCAGCCAGGGCTTTTTTTACCATAATGTTTTTCTAATTTACACTGAATAATGAAAAGTAATTTCAGTAAACGCTAAATTTAGCGAACTCTCTTTTTTATCTGGGTGTGTGTTTGTATTGAGAGCAATATGTCTTATACATTTAATTAAATTCTTGAAATGCTCTGTTTTTAACCTTCCCTTTTTCAGGTGGAACACATTTTCATTAATACGGACCTGTGTTTTTGGGCATTAACCCATAAGGAAGTTCAGATTTTTGTGGACCAAAACACATTTCAGAGACAAACTTTCCATGAACAGGAAGGAATTGAAGTTCCAAAGCTAACATCGCGTTCACGAAGGCTTTCTTTGTAGTTTAACCAAAAGCACTAACTGCATACTCTCGGCGTGCCAAGATTCAGAGAACAGTCTTTGAGGTTCTGTGAGACATTCAGAGATTATTTGTTATCTAATATTCATTCACTCAACAGCAATGTGGAAAGAAAGTCAAACTTTGATTATCAGTTTAACATCTGTTTTGTTTTCTGTAGGTCATTTCATCTCACATCTTGTAAGTTTTATCTTGGTGAAAAAATCTGTCCAATTTGTAAAATAAACATTTGGCTAAAAGATAGCAAGATGTACAGTGCATTGCACAGATCACAACAAAACTCTCCCTATTAAAACCAGAGGTTGTAATACAATTTTGTGCACATACGGTACAATTTTGCCATCCACATTTAGATGCATAATGCAGGATTAAGATTAGTTTGGTAGAGCATCAGAAACGTGAGAAAGTTTGGTGGCGCTCTGAAGGTCACTGGGAATATTACAGGTTGTGTGATCTGCTTGGCTGGAGACATCCTGTTATGCCGGGGAGGTGGGGGGATGACACAGTTTTCCTTTAGACAGGTGATAGAGTTTCCACACAAGAGCGAGGCGCTCTGTCTCTCCAGAGAATGAAGCCTCTTTGTGGCTGGATGAGGAAGGTCAAACTAGGAGAGGAGGTGATGAGATTTAGCTTTGACAAGAAAACATTTCACCACAACTTCCTATCGATTCTTTTGCTTCTCTCAGGTCTCCCTTTTTTCTACAGAACGTTTGAGGAGCGACTTGTGATTATTTTCAGTCATCGTCCTGAGTTTGAGATTTGGGATACTGATATTTTCTTCCCGGGTGTTTTTGTCTCTCCCTGATGCTGTTTAGGTGAAAAGGGTGGGAGCCACTGTCCTTGTCGACCGAACAAAAAGGTTTAGGTGAGCTCCCAAAGGCCATTGTTCTTTACAACGGCACACATTTTGTTGGTCTCCGGGGGTAAGGTGTGTTTCAGAATAGTGTCACCTGTGGAAAAACTCGGTGTCAGTTGTCACAACACGGAGATGATACAAATAAAACAACTTTCACTACACACAAACAAAACCAGTTCACCTGATAGAAAGTCCAGCTTGTGTTGTGGAAGATGATAGCTGATTATAGCTGCTTTTTCAGTGTGATCTTAGGGGACTTCATATTGATTTTATTCATTCGTATGAATCTGTAGGAAATCATTCATTGTAGATAAAACCTTTTGGTTATCTTGAAAAGTCCAAAAAAAATCATAATTAGCTGTTTTTCAGGAAAAGGAATAAACATTGTACTTTTTAAGTGATTAAATACTGTGCAGCACTTATTAATACTTTTTATGGGTAAGATATTTGCAAAACCCAGTGACAAACATAAAGGGTGACTAATTATATGGATTTAAGGCAAAAAATTAAAATCATAAAATATGGAGATACAAGGTTTCAGAAGAACAGTAGTGATATGGTCAAGCTGTTTTTTAGACAAGCTTTGTAATATCAGATAAACAATTTTCTGTAAACTGAAATACCGTAAAAAATATATTTTTCAGTAAAATTATAGGATATATATTCAATTGTTTTCCTCATTTTTCTTGTAAATGTGTTGTCTTTTTCTGTAAGTCTATAGTTTTTGACCGTATTTAAAAAATAAACAGTAAAAAAAAGAAATTTTGTGGTGCCAGAAAAAACTGTGAAATTAAATTTCCTCTGGTTTTCTGGTAAATTTGCGGTTTTTTTCTGAACTTTTAATTTTTAACCATATTTCACAAAAAAATCTGTAAAAACATTGAAAATATTTAAAACGTGAAAATCTGTAGAATAAATGTAAAATTGTAAAAAATTACAGATTTTTTTTACAGTGGTGGCTTAATAACTAGACCAGGTAAACCAGTTACCATATTCTAAAACACAACACAAGTCAACACAACCATCTGGATTTCCTAGAACTCGGTTCAAACTATTTTCTTCAGTCTTTTATTAGGCACAGGTATGTTCAGAAGGGGTGAGGTAAGTTATCAACCTTGACAGAAAGCTTTATAAAAAAGAACAGTTATTCATGACATTCTCTCTCTCTTCTTTTATGGGCCAGTTTCATTGCAAATATCTCTATGGGCTGCTTGAAAAGCTTTCATGCAGTGAGCCATTTCCCCTCCAGACAAAAACATCCCCATCCATCAAATGACGCTACAATGACGGCCACAGGTTGACAATGGGGATAATATTTTTTCTCCCACAATGGCTTTCGGTTCACCCCTTTTGGCGAAGTTCTGGCAACTATAAATACTCCCGGTTCCCATCGCTTTGGTTAACAGACGCTGCTCAGAGCAAAGATGAGACCTAGTGGCTTTAGGCTGGAGCTGTCAGCGCTCTACAGGGATTAGTAAGTCACAGTCCCTATATTGTTCTTCAGGCTAATGGGCACATGGAGCTCTGGCTTTTGTCTCAAAGTCCGTTGTGAACTTTAGAGATGTTACAAAAGGTATGACACACCTGTGAATGAGGATTAAACTCTCTTTCCTGGCTCTGAGCCGTAGCCTTTGGCTGTGTCCACCACATCAAACAAATGATCTTCCTGTCACCTTTCTAGTCACTGGTTACTTAGAAGTCATTTTGTCATTTTGGTAACCCACAAAAATAAGATTTCACACTCACAAAATGATAACCTTTTTACACCGTCTATTGGCTTTTGTGGAGACGGGAACATAATGATGAAACAAGAAAAGAGCACATAAAGAGTTTGGTTCCAAAATGAGAAAAATATATATTTTTTTTATTATGTTATAATGTTTTATTGTGTTAGTTAGCTGTATTTTTAAAATAAAAAAAAGGTAATATCTCATTTTGGAACCAAACCAAAAACTTTATTTTGAATGGCTCAGGTCTCCTCTCTAATAAAACCACACATCCTTACAGCAGATTCCACCCAACCGCTTTTAAAGAACTAAAGCAAATTTAAGCTTTTTTCTTTAATCCTCACTTTCAAAATGACAAGCAAAAAATGAGAAACGACTTGAAAAGAACATATACTCTGACATAGGTTTTGAATGTCTAAACAAGGCAAATTCAGCGTCATGGGTTTCTTCGTGCTGAACTTTTACTGACCGCATCCGAGAGATTTCACGGATATCAGGTAAAATGTGTCTTCCAAGAAGATTGTGCTTTATCAATGAATTATAATTATTCATTTCCTTTTCTTTGAATGGTCAAACAATTTGCAGTTTTCACCATTGTACTAAACAATAATGTATTAAAAAGCTATGGTTGTAATCTTTAAAGGAGTACTAATATCAAAATAAAAATTTCAATATTAAGG
Source organism: Triplophysa tibetana (assembly GCA_008369825.1). Lineage (NCBI taxonomy): Eukaryota > Metazoa > Chordata > Actinopteri > Cypriniformes > Nemacheilidae > Triplophysa > Triplophysa tibetana. The sequence goes on along the minus strand of CM017914.1, from coordinate 8,326,582 downwards.
AAGTTTAAGGATAACCATTGACAAGAATATGTCTGAAATACAACAGGATTGGAAAAAAAACATCTGACACACGAGACTGAAAGATTCAAATGTTTCTTAAAATTTTCATTTGCTCTCCATTCAATCTCATTGATGTCTATGAGAAATATTAATCTCAAATGTTACTTTTTTATGGGTCGATGTGAAAGTCTTCCTGGACTGTCGTGCCATGGACCAGAGTGGCACCTTAAACCATGTGGCATATTGAGGAGGTTGATGTTATTTTTTGACTTGCAACCACCTGGCAATGCAAAGCCTTAGTAACCACGGCACATACTGTAGCAACAGGCAAACACAACTCACCTTTGCTAAAAAATAAGATAATTAATAAGATTAATAAGATAAGATAATAAATTATCATAGTATTAATGTTAGATTAATGTTTCCCCTGCATTTCAACAATTGCTCTACCCATCTTTTATCTGTCACCAAGAGTTAAAACTGAGATCGGATACACAGTCTATATCATTGAGGTCAGTCATTGTTCTCCATTATGCATATTGTGAGTCATCAGCTGTACCCTTCGTCTCCTTTACTTTAGCTCACTAACATTTGTGTGACATGCACCAGTTTGCAGGCCATCATCTTTTATTCACACATGTCCATGAATAACTTATCACAGTCTACAGACTATGTTCTTTATACCTGATGAAGTGTATGAGGTGCGTTGTACATCTGCGTATATATGTGTGTGTACATGCGGAGGGCCTGAGGGTGATGGTGTAACCCCATGTCCTTCTGGAGGTCTTTGGGGCATGGAAGAGTCACAATGGGTGTGCTTGGGACTGTTAACAGCACAGCCAGTTAGCAACCACTGATGGATCTGCTACGTGCTTCTGAGACCAGGAGCCTCTTGGGCTGATAGTGTATCGGATGGCCTGTTAATTATACCAACTTCAAAAGAGCACGGCTGATGTCTGAGTATGTCACTGTGGGTGACTGAGTGTTCTCATGACAGCGTGTGTGACAGCGACTCTGCGTGTGGGCAGGTAAGGAGTCTGTCAGTGTGGATGGGCCACTGATGTGTGTGTGATTTTACCTGTGTGAGAATTCAGCTGATGGTCAATGGGGTCAGTCAAATGTGGTGACAAACAGGTCCATTAGTTTTTGTCATAAGATTTAGATGAGTTAACAGCATCAAACGCATTACAGAAAAAGGTTCACCCAAAATTAAACATTAACTACTATAGCATGCAGGAAAAAAACTTTATACATTTCTTTGTTCTGTTGAACACAGAAGAAGATATTTTGAAGAATGTAGGAAAGCAAACGGTTCTGGGGCACTTTTTGACTACCATTTTAATATTTCCCACTAGGGTAGTCAATGGTGGCCAAGAGCTGCTTGGTTTTAATCCTTCTTCACAAATATGTTTCCAAAAATGACAGAATTAATTTTTTTGGATGAACTGTTCCTTTAAGGTTTTTAAAAATAAAGTGGTTAGACTTTTGATCATTTTAATCATTTTTTATTAAAATTTGCAGTAGCACAGTTGCACTTTCTGAAATTGACGTTTAAAGTTTTTTTAATACTATGTGTTTTTTATTATATTGTCACATTGGGTAGAAATCTTGTATTCCCATATTTTCTGATTAATATTATATTTCATAAAAAAACTAAAAATTACATGTATTACAAACTTGATGACACAGTGTTTAATTATTTAAAAAAATCAATTTCCTAGGTAAAGGTTTTGAAATACCAAATTAATATTTGGGTCATTGGCATTATATTGTATAATGTTTGGGTGCTTTTTGGAGAGGGGCTTTTTCATTTTTGATAGGTCTGGAACAACCTAGACAGACAGGAAGAGATGGGCAGGAGGGGTAGGATCGGACCACGAGCCGGGGGACCTGAAGCGCAGCCGCGCCACACGCCTGGAACACTGTCACAGCCAAGAGCTCCGACATTTGGGAATGATTTTAAATGATCTGATGGCCTAATATATGGATTTTTGTCTGGTCAGTGTTGTGTTTTTTGTGAGACATAATCGACACCTTATAAGAAATATTAATATTTTATGAATTTGTCACTCATGTTACAAGCATTACTTCACTGGAGAAATAAAATTCCAATAAGGTAGAAACCGCGTTTAGTAAAAAACAATAACCTTAAAATAAACCTTCGTGATTATTAATAAATGTTCGATTTAAGAAGGTTTTAAAGATTTCATAAAGTACTTACAATTCCATCAGTAAATGTTCAGTAGATAAAAGTATGAAACGTTTTCTTTTTAGATGGACTAATAGTGCCAGTATCATTATCCCACAGTCTCTTCCTCGTATTGTCTTTGTGGTATGAGCAGTAATAATCTGACCAGAGGAATTTTACTGACAATTCCTAACCACAACATTATTTTGTCCCTGCAGGGCTCTTACCTCTACCTGAGGCCACTGAAATATATTGTCATATGTAGATTACATTGGGCTATTATTCACATGAACCCTTTCTGTGAGTCGACCATGAATCATTGGTGTCAACCAAAGTCATCCATCTTCATCAGCAAAGCACCTGGATTACTACAAATCAGTCAAATTCTGGGGTGTGAGCGAGAAGGTGTCCATGTGTGTGTTTTAATCTGTGTACGTTCAAATAGTGGGTGTGTACCTGAGTTTGTAAGAATGTGATGCAGAGAGTGTGTTTTAACAGTAGCTGTGGTGTTGTTTGTACGGCGTAATGCGTGTAACCGTGGTGTCAAGGGCAGGATGGACAGAGGCCCCTGACCTCCTCCCTGCTTCGGGACCTCAGGGGCTCTCAGGGGTCTTCAAGGGCCAACAGATCAAAGCTCAGGCTGGGGATGATTGAGTTGAGATGAGGGCTGACTGTTTGCTCAGCAACTAGCGCAAAGAGGCAAAGAGCAAGGACCGAGGCTCCCTCAGAACCTGCGCCAGGCTAATCCAGAGAGGACCGGCAAGGCCACGCATGACAAAGAGAGAGAGATTGCTTTAAGCCATATGAACACATTTTTCTTCCATAAGCTACTTCATTGACAGGGTTTTCTGACAACAAGGGCTTGACCTAGCTTTACTTTAATTCTTTGGATGATGCTTTGATTATATTTGTAAAGAGGTATGGATTTTACCCTAACACTACAACTTATGTAGGCTGCCCTTACAAAAAAATTGTGCTACTAGTAGGCCTCTACTTTTTGTATCAAAAAACTAAAGAGCACTTTCACTTTGTGTTCTTTACATAAAAGAACACTTAAGTATACTTTCATTTTAAGGTTTCTGACAGAAAAGGGACAGGCAAAAATATTTTACCAACAGTACTTTTACTCAGTATTTTAAAGGAGATGTACTTATAAGTATTCTAAGTATACTTGGCGTAAAGTTGTCTTTACTCTTTTGATTGAGTAGTCTATTAAGTACATTATAGCACAGTGTAGTATACAGTATTGTCTCATTAACATGTCCAGGCTTACAATGTGGTGTGTTACACGTAAAAAGTTAACTACTGTAAAAGCATGATGTTACATTTACTTAAAGTTAACTTTCAAGTATACTCACAGTATAATAACTACTACTACTACCATTGTTACACTTAATATACTGTAAAGTATAGGCCAATTTGGTCCCAAGTAATACTACTAATACTAGTACTTTGCTAGTTTACCCCAAAATGAAAATGTATTAACTCTCAAGTTGTTCCTATTCCACTGTATAACATTCTTTGTTTTGTTGAACACAAAAGAAGATATTTTGAATAATGTGGGAAACTACAAAGTTCTGGGGCACTATGACTAGTGTATTAGTTTTCTTTATTTTTTAGTCTGCTTATAAACAATCTTCCAAATATTGTTCTTTGTGTTCAGCAGAACAATTAAATTTACCCAGGTTTGAACAACTTGTGGGTGAGTAAACAAAGACCGTCTCTTTAAGTATCCTTAATAAAATGAACTTTAAGTATACACATTTTTTTAAGGGTACTACCACATCTCAGCTGGTACCTTATGGGTCTAGGAATAGCCAGGGTTGTAGGTTTGAATTGACACACAAACTAAGTCATAAATATGCACAAAAATACGATATTTTCTTCCAAACAAAATATTTTGTGGACACTATATTAATTTAAAACCAAAACACAAGCATGCAATATGCATAGAAATGCAACACAATGGCCACATGCTACAAAAGCAACAGACACCGCCATCAACAGGCCAATTTTAATCAAGATTAAAAGACAAAAACAGTTCCGACATAAAATAGATAAATAAAACTAAAATCTCAACATCTCAAGTGAGAAGCTTGAGAGGGATAACGGGGATAGCCGAGGGATAACGGAAGCTAGACATCAAAGTTAAGAGCGCTGTCGATACGGATATTTCTCTTGAACAAATGCATCGATACGCCTCAGAAGACCTCTGTTAAGACCACGGAGCCGGGTCGAGCATTTCTTTGATCGATGAATGCGCATTTTGGAGCTTAAAAAAGTCGACACCCATTCACTCCCATTCTACCGCTTGGCAGTAAAATGATATGTGCTATTATAACTTCGACTGCATTATTCTTCAAGAAGAAAGTCATATTCAGTCAGGATGCCTTGAGGGAGAGTAAAACACGGGGAAATGTTGTTTAGCCTGTGAAATATCCCTTTAACATTCCCTCTCAAACACTTCTGCCTCTTTTTCTCTGAAGCACACAAAAAGATCCTATATTCCACCATGATTCACGACAGCTTTTCTCTCTTTACTTTATAAGGTGACAAACCTTCACCAGTATATCATTGCGGCAAGTATCTGTGCAGTTGTGTCTCCCTATAGATCTATATGAAATGTTCATATGCTCTCCTCTGAGGTCTCCACAGTCTCTATGCCTTTTCCACATGTCCGATGTGGGCTTAATCACTCCTCTCAGCTGTGCTTTACGCCCACGGCCGTCTGCGTCTGTGTGGGAAAAGAAAGCCTATGCTTCTGTGCCGAAACCTTCCGGGCTAACAGCCATGGGGCATAACTCTCCATTTCACATGGGTATGATGTGTAATTGCTGCTTATGAAATTAATATGATTGATTGTAAATCATAGATGTCTTGTTGCTCCGTTTCACCCACATATGTATTAAGCGTACGCTATTTGTCATGAAAAAGTGTTGTTGGAAAATAATAAAAAAAAAACTGTAGACAACCAAAACGAACTCGGACACCACATACCTCTCTTCCAAAATACATTCAGCAGTACCAAAGATGAGTGAAACCTAAAGCAATCGCGCCAATATATCTGTAATGCGAGGGCCAACCATCGGAAAGTCGCAAAATTAGAAACGCAACACTCTTTGTGCATCTAATACGCCGACACCGGTGCTGAAGTTTGACAGGCTCTCTCGCTCGGGATTGTGGGAGAGAGGTGAGATAAAATCGGTCCATGACCTTTTCCTTCTGATTGGACACACACACTCCACACACACACACACACACACACATGTGCCTTTCTTCCTGGCACATTCAGCACTGGGTGGCACCCAAGAGCCAGGCAAAACAGATATTGGGTTGCAGACGGACTGACATAACTCACATGTTTTTGCAATTTCCTCTGCCTTCCGTGAAATTATGCAAATATTTTAGTCCCGTTTCCTTGAGTCTGGAACTGCAATTAAGACTGTCTGTTTCACTTTGTGAAGTCACTCGCAGACAGCTTTCACTGGATGTGAGGATTTATGCCAGTAATGTCACAAAGGTGAAACCTATTTCAGACTGGAGGTTCAATAGGTGAGGAATGGAGAATATACGCACTGTGATAAACTTCACAGCTCATGTAGAGTTACAAAGCAACTGACCCGTACTGATGTCTTGGACAACTTGAGTGTCTGAATAAAGAAGAATGGCAATGTGATTTTCAGCTGTTTCAATTCTGATGTAATGATACTCGGAAAGATTTAAGCACACTAAAGTTTTCAACAATACTTTAAAGGAACTTTAGAAATTGAAATTCTTTCATCATTTGCTCACCCTCAACTTGTTCCAAATCTGTAAACATTTAATTGTTCTGATTAAAACAGAGAAAGACATTTGGAAGAACGCTTGTATTCAAACAGATCTTGGCCATCAATGAATAGTAGATTGATTGATTTATAAATGTCTTTGTACTGTTCAAAAATTGTATTTTGAAGAATAAGCAAACAGTTCTGCATGCGGCACTTTGACTACCATTGTAAATGTTCCTACTATGGTACTCAGTGGTGCCCCCCAGAACTGTTAGGTTACAAGCATTCGTCCAAATATCTTTCTCCGTTCATCAGAACAAAGAAATGTATACAGATTTGGAACAATTCGAGGGTAAACGGTCCTCTTAAGTCAAAACCTGACAATAGAACAATGCGGCAACAGTTAAAGGGATTGTTAACCCAAAAATGAAAATTCTGTCCTTATTTACTTCATGTCAAGTTCTGTAAAAAAAAATTGTTCCACTAAAAAACGAAAGAAGATTTTGAAAGAATGTTTGTAACCGAACAGATCTGGGGCACCATTGACTTCTATTGTAAACTATGCAATTAACTATGGTAGTCAATGTTGCCCCAGAACGTTTGGTTTCTAAATAAATATATATTTTGTTAAACAGAACAAAGGAACTTATACAGATTTGATACAACATAAGGGTAAATTATAATTGTCATTTTTGGGTGAACTATCCCTTTAAGTCCTTTGGAAAACTGCTTGGCTGTCTGGTGCATCAATTAGGTCTAATCTGCTCCAGAGGTCTTTAAAGTCAATGCAATATGGGTAAAGTTGAGCTCATATATTGAATTGGTCTGAAAGGCAGGACTGTTTCCCTTTTCCTCTTCTCAGGGTGCTCTTTCTTCCTATAAAGATCTATTGGCTCGGAAATATCCCGTCACACAGAAACGACCGACCTGCAAATTCTGTTGTTGTCAGAAGGGGATCTGCGGAATTTCAAAGCGAAATCGATGGAGGTCAGAGAATTAATGTGTGTCTTTCAGTTCAAAGGTATAGAGAAGTAGCCCTCCGTTAGAAATGAATCTTGATCAGACCGAGACCTTTTAGAAAGAAAAGCATGTAATTGGATTAGTGAGCGTAACAACTCCATTAATTATCATATAATATTGATCTAAGGAGTGGTGAAAAAAGGGGTCAACAGTGAAACATTATAATGAAATGTTACCTGCGACTGCAAAACTTGTGGGCACTGGGTAAGTTAAACTAAAACAATTTGTAACAAATATACTGACCTCTTATATCACTCTGTGACATTTGATCATAAGGCATGCAGGATTTTTTGGATAAAGTTATCCATCTAGTTTGACACCCTCATTGAATAATTCCACAAATTAAACAATAAGTCACACAAAAATGCAGCAGACATAGACATATTGGGCGAAAGGAAACAAAGCATTCAGACCAGAAGATTAGGCTTGTGTGGAATACCCCCTAAGCAGAAAGTTCAAAGGGGAGCCACCTATTTCTGTCTCCCTATCTCTCCCTTCTTCTCCAGGTGGTCTATAGCCACCTGTGTTTCCTTTGTGTGCTTGTCATCTGTCTTTGAAAGGCTTTGTTACCTTGCCAGAGTGAGGACAAGTCCAGTGCGGTTATGATGATGGACCTTCTCTTCCTCCGTCCTGCCCCTCACAGAGAACTATTATAACCTTGACATCACCATGCAGTCATCCCCCAAAATCCTTATCAAAATACCAGTTTTGAGAGCCTGGGAAACTACTTTTATGTATGTGAGTGTGGACCCTGAATTTAGAGAAAAGAATGCTGGTTGTCTTACTAAATGATGATAAAGAAAAAAATACTTTATTCTCCTCCATTTCAATATTTTAATCTACTAATGCAGTTTTTGCACCAATGTCTAACATTTCCAAACTGATGTAAATGAAGCATCCAAGCCAACGGAAAATCAAGATCCTCATTCTAGAAAATTTCAGTCTAAAATTGTTCCTCTACAAAGTAAGAGTGAAACCTGAAATTGAGCAGGTGTAATTTGCGCCACGGCTAAAAATGATGTCTCGGAGGCATACGTTTGAACGCATATGTGCGTGACTCCACATACAGACACCAGCAAGTGTGAGTGTCTGCGTGCTGGGGAGGTGTCCAAGAGTGTAACTTGACTAAGACTATTGTCTTGGCCCTTGAGAGAGTCATCACTCATACACTCACACACACTACACTGATGAGCCACTCCTCACCACGGCCATTTTAGGAGCTGGAGGTATGAACATGAAAGAGCTCATAGTGTTGATGAGCTGTTCTTGCAGGTTGCTCAGGGCAGTGTCGTTTTTTACCTTGACTAATAGTGATACCTGAATAGCAGGGTGGCAGGTAAAATATCAATGGAGAGAGAACAGGTGCATGTTTGGAGGCCATTGTTAATTTGGCTCCAATTATATAATTAAATTTAATACATATTATATTCAATTTAAAAGATATATTTAAATGGATAAATGTATTCCAATTTTCGTTATGATTATTATTTCAATTTCAGATTTTAAACATGTATGTTTTTACATTTTTAGGTGATATGACATTTTTTGACAAGTTATAAACATACAAGAGATGGACAATGAGGGTGGAAATCAAATCTAAGGACCAGACAACCACCAAAATAAGTCAGAAACTGCATTTTTTTATACTTTATTTTACCTGGATAGTCCCATTGATAACAAAATCTCTACTTCCAGGGAGTCCTGGCCAAAATGGCAGCATACAAAGTTTCAAACAATTTCAGAAACGTACAACAAACAACCAAGCAAGATCATTTGCCCTAAATCCAGATAATTACAGATATGTTATTTACAAGTACATGTTTCCTTCAAAGTAGACCATACAAGGTTTTTTAAGATATTTACAGAAGGGATTGCAATACCTAAGCAACAACATCATGCAACTTTTCTAAAAAATCAACTCATACAACAAATTAAGCATTAAAGTAACAATACTATGGCCTTGATATTTGTCGTAAAACAATACAATTTAAATCAATTTGACCAAAGACTATGGTTACTTTAATTTAATAAAACTAGGTTCATTTTCATGAAGGCAGTTTTTATATCCAGTTCGGTTCTGCATAACAATCAAAAATGAAAATTCTTTGCTCAGTCATTACTTGGCCTACATTAAATGTATTTGTTTTATACCTAACCATCTTTTAATACCGTTCACTCACTCACATAACAAACTAACCTTCATAACATTTATTTGCGTGAATATATAAAAAAGTATAAAAATTCGTCGCATCTTTCTATGCTTTGCCTCTATTTTTAATAACGTATGAAGCACCGGCGCGTCCACGTACAACGCAGCGTGCAAATCGAAAGTCTACTAACGCCACGGGAGCGCGCAAACACACTTTCCCGCCTTTACTCAGCCGGAGCGCTGCATTGCGAACCCGTAACGCGAAAAAAAGCTCTAAAGTCATTACGACCTCCGTGACATGCTCAACATCGCAGGCCCCAGCAGCTACCCCATATCCCTGCTTTTTATTTACCCTGCATCCGGAGTAAGAGCGTGTTGATAAATGACGAGAGGGCGTCCAGGGACTCTATCCGTTAAGGACCGGGCCGCGCGATTTATGACGGCGCGCTCGCAGACTTCGCATGATTAATATGGCTCCTCCGTCCACCGCAGCTGATCGGGCGCAGTCGGGCTGTTTGGACAGGCAGATAACATCAAAGCGGCCTGCTGCTAGTGTTAAGAAAATACTGCATTCTGGGTCAGCGCAAATGAATCCACAAGGAGCCCGAAACTGCTTTTAATGACAGTTCCATCTATATATTATCACTTGTGCGCAGATCGGAACGGAGAAGGTCTGTTAATGGCATTTGCAAATGTCTTTGTCTGCACACTGCCTCCCAGTTTAAACGATAATGATGTCGCTTAAGGTTTATGAATGTGGTGTGAACTCCGGGTGCAGACATATGCTTTATTTGAAAAGCTATTTATTGTCTTGTAATGGAATAATGCCCCGACTAGACATGTTAACTATCATTTACAGTCCTGAAGCAGCTGAAAAGTAAGTTTTTTGTTTGTGGGCGGGCCCACTGTTTATATAGGAGGTGTAGTATAGAATAAGAATTATAGACCCATATAGTTTACTTAATTTATCAGATAGGAATTGATATGCCATTTATTGAGAAATAATGTAGTTAGTAGGCCTAAGTATTGACATTTATTTAAAACAACTAGAATATTATTTCAAAAAGTTTAATATATTAGACAACATTTAAAATGGCCACGTGACAAAAAAAGCAGGAGTGCAGGTGAGAGCGCTTAAGAGTTCTGTCACAAATTCACACCTGTTCCATTGATTACATGTGTTTTTGACAGGTCTGGCCAGAGGTGATAGAACGTGTGTTTGATCTCACCATGTTGGTCAGGAGAGCGAATATAGACTGAGGCCATGCTGTCAATGTTAGTGATGGGAATGAGGTTTTTCTCAGGTAAGAACATTGCCAGTCACCACAGCATTCACATTAGTCATTACCTCATGGTTGGCAAGTGTCACAAGTTTGCTAGATCCACTGCAAGCTAGATTCAACCCACAGCCTACCAAGGATGCTTAATACCATGGCCTATGGTGTTGGTCACAGCTAGTGTGCCCTTTTTTCCATATAATTAATAAAAAATAAGTTTGAATAGAAAATAGAAATGCTTTTAGGATCTCATCAGTAGATTTTATTTTATATTACATTCCTTATATCATTTTTCGACATGCTATTCTGCATTTGTTCATCATAGTGTGCATTGAGTGGTGTTTAAGGCGAAATATTTTTAAATATTCATAAAGGGCAATGAAAACAGTTCTGTGCAAAATCCGTCCTCATTCTTTTGCTCTTTTTTCCCAGAAGAAAAATACTGCAAAATATAAATGTGTATGAATGGAAAAAGTTTCATTCTCTATAGTACACTAGCATTTAAATTGCCTTAAAGCTAATAGACAGAACCACAAACTCTATTTTGGGAGATACCCTCCTTTTAACTCACTTGTATGACAATAACATATTTTCAATGGTGAAAATGTTTTTCAGATTTGCCCTCAAAAAATAATGTGTGTTCACATTTCATACATGACCTCTGTAGTCATATTTTACATTTTGGTTGCTTTTAAGGAAGGGCTGGGAGTATGCATGCTTTCTCACAAGGTCTGGTATGTCACACACTTCCTAAACCCACTGATGGGCGACTACTCTTTTTCCTTTGCCTTAGCACTACTTATAGCCTCTACTTAAGTATGCCAATTTAGCTGAATTCATGAAATCAATGGCTCACTGTTATCTGCCCATTGATGTAGAACTATGGCTGTGACTGCCCTTTCCCATGCTTCCATTCCGGGACCTCTGCTGCCCACAAACAGAGGGAACACCTGTTTCCAGCTCGCCCGGTCCCCCAGCACCTGAAATCTTAGCAATGGCTCAGGCTATTGAGAGGCATCCCCGTGATAAGCCCGCCCCAGAGATGGACGGCGGAAACTCGATAATGAAAGGGGATGCCTAATAGATGAATCTGGTGCAATTTGCCAAAACACGCCCTGCTTTTCTCAGGAAAATTATCCACACTTGTAATAGGAAGGCCATTGTCTTGGGAGGGTTTGTGCTTTATCTGGGTATTCATTATCTGTATTACAAGAGCATAATGAGCTGCAGAAGAAGGTGTGTACATTTATGGATAGGGGGAGGAGTATTGGTGTGAAATTAAAAGTATTTTAACTAATATCAATACTTTTGGCTTGTAGTCAAAGCAGAATCATACAGCCATGGTTTTTGGAGTGACCTTTGCATCTGTGCATACCATATAGTGACAGCTAAACACCAAAAGACAATCTTTTTTTTTCTCTAAACTGATTTAATGCATGCATTATGGCCATTTTATATGTATGACATAAGTTAATTAGAAGTTGATTCTAAATCAAAATTTTTGTTATATTTAAAAGTTACTGCCTAATAATTAATAAAACTTTTTTGTGTTTTATTTAAATAATATAAAATAATATTTTATTCTTTTTTATTTTATTATTATGTTTAAAAAATATGTATATAAAGGTGCAGTTTGCACCAAATATTATTTACTCACCTTCACATTATTCCAAACCTGTAAGGCTCTCGAACATCTGTGTTACAACAAAAGATTGACTACTACAGTTACTATTTAATTTCATTGTAATGAAACATATTTTAAAAATGCCAATGAGAGCTGCCATGGACTAACACTCGTTCCCTTTTCTTGTGTTTGGTAGCATTACATTTAATTGCATCTGAAGTATATTTGCTTACAAATATTTTGAGAAAAATAACTCTTTATAACAATGTGGTGACATATGTATGTAAACATGCGACACAGCAACTTTACAGTAGAAATTCAGTAAAACACATGATTTAAGCCTTAAGACCTTGCTGTTTGACAAGAAGTACACATAGTTGCTCCTTAGAGAGCCTCACATCATCTCGGTCCTTTTCTTTATTGGTCATATTTCACTTACACCCCTCCTGAGGGTGAGTAACCTTCCTCATACCTCCTTTGATGTCAACGGGATGTTGAAGCACTATTTGAAATCCTCGCTGACCTAGCCAGCCCCTACTTGTTCAAACGGGGTTATAACGACAAATTCAAAGTCCGATTTTGAGGGCGACCTTGACGGCACCCATTATCATAATGTCTGAAGGGGAGGCGTCCTGGCTGTTGCCTAAATTGCAGTTTAAAAACATTTTTGTCTTCATGATCACTCCTCTTTCACCTTCAGTAGTGTGTGTTTAGTACGAAATGGCTGCTATGGGGCTCATTTCTCACTGATAAGGTCCCTTATACAGCCAGACTCCAAAACCCACTTTGAATGATATTGTGGTGATTTTGGTTACAAAATGTTGTATTAAATAGCTTTCAGTTTTATAAACGACTAGTTTTACATTTGAAAAAACAAAAGGGTGCCTATATCAATGCAAAATTGTCCAGGCTTAAATTCACAAATGTTATTTTTAACTAGCTAACTACGGAGTGAGAGCCTTTATCACTGTGTTCTTTGAATGACAGCTTAATGCTTAATTTATTCTCCATCTCCTTAAAGTACTATTAGTCTTATTGCTTTCGTGGGGAAATAGATTCCTGAGAGGGGATCTTGCTGAAGACATCCCGTTAAACTGTCTTCACCTTTCCACATGGTCTGTGCACTGCGGCAGAGACTTTTGTTTCTTCTCTTGTTAGACCGACTGTGGGACTGCTGCATGTGTCGATGTGTTGAAGGAGAGTTTTAAGGGCACATTCTGAGCTGTATTGATCTAGAGAATCAATCAGAAGGAGAGAGAGACAGAGAGACATTATCTTTTAGCACTGCAGACACGCAGTCGAGATGGGCACTCATCAGGAGTAAGGGAACAACGTCTAATACATTAACTTGAGAAGACAGAACAGCTTCCCTCCCGTTCTCTATCTCCTTCCTCTTTCCTACCCTATTAGTCCCAGGGGCTCAGTTAAGGATGCTATCACTCTATACAGATCCCTCCATCAAACGCTGCCACCCCATTTATCTCTCACACTTCTAAGCTCTTTATACCTCTCGAAGAGGACATCCAAGACACACATACCAAAGATAACGTGGAATGCTTACAGTTTCTTCAGTACAAAGTACTGTCTACACTTGGTGAATGCATTGGAGGGTTAGGGTACTCTTAATACTTTTTGAATGAGTTATAACTATCGGTTCTGCTTTATTTATTCCTAGTGTGGTGAAAAGCATATTCATTTTAGACCAGCATTTCTTAACGAGTCAAATATAAACATGACCTCTGTCATTTTTTTGTGATGTGATATATTGCCGTGGTGTCTATATGGGTGCTTGTTTGCACATTTTATAACTACTGTTTATTAGAGATGCACAGATACTAAATTTCTTAACTTTCTGAATGCTATTAATTCATAAAATGACTAATATTTTAAATCAAACTAGTGATGTTCCTTAACATGTTCTACATGAAGAGCACAAATTAGTTTAATTTTCCTGTCTTCTTTTGATTGACAGGATATATCAGCCCTGATCATTGGCTGCTTGTAATCTATTGGCTGAGAGCCGATAGTGTGAAAAATAGCTTTTATCGACCGATTCCGATAATTGGTTTTGCAAAACATTGCCTTTTGTGTTTAATAGAATTTCGGCTAATTTGACGAAGTACTACAGTCCGATTGCTTGGTACTTTATGCTTTGTTTCATATATTGTCCCCGAATAAATCCGCTCTATGGAAAACTGCAGATTTCCACTAAAACACAAAGTCAACAGTGAAAGAAATGCGTCTTCCTGTCCAGCAAATGCCACTAGTCCAATTCATATCTGAACAAAAGCCACTGTTCATAAGCAGACTATGATGCACAAGTGTCTCGAGACTCTAGCTTGAGTGGGGAACCATATGCTGTCACAGAAGACCAACAGAGTCTTGTATTGAATGCTGAGTTGAGCTGGGACTTGTGTGGGAGTCGAGGAGTGGGTGGAAGGGGAGAGATGAGGGACGGCTGTGGTGTGGGAGGGCTTGTCAAGGTTTTTCTGGAAGGTTACAAATCAAGGATTTCTGAACCCTTCCTTCTTCTCAGATTCACTCTCTGGAACAGACGTGTGTTTGAGAGGCGACTGTGTTAACTTGGCCGGCCTGCTTTTTATTGGAGCGCCGGTTAAATCAATGACACATGTTGAGGGTGAGCTGTCAGAATCCATGCCGATCTCTTCTCAACTGGCACCAGTCCATCCAGCCACACTCCATCCACCACAACTAGCGACGGGGTAAACAAACTCTCCCCCGCAAATGTCAGGGATGTCAAGGGATAAAAAGCTGTGGGCTGCTCGGCGATCGTAAGAGATTATGATTCGAGTCGCGGGCGAGGACGTATAGTGGATTTTAATTGTTTGTTGCGTGCTGTCGAACATTGAAATAGTTTGTTCTAATTATAAATCCCATGTGATCTGTCTGTATGGGCGTAATGGAGTATTACTGTTGTTGCAACCACAAAGCAAGCCAATAAATGTGGCTTTGCTGCACAACGATGGTATTTTCATTCATTATGTAATTTCGAGAGTTTGGTAATGATGCCCTTAGTCTAAGCATTAACCTTTATCAGGCGCCGATGAATAATGCAAGATTCTGAGACATCCCGTCAGAAATCTGATGTAATCCATTTTTCCTCTGTACAGTACATGAAGCACTTACTGTAATTATGATGATTTGTACTTTTGGTTTGGCAATTTACGTCTCAATGGATTGATTATCGTTTTGGGAGACAGCCGTATGAATCTAACCGGTTTATGGAAAGACAGATAGAACGCAAATTAAATTTTTTCATTTTTCTTAGAATCATGATTAGATCTCGGTGAAATACAGCCTTTGAATTTTTTTGCGTGTCATGACTTTGATTTCTTTAATTGCATAAAAGTTGATTTTTGTGTTTGGTGCACGTTTGGACCCAACGGTCTTAACGTTGTTCAATTAGTTCCACAAGGTCCTTTTCGATGGATAGGCCTCCAGTCTGATTACATTGAACAGTGGGTATTTCCTGTGTTTAAACCCACATATGGATCGAGTAAGGTAGTGGCTGTGAGGCTACTGTGTTTGCTATATCTTAATTTCAGATTTAAAAGTGATTTTGCTTTTTCTGCTTCAGCAGGTGCTGAGGGAGATTTCAAATGCATAGTGCAAGGCTGCAACTTATGCAAATTTCCAAAGACAAGCGTGGCTAAATGCGGTTCATTTCCCATGGTTCCTTACTGTATGGTTTTTAACCACGCCCACTGACCCTGTAAGCACTTATTTGTGGTCACGTTTATATTATTCTTGGAAAAAGTGCACATGACAAATGAAAAGAATCTGTTTGAAATCATCCTCTTGCAACCAGAAGCGTCACAATCAAGTTTGTTCCACAGCATGCACTGGTGTTGGATTTTATGACTGGACTTATTTCATCTCTATCAAGCTGAGTACAGTGTCTGTCCCATGAGTCAGTAGTCTAGGAACAGCCCACCATGAAATTAACTGGAACCAGAACTAGCCCTAATGACTAAACATGATGGTACCTGCATATAATTTCTCGCAAAAGTGTAAATATGTGTTTTGGAGTGTAGAAATGAACATATCGTGTATGGTAACACTTCGGCCACATTTCACCTGTAGGTTTTGTGATTCCAGGTGTATCATATTTACATTGCTTTTCCTAAGTTGTACACACATGATGCAAATGGTCTGGCAAAGAAAAATGAGAGCTCGTGGGTGTGTGGGAGAGCCATTTTGGTCGCATGTGTATTTATAAAATTCATTGGGATGTTAAAATGATTTACACGCACTGTCCTCTTGCTGATAAAGTCAGTGTATTGAGCTGTCAAAATTAGGCAATTTTAGTTATTTGGTATTCAAAAATATAGTTATTAAAACAGGTTTCCTACTTAATATTGTTTATTTATATGCCTTAAGTTGCTACAGTATGTTGCTTGGCGGATGTAAACTCTCTACAGTTGGAGCATTAATTATTTATTTTAATAAGCTATGGTAAATTTTAATAGTAATATGTAATGTAAGATAAAAAATATAAATAATTTTGTTGAAATGGCATGTCTGTATGGTTTGAATAGGATTTCACAGTCTCTGTGTGGTGTGCATGTTGAGCCTGGGAATATTAGCAGTCAACACCTGGCCTTTTTTCCTCATTTCATTGTGGTAAACAGAAACAAAGGTGAGGGGCAAACATATTTCACCGTTTACTTGTCAAAACTTTGTATTGTGGAGCAGAACTCTTGGGTAGATTCTGGGTTTTTATATTCATGTTCTTAATTTCCTTTTTTACTGTAAACATAGACCGTGTTACATATACATGTAAAATAATAATACAAGAATTTTAACATAGTAATTTAACGTAATTTAAACTTTTTATTGTTTTTTGTTTGTTTCACAAATTATTAATGCATTTCTTGTAGATACAAAGCCATCAACTTCATCTTTTTCAATAATTTAAAGGGATAGTTCACCCAAAAATGAATATTCTGTCATCATTTCCTTAATTACATTTCAAATCCGTTTGACTCTTTCTCTTCTGCAGAACACAAAAGAATTTTGAAGAATCTTTTTTAACAGGCCGTCAATGCTGTTGGGTTACCAACATTCTTTAAAATATCTTCTTTTGTGCTCCGCGGATAAAAGAAAGTCTCACAGTTTCAAAATGATATGTGGGTGAGTAAATGATGACATAATTTTCACTTTTGGGTGAACTACCACTATAATTCATTGAATTTCTTTGGTTAACGGTTGCAGTTCATTATTCTCCAATATGGCCCTTGATGATGTCTGAACTCGGGCACATTTGCTCGCTGTTTTTCCCTTTACCTGTAAAAGTATTTTCTTTGGCTCCCAACCCTTACACCACATCTCCAAACCCAAACTAACAGAGTATTTGGATAGGCAAAGCAGCTTATTAACATTTCTCAGTGACCTCAACCGTCCAAATGTTCTGCGGTACCTTTTTTTAGCGAATTCCTAACACAGAAATAACACGCTCAGGAAACGTGTAACTTCAAAAATGTGCTGAAATTGTAGGTAGCACAATGCTACATAACACGATTGCGACTATTTAAAGTTTTTAGATACTGTTTTATCTTTTATCTTCATTTTTTGGTTTGTCTTTAGTTACAAAGAAAGATGACAACTTGGATATTAAATATCACAAATGACAAATTGGCTTGTTTTTCTGTCTGCGTCTACCAGTAACACACATCCTGTCTTGTAGAATAACCACAAGGTGTACAAATCTTAATATCCTTGTGTTACTTGGCCAAATGTCCTCATATAATAAATGTGCATGTTTGGAACCTAAGGATGAAATAACAAGAAGCAATGAAACGACAAACTAATTACAAAGAAGTCTATTTATCCTTCTTTTGCTTGAAAAGTAAACATATCCTTGCCAGGTGAACGTTATTTTATATGTTCCGTAATAAGATAGGACAGTAATGCCAAACACCTACCTTGAAAATAAAATACATAATAAAAATTACAACAGCGTTGTCTGATCGGTCATGGTAATTGCCCTATTTAGCCACAATAGCTCAGGACTCTACAGTTCAGATGCAAACAAAGTCACAAAAAACAGATGTTGCCTCAGATCCCTAAATTATAAAATGAAAAGTGCTTGTGACAAAGAGAGGTATATCCTCCAGCGGCCCTGTCCGTTGAAAAAATAAAATAAACAGCCATAACGTTGTTATAGTTTTACAATTTCATATAAATCAAAAGTTATAGACACGCTGAGACTGAAAGTGTTTAGCCCGTCAAGCCGTCGTTTAAATAGCGTTCAGAGCATTGGGTGATACACAGGGACCTCCTCCTGCTAGTTGTACTTCCTGCTAGTCTCCTTCCACAGAAGTGACCTGATACAGCTGCAGGAAACTGCCAGTAAGAGCCCTATCAGATCGACAAGGACGAGAGAAGAGACACGAGAGGAAATTTTCCTCGCTTTCTTCCGCCCTTTGACTGTTTTTGGCTTTGACAAGTCTGTATATCAACATACAGCAGTAGCACATAGGAGTGTTGTAGACTCGGAGGCCCATAAGCGATTTAAACGCAGTACATCAGTCATCTAACACTAAGAGGATGGTCTGCAACTGGATCCCTGAACATCCATGGGAACATGAAAACATGGCCAGTGATCACATCAATAACAAAGTTATTGATCACAGGGTTCAGACTAATCAAATCGAGCCCTGGTTTGTTTGAAGTTAAATACGGGCTGCAGCGCAGTTTATCTGTTCCGCTTTTGGACTTTTGCGCTGGCCGCCCACTCAAATGTACATGGAGGGAAAGTGTTATTTGTATTGTTAAATTTACATTAAGCCCTATTTTAATTGCATCAGCTGCTAAACAGATCTCACAATAATGGCCCTAACCGAGAAAATTGCGATCATCTGTGAAAGGGCCTGCAGTATAATGGACAAACCCAATTAATCTAATCTTGTTGTGTTCCATTATGGCTGCACTTTATCATTTCAACAGATGGAGCATGAAGAAATTAAGAATGTGCTCCTGCCAAGCGCTGCTCACTCACAGACGCATTTCTCTCTGATGGTAACGCGTTGGTGTTCGAGGCCGTCTCCGTACGCTCCTAAAGAAGTGATCCGCTTACAGATGAAGAATGCTATCTTAACTGATTCTAGACAAGAGATTAATTGAAGAAAACTTTTAGTTGGATGAGGCAAGTGGGATTGATTAACAGTTTTGAATGCGAGATCGAGATAACTGGAATTGTGGGGGTTAATGTCGGGTCGTCCAAACGGCTTTTCACATCTAAAAATAAACAACTTACCTAGTCTGTACCATTGACAGGAAACAAAGTGCGATCGATTTGTGTGGACGTTGTTCAACTTTCGGACTCTGGAGGATGTTTTTAACAAACATTTTATTTTCGTATCATAAAACAGACATTTGAATGAAGAGAAGACATAAAAATAGGTCAATTAAGAAACATAGTGTGCAAAGTGTTTTTAAGCAGCTTCCTCTAGGGGGCATATTACAATCAATATTAAATGCAAGAAAATGCACACCAGGGGTAATCCGGCCATAATGTGCCGCTATTTCTATTTCTACGCCTGAAGGCAAGCATGGTCCCAGCTAATATACTGGGATTTTGCAGTTATTTTACATTAACTCTATGAGGCCCTTTTCAATCTCTAGAGAATTATTAAACTACATTAAGTGTATAAATAAAGGATAATTTGTTAGTGAGGCGAGCAGATAGGGACTCATGTGCAGCGCATTGTTAATTTATTCCAAAAATAAACATGGGTCAGCATTACTGTAGGATCACAATTTTTTCAAAATTAAGTGAAATGTGTTAATGCAAATGTGTACAAATGTATGCAAATAAGTATTTAATCATATATATAGGTTGCCTCTATCAACACAGTAATGAATTAACAAGAAATAGACTT
Organism: Triplophysa tibetana; assembly: GCA_008369825.1. Classification (NCBI taxonomy): domain Eukaryota; kingdom Metazoa; phylum Chordata; class Actinopteri; order Cypriniformes; family Nemacheilidae; genus Triplophysa; species Triplophysa tibetana. Next base: position 8,306,653 of record CM017914.1, on the reverse strand, counting down.
TTGGATTTAACTTAAAGGAATAGTTCACCCAAAAATTACAACTTTTTTCAAACCTGTAAGAACACAAAAGAAAATGTTGAGGGATAATGCTAATCGGACACAAAACCAGTGCAAGTCAATGGGTACCGGTACAAACAAGTTTGAAATGATGACATGATTTTTGGGCAAACTAATAAAGCTTAATATCTACATTACAATGCATGAATTGTTCACCTTAGTAGTGTAAATAGTTTATACAGTAAATAACATACCCTAAGTTACATAAACTTTAAAAACAGTATATGAACAAGTACTGTATGTCTAATTGTATGATCGTAAAAAAATTATTTTACATCTAAAAAAAAATTCCACTGCAAAAAACTCCAGCAGAAATGTAATTAGGACTTCTCACTTACATTTACATTAAATTTATGCATTTGGCAAACGCTTTTATCCAAAGTGAATTACATAGCATTGAACTATACATACAATTCACAATCATGAATCTAAGCACAGAACATATTACACTCACCTAGTCTTTTCATAATTCTGCAACAGTTAAATCAATTGGGCAAGATATTTGTCTTCTCTTAGACTAACATGGCATAAGAAAATTCATTTAAGCGTGGTATGAGTCTAACCAAACATGTTTTGGCCCACTGTAACAGTGGTCATTGGGTTTGGTCTCAGTGTAGCTTGTGTGGTTGACACACTAGCCCTCTCTCTGGTTAGGCACGTAACGTCATCAAGAGTATGTGGTCTCATTAGCCCGCCGGTGTCATTACATGCAGTTCAAGGTTGTGCGGCAGCAGAAGTGGATTTGTGTAATAATTCATATCCGAACGGAAGGCCTGGTTTTCTACTTGATTAAACCCAATTTATTTCTGTCGTTTTACTGTTTCGGTTAAGCTGTGCAGATGACAACACCATTTGTGGGCTTCACACTTTCTATTGGTCAATTAGAATAACACAGTGTACATATAAAATTTAATGCAACTATTGTAATTGAATCAATCTAATCAATGACAAAGTGGGTGTCAACATCTGTTTCATTGAACACGTTTAAAGAATGAAAGAAAAATCATTTTTATTTATCCTCTTGTCATTCCAAACCTGTCTTAATGTCTTTTTCCTGCAGAACACAAAAGAAGAAATCCTGAAAAATCTTGATAACCGAACAATGGTGGTACCCATTGACTTGCATTGGTTGAATAATGAATAAGTACAGTCGTTACCAATTCTCTTCAATATATCTTCTGTTATATTATTATTTAGGGTACATTTTATTAAAAGTATGATGTTATGGGTGTAGTTTTGTGTTGTGAAGCTGTTTTGCTTTAAGCGCTCTAAGTGGTTACTGCATCAATTCCAAGACCCACAAAGCATTTCATCAAATGAATTATCCTGAATCCAAATGTGTTTTGGTGCCACTTTGAAGTTTCTTCTTTTTCCGCTTTTACTGGCTCGCTGACTTTTCTCTTTCAGAGCTGTGTCCTTGGGCAGCCTTTCATGTACTGTGAAAATACCATGCTCCATTTATCTTGAATTGTCTTCACGTGTTGGCTGAGGTCTGGGCCTCCACTTTTAAAGACCTCTGCTCTGCACCGCTGTACCTCAAGTCTGTGGTTCAGCGTCAGAGTCAATGTTATGAAGACACTGGTTAGCCCATTTCATCAACTTCTGTCATCAAAAAACGATGCAGTTTGAAATTTTACATAAATGCTGCTGATCTGAGCACATTACAAGAGCAAACAAGTTTGTATTGACATGATGCCCAGAGTTGTGGATTAGTCTGTTATAGTTTTTTTTTAAATCTGTAGCTTGTGAAAGGTTTACGGCAATTTAGCCTATAATGTTTTCTGTACACGGCAAGGGAAACTTGGTATCTATTTCATGTCATGGTTTTATCCTAACACCCATGTGATCGGGTGTAATTGCTTCAAACTACTATTATGATGTTCAATAAGAAAAGAAATGCACGGCCAACGCCAGATGTACATTTCAATATTTCATTCTCAATTCGTCGTGTTGTCCGCACAACCTTCTTACTCTGGTGTTTCCTTTCAGTCTTAAAAGTCTCTGTTGTTTCAGTGAGACTAATTTGCTGTCAGACATGCGGTGCTTTTGCAAAAGCAGGCAGACTCCAGAAATTAATTTATCCAAATAACCAAGCCCTCCTGGGCCATTGAGTCGGGGACACTGAAATGGCCTAAGAAGGCAAAGCTCCCTTTTGAAGTCTGGAATGTTTTGACTGACTTAAAACAGGCGACTGGAATGAACAGATCATTTTCCCTGACCCATGGGATTTTTAACCATTTTCATACATTACGAACAAAGCAAAGAGAGAGCGCCTTGACTGATATGTGTAGAGTTAGCAATCAGAAGGCAAGGAGAACAAAGTGAAACTGATTTGGAATGGAGAGTTGGAAAATTTTGTGGCTTTGTTTTGTATATAAAAACAGGCTTTAGGCTATGTGTAGGATATTCGATGTAGATGATGCTTTCCGTTTTTAGGGGGGAGATCTTGGCTTCTCTTAATTTGCCACAATTATAGAAAATGAAATTACTTTTAGGCAATTACTTTAATGAATCCAAAAGGTTGAGACCAATAACAGAATGCTTCTAGGCAATTCCATGCAAATGTCAGCATTGAGATGAAATTAATCCAGTTTATGCCAAACAGTACACCATACTGGTCAGATGTCTATATTTAGCTGTTTTAAATATCCATGTGAATTTTTTAAGTTCTTAAAGCAATTCTTGTTTTTAAAGTGTAGTTTTCCATAGTCAGGTAAGTGAATTGTCACATCCATAACAGTCCATATTCCTCAAAAATGGTTGAATGAAAACAAAAATACATTTGCTTTACGTTGTATAAAGAACTACCCCTTCTACATTTGTTGGGTATTTATATTTCTCTGATGTCTTAACTCAGGGTTTTGGGGAAATAAAATCAATACATGATAACTATATTCCATGAGAATGTATATTTCCGGTTTTGACTGAAAATGTCACATCCATAGGACTGGAATAGCCCTTCTTGTTTTCCATTTTTATACTTCAATACAATTTTCATAAAAAATAATATAGCAATTGAGTTGACAAGATGTACATGCATTTTAGCATTGCTTACTATCAGATGTATGTCCTTTTATCAGTTTAATGCCACCAATAGCTGACTTGTTCAATACTGATGATCCATGTTATACAAGCACGATTTTATTATTTAATTTGTTTTGCCAAATATGTTTACTTGATATTTTTACCCTGATATGTAAACTAGTGCAGCGTACTACAATGGATTCCAGATTGTTTTTGTGCTAACTTATATTCGGTTGAGATCTGCCCTCGGACTACTCTAAAATACTGAAATGCAGTATAAAGGACATAAATTACTAGGTAACTATACTCTAAAAGCAACCTCTTGTTGTCTGCAAAGTTGCTATGGTAAAAAGGCACAAACAGATGGAATAATATTATTTTAAAGAATTAATCAAATGCTCATTTAACCATTTTTGGTTTTATTTGCACCCATCTCTCAATATTAATCACGTTCAGCAACATTTGGGCATATTTTCAAAATGCATTCATTTGTTATTGTCGGTTAACAAAATAATTTGGCAGGGGAGAAATAGGAACGAATGTCGCGCTTATAAATCATTCTTATTAAAACTTGCAAACGTGACAATTATTGGCAGCACAGTTTAAACAAGCCCGAGCGCACAGAAAAACAGGCAGCCTTGAGTTAGGGGCACTTAAGTTTCCACCTTAATAAATAATTCACTACTCTACTGTCATGAGTTGCAGCGGGTTGAAATCCCTAATGACAGCTTTTTATAACCTATGACTCAGCTAGCCATTACACTCCTGACATCTCCACACAAGACCACATCCCTTCATCCAAATGACCGTTCTCTCAGACTGCTCCTGATTCTGGAGTGCATCTATGAATTAACTAAGCGCTCCACTTTCTATGAACTGAGTGTTGCAAACGGTTTTGGCCATTAATGCAGCGAATGATTATGATGGATGTTTGCAGGTTAGAAGTGGCTGAGGTTTCAGCTTTCTGGACCAAAACCTGGGATTTTTACAAACTGATTGTACTATATTAAGTCACTTGTTTTAATCTGCAGCTGAGTGCCAAGCATTTAGTCTGGAGATTAATTTTTCTAAGTGCGATGCGAAAACAAACCGAGTGCTGAAATGAACCGCAAAGTTAACTCATTGTAATCAAATTGTCATCTACGGTTGTTGTCTTTGTTTAGCCTACAGGTTTGTAGGATCTCCACCCCCTACTGAAGACACTGTGAGGTAAAGCTGCTTTACATCCTTTAATAAGTTGATGCCATCTTTTCTCAGCTTTTTATGTGGCTGTAAATTTCTTTTTATTCCCCCACTGTCTAAATTCTATTTGAAACGTATTAACATAAATAATGAATCAGAGCATATAGAGTTTGAATTGTGCTAACCTGATTTGGTGTATTACTGTAAGTTCTCAAATGTTGCCTGTTCAGTATGTAGTGAAATAATTGACTATAAAAAGAACAAATTACTCAAGGCTTTATTGAGTCGTTCCCATGAGTTAACCCTGGAATATAAATCTGGTGGTGGTGATTAAGGTTTTGACAATAGAGTTAGCACAGTGTAGCCGACAAGGGCAAGTTAGCCTGCAAAGTAATTTACTGTACAGTTTGCAGGTGTGGCCTCCTACTGCGCGAGAGACCACCATAGGAACTGATGAATGTATTTGCCAGCAAAACACTTGTGGGAAAAAAATCTATGATCGGTATATTCACGGCTACCGTTTATGCAGTTCTATATCGCTCCTGGCTATTAGGGATTTGATTCAGTTCAAAATTATTTTGAATTATTATAAAAGAGAGATTGACTGTTTTGACAACTTTTTATTGTTGACCTTTTTACGTCACCGCGCGCCTCGTTCTCTCACCACAAACTATTAATTATGAAATACTGTAGGTCTCGCTCATTTCGTTTTACAGCGCCTTCCTGTTAAACGCCGTGTGAAGGGCTGCTGTTTTTTATTGGGTGTGTAAAGTCAATGTGGATGTAATGCCCCCAGCCTCCAATCTCTTGCCCATTATGTCGTGTGGGGGTGATAAAAAAGCATTTCTACTGTTTATTTGCACTTTCACTATTTTTTTCGATTTATAATTAAAAAATGTTATAGAATTTTTAGAACATTACGGCAAAAAGTATCATTGCTTTTCTTTAATACTGTCATTTGCCAATTGCTCTTGTGTTTTTTATAAACTTTTTTTGGATAAGTCACTTTAATAGGAAAAGCTTCTTTATTAAGCAGATAGTCAGAAGAATCGGAAAAGTTTAGTCTCATTTCAGTTATATGCAGCGATGCAACGTAATAAATAAAACTGCTATATTTTTATGCGAATGTGAATAATTTTCCCGATGATGTTGAAATTAATTAAAGATTAAAATTTAAGTGTATGCCATGGCTGAGGTGCTAATTGTATACAGGTCAATCGTCCACGTATGAATTAAGAATCATTCATTTCGCTGCATGTCCTTCTAAAACCTTGTATCTCCATATTTTGTGATTTTAAACATGAATCTTTATTAGTCACCATCTATGTTTGCTACTGGATTTTGCTAAAATTTAACCTTTAAAAAGGATTTAAAAGTTTTCAACTTTGAAAACACAGAATTTAATCATTTTAAACGTACAGTGTTTTTTAAATTTCCCTAAAATACAGTGATTCTGGATATCCAAGCTTTGGGAATGACACCAATGATATATTTTTTAATATCTGTGTTTTTTCAATAATAACAAAGCAACATTTGATCCCAACTGACGATCCCATACTGGGTAATGGTTCAGTTCTAAGAATATTTACAACCCTCCCAAATTTGACCTTTTAATAATCAAAAGTTTAAAAATCAAAAGTTTTAATAATCAAAAGTTTAAAAAACCCACTTTTACCATTTGTTGCCCAAAAAAAAGGAAATTGTTTAAAGTCTTATAGAATCTGTATTCTACCCTCAGAGAGTACACTGCCCCCCTCTGCCGGGTCCCGGTGCCTTGCCTCCCATGAAACAGTCAACTCTTGCGGATAAATATATTGCTGGAGGTAGAGCAGTGATTGTTTCCCTGTATGTCGCGGGATTATCGGCTTCTTGTTTAGGTCACATCATTTGCCATCCTGCTGAGACCTCTGGAATAACTTACGCAGCCCTGATCCCCACTGTCAGCACCTCACTCAAAGTGTGAAGTGATTTCACCACCGGCTCTGTCGACTGGAAACGGCCATGTTTCTCTTTACATTTAGTCTATTAAACGGGTGCTTGCCCAAAATAATAAATGTCATTTCCACCTTCTGAGTTGCAGAGAAAGTTTTCAGCAAACTGTGGACAAACAAGTGGTGGTACATTGAAGTCAGCAGCAGGGCAGAGAGGGAATTACAAAGTGTTACTTTGCTGTTAGCACCATCAGGTTAGAATAAAGCTGTCTTGGACATGGACCATTGCACCGCGTTTGATTTGAGCTGTACTATAATGTGTCTGTGCACCTTGTGTTGAATTTTAGGTAGTGAATGTGAAAATGTGCACATGTACACCTTTTTATAAAGTAAAGACATAAGCGGGTGTTCTTAACCATGACATGAACCAGAGCAAACATACTTTACTTTGAGAAATTCACTCTTGTGCATGGCCTAAGTGGCTTAATACTTTTAAAAAAAAACGACTGCTTAAGCAATAAGATAAAACTCCAATATTAGAAAAAGTTAAAAACAGTTATTTAGCAGTAAATTGGATAGTTAACTTACAGTTGAATGCACCAGTATTGATGGTGTGGTTAGAGTCGTTCATCTCTTACATACGTGCCATTTCATTTGTTTTTCATATAAACTATTAACGTTTATGTTCTCATTCGCACTTAAATTAGTCATGTAGCCAAAACCTCCACCACAGCATGGTGTTGACTGACACGTTGAGCCCATTTATCCCTTATGTAACCCCTCTGACCACATTCACTAACTTAGTGCCTGTTGCTGCTTGCTTACTCACAAATTAAGAACCAAAGAGAGCCGTTCAGGCGTTCACTTTTTGGGAGGCGTCCAGAACCGCTCAAGGGTGATGACGTATCCCGTGAACAGGTGGTCCAAGTGACATAATTTTGGCCCGGCGTTTGGATCCCGAGATGTTTCACCATCATGTTGCCAGAAATGTTAACATCCTGTCAATATTAGATGTCATTAGAACAGTTGCTAATCGGAGGCTTTTAGAATGAGAGTAAACCCATCTCTTTAGCCGGTTTATTTTGAACGCTGCACTTCCTCCATTAAAGACGCGACTCGGTCTTGAAAATGCTTTGGCCGCGAAAACTATTTATGATCTTACGCTGTTAACTACCGGCACATACACTTTGGACTGGAATGCCATTCAGAATGCAGAAAATATATTTAGTTCTCACCAACAGACAGCAAAAGGCACCAGCGGGTCTAGCTCAACACAAGAACGGTTATTTTTACCGCAGTATGGACTTTCAATTATGGTAATGTGATTTCTTGCCCCTTTAAGAACACTTGGGGCAATTAATGGGTCTCCATTTGCTGAAATGAAATATGACTGAAAATATTCTAAGAGATGCGATCAAAAATGAGAGAGATCAGAGGTGAAAAGGTATTTTTTTTAAAGTCAATAGATCAGACGGGATCATAATTTGTAAAGTTTAATTTAAATAAGCTCTATTGTATATATTCCATATTTTATAAAAGTGTGATGATATGCTTCCATTCTGTATACTGTATAAAAATCTATATAAATTGCATCTCTAACAAGCTGTTTTATGAGAGATGTTCATTGATCATTGAGGCATGTCGGGTACTATAAATGCGATCGAAATACACTACATAGTAATACTGACCCGCAACAGGTTGATTTGTTTGTTTACATCAGATGCATTTACTTCCATTCACCTTAAGGTGTCAAAGTCCAATGCCAGTTTTTAGCAGTCTAAAATTATTACAGTATTTGTTATACTACGTTTAAAGAAATGTGTATTCTGTTATTAGTTTCAATAAATGCAACTATTTATTGAACATTTGTATCTTTTTACTAAATTGCAGATTATGGCAATAGCAAAAAGCCCCGTTGGGTTCTGCATTTATTGTGATTTTACTATGGTTGAAATGAATTTTCTGTTGGATACCAAACATCCTGTGAAAATTCAGTGGCAGGTTAGTCTTGTCAGTATTTGAACAAACATTATATAACATATAAAGTAAACATAGAAGTCAATTTTTTCTTGAACTTGCTGCACCTGCTCCCTATACCTGGTAAGTCACTATATCACAGAGCCTCTCATGATTTATTGCTTTATTCTCATTCTCATTCTGTCCGTCATTTCCTTTATCTCCCCTTTTCTTATTATTACTAGTGAATTGGCAGCACATGCATACAGCAGGAAAACAATACAGCAAATCCTCGCCTGTTTTAGGAGCACCTGTAAGAGTGTTTTGACTCCTCTGCGTCCTTTTCTCCAGCAGAGCTTAACACATCCAGCAGGTCAAACAGGGATAAAATGTGAACAATACACAGAATTAACCTGAATGACAGGAACACTAGAGCGGCTAGGTGTACCTAAGCAACTGAAATCCCTATGTTTGTACTAAGTCACACCATAGTGTTCTCTAAACGTCATTCATTCTATTTAATTGCTGTAGTAATTGCTGAAGGCTTGTCATATCGGCCTGTTTGGTTTGTGTCAGTGTAGTGGAGGGCAAGTGGGAAACGGATTGGCTGGGCTCAGGTTAGAGGAAAATAATCGCTTTTAATGTATTTACCATCTTAAAGGAAAATTTTGTCTTTGTTTATTCACCCTTGTTGTTTGGCTCTATATGTATTGCGCACTATATTTCACGTTTTGAAAAGCCATACAAAAAGTTTGTATGAGGGACAGATTGAAATTCATTCTTGTTGTGGTCACTATTGAGTTCAATTACTTAGATTTCTTTTTGACAGCTGTCCACTGTAGTAAACTCTATGCATAAAAATAGTTAAATCTAAGCATTGACAAAAGCTGAATAAAGTATCGCAGACATAACATATTTTTATGCAAAACCCATAAGCGAGATAGCATTTCAGCACTCCAGTCTATCGCCACAAAGTCAATTGTTTTTTTAATGGGTTTTTGGAAAATTTGCCTGAAATAAGATCTGTGGTTTACAAAACCTCAAAATATTTTCACATTTTAATCCGAAATCAATTATAACCTGCTCATGATTTTTCAAAGCTATTGTGTGTTGATAGCAAGTGGCTAAAACATATAAATCTATTTTTTCATCTAAAAAGTTGTCAGAGGCTTGTTGGTGGTAACGTTGATATTGACTACCGTAATGTTGTCTGTTTATAGCCTCATGTTAGCTTTTTGCTTATGCCGATTGTATTTAGGCTTCAAAAATAACAAGTGTTGTGTTAATTGTAAAGATAATCTTGATAGACTAAACGTGTCAAAATCATTAACCTTTGTTAATCACAGAGCTTGTTTTTGCGATCTTCCAAAAGTTTATGGGAAAAATACAGGTACAACGGTACTAGTATTGCGCTTATTTCCGGGTTGGCCTACAAAAACTCAGTATTTCTCTACAGTACTCTATTTCAGATGACTAAAAAGAAATGCTTTTGGTAAGTTCTGCGAGCAACAGAGGCAATGCAACACTGTCACAATATGACATAATTCAACATCGTAATTCCACCAAACATGTTGGCAATTCCCATTGCCCCAAGGAGTATCAAATCAAAAAGATTCAGTTTAAATATAGTATCAGGATTCAAAAAAGCTTCCTGGAACTTATATGAAATTTCTCTGATTTATTTTCAAGTTTTAATTGTCTTGGAGGAGCCTCCTTATTAGAGTTCCAAGCCCATTGAGATAATGAAACCTTTACCCTGCAGGCAGGCATCTTTTTTCCAATGACAGTAATTTACATATGATTTATTTAGAGAACAAGAGGCTCGGCTAATTTTATTTGGAGATTTTCCTTTGTTTTAAGAGTCATTAGCAGCTCAGCCTAATCTGATTTGGACAATTTCATCAGGCCATTTTGGAAAACCTCTCCGAGCTCATCAGAAAGATGCATTTATTGCTAAGTGTGCTCTATTGCATTAGCACACAATAAAGCGACCAGGGACTGCTACAGACGTTTGAGTGGAATTCAGTTAACACTCTGGCAATTCGTTTTTTATTGGGACGCAATCAATTTTTATTCATTTTAAAACCAAAAGCCCTTTTTTTATTGTATGCCATCTCCAGCTTATTATGAGGCTAAACAAATTACCCAGTTGTTTGCACAAAATGCTAATGTTTATAGGCACGATTTCCCCTTTAAAATTGAAGTCCATGCCTGAATATACATTACGCTGAAATGAGATTCAACGTCATATTGTCCATTGTTTTGTTTTTGTATGTGTATGATATAACACAGTATTTTTTTTAACTGTACTTTTACAATAACAATACAAATTGCAGATTTAGATCTATATTAAACACTTACCATAGAAATGTCTTTGTTTGAAGAACTAGATCTTTAAGCATTTCTTGTAATATTATACGAATATTGTAATGCGTCACGGCGTGACATTTTTAACCAGTCATGCGTGACTCCTTCAAACATTCCCGTGCTATGCAAGCAATATGAGGTCCCGCGACTTAAACCCACGTGCATTGTGATATAATTTCATTTCGGCGAGTGTGTGAAACTTTAACATTTGATACCCGGATGACACAAAATGGCTTTAGCCGGAACATTACCTAGATGTGTATCACCGGCTCGGAGGAATTCCTGCTTCTTAAGTGCTTCTAAAGACAAGACACACAAAAAAATCTCCCCGCAAAGAATGCCCTCTAATGGCTCCCAAAAGAGTGTGATATCATTTATATTTGGGATCAGGTGTACGGGCTGTACCCGTCATACTTCGTACAGAGGCACATTTGACCTCAGTGGAAAAGTTGTGCTTCCACATCAAACTTTTCATTTTTGTAACTGTCTGCATAGCTGTGCTTTTAGCCTCAATGCACAGGTGTGTCATTTCAAAGCGAGAACATTTTTAACGGACAGGTGACGTAACTCGGGCCCCTGTGGACTTTTAGAAAATAAACTTTCTTGAAACACGCAGGCAATTCGATGCAAAATTCAACCTTAACATGAAAAATCGTATTTACCAAAGGTTTTCAGCATACTTATTGATCATTTGTAAAATTTCATGTAAAGTTTTTTTTTGTAATGCATAGGTTTCTATAGTCAGGTAAGTAAATTGTCACGTCCATTACGGTTCGTATTCCTTATAAATTGGCATATGAACATTAAAATAAAGTAACTATATTGTGTTCTGTGAAGACCAATCCCATCTCCACATGTTGGGTATCATTGCTTCTGGTTTGCAAATTTGAATTCACAGAAATCATACAAAGTATGTTGTCTCTCAAGAATAGTGATCCTTTCGGTCTCATCCATAACACATGAACTGTTCTCTTTTTTTAAATAGAGATCTTGTGCATAGACTGAATTGCTTTTCTAATATCTGGAGTCCTTTTAGGGATTTAGTAAAAAATAAACACATTGTTCAAAATATTGGTTATAAATACATTTATATTTCCCATTTCGACTGGAAATGTCTTATTCATAACACTAACGTTTCTAACGGTAGGCAAGCATACATCAAATATGCTTTTTAGTTAGTTTAATGTGTTTTTATTTAAACAAAAAGAAACAAATCTGCTAATTTTAATTAAAGTCAACCCTGCAGTGTAAAACTGGTCAATGAAGCCCCCGGTCCAGCCGATAGCTCTGAAATGCTTTAAGCACATTGATAAGATGACAACTTATTATTGATTTGTCCTTATTTAGAAGAAGCCATTAAATAATGTATGTGCTTGTGTGTATAACCTCCCACTCCTGTGTTTTACCCCCCACTCCACTCCCAGCCCATTAGCCCACGCTGTCTCCCAGACCTCTGAGGTCCTTGGGCTTTCATTTAATTAAATTATCTCATAATGAAATCTCCTGTAATGAGATTAATTTTAATTATTCATCAACAGCTGATTTGAGTGAGAGACAACGTAAATAATTGATCTCCCTGCGAACATTTTTCAATTCATCACCTTTTGCATTTTGTAAATAGAACAATTTATTAAACGGCAGTGGCATCAACAATCCGAGGTGGATGGTGCGGGTGCCCTCGGGGTCAAACGGAGCCAGGATTGGTCAATCGACATGCTGTTACAGCAGAACCGTGTTTGCATTTGTGTGTGACAGCTACGGCTGTGCATCGAGTTAGGCTTTGTTTTTGTGAGGTGGCACGGCTGAGTAATCTTTAATTCAGTGTTTTATCATTTTGTTTTGACATCTATCCTTTCGAGTTAGCGTCCTTTCGTCTTTTATGAAAAACAAGAAGTGTTTACTGAACATCTTTTAAAAAAAATGAATAAAGTTTGTGTTTATATCTCCGCATTGTGTTGTTTACGGTATGTCATAAATATGCTGGTTCGGGCTGATCTTGTTACTCCATGCGGCAGGGAGCTTTAACTAGTTGGCATTGGCACCGGTTGGGCGTGTTCCCTCAGCATGACAGATTGCACGGCGGTAACCTAATCTTGTATTTCGAATTCTGCTCTCCTAGAGGGATAAAAATAAGAAACAACATTTGCACTGTTCTGCTTAATCAGCCCTTCATGTATTAGAGATTCTACGGTGGCTGTTGACAAGAATGTGGACTGCATAGCATGCTGCCTCCTTGTATTAGAGCTTTTCAATATCTGATCAATTATTCAGCTCCGGAGCAGCCGTTCTGTGGGACCGAATTTCAACTAGCTTGTAATTTTGCAAATAGCTTAGTCATCATGTGATGGGTTGTTCCTTGTGGCGGTAAATGCAAGAACGTCGGGTGACAGGCATGAAATCATGCGTGCACGATATTTCACAGCAAAAACAGTTTTGGATATATTTGCCAACCGCTCATAATTCAGTCTAATTCACAAATTTTCAGTCAGTTTTGTTCTGTTCACAGCAAACACGCCTCCATCCTTTTGTCAAATTCCAAATAAATTTCCTTTTTTTGTGAATTTCCTGCTTATTAGTGTTCCAAACGTTGTTCGGTTTATCTGGTACGGTTAGCGTCAAAATATGAACACCCACAAAAAGTAAGCGGTGAACTGGATTTTATTGAAAAGAGATGTTTGTGTACATTTTTATTGATCATGGCAACAGTTCCCCTTTGGTCAAATGAGCTTTAATGTAGCATTAGATCATTAAATTGATAATATCCATAATTATTTTTGTCATTTAAGAGGGCCATGCATTGTAATGAGGTGTTTTCACTTGTTAACGTAACTATAAAATGCAAAAAATCGACACAGTTCTCGTTAGGAATCATGTAGGACAAGGATGCATTCACACACAGATATAGTCAATCAATAGCTTAAAATATTATTAACATCTCAAATAGAAGGTTATTAATCCTTTAATCTTTCAAAATCTATTTTCCGATCTCTGATGGGCTTTACCTCACTAATCCACTATTCTGATATGCTTCTAAACACAGAAATGACAGCTGTCTACGCTGAGTACCCATTAAAATTGAAGCTGCATGTCATTTCCATTCTTCTATAGAGTCTAAGCCAGGTGCGGCCGAAAGAGAGAACAATTCCAGCCCCGGTAAACGGACAAACCCCCAATTACCATGAACGTCCCTCTGGTAGCTTTCATTCAAGCAAATGGCTCCTCTAATTGGCCTGACCAGTCTTACCTGTTTCACATCCAAATCCTGGGCTGTTCTTCTGCATGTATCCACGGCAACAGGAAGTTTTTGTGGCCTATAAAAAGTTGCGAGTCGTGTAACCGAAACTTGGCAGGGAGTGTTACCATGGTACGCTTCTCTATTTATAGGTCAATCTTAGTGCGAGCGCTGAATCGTACCCCTTGGACGTTCCACGACGACACTTTGCTTTCTCTTTGTTTGTCAAAAAAACTGTTTTGTTGTTAAGGACAATTCTAATGCAATACAGCGTTTTAAAATTGCGCAGAGAGAACAATGACACAATTTATTAAACCTTTTACTGGTCTTCTTTTTATGGAATATGAAATTTATCACAAATCAATTTTCCCCATATGCCTTGAATGTATGCCTTGAATGTCTTTTCGGTCTTTTCGGTGACCGCAAGAGGATGCCTGTCTTAGCAAAAGTCCATCATATGCTAACCATCTGAGCACAATGTTAGTCATCCTTTTCTTAGTTTATCTTCATTTATGAAAGCCAAACACTCGGCATTCGGACAGCTTTGGTCATGTTATTGGATGCAGAGGGTTTTATAACCCTCCCTGAAGACATTCAAGTTATGACATTATGAATATACTCATTTTCTTTTCCTGTTTTTTCCCACAAAATGAAGCGTGACTCAGCGTCTCCTATAAACATTTTACTCACAATGAATCAAATGAGTTGCAGCAGATCTGATGAGTCCAAACCCAATTTTTTTGGTGCGTTATGATGGATATTAGTTACAGTTTAACACACAATAGTGTTACCATGGACGTTCATGGAAGCACTTTTCATTCAGTTAGAGAAGCCTGTATGATTTGCCCATCATGACTGTCATTCATTGAAAATGTCGTTTTTTTATACATTTCCATGGGCTGTCAATCAAGCTACGGTAGTGTTCTGCGAAAGGTCAGTAGGTCCCGTGAAGAGGATGTGTCGTCAGGTGAGCTTCAAATACTGTTTTGAAACAACTTTTCCTCTCCCGCGTATCCATTACTAGGAATCCACCCCGCACATCCCATTCAGACGCTGAGATCTGATACACCCCAATGAAGTCATGGAGTAAGTGTACAGTACATGCAGCAGAGCAATAAAACCCCCTTTCCCTGCGGTTTAGGTGCTCCGAAATAAATCTAACATGATCGTGTGTTTGTAAAGCACTTTTGATATGTATGCATCTGGACAATAAAAAAATGTCTTTGTTATAGAAGCTTTTAAGTTTGTTACACCTCAGAGTATGTCCGCCGGTGTTGGGATTCCGGCCATCTTGTCAGTTATCGGGAGGCCTGCATATATAGTCCAACATATTTTTGAGTTCAAAGATTATTGGCCTGAAATCCCACAAGGCACTTTCCATTTCCTTTTGGAGGAAATCACCTTCCGAGCCCCACTGCAGCGACGGCGAACACGTAGAAAATAAAGGAAATAAACACGGAAAGTTGGCACAGATCTTTCAAAAACTGCGACTTTGTCTCTGCTGTGTTTTGATGAGCGTATTTGATGCACTTGCCCTTGAAACCTCTGCTGCGAATAGTACTTGCGGTGATGTTTTTTTTATTTTAACTAAAGGCAGCTGTCTTCGTGAATTTTGCCAATTAAGAAGACAAGACCCAGAGCTGTGTACAGAGAGTTAGGCCACGCTGGGGAATGCTATTAGCATGTGTTTCAGCTCTCTCATGCATAGTCCTAAACTGTTATTAACCTTTGGTTATTTTTGAACTTCTGGTCATGCTTCAAGTCACTTTCTATGACGCCAGCATGATGGGAGGCGACTACTGGCCAGGCAAGCTGCTAATAGTTGACACACTTCAGGGGCCACTGCAACATCTTCCTGTGTCCTATAAAGTAAATTGCATTCCATTTCCAGATAATCCAAGTGTTATTTTAAATGCACATGAGGAGAAGGTGGCAGGGAAGTTCAGCTGTTGAACGTCTAACCTAGAGTTAAAAAAGATCTGAAATCTGCCTTGCGATGGCAACACGCCCTGCCATTATATATGGTAAATAACACTGAGTGATTTAATTATACTTCCTAAATAGCTTCCTGAAGAGCAAGTGTGAAAATATATTTAGTACAAATTGTTTCTAATCTAGAAGGTTCCTTAAAATTGGTGGGCCTAAGATAGGTTGTACTTAAAGTGATAGTTCATGCAAAAAATAGAAATTCTGTCATTTACTCACCCTCATGTCAAATCTGTATGACTGTCTTTCCTCTGCAGAAATCAAAAGAAGATATTTTGAAGAATGTTGGGAACCGAACAATGATGGTATCCCTTCACTTCTCTTGTACGGACAAAACCAATGCAAGTCAATGGGTACCGCTGTTGCTCAGTTACCGACATTCTTCAAAATACCTTCTTTTGCTCTCTGTAGAAGAAAGTAAGTCATACAAGTTTGAAATGACAATAGAGTGAGTAAATGATGATAGAATTGTATTTTTCATTTTAAAGACCTAAGAAAAAAATGGGAAATTGAAGAAATTAGAATTTTTCTATACTTCCAGTTTCCACAAGAGGCCTTTCTTGGTTTCACGATGTCTTTGTTTCTTCAACAAAAACCTCTAATGTGTGCACTATTTTCTAAGTTCTACTATCATCTAGCACATTTGCACAACCCGCAGAGACACAAATCCAATTCTCTCTCACACCAAGACGCAGCCGTATTTTTCCTTTTTCGCATTCCTTCCATGCGCCTGCCCCTTTCCCCGGAACTGCCCGCCACCATTGTGCAGACCAGCCATGCCCCAGTCAAAGTGGCTTTCATCTGGCCAATTTAAACAGACAACCCCAAGCAGACATTTGCCTAATGTGTTTTTGTTATGTGGGCTCCCCGCTTCACAAACGTCAGCCGGCTGGAAGGAAGCAGTGGCTCTAACCTCTGTACTTTCAGGGCTCTTCCCCCACTGGGAGTTCTGCTGGGCTGAAACTAATCCCTTCGCCTAAGAGCCAAAGTGTCCTCTCCGCAGGGGAGTACCCATTCCGGAGGCCGGGGAGCGGCGGTCTGGCCGTGGCACTCTGCTGACCTGGACCCGATTGGGGAAGGCAGCTGTGAAGGTTGGGAATGCCACATTTCTGATGTCCGGTGAGGGAGGCAGTTAGGATAGGGAGACAGTTGGGCCCGGGCTGACAAATGTTTCCGCGGACGCACGGCATGCTCGCGCGGAGTCATTAGAAAGCCGGCATGAAAATTTATTACGAAACATATTGGTATTTTAGGGCGCAGCTGATTTTAATTTAGTGGAGTCCAACAGCCTTTCACTTGAATGCAAGATTCCAGTTATGCTATGCCCGGGGCTAAGGAGTTTAAAAGGTTCCTTTACTGTTAAAGAAATCAATCAATTATTCACTTTTATGCCTGCTCTATGCTCGATATGTATTTTAAGGTAGCCTACAGGTTAACTAAATTCTCAGACTGTAAAGGCTATAAAAGCTTTCTGTGTTACACGTGACATTGCCACGCTTGCAGTATAGCTTGCTCAGCTTCTTTCAGGATTTTGGCTTGAACATACAGTAAATGTGTCCGTGGGTCAAGCTTTATTGGTCATGGTATAATATGGTTTCAATTAGTTGTTTTGTGCATTGTGAAAACACTTACTTTTACAAATATTTTAAACATAAACATGCTTTAATCTTAGTTCAACTTAAGTTTAGCATTTACTAATATATTTTAATGCACTGTGATTAATGAACAAGGATTAATACTGTACATCTGAGAAACTTTATTGTTCATTGTAAGTTCATTTTAAATACAACCTTATGGTAAAGTGTTACCCAAAAGGGTTCAGAAAATAAGAATTACACTGGTTAATGCATTGGCTGACATGAACTAACAATAATGATTCTGCAGCACTTCATAATTTATTTTAATTTAAGTATTTACTAATACTTTTTTTAAATCAAAAGTTGTAACTGTTACCGTTAGTAGTGGCACAGTAAACACAAATTATTGTATTGACATTAATAAGACAAATAAATGATTTTTTTTATCACTGTAATTTAATATTTGGCATTAACCAAGTTTGAAGGGAGGGTATTTCAAACCTGTATGCTTTTCTTTCTTCAGCAAACCAGAAAATAAGATATTTTGAAAAATGTTATAAAAGAAAACCGCCGGGTCCAATTCACTTGCATTGTTTTTGGTTCAATGGGGACCAACGGTTTTTGGTTAACAACATTCAAAATATCTTTTGTTTTTTGAAGAAGAAACAAAATCACAAAGGTTTACCACAATAAGAAATATTTTTTTAATCTGTTTCCAGCAGTTGTGTTGTTGCACAGATACAATTGCACACAATGCCTCTCTTTTAGTTAGCATAGACACCGTTTGAATTCTCCACTGAGGTATTGTTGAGTTTCGAATGACTTACAACACCTGCAGCTCATTTGGTAGTTTAGTTTGTCAATATCTGCACTGCCAAAACAGTGGAAATACACCCACAAAATATTGTATCTATGAATGAACTTTATTTTGTAAATGCATTGTCTAGAACGCACAAATAAATAAACCAAGTAAGTCAAAGAAGTTACATTTGACCTCAATGTTTTTTCCATCTCTTTAACAACAGCAACTGGCCCCAGTACGCTGTTTAAACAAACACCAGTAGGGAGTATGTGCTGCATATTACTGAGATCCTCTCTGATGTCTCATTTTGAGTAATAGGTCTCTGTAGTTTGCTTGTTTCGTCGAGTCCCGGAGAGCCATAAACTGTCTTGCAGAGGATCAGAGGAGCCTCGTAGCACTTCACCAGGTGTGACTGTACGCTCATAAAGCGCATACTGGTGAACTCGTGAGCAGAAGTGTTTGCGGTGCTGCTCTTATACAAACGCTCTTATTCTGTGCTGCTTGACCAGATCCATGTGTCAAAGTAGTATGAGTCATACAGAGCTCATCATGACAGATGACAGAAATGTATGGCCTGGAGATTAAATGAATTCAGTTGTGTTTCATTTGGAACAGAATTCGTTTTTTGCTTAGTTTGCATTACATGCATAAGAGTAGATGTATAAAATGAATGCGTTTAACATAGTGGATAACAATTTTGTGTTGGGTGACATTTTTGAGCTCCTGTCGAGACATGAGATTTCTAGGCTCTTTTACTCAAGAGACACATTTGAAAAGCCGTCTCTATTTCATCTTCATTGATCTCTATTTCTGAGATTAATTTCTTATGGGTTTACTTATTAGCAAATAGCTGACATTTCTTCTTAAATAAATTATGAAATCTATATACACATCGATGTTGTACAAACTACATTTACAAACGAAAAACTGCATCACCCTTAACACGAAACATGTGTATCATCTTTTGGGAATCTCCGTTTGTCTTGCCTATGGTTGCAAATTTTGAATTATTTGGCGTCTTTTTTGAGGTTAAGCGGCTGAATTATTCTGATGAGGAAAAATCAAGTCGCGTTTCTGAGGAAAAACTATGAAAATACTTTCATCAGCCCTAATATGCAAGACCAGATAAACCTGCCAGACAAACATGTTTGTTTATATAAAACGGGGCTTCGATGCAGTTTTCATTCACCACTTGAAAGCACTTCGTTTTCCTACTAATTTACCTTAGAGCCCTTTAAAATGATCTGACTGCGCTGTCGAAATCTTTATTGTGGTAGCAACCTGTCATCATCATCAGAGATTGCCCCGGAGTCAAATGAAGACGGTATTTGAATAGTGGGCATGGTGCTCTACTGAACAGATTTCATCTGATTGGCTTTCCTTTCTTCCCATGAAATTAAGCACTGCAGGTTGGATGAGCAAATGGAGTTTTGGAGATTGATGGTGCAGTTGGCGAGATCAGACGGGAGGAGAGAAAACACCCACTGGTGAGGATGTGTAATCCGTAAACCCTTTTGTATGATGTGTTCGAATTTAGCTTCGCCCATTACTTACGAATGCAACCATACAGGATTGAGTTTTTCAGATTATAGATTTGAATCCTTTTTATTTGTTATGTCAAGGCCTGATATGGATCTGAATTTGATACGGTTTGATATATATGCGATATGTGTCTTGATCCAAGATGCATTAATGCGCTGTGAGACCGCTGTGCTTGATAAGCAAAATGCATCACAAAGTGTGGTAACTCCAGTGTTTAATTGAGATGTTTTTGATCATTTTTGATAACCCATTCATGTTAGGTAAATAGTCACAACAAGACCAGAAGACTACTTATAATGTACAGGATCTAAAGTGTTTGTTTATTTGGAAGTGCTGTTTTTAAAAGAGGTGTAACTCGCCACGTCAGCGTGAGTTTATCACACGAAGCTTTTAGTTCAATTTGCTCACGTTTCACCCCGTTGTCTTTCTGCCACCCAAGGGAGTTGTTTGTACCATGGTTATTCAAAGCAGAAAATGTAAGGAGTCTTAAAAAGAAGGAAGAAAATATCCGATATCAACTCCTCAACTGCTTGAAAAAAAGGCCAGTCAGCAGTATGTCCTATGTTCTACCTGTCAGTGATACGAGGAGCGTTTAGAGGCCCAGAAACTGTTTTGTTCTCCTTTGTCGCCTGAAAAATACTCCACATGGTATTTTTGAGTTAGATATATAAAAGTTGTTTTGATTAGACAAAAACCAGGGTTTAAGTATCATATCTTGGGGGTACGGTGAATGGGGGTTTAGTGTTGTATTTTTTTAACTAACTGAAGGCATCACAGAATTTCTATGTGTGTAAACTTATAGCCTGTAAACACCAAAAAATACTTTTGATTTATAAAGTTACAAAACAATCATTGTATTTTGCAAAAGTTTTCAATTTTGTCCGTTTTCTCCGTTCTCGTAGACAATGGTGCTATGCAATAGCTATAATGGCATTCCATCAGGGCATCCATTTATTGTCTTTCGGTTGAATTACTTTAGTGAGTAATGAGTAGCTCAACTCCAGGCAGTTGGTTTTCGTGGCTCAGCTGTGGGCCGTGCATGAATCATCGCATAATTATGCATTTGTGACATAATTTCTTGATAACCCCCGTGCAACGCAGAACACAGTAGATCCAGCATGTGTCTAGATTTCAAGCAGGCATCTCTGCAGCCTCCCAGAAAGACTGCAGGGTCCCATCAAGATAATCCTTAATAAAGAACGGCTTCACTTTTAATCTTACCAACTTCTCATATTTCTAGCTTGATATAGTTTTTGGCAAGTAATGTTTTAGCACTGATGTCAGTCTAGGGCCATCAATGCATCTTTGTTAGGTCCAGCATGGGCACGTAATAAGAACATTGCAGAGCTGATTGTCTAAATCTAGAGGGGCGTTTTGCTAAGCTTTTAAAGCTAGTGGAAAAAATAAGTCGGATAAGTCTTAGAAGTGATATAGCTAGATCAACGAGTAGTTATTAGATATATAGATACGCAACAAAATCTAATTGTTAACCTATGTGTTTATACTGAATATATTTATTAAAACTTAACTTCCCCCAAAAATTGAATACAGTTGAATTTGGTTTATTTATGGCTATTCACACTTTTTTAATGCGCAAATGAATCTTTTATGATTTTAATCTCAGTCGATTTTAGTGAGGAATCTTTCACCTGATATTGTGCTATTTATAGCCGTATGGTAGAGTAATGTGAAACACACATATTCGAAAACCTCTCGTTGACGAAGACGACTTGAGGGAAAATGAAAGCGTTTGCTTCGGAGACGTAAACAACTTGGGGTAATTATGCCGTGCAATTTTATAATAACTGCAAAATTACATTGAAAGTTAATTTTATGTGATAGAGAGAGAGGGCTATAACTAGATTGGCGAATGCACCCCTCAGCTATGACGAGTAGTTACTTGAGATGCCCTCTGCATTTATTACTCTATTGAGTTATCAAGAGCCTTTTCAAAATGCAATATATTTAATTTTCAGAGGCTGAAATGTGAAACGGCGGGTTTTACCTGTAGGCACATCTGTAGTGTAAACGGTTCTGCATTTGCATGTCAACTGCTTTAGCAGCACATCTAGGTGAGGAGAAGTCAAGCTCGGCTATATTTATACTGTTTGCCCATGTTGACCTGCTGTCCCATATATGGGTGCTGAGACCGCTGCGACACATAGACACTGTTAGCGTGTTTGAGTTTGTAACAGTTGCCACTCCGTCTGCCTTCTGTTTTATTAACCAGTTGCAAATATACATATTATATCATAAAATATATATATATATACACACACACATATATATACTGTTATTATACACATATATACAGGGGTCTTGCAATACACCGATATTGACAATAACTGTGATATTAAAAACCACAATTATCAATACTGTGTTAATACTACAAATATTGTATTATCGTAATCAATTCATATCCCGGTTAACGTTTTGCCTTAGAGATGTCAATGGTTTCAACCTCTCTGTGCCTCCCTACACTTCAATGTTGAGTTTTATTCATTAGAAGAAAAAAAACACAAAATAGAAAATAAACATGAATATTCTTTTTAGCATAATTTATTTTTTAAAACGTGTATATATATATATATATATATATGTATGGAGTGTATATATATATATATATATACACATTTTAAAGTCACCTAGAGTATTTTGTAATTTTCAAAAACTAGTGTGTGTGTATGTGTGTGTTTGACTTCATTCATTCATTTAATCATTATATTCCATTCTTCATTTACATTAAAATTTTAACTTTGGCAACAATGCTTTAATTGTTTTAGATTTTTCCTTCTGCAAAAAAGGCATTTGCAATAGATTTCCACAATATCCACAAAATGTCCTCAATAGGAATGCCTGTCCTATAGAATGTGATAGACAGCATTTGGTAGCGTTCCATTGTGAGGGTGTAGAGAAGGTAAACTTTGAAAACAAATGAAGTAATAAGCTGGAGCAGACAGACGGCAGTCATTACCTGACAAACAGCAGTGAGCACTCTACTTGTTGATGGAGGACTTCCACAACAACGTCGATCAGGCAGTTTGCTCCAATAAAATAAACAGCATCATTTACAAACCGCATTACCTTCATACCGTACCTTTCCTTTGTCAAACAAACCAGAAAGAATCAACCACAAAAAGAACTGGTTTGTGGGAAAGCGAAGAAAGAAAGTAAAGTAAATGGGAGAGGAAAAAAGCTTTGCCCTCGGGCTGTGTGTGTGTGTGTGCCGAGCCATGGGATCCAGCAGACTAGCAGAGATGCATGAAGGCTCTGCAGTTTCATTGTCTTAAGACCACTGATACAATCTAGCGAAGGGCTATATTGCTTAAAGCTGTGAGTGAATGACATATGAAGGACTGGTGTGAAGCAAACTCCCCTGTGCCTCCTCCAAACTAAAGTCTTCCTGTTAGAGAGAAGCAAGCAACTTACTGCGCTTTCAGTCTGCGAGCTCCCTCCCTCTCGCTCGCTCTCGACCGGCTCTCTCTCTTTTACTCTTTTTTTTCTCTTTCTCAGACACTCGCTGGTCACTGCCTGCAGCAGTAATCGGACAACTCTCGTTCTTGCTCGGAGTCTGTCTCTTGAGATCTAGCACGGGGCTCCACTGCTTTTCACCTTTAAAATGAAAAAGAAAAAAGTTGTCTTTTATCGGTAATCTGTGCGTTTCGACTCAAGTGAAGTTTGTTTTTTAACAAGTTCTTTATTGCTCTGGAACGGAGAGAAAGTCAACAGAACATTGCAAAAAAAGGAGGAATAAAAGAAAAAAGTAAAAGGATTCTACTATAATTGTAGTAAGTACCGTTTTGGTAATTTGTGTCTGTTTTTATTGTTAGTATCCGGTATTTTTTAGATTGTTGTGTTGTTTCACTTTTAAAATTCTTTGTATCTATTGTAAACGTGGATCTTCAACAGAACACTTTTAAATTGAGAATATTTTTTAAAACACTCCCTTATATTTTTATTACACATGGATAATTTTTTTTTAAATGTCAGAATTATTGGGATTTTAAAACCCAACAAGTTACCCCAGGCAAAAAAATTGTTTTTGTGTTATGTTAAAAAAATCTATTTTCATAAATGTTATATATGCAAGACCCCTGCAGTATGTGCTACTTTAATCTATTAAAGATTGTAAAGTATAAATATACATTTTTTTAATGACAACCCTGTTAACAAGACAATTTCTAAAATGCAAACCAATATTGCTGAAGTTTTATATTATATTCAAAACAGTTTGATATGTAAAAATATCTGATGTCAATATCACACAAAATATTTAAAAACAAAAACATTTTAAAAGAACAAATATGAAACAGCATTTTGAGTCCTCCTCATTCATTGCTATAAATTAGTATAAAAATAGATATATTCTTTTAAATGTTTTGATCCAGTATACAAAAAAACAGTTTTTGTAACATTTTGTAACGCAACAGCAGCAACTTAAATTTTTTAAAGTTAGAGATTATAAGAAAGGAATCATGTCGCTGTCACCGTTTGCCGCTCAAATTTAAATCCCTAGTGACTCTTTCTCACCTGAGAGCTCACGCACCTGATTCACTCCTTCCTTTCAAAATTCACCTTTTCCCCTCTCCACAACCCTCAGGTGACAAGAACCTTTTTCGAGACCTTAAAACAGGTGTAACGAAATAAGATATAACATTATAAATAATGCCCAATGTTTTGGTCTAGAATATCCTTTTGCTCAATACGTTCCCTGTGAAACGCAGCAGCCTTGCCACCGAAGATCCTATTCTGCTGGCAGAATAAACAAAACCATTTCAGTTTAGCAGTTGACATCCAATGCCATCTGCTGCAGGCAGGAATGCTTAAGGATAGACAGACCGGCAGTCCGAGTGCAGATTGGCGTCTTGTAAGACATCGGCACACGGCCACCAAAAGAACCCTATACTTTTTGGAGAGGTTTTGTTTTTTCTTAAAGTCCGTAGTTGTTAGCAGCACAGTATACTTTATATATAAATCTTTATAAATATATTTAATCTTGCATGTATAATTTCAGTTGGCTTGTATATATTTCTGTATGTCTCAAAGCTTTAAAAATAAATTATTTGTATGTGTAGTTTTTGACCTCTTGTAATTCTAAAATGTTTGATGAAAATCAGCTTTTAAAATATACTGTATTACAAAATTATTAAAAAGCCGTCCCACAGCAGCTGTTATTTAAATCGCATTGTTTTTGCAGGATCACGTTAATGCAGGCTTGCCTCCAGCCGCCCTTTTTGTATTCCTCATACAAAAAGCCTGTTTATCTAATTACCTCATAATGGCTTGCATGATTTGGATTGTTTACACACGGTATTTGTTTTAATAAGTTTGACTGCATTAAGCTCTTTTCTGATAAGCCCCCATGCACTCAGACCCACGACGTGCCGTCATTTGCCGAGGGCCCAATGCGTTACGTATGTGTGCGGCCGGAGCCCGTTTCCGAGTTGGAAATGGTGTGTGGTGAAAGACGCAGGGTCAATTGAAACTGCAGCGCTCTGCTGTTTATGAGATAGGGACAGCGGAAACCATTTGTGGCGATTAGCTGTTTACTAAATACAGTAGAGTGTTATTTTGTTAACATGCCACTGTTTGTCTCAGGAAAACGTAGCCGAGGGAGCAGGAAATAAGGGCTGAGAGGCTCAATTGATCACGGCTCTTCAGCATTTAGAAAATCCTTTGTGTTTGTTTACATGTAATCAAGGAGTTTGTTTACTTAAGAATGGTAGCAGAGGATGAGCTCAACCTAAGTATCAGTTGTTTTTGTGCTTGTTGGATGTCTGCGTAGAAGCTGAATTTTTACAGTAATGTAGTGAAAGAGAAAAACAATAAGGAATAGTTTTTAAAACAAAAAAAATTATTTGATTGATCAAATTTTAAAAGCGTTTTTAAGTTGCAAATTTAAAGAAATAATTTATTCTGTGAGGCAGATTCTACAATCTACAATTAAAGGCCGAAGTGAGACAATAATATGAATGGAAGTGTTTTTTCTGTGATACTCCGGTGGGGAGAACGTCATATGATGTGTAGCGTAAATCTCCTCTGATGGACACTGAGAGTGGATGGACTTCTGGAAATAATTTCGCGGGTTGAGAATCTCAGAATTAAAAGATTTAATGTAGCTGTCCATCGCTCAAGCTCCATGGCAGATTGATCAGAATGAAATAGACAAATTGCCCATCAGCAAACCACAACACATGGTCAGAATTTTTTTATTTAAATTCTACAATTTTTAGATGTGTCTTTAAATTGAAAATTAAAAAGAGATCATATTTCTGCGGGTCCGTCCTTCTGTATAAATGCGTGTTTAGCTCTGGTTTATGTTTACGTCTTTATTATTGCCTACATAAAAACTTTATATGAATATATATTGATGGTCTTAAGTGGATGCTTTTAACTTCACATTTAATAACAATTTTACAGTTTAATATCATATTTCCAGTATTTTAGTGCATATACAATTTCAAATCCATTGTTCAGTGTAGAGAGGAAAAGCACTAAACCTCTGTACCTGTGGTACATTTATTCCCAGTGTTTCCGGCACACATTTTCTTTTTTCCTTACATGCTTGTTTTTTTGTGTTTTGTTGGCAGTGCATTTCTTTGGTCGGTGCTCATAGAGTCAAGTAAAGTGTAGCATTTTGTAAACTGTGTCTAATTCTCATGACATCTGTGTTCAATTGTTGTCTACATCGACATTCTTTGCATGTGGATTTATTTTTCCTGGGCCACCATGTGGATTCAGCTGACCATCTTAAATTTGGATTACTTGTTGTAAAGTTATTTTGATTAAAGCATTGTTTTATAAAACTAATAACATATAACACATGTTTTGCATAATCTTTTAAATTCAATGTAGAATATGCTTTCCCTGCCCTTTAAAATTAATCTCAAACTATGCAACTATGCTATCTCATTTTATTGCAGTTTTTTAATCATCATTTATAAATATCACATTTTTATCTCTGACATAATAACAAAACCGCATTTTGTTTTCCACCTGCAGTCCTTTCAAATGCCAAAAAACAAATATTTCAGGTGAATTTCATCCATGTCTGTGCGAGCTCAGACAGCCCGCGTGCACTACAATGATCAATGGTAAAAGCCCGGCGCTGTTTGCAGATGGAAACGCAGCGCTTGAAACAAGCAAAGCGAAACAAAAAGCCGTGCAAACAGTTGTGAGTGAAGCGTGTTTGGCTTTTTGATGACACTTCCAGCAACTCTTTGTTCTGAGAGCATCAAAGGCAGCTCAGTTCAGGTTGAATTAAATCGTGAATGCAGCCCTTTTTTGTTTAAACAATAAATATTTAGCGGCACGGCTTGTTTTTGCTTTTAGAAGTCCCCCCCCGTCCCCTCCCCGGCCCTTCCCATTCACCTGGTGAAAATCACCTGTTGGATAAGGGGCTCTGCCGTGAAACCAGCGTAAGTAATGCCTCGTAAACCCTGCCCGTTGGAGTCTCCTTTATTTGACCGTACAGAGTCCCCCGCCTCCCCATCCTTAGTTTATTTCTTTATCTCTCATTCTCGCAAACTTGCGCTGCAATTTTTGTACCATGTCATGCTTTGGATTATGTAAGGAATGAATTTAGAAACAAATGTGTGGCTAGAAATGTTAGAAAAAACGCAGGGTTGAGGAATAAATTTTAAAACTTGACCATTATTCATCACGGCTCGGGCATTGTGGGAAGAGAAAGGGAGGGGGGCGAAAAACACCAAGACCAAACAGCTCAGGTTACTACATCTCACGAAAACAGTCCGCCATTAAAAATTCATGCATTTTTTAGACATTTTTGGTGGAAAGGCGCTATTACCGTGACACATATCTATCGACGTAGGGAACAGTTCAACACTGGCCTGCTATTGGGTAAAAGCGACACAGGTATACTGATTTTTTGATGCGGACAGCAGAATGTAATTTTCAACTTAAAAGATCCATAGCATATGTAGCCCCATATGTTCATCTTATGTATTCAAGACATCCTCATTGCAACAGATGCACTCCGTACTACCGGTCTAGTGTCCCCCCCAAAGCCTCGGGCAAAGTCACCATCACCCCCCTTGACCATCATTAGGAACTGTCATTGTGCCTGGAGAAGGAGTGTAGATAAATTTCAGATAGTGTCAATTGCGGATGATAGATCTTCTGAAGATGCTAGGGGTGTCATGCCTGACTAGCTTCTGTTCAACAAACTCCCATTTCTCTCAACTTCACCCCCCCCTTCCACTTCCAGAGGTAACAGCGGCAGCGACCTCAAGCAGGCGCCCCAAGCTCGCTCACCCGAAGCCCCCCTCCTTTCCTGCTTACCTTGGCTAAGCCGCTTTGCATGTTGATTGGGGGTGGACTAATCCAGTTTGCAGCTGTCGTTGACCAATGATGAATCACCTTTCCGTCATTCGGCTGCTCTCTCTCTCTCTCTGAGGGAGGGAAGACCTGGGAGGAGGAAACAACAGTGGAGGGGTTGAGCCTACGGACAATGTGCCTCTCTGTTCCACCAGCTCCTCTCTTCCCATTCTGCGCTAGAATAACAAAAATGTTTTCTCAGACAACGTCTATTGTGTCACGGATGGCTTTTCACAGTGGAACCGAGCTGAAATAACAAGGAGTGATATTGTTTTAGGGTCCTGGCAGGTGGATAAAAATGATAGGGAGATAAAAAGACGATATTTGACACAGATGGTTAAGGCCCATCCAGTTCCAGGTAAGAGGAGAGCGGAGTGGCTGCCAGCAGCATCAGTGCAGAGGAGTGAGTTGTTTAGCGAAGTGCTGCGGTTTTCGAGACATAACCTTTGGTGAAATCCTTCAGAAGGATGTGTGTGGAACTTTTGCAAACTTCTGAACATGTGAAAGAGAGAGAGAGAGATGTGTCAGAAAACCATTATTAAATGAAATCCGCTTATGCACAGCAGGAACATGTGCATTTGAAAAATGCACGTTCTTTCAATCCACCATTTAAAGTGATACCTTTGACAAATCGATTGTGTGTCAGAAGCAGACGTTGTTTTTAAAGCAAGCTCAGTTTGAAGTTTTTCGTGGCATGGATTCCATTTCACTTCTTTTAATTGCTTCCATCTGTAACGGATATTTTATAAGCGATCAAGAACAACTACTAATAAGAGGTATGAGAATTTATCCTGATAAATGTGTTTTTTGGTTTCCTCTGTGTAAGTTATCAAATTTTAAATTGTTGATAGCAGGCACACGAGTACTTGAATTGACTGGATTAATAATGCACATGCAGCCTAATTACTAATTTTTTTTTTGGAACCTAATGTGTATTTAGTATTTCACAACTTATGTTAACGCACATAACATACATCCGACCACAAACACACACATACTGGCCTGACCTTCCATTTGCTTTGGATAATAAAATCCTGCGAGTGTAGAACGGAGCCAGTAGAATAATGTTTCTAGTGCCGTGGCCCTTGGTATATAAACAAGAAACAATTAAGATGCGTGCCAGAGCAAACAGCACGCTTTAGTGAACTCTTCATTCACTCGCAGTGAGGGCCTCGAAATCACACAGCTCGGCTGTAACTGTTTCAAACCAGCGAACGCCGAGGAAAACAATCGTATGAAAATTGCAGCGTGCTCTGCGGGGCCAGTCGTGGTTAATTTTTTATGCTTAAAATGAGAAAGTAAATCCATCATCGGATGTCTCATTAATTGTTAAATTTGTGTCAAATGTCATTTGATGTGTCTCAGGGGAAGGCCCTGGTTAAGCTTATTTCTCTGGAGAACTGTTGGAATGTTTTTTTCTAATGCCTAGTTTTATATTAAACATGGTCAATTATTATACGTATTTTTAAACGTTCTCTTTTATTGTTTATCTGTCGTTTTGTAGTTGTTATTCCTTAAATATAAGCTCTTGTTTGTTTTTGACTTTTTATTAATTATTTTGATATTGTTGCTTGTCATGTGAATTTGGTTGGAAATATGTATGCAGTGGGGTCCAAACGTCTGAGATCACTTTAAAAGTTAGAAAAAATGTACAGCAGTGAAACATAATAATGTTATAAATAAGAAATATTTTAGATTCACTGATGATAGATCACTAATAAACTGAGCAAATTTCTGACAATGTTAACTCGTTTTCTTAACTGCCCTTTGCACGAAAGGTCAGATTTCTTTGCTTCCATTAAAGAACACAAGATGCCCTTTGGAACATTCTCAAATCATGCTGGGATAACATGCATCATCAGGTTTTGCACAAGCTTGTGGAGTTCATGCCAACCTGAGTGCACGCTGTGAAATGATCAAAATTATGTGCATTTCTTTTTACTCAAATAATTATGTTCATTATTATGAAAACATTTGTATTAAATGATACATTGGACCCCACTTGTATAAACAAATTTTAAATGTTCAGTATCAGTGTTTAAATCATTTATATGACCTCTTGATCTCCATGTTAGTTTATAATGTGTGTGTGTGTGTGTGCGTGTCTCAGTGGTAACGTCTCTGTTTCTCTTCTCAGGTCTATGGAAATGCAGGATCTAGCTAGTCCACACAGCCGAGTAAGTGGAAGCAGTGAGTCCCCCAACGGTCCCAACATCGACAACTCGCATATAAATAACAATTCCATGACACCAAATGGCACTGAAGGTGCGTCTCTCCTGCCTCACTCGGGCCATTTACTTACATTACTGTGAATTTATAAGTGCTCTAGCACACGGCTTTCTCTCCGGTGGTGCTTTTTTACCTAGCACAATACCATTTGTGACCTTTTAACGAACAAAGTTAAATCCCTGTTCAACTTGTATATAGCGTGCCATATTATATGCTTTCATTGTCAGGGGGATATATTTAAAATAAATGTACAAAATATTAATTTAAAGCGGATGTTCATTTAAATACCTAAATTGTCTTTTCTATTAAATTCATGAAAACATTATTTTAAATAAGTTTATTTATAAATGTAATGTCTTATCCACCAGTGCACTTTAGCAGTACATAAATGCATTTGTACTGTATGCGCAGACTATATAAACATTATACCTTTGACTATTTTCACGGCTCACGTTACAGCCCATAAGAACTGAATCGGCTCTGAGTAGTTTATATAATGTAATCTTATGTGGTTTTCTTCCATTTCTCCTGTGATAAGCCCCAGCCTGTGACGTTACATATTGTCATGTGTCCTATCCCATTCTTTCTTCCTATAGGTGATAACATCACTATGCTTACCACAGCTGACTGGTTGTTAAGTTCTAGTTCACAGTCCGCTGCAGGTTTGTGCAGTTCTAGTGAATCAATGAAAGGACAATACTTGGCGTTATATCCCAAATTACAGTTTTTACACGTTCTTTTAACCCTGAGGCAAGCACAATTTTGTGTCGAATCCAACTTTGATCTGCTTCAACTATTGTGCCTTTCATTAGGATTGTTTGGCATATTTGTGTTGTGTTCTGGTGAATCTGATGAAAGCATGGTTTGAGACTTTTGGCTTTGATTCCACACTGTCAATGAATGGTAAAGCTGTGGGCACGCGTAATGTGCATTTTATTTGATGTTCCGCGGGACGGTTTTATGGTTACGTGTGGTATGTGATAAGACTTGACTGCTCTAGTTTCTGCATGCTCCCTGCCGCTATTCTCCCATATCATTTCTGAAAGTAGGGGGGGTTTAGGGGGGAGGGTATTGGTGCGCATTCAAACCGCTCCCTATCGACATATGTTCCTTTGAGAGACAACCATAGCAGCAACATGTTCGACATGACAAGCTGATGGCTACCTCAGCCGTGAGGGATTTCAATGGGCATGACTCGGTACCCACATAGTGAATTTTGTTTTCATAAAAGTAAAACTCCACCCTCCTACCCCCTCCCGAGACAGAGATGGATTCATTTCAAAGATCCGGGCCTGTCTAAACGCTGTGAAATTGTCTCCCGGTTGCCCTCATTGCAGTGTGGAACAGGCGGGTCAAACACATTTTATACGCCATGCATTGCCTTGACATATCAATTATACTGCACGTCTATGCATTCCACAGCTTGTTCGTGTCATTAAATTCCAACTTTCTTTGCCTGTTTTTAATGCAACATAAAACCCTTCCGGTAAGAAATCAAGACACTAATAATCTTTCAAATAGAATTATACAATAGGTTACATTTGAACTATTTTTGTATACAGTAAAAATATTGTTTACATTTTTTTCTATTTGAGCGTCTGGCCCTCAGTTTGCTTTTTTTACAAACTACGTCGAGAGGTTTATGCATTTAAATGAGAGCTCTGAGTATGTCCATTGTTCTTATATCAACACAAGAGTTTGTGTGTTCTGGAGGGGAAGTGTCCTCCTTTTATTTGTACTACAGATTAGCATTTAATTGTTGGCCTGTCCTGTGGGCTGGCCGGGGCTGTACTGCGGAAACCTGAAAGCTCCATTATCTCAATAGCGACTCCATTTCATTACACCAACCGCCTAATGAATGCCACGCTGCCAGCCAACGAAACCGCTTGGATGTGCGCTCCGCAGTCTGTTTTCCGCCACGTTTTAAATTCGCACATTACCCCAGATTAAGTCTATTGACTTTACGAGTGCAGAGGGTTTGCCTGTTTGGTTATTAAGCAGGATAACCGGCTCGTGTCACAAACGTCCTGGTTTCCTTCTGTTTGCAGTTAAAACAGAGCCAATGAGCAGCGCCGAAATCACCACCTCTGTAGCAGACGGCTCCCTAGACAACTTCTCAGGATCAGGTATGACACGCACACACACACACGGTGATGTGCAAGATGATCTTAGAGATGAATGACTGATAAGAAGAGGCACAGGAAGTGCTCGACCTCTAAACCTCCAAACTTAATACCCAATTTACGCATGTGAAGTGGAGTACTTGTTAATCGTGGTTTCATTTTACCAATGCAAAAACAAATAAAGGACGGTAAATCTTAACTTACGGAGAAACACGTGAAGTGTAAATTACAGAAATGAAATGCCTTTTTGTACTCAAAGTCTTACAAAGAAAAATGCAACTGATTTTTGTCAAACCACAACAATAGCTTGATTTGTAAACGTTACACTCTCAATGGTATATTTTAAAACGAGCGCATACAAATTTAGGTGGATCCGCTCCATGTTATAGACCGCTCACATTACTTACTAAACAAATGCCAGTGAATGTGAGAACTCTTTATGGAGTATTACATTGCTGCTAATTTGTCTTATTTCCCTACCTATTTGACTAAGTACCTGATACTTTTATGTTAGACCTATATAAATCACAGCTCGGACTTCTATCTCTGACAATATGAATGAAATGTAGTCATTTGAGACTCTGGTTTATACTCAGGGGATGCAGCAGGGCCGTGGTTGTGTGTTTGTCCAGGCCAGGTGCTGAAGTGTGGGGAAAGCTCCTGGTTTCACGGTGTAGAGAATACAGTTACACAGAGCGGGATCTCCCTAACTAACTTTTACTGGAGATGTCACAGCCGATTATACACACAAAGCGTAACCATCAAAATATTCGTAATGTATTGTGATGGCTCAGGACTACTGAAGAGAGACATCCTGCAAAAGCTAATGCACCAAACTTGTATAGATGATGATGTATACTTTGTGTGTGCAATCTAATAAAGGGATGTTCATTCTAATGATAACAATAAACATCACATTATTCATAATAGTTAACATTAATATTATTGCTGTCCCTGCAAAACCTCAAATTTCCTCCAGTTTTCAGTGAATTGAAAAATCAATCTTTTTAAGTGATTAATTACTGTGTTGTCAAAGTTGACAAGCATTTTTAAACGCTTTTTTATTGGTTAGATATTGGCAAAGTCCAGTGATAAACATAAAGGGTGACTGATAATAATGATATGAATAAAATCTTTAATAAAATCACGAGATATGGAGATACAAGGTTTTAAAACGACATCTGCAATATACAGTGATTGTCAAAGGTGATGTCCATTTTTGGACAATTGACATTTTTGCTCTTTTATTTACAAATATTTATTGTAAAGACGTATTTCAAATATTGTATGCACGTTGCATTGGTGTGTTTGGGGTATACACCAAGGTTACACATGTGCAGTTTATATATACATAGCCTTGGAGAAAGTCTACTGAATATTCAACAAATAAACAACAAATAAGTCATAAAATTGTAGTCAAATATGCTTTATTTACAGGGAGCTTTTTGTTTTTCAATGGATTTTATTTGTATATTTGAATGCATATTCTCTGATATGGTTTGCCTTTTTCCCAAATAATTTTGTCCGAAAAAGTACCTTAAAAGTTTTTGTCCATTTGGTACTATGCACCTGATATTTCAATGCTTTAATCTAACCGGAGGGGGCATTAAAAACAAATGAAGAGTTTGGTTCCTAAATAAGATAACTCCGTTTTAAAAAAATCAATTAAATGATTTTATCGTGTTTATATTGTGTTTTATTAATTGGAATGCACAATAAAAGAACATGATTTTTGAAAATTTTGAGTTATCTCATTTTGGAACCAAACTCTTGAAATATCGCACAAATATGAATTTTGGCCACTACTGTACAATAAACAACATTAATTTTATTAAAATTATAATAATCAAGTTTTCTCAGTGTACCTTTAAGGGGAATACAATTCCAGCCCTAGAACTCCCAGACTTGAGCCGTGCATTCAGTGGCACATCAAAAGATCTCCATTTGCTCTTCAGTGTTTGTGTGAGTTAACTGAATGGCCCTCCATGCCGTCATTAAGGGCCGGGAAGCAGAGGGCCGGTGTATTTCTGATGATAGCTGCTTGTGTTTAGTACATACCTGTAATCGGCCTACTGGTTTCTTATTGTGTTGTCAACTTCAACCCCTTCACTGACCAGTGCTATACATCATTCTCTGTTTGTGTGTGTGGACACTGGGCCCTTCCAATCTGTGTTGGTTTTTATGCGTACAGTCAGCAGAAAAGCATGCCATATTACCTGATTATTTTCCTTCGTTATTGCTCTTCATCTTTCAACCTAAAATAAGGTTAGCGAAATAAATAGTGCAACGCAATGTAATTACGGTTGCCTTGGATTCCAGAAGTTCTGTTGGCAAAGAATAATATTTACCTTATTTTTTAATGTCGAATATGTGCTTGACTCTTCTCTCCGCAGCCATTGGAAGCAGTGGCTTCAGCCCAAGACAAACTCACCAGTTCTCTCCCCAGATTTACCCTTCCAAGTAAGGCTCCTTTTATTTTTCTTTAAAAAATAAGCAGCATCCAACTTCATTTGGACCTTTAATTAGATCCTTCTGCCAGATCTTGGACTCAGCGGTTGCTTTGTTTGCATTGATCTCAGCAGCTTGCGCGCTCCAAAATCTGTTGTAATTATTATCTCGCAACAATTTCCCCCTGATTTATTTTTCTTTCGCAATGTATATCAGCTGCTTAATGGCTGTATTTTTCTCTGTTTCACAGCTTGGCCAAATATTTATGATTAAGTAGCAGAATGGCAGAGATTGTGTCTGTGAGCAAATTTTACGATGTGTGCTTTTGGGTAAGATATGTCTTTCTCCGCTCTTTTGCCCTCAAACAGCAGACCTTATCCACACATTCTTCCGACTCCTTCCGCCCAAAATATGGCCGCGTACGGACAGACGCAATACACCACAGGAATGCAGCAAGCTGCTGCCTATGGCTCGTACCCTCAGCCAGGACAGCCCTATGGAATTCCAGCATATGGTAACAGCAGTAAGAAAAAACAACATTTAAGTTGGCTTATTTTCTGTTCTTTGAAGCATGGTTATCCAGGTTTCATTTGCTCTTCACTCAAACAGATTCAAACTCTCACCGTAGTAAAACGTGTCCATTGGTCACCATAACACTACTGTACCAAAGTCGATAACTTGATTGTTATTATCGTAATGAACCAATATTCTTTAAAAATGTAATAACTTTCAAAAAATCTATCTTGTTTTTATGACATGTTGCTTGTTTAAAGTTGAACTGGTTATTTGAAGACCATAATTGCTCGAACTGCAATTTATAGATTAGATTAGATTAGATTCAACTTTTTTGTCATTACACATATGCAAGTACAGTGTAACGAAATGTAGTTTAGGTCTAACCAGAAGTGCAATTAGCAAGTGCAGATATACAGTGTGAATAAATACAGAATACAATTTTAGGGAAATACTATACAAATGTTGTATGAAAATATGACAGTCAGTATGTGCTATGAACAATATATACAGAAGGCTATATACTGTGAACATTAATGTACAGGTGGTTATGAACAGATAACAATATAGACAATACAATAGTGCAAGTGACTTGAGTGTGCATTAATTAGATGAGTTAATGCGGTTATTAATTGTACGGTGCAGTACATGAGTTAATGCAGTTATTGAAGTTATAGTTATAGTTATAATATTGTTTTGAAAGTTATAGGTGCCATTTTTTGTTAAGCATTCCTTATCAATTTTAGGTTCAATTTTTAATTACTACTAAAATGTACTAAAATTAAGCAATCTTAAATTTATTTAAGCTATATCAATCTGAAACTTTCGTGTTAGATTATAAAATTTAACAATATGCTGATAATAGGTTATGCAAACACTAGGGAAAATCCACCCAAAAATGAAAATTCTTTTATGAATTACTCAACCTGGAGTTGTTCCAAACCTGTCTAAATTTCTTCATTCTGATAAACACAAAGAAAGATATTTAGAAAAATGTTAGCAACTGACATTTCTGAAGCACCATTGACTACCATAGTAGAAAATAAAAAATAAAATGGTAGTCAAAGGTGACCCAGAACTGTTTGTTTTCCCTAAGTCTTCAAAATATATCTTTCTGTGTTCAACAGAACAAAAAAAAATACAATATGTTTTCTACTATGGCAGTCACTGGTGCCCAAGAAATCTCTGTTGCTAACATTCTTCCAAATATCTTTCTTTGTGTTCAACAAAACAAAGAAATTCGTTAAGGTTTGGAACAACTTAAGGGGGGAGTAAATGATGACAGACTTTTCATTCTTGGGTGAACTGCGCCTTAAATTTTTTACTCAAATTTAGAAGTGTCCTAAACCACAGCAGATTCTCCAGATTTAAGAGAATCATTCTCAAAGTTGATTGTTCAACAGAAATTTGAGATGTAAAGAATTGACTTCGAAACACAACGTTCACAGTGCTGTTAAACTTTGAGAACCCGACTTCAACTGCAAATATTCAGTCCAAGGGATTGAACGTTCTGAAACCTTTGCGAAAATATGCGCTCAGATAAAGTTGTTTAATCTTAGATGTGCTCCAGAGAGTTCTGATGTTTGTTTGAGTGGAAGCAAATCGCAAACCTGCACTGGGCCTGATTCATCCTGATTCCTGATACGCTGAGTTCGGCGCTAACAGTGCTTTATTGCAAAGTTGCCATCAGTGCTTGAAGTGAAACGGTACTCACCGGTACGAAGTTCAGCCTATTCTGCGCTAATTCTGTTTACAGTATCGAAAATTATTCTTGTGTGCCAGCAGCTCTCGTAAACCACCGGTAGTCTCTCTGTCTCTGCTTGTCCAGTTGTTAGTCTCGCAAGCCAAGTTTTGTCCAAAAGCATTCAATCTGTTGTCGTCTATCCATCTGTTTATACATCTACTACCGTGTGTGATGAAGCTGTCTTACCGTTAGACTTTGATTGATTACATTTGCGCAGAATTTCTAAATACCTTTAAGGAAAGAATAAATGTTTTTAAAGAAGGCTGGTTAAGTTATCATTTTTACATATAGTACTTGCATTAGTATATATTTAAATTACATATTGTTAATAAAATTGGCAGGGATTTCTTTCCACCTCGTGTACTTGTTTTTGACATTCATACCTCAGGCGTAGCTTGAATCATGGCCCAGTGAAAAATAGCCGCCATCTTTTCTCTACTAGTAACACTGTAACACTGAGGACTGTGCATCATACTACTCTGGTGTCACTAACTGATTTAGGTCCATTGTGGGCAGGCATCAAGACAGAGAGTGGACTAAACCAGGCCCAGTCTCCAGGCCAGAGCAGCTTCCTCAGCTACAGCTCTGGTTTCTCCACACCTCAGACGGGACAAGCGCCCTACAGTTACCAGATGCAAGGTCAGAGTCTCCCCTCTTTTCCTCCTCTGGTTTTGCTGGTAGAGTGGCAAAATAGAGGCATGATTCCTTTCCGCCCGCCTTCAAAAGAGGACACAATTAATGGCAGATACAGACCGAATCATAACATCCCCGAGCAGATGCTTGTATTGGGTTGTTGTTAGACACAGTCTTTTTTGCATTAGGCCATAAGAGAAAAAGGACAGATGGAAAAAATAACTGGCTTTTCCCCCCTATTAAGATCGGTCTTTTTCTCCATGTTTTGGCTTCGTGCTCGGCCTCGTATGTTCTTATAAATGTTTGCTTAAGAGGGAACACCCGGGACTCTTGTCTTTGAGGTCAGTTCATAGAAGTCAGATTTGTAAAGGGAATTCAAAATGCGCCAGGCAAACCATCCGCCACCCAGCGGGGACATTGCCCATGCGTCTCTCTCTCGCTTCTTTGTGCTTTTCTCTGAGTTTTCAACAGCGAGTGCTGCTCTGAGCTCTCTAATCTCCAAATAATGTGTGACGGTAGAAACATCTCCACGTTTTTTGGAAAGTGCTCCGGAGAATCTCACAGAAATAATGTGACACATGCCGTCTGCGCAAGGTTCTTTCCATGGCTCATAAGTAAAAACCGCCGATCATGCTTCAACACCAGGCCTGTAAATGTTACTCTGACCACTGCCGTCTTAAGGCCTGTTCACACCGTCGAAATGAGATGTGGCGAATATAAATCTTCAATGTTTGCAGACAGGCCAAATTTTCTCAAAATGCAGAACGGCATTATATCATATTATATAATTTTTTCTTTTGAAATGAAACATTAGGACTGTCAAACGATTATCTAGAATAAAAGCATGTTTACGTAATAAATGTATGTGTACTGTGCATGTTAATTGTATAAACACATACAGTCACATGCAAATATTTAAGTCAAATATAAACATTAACAAACATTTATATTATTTAAATTGTTGGGAAATTTAAATAAATACATGTACATATTTTCTAATTATGTATACATTTATGTGTTTATAAATACAAAATTAATATGCACAGTACACAGAGATACAGTATATTATGTAAACACAAGCTTTTATTTTAGATGCGATTAATCGTTTGACATCTCTTAAAAAAAGGGAATAGTCTTTTAAAGAATAATGTAGTTTACCTCAAAATATAAGCATTATTTATTGACCCCTTGATGTTAAAGACTCTTTATAAAAGTACTAGAATTAACTGTCCTGGTATGGAAACCCATTTCAAGCCTCCTAAATAACGACATATGTTTTTTTGGGTGAACTGTTCCTTTAAGAGCACTTATAAGGTTTCATCCCACACTGACTTTTAGAATAGATCATCCACTGACACTGAGGTACCTTCAGTCTGCCATACATAGCCCACACAGCAGTAAACACATTAGCCACTAACTGCAAATGCAGATGACAGATGACCATTAACCAAACCAGTCTGTCCCTATCGGCTTCCTCCTGATGCCTCATCGATTGGGCAGGTCTGAACTCACAGGAAGAGTCTGAACGTGGTAGCGTAGACCACCCCCCTCTATACGATACCAACTGCTGTCCTATTACCCCAATAGAGGCCGACTGCACCCAGCTGTCAGAGGGAATACAATTAAATTAATGTTTTTACCCAGCGCTTTTGTATCTAATGGAACGGCACTGGGTTTCGAGATGAATGTCTAGAAGTGTAACACAGAAGGATCTTTCGGGCATCAAATGCTCTAGGAGTCATCACATAGGGAGAGTCCGGGGCTAGTTGTCACACTCCAGACTAACTTTAAAAGGTTGGTTTACTTTATAAAGTCTTGCTCTCTAAAAATGCAATGAACAGCGTATTCGTCTGCTTTATAAAAATGTGCATGATTATGAAACACATACAGAAGAAAAAAAATATATAATTTACATAAATGACAAATTTATGTTTTTACAATTGGCTCTGGTCTGACGTTTATTAAAAATAAATGTATTTTTTATTTACTTCACATCTGCCTCATGTAGACTTCTTTTAGATTTTGCCAACATGTAATACGAAAGGACGATTTTTTTTATATACATAAAAATACATTGCTAGAGAAAAAAAAGCATTAGTGTAAACACACTGTTACTGAGAGAAAGCCCTTATGATAACTTGTGACAACTAGCCCTGATCTCCCCACCACAGAATAAAGAGAATTATCAGAATTGTTACTGGCCTCATTTCAGAAATACCAATCCACTATTGGTCTGTATTTTTTCTTTGTTAGTGGAGATTTCCTACATGCCAACAAATTTTAGCACTGGACTGAATTTCCCTCAGTTCATCCAAGTTTAAATTAGGAATTAATTTTATATTTTCACACCTGTTTGAGCTTTGCTTCCCTTGCTGCGAGCTTAATAGCTATGCAGCACGAAAGTGGGACTTCACTGACCGATTTCCACCGCGACCAGAGGATAATTACAGCAAAGATCGGGCCTCCCTCCATTCCTCACACAGTGTGAGAGAGGCAGCAGACTGCTTTTTAAAGAAGCCCATCTGGACTTGATCGCCAGCTCCCCAGAGAGGCCTACAAAACCTCTGCTACAAATATTGTGCACTGATGATAGACATAGCCCATGGCAAGAGGACTGATCAAGCAAAGCAAATGGACTCTCAATCGCAGAGGCCACAAGGAGAGCCAGTGTCTCGTCTTAACTGAACTAACTGGAGCAAGACAGAGAGGATGGGGGAAGGAACGGGGGGTTTTGCCCCTGGGAAAAACCAGACCTCTCCCCAGCATGGAGTCATTCTTTTGGGACCGGAGGGGGTCTAGCTGGGCTTTTATGTGGCTCCGTGCTCTCTCCGGAGTCAACTGCTATCCCATAAGTCCAGGCTTTTATGACTGTTTGAACTGTGGATTTAGCTAATTTGTTGTGCGACGGGAGTTTGATGACTCTCACTTTATGTGAGATGTGAGAGTCTGTGGCTGCAGAGGAAAACCAAACATTTCTGAAGCAAATAGTGGGTGGGGAGAGAAAGAGAGAGTATACATAAAAATGAGCAAGCAAAAAGCTATTTTACTAATGACCAAAAGATGAATTATGTCTTTTTCACTGAAAAACAATTTCTATTGATTTTGAAATTAATTTTGATCGTATTTTTAAAATACAGTTCAAGAAAAAATTAAGAGACCCCTTCAGTTTTGTGTAAAATGCTCAACAGGCTTCAAAAAAACTTACAACTTGTTTTCTTTTGAATATTCAGGATCTGAAAACATTGCTTCTTTTTCATTTTTTACCCCTTTGTCTTCAGTTTTCTGCAAATAAATGCTAATAAAAAACATTTTTTTTTTTAGACAAAGAGAAACAAAAACAATTATTTCATCACCTTTACTTAAAAACCTATAACTAGTCAATATAGAACAACTGAAAATGATTCTCTTTGTTCACATTTTGTGAACATTTAACATTGGAAACGTATCAGTGCAGCTGTTCACTCGCTTAAAATCTGTTAATGTTATGAGAAAATGCTTCTGGGAAAATACTTTCAGTAAACATCACTAAGCTTTGAGAAAACTGGGGCTTGATGTGATTACAACGCAACAGAAGCAATGAAGATTTCATACCTTCAGGCCGTCCCGTTCTCTATAACTCATGTCACGTATGTTATTAAGTCATTAGATGCTATCTCTCCATAAAGAGATTTAATTACCCAGAAGGTGCTTCTTCGAGCAGCTTGAAAAGCAGACAGATATGCATATTCATTGAGGCGGGATGTCAGGTAAAAGACCACCCCACCCCTCCCGTCCCCCCCACGGAGAGGATAACACAGTGCCACTGTTTCTCTTATTGTAAGGGTAGCGATGGATGAAATAATAGACCCGACCCCCTTTCCAACCATCAGATCTGATCACTGATACAGAGAGAAGAGATAGCAAGAGAAAAGGCCACTGTTGTATCCCACACACACATATACATACACACACACGCACACACAGACTCACAATGCCTCATGCCCTTATGATACCCGCAAGGCGTTTTTTTAATGCCTTTGAGTTGGTTGTTGAATCTGCCCCCATTCGACAATTTAAAAGTCTAATTGATAAAAAAACAAAAACATTTTGTCTGCTTTACCACCATTTTACTGTTTTATGTTGATCTTTATCATGGTCTGATGTGTTTCTGTTGAACAAAAGTCTTGATGCCTATCACATCTGATCAGATTTTACTCTGCATGTGTAGATAACTCACCTTTTTGTTTTTCACGGCTAGGTGGCAGTTTTACAACAACTTCAGGGCTTTACACTGGAAGCAATTCCCTCACAAATTCGACCGGATTCAACAATACACAACAGGTAGTTATTCCTACATTTTCTATCTCTGACTCTGGTCCGCAGCGCATGTTGAAATTCCCTCCGTGTCCACCGTAGCCTCTCGCATTTTGGCATCTGCACGTCATATTTTCTCCGGCCTCCTGGAAGCTTTTATAGAACATGTGTACGCTTGCATATTACTCACTTGATATGAATCACTCTAAATGTTCCGACCACTGTACGCGAGGATTACCTCTTGGTCTTTTTGTATGAATTATGCCACAAAAGGAGAAAAGAAGTGAAGACAGATCACTGTCCAGATGTAGCACAGGGGAGACATATGGTCACGTTTACATTTTGGAATCTGCGCTGTGAAGTAGCAGCGTCGCTGAGCGCTTATCTCACGTTACTTTCTTGATGTCTTTTTGCAGGACTACCCATCCTATCCCGCTTTTGGCCAGAGTCAGTACGCGCAGTATTACAACAATAGCCCATACACCTCTCCGTACATGACCAGTAACAACACTAGCCCCACCACGCCCTCCACCACGGCTACCTACACCTTACAGGAACCTTCATCAGGCATCACCAGCCAGGCCCTTTCAGAGCAACCTGCGGGTAAGAGGCTTTAGTGAATATGTTTTTTGGGAAAATAGGAGGGTGGGGTGGTCCTGAAATGCCACATTGAGATATGATTGGCTAGCTTTGGGTTATAAAATATTGAGAATTGACGATAAGTAACGTAATAAATGCACAATACCCTCCCATTGCCGTTTCTTTGGACTAAATGGTACCTGGGGTATAAACTGATCTGCTAAATTCAGATCTGCCACTGGCATGAGCACTGGAGGGGTAAATGGATCCAGCCACGATGTTCATATGCCTTTTTTATTTTCCACCTCTGATACACGTTTTTCCTCTTTTTTTCTGCAGGAGAGTACAGTACAATCCACAGTCCATCAACCCCCATTAAAGATTCAGAATCGGATCGATTGCGTCGGGCCTCGGATGGAAAGTCACGTGGCAGGGGGAGAAGGAACAATAACCCATCCCCTCCTCCCGATTCTGACCTTGAGGTATTGGACCTTTGCCACACTGTCAATTTTTCATACAAGCTGGAATAGTTGGAAGAAATTATTACCATGTAACGTTTGATTATGTAGAAGATTGTTTCGGTGTCTGGTTTAACATCAAATAAAATTCTTAGACAGCTAGTGAAAATAGCATTTTGCATTGCGGTAAATTTACACAAATTGTAGTGCTATCAAAAAATTCGCGAAAAATCGAAACGCAAGTTTTGATATATCTTCTTAGTTTGACAAGTTTGTGCAAAATCTTGTAATCCATGATTTGTTAATGTTCATCTTGCCGACATCTTATAAACATCTTGCACGCTTCAAAGGAACCAAAGTTGCACATTTGCTCACATTTGCTGCTCTGCAAATGCCTTGCAGAATTA
The DNA here is from genome assembly GCA_008369825.1 of Triplophysa tibetana. Classification (NCBI taxonomy): domain Eukaryota; kingdom Metazoa; phylum Chordata; class Actinopteri; order Cypriniformes; family Nemacheilidae; genus Triplophysa; species Triplophysa tibetana. The sequence goes on along the minus strand of CM017914.1, from coordinate 8,263,233 downwards.
TACTTAAAGTAATTTCATATCTTAACGTTAACTTTTGTTTCGTTTTTAACCCCAAAAGTTTATTTTATTTCCACATTTTGAATCCCCGATAACTAGTATGAACTCATATGTTGTACTCTACTGGATTCAAAAGTGTGCAGTTGATTCAGAATGTTTTTGCTCTATGAAAAGTACACAGATGACACCAAATTTAAGAAGCATTATGGCCTTAAATTCTTTGTTCCCAGCAGAAAATGTATATTAGTCTTCTAAATCAGTCTACCTTTCTCTGCTGTACAGAACACATTCGTGATCGTTTCATTACCATTACCTGGATCTCAGGACGGGTTTTGCCCCCATTAGCAAGCTGACATCATAGCATGTTAACAAATCTAGTTAATTAGCTTGTTGGTATTGATTGTGTTAATGCATCGGGGGAAGGAGATGGATGGTGTGGTGGTGGCTCTTCCCGCAGTTGTGGGGTGCTGTGGTGACCATGAACGGTGAACGTGTATAGATCCCAGGGCACATGAATCTATGCACCCTTCCTATTGACAATCAGATCATCTTGCATGCTGAGTGAGCCATTGATTTTGCTCTTTCTTTTCTCAGCGCGTGTTCATTTGGGATTTGGATGAAACAATCATCGTTTTCCATTCCTTGCTCACCGGGTCTTACGCCAACAGATTCGGAAGGGTGAGTGATGCAGCAGACACGGGCAAATATTGCCGCAGAGTTTAACAAAACACACTGAAAAGAGGGACTGTTTGGGTTTACGGTTCAGCTTCGTGGAACTCTGAGATCGGGTAATTGTTTCTTTTTTTAATAAGTTGGAAGAGGCCTCGCAGGCATTTGGCTTGGCCGGCAGCTGTCTGAGTTATGTGGCTGATACAGGCAAGGATTACAAGCCAGTTGCACTGGGAATGTCCATTGTCACTTCCTACGGGTTTTCAGTATTATAAAAGTCCTGCATTGTTAGTTTAATAAGTGTTTGCTTTAATTGCCATTTAAAAGAGGTACGATTTTTATAGAATATCAAGAAGCAATTACTTGATAATAAACATCTGTATTTTTAGACGATTATTTAAGTGAATTATATCTGTTAGATTATTAAAAATGGATGTCATACCACCAAATTCAGCAGGTTCAATGGGGTCATGAATACGTAATGAAAACTAGTTTACTTCTGTGCCGTATTTGTTATTTTATTTGAATGTCGTAGCTATATTTGAACCTTAAAAACAAACAATTTGGGAAATACGGCAATGTCCAATTCTCAGGCTTTTTCAATGATCTCATAGCTTTATTTGACTTGGGAGACTGCTTACTGAATTCACCTTATACTATTTTCCCATACATGCGCACACACGCATTCGATGCAGCTGTAATCTGAATTCAATATGCACGTGTTGTTCGACTTTCTTTGTGAGAAGAATGTAAAAAGCTGCTTCCTAGTTTGAGGGAAATAAATCACAGAAGTGGCGTTTTTTGGCTCTTGAAGGGTTTTCTTTGTGGTGAGTATAGATGACAGCAGCGCTCGTATGTCAGTGGAACGGGGCCCGGCGGCTGGTTTGTTCTCTTTGTTCCTTAGACAGGGTGTTTGATGGGGGTGTTGTTTTGTTTTAAGGGTGAGGGAGCTCTGGCCCTCGACCCTGCACTGTTTATTTACTTTATCTCGGCTGAGCATGCTGGGTAAAGAAGCAAAACTAGTGCCTCAACATGAAATGAGATGTGTCGGGGTCCACTCTCTCACACGCACACACACACACTCATCTTAGTCATTGCACTTTTCTTTCTTTCTTCCTTCTTTCTTTCTTTCTTTCTTTCTTCCTGTCTTTGTCTTGCTCACTTTGCTGTCATAATCTGATTACGTATTGCCCTCCTACCCGAAATATACTTATCCCATCCACAACATCACAGACAACATAATGCTCTCTTAAACCATATCAGCGTACTCATCTCAACCCCCTTTCATTAAAACCTAAGGTGCTTCACATTTCTCCGATATGAGCCTCAACATAAACAGTGAGAAACTCACTCACATTCACCAAAATCTATTTCCTCCAGGCATGCTGTTGAGGAAGAGCCCTATAAATAGAGCTATACCGGAGAGCTCACCGCTGTGGTTATCAGTTATCCTAAATGGCATCAGAGTAGCTCTCTCCCATAAAGCTGATGGCTCGGGCCAGCTGTGTGGCCGTCAGCCTGGAGGGGTGAGGGGGATTTTAGAGGGGAGGACCTGGCGCCCTTTGCCGCGACGCTGATGTGTGGGGACAGGTGGCGACGGCAGCAGAAGACCCTCTGGCACTCCGGCCCGCTTGTATTCTTAACTCTCTTGCTGAATGATTGTTTAGATTTAATTGGAGAGGATCTGGCGAGCCGGAGAAGTGCACTTTGCATACCTCTCACCACCAAACCTGCTTTTATTAACTGTCAGATACACACGCAGGTGTTTATATTAAGCTGACTGAGTGGCAGACCCGAAATAGACGGGAGGGAAGGAATATTCAAACGTGTTGTTTGCTTTAAACATTACCACCCATGGTGCTATACAAAGCAATGAACTATATTTGGTTAGATCTAAAAGTTATATTATGTGTTTAATAATATTGTCTTTTAGTTGTTATGCATGAAGTTTTATTGCATAAAATTAAAAATAGTTTTGAATAATGCAGGTTTGTCTACACTATTTAATGGGGACATTTGTTTCACCTTATAATTAGTTTGATCGTTGTTTTAAAAAAATAACCTTTCATTCTATGAAATCAAGTTCACATTTGTCTACACAGTAATAATCCATATACAGAAGTTGGTTTACAATTTATGCAAGATCCAAAAGTGTGTGAACCATCTGTTATTACCCATCATCAGTGACTAGGGCATTCTGTTCTACTTGTGTGGTTTCCCCTCCCACCGTCCGCAGCTAAAACATTTTCATTGTGAGCGTGGATGTAATCAGTTAAAAGCTCAGCCGTTTCTTCAGGTGGGTTTAAGCTTTAATCCCTCCGGCACAGCTTTCTGACTCAGCACAGCCGCACAGACACCGAAATAAATCCCCTCCTTCATTTCATCTCTGCTGTCCTGTCCTCTTCACGCACTCGCTCTATCCTCTTAATGAAGAACCAGAGAGCGGCCACTGATAGAGACATAAGCCCATGTGGAATGAAGATTACGAAGATGATTTTAAACCGAATGCTTGACTAATGCATAAACGCTCATTTAATAAGCCTTGTGGTCGCTTTTTGCTTGTATTATAGGGTTACTCCGTCTTTACGATACTGGATCTATTTACTCCATATGAAGAGTTAGGTTCCAAAATGAGATAACTTAATTTAAAAATGTTTGAAAATCATGTTTTTTATTATGTTATCATGTAAATTTTGTGTTTTATGGTGTTAGTTATCCGTTTCTTTTTTGTTATTATGTCTTAAATCTATACGAACCAACTGCAGTTTGATTGATATTATTTTTTTTTAAACGCAGTTATCTCATTTTGGAACCAAACACTTCATATGCACTGCTTTGTGATCAAACGCTATAGAACGTTTTATAACGTTCAACGTACTTTAACATATTCATAAATGTGATTTTTAACTTTGTTAATTAATCTGTTTAGATTTTTTTGTTTTTAAAGAAGCTTAAAAGGACAGTTCACCCAAAAATGTAAATTCTGTCATTGTTTACTCCCCCACGAGTTGTTTCAAATCTGTATATGCTTGTAACCAAACAGTTGTAGGACAACATTGAGTATCAATGGAAGAAAAAAGATAATGGTAATCAAATGTGCCCCAGAACGGTTCGCTTTCATACATTCTTCAAAATAGCTTATTTTTTGTTCAACAGAACAAATATATTTATAAAGCAGATTTTTCTACTATGGTGGTCAATGCTGGGCAGTAACTGTTTGGTAACAACCATTCTTTTAAATATCTTTCTCTGTGTTCATTAGAACAAAGACACTGATACCGTTTTGAAACAACTTGAGGTTGAGTAAATTCTGACCGAAATTTAAAAAAATTTGGGTGAACTTTTCCTTTAATACATTACACGTAGCAGTCACTTCCATCTACACACAGTATCAACTCTAACGCAGCCACTGAGACGACCATTACTGCTGGTATTGCATTACTGTGGAAACAGAATACATTAAAAAAGAGAAGAGTCCATTATATTTGGAGTGAGTAATCCATTTTGATTACTGCCAATGCACAGGTTCATACATTACTCACTAAAGCAGTTTTGCGAAGGAAAAATGTGCATCTTCCCGTTTCTATTAAATTCCCACCTTGAACCTTTTACAAATAGTTGGAAAAATACTTTATCTGACGTGAGATCAGATTGTGGAGGGGGGTTGGGGTGAGATGCATCAGTAGTAATGTGTGGAAAGATGATCTAGAGTCGGAGGTGTATGGACAGCTACTGTATATTTATGATGGAACTTTGACCTCAAGTTCCTTTCAGCACGTCTAAGATGAGTTTTAATAGCTAAATTAAGCTCAGCCTCCTTTTACAGAGAGCTTTTTAACTATTTATAGTAGAGCCATTCAAGTGAATTTTAGTTTTTATGTATTTTATATGAACCGATACTAAATTTCTCCATGGATACAGATAGTCTATTCAGAGTCATATCTGCCAAAACCAATACGGATACCGATTTTGAATATTCAATTACTATTTCTTAACTTTCTGAATGATATTTATTCATGTAAGGATTATTAAAATTTACCACTAATCTGGCGATGTTTCTCAACATTTTATAATATACAGAGCACAAATTCATTGCATTTTCCTGTCTTTTGATTGACAGGATATACCAGCCCTGATCATTGGCTGTTTTTGAGCTATGGTCCAATAGCCAATGATGTAAAAAACTGCTTTTATCGCCCAATACCGATTATTGGCCGATATATCGGTACATCTTTAATATTTTTATGTCTTTAGCTTATGTTGCTCACCATTCATTTCACTCACAAAGGTTATGATACCATAGAAAAAACTTTTTTGAACCTTTGGGTAAATTGTTCTTCTATGCCAGTTTTGTGAAGAGACCTTTGTAGCACCTTTCTGTAATTCAATTCTACACAAATATAAAAAAATACTCCAAATAATTAATTATCACAAAAGGGGTGATTCAAGATTATCTAACATTAGGGTGCCCCAGATAATATTAATTTTTCTACTAAACGAAAGATATATTATTCTGTATTTTTTTATGCACTCAGGATCCACCAACATCGGTTTCATTGGGACTGCGAATGGAAGAGATGATATTCAACTTGGCCGACACCCATTTCTTCTTCAACGACTTAGAAGTAAGTCCAGTACATTTCGTTTTCTCAGGGTTCCCTGTTTTCTGCGCTTACTGTCGCAGGCCTCGCCCCCCGTGAAGCCCACTGCAAGGTTTTCTAATACTGTGATTACTTCTGCAGCCCGCTTTCTTAGCGGCAATATTTAAAATCAAGCCCCAAAGGATAAGTCAAAACAGAGTGTATACATTACATTACGAGCAAAAGAACAGTCCATTAAACTTTAAGCCAAAGCATCAACAACCATTTAATAGCGGGGTGCCTATTTCTCGCGAACGTCCCTCAGTGGCGAAGTATTACCTTCGAGCCCATGGGACACTATGAATTTTACATGCGCTGTCAGTCTCTCTGGTCTGTGCCCGCCGCCACCCCCTCCCACACCTTCCCCCGCCGCCTGGGCCAATTTGTCAGCTTCTAATATTTCTGTACAGGCTCTGACTGTCTGCGTGTCATGCTGTGTACTCGGTGTCTCTGGCCGCAGTCACGGTCTGAAAACTGCTCCACGGCCCGCACCGCCTGATTCATGTTGGATCAGTGTAAAATCTGCCCCCAGGGGCAGTTATTGAGAGGGTATCTAGGTGTCTTTCTGACCCTCCTGGTGAGGGGTGAAAATGAGACCGGTGGGGTGACTTCCATGATTGGCAGTGATCCATGTGTGCATAGCAGTCAAGTTCAGTTTGACACGATCGGGTGTTGCTTAAGCTACTGTAGCACATTATTCCAAGTATTTGACATTTCAGCAACTGTTGTAAATGTGCAACCCTTAAAGGGACAGTTCACTCCAAAAAAACATGTGTTGTTCAAAACCCCAAGGACAATATTCTACATAAAATGCAACACAACTATATGTATATGTATAGTCTTCTGTATATACTAAATGCATAAGTGTTCTGAGGTGATATGAATCATTATTTAATAAATTATTAATTTAAAAGTCTGAAAAGTCTGACTCAACCGTTAACATCTTATTGAAAGTGGAGATTATTAATAAAAAACCGAAATCATTTTTGTCTTTTCTAAGGCTTTAAATGTTTACTCCCCATTTATTCCAAGGAAAAAGACCCATGCTGTTTTCAGAATAAAATAAATATAAGTTTATTAATACAATATGAGGGTGAGTAGGTACACATGCCCAACCTGAGCCAGCTGAACCCGCCCCGGCCTTGACTCAGCCGGCGAGCCGCCCTCCCTCTTCCACTGAACCCGACTCTACTGATCCAATGATTTTCCACTGTGTCCTGCTCGAGGTTGACCCTGCCGTGGAGGAAATGTTTTGTTTGATACTTAAGTGTGAGAAAAAGAGTTGCGAGTCTGCCAGGTTTCATTAGTCTGCGTCCCCGCTCCGCTTTTTACTGCCACGAGAACCAGGGAGAAAGCAAATGTTTGTGCTGCCCTAGACACAAGAGTGACGGCGAGATTCCAATCGCGCTCATCTTGATCAAAGTTAATTGCCTGTTCAATATTTCCGTATGTTTGGCCGTGTCAAATCGTGTGCCGCACTTTCTATAATAAGTGTGCCTTTTTGGAAATAAATGACAGTTTTGTGACAAAGCTTATATGTGGCTTTTCACAACATCTGTCCCGTATTTTGATTTTGTTTCATGTGTTTAAACTGCTCGCGTATGAATTGGCAGTTCTGGCATCTTGTAAAATGATTGGATTGTGCAATGCAAGTTTTTCCCGTCTGCTATATCTCAGCAACGGAATTATTACATTTGGTTTTGACACTTTAAAGCTGAGGACCTTCTCTTAAAACTACAATCGCATGCAATGGCACAATACTTCACTTTTTGTGCTTCAGACCACAGCTGGATGTTTTGTAGTATATTCAACAGGGATAAAGACTGCAAAAACGACAAAATTGAAGGAAAAATTCTGAACTGTAAATAATACCACAGCAGATATATTTCTGGCCTTGAAGAAATGCATACACTCAATGTAATTTGGTGGAAGTCGTAAAGGGATTTCCCCCACGGCTTTGATCATACAAATGCTTGATGTTGTTCATAACCAGGCTGTCGTCTGTGTAACTTGTACACAAGTGTGCAAATGACAGGCAGTAGTCCTTAAACACACCATCAGCCTGATTGACACCCTGAGTGTTTTTTTTACGACGGTCTTTCATTTGCTTTCTTTAGCCTTTTGGTTTGTGCCACACTGCAATGCTCATTTTCAGGAATAAAAGTTGCTAATAAATTTTGGTTTGGTTTTATGATCCGCACGGAGTATACGTTTTCTTGTGGTCACATCTTGTCTGATTAAAGCCTCGCTCTGTCTTGGCAATGCGCGGGGTCATGTTGCCTTGTGTCGTGTTACACCATTCTGCGCAGTCGATGGCTTGTGTTATTTGTTTGTTGCCTGCCTTCTTGTGCGTGATTAGTTTAATCAGTGCTGATGACAACTGAAGAGGAATGGAAAGAAGTCATATATAACACACACACATGTCGCTCTGACCCAGCACAAAAGATCGAGAGCACCGAACATGAGAAACAAAGTGGGAGAGATCTTTGGGAAAAAGAGACAGTCTTGTTTTTTTGGCTCACTTAATTATTGATATTGTACAATGGCGGAATATATTTCATGCTTGTCAGCAATATGATCCTCTTATTGATCGCAGTATATTGATTTAGATTGCTTCACGAGAGGATTTTAGCGGTTATTTTCTAGAACCACGGGTTTTGAACCAAAATATATTTTAGCTACTTACAAAAAGATGTAATGTGTTTTTTGTAACATGCAATTTGTTTGATCTATATTAAATATTGTATTGATACTAATAATAACAATAATAATTCTTTATAAAAATGTATATGACCTATTTTGTTGTCAGGACACTTGACAACAAGTGTGTCTAATGGTAAATGTAAATCAATAACTAATATAATAAAAAAATTGTGATTATTGTATGTTGTTTATTTACATTTACATTCATTAATTTAGCAGATGTTTACAGTTGAGGAATACAAAAAATTGTGTTGCATTATATGCCGTAACAATAAATTGAATAGAATAACATGAATTAAGTGTTAGAATTATTCATATAATCATTTTCTTATAAAAAGGAAACTTAGCTAAAACTACATTTGTCAAATTCGTGAATTTTAAATACTGTAGAGATAGTGTTTCTGTACAAACGTTACAAAATGTATTTATCAGTAATTATACTCTTTTTTAAAACCTAATTTAACAACAACTAAAAAAATGTGCACATGAGTACAGACATTTAACTCTTTTGGCCTGAATCTATTTGGTTATACCAAAATAACCAGTAGTGCAATAACTCTTGTATGCCGTCACCTCTATCTTGTGTGATATTTGTGTTCAGTACCTGAGTGTAGGGACATCATAGGGATGAAAGCATTCTTGTGTGTTGGGTAAGAGGTGGAGTGCGGGCTGGTGTGTGGGAATGTGCGTCTCTGGAGGATCGGCCGTGCTCCCTCTCAGCGGGAAAAGGCCACGGCTCGCCGGGAGAGAAAACAACACAGCGGCGTGTGAAGGACAGAGTTCTTCTCCCTGGCTCTGCGCTCTGCCTCGCTCTGAGGTGGGAACGGTTTCAATTAGCCTCGCTGTACCTCTGCTGATGCATACCTGAGCCAGCCCGGTGACATTGCGTAGGACCCTGGGACGTTTTTAGCACCATGGGATAGAGAGGCTTCGCTTATCATTTTACAATGAACGATTGGGCAGTGGTAGGTTCATTTGTGTTAATATGAGATAAAATGATGCAATTAAAAAAGTTATTTGAAATAACCTTCTTTGTGAGATTTGAACATCTCGCTTAATTTTTTCGTTTTGCTCTTGGTTATAATAAGGGGGATTGTTATTTAATACACAGTTTTCTGGCCGATACCCCAAGCAAATGTTGCATCAAAATTCCTAGAGCTCTCTGGACCAAACCAAAGTAGAGGAGTGACTCTTTTGAAAGTGAAATAAGTCATTATCATAACTTTCCCTACGCGTGTTGTGTGTTCGGGAACAGGATTTGACTCTGCGGCCTGAATGTGTTTTTTTGTCTAGACGCAGGTAGTATCTGTTGGCTGTCAGAGCTCAGCACGTCCCCGAGGCAGGGGCCCTGATGTGTTTTGGAATGACTATAAAGAGAATGTAGTGCTTTTAAAGTTGCCCTGTCTATCCTCTCTCAGCATCTGGCCCCTTTTACCCACAGTAACCCACAGTACAGGGGTCTTACAGCAATAGGGGTTGAGCGTCTGTGGAAAATGTAGTGTTGGAAACATTGTGATGACAAATGATGTTTACAATCAGTTCTCTCGTCCTTTAAAAGAAATTCAGATGCAACTCTCTCTTAAAGGCTGTTTGGAATCATCTGTAATTCACAAAAAATCCTAATGTGAAACGTAAAAAAACGTTCATTTGATATGTTGAACCCTCATGTTGTCAGAGGATTAATAAGAGCAAGTTTTTGCTTGTCTTCATGTTTGGACTGACTTTTGTTTTAACTGGCAACGCACCTATAAGTTAGAAATGCGATAATGTGCAGTGGAACACTTGGCATTCGTACGTGTCTATCGAGTGGCCAATGACTAGATTTCTTTACAAGAGCGTTTTTGATTCTTGTAGCGTTTTTGTAGCACATTTTTACCAAATAGCATTCCAAGATTTTTTTCTCCGACTTTCTTTGACTATACCCTTCTCTATACGTACCCGAAAGTGTAAAAGCCTCCATTTTAGGAAACCTCTGTTTCCAGAGAGCTTTGTTTCACTCGGGTGTTTGAATTCCATGACTGTTCAAGCACAAACTGTGGATTGGTATGAAGTGGGTCTGAAGAACTTTCTTTGTTCTCCATATCCTGTGTGCGACCCACAGGTAAGCTGCACCCTCCCTATCTCCTTCTACCTCTCTCACTCTTGCGCGGGCCAACCGTGGTGGGAAAGTGAAGGAGGGGTGAAACACCGGGGATCATGAACCCCCCTCACAGACGGGGGGATGACAGACCCTGCCAATGGAGTGGCAGCATTGAGAACCTGCGAACCATGGATTGGGACTTTTCACATGGACTTACCTTGTAGGCTTGGAGGAATGTTGTGATGATGGCTGTAATCACTCACACTGTGCCTTTGTTACCTGTGCTGCTCACCTGCGTAGGGAGTTGGGAGTTTAAAATCTGGCCCGAGGAAAAAGCCTATTACCTCCTGTGCTACTAGAAAAAAAGGGCAGAAGCAGAGGTAGCCAGGAAGAGTAATGCAATACGGATGTTTCCAGCTTCAACAGCAGGAACGAAAGGGAAAGTGAGGTTTGTAGTTTTAAATAATCATTTTCTCTTTGACGTTGTGCAGCTCGCTCCCGAGCAGTCGGCAGCAAAGCCCTTCCTCTGGCCAACAGGAAGAATCAAGCGGTCCGGCCTGATTGCTTAATGACAGATGCCAGCGAACAAAGGGGGCTCTGATAGCTCGCATAAATGAAAAGGTTTCTCCAGGCCTGGATAGTCCGAGACGGAACTGAAAGGAAAATGAGAACGAGAGAATGAAAGCTGATTCGAACGTGTTTATTTTGTAGTTTGCAAAGCCCCTCTTGGAGTTTCCCACAGAAGCTCTTTATGAATGTTATCATCGTCATTTTTTTTGTTTAGACGGTTTGATGAGCATTTGAAATGATTACAATTAAAAAGCGAGACAAAGTGTTTGTGTAAAACGTAATTGCGTATGAATCGCAGAGGAGGATCTTTACACAGCCTACAGTAGGAACATCTGGACTCAGTTAGGAGTGATTGTAGGTTTTGTAAGAACCACAACTTGACGAAACAAGGACAAACCTTTTTACACCAACGTACACGGTTTCCATTCACTCCCTTGAATTCACTGCACTCATTTAACCTACTTGCCTCTTGTAACATTTATAGTATCGCATCCTTTCAAAAGAAAGATACCTTCAGCCACCCTTAAAGATCAGCCACATGCTGTACTTAAGCACTTAAAGCTGGCCCATCCTCGGTCATTAGGCTTAACGGTGTTTACGAGTGCTTAAGAAGCTGTCCTAATGAGTCTCGTGAGTTACTGTAAGACATTAGGACCGCTCGGCTCCATTAGGGTCCGGGTGCAGCTACCAGAGTGGCAGTCAAGTGGTTTATGTGGGCTCCAGCTGTGTGCAGTAATTGCTGGAGCTTGTGCATTTTTTCTCTGCCCTGACTTTCATCCTGGAGGTCCGGGAGCCTGTGAACTGTTAATTACGTATCCTAATAACCACAGAATTAAAAGGCAATGTAAACATGCGGTGATACCGACAATGAGAAGTGCTAACTTTAAGAGACTCGAACAATGCACTTAAAGGGATAATTCCCCCAAAGTTGGAAATTTGGTTGTCATTTACTCAACATTGTGTCATTCCAAACCTGTATGCCTTTGTTTCTTCTGCAAAACACAAAGATATTTTGAAAAATGTTGGTAGCAAACAGCATTGGCCCCATTGACTTCCGTTCTATGGACACAAAATCCCTGAGACATTCCTCAAGATATCTTCTTTTGTGTTTTGCAGAAGAATGAGTCATATACCGGTTTTGATAAAAATAAGGTCAATCAATAAACGATGCAAGAATAGTTTAGATATATTCATAGGTGTCATGAAAATATCCTTAAAACACATTTTGTAACCATCATAATACCTGACAAAGAAAAATGCAAGTCTTCGAGTGAACTGGGGTTGAAACCTTACAAGGAAGCCCCCATTTTTCTGCAACGATTTTATCCTGTTCAAAGGTTCTTTAAAGAAAAACGAATTTGTACTTCACAAGTATTAAACATCCACTGCCGACTATCTAAAAACACATTACACAAATAGCTCAAGGTGTTCCTGAGCTCCTTCCCCAATTGGCAGTCCATCTCTTGGACCCACAACACTCCAAGTTCTCCATGTGAGGTCACCCCAAACCCCTCACTCCCCCCCTCCATCCCGCCATCCCCTTCCCCCTTATCTGAGCCTGCGGAGCCCCGGAGAGGAGGAGCAGGGCACCGGGTCAAAGTCTTTTCCTCTTTGGATCTCGTAGCTTGCTGGGAGAGGCTTGGCGAGAGAATGGCTGCATTAGAGCAGAGGTTGAGGGTCAAGATTTTAATTCTGTTAAAGAACAGCTGGTTTGAGTTTCTCTTCACGTCGCTCTGCCCTCCCTCTCCCCACAAATCCAGAGAGATGAAAAATTTGTTCGGAGGGGAACCAGTAAAATAAAAAAGGTTTACGGTCTGAAGCGCTTACCCCTGCCCTGCTGTAGCATTAGACAGGAATGCAATAACGTCAGCATTTGGCCAGGTTCAGATCGAGTTAAAACAAGGAAGTCCTTTTTATGTTTTTGGTGTCTTAGCAGCCCGTTGAAACTTAATTAAAAGGCTTAAAGTTGTGGGAAAACACCACCTGGACTTCTAAGTGTTAGATTGAAAATTTGACTCCTAGTTTACGAAAGAATCTCTTTGTGCTTACTTTAGGGAGTAATTGAATTATCAATGAAATACAAGAGCAAATGCTGTTTTTTATATCAGTAGTGTACTGTATATATTGTATACCTACTGTATAACTAAGTTTAGACAGATTATGCAATGCCCAAGCCACAACCTCTGTCTTTACATGTGAGATTTGTTTGATTCGAATGCTCAGGCGAAGCTCGCTAACATCCATCGCTCTTGCAGCGGGATGGGGGGGAGGTCGACTATAAATGGAAAACTAATAACAGATTTTCAGTCTGCTTTCTCCAAAATGCTGGCCTCAGGCTGTGTTGGTGTGTGGCTCGGCAGCAATCAGAGGTCATAATTTCATTGGCGGTTAGGATCAAGTTCAATTTTTCTAGTACGTTACATTTACCAGAAAGTCTGCTTCGTGTTACGCGCACTGGCTGAATCAGCTCCGAGCTGCAGAATCGTCCAACCTCTCCAAGAAGTGGAGATCCTGAAGGGGGCTCGGACGCTCCTGTTATCCTTCAGCTATCTCTTTGTTGAGGCACAAGTCCGTGAACCTTACACGGAGAGGATGGACCCTTCCGGAGTACAGGGCGACACGCTGATCCAGTCCCGATTGATTTTACGCACTGGCAAATGTGTGTATATCAAGAGATCCCCCTAGCGGTTGAGGCCAAATGGGTTGGGCCCCCGGTCCCCTGATGATGGTGTTTATTTTTATTAAGATTTAGCAGGTGGGGGGTTCGGGCTGGAAGTGGTTGAGGCCTGATTTGAGCTTTCGGGACAGGGCTTAGGCTTCAAATGGGAATTCCACAGTTGTTGACATTATTCGCTCGGTGGACTCGAGCTGCCAAATCGCACCCAATTTTGCACATGAAAACCATTTATCAAATCAGCTTATTTTAATGCAGACTGGCTAACCATCCGCTGTTTTTCTTTCCGCAGGAGTGTGATCAGGTCCATATCGACGACGTGTCGTCGGACGACAACGGCCAGGATCTGAGGTACGTTGGGGTAGCTTCTCTCACAAGTGGTTTCGATTCATCCACGGAGGGGGCTTACACGTATCCTCTTGTTTCTGTTCAGTACGTATAATTTTAGCACGGACGGATTTCACGCTGCTGCTACGAGTGCAAACCTGTGTCTGGCCACGGGCGTACGAGGAGGCGTGGACTGGATGAGAAAGCTGGCGTTCCGCTACAGAAGAGTAAAAGAAATTTACACCACCTATAAAAATAACGTCGGAGGTAATCCCCCATTAAACCGCTTTGCTGAAATTGCTGGGGAAGGGGATGGGGTGTCGTCAAAAAGCGCTTTTTCAAATAACCCCTTGTACTAAGCCACTTGGTTAGAGTACATTTCGAAATTTCTCAAAGTATTCGCAGGACAGTCCAACTCAAACAATGTTTCTGTTCATTTCAGGTCTGCTTGGCCCAGCCAAAAGGGAAGCCTGGTTGCAATTGCGAGCAGAAATTGAAGCCCTGACGGACTCCTGGTTAACACTGGCACTGAAAGCACTAACATTAATTCACTCGAGGTATGCAAATTATATAGAGCCCATCTCTGTTATATATAAATCAACAGGAGGTCTGGATAGTACAGACGGTAGAGACCCCAGTACCTCAAAACCTTATAAGGACTTTTTTGGGAGAGTGTTTTATTTTAGAGCGCTCATTTTCAATAATCAAAGAGATAGATAACCCAAAAATTCATATTTTATACACGTCATGTTTTTCAAAACATGTGTTTTGACTGTGTAGTGAAAATTGACTTCTGTGTGGAAGTCAATGTGGCCCAATGCTCTTTGGCTACCAACATTGGTCAAAATATCTTATGTCTTCTGCAGAAGAAAGAAAGTCATACAGGTTAGGCATGACATAAGGGTGAATAAATAATGAAGGAATTTTTTCATTTTTGGGTCACTGCAAGTCTGCCCAGTGCATTATGGGACAAATACAATGTACTTCCTGCTCTTTACATCATTTGCCTTTCCATCACAGGTCAAACTGCGTAAACATCTTGGTGACCACAACACAGCTCATACCTGCGCTCGCAAAGGTTCTCCTCTACGGACTGGGGGTCGTGTTCCCAATCGAAAACATCTACAGCGCCACAAAAATAGGTATGCTTTATTTTGAGGTCGACTGCAGTTTAAGCTACCTGTGTAAGAGTGGACACTTCATGCGGACCGTAATTAGGGCGATATTACGTGTAAACAGCACGAGACACATGGCGTGTGATTGGGTTAGGCTGCAGAAGTGGCGGACACATGAGAGGGTTGATGTTCAGGAAGAGGCCTAATCAGGCTGGGATTATTTTCTTGGAGCTCAGCCTAAACCGGGCCTCTTCTTTTCAGGTCTACATATGAAACCACTTCTGCAAATTTATGTCATTCCACTCAGCCATTTTTTTCTGCTCTGCCTCCACTTTTCCAACGCAAAATAAACACAGACCTTCACTTCTAGGCCATTGTCAAGCGGATCCGCAGCTCGCACACAGAGTCCTGCAGCCGCTAGTTCTGCGCCTCCCTGGCCGCTCGCATGTGAGGCTGATTTAGCTTGTTAAACTCCATTTGTCCCGTTTTCTGAGAGGAATAAGACACACTTAATGCTTTTCAGACTGCTTTTATCTGGGCATCGATCTTATCGCATCTCCGAGCCGAGGCAAAGTGTTTACGCTGCATAATTTTGTGTAACTTATTGCGTATTTAAAGAGCCCTCACATGGACTTGCTCTTGGACGAGGCTCCTTTGCTTTAAACCTGTTTCTCTTCTCAGGAAAAGAGAGCTGCTTCGAGAGAGTAATTCAGAGGTTTGGGAGGAAAGTTGTTTATGTGGTGGTGGGCGACGGCGTGGAGGAGGAACAAGGGTCGAAAAAGGTATGTTCTGTTTTGTTTTTCTCTTAAACCTTTCATTTCTTTAGCCCGTTCCCTGAGAACGCCATTGAGTCTAACGTTGTCATCGGCCCAATTCATCTGACAGCTCAAATGTTAAAGGACGAGATGACATAATTACACGTCCCTTCCATGTGTAACGCTAGACAAGTCCGCTCAGGCATGTGGGGTTCATAAATATAACATGCGTTTAAGAGGCTTAAATCATTGTTAGATACGTTTAGGATAATGACAAGCATTGAAGAATAAAGAACAGAGACGTTCGGGCTGTCAAGCGGGTTTTTGATGCATTGTGGGACGTGGCCGGGCAGCCAAGCACCTGAGTGTTGTTTTTCCACCCTCCTGTTGTTCAAACCAGAAGATTTATGTTACCTGCAGCCTGTTGACAGGACCTGTGTATTTAGAACGCCTGCCAAGTTTGCACGTAAACCCAGCGCCTCAGCCATAAACCACAAACCTGAAATTATTCATTATGTAATTAATTATCAAAGAAAACCGGTTTGTTGTTCAGACAGGTTCCAAACACACTCGGCAGCCCGACGCGCAGCGTTGACGTGATTCTTTATTATATTGTGCCAAGTGATTAGTTCCATGTTGTCAATTAATCATGCAAGGAATGTGAATAGAGGAAGTTAACAGAGGCCAAATCGGCTATTCAGTTTTAAATGTCAGTCCCCATTTCCTCCAAGACCATGCCTGTAGTGTTTTGCCACGGTTTTAATAAGTCCTGGGCACTTTATAAGGTAGAATGCAGAAGGCCTGGCTGCAAATAAAATAGCACAGTTTTGTCAGATTCAAGACGAATGTTGAAGGGCGACTTTGTGAACAGGGTTTTTTCGGCGTCGTCTTGAAAGTATCCCAGAAACAAATCCCTTCTAGTTAATAACTCGAGCGAGGCAGGGGTAGATAACATCTCTGGCTTTTAAAGTTAAAAGCAAAGACAATTTACAAAACAAAAGAAAAGAGTCTTTTAAGGGTCACTGCAGGCTTCTCTAAGCGGAACCTATGCCTGAGAGACGGTGCACCTTTGATAAGACTCTGTAATGGTTTGTGTGTGGAAGACTCGGAGCTGACAAGGTTTTTTCATTCTGAAAGAATCATATTTCCCTCTGGCCTCTCTTAGGAACAATGCCTCATTTCCAATGTTGTCTCCAGCTTCGTTTGGTGCTTTATGTATAGTGTGTTTAACAGTTATTTCCCATCAGGCCTTTTTATGGTATATGGAGGAATAGCAAAACACTCACCAGATTGGCTTTTCTTATGGACTTCCATGAAAACTTGATTAACGTTTTTTCTTTAAGATATTTTGAAGAATGTTGCTAATGGCACCCATTCACTTCTATTGTACGGACACTTCTATTGTTCTTTTGTGTGCTGCAGAATGACAAGGGGGTTAGTAAATGATGACAGAATTTTCATTTTTGGGTGAACTATCCCTTTAAATGCACCATAAGTCACTTTATAAAAGCGTCTGCCATATACATAAATCTAATAAAATCAAAACTTTGTGAGGTTAATCCTTATTTTATTGAATACTCAGCGATCTCAATGTTTTGGTGCTGCTTCAGTGATTCTGCTTTGGAAATGGTTCCTCCTTTAAAGTTCCTCGTGTGAAGTTATGGGTCATTGAGGATGTTTAGACACTCATGTGCTAGGCGTGATTGTTTTTCCAAGTCAAGTGTTCACTGGAGGCTTTGTTTTCTTTTCCATTTCTCTTCACCTTCAAACACTCTTTCTTTCTGTTTCCCCAGCACAATATGCCTTTCTGGAGGATATCTAGTCATTCTGACCTCATGGCCCTGCACCACGCTCTGGACCTGGAGTACTTGTAGCATCCCCCTTTTGCTCTTCGGCCCCGCGGTTGTGTTCCATGCTGGGCACGGGCCCCGAAGAACCACACCCATCATCAGCATCGCCAGCCGGCTGCGTCGCCCAAGTGTCTGCGTCTCAATAGTAGCAGACCCCAAAAAATCCTTCACACACATAGAGAGAGCAGAACCTGAGTGACACGCTCAGCGTGTTGACACATGGCCGCAATTCGTCTTAACCCTAAACCTTTTTCGAAGCAGAGGAGAGTGAATTTATGGCGCCGCAGCTGCTGGCCCTGGTTACTGTGAATTGGCTTTTTTTTCGAAAGCCATCAAAATGTTTTACAGCCCTGTCTGTGCGGGGGACTCTGCAAGGGTTCACACCTGTGACGAAACTGAGCTACCGACGCCTTCAGAACATAGCAGGACTCCGATCCCACTGCAACTTGGTGTAATCTTCCTCCCCGTTTGGTGCCCCCTTCGTCGATCTCAACCAATGGTACAAAGACAATAGGGCGTGGCCTCCTCGGTTCGCCAGCCCCGATTTGTTAACCTTTGCTCTGGATGTCCTGCGCTTCTTATTTATGATCTGAAACCTCGTGGAGTGGCACTGGCCCTAAAAAGGCGCTTTGTTTGAGTGACTCGTGCCTTTTCGCATCACGACGTACTTTGATTCCACTTCAAGAGGAAAAATGGATTTTCTAGTAATTTAAGGAAAATTTTAACGAAACATTATTTACATTGCAAAGACAATCGTGTACAGAAGACATTTTTTGCGTGTAAATTTGTAATCACTGGACTATTCCTTCCTATATTGATTAAGGTACATGCTGTGGAAAGGTGGCAATGTTTTATTTTCATGGAAGTACGTAAAGGCGTTTGCGCGCAGTAACTTGCGCAAACCCTCAAAGTGTTGATGTGTTAAGGTTTCATTCAATAAATAAATGTAGATAAGGATTTTTTTGTGATAATTGTTTTGTCATGACCAAAAGCATGGATGTCAAGTGTCAATGATTTCGTATTTCCTTCATTGATGTTTTTTTTTGTAAACTTCTGCTCTTCAAAGTTGGCGAGACTTTTCTCCACAATGAAATGTGACACTTTTTTTTGGTTGGGATTTCATATAGGGCAGTTTTCTAGAATGTTCACAGTCTGGGAAGAATTATTTAAGTCCCTAGGGTATCTCGAACGAAACTCCAAGAAGAACATCACGGATTGCATAAGCAGCTTATTAATAAATACTTGTTAAGAACTTAATCCTATGAATGTCAAACTGAGTGTAAATGTCTGTATTCCCACTGCTTTGGAGCTGGATGCTAAACCCCGACATCCAGGCATTCAAAACAAGCTCAAAATAGGGTTAATTATCTTTTGTACCAGCGCTACAACGGAAACTCTTGTACAGCAAGTGTATTTTGTACGAAGTAGTCTTTTTATTTTGACTTTAAAATGTGTCTACTTGAAAATCACTGTAGTTGGATTTTCGATATGCATATTGATAGTTCTTAGGTGACTTTGGACTGAGAAACTCTAGCTCTGGTCTTTAAGAAAGCAAGCCACTACTCACGCACACGGGCACACATATGTGCACACACACACACGATTGAGTTGAGAACATACATGTGCTATCGACTGTGAATTTCCCCAGCTAACTCAATCTGTTTTTAATTTTCCCTCCCAGCACATGATGTTGCTTTGCTCCTGCAGGTGAGGTCTTCTTCTGTGGGCTAGTTTTTTTTTCTCACCACATTTACAATTTCACCCCTCTTATTGCACCCCCAACCCTGCCACCCCCCATATCGGGGAATCACATTTTGCTGCTAGATCACGGTAACAGTAGACATGGGAAATGTTTTGTAGATTCGACACGCCGAGATTTTTTTAATGTTGCAATCATAATGCAAACTGGAAATAATTTACAATATGTGGGCCTCATTGTGAAACGCAGTTTGTTGTGTCTGCAAAAAAGATGTGTACAGATGTTTTGGACATTATTATTTGATTGTGTTTAAATTAATAAAAACTGATTTGTGAACTGTTACACATATTTTTCTTTGCGCAAGTGATTTAAATGGTGCCCCTGCAATTTTCTGCCATGGAGTTTTTATTTATTGAGTGTTTGACCCTGTGATCAAATCCCTCTGAAATTAAGTGTTTGGAACTACGGCTATTTTGTGGCGAGTTAACTTTTATCTACAGATACATGCAATAAGATCATTATATTAACATTTTACCAAAACACAGCGTTTTTATAGATTATTGGATGGAAATGTGTATTTTTGTGGCTTCTTCTGTAGTTAGGTGGTCTACGATTCAGCAGTTTTCAATATGACGGATGCTCAGACTACACGACATGCGTACCACTTTTGGTTAACCCAAAACTTTACAACTGATGTAATGCATATACATACAGTGTGCTCTCCTCTTCCATTGAGTGTTTAGTTTGCAAGCAAATCTTAAGCAATTCTGTATTATCTTTAGCTGAGTTCTTGTGTCTAGTAAAATTTCATACTAAATAAGAAACGTGCAGTCAAAGATCTTGCCTCAGTCATTCATTTATATATATAAAATATGATACATGTAAAGTAAATCCAACATTAGGCCGGGGTCTGATGATATTCTTTATTAAAACACTTGAAAATCCTCTGATTCTTTTGCTTTAGGCAGACTTTTTCAATTGGGAGAAAAATAAGCCACAATCATACCACACAGCCACCAAAGGTTTGTCAGTCGGTTCGTGTTATTTTTGGGGATAGCTGAAGGTAAATCCCTTACCTAATTGTGATATTTTTTTGCAGCATAGCCAAACGCTTCCAATAACAGCACTTGGCGCAAATGTTTCCCTCAGAGTCTGCATATTTTTCTAAAAACACAGCTTGGCCACTAACATTTGGGAGTTGAGTTGGTTTATATAACACATGAAAAATATTTATGAGACTGATTTTATGGGGTGGCCAAAATGAAGATGTAATGAGAGACTGGCAGAGGAATAGAGGCCTTTATGCAAGAAGTGCTCGGTTCTGTTCACTTGTTTAATATACAAGTCAATTAAGTTTTCAGATGGCATCTGAGCGATATTCAAGGGGACTTGGAGGCGGCCAGGAGGAACAGATAGGGTTGTCATTCCTGGAATGTAACAAAACAGAGCATCTTCCCCATTTTTAAGCAACTGGAAGACCGAATACTGTCCTAAGCTCTGCGCCCACTCTGACAAAATGGCCTTTGTTCTCTTGGATATATATGTCTGCACTTGAATGGATGCACTTCAACTTTTCTTCCTTAGTTTTTTTGTTTTTATGATAAAATATCTCCTATATACACATTCATCTATATATACTTTCATCCATGATCAAATTTCTTTAGGGCATGTGTCACCTTCTGTTGTATTTTTCTTTCAAAAGCTTTTGCCACATTTGACACTCTTCATAGATTTACAGCTACAATGTTGTTGTGTGTCCCTCAGCTTCTCTTTAAATCAAAGAATTAAACATTTAAAGAATTGAGACATCATTGTCTTTGCGCTCACGGTACAGTAAGGCTTGGACAAACAGCCCTAGAGTGATTTACTGCTCGAGCCCAGACACCGATTTCATGCAGATTCACATAGAAAGAGCCACTTCTGCTTCATCGTAAGTTAACTAATATCATATTACATACATATCAAACATTAAATTCTCGTTCCGGATGAGTTACTTTACAACCAGAGGGTTTATTAAAACGCCCTGTTCCCCCAGATGCGGTAGCTAATGTGTTTCAAGCTGAGAAAGTTCACTCTATCTTGTATGGAAGAGAGAATCTTTAATAAAAGAGTTAAACTTTACATTCTTTTTTTTCCTCCAACAGTCACATTATGAAAGTACATAAATCAGTTCTGCCTGTGGTTTTACTGCCATCGTCTTTAATTATGATATTTGTCTTTGGAAGAAGAAAAACATGTTTAAAGTTATTGTTGCTTCTTTTCAGGGTGGATTTTGGACGGGATGATTAATTCCTTTGAGGAAAGACTAACTTGAACCGTCCCGGGGAGAGACCAACCTAACATTGTAGTTTTTAGGCTGCTATACTGGGATTTGAGTTTGTCTGTTTGTTTGTTTTCAGATTCCGGATGACTCACGAGATGTGGGGGGTGGGATTAGTCAGTGAAGTCAGCATGGGACTCTGACAATGACATCATTGCACAGTTCTAAGAGAAGTCTTATAGCTGGTCTGAAAAAAGCATGTTCACATTGCCATTTAGAGGTCATTCAAGTTTGATATTAAAGCAGAGCGTTCAGAAGGATTCCTGTGTAGTGAAAAGTGATTTTTAGATCAAGAAAATAATGCAAATTCATGCACTACTGTACTTTACTCTAAAAAAAGTCTGAAAGAACAAATATTGACAAACTCAACCATTGGTTTTACCTAACCTTTATTTATTTGGACATTTCGTAGGTTCATGTAAACCTTTGATGTTCTCAGATTTTTTGTTGAAGTATTAGAAGCTAATTTGGATTTTTTTCACAATGTTAAGAGACCTAGAGTGAAAAAGGGTTTTCATTTTTATTTTAATAATGGTTTAAAAAATGTTTTGTGTTTTTCTGTTCTGTTCCGTATTTTTACAGTCTAGTATAGTCTAGTCTAGTCTAGTCCAGTCTAGTCCGTTCCATTCTGTTTTCTTTTCCGCTCCGCTGCGTTCCGTTCTATTCTGTTCTATTTTGTTTGTTGGACACCAATCTCACATTTTGCCATATTTTTCAGGGAGCAGTTTCCAGGACAGAGATAAGATTAAGACAGGACCAGGCCCTAGATAAATCAGGTCATTTAAGTCGTTTTTACAAACATGCCTTACAAAAAAAACATTAATTGTGTGCATTTTGAGCAAAAAAAATAGCATTGATGTATTTTAAGACATGTTAGTATGAGCTGTTTTCAGTTTAGACAGGACTGGGTCTATGCCCTCCATGGGAAACCACCCCGAAATGTTCAGAATTACTGACAACTTATGCCTCTAGTGTCCCTCAGTACAAATTACAAATTTCTCACAATGGGCCCAATTCAACTATCTTTGATATATCATTGTAACCGTAACTCAACAATGGAACAGTTAAATAACTCTATTAGAATACGCTTCAATGTGGCACCAAAGCTCTGCCTCGTGAGACCTGTCCTTCAAACCCTCCACTGTGTAAACACCTCAGCCTATCACAGGGGCCCGTCCTGGTTTTATAGCACCAGAAGGTTGGCTCTATTCATAGGGCCTGTCATTAAGCTTCGAGTTGTTACTCATATTTGTGAGAGAGGCTTTCCATTCTCCCGTTTGCAACCTCCACCTGCACTTGCGGTCAAACTGCACACTCTGTGCTATTTTGTAGGCCCACCAAGCAGTGAACGGCAGTGAGTTATATAGACGGCTCCAGGCTCGTTTTGGCAGCATGGAGCCAATGACTCTGGCTTCCCCTGCTTTGAGATGTGAGCTTCTGGATCTCCCGGGACTTAATTTGGCCAGCGAGCCCCGTCCAGACCTCCCGGTCTGGTGTTAATTGGTCAGACTTTCTCCCGTTATGGCTCGGACTCGTTCCAAGACCTTTCTGGGCTGGCCCGCGTTCCAACCTCTCTGTGAGTTTATTAAACTTTATGTCGTCCGGTTAATAAAACAGCATTGTGTCCCTCCTTGGCTTGTTTTTCCTCGATAAGTCATGGGATTTTCCTCTCTCGTTTTCTCTCACACGCGGACACACTCTCTCCACAGACAATTTCAGAGTGATGTCTCGGAGGCTACAATACTCTGTGTTTGAAGGGGTTCATGGATCTTTTGCCCAAATAAAATTGATCTCCTCCTGATTCTTCTGTTGTGATGTTTTCATTGTGTTGTACCGTAAAGCATGTGTTAACTTTAGATTTGTAAAACTGTTCCTTTTCTTCTTGGGTTCTAGTGAGAAGGTTGAAGGTTTTTTCTTGTATGCTCTGGTTAGTTTATTAAATGTTTGAGTGGTGCTAACTCTCTTATGCAAGTGATTGATTTCATTGACAAGCAGATGACAGATGAAACACACATGTTCTCGTTTTAATTCAAAGTATCCTTGAAGACGTAAGATGGTACTTGCACACCTGTTGTCTTTGTGTGTCATATTTTGTCGAAATGTTCTAGTTTGACATGTTTATTCAACTATAAGCAAACATTACTTCATGTGTTTGAGATCGACCAATAGCATGAGTCTGGGGAGGGACTATCTGTTTGAACAGCCAATAGAGAAGAGAGGTGTTCAATATTCAATATTATTTTTGTGTATTTATAAAAAAAACATTTTCTTTCTTTCTATCTTTCTTTCTTCTTTTGTTCTTTCTTTCTTTCTTCCTCCCTTCCTTCCTTCCTTCCTTCTTTACTTATATATATTTTTTTACTTTTCTTCCTGCCTTATGTGTGTCTGCCTGTCTTTCTTTCTTTTTGAACATAAATCAGGCATTTTTTTTACAGAAAACTTTTGGTTTTAAATAGTGTATTATTATAGTGTATTCATATAATATGTAACATTTCTTTTTTCTGTCTGTCTGTCTTTGGAATGTTAATATTGGACCAAAACTTTTTTTCCTCGTACTGAAAAGCAAATCAGGTTTTTTCGGACGGGCAAAAATATTCAAGTTCCTCTGCGAGTCCCCTCGGCCTAGGGATTACAAAGACTTTAAACTGGCGGATGAAGGAAAGCAAAGTGGTAAGTGACATTTCTGGTCTGGGAATATGGCAATCAGCAGCATGGAGCGCTGCCAAGTCCTGGGCCAGGTCTGAAAATGCTAAAAAGGGTCCGAGAGAGTGTAAACAAACACGGTGTTGTGAGAGTGGGGGAGGGAGTCTTGGGGGACAGATCTGTTAGCCATCAGCGGGCCCTTTTCATCTGACCGCTGCTCCTCCGGTAAACTGAAGGAAAGCTTTGTATACCTGCGTACAGACAGGAGCTAAGCATTCAGAGTGCAGGAAACCACAGCCTTCCCCCCCCAAACCTCCACCTCTTCTCTTCCCGCCAGTCCCTAAGGCCTTGCAACAGAGAGCGCATACAGTATGGCATTCTGCGCCAGTGGCCCCTGCCCGCCACTTCGGCAGCCTGAAGCCACAGGAAGCTGGCAGAGTCACAGGCAGGTCAGGGGGTTGTTTGGGACAAGAGCACACGGCGACCCGCTCGTACATTTTTAATCACAGGGAGGTTAGAGGCGCCCAGACGTATTTTATAATTCAGTATAATTAGCGAGAAGGCTTTAAGTTAGTAATGACTTCCTTTGGGTCAACCTAACGCTGTGCTTGTTTAAATTTTAACTTAAGAATGAATCGGCGTAAGTGCTGCGCAAAGATATAAAGAGTCAATAAATGCAATATCGAAATCCGAGATCATTTATCTGTGTAACTTTATATGCGTCTATTAATTTCACAGAAATATCCTGTGTTAAAATGTGCCTGCATTATTGTCTAATGAGCCCAGGATGAGTGCTATAATCCCTCCGGGTAACACAGGGACCATCCATTGCCCTTGTTCAATAATTCATGCGCTCTATCTCTCCATTGACCAAGCCATCACCTTAAAGCATTAACAGAGTGCACAGTGGAAATGAATACCCTGTGCGAGGGGACACTGAATTCTGGACGGCTTTATTCGTTTGATTAAGATTCCAGAGTTATCAAAGACACATATGAGAAGGAGTCTAGAAGAGGTTTTCTACATCTGTTTCTGACATGTTTCCCAAACATTCGCCCAATTAGCTCGTTCGACAGACTCGGAACTTCATAACACTACAAGTGCAGTGGCAGAAACCGAGACTGAAACATGTAATTCTCTTTCCTGTTTACAGTTTTGCTTGATTGTGTCACTTTCACTAAATGTGCCTATGAATGGTTTTCGCGAATGTTTCCAATTTATTTTAAATGTAGGATATCTTTACAGCAAGAAGCTTTAAAAACATTGTTAGTGTTGTTAGCATACTGTACATTCAAGATTATTTTAAGTAAGACTTATCTTTGCATAATTATTAGTGAATGAGATTCATTGTTGTAATGTGTGTTTTGTGTATGAACAACATTATAATTTATATTAAAACACTGAGTTACTAACAGACTTTCCATCGAGTCTAACAAGGACTCAAGATACTTTCATATAAGACACCGCAAACTGTCTCATTTATCATGTCTTGAACTCTCCTTCACTTTCCTTCATGGCTTGAAAGTTCTCTTCCTCTCACATGCAGGTAGGTACTTGCATGTCTGTATACATGTCTTCTAAAACCACAAACTCTCCCTGACTCAAGTCTCTGTGGAATTGTCAATACAAACCCTCAATGGTTATTTAAACTCTACATTTTACAGCTGAAAGACTCTCCTGTTGTCTCATTCAATATTTCTAGTTAAACCCATGATTACGGATTTGAACAAACACTGTGAGTTTGCCCGGTATAGAAAGTCTGCCTCTGTGTTTGAATGGGTGAATCGTGGATGCCATGTTGGCGACATCCCAACACCTTGTTCCCGGAAAACCAGTTTGTTAATGGACCTCAGTCAGGGTAGATGCCATATTTAATTTAAAGCGAGGGGAATAGAAGTATGATCTGTTCCATGGGTTGTTTTGTTGTGAATCTTGGTGTCTATTTTTCAAATGTAAAAAATAAAAAGACAACTAGAAATTTCCCTTTTGTTGAGTAGTCTGGTAATGTATCAACCCTGTTACTATGACAAATTGCTATAAAGTACTGGTTTAAAGTCACTTTTAAATGTAACTATTTTATATAGTAAAATATTGTAACAATGTTTTGAAAAGAAGGTAATCAGTTTAGATTTTAAAATGTCAACCCTGTTACTAGATTTTTTTACATTAAAAATCAAACTGAAAATGTTGTAAATGACCAAAATCTGTGCAGATTCTTATAGACCCCAACCTATACTATGAAAAACCACTAAGTAACTTAGTAACTCTAATAGTAACTGTTAAGCAACTTATTTTTGCTGGGTTCAGTATCTAGAGTTATATAAAACATTTGTTTGTGCCCTATCTGTTTAACCATTCAGACTCTTAGACGGTTTTGACAAATAGATGATGAAAAAAGACGACAAAAGACTCGTTGTTAACACAGTCGCGTCTCCCGCAATACTACATTTAAAAAATTGCTGTAACCCAATAAGATTAAACCTGCGATAACATCTAAAGTCAGTCTCTCACCATACCAATGACAAGAGATGTTCAGGAAGCAGCTAACACTTGCCAGATCAACAGATAATATTTGTCAGAGGGGAATAAATGAATATCTTCACCTTGAATTACACATCCACTTGGTAGCCCGAGGCCTGTTCAACTCGGCAGCATAGGTCACGGTAAGGCGGGTTGCACGAATGTCTGTGTTTTTTTAATGTGCATGTAAGGATGGATGACTTAGAGGCTTCTTGTCTGGCTGACTGCGCGTTTGTGTGTGTGCGCGGGGAGCTGCAGCGGTCCGGGTTCCATGACAACGGAGGCCAGGTCCCATCCTCTTTCTCTAATTGTCTCTGACCTCGTAACTTGATCTGCGCTCTCAAGGCAGGAGGATTTCTTTTCACACGGCAATCACTTTTGAATTTGTCTCCTGCATCTCCTGAATGCTTCTCCGGGCCACGGGCGTGCACTTGGAGCCTGGCGAAACAAATGACCTATCCTTTTAATTTACCTTCGGAATAGCGTTGTTTGAGTGAGTTTTTTTGTCGTGGGAGGGTGCGCGTGAAAAACACAAGCTCTCTCTCTCTCTCTGTGTTTTTCTTTCTCTCTCTCTTTTCTAGACTTATCCTCCACCCCTCTCTTTCATTCTAGCGTACACCTACCGATTTTAGGTAATTACAGCTCTGGACAGAAAACAAAAGACATTTTTGATGGATGACGGAGAAGGTGGAATGGGATTAAAATGTTCATGCTTTTCCCCCTAAACCTTTTCTTTAAGCACCGGTGTTTAAGTGGAATAAAAGTTCCTTCCGATATTCTCTCCCCTTTTTGTAACAACAACAGGGGGCGTAGACCTAAAACAGCCCAGTGGAAAAGTACATAATCGGGGTCACTTGGCGCGGGGTGCGGTTTATAATGCCGTGTCGTAATCGCGGTTACAGTTATGACCTCACGCTCTCATTCCGTTAAACACAATTGAGCACGGATGGGCCAGCATCACGAGGGGGATGTTGATGTCTTTGTTCATTCGAGTTTTTAGTGCTTCCTGTCACACAGGGGTTTGAGAGTAAAAACTCGCCTCCCTCAGAAGCCGATGGCAGCTGTTGCCTGCCTGAATAATTTGATTTGGTGTTTTATGCGGGAAAAGAGCCTTTCTTCGCGAGCCACATTTGCGCTGGGCTTTGGCCACGTCTGCCTCCACTGAAAGACTTTACATGACATTAACACATTTTCAGAAAGCATTACCATTCTCAGGGAGATTTGTCTAGACAAAGACATGGTTTATTTGGAGTTAAAGCTTCATTTCCTGTCTGGACCTTCACTTTCTCTCTTTCTCTCTCTATCTTTTATCCACCCATGCAGTTACACCCGCCCTCCTCCGCTGCCTGGCTGGCAGGTAAGAGGATTTCAATTAGTTTACGCTGTGGATATGCGCACAAACGTGATAAATGAGAGCAATTAGTCTTTGTCATATCTTCTCTCTCTGCTCGGTAAATCAGCAGTCCACCCCTCTTGCCGATGTTAAGAGCACATTACATCACCTTCAGCACTCCGTGTGGCTTTATGAGATTTCAGGCTCTTTAGAAAAGAGAGGTTAGGAAGAGAGAGCAAAAACACACTTTGCTCTAAAACTGATTTGAAAGTTAGAGGCCCTCCATTACGTGTCAAAAGCCATAAGTTGGATTACAAGGTAACAATCTGACATTTCCAGGTCATAAAGGAGCCACACATTTCGATTGCTGGATGTGGTTTTGAGGTGTTTTTTATATGGGCGTGATCGATTCGTTGCCAGGGTGTAGAACACTGTGTTGCTATTAGACTTTCAAAACAGTGGGGTATGAACCGTGTGGTGTGATTGCTCGGACAAAATTCAACCCAAATACGCCTAACCATAGGTTTATATTGTCGTGCGTTACATTTTACCCTGTGTTTTGAGCCGAATGGAGATTTATGGCAACATCACTCTAACTGGGTATACAGGGTCGTATACAAAGGACGTCTGTAAAAGACGAAGACTATGAACAACAATAGTGGTAATTTCAGCCAGATTTTGGACAACCGAGGGACTCACCGGAGGGTGATATTTGGGTTGGAATTCCCCCTGAAATGTTCAAATAAGGGAGAGTTTACAAATCCTCTGATATTGTTTGACTCGCTGTAAGGAAGATGGAAGACAGCCAAACATAATCAAGCTTCGATATAACAGAGGGAACCCCCGCTGAAGCGAAATAATGCTCTTTAAACAACTGTGAGTTCTCACCCTCTCTTCAGCCTTTTATAGCAAATATGGATTGCTAAATGCTTCGCGGATGATGTATCATCATTTCATATCTTGTTTATTGAGTGAATCAGTCATTTCTCAGTTTGCTACTTAATTCTCCAAAAGAGACTGAGCATCCAGTCGATACGATTACTCAAGCTTTGAAGAATGTCTGCTGTAACTATAAATCCATGAGTTCACAGTTAAATAAAACTGGCTGCAAAAATACTTCTGTGTAATCTGCATGAATCACAATGGTGAGCAAAAAGATTAAAGAGAAAGTGTTGTTTTAAGATAGGACTTCCTAATTTTTTTTTAATTTAGCTTCTATTTATCATCTCTATCATCTCTATCATTATTTTTAGCAGTTGTTGTTTAGCATGAATACAATTTTGAGTTCGATAATGCATTTTATACAGAAATAGCGGGAACTAAGATGCACTCAACATCAAACAAATCCTGCATTCCAGTTTGCCAACTTGCACTATGCTCTAAAGGTATGTACTGTGCTGGAAATGGGAAATTATTAGCATTTTGGTATGCATAAGGTGAACACTGCTGGCTAGACACACATTGTGATTATTAACAATCATCTTTTCATTTTTCATTCTTTTACTATCCAAGTATCAGTTATTTAGTGAAGTTAGTCAGTGTAGTATCACCACACTCCTCTCTGTCACAGTGAATTATGGGTAATACCGGCCCTTAGAGCCCAGGTAAAAGCAATACACTAAAATACACTTTATTCAATTACAGTTAGTACACTTCCATAAGTGTTATTGACATACTATATTTTTACACAGTTTGTGCTTAATGTACTAAGAATATAGTCTTTGGTACTTCTATTCAAGGTTTCTCAAAAAAGCACACTTGAATACACTTAGATCTTAGAGAAAGAATTCCTACTTTTTCACTTAGAGAAAAAGTAGGAATATACTTTTTTGTATATTAAGTTCGTAATTAGTGTGTGAAAATAGTGCACATTTTGAAAACAATAAACAACAGTAAACTTTACATTAATCATTCTCATTTTAGCATACTATGATTTGGGACATACTAATTTGAGATATTTAGTGTGAATAGAATAGGAATTTGGATACAGGGCATGTTTTTCTTAGGTGACTTTATGTCCAGTGAGACCTCAGCGGGGGCAATAAGATTTGAGCTTTTCCTCATGTTGTTGTTATGCAGTACTGCTAACTGGCCGAAAGCTGCATAAAATTACATTTAAGAACTGAATAAAAATAGCTAAATATGCAGAAATATTAACACATTCCATATATAAGACTATTTTTATTTAAGTCCCGGTGAAATAAAAAATTACAATTCTTATTTTTTCATGAAATATTGCAGCGTTTATAGTAAATAGCTTATCAATTTTCATATTCTTTTTAATTTTAAAATTCACGTTCCACTTATAATCTTCAGTTAAAGTCTGAAAATGCACTTCCACCCTGAAATGACTGTCCATCTCAAATGAGGTAAATTTGACGGCTTGGGCGGAGCAAACGTTAACTCCTCCCCTTCAACTTTCAGTCTGCTGCCAGTATAATTTTAAAATACAACAGCTGTTTTTATCCATCCAATCAATTCACTGTAAAAAACGCAAGCCACGCCCACTACTTTACTCCTTTGAAATTCCTGTTCACTCGGAAATGTGTCCGAATACAGAAGTAAAAATGATCTGAACTTCCGATTCACGCCACTTTAACATGATTTTCAACATCTTTCACATTCACAATAAAATATATAAAATAAATAATTTGCTATATAGATTTTACTTTGGCAGACCAGCTGAACGATGTATTGTACCCATGTGAATTAGATATCTGACAAGCGCCACCTGTGTTATTGGTGTGAAATGGCTTTTCATACAGCCTGATGTATATTCGATTCACACCTGGTGTAGATAGATCATCCCATCTGCGATTCGTTTCTCTTTTCGATTCTCATTTGGTGTGAAAGAGGTCCTCACTGAACTCCATGTCTACTCCTGCCAACCCTGTTAAAAAGCATGTTGAGGGGGTAAAGACGGCACGCTCGCATGTGATCCTATTTCTTCATTTCCTCTCTCACTTTTTCTCTCGTCTTCTCGTTGCTTGTCAGCACGTCAGATGGAAGATACCATTCTGACAGGCTGATTCCATGTGGAAACGACATGATTATAAGTACTTGGCATTCCCCTGTTTCTTTGTGCCGCCAAGACATTGCAGATCGTCCCCTGACAGGAAAAAGTCTTAAGCAAAAAAAATCTCTGTAATTCCTTATGTGGATTTGTGTGTGAAAAAGGAGAGAAAAAAACAATATGGGGGTCCGGGTGACAGACATACTGTACTTAGAGAGAGATGGGGGCACAGAAAGGAGAAGGGAGAGAGTTCAGTCTTGTGTGCCAGAACTTGTGCGATATACTCTGGTCTTGACTTCCTGAAAGAGTAAATGGAAGATCACTTGTCAAGCTGTCATGTAGCGGGAGAGCCGTACCTGAGGCTGCCGAGCCAGCGTCTTTCTGCTAAGAGCAGGCCATTCACATAACCCTGAAACAATCAAGTCGGGGCATGAAACTGGAGAAATGCTGTGGGCCAGTGTGACGTGAGGAAATAAAGGATTGTAGGGGAAAGAAATGTCTCTCTCATCCACCTCTCTCTCTCAATTCTCTCTTGCCTCTCTGTTGTCTAAGGTTGTTTTTGTCATTGGGCCAATACCTAAGTGTTCAAAGCTCTGTCAAGCTGTAACACTTTGATATTTTTCCCAGGCTTCAAAAGAGCACGGCAACAATGGACTTGTGACTGCAGGCTATGCAGAGTTAGCCAAGACAATATTAGTTGTCTCATCTTCTGTATGTTCTTGGCATCAGGCTAGGACTTTTTACTGGGTGGAGGTAGGTGTTTCGGAAGGAAGCCTGACCTGTTGGAGGTATCTCAGGCAGGTTGTTTGAGGCCTGAGGAGGTGTTCTGGTTTACACGGGCTTCGTACTTTTGATGCAGGTTAAGGTGGGGGTAACTCTGACTCACTGCGTACAGGTGGTCTGCACTAATGAGTAATGTAGGCAAAGGTAAAATCCACCATAAAATTAAATAAAATTTAAAAATTTATTTTGAAGAGTTTAGTGAGATATTGTGAGATTTTGGCATGTTTTCACATCATTTTATAATGTATTTGCACAATTTTCTTGCCCCTGATGGAGTGTTGCCTGTAGAAATCATCCAACAATTTTTTA
The DNA here is from genome assembly GCA_008369825.1 of Triplophysa tibetana. NCBI lineage: Eukaryota > Metazoa > Chordata > Actinopteri > Cypriniformes > Nemacheilidae > Triplophysa > Triplophysa tibetana. The sequence goes on along the minus strand of CM017914.1, from coordinate 8,231,233 downwards.
TTTCATATTTTATAATTTATGATAATGGTAATCTTCTAAAGACCACTCCGCAAGATTGGTTCTGAAGCACTTCTGGTTTCAGTTTTCATTATTATTTTTTAACTCACATTCGGGATATAATAAAATATTTAAGGTAGTTATTTAACATTTTGATTTGGTTATAAATCGGCTGTTGGTTGTATTTGGTTCAAACATTTGTGCAGAGTTAAAAAAATGAAACAACACGTTTTCTGGACCAGTGTTGCACCAGAGTTGGTTACGGTATTTTATAAAACACAATGTTGTTTAGTTTTGTTTTATTATAGTTGCAGCTTATAAAAGCTTTTCAAAGTCATGTTTTGAGTAAAAAATAATACAGGTTCAGTTGTTTACAAAAAGGGAAAAGTATGATGGATAACATCTTGCAGAATGCATGAAACTGCAGAAGGAAAAACATTATATGCACCTGAAAAAAATAAAGAGAACACTCATTTGTCTTTACCTCAGAAGTCATATAAGTCACACAACAGAAGACTGATGACAAACATGCCTGAAAGTTGTGGAAAACTGGCTTATTCTATCGTTTATTCACTTTTGAACTGATCTTAAAATACATGTCAAAACATTCATATTATGTTGCTTAAACATGAATATGAACTTGCATTGTTTGCAGTATTCAAGATCTGAAAACATTGCGTCTTGTTTGCCGTTTTGCTCAGTTTATCCTGTTTATTTTCTGTAAATAAATGCAAATAAAAATCAGTAATGTTTGGGAGGGAATTTGGGAGAAATATGATCACCAGTCCACATTAAAAGCACTTAACTGAAACACATTCCTATAAATGGTAAATTAAGAAAAACTGTAAATAATCTTGAGTGGTATGCTATTTTGTGCCATGGCTGGATACACAAACTTCAAAGAAAGGGTTCTCCACTTTTTTGTGCGGTGAAGTATGACAGCTACTCAAACCTAATATATTATAATGATACAAAACCTCATGATAATTAGGCCTATTTCAAAGTATGAAATGTTGCACTAGCATGACACTTGAATGAGCAAAACCGCACTGAATGTAATACATTATATTAGTTTTTACAGGTCACCCAGACACAAGGGAGTAATACGTGCTCGTGAAACACAACTCTAACCCAACATAGTGTAGTGTACACAGCTTTAACACTGCTACATCTAATAGGTGGAGTCCTGATCTAATTTTGCTAGCTGTTTTTTTCCTCACTGTAACATGTATTGTTTGAGGGGATGTTAGCCAGTAGCAGATTAGCGCCTCCTTAACAAGGCAAATATGATCTGTGAGCACCTCCACAAAAGGCGCTCAAGTTCTCTATTTATAGATGCAAAGTAAACGGACACTCACGACAGAATTCATGTGTTCTATAGGGTAGGTGAGCGAGGAAGAGTACTTGGGTTTTCTTTTCCAGGGAGAACGTGTCCAACATGTCGCCTTGGTTTTTCCTGAGGCTCTATCGTGATAACTATTTAGGTTATTTCTGAGGTGTTGGTTTGCAGTTCAATTCACATGAGGGAAATCAGGGCGAGTTCATATTTCTCAGGTTAGTTTTAGTTTTGAATGTTCTGTATGGGCACATAGCCTACAGTCTTGGCTCCTAAAAACCATTAAATATTTCTATTGTACTTGTTCAGAAAAAAAAATGTAACAAAAAAGTGAGACATGTTGTCACGTGATAAAGCATTGGCTAAGTTGTCACAATGAGAATTCATTTTTATAGTTTAAGGAAGGAAGAAATTCAGAAACAAAAAAACTGTATAGAAAGGATCAACAAATATTTAAAACTGATAAAACTGAAGTTAACTTTTTTGCTCTATTTCATAGATTTGTTTTTTATATTTTTTGTATGGAATTTCCAATAAAACAAAAACAATTCAAAAAAGTTTTTATTATGAGACAGTTCTGGGTGTTAACCAGGATATTGGACTTCAAACTTAATAAATACTCATATATTACCCTAATGACAACTTCCACATGTGACATGTAACCCTGATCTCCCCGATAGTAACTGTTAAACGTGTTACTGTATATGTCAGTACGACCAGCATGCAACAAAATGACTGTCTGCAGTACAGTGTGATAACATCAAAGCTGTCATTTATAATATACGCAATGTAAAACACACACAACTAACCATTAGCACGCAGGTCCACCCATAAATACTTAACTGGGGTTGAGGTGCACAGGTTATCTTTGTTCTTTACTTGAACATATAACAAGAATCCGAACCCCTGACTGGGAGAATCTTTAAGACACAGCAGTAATTTCCTCCACCGTCCTTCAGATTCTCAAACCACGGAGAAAGTGTAACAATCTGATATTTTAAATTTTCAAGCTGAAACCCGCTTTGAAGAAAATCACACCTTCCTTAGGGAGGCTTGGCCTTCGGCAGCCGGCTTTAAAGTGCGACGGAGAGCGTGCAGTAGCCGAGCTGGTTCTCTCAGCAGATGGAAATGATGGTGCTGTCATTATGGCTACAGACTGAACTCAGACACAATTAGCCACCAACAGATGGAAATCTTCACGTTGGAAACCTCTCCCGCCCCCCACTGCCCTCAAGAGAGTGTCTGGAAGAAGAAAGGCCAACCATTGGCATGCAGAAGCCATGTAGGCCAGACACGCTCTGTAATTTTTATGTAGTTTGGAAACACACACAAATGTAGTAAATGCTGCCTTCTGATTATGTCCATGTCCAAGGCTGCTGAATGAAAAGAATGTGAATCATGATTTGGTTCTCAAGGCCACATCAAACATACACATATATAGAGCAGGATAAGTTTTGGTAAAATAGGTGAAAAGTTTTGCTAGTCAGAGAAAAATTGTTATCACACTCTAAAAAACCGCTGGGTTATTTTCAATCCTAGACTTGGTCAAAAGGAGACAAACACAACCGTTGGGTCAAATGAACCCCCAAAATATGTAGATTTAAAACAACTGTCTTTGTTCATTGGCCCAAGTCAAAGGGTGGAGAGCGAGTGTTTACAACTAGTGAGGTGTGTTGCTATGCAGTTGCTGGTAGTTGGTGCATTGCTATACTGTTGCTAAGGTGTTGGTAGTCGATTGCAATGGTGTTCTTTGTGGTTGAAAAGGTGTTGCTAGGTGTTGCTACATCTTTAAGATGTCTCCAGTTGTTTACATGCCACCTAGCAAATACTGGTCATTAAGAAAAGTTGGTTTGAGGTGCTATGCATGTTGGTAGCACAAACAGTGGATAACATACAAGGTTTTCCCAAAACACGATTAATACAATTCAAGAAAAGTGTTTTATGATGCATGGGAATATGGCGCGAATCTGTGATATCTAAAACAACAAATAACAACTCCAATTTAGACTCAAATATTTTTCAGGATTCAGGTGCCGTTGCACTTAAAATGAACCGAAGCATAAAGATGTATTTTGGCGGATGATGAATTTGGCGATTAAATATCAAATCCACCCCCTCTCAAAATACTGTGAGATGGTGTTTACACAATAGCAAGCATCTGATATTCATTAACATAAAATCAGGAGTACAGGAACAGGAAACAAAATCTTTCAGCATCTTCTTCCCCCTCCCGCCCCACTGTCATAACAGATTACGCTTTTGCCTGGGGGGTGGGCTATACACTTTTACTTCAGACCCTGGCAACTGGTGTAGCGCAACCTAAAATGTTTTTGTTTTTATTTGTTGTACCCTCTCATTCTCTAGTCATGCCACATATTCCCTTGTTTTTGTGTCTACAACACCGTCAGATTTTTTCCTGCACTCTCAGATTTCAAAAAAAGAGGCCCGGCTTCATTCAGTTGTGATGAGAAACTCCTACATGCTCGCCGTTTGCCTTTGATAAGCAATCAGGGCTCGTTACACACATTATGGGCTGAGACGTTGCTTCATAGTAGATTCACTCACAAATCTGAAATGATGTTTTTTTTTTAATTGTCGCTGGAGGCTATGTGATGCTGGCAGAGGATGCCAGGATGAGTCCTGAACTCCGAACACTGTCTTCCTGCTTCCCTGTGTTTTTATAATTTGCGCCTTTCTGGCAAAAACAATGGTCTACATCAGGAGCCAAGTTGCCATTGTGTTATAGCCTATGTGTGTGTGTGTCGCGCACAGGAACATGTGCTGTCTGCTCTCTGGACAGCCAGAGGTGACACACGGTGCCTCGCCATACGCTGTCATTCCTCAGACCCGCTCATCCTTGACGCTGAATTAATTTATTAGAACTTTTTTCGCTCTGCCATCGCCACCTAAAAAGCATTCTCCTCTTCATCTGAGGCTTGTCACACAGATGCTGATATATTTTCCCTCTCTCGTTGCCAGGGTTTATGATGGAAACCGATACAACGCTGTGATAGAGTTTCGGGATAAATTATTCACGCTTTAAACGCACTCTGGCTGGCTTTCTTGGAGGACATCCATTTTACAAAAGCCTCACCCCCCACAAAACCACCCCACAATCCTTTTAATTGATCCGCTCCTCTGTGGTTAAGACGACACACATGTACATCTTTATCCTACAGTCGGGGGATATTTTTATTGATAGCGATGCCGGGGCAAGTTGTCACATGATCATATCTAAAAAAATTACAGAAAATTACTGTTTTATGTAACTTCTAAACTGTCTTAAATTAAAGTTATTATTTCAGAATTCTGTCATTTATATTTAAATTTTGCAAATAAATAAAACAATAAATAAAGTGAAAACAATAAAACAACACTGATTAGGTGCACAGGTCATCTTTTTATGTATTGTATATTTTTTAATACCTTTAATAAATTGTTTACTGTGTTTTGGGAAAGAAATATTATATTTATATTTTATATTTTATTAATATTTTAGTTTTATTTTAGTTTTATGCTTTACACCTGGCTTAAAACCTACAATATGAAGACTTAACTGTGACGATTTGCCCCTGTAGTGTGGACAATGTCACGATATATAAATATTAAATTGATAATATTAAACTTTTTACCTGCACTGACAACCTGCCCCCATCTCCCTCAAATCTGTGTCTGGAGACGTTATTGAGCATCGAATACACAATGACATATTCTAAGAGGGAAGAAAAAGCTGTTTATTGAGAGTTTGGCCTTTTTTCATCCACAACTCTAATGCCAATACCATCTGTCTGGATGAGTCCTTAATTGAAAAGAATTTTGGCCAACACAAAGCAGTTGGACCTGCTCCCCAGGACACATAAGTTAAGAAAATAAAATTGCTTTCTTCTTAATACCTGTTGAAGCTATAAAGAAAAGCATGAGGCACTTAAATAATGGACTCGGCCGTGAGCGACTTTCAAATTACATTGGACATCTGCAAAGATAGTTTTGCCCTGAGGAGGCCAATTGGATTTAATGTTATTGCCAGTCAGCTATTGGCTAGCCGTTTTGATGAGTGTAAGGTGGCAGTTCATACAGCATTTTTCTTGTCAGATGGCTTGGATGTAAAAGAGGAATTTCTACACCACTGTCAGTCGCACCCCTCTTTGGATTTCGGGCCTAGAGTTGGATTTTTCTTTAAACAAACATTGGGAAAAAGGTACAGCAGACATTTTGGAGACAAGGGAAGATAAGTGATGCGTCTAACAGCACTCGCAAGGAGAAATAAAAGAGGCAGCTTTTTATGTGGTTACACTGTAGGGAGAGTGGGCCGCCTTCCACGGCCTCCTTTTTGTGAACCGCACGTGAAAAAAATCTAATTGGTGTTTTCAAACATTAAACCCGCCAGATCCCTACGCTCTGCAAACGAACGGCGTCTTGTGGTGCCATCCCATAAAGGTAGAAAATCTCTCTCGCGCACCTTCTCCGGATCTGTTCCACCTATGTGGAATGATCTGCCTGCTGCTACAAGATCTGCAGATTCTGTAGCCATCTTTAAGAATCGCCTGAAAACCCATCTCTTCCGCCAACATCTTACTGTTCTGTTCTGACTCAAGTTTCTTCTCTACTCTTTTCTTCTCTACTCGTTTCTTCTCTACTCAAAAAAAAAAAAAAAATGTATGAATGAATGTTTCTATATACTGTGTTAGGCTATATGAAACCTCTTCTTTTTGATTGCACTTATGCTCTTGTTGTACTTATGCTGTCCTAATTGCTTCCATTACCTACCCCACTTGTAAGTCGCTTTGGATAAAAGCGTCTGCTAAATGACTAAATGTAAATGTAAATGTAAATAAATCAAGAACTTGATTGTCGATGAATCGGGATTAATATCAGGCTGTTGGAAATGGTCTTGAAGATGTGTAAAGCCAAACCCTGTGCATGTTGTTTTTGGTGCGGATGGTTAATGTGAGATCACTTCTGGTTATAGTGACTGTGAAAGTGATAAGGTGATTGATTATGTGAATAGCCAATTTCTCTAGAGTAGATAATAGTCAGAGGCTTTTTATTAGCTACCCAAATCTTTCATGAGCATCATTACATTTATCCATTATACCTGTAGCCTTGACTCGGCTGCTGTTTCTGTTCTGGTGGCTTTTTTCATTCTATTATGTGCTAGAGTTGGCAGATGCAGCATGCAAATCATGAGTTGTTATTTTTAGCTAGCCATGAAGAGACGTTTGTCTGGTTTTTCAGGTGTGACTGTTGAAGTTTGCTTCTTGGGAAACTAACACTCTTTCTTGTTCCTTATTGCTTTTTTGGTATTTTAAACATGTACGTGACTGTCTGCAAAAACAACTTTTTTGCAGCTATTTGGCTCCCCTAGTACAACAGAAATTATTCAATTCACCTTTTAATTAATATATTCAAATTGATTCATTTTAAATCCACAATCTGTAACTTATATCCGTCACATCTGTAAGTGAAAAAGCAAGTGTTGAGCAGGTACATACAAATGTTGTGTATAAACTGTCTCCATCACCAAATTTGCAACGTAAAGCTCAGTAAAATGATTTATAATTTTAGTTGTATGGTGGGATTTTACATGCAATCCAAAAATAATGATGTCGTTTTTACATCATTTGACTTCAACCCACATAAAGATGCATGTAAAGTTACTTGCAATTTCATGTTTCAAACAGAGATGGCGATAGTGATGCAAACGATTGCTTATTGAAGTAAAGAATTCTCTTCCTCATCAATAAAGTAGTTTAAGCATTATTCTCTTTTAAATTAAAATTTACAACACATTTATTTAACATGAGTTACGTTTCTCTGCATATAAGGAAAACCCTTTCTCTTTGTTTATCAAAGAAATTTATACAGATTTGGAACAACTTGAGGGTGAGTAAATGATGACAGAATTGTTCCTTTAAACTTTATTACCTTTACAGAGACAACATCAGTTGAACATGAAAGCAAGAATATTTTGTCTATCAAAACTTCTTAAACAATGTGATGATTTTCATGATAGATGGTGGTTGCGTGTTGCAAATGGCAGATGTTTTGAGACCGTCCCGGGCCTCATGCTGCACATTCAGGCCTCCGCTGTATGTTTTGGCATGTGTTGCGTCTCACATGCATTGTTGCAGTACAGAAGTTCAGAGGGTGTCTGGAACCACATTCGCAATTTACAGAATCTGAAGGATGGAAAATCGCTCTGCCTCTCTTTTCTCTCCACCCTGTGGCAGGGTCTTCACACCACTACTTCAGTACGAAGGCCACAAGTAATGATGCGGTTCAGTGGGAGACGAGCGGGCCATGCGAGACACAAGAATCCCAGGGCGCATTCATCACTGTTCTCACTCTTATCCAAAATGTGCTGGCCTCAGTTGAAAGCCATAACCAGTCAAATTCAACTCACAAGTTGCGGATAAAAGCGTCTCTTCATGTTCCCCGTCTGGATCCGTACACGACTGAACAAATAATCATTACTTTTTTGGTGGATAGCTGAAGTCTTTTTTTCTTCAATTTGCACAAGTTCTTTCTCTGCTTTTTGGGTTTACAGGGAAAGTTTATTGCTTATGAGTTGCAGTGTCTGGGAGTGAGTGCTTTGTGTACAATTTGTACTGACATTACAACTTGGAAAGGACATTTTCTTGAGTCATGAGTATAGTGGCTCTGAGAGTAAATAAATAGTCATCAAAGGTATAGCACCACAAAGTTAGGAACGTATGTTATACCCAACTTTGAACAATATTTGCCGATCCTGAAACATTTCACATTGATTCACCCCTCAAAATAGAACACAGACCAGTTCGCATCATTAATGGTCCGTAATAATAATACAGACCGTTCAAATAATTAATGGTCCGTAAACAGGCAGAAAGAGACAAAAGATCTGCAGGACAGCATATGGAGTCCAAAGCCTACCTAAAAATAACTAATACCAAGAAATCCACAAATAAATGTTAAAAGCAAAACTTAATAAATATTTTTTTTTATTATTATTTATTTATCGATACACTTACTGTATTTAAGTATGTACTTATTTCCACTATATTTTATTATCACTTTTACTTTTTTATCTGTACATGTGCATCTTTCCCCTTTCGTTTAAGAAACACTTCCCGTCTCAAACTCTGTTCACATTGGTTGAGCCAGCGTTGCCATGTCATGGTTGTAGAAAACAAACGGAGCAATGTTTAATGTTTTATCTCTGTAAATGAATCTAGAAAAACTTTCGTCAAATGAAAAAGTGTACGTTACTTTCAATATCACTTAAAAGTTCAAGCACACCCGGTAGTAGAGTAATGTCATCATGACAGTTTGACACTAAATCCTCACAAGCGTTTGAAGTGCATGTTATAGCACTTTATGGTTTGGCTCAAGTAAACAGTTCTGTTGAAATTCTAAAGCAGCATGTTCTTGACTTTCCCATGCTGTGCGCACCAATGGCGCATGCCCTGCACATCAGGATGTAATCCCTTCATAACAGCACTCTCACACCCTCCAGCACGTAAACCTCATTCAACCTCAGCTCACGTTCACCAGCCAATGCACAGCCATGATAGAATACAGTCGCTAAAATAATCACAGTGTATATGGGGATGTTTGGGGGGATGCTAGGGGATAATGCTTAATCTGCAGTCTCTAGTGCCCCCTGATCCAGCTGGCACTGCGCGGGGCTGGCATGACAGAATGTGACAGAGGATCCGGAGGCGAGGGACTAGGGGAATCCCGTAACAATAATGCGGATGGTGGGGCTAAGGCCCAGATTAAATCAGAGCCATCGCCCACCTGCCAATAGAAAATTACAGAGCACAGCCACACACACACTGGCTCTCTCTCTTTTTCCATCTGGGCTGCTAAAGCCAGCTACACAGTAACTTTCAGTCCGAGGTGTTTAGTAGGGCTGGACATGCCATATGACAGCATTCTTGTTTTTTATTTGACTAGGAGTTTGTTAATTCCATGGGTGGCAATAAAGATGCTTTGAAACAGCTGGTGTATTGTCAAGGTGGAGGGCAAAAAAATTGCGGTCTTAGATGCTGATTGGTCTGAGCTTCTGGTCACCTTTTTAGGTCAGGAACTATATCTTCTAATAAAAGAATGCTGTGGAAGATGCCCATATGCTCAATTTCTCCAAAAATAGGCCTTGTTAAACTGGGCCCTAATCGTTTTGAATGTTATTAACTCATAAAATGAATTTTTTAACATCAAACTGATGATGTTGCTTTACATTTTCTATATACAGAGAAATTTCACATAGCCGATAATGTGAATTTTTTTTATCTTGATTGTTGCCTGATATATCGGTGCATCTCTAATTTGAGTAAATATTAGTTTTTTATAATATAATTATATACACTTTTGAAAAGTGATACCATAGGGATATTTTTGGCCAAATAATTTCATAAAGACCTTTAACATTCAAAGACATTACCGTTTAAACTCACAAAATGTTCTTTGTAGTGGAAAAAGGTTATTTAGATAACTAGAAATTAAAAGAAATTAAAAGAAATTTCTTACTCTTATAAAAGTAAGAAAAAGCGGATCTTAGAAATGATTCTTTGGAAAACAGAAATGATTCCTGTTTTTGTTGCAAGTGTATGTATTAGATTTTATTTAGTAATGTATTTAGTATTTACAGTATAGGACAGCCTCTCACATGTACCATGCTGTAACCAAACTTACATCGTAATATACCTGCCATTCGTTTAAAACGAGACTTACGATATTCGCAGACGTGAGCTTCTAAATTACGAGCAATCAGTCCTCGATCATAAATGTATTAACTGTGTGATTTATTTTTCTGCACACAAATCTCTTGCCAAAGGGAACGGAGCATTTGTTTTCCTGCAGCATTATGGTACTAACTCCAGAGGCAAGCTACAGTCTCCCTGCAGGATCTCTGATTTGCCTAAATGAGGTTTGTTGAGATTTTCTGTGGGTGATTATAATGATGGTTTGTGTCATATTGCAGCAATCAGAAGGGGGAAGCCTGGCCCGGGAGTCGACAGTGTCAGAACAGGGCAATGGATGGAGGCTGATTTTAGCCAGAGCTCGAATGCACTCACTGCGAGGCCCCTCTGTTAACTACATACAATCAAAGAGCCGGTTGCTAAAGCCAATCACTCTACCCATGAGGCTGACGGGCAGGGTCCCTTTGTTTAGATAGAGAGCAGCTATGTGAGAAGCCTAAATTAAAATTTGATATCAAATCGCCAGAGGCCGAGCTGTTTCCACACAATTGCTAAAATTCCCATGTTCTGATCCACCATCACAATCTGTGGGCAGGTTTCTTATTCAATTTTCACTATCTGTCATTACATTATATTACATCATCTTGGGTGATTTCGCGAGGAGTTATACAACTATGTTAAAGCTTATATTTTATCCAGAATTTGGAAAATTTCATGTAAAATTATGCAGGGGCTGTTTTCTCAAGGCTTCTATAGAGGTCAATGATTGTGTTGCAACGTTTTTCCTGTTTCGCCCGCTCTGTTTCGTATCTGACATGCGGTGATGACTGCAATATTTACATGTTTATGCTCATAATTTCCATCTGTTGTTTCTGTAACAATCAGACGTGCTCGGAGAGAGAGAGAAAGAAAGAAAGCATTGCTGTAACTCAGCTTGGACTCCATGATTGGAGGCTGGTCTTGATTATCTTCAACTCGAGTGGAAAAAAAATGTTTTGCTTTTCTTCAAGGCCTTGTTGCTGTTGTGTTGGGTGCCCTGGATCTGCTTTAGCCTTCAAAGTGCTGTTTTCCACTGTCAGTGGTCTGTTTTCACTGCAGTTTTGCTCGGCATGAAGGTATTAACAGTGAACTGTGAACACCGTGTTCCTTCTACAGACACATTGTCATCTATTTTTTGACACTTAACGGGACAATTCACCCAGAAATAAAAATTCTTTACTCATCACCGAGTTGTTCTAAATCTGTATGTATTTATTTTTTCTGATGAACACAGAGAAAGATATTTGGAAGAATGCTTTTAATATACAGTTCTAGGCCACGATTGACTATCATAGTAAGAAAAATTGAAATGGTAATCAGAAGTGGCTCAGAACTGTTTGTTTCTTACATTCAGAATAAACAAAATGTATAAAGCTTTTTTTTCTTACTTATGGTGGCCAAGATTTGTTTGGTTACAAGCATTTAACAGCATTTTCAGTTTTGGGTGAACTGTTCTTTATACAGTGTTGGAAACTGTAATGCCTTTATCCTTTATTTTGCTACTTTTCGAATGCATTTAATGTTTATTTGATTGTTACCCATGCATGTCCCAGACCCATTTTTGTTTAGAGCTTTTTTTATACAAGCCTACATGGTTTACTGGTTCGTATAATTCTGCAGCATGCTTATGTAAATGGATTTGCTGCTCTATTCATTAGGGAAGGGCTTAAACATAGAATACACCTCATTGATCCCCCCTGGACTCTGATTAATGCAATATAAATACAGGATGTAGTAATAAGTCAAATGTTAAGAAAACGTGGAGACCTGGAGGTTGAGGGTGGAGGTGAACAACTGTTTAAATATTCCTTCGATCAGCCGCATTAGATAAACAAGTTCCATCAAAATCTACGTTTGGAACTTAAAGTGTTGTTTAATTGAATTACAATATATGAACTATAAAGGCAATATTTAAATCTTAACCAGCCATTAGGTTGTTAGCTTGTTTGTTTGTTTTGAAGGTGAAAAAATTTGCCGCGATTCAACTTCCAAATTACTTCCAAACAGAGCAACATTTTTTAAACTTTACCCCGAAGTGTTACGTTGTTCGAAAACACAAACGTTTGGCGCACAAAGGCACACGTGCGCGAGGATTTTTATCAAAAGGCGCTCGTATCACACGCAAGTGTTCCTTAAAAATAACAAATGGACCCCGTCCCATTTAAGAACGGAATCAAAATATTATTTTTTTCCTTTGGTGGAAAGTAAAGAGTAGTCTCTGGGGGCAAAATGGCTGCAGTAAGAGAGGTGATATTGATGGCTAAGAGGGGAAAGAGGCCAGATGAAAGCGCTGCCATGGTCCCCTAAGATGGAGCTCGAGACACAAACTGGAGCGGTCGGTCTGGGGCGGCTTAAGTTTCTCTCCGGGCCGGAAGTGGCGCTTTTCCCCTGGCGAGAAGCTTTTCCTGCAAAATAAAGAAATCATTACTAAGATGACAGCTCCTCTACCAGCCCGGCCCTCGGGGGACCGCAGCTCACAAAACTGCCACTACCAATTAGGTAGCTTTGCTTTGGGCCAACATCACCTCTAGCCAAAAATAAACACCATAGTATGTCTCTCTCTCTTTCTGTCTCTCTTTATATCTCCTTCTCTTATTCACTCTTTCCTTCCTTTTTTCTCACCTCCACTACACCCTACAGTAACAGTGAGGCGATCTAAAGGCATGGGGTGGCCTTACTTGGATTGACATCTGAACATCAAATAATTAGGCAAACGATCAGGGCTCAGTGGTGGTGACCCTCTACGTTCATGGCATGTGGCATGCTGGTGCGCCTCAGTCCTGCTGGGTAAATTCCGACTGATTTCGGGCCAGCGTCACTCTCCAACGACTCTTTCCCAAATCATCTCTGCTGTCTGCCAGATGAGCATCGCCAAAGAGCCTGTGGATTTTAGAGAGCTTTACGTCTGCTCAGAAAAACCATCAGAGATTGGCCTTGGATCACAGGTTGACCCGGGAGTAATGATTAACATGGAGAACAGACAATTTGAATCCGATCCCAGATTCTAGTCTGGGTTTAAAGGCTCCTGGTGAGATGAATTGTTGATGCCCTTCAAAACAATAATGTCACTGCTATATTTTTACTGTCTGAGAAACGGATTCTCTTCAATCAAAAAGCCCATTGTTGGAGATTGATGGCTGATATCCTAGACAAAGAAAGTTGCATGCTTTTAAATAATGCTGACTTGGGTTACCAAAGTAGTGAAGCACAAAAATGTAACTGCAAAAATATAACCACACTCAAAAAGGTACTTCATGGCTGAATGGTTCCATAAAGTTCATTCAACATCCGGAGAAGATTTCTGTTTCACAAAAGGATTGTTTTATTAAAAAAGAATTCTTTAGACTATTTAAAAAAAAAATAGTTCCTATAGCAACATGTATAGAATGGTTCTTTCTAAAAAAAAAATTTTTATGGCATTGCTGAGAACCCTTTTGTACTTTTAAAGAGTGCATGTAAAAATGCAGTTCATTCAGAGTTGATATTTTCGCACCAAATTTAAAATTTTGACATTTTTATTCACTCTCATATGTTGTATTAAAGCTACATAGAGTTCACATTCATGATCCCATCCATGTTGATTTTGTAACAATGACCACGTTTACATGGAAAACAATAATCGGATATTAACACGATTAAGACAATTCTTTGATTAGTAATGGACCATGTAAACAGAGCTTTTTGATTCGCTTAATCCGTCAAAACTCATAATCGCAGTCAACAAAAATCAAATAAAGACGGGTGGAGTAGTCCTTTATAAATCACATTGTCGAAGTGCGGTGTAGACATGTACACAATCGCAATGTTACAACTGTTTGTTGAAACATGAAATTATGGAGAAAACGTTGAACGAACTAGCTTGGGGACTTAATGAGGTATGACATTAATCTACTATGTAGAGTAACATGTTAAACGGGAACATGAACAGGATATTCTTGAAGCAATTTATGTAAACACCTTAATCGTAATCAAAATAAGGCAGATAATTTGATTACTGATGTCCATGTAAACATGTTCAATGAGGTCAGCACACCATTTTATAATCTGCACATGAATGCGGGCTAGATGTGAGCATTGGTGAAGGTTCACAGTAAATTTAAAAGTAACCGTTTCTTAAAAGAAGCTGTTGTATACTATTGTGCCTTTGACTTTTTTACGAAGGAAAATAAAAAAGAAAGAAAGAAAGAACGAACGAACGAAAGAAAGTGAAGAGAAGAGAATAGAATATACAGTAAATAGACAGAAGAGAAAGACAGAGTGACAGAGGAAGAGCCCCAGGTGTCACAGTCAGGTCCAGGTGCAGCGACTCTGTTGTCATGTGATTAGTCAGAGCAGTACTTCCCACCTGCTGCCGCTGCTTACTCACAGAGATTAATGTGGCAAACACAAATGAGCCATCAGAGGCCAGGCTGCTGTCTGCTCTAATGGAGACTGATAAAAGACAGACTACATCTTTCTCTCTCTAACACACACTCATCCAGCAGCCAGGAGGTCTCTAATGGTTTAACTGGCTCCATGTGCACATGCATTTACACGTCCACATCAATTAATGGTTGCAATCTTTACACAACTACGTTATGAGTTGTCGATCAAATACTTTAAATAAAACATTTTTGGGGTTGTAAAAAGTAAGTGAGTGTTACAATATCATACGTCAATAGCTATAGTCAGCTATCTACCGTATATGAAATGTACTTTAGTGGTACCATAATGGATTCCGGTGTGAACGTCATGGTAAAATTGCATTTACAATGAACTCAAAGCCAAAGGTACTTTGAATACCATGGTATTACCAAGGAAATGTGTCTAAACTTTTTTACAACTCATATTTTTATTCAGAATCAGTTTAAATAAATGTGCTCTTACTTAAAACTTATCTTAAAAACATTTAATCGTCCAACCTGCTCGCAGAACTACCTTGCATTTGCTAATATTGATAGCTTTACTGCTAAAATGAATAGACACGTTTGACTGGTAATGTGAACCATATGTATGCTTTAAGTTTATTTATTAAGTATACTGTAAGTAGGCCTATATACTGTATAAGTAATATAAATTATTAATAAGTATACTTTATGTACTAAATGTTCTAATATCAAAATTGACCCTTTTTTTTCACTACACTATTAAGTCAAACAATATTTAAGTATTTAATACTCTACTTTTGATACTTGGTCCTTTTAAGTATTTTAGTCTTACAGAAAACAGTGTATACACAACTAGTTTACAACTGCAATTGTACTACAAGCGAATTTGTATGTGTTCTGAATGTTTACTAGTTCAATAATTTAGTTATTCATTTTATACTTTAAAGTAAACCTATAAATGTACTTTTAGTAGATTTAAAGACTTGATCAAAAGATAGAAAACGAGTACGGGCCAAATATACTTCGATTTTTTTGTCGGCATACGTCAAGTATATTTCTGAGAAGTACATTATACTGCTGAGAAGTACATAAAAATAGACGGGAAACATACTTTCTTGTTTTTAGTTAAAAAGAAGTAATAAGGCAGTTGATCAAGCTTCTCTTTTGTAAGGGGACCTTTTAAGCCTATTGTTCTTAGGATGAGTAATAAGGCATACATTTTGAATGACAAAGACCAAAATTCTCAATCCCTCTTGAATAGACTCATCTCTTGAGTTCCTGTGTCGCCTGGTATTGTTTTGTCACTGTTGAGAGTAACTGTCAGTCGAATGAGGTTATTGGGGGAGCATGCGTGCCCCTGTGTGTTTGTGTTTGCGTGTGTTATCCGCCCTGCAAACCTACCTAATTTAAGAGCAAACCCCAGTGAAGTTTGTTTGGCATGGTGCGCATCATTTAAATGTCTTAAAACAACAGCGCCTGTTTGTACACTCAGCACATTTCCATGTTCATGCCTTTACCCTTGTTCTATTTTTCTGTGGATGAGACTGATTTACAAAAACACAAATGAGATTCTCGTCTATTGGTTCAGGAAGACTCCCTGTAGCAGTGTAGTCTGGTTTGATTCTTGTACATCAATAGATTTTAAACTCTTGCATAACTTTGTAATGGATAACACATTGTTGCGGGGCATTTACTTGACCGGTTCCTAATTTCCAACCATTGTACCAATTGCGATCGTCATTTTTCAAGTAACTCAAATTCTGTCTGATCTGAGACATCCTGGAGCTTAGAGGAAAAACGAATGGTTTTAATTCTCTCTTATGGTTTGCGCTATTCTGTCTGTTTTCAGCCAAAGCCTGTAAAAGCCATTAAAACTGTAAGCTCTTAATGATCAGGGATGTTGAGCCGGTCCAGGTACACTAGCATGCCGATGTCTTTTCTTGAACGTTCTGAGTCACCCACACACCGTCGTGCACGTACAGACATCTGGCCCCAATCACTCACACAATCCTGTTTATTTGCCCTATTAAAGTAAATCGTAATCTTCTCTCTTTTTTCCAATAGCAATTTATATGCACTATTAGATGGCACCCACTGTGTAGTTTGTGCTTACATGGAAGCACACGGATGTTTACATGACTTTAAGTGATTGGACTTCATAGGGGAAATGTCATCATTAACTTCATCTAAGCCAGTGTAGAAAAAGGCGCTTTGGAAAGAATCAGATCCACATAAATGCATCAAGGAGACATCAAAATTCAGGCCAACATGAAAAAATCTCAACCAGAGCTTAGCCAAGAATCCATCCCTCCAAGCAATGTAAGCTTTATGAAAGTTATTACATAAAGAAATTCCAGCAAACATGATCTTTCATATCACATTGCTCAAAAATAGATATAGTCCAATTAAAGTCCAAAGAGCTAGAGATTGAGAAACATTGGCAATGGAGAGGTCGATTTAAAAGAGCAATATTGCACCCTTCCAAGGTTTTAATCAAAATCATGAGTGCATTCCATGTCCAACAATCGCTTTATTTCATCATCTTGCTGTTCTTAGAGTGATGATGCAATCTCATTCAAACAAAATGACAATAATAATAATAGAAACAAGTTTTCTTGATTTCGTAAAGCTGTCACATGTAACTATAGCGCAAGTGAAATATTTAACAATACAATCAAGACGGATGATCTGTTCGTAATTATCCCACACACGGAAACGTAATCCGAAATGTTTGCTTTGTGACCATTGTCACGCAAACGCACTGTCACACAATGCCCTCGCTTGCCATCTTTTATTATCCAGCTATCCTCCGGGCCATACGCTTCTGCACAAATCTTAAACTCTACTAAATATTCGCAATCGATCAGGCTGTCACCTGTACGTGCGCAAAAAAAGGCCTATAACAAAGACGAGGTTCGTGTGGGCGTCCGGGGGCCACGGGGTGCTTTGTATCGGGAGGGTGACAAAAGCAGGGTGTGGGAAGGCTAGCTCTGGGAAAGAGCCCCCAGGTGAAAGGTGGAGATGCACTGGGAAACAAAGTAAAGGCAGTGGAGTGTCTGTGTCACCCAAGTGAGGTGTAACCTCTGTGCTATCAATGTCACAGATGCTTCAGGCGTTAGGCCTAGTTTGCAGCTGGGACCTCAATGAGGGTAAAGTGTTTATGAGGGAGACTGTGACCTTTCAAGACAATATATTGCCATAGAAAAAAGACTTATCACCACAAAGCCACAGTTTTTGCACTTTACATGTATTTAATGTATTTTAAGCTAAAAAATAAGTATTTTAAGCATTTTGACGTCAGTTAGATTTAAATTGGTTAAATTACACAAGTTAAAATTTACTTTAGCGAAAGTAAAATAAAAAGTAATTCACTCTTTTTAGTAAGTTACAAAGAATCTTCCCAGAACTACTCTAAGCTTCATTGTTTATATAAACTCATAACCGAAAAACGTTCGATTATTAGAAAAACACGACATACTGAACACATGGTGCAACAGCAAATTGTATGAGATTGTATGAATTCATCCGAATAAGCCACCTTGTAAAATAGTTATGAATTGCTGTTTGATTGTGTTGAGTTTTCGCTGATTGATAGTCTTTTTTCTTAAGTCAACTATTTCCACTTTCATTGAGCCCTTGAATTTCTCACATAAGCAAACTCCTTATTTATTACTACAGTTCATATTGTCCAGATGCTCACCGTTTGAATGTTGACAGCTGTATTAACATAGTTTAAAAAATACCTTCCTTATTTATTTTTAAGTATTTTAAAGTTCCAAGATTTTCATTTACATTTAGTCATATAATTATTTTAATCACTTTATGTTAATAATATATTCAGTTCTATTATTGAAGAGTGTATCACAACATAAAATATATTTTGCTTCCTTGCGGCATTATCAAAAAATGTATTTTAATGTTTCATAGACACAAATAAAGGGTGACATTTTTTTCAAAAACACGTTTTCATCGTCGTTTCTAAGTAATATCGACCAAATTGCAGTTAGTTGTTTCCATTAAGTAATAATAACTCAAAAAACTAAAAGAATAAAATACAATAAAAACCTTAATTACACATGTTTTTGAAAATGAACTCTTCAAACAATCTCTTCATAGTTCTACTAGAAGACCTTTCTATTTATATATTTACTACTGTACAAGAGAAACAACAAAAAATGAACAATTATGACTAGAGGTTTGTCTAATTTCACTCTTATTTTTTAATTGTATGGCATTTTCGAATATGGACAGTCTCTGTAATCAAGTGTGGTTCTGTAATCTTTCCGTACACTGTTTGTACTTGAATTACACACACTCTCTCCCCGCCCTAACTCATCCACTCGCTTCACCCTGACAGCGCCGATGCCTAAGAAACAACCATGAGAAATTGATTTATGTAATGGCAATATTCCTTAATGAGAGTAGGCCTAATTGAGAACTGCATTACTCCAGGACTTCAGAACCGATTAGGTCTATAAGGGCTGAAGAAAGAGGGGGATATGTTTTCCATATGGCGAGAGAGTCTGCCATCTGCTATGATTCACAGGTTGAAGAATGTATGCATTTTGAAAACAGTGATCCTCTCTTCTGTCATCTTGTATTTTACAGTGCTGCTATGAGCTTTTAGTCGGCCGATATTAGTTTCAAAGTCATGCCGTTTCAAGAGGGACAAACACAAATATTTATTTTACACGGTTGCAATTTCATTACACTCCACATGGTACATTTACATGACATTGTTTATTTGAATGCAAAACGATGCAGAAATCTCCCATCCACTATTGCTTCCTCAGATGAATTTTATTGCTTTAAATTGACCGATAATTATAATGGTCAATAATTTCGTTTCCTCGGAAAGGGAGGCATTTTTACATTAGACTCTCCATAATCACATAAAGTGGTAACCAGTGCTCAGGTCTGTGAGCTCCTGATGGTCTCATGAAACCAAATGTTCCCTGCTCAGCCAAAATGAACTGATTGACAGCTGACCTGACCTACAATCAGAGAAGGAAGTTCTTGTTATAAAAGTAGTGGAAATTTCTGCGGTGAACTATAATTAGGTCCAGCACCCCAGGGCAGGTAAAGACACAGGGCCAGAAGAAGCAAAGCATCATGGGGCGGCTTGCAACTGTCACTCGTGAGAGTAGATACTGTATGTGCCTGCACTCCCCACCCTTACAAACACACACTGCCCCAGTTCCTCAGGCTGCTAAAATTGAATCTCAAGTTGTGTCCTATTTTGGTTGAAGAACAGGTGACCAACATGGCAAGCATGCCTTCTCCTGCTGTCCGTCCCCGCTGAAGCAGATAATAAATGTAGTGATCACGTCTAGAAATTGGAGCGCTACTTGATTAACATTGTGTTTATTGTGCATGTCTGGGTTAAACAAAAACAGCATGCTTTCCTCCACCGCCTTTTTTAAGACATTTGTGTTCACTTTTGTTCCCTGGCTTACTCATGTGATCTGGCACGGATGCAGAGAGCTGGGTAATTACAACAAAGCCTTTGTTTACAGACATTCTGTGTATAGCTGAATGAATGCAAAGCTGTCCGTCTTGGGTGATTGGTATTGTAGAAAAACGCTTGGATGGTTGGGAAATATCCACTCAAATTAGGCAAATCCCGTTCACCTCTCCCGCTTTTTCTATGGTGTTTGAAGCGGAGGTATGAAGGAACAATCGGACAGGTTTGATGCGAGAGCTAATAGAAAGTTTAAATCGAACACTGAGTAGAACAAACTTGCACACGCATGATGACAAATACGAATGCAAAAAACAGGTATTTTTCCTATGCTTGAACAAGGCACCTGCGGGTCGTTCTGTTGTCCGTGACTGGGTATTTACATGGCCACCTATTGCCATGCAAATCGGTCTGGGCCCATATGGGCACGCAAAAAACTCAAAACTCCCACAGTGTGTTCTTTGTACAGTCCTTCATTTGTATATTTTCTAAATGGGGCTGACGAAGACTAAACCAATGATGTTACAAATGACGTTCGAAATACTTGTATCATTAAACCTCTCCATTGATTGAGTTACTTGGATGTTTGACTAAAACATTCATGCGTGTGCTCCTGTTAAAACAGACTTGTACTTTTTGCCTAAACGCTACACATATTATACGCCAACCACAAACAAAATACTTTCCTCTTCAGTCATAAGACACAGATCAAAATATATGCTTCCCAACAGACAACATTGTTCTTATTACCTAGAGGGGAAAATCCTAACGGGATACTTTCCACAATTTTTCAATAATTTTTATAATCGCGTGGTGGTGAAGGCATATTTTAGTCAAACAGGATCCACTTATTATGAAATAGGAACATGTTTGAATCCGAACAAGTCCAACTCTCAAAGACAATAATAGATGGTGAAGAGAGCAGAGAGGAATAGCAAAACTATGCCACTGCTTCAATTACCAACTCATAATCGCAACAGTCCCCAGACCGTCTGACCAGCACTGGACAGCTGCTAGAGCAAAAGGGAAACAGGCACTTACTTCCTGCCAAAGCCTCTCGTTGACTGGCATTCCTATATTGACCATGTGCCTGGTTTGGGAGAACGTGTCTGCACAAAACATATTTGAGCTGAATTGGAACACAGACTCATCAGGTCTTATAGTTCAACGTTGGTTTGCTTTACAATTAAAATGGATTACAATTAAAAAAAGGATTTAAAGCAATCAGAAAACTACAAAAGAGTGTAAAATAGAGTTTAAATCAAATTTCTAAGTTCAATTTCTGTGCCATATTTTATTTGAATACGTCCCCAATCCAAAAGAAAGAGACATTTCTCTGAGGCACTTGTGCATCCAGCAGACCACAGTCAGCGGGCAGGATGGAATCCATGCGTGCAGCCCAAAACAAAGCTCTCTCTTACCTCCTTTCTCTCCAGCCCAGCGATTCCCGCAACGCTCCACAGATGTTATTGACCTGTGGGTTAACTCATGTCAGGTAAGCCTGGGAGATAATAGACAAAGAGCATTTTCTTTTACAGGTGGAATGACACGGCATATCCGCGGCCGGCCGCTCCTCCCGCATTGACAGATTTTCTAATTCACTGCAGATTCTCATAAAACTGGGTGGCCAACCACAGCCCGGGCCAACAGAGGGGCCATTCATACTGGGTGGGATGGAGGCCTGGCCAAATTAACCTGGATTAATTTAAGGGAGCAAAAGGCTCTTCACATTCAAATAAAATGAAGATCAATAAATTAAATGTTAGAGGTCAGGATGTCAACTTGCCTGGCGATGAGCGATGCCATGTGGAAAGTTTTTTTTGTGTGCAGAGGAATGAAAGGGGTTGTTAAATTGTGCTTTATTCCACAAAAACTTCCATTGCTCTCTCTTTACATGCACGAGTTGCTCTCTTATAAACACAGCCATGCCGGAGAAGAATGCTTACTACTTTTCTCATTTACTGGATTGGTTATTTCGGAATGCACTCACCATAATTACTACCCAGTGTTTCGAACTCAATGTTTGTTTCTCCACTTCCAAAATTATTATCCCAAATGTTTGACATCTCCCCTTTGTATCGCTGGACTTTCCATTAGCGCTAACGTAGATAGTTTCGTGAACAGATTATAGAGCTCTCCGAGGGCACACATTTTATAAGCTCTCCTGAGGTTACACGATAATTATAAACGGGTTGTAAACCTAAGGAATGATTCATGATTAGAAATGCCGGCGACACTTCCAACTCAATTATTTAAGTATTCTAGAGGTTCGGCTGGTTCAAGAAAGCTCTCCATTTGGATATCGCCAAGTGACGCCATCCAAAACTAAAACCCGAACCACTTCACGTGTCATTATGTGATCAATTATCCAGAAGGGTTCTGAGGAGGCCTACTCGCCATTAATAGCATTAATTCCTAAGCAGAAGCCTGAAATGACATATGGCACAATGGAAATACTCTATAAATGGCTGATTACATTTTACAGTATATTACAGTATATTAATATAATAATGTATATTTAAATATCGTTATTGTATAATAAAAAGATCAATGCATAAATCATTTCAAATAAATTTGTTTATTTTACACATTCACAGGTACACAGAACATAACTATAACAATGCAAAATATGTACAAGTTAAAAAATAGTTGAAATAAAGAGATGAAAATCTGACAAAAAATCTTAGTTAAATAATACTATGAAATCTAAGTATTGACAGATGTAAAAAGAGTTTTATCCTGAGGTGCGCAAGGAGTGCCACCAGATCTTAGTGGAAAAATAAGTTAAAGTAAATTACCTGTGCAATATAGATGGCCTGGTTTTTGACCTTGTATATAACATCTTCCTGCAAAAAATACCATTAAATAGATATTAAGTTTAGCTGAGAAAACCGTGATTTAAAATAAAAAGTATTTATTCTATTGCTGCTGTCCTTCTGAAACCTTTTATCTCCATATTTCGAGATTTCATTTTTTTTTTTATAAATCGTTATTATTAGTTACCCTTTATGTTTGTCATTGTTTTGCAAAAATCGAACAAATGAAAGAGTATTAAAAAGTGCTTGTCAACTTTGACAACACAGTATTTAATCATTTAAAAGCTACAGTGTTTTTTTTTCCATTTCCTGAAAAACTGTGAATTATGACATACAAAGTTTCAGAAGGACGGTGACGTTATATATTTTATTTGAACAGATTATAAAAACAGCACTATTTTTAAGCAATCTATTCAATACAAGCCGGTTGAATCTGTCCCTCTGTCCACATTTAGACTGAATAAAGAAAGCGTCTGGTAAAAAATACTTTGCAAATATGCAAACAGAATTCTACCTAAGATTAACATCAACATTTACATAGGACTCTCTTCATCTGGGCCACAAAGGAAACGTGCATACAGTGCTTAATTCACAGATTGAGTTGAGTTAAAGGACAACGTTAGCAAAGTCATTGACAGTGGGCAGAATAACATCCAGAGGGTTCAGAGGGAGCATGGGTAAAAAATAAACCAGTCTGTAAGGACAAGCACCTTACTCCCGCCAGCACTGTCACTGCCAACATTTAGTCTTCCCTCTCCATCTGTTTTTATTACCATGGCTTTAGAGTTCTCAGGTATGATGTGCCCACAGGAAGCTATTGGTCTCAGGAAACTGCCCCTGTGACTCTTGGCGCTCTTTCAAGGTAAAAAAATCTCTCGCTCCCATGTCTCCATGTCTCAACACTCCCTTCCTCTATCCTGTACACCGACAGGAGGCAACCAGGGACCATTTACTGAAGTCCCAAGAGCCTACAGCTGGTGAGGGAGAGCAAGTGAGAAAGAGAAATCGAGTCTGATCTAAGGTCAGTCACTAACAGCCAGGTGATCATGTCCTCTGGCCAACTGGAGTTGCTATCCCCTCTAGACAGAGGGCTGCGAACAAAAGCCAAAGATGCTCGCCACCTGTCCATTAACATTACGCACACTCACGTACGCAAACACGCGGGACGGGACGCCTTCTCTTTGTATCATTAACAGACTTTCAACACACTTTAAAGAAATCCAAGAAGCCGCAATTTCTCATTTATAATTCCCCATCTGTTCTCCGATCAGGATGTGAGACCTGAATGCGAAAAGGGTCTGAATGAATTATAACTGCTTTTTATTTGTCAATGGAGGAATGCAGGAAAAGCAAGGATAATGGATTGGATAATCAAACAGTTGTTTGTGTTCTGTGACTCCGTGGTCGTCAAACCTGGCTGAGCGTCCTTGGAACTGTGTGTTTCTGTGAGCGAGACCAAAAAAAGAGAGAATAACAGGTTTGTTGTGCTGGGCTTTGGATTGGTCTATTAGCTCTACTTTGTTTCTTCCACATCTATCCAGGAACTAGACCGGCTTCCAGTGGGATTGGGCACCGGCAGCCAGTGGGACAATGAGTCTCTTTATCATTCAGGCCCTGTCTGAGAGTTCAGCTTTCACAGGCTTATCAAGATCCTCTGCAAGTGTGCTGAAAAGTCAATCACAAATGTAAAAAAAGACCCCTGGGATTCAGCAACCCCCCTTTTCTCTTTACATATAGAGCTCACTCTGTCCATAAAGGGACCCGAAGAGGAATTTTTGTGTCATTTCCCAGTGAAGAGGAAACGGATGTGGAAAAGGGTGTGAATCGGTTTCTCTCGCCGATGGTCAGTCCGGCTGAAATGCAATGTAAATACCTACTGATCCCTTCTCAAGTATGACAACAGGAATGAGTAAATAACCAAGCTTCTATTTAAAGGACACAATCTAATGTAAACATCTTCACACTCCTGACAATTGTCAACGTGGAGAATAGACCAATGCTACAGCTAGCTGTCGCTCATTCTCCGTGTAGATTCCCATCAGCGGGCAGGGCTGGAGAAGATGGTTCAGGGGTAAATCACTTGTGGAAAGGTGAAATGTGGCCAGCACGAGTCAACGTAATCCACTCCAGACACATGTGTAACACAAGAGAAACAGGTGCAAACAATTGAAACAGCTGTCAGTAAGCTACAGTGATCTCTTTTGATATCTTAATTGTTAGGCAATCCTGGCACAATTTTGGCAACATTGCTGTGGGCCCGACTGCCTTGTCTCCATCTGTCAGAGGTGAAATATAGTGTGTGTTTTCTGTCCTAACAGAGAAGAGCATCTCTGGGATGTGTCCAGCCCTGAGCTCTTGCTTTGAGTAAAATTGGGCCTGATTGGTGCCATTTCCACCTTCTCTCTGGATCTGGTTAGGGGTGACAGTAATACCCATAATTGTAGTGTTTGGAAACTTCTACAAGGTGTCAAACGTCCCCTGTGATTCTTAGGGCTAAGTTATTTTTCCATACACCATTACATTTAATGCACAGTCAAGCACTCAGTCATTGAACGTAAACCGGGATAGATGCATGCGTGCTACATCTGCTAGGACCGTTCTTACTGATGCATTCAATCATATATGCAGATAAAGGGAATGAGTTAGCTGAACTCAAAAGCACCTTTTCTAATTCTATTGACTATCAGGCCAGGTTAAAGCATCAACTCCCGTTCATTCACCTGTGTTAGCTTAACGTTTCCCTAAAGGCTAAATAACCTGCATGTGACTATCATTACCCCTCTTGGGTCAAGAAACGACCAGCGTTTAGCCAAAAGAAACAGTCAATAAACATCACGAGAGCCATTACTAACCAATGGCAGACAGTGATGACCCTAATAATGGGAGTTTCCACAAGAGGTTGAAGCCCGTCCCATGGTGCGCTCTTACCTTTTGATTTATGTGGGTCTGACTCTGTGCTATTTGAGGGTGGGGTGAGGAATGAAAGTGTTAACGCCGGGTGTTGGGTGAAGTGAGGGTGGGAGGTTTTGGGGTGGGGGGGTCTGGTGGGTCGAGAGTTATGAGTTTTCTCAGCTGAGTGCTGCGCTTAGGTTACTGCCTCTTGTTTTGATCTGGCAGTGGAGAGGGAGAGGCTGCAAGCCTGCAGGCTTGAACCCCACAGCTGAACCACTGACCCCAACATCCATCAGGGCCAGGCTGCCCTGACAGGGGAGCCAGTCGCAGACACTTGGGGGCGGGGCCTGGAAAGTGAGTGACAGATGAGAGAGATTCCATACTTGCTCAATCGAGTACATACCAATGATCATGATGTTGTAAAGATGTTGTAAAGTACAAATAAATATTCAGTTGAGAGAAATGTGCTGTAGAAGATAGTCACATGGTAACTGATGCTACTTGTTAGCATGGTAACCCTCTTTTTCAACTGTTCAGCAGGCCTCAATAGCAACTAGCAAACTAGCTTGTAGCTAAAGATGGCCCATCGCCAGAGGGAGTTATCTGTGGTACCATGTGCCTCATGCTCCACTGAGTCTTAGTGCTTTTGTGAATTGGACAAACAAATATTCTATTGTGCTCTTATAATCTGGTGCAGCCTGAAATTCCATCAGCTCGAGAGCTGTTTCACGAAGCTGGGAAAGTATCCTGAAGGAGACCACAAAAGTGGTTATAGGGGTGACCGTATTTGTCTGTTTGACACACTGTAAAAAGGGGTCCCAGCTTTACACGGAAAAGGGGGGATGGCGCTCCAGACGTAGGCTGAGAGAGAAAGAGAGAATGAAAGAGGCAGCAGCAAAGCCATGAGCAAGCGAAACCGCTGTTTTTAAATAGCCGGTATCTGGTGTCAGCCGACTGAGGCCTGCTCCATCAATATGTTACTTTGCCCTTGTCCGCTTCTGATATCTTTATCTTGTCAGGTCCTCTCCTGTATTTTCCACCTCAGTAGCTTTCGTCTGGGTTCACTGGGTCTCGCGCAGATGGGGAAGTCCTGGTTCTGGTGAGGACATACAAAGCAAGAGAGCCATATCAAACCAAGCCTTATGTCAATCTCTGTTCCACTGGGGCCTCATTATAAAGCTATTTTTCCAACTTTTTAAGGGGATACTCCACCCAAAAATGTACATTTTGTCATGAATTACTGCACTCAAGTTGTTTCGAACCTGTGCAAATTTCTTTGTTCGGTTGAACACTAAGATATTTGTAAAAATGTTAGTAACTGACATTTCTGGGACGTCATTGAGTACCATAGTAGAATTTTTTTTAAATGAAGTCAAAGTTGCCTTAGAACTGTCTGCTTAACTAAAATATCTAATTTTGTGTTTAACGGAACAAAAAAATAAGATGCAATATTTTTATCTACAATGGTAGTCATTGATGTCCCGGAAATGTCAGTTATTAACATTTTTCCAAATATCGTTTTTTGTTTGAACAACTTATGGGTGAGTGAATGATGACAGCATTTTGGGTTATTTTACAATGACCATTTATTTGGTCATCTTGAGATCTTCTGTACTGGAGTATTTTTATAAAATGTTATTTTTGTGAAACATGTTTTCATACAGAGGTGTGTTTGTATTTTCGTTCCTTCACGAGACTCAATGAGTAATTTCACCAACATATTATGTTTTGCTCCACAAGCAAATTCAGAAGGTTGTTTGGTGATTTCATCTTAGTTACGTCAGATGATAATTGAAGGAAACTCAACACTTAAATCTGTGTTTGGTCAATATTATGACAAAGTTTTTGGTGCCGCCACTTTAAGAAAGTACAAGTGTGGGAGAGTAATTATAGCGGCATCTGGGTAGGCTATGTTTCCACAGGCGCCAAATGTTACACAGATGTTATGAATACTGCAATGTCACTACTTCTTGTAAAATATTTAAATCTGCCACACATTGTCATACACTTAGAATCATCAACATTCACATAAACCAAAATCAAATTACAATCAGGGTTCTTAAAATCACCATTCTTTGATTAACGTAAACAGCATGCCTGCATGGGAATAAAGCTGTGTTCGTGTAATTGAACTTGGGCTAGACGTGGGAAGCTCCAGCCCTTTCCTGTAATTTCGAGCTTTGCGCGTGATGAAAATAGGAGTTAGCATTGTGCGCTTTGCGCATGACATGTGGAAAGACGGAGCTGGTGATGGGGTCACGTGTCATCGCAAGGTCAATCTTACCTTTTGACTGAGAGGTACAAATCATTTTAACCCGAAAGTATGCTGTAAGACGTATCGTCGTAAATTACATCTAGCAGACAAATGTCTTTGCTTTAGTTAGATTTGTCTTTTGTGCATCGTGGCGTCTGCATTGACTTTAGCTACCTGCGCAGTTCTTCTTTTAATCATGAGTGTGACTGGTGTAGTCACGAAGCAGTCTGAGGTTTTAATAGCTGTCAGTTACCTGCTCACACTCGATATCCCTCCAGCCTGCTTGAACAGATGGCTATCACTTTCCAGTTGTGAAAATCAAGCTTACACAAACACAAGGACCGAGTCGCACAGTCTTTAATATCCTTTTTGATTGATTTGGTTTCTGCTGGAAGTGAGGGCAGATTTTTTTAGGCCGCCTGTCATGCTCCAGGACTTGTGTGAAAATCATTAAATATAAGCATTAGTGCGTCTCTTCCGGTGCGGGTGGCAGGTGAGAGCTCCTCGTGCAGCTCCATTATAACAAGAATTCTCTATAAACGTGAGATTAATACGCCTTTAATGCTGGTGTATATTTAGTCATATTTCTGAAACAAAATATCTTATTTCTAAAACAGTAGATTAAATATTATAGCTTATTTTATTTAGGTTAGTGATTATTAGAAATTAGCCTAGGCCTACAGACACACGATTGCAACACCCCAAATTAATCTTGTTTTCCTTCAAACACACGGAAGCTGCTTAGATATTGGCAAGTCATTTCGTTAGCATATTTTTTCGTACATTTCTATTTCTGTTTATATATTTAAAAAAATATAAATATATTTTACATTTTGTTGGGAATTTTGATTTAGCTCAATTAGTGTTCATAGACATTTGATACTTTTACTGGACTTGCTGTGCGTTTTAGCGTAAAGCCACCCTGATTATTGAGCCACATGCGTCGCGCGCTGAATGTGTGGTGGTGACATGAAGAGCGGCGCGGCCTCTAAACCACAATGAACCACTTCCCTGTCATATAACCCCTATTTCTGTTGCGACAGGAAAAACGAAACACGACGATCCAACGTTTTTAGACGACATGTGTTAGACACAGATATGTGATTTGAGGTACAATGGTTAATGCAACGAATCCGTCAAATCTGAGGAAAGAAATCGTCTCAATTTTTCGTTTCAATTAAAACGCGAAGGATATAAACCAAATATGCTCAAAAAAATATTTCAAAAGATCATATTGGACAGAGTTAAATTTTGTATGTAATTTAGAATTTTGGGTAGGTCTATTTTATATTATATTATATTATAAATTGTATTTCCTGCATGTACACTTGCTTTGCTGAACATATAGGCCTATAGGCTCACACTTGAAAACTGTATACTACACTTTCAACAATTTAATGGCACGTCAACCTACCAAAACAATAATTTAGTCTGATGTGATACGACTGAATAAATCTAATTTAGATGGGATAAGGCTACATAAACATTGTCATTGCTATGAAATTGGTTAATTTACATGAATCGTATCAAATGTAGTTTATTATTTAAATAACTTTAAAATAAGACGTAAAATAGATTGTAAAATTATAACATTTTTTAATTATATATTATTATTAGCGTATTAATATTACAAAAACGTTCAAATGTACGCAGACTTTTATCTCTTTTATTATTTTCAATACGCCTAAAATATAACAATGGTAATATAATTTTTATAAATATAAAAACACACTCATCATAATCCTTAAACTACAGTTAAAGCTTTTTTTAAGAATTCAAATTTACCTTAAAAAGAATCGAAATGTGAAAAGATTTTGACATGCCGTTCTTGGAAACCAAATGTAATTTTTATTTATATAATTGTATTATTTAAAATATATATATTACACTGAAATAATTATGTACACGTATGTTCATTAATTCTGAACGATATTCAAATTTATTCCGCTTCTTTTTGTCCAAACTGTCGTCATTTCCTAAAGAATTTTAATAGATTATAAAGTAACATTCGACTTCTTAATAATCGAATAGGCTCAATAACTGAAAATAAATTAAAATTATAACGAAGTCAGATCACATTGCAATGTCTTTGAAAAACAAATACTCTAGTTGTCTATAGGTTTGGGATCCTTTCCATGCTGATTCACTGACATCTTCTGGATAAGAGTGGGAAATACTCTTATCTGAAGCTTGAGACTGAACTATCTCAGCCTCGATTGTTAACCAAGACATCATTTTTGAGCATCATGGAACATTTAGATTAATCTCAGAATATATCATAATGACATTCATAACGCCTTTTGTGAAAAAGACTGAACTGACTGTGACACTCTGAATAAAAAATTGGTCTAAGTATAGGCATCTTGGGCTAATTTTGATTCACATCTGCTAAAATTGACTCATGTAAATGAATTAGTAAAGCAGTCTGTGTTTTATTCTGAAAATTATTTTCTCATCACTATAAATATACCTATTGGTGTACCTCTTAAAAAGTCCTTCCAGTCTTGTAATATTGATCAGATAAAGTTTCATTGCATGACAAGCTTACATTCTTTAGACACTTTTTCAGTATTATCCATCTCTGATTACTGATGTGTGACCAAGTTTTTCCTTTTTTCTTTGAAGGGCTAGGATTAAGAAAACGCTGGTCCTCGATCAGAACATAAAAAGCTACATTTTACATTTGGCCTTAATCTACTCCCAGGGCTTAAGTAATGTGACAGGGTCCTGTAAGGCACATAAATAACCCACAGGGGCCACAGGGGTGCAGTGTAGTATACAGGTTCTATGGGACTGTCCGTAATGACCCAACAGGCAGGAAAGGGTCCAGTTACCGCACAGACCCTGAGGTCTTGGACTCTAATATCGGGCAGCTAGGTCTTCATCAGGCCCCGAATGGACCCAGGGGTGGTATTAATGATGGTGTTCCTTCAGCAGGTCCATAAATGATAAATAATAACCATCAGTCATAGCTCAGTTGTGCTGTGGGTGTCACACGACAAGCTAATTTGTTAATGCTGGAGCCTTAGAGACAGTCTTTTGGATACCCGTGAGTGCTATGAATAACAAGTTCTCCATCACTGTGCAACATATTCGCTTTTAACATAAATAATCAATGTTTAAATGCCTGAAAATTAACTTTGGAAATGTTCAAAGCAGAAGGTCTTAATATTTCATGTAACAAATTTAGCATCAGACAGGATGTGGTGTTTTTGGGCGAGCTCACTGATCCTCTGTTTTTCTTGTAGTTGGGTCCAATTAGACGCCATCAATGTTTACAAACCATCATAGCGTTTTAATCATTCCTCACCTAAACTGCACCATCAGCATTTTTGCCCCAGTTTCTTTGGCGTTGTCCAACACTATTAATGAAACCCTTCTTTTTCCTTTTCAAATTATAGCCCAGGTCCTCTTGGCAAGTGCAGCATATATGAGCAAACCCATTTAACTGAGGTGCTCTGATCGTCATTCTCCTGAGCTTTATTGTGCTTGGCTGCCGTTGCCGGGTGGTCAAAGCCCGACTGCCTTCTGCGGGGGAGAGAAAACGTTCTTATTCACAACGGCTGCCGCAGAACGTATGCTAATAAGAGAGATGTTTGGGTATTTGAGGCTAGATTGATGTCATGGTCGTGTTCCTTCTCACCGTGGATCAATGCCACAACATTTCCTGTCAAATTCAGGAGAAAGACTTTCTGTCCAGCCTTGGTCTGAACCCTCTGTGGACTATTTGGGAAGATTTGAGGGCCCTTTTGTTGTATTACATTCCTGAATAGCAATACCTCGCTGAGGTCCCACAGAGACCACACACAACCACAACCGGTCCAAAATATAGTGTGCGCTCCGAGGTTCAAAAATGTGTCAAACAGTGTTTGCTGCTGACAGCTTCCATGTCTTTATTCACAAATGCTCAAAACAAGAAATATTGTTTTAGAACTGTATTTTATTACTGCGCCATTAGATAACCTATTGCCATTAGATCACCTAGGCCAAACTCGTTTTAATCCATTCTGATTTTAACATACACAATTTTTCATCAAACCTACAAACTAGAACATTAGTTTTCTTTCAATGTGTTTTATATTTTGTTTACATAGATAATAAAGTGAGTAAATAATGTCACCACAATTTGCCTTTACCTAACAATATGTAACATTCATATCAGGGCACTTACTCAAAAATTGGAATGTTTTAAAAATCTCTCCTGAATTTTAATAATTCATACAGCCAAATGTTGACCTTTATGGTCGGCCCAAACCATATCATTGATGCCAGCGAACAGGTAGCTATTGAGACTGAATGCTAATCTACCTTGTATTGTTTTATCCCCCAGAAAGCTTAAACATGTTTAAGCTTCTTTTTCGTAAGGCATGGCTTTGGAAAAGCGTATGCACGACACACAATGTTGCCATTTATCACTATCTATAAACTTGATATCCGCGGTTGTAAATAATATTATTTCAACAAGTTGTTAAATATGTCGAACCAAAGCAACCCAAGACCGTTCCAGTCAGACTTTGTGAAATGCAGAAAAATAGAGAAAAAACAACGCCCGCTATTTGCTCTACCTGACGCAGAAGACAGGAAATGACAGCGCCCTCTGCTCCTCCTCCTCATTTCTTTTTCCTGTGAAAGTATGCACTTTTAGGGAATGCCCACCCCCCGGCGAGACAAAAAGGCTTTGGTTTTATGGCTCCGATAAAATGCAGTGATCTCACGGTCGAGGCGCAGTCGGATGTTTCGATCACACATCCCATTTCTCACATTGCCCGATCGGCGGCCCTAAGCGCATTTTATGTTGCTCTCCCCTCTAGTGCAGATGGGTTAAATATGACATCAAAGGTCCTTTAATGTTTCACAGTGCCTCTCGAGTTTCGTGCCTATATCGAGTTCAAAACTAGTGCACGGTGCATTTTAACAGTAGACTTAATGGATCGCAGTCCATAATCAGATTATCACCGGCTTAATGTAGAACAAATTTCACTACAGCAAGCATTAAAAAGCAGTCGCACACTGTAAATCCACACTGCATCTTTTTTATAATTCAGTGTTTGGGCACCGAAGAAGACAAAGCGATGAGGAATGACATGATCTTGATATAAGGGAGATCTTGTAAAAAAAGAAACATCAGACTCCAAATCAGTTGCATATGTGTGTCGTGTCTTTTTCCAAATGTCTGATTCATGTTGTTCTTTTATAGCTCCTTCACTGTCAACGTTTATCTCAAAGTTATTTCCTGTCACTGTCACTCCACAGGGTCGTCCATATTTCAACGGGTCTTCACTCAAGATGTGGCTTTCCTGTAGAGAGGGATGCTAGTAATGCCAAGGTCATGGCTTTGAATCCCATGAAGGGTACTGATTTAATATAAAAAGCGTTGTTCCATTCCAAGTCACATTGGATGTGTCTGCCATGTAAATGTTGCAGTTAATGAAAGCTGTCATGTATTCTTGGACAGCTTAATATCAGGAGAACCGTTTATCAATGGGTTGTTTTATTAAAGTATAAAGGTAAATTTTTAGACCGTCATTATATTTAGCTTGGGAGGTATAAAGTGATTGAAATGGTGGAAAAAAGGCATTATTATTTTCTTAAGACACAAAAAGTATAGTTACAAAGCACATTCCTTTATTAATCATTACTGCATGATTTTTTTAAATAGTAATAATTTTTGTTATTTTTAAAAGCCTTTTAGCTCTAGATTTTGGACTTGGACCTCTGAAAGAGTTTTGAATGAATGCAGCAGTGCTTGAAAAAAAGGAAATTGACCCCAGATTTGCATTATTTTTTAGAAGAAACTCACACATATAATCAGTCTTGCACTGGATATTTTGGACCTTTGCATAAAAACAAATATATGCCACAGCAGGGCAGTGTTGGCTTGCTCACCGGTAGACTGAATTTATTTATTCATTTATTTTTAATTAGATATTATTTATTAGAATGATCTTGCTTGTTCTATAAACACTGTACTGTGTTTGACCTTTTCTGATTTCCTGTTTGCCCCTGTAAAGCTGCTTTGGAACAATGCACATTGTGAAAAGCGCTATATAAATAAACTTGAATTGAATTGAATTGAATTCACTCTGCTCTCTCAATTAAACCTCATTATACCCCAAAATGTCAAGACTAGGATATACTAAACATTCAACCCTCCTGCTGCCCAGAGATCAAGCTCAGCACTACAGTGGAAATTTAAAGCAAAAAAATACTGCAATTGATGGCTTCCGCATCCAGGCTGTTTTTGGAAGTTGGGCTATGATGTAAGAGAATAAACAAAAAATCCGGATGTAGTCAGGTCAATCAAGACTGGCTAACATTTTTATAAAAGCACCATCCTGCTGTGCACTGTGCACTTTCTCTCGCCACTTCATACTTCATTCATAATTTAGAATCCTGTTAAGATGTTGTTCGTATGGATGCTCATTCTCAAAGGTCCGCATGCCGTCATGGGCAAATAAACAGGCAGGGTCATTTCATCCATCTTGCTTGTGCTCAGCACGATCTCGCTCAACGAAAACACGGCTTCTGTTTTCTATCTGTGTGCGAGGTGACTGGGAAAGAGCCAGGAGACACAGGGCCCTGTCGTGTGCCGCTCAGACTGGCATCACTCTTGAAACACTAAACCAACATTGCTTAAATTAGGATTACACAAATTGGCTTTCCTCTGACTCACTACTTCCTCTTTTGAGAGCACTCTTAGTGCTTGAGTGTAGTGGCTTGGATATTGTTGACCTGTTTTTAGACAGCACAATTGAAATCAAATATATATATAAACAAATATTTTTTTCTCCACAAATGAAACAAAATCATAATATTCGAAACGTATATGCCACTGTGCTTTGTAAAAGTTCAAGAACTGGTGGATTGGAAGTGATTTATGAGACATAACATATGGCAGAGTACATACAGTCTCCCCTCTGTGTATGAATCACTCCTCTGACTCTGACCATGATTACCATCAGTGATGACATACAGATTCTTAAGACATTAGGTTTCTTAAGACATCATTTTTACCACACATGAGTTCTGCTTTCCTGATCAAGGTTATTTTAGGTTGTTTAAATAAAAATTTGAAACAAATTGACCTTAAAATGATTGCAAAGCGTAACTAAGGGAAAAATCTAAATGTTGCCTCAAAAACATACTGAAATAAGTTTAAAGCAACAAAATTATAATGTAATATTATAATAACTTATAATTATAATTGTTTTATAATGTTGCTATAGCAACATAAAATTATAAAAAATAAAACAATGAGAAAAGCATATACCAAAATTGCTAAACCTTAACATAACAACTAAAAATCTAAAAATAAAAGCCAATTAAAAATTAAAACTATGTAAAACTCAAATCAAAACTTTAATAACTCTAAACTTTAAATCCTCCAAACCCATCAAATTAAAGTTGCAATAATGCTGTCAGTCAGTGATATTTCTCCTTTACATTGTTAAAACAGTAATGTTTTTAAGAAGATTAATTTATTAATATTGCGATATTATGTGCTATTAGTTTATTATGGGCTAGTATGTGCATGATGTATTAGTTTATAGTGATATAATAAGATGAGTTGTTATATTATAACGTTATATTTTGCTTTATTTTGACATTGTATTGTAGCCATAATATATCTCTTTAAACACTTACCAATGGTCATGCCATGGTATACGAAAACAATAGTATTAGAATTCTATCTGATCCCACCTCACTGTACCATAGTACTGGCACTGTGTGTTCTTGTTAAGACTGCAGGTATCTTCACAGACTCAGTATTTCAAGTTTCAATAATCTGATCATTCAAATAACTTGCGTGAACCTCTATTTTAAACTCTCCCATAATTCCTTACTCCATCTGTTCCACTTTATACTCCCTACAACTGGTATGTTGAAAAGCAAATTGATTTACAAGCTCCACAATTCCTTGGAACGTCATTGTTCCGCTTATAAAAGCCGTATTCTGCCAACAGAATTAACCTGAAATAACACATTCGTAGTTTTATTTGGCCCACGAAGCAAACATCCAGAGGTAATCATCAATTAATGTGCTCATTCTAATGTAAACATTCTTGATATTAAACATGGTTAATTACCATGAACAAATAAACCTATTTAGTGGAATGTACATTTTTATTCGTAATTTGACATTTACACAGCCAAGGGCAGACATTTGTTCTCATTAAGTCTAGCATTAGGAACATTTCGCTTGACTACATAAAAGGCCGCAATATGCTATTTATAGAAATCATTCAAATCATTTTAGTAAATTGATTATCTAAATATTTCATCCACACTTGATTGTTCCAGTGTCTAGAGTAAAAATATTCCCTCACAATTCTCACATTTAAAAGAATTACATAACACTGAAGTGCATGTGATCGTTTACACATGCACGCACATGTGCAACTGCGTGTGTTCTTGCTCCTATATATGTATATGATCTTTAACATCCCGTATATGAGTTCCAGGTGCGTGTACGTGTGGTTTGCGACAGCCCACCTCAGCGCAGGGGTGATGTGCTCCATCTTGAGTTTTGCCTTGTTTCTTTGGCATATGAAAACAGGCAGTGTCAGGTCTCTGGTAATGACTGACCTCACCATAGCTTTGCTACAACACAGATTGCCTTACGATCCCCCCACTGAACGTATGCCAACTGCAGCCCTGCCTTACAAAAATGCCACTTTAAAGAATCCCAGCTGCCAATGTTACAAGGCATTGTTTGGATCTACATAGGTGCTTTAAAAAAACAGCACAGTTACATCTCACCCTCTGCATGTGGATTTTATTTTAAAAAAGACCTCCGGGACAACCGTAGTGCCACTCTGTGATCAGAAAGGATTTAATTAAACTTTTCTCTTTTGCCAATCTGTCACTGCCGAGCCTAATTTGTTAGTGTGTGTGCCATG
The DNA here is from genome assembly GCA_008369825.1 of Triplophysa tibetana. Lineage (NCBI taxonomy): Eukaryota > Metazoa > Chordata > Actinopteri > Cypriniformes > Nemacheilidae > Triplophysa > Triplophysa tibetana. The sequence goes on along the minus strand of CM017914.1, from coordinate 8,194,487 downwards.
ATTAAAGGACCCGCCGCGCCCTAGTGTACCACACCGATTTCTCCCGTCTTCCCATTCCAGTGCATTTTCCAGCTATGAGACAAAACCCCCCAGTGTCAAAATCTAGACTGTATCTGTAGACATTTACAGATTGCCATTGCTGCTAATGTATCTGCGCTCACTGCCACAAGTCAAGTCATAATAATTAAAGACACGCTGCATCTCGTGCGCATTAATCATGCTTTATATGGACTTTGAAGCTGTAATGAAAAACAGCCATTTATTGCGCTTGTACAAATTGTGGCGATTGTGTGCTGGAATCCCCCATTTCTGAGTGGTTTTTACAGGAAACGGCATAAAGAACAGCAAAAATAAACTGGAGTGAATCGAGGAGACAATCAGCGGTTATGCTGTCTTGACTAATCAGACAAAGCCTGATCTGTGTGTGTATGAAACACAATATCTTCTTAAAAATTGCTTCAGTTATTATGAAGATATTAAAGTTCAATTGAGTTTATCTTTAATTATATCTACTCACTGTACCCCAGGTGTAGTAACTGGCTTTGATTAGTACACAGAAGGAATTGCTTTTATAGCAATTTTGGAAATAAAGGTCAATTCATTCATGTATTAGAATCACCTCAATTGAAATCGTTTACTGGATGCAGAAATTATTTTTATTGCATAGTCTTAATCAAGTATGTCGACACACTGTGATTAGCAGAAACTATTTTTTTTCTATTTGTAGATTTTTATTTCGCGTATATTAAGAAGTAAAGGTCCATTGTGTAATTTTTTTGGAGGATCTATTGACAGAACTGCATTATAATATGCATAACTTTGTCTTCAGATGTGTATTAGGACCTTGTGAAATGTTATGTTTTTGTTGCATTAGAACGAGCTGTTTCTACACATACACCCTGGTTCCGCGTGCATGGGATTCACCGTGTTGTTTCTACAGTAGCCCTAAACGGACAAACTTCTCAACAGGGCGCATTTCGTAAATACGTAAATACATAAATTTCTACATCGGCAAAGAAGTTTGAACGTGATGACATCTTAGTTCTGTGTCAGCCGTATTGATTCGAATGGGAGGAGTGGACCGTTGGTTACAATTCATAACCTCACCGCTAGATGCCACTAAACTTGTCCAGTGTGGACCTTTAATTATACTTGTAAATGTAAGCTCATTCTATAATGTACCTAAATATTATCCTATGCATAACCTGAAACAAAGACACTGAACTACATTTTCAGCATGCAAGTAAAATCAGTATTCTCTTCTAAATTTTGGATACAGTGATCATTTAAAGAAGTTACATTATCTCACCTATAAATTGTGATTATTACGTTTGAACACAATATTGGTTGTGAAATCATAGCTATATCCAGACAGAATTGTTTTACGAGAGTGGCAAAGTAAGTTGTTTGTTAACAAAAAGGTAGAGCATTGTAATTAATTACGACTCTGATATAGAATAAGCAAGAGCCAAAAGGCAAGTCCAGATAGTGTTAGATGCACCTGAGAAAACATATATATATATGACACTGGACAACAAAACCAGTCTTATGGGTAAATTTTTCAAAATTGAGATTTTTACATAATCTGAAAGCTGAATAAATAAGCTTTCTAATGATGTATGAGGTGTTAGACAATATCTGGCTGAGATACAACGTTTAGAACTATGGTGCAGAAAAATCTAAATATTTGAAGTTATTAATCGGAGGCACTGTGGCAGGCCATCCACTCACAAAAATAAAGTTTTTACATATTTAAAGTAGGAAATTTACAAAATATCTTCATGGAACATGATCTTTACATAATATCCTAATGATTTTGGGCATAAAAGAAAAAATCGATAATTTTGACCCATACAATGTATTTTTGTCTTTTACTAAAAATGTTCCCGTGCTATTTAAGACTGATTTTGTGATCCAGTGTCACATATATATTGTTTTATGAATATGTCTATGTATAGGCATACATAAGAAAAATCTAAGTCATTCCCATTGTCCAGATGTTCACTGAAGGGTGCTCTCTCTCTCTCTCTCTCTCTCTCTCTCTCTTTCTCTCACTCTCTCTTTCTCTCTCTCTCTCTGTTCTGATGGCAGTCAAAACAGAATTTGATTGGTTTATTATTTTTAGATTAGCTCTTAAACAGGCATTTGATCTCTCTGGCTCTTATTGGATCAGTTTGACAGGCAGTACCTGTATGTGATTGGGGGATTCTTTTTACAAAGTTGTGTTGTTGTTAATTGTAGTCTAGACCTGGAATTTTGTTTTAATACATTTTTGTTCTAATTTATGATCCTAGTGATCCTGGGCGTTTGTTTGTTTGTTTGTATGTTTAGCAGCCTTCAGTTTTCCTTTCCCTGAATCACAGAGTGAAAATTCAAAATTGAATTACTTTATTACAACAAACTAAGCAAAAAAATTTATGATAAAGATCAAAATGATATCTCTAAGTCACCTGTGAAGCGTTTTTAACCATCTGTCTCTGTTAAACGAAGTCTCGCGCAAACAGGTCAAGGGTCCGTGGGCGTGATTGATGCTGAGACTAAACCTTATTATATAAAGATTTTTGAGGCAACAGTGCCATCTTGTGGCATTTTGTGGTAATAGGCGTGCTTGTTATAGTATCAAAGTATTGAACTGAATACTGAAGGCATATGTTACAGCAGCGGGTTAAGGTCAAACATTTCACCTGTACAGTCATACATAACGCCCTTTAAAGTACCTCTTAAAACACTTTAACAGTTTGAAGACTTTATTTTTATACTTGATCAATTCAAGCACATATTGCATTCATAAATATCTGTCTATTGCTCAGTTTTTAAAAGTCTTGATTCCATTAGTCCACAATCCAACCTCATATTTGTAAAAAACGATCGAAACGTGTGGTTTTCGGGGGACTCAGAGGCTCTTGTTGCATTCCATCAACCTCATCTGCCACTCTGCTGACCCCACGGGGATGCAGGAGACTGTAGTAAAGTGCCAAGAAGCCCAATCCCATCAAATTAGAAAATAATATAAAAAACAACATAGGCAAGAAGTAATCCGTTCCCTCAGATTCTGGTTTGAACAGAAACAGCATGATGGGAGCAGCAATGTTTTGACTCAAAGTGAGGATGTAATACACTGTCATGTGAACTATGGTGTTTTCCCCTTTTATGTTAAAGAAGGTGAAAAGTAGAATGATTCCGACAGTGGCTCGATAGAGATGTTCAAGACGCTGCGAAATGCAAAAGTCAGTCTTCTCTAGATAAGCCCATATTGTTCCCACTAGCCAAATAAAGGCCATTCCTAGAGTGCTGAAGCTGGAAAGCATGATAAATATTGTGAGGCTGAGGATTCGAGGGGTTATGGTGAATATCTTGTAGAGCATATAGACAGCCGTGGTCATTCCAGAGGGCATCTCATTAACGTGTGGTAAAGAACGCCGGAAACAGCGACGATAATCCACTGTGGCCCAGGCTATGTTGAGGAAAGACAGAGCCATGCTGATATCTAAAAAGAGATGAATAGTTACTGATCAAAAACAAAATTCTAATGTTTGTATAGTCTGATGGGCCAAAGAAATTGCCAAATTGAATGTATGTTATCGACATCAAACAAATTAGCATTTATTTGTTCAGAATTAAATTGCTTGAAGATTGCACATATTTTCTCTCATGCAGTGGCATTGACATTTTTTTGTTTGTGACTTAAGATTGCAAAATTATGGAAAAGCAGGTCAGAGATACATTTAAGAAGCTGGACCAGAATTTTCAAGTGTTTCACATTCCTTGTGTCAAAATTCATGACTGTCTAGATTTACGTGGAAGATCTTTATGATTTTATCTGTGTAAGACTCACATTGCAAAATGGAGCGATGGTTGTACTCCAGTATGATATAGAGTTGCAGAACAAGTTGAGGAACACTTTCAAGGAAGGTCTCGAACAAACGGAGCATGCTCAGATCTGTAGCAAGGGCGAAAATACGTAACTGAACATCCTCTTGAGTCTGACCTAACCACAGGGCTTTGTAACTCCTTTTCAACAGATGAAGATACCTGATAGCAAGAGAAAGATCATAGGGCAACATTATTTCCATGACGAGACATTTTAGATTAGTGTAACATGTATCATTTCCAGAACTACAACAAAACATTTTCATCTGCTGCCTTGCAGGTGTGAATTCAAAATATTAGATTCAAAAGTAATGCGCTACATTAAGATGGAAATAAACGATTATATTTTCTCAGAAGTTACCTTGTGAAAATGCCAATCTGCAGTACATGTATCCCAATCAGATGTCCAGTTGACAGAGGTTTGTCTTCCTCTTCATAATTCTCATTTTTCTTGTCATCTTCAAACCATGCATAACTAAATATTTGTATGCACAAAGATCCGCTCAAAATAAAAACGAGCGTAAGTACAGCCCATGTACAATATCCGCACCTGAAATATTGCACAGTTAACAAGAGATCTGAAATAATGTCTCCGATATAAAAAATCAATCCGACAATGGTGCACAGCCATCGGAATCTGGTAAAGCCTCCTCCAGGGGCCATGATTGTGTTTTGTGGTATGCTGAAAGCCGATTTTCCATGTGACCATAGGAAATGTAGTAGGACATTGCTAGCAGTGAGAACAGCCAGTGGACTCACCCTTTTCATATTCTTGCAAAAACACTGAAAACCTGCAAGTAATAAGCGAAAGAGACAATCATCAAAAAGTTTTACACAGTTCAAGGTGCTGCTTTCAATGAATAGGTCACCCAAAAAACAATACATCTTTCATCTTTTATTCACTCTTATGTCATTCAAAACCTGTACTATATATGACTGGAACACAAAAGTAGAGAGGCTATTTTGAAAAATGTCACAGTGGTTTCGTGTCCATGCAATAAAAGTGAAAGGTGATCAATGCTGTTTGGTAACCAACGTTCAAAATATCTTCTTTTGTGTTCCATAGAAGAAAGAACGTCATGTAGGTTTGCAATGACATGAAAGTGAATAAATTATAACAAACATTTTGGGTGAACTATCCCTTTAATGAACTGTTTTTTGTATTAGAATAATTGTTTTTGATCGAGTACTTCACATACTTAATTTCTTCAGGTAACGTATATACAACCCGGTCTCATCAATTGCGTATAAATAACAAGCTGCTGCATTATCCTGAAATATGTACGTCAAAATTCGATTTAAGTTGTTGCTTATCTGTTGGTTTATTATCTTCTTCATGGACTTTGTCCAGGTCACTTATCACCACACTTAGATAATGGAATGAATCAAGTGTATCACAAACTGCAATCCTTTACCAAAGAGCCAAACTGTGTAACACAGAAACTCAACTGTCATGTGTAGCATATTTGAACATGTAGCCTGTTTCCAACCACAGTGCCTTTTTAAATAAAGTTCCTCATTTCTTCTCACAGGTTTGTGATATTTTATCAAAAGTCCATTTTTAGTCAATTAAATGTGTACCTTAAACGTCATTAAAATAGAATTATGTGTATTTTGTTTTCTTTATCATGTCTTGGTAGGACATGTTGAATAACTATTGTGTATAACTGTGGTTTACCTTATATGTCTGTGTGAAATTTACCTATATTTGTTGTACAACTCCAAAGAAAACTGATTAAAAACCTATTTGCATTACATTTAGTGCATATGTTAAGACCATTGATTTACATCTACATTTACATTTAGTCATTTAGCAGACGCTTTTATCCAAAGCGACTTATAAGTGGGGTAGGTAATGCAAGCAATTAGGACAGCATAAGTACAACAAAAGCATAAGTGCAATCAGAAAGAAGACTGGTCTCATATAGCCTAACACAGTATACATATATTTAAACATGCAAACAAAAGTATTTGCCAAACTTGTTAACAATCACTTATTATTCGAACAGGATTTTATATTAAATCCTTGCATTTGTTCCCACTGGCTATGGAAACATTAAATAAGTCAGAATCTGAACTTACCAGGGCTTTCATTCTTCGGCTTGTTCACCTATACGGCTTATTCACAATGATATCAGACTCTGTGGGATTTCTCATAATTCAGCTGACAGAGCAAGCCACTCCCTTCCTGTACTTACTCTGTGAGGTTATACACACACCCAGATACGTCATTTACGTATGGGTTAGCCCAATGACAACAAGCATTCAACCTGTACTACCTTTTTAAATGCAGAGGAAGGCTCTGATCTCCTCACTCTTCTGCTCTCCTGTCTTAACCAGGAAACAGTGGTTAGACATTCTAAACATTGCATAGATCCTCATCTGAATATGAAACTATTTGTTGACAGTGTGCTGTGTTTATGTTGTTATGGCTGCATTTTTTTTCAATAATGAAATGCAGAAAATGCCTACTATGGTATGCTGCTTTACATGTTTCACAGCGTGTTGAAACTTGATAATTCTAACTGTGTTTTATGGAGATATGCTTCTTTGGAAGATTAATAGCCCGTACAAACCCATAGACACTTGCGTCACGAATTATGTCACAGGGTGATGATCTGAAAAGATCCTTTCAAAGCTTTATGGCTTTAAATATTGACATAAATGTCAAATAGGGCTGTTAACCCTTAATCAGTAGGTGAATTTATTTTTATTATAAACAAACATTCTTTAAGGCGTATAATGAGTATGGGTTCTTAGGCTAAACATGATTCGAAGCAAGCTTTAATCAGCCGTTCTCATTGTTATTTTTATTTATTTTTGTCATTTTAATGAGTTTTTTTGCCAGACAGTAGGGAGACAGCACAAGGAGCTTTATTTTCTTTTTAATGTTTGCATTTAGTTTTTTTATATAAAACACCACTTCATTATAAAGAACATGCTTTAAATGTGCCTCTTGGCTTCATATTTTATTAAGGCAATTGTAAACAATATCGATATAATTGAGTTGCCTTTTAAATCATGCAATTGAATAGGAATTACATTGTTCTTATTGTTTTGGATAAAAGAGTGCTTATATATTTTTTATTTGCACGCGTAAACATGTTATTTACAAGTAGAGTCAACTCAATTTTGTGGTGTTACTAAGTAAAGTCAGAGAGTACTTGATAGTATTACAGACTATATATAAAAGCTATCAATAATTATAAATATTTCTTAGCAGTTCAGGTTATGCAAATGGTTTGTCCTCACATAGTTTTTTTTCTTGCATTTTTGTTTGTTCACTGTAATGTTTGCTATTATATGTATTATTTAAAAATATGGTTATCATTTTTATCTAAAAAAAATCTTAATAAGAATGTCTTACTTTTATTTACAGGAAATTGCCTTGTCAACGCTCCACCCCAGTCCAACAGATGGCGCTACTGCAGATTTCGCAACTGCAAAAAGTGCCTTAAATCGAAAATTATAGTGGAAGAAGGCAGGCAGAAGTAGGCGTTAAGACTGACGTGCTTGCTAGATAACAATAGTGGAGACGTGTTCCTCACGCACACACTGAGTTTGGTAACCAAAAGTTATCTAAACATCCACCAAAATGGGCATCCGAAAAAAGACGAATAAGAATCCGCCAGTGCTCAGCCACGAGTTTGTGATCCAGAACCATGCGGATATCGTATCGTGTATTGCTATGGTGTTCCTTCTCGGTTTGATGTTTGAGGTAAGAATCGACTCCCGTTTATTTCACTCTTCATGGCAAATATAAAACAAACCGGTAAAGAACTAAGTAACGAATATCATCTGCACGAAGAAGAAATCATACATCCTTCCTGCCCTGTCACAGTTTGAATTCCCAGTCTCAGACCTTTCACTTCCTTTAACTGCATATGTCCACTGAATCGCATTACGTATTTGTAATTACATTTAATGTACGAAATAATAAAGTTGAAACTCCTTTCGGCGATTCATAAAAATCAGTCGTACAGTGTAGGCTACTACACTTTAAACGTTGTACTAGTTGGTGGTTTTGCACAGTCGTGATGACCGAGAGACTGGGCTTTCGTTTGAAACGTTTTCAGGAACTTTAAAAACGTAGTAGGTTAAATGCATAACTGCGGATTGGTTACGGTTGTAGATGTGTTGAAGGGACGACAAAATTTATTTTATTATAATGGAGCATCGTTGTAACGTTAGCTGCACGATACTTTTACGCGCAAATCAAGTGTTACGTGGCAATCGGAGAATGACTGAGGGGGCTGTCATCAGTGCTTAACAGCAGGAGGACCTTCTCTTCTTCCATCCAGCTCCCGTTTTTTTTTTACAAACAAAACCCATCTATAGATAGCAGCTTAATGATTTTACACCATTAGCACTAGTTGGAGCATGTGAGTTTGCACATCAATTCGATTTGAACGGCAGATTACTGAATAGCAGCGCCAGTGGTGATGCATTGTGGGATTTGAAGTTTCCTTGCAGGTTGGGAGCTGTTAAAGGACAGTTATAATGTGGTTCAGTTTATACATGACATAACGATGTAATATTTAGTGTCTTGTTTTAGCTGTAGCTTTTTGCTGTAATATTCATCTAATATGAAAGGGACTCTACAATAGATTGTATGGTTACATACTGTCACAATTATATTTTTAGTAAAATATGGAAATACAAATAATGGTGAATTCTCCGAAATATATGCTTGCTACGCCATGGTTGATTTTCTTAAAGGGGAAGTATATAGACAATATAAACAGTATCGCCAAATGTAAACTAAAGGTAAGTAATGTTGACTGATTGTTTTCCAGATTACTTCAAAGGTGGCAGTTTTGTTCATCACTGTGCAATACAATGTCACGATTCCAGCAAATGGTAAGCATGCGTAAAACTACCTTTTCTAATGATTTGTTTTTCAGCTAATTATTTGTTTCAGTTCCACTGCATGCGATTTAAGCATTTAATTCAACTTTAATATCATCATATCTATGCTTGAATTTATTCGTATTGGGTTTTTAGGTGGTCTGGAAGAGACGGCTATGAATTACTTCCACTACGGTCTGAAGGATGTAGCTACTGTCTTCTTCTACATGCTGGTGGCCATAATCATGCATGCCATTATTCAGGAATATGTCCTCGACGTAAGTCTCCGTTGCTGTTTTCTCTTGCGACTGAGTGAAGCCCAGCTCACATTTTTGTGGTTAACTTGTTTTTTAACTAACCGGTAGAGGTCAACAAAAAGACGTGAGTATATTTGTCGAGGCATTGTAAGTAAATATTTTCCTTTGTTTTTTCATTGACTTGATTCAGAAAATCAACCGGAAGATGCACTTCTCTAAAACCAAGCACAGCAAGTTCAATGAGTCCGGTCAACTAAGTGGCCTATACCTCTTTTCCTGCCTGTGGGGAGCCAGCATTCTTGTCTCCGTAAGAGCTGTAGCGCTCTGTTTCACATAAATAGGAGCTTGTGTGTAAGTCCATGTGTATATCAGCGTCTGAAAGATTAATTTGATTTATGCTGTTTCACATGAAGGAGAATCTCCTGTCCAACCCCGTCAGTCTGTGGGATGGCTACCCGCACACCCTAATGCCGTAAGTACTGCAGGAATTCGGAAAAACACTGAAGTATAACATGGTAATCCTTAAATAGTTTACACAAAATTATTCTCATTCCTCTAAAATGGCAAAAAAAGTTTAAAGGAATAGTTCAATAGTTGATCATTTTGAAGTAATAGAAATCCAGCGGTATTTTAATTTATATCTCAAATGTATTATGACTGTGCTTTTTGCAGCATAGTTTAAAGTGAAGCTAGAGTTTAAATTCTGTATTTAAAGATAAAAGATATTTAACATTATAGTATAAAAGTAAGCTTAAATTAGTATTCAACTGAAAAACGTAAGTCATGTAAACCACTTTATTATTAACACTAGTTTTGTATTAGGCTAAATTTATACCGTCATGTTGTATGCTGGTGAAAATCAAAATAGTTAGGTATCATTGTTTATGTGAGCATGGCTTCAGAAAGTATGAATGAGAAGATGGTGTTGAATATTAAAGGCAAAATTTCATCCCCCCTCCACCGTGAGTTTTCTGATGATCCACATCACGAGGTGGCATTAGTTACATCAGCTGTAAACTGATAGGCCAAACTGCTTCACATCAAGAAGGTTGTTCAAAAGCTAATTCGACAGTGCTGATCAAATTATGCTGCATTAGCCTACCTCTAATTCTCTCTTCTGATTCTTGTAGACCTTACTGTATGTAACACACAGCTCGCAAATGGAATTATCATTGATGTTTGATTTCCACAAGTCGCGGAGATGCTAAAGGAGTTCCTTCTCCGTTTCAGATTTCAGTTGAAGTTCTACTACATCTGTCAGCTCGGCTACTGGCTCCACGCAATTCCTGAGCTTTACTTCCAGAAGGTCAAGAAAGTGAGTCTTTCAGTATGACTTGTGTTATAGTCAGAACCTAGTGAAAATTTGATTTTCTCTTTGTAACCAGACAGATTTCCCATTTTAGAGAGGTTTAGTGTTAACCAAAGATTTACTTTTGGAAAGTACAGGGAAGACATGACAATTTAGAAACACATAGTGCAAAATAGATGGTTTGGCTTTAGGGGATACTGTGTTTATTTGGATATTTTCATACATGCTGTAATTTCCTCTTTGTTTATTTTTCAGGAAGACATTCCTCGTCAGCTTGTTTATATAAGTCTTTACCTGGCCCATATCGCCGGAGCCTACATTCTAAAGTAAGCTATTTACAAACATGCGCATGCTAAACACGGTGTCTTTTTACATCAGTGGTTCTCGAACTGTGGTACCCGTACCACTTGTGGTACTCGTAGAGACCCCTAGTGGAACGTGACATGATAGGAAATTAAAAACTATATATTAATTTCATGTTTTAGATACAATTTAAAATGTTATACGTGATTTATTGTTTGTTATACGTGAATTATTGTTTCTTTATCATTGATCGATGTAACTCCGGCGTGACAGTCAGCTCAAACACAGCTTGTGGGTCTCTCACTCCCTCTCTCTTCCAATGAGCTGCATTTAAATTAAGCACATGCATTTCTGAACTTGAAAAGCTGCATTAGCAGGTTGTTACAGGGATACTTCACCCAAAAGTGAAAATTTTTCACAAAAACAATTTTTCACAGACCCTCAGATTGTTTCAAACCTGTATACATTTCTTTGTTTTGGTGAACACACTGGAAGAAATTTTGAAGAATGTCAGATCTTGACTCCCATAGTAGGGAAAATAAATACTTCGGGAGTCAATGGGGGGAGAGATCTGACATTCTAAATATCTTTCTGTGTGTTCAACAAAACAATGACATTTCTACAGGTTTGGAAGAATCTGCGGGTGAGTAAATGATGGCAGAATTTTTGGGTGAAGTATCCCTTTAAAGCTGTAAAGGACTCATTCAACATGCGTCTGACTCTTCTCGATGTTACATTAATTAAGTGCACGTTGCGGTTTGGTTTAGACGCGACACTTTGACAAGAGCCGCTGCAGTAAAGTGTGAGATTAACAAAAAGTAAAAGGAGACAGACTTACTTAAAACACACCCTATAATCACCACCCTATAACACACCTGTCACATTTATGTATAAACTGATCTCTAGATATCTGTTTGTTATATAGTGGTTCTCTGCATGTTTATGCATATATTTATACTTATTTTCTGTGTTTAATATTCTGTTAACATGGTCTGTCTTTAATGTAGATTAGAAGTCCCCATAAAGCTAATAAATTCCCCATAAGTGTCATTTACAGAGCCCTGTTTACACTGCACTACAGAAGTGTTTTGTGTCCACTATTACTGCTGACTAACTTGAAAAAATTAAACATGCTCTTCAGTTTGAAAACAACTTGTAAATAAAAGTGTGTGTATTAGAATTGAATGTGTATGTAATCATAAGGCAAGTACATTTTTTCAACTCTAATAATAATTTGAGTATTTATTCATGTATTTTCTATGGCGGCCATTACGCGGTACTTTGAACAACTCATTTTATTAAAGGTGGTGCTAGATCGGAAAAGTTTGAGAACCACTGTTCTGGATGATTTAAAAACGTATGTCGTGCAAATCTTCGTGTATACTTTCGTTCAAAGGTTTAGGGCCTCACAACTGAATACTTGGCATTTTTTCCCACGTATTCAAATTTGGAATAGAAAACTTAACTTATGGTTTTCGATAGTATATAGCTACCGTATAACATAACTGTAACTATATGATATGGTGTTATTGCAAAAAATCCTAAATGAATCAATACTTGTTATACATTGTCATCTTTCTGTATAGTCACCCTTTCCCTAAGTTTGCAAAAAATCAAACGGCTTCTTGTGGTCTTGTACTGTGCCTTTTTCTGTATTCCGTCAACCTCATCCAATTAAATGATGAATGCAGTGAATGTAATTCATGTTTTCTAACAATAATTTTTGTCTGAAAAATAATTTGACACCTATAAGCAAATGCCTTCAAATCAAACTTCGAGAGAAACATTTCCCTCAAGGGACCCTGAACTTTTGAACGATAGTTTAGTCGCAACAGTTGTTCACTTGATTTCTAAAAATCTCATTTGGATCTTTGTTTGGACACCAAGGAAAGATGTGAAACTACGTTTGACAGAATAAATCATTGCAAAAGCAAATAAACGTAAAGCAATAGCCATTTTATGCTTTTCTTGTGTTTAAACATAAATGTCGTGTTTTGCAGTCTGAACCGGTTGGGCCTGGTGTTGCTGGTTTTACATTACTTTGTGGAATTCCTCTTCCATGTATCCAGACTCATTTACTTCAGTAATGAAGACAGGCAGACTGGGTGAGTGCCATCCGTTGGAAGGATCACTGCAGTTAATTAACGCCTCTCATAATTTGCACTGTGCATTGGCAGACACGAAATTGCATTGTGACTGATCACATTTTGAATATCAGATCACTTCACCCTTTTAAACTGAGGAAATGATGTTTCACCGTTGTGAAGCTGCTGTTTTTGTGTGTATGTTAACAGGTTTACAGTGTGGGCTGTTCTGTTTGTGCTGGGCCGGTTGTTGACTCTTTCTCTCTCTGTACTTACCGTGGGCTTTGGGCTGGCTGGAGCAGAGAAACAGGGGCTGAACCTCGCAGAGGGAAACTTTAATGTGCTGTTTGTTCGGTAAGAAGGTTTATCTACGTTTTAGAAAGCCAGCATGTGTAGGAGATGGAATCATTCTTATCCAAAGCAAGATGGTTTTTTTTTCCTGGGTAAAATACTCTGTAGATTTAGCCTTTATCTGTTTTTTAAACTTTTATACAACTTTTTGGCACCTCATTATGAAGTCCTGTGTTATTTGAGTATTTGGCTTACCACAGTGCTTTGACGAAATTCTGTGTTAAATTTAAATGGTTCGCAACTCATGGGTTCTGTGGTCTGTGAGCTACAGCGCTCTGTTGGATAGCACTTTTCATCACTTTTGGCTTCCAAGATAAAAGCACAGAATGGGTAATGATGGCACAGTTATAAAAAAATCACATCAAATGTTATTAAATTTGCTTTCGATGCAGGAAAAAATACAGCATGGTATGTAATTAGATTGTTTAAGTTCTACTGGTAGTGGACTGAATTCAGAAGATAGAAAGCAATGACGACCTTTGGCTCTATTATTGTTGGAGTTGGTTGTAATGGACCTCTTTGTCTCTCAGTGTGACCGTCCTGGCTGCAATCTGTACTACTCAGGCTTTCATGATGTGGAAATTTATCAACTTCCAGCTGCGACGATGGAGAGAACACGCACAGACTCAGGCCTTAAAGAAGAAACCATCCTCTTCCAAGAGCAAATCAAAGAAAGGTGAGCATTTCATTTGTTGTTTTTATAATTGTGTGAAAATACAAGGCTAATAAAGATGGAAAAGTTGGACTTACTAGATCTAGAATATTGATTTTTAAAGGGACAATATGACACAGCAAAAACAAATGTTATCGTTTGTATTAGATGTAACCTAATGTGTATACACCATTATAGATACAAAACCCCTTTTTTTCACATACCGTGCATGTTTGTATCTCCTCTTTGTATACACTCCAGGTCCCCTTACATTAGATATTAGCAATGACAACTGAATGATTTTCAAATACACTGTATATATCTTTTATATATATTTCTTTACATTTATAGATGGCAAATGTCATTGCTTTTGTTCATTTTTGTGTTTCTTTTGTTATTTTCCACATTGTACGCTTTTTACTTGTTCATTTCTTTTCTGGCAACCTCTGATTCTGTTGTAAGAAAATACAGTGGATTTAACTAACTTAGATGTAATTCGCCATGTTGTTTCCACAGTAGCTCTAAACGGACAGACTGCTCTACAGAGCGCATTTTGTAAACACTTTATTGCCTTTGGCTAATAAGCAAAAACATGATGACATCTTGGTCCTGTGAGTGTCACCGTAGTGCTCTCAATGGTGTGGAGTGAGCCGTTGGTTGCAATTCGCAACCTCACCACTAGATGCCGCTACATTCATATACTGGACCTTTAAGTTACAAGTGGTTCCAGTTTCTGAATTGTCTTTTTGTCACAGTTCCACACCATCATAACTTCGAAATGAAATTAAGCAGTGTACAAAAGACAATATATTGTGAAACTCAGAAATAAGTCTTAAATAGAATCAATGTCTGTTGATTTGTCTGAGATGAGCCGTTGTTTTGACATTGAGTGTATTTTTACGGTCTACGAGAATTACCAAACTGTTGATACATTGACTAAATTCATTGTTTTACATGTTTTTTGGGGGGGCTTATATAATACATTCCTTTTTTATTGGTCTGGGCAGAGACAAAACTGGGTCCATTTGTGTAAGTTTTGTTTTTAGAGTATGCGGTTGAATTTTGGAATCTTGGAGAGTGAAAAATTAATTGATAATGTACAACTTTTCATTTTTGTTTATCATAGCCAATGGTGTGAACGGATCTGTTGGTGCCAGCGGAGCAGATTCCCCCAGATCGAGGAAGGAGAAGTCATCATAAACCAACCTCATTCCCATCTTCTGTACTCTGTCCTGGATCAATTCAGCCTGTTAATTCCTCTCTCCGATCCTTTTTTCCTTTCCCCTCTTGTTTATCTGAAGAAAAAAAAACTTTGCAATATGGCAAATTCCTCATTCTGTTCCTTGATTATTATTTTTTTGGGATGTTAAGTGCTGTAGTACTATTAATCCATCCAACTGTTATGTATAATTGCAAGAAGGGCTTAAGGAAAAGTGGCATTGGGTGATTGAGAGGACACCCCCAGTCCATGACCCCTCCCACATACACACACAAATTCTTTTCCTGACTTTAATGGCCCAGATGCTGTTTGCTTTATTTGCTTGAAGCTAAAATCCACAATCCCCATGCCTAAATCGTGATCTCTTCATGCCTACAAAGAAAACATGAACGCTGTGGAATACTCATTTACAAGTGCCTAATCATACATTATTATAACAGAACCGAGAGGGATAATCTGCTATTTTAAATTAAGTTTAAAACGAGGGTTATATTTTTCGGTTTTTGTGAGGCTTCACTTTAGGTTGATTTGATGCAATGCATATGGATCTAAAGTCTCAGCTTTTTTTTTTTAGAAACTCGCGTTTCCTGCAACTAGTTAGCATAAAGCATTTTATGCCTTTATATCTTATAACACAGTATAAATTCCATCAATTGCACTGCCAGATTGGTCAAGCTTAGCAAATAGTTTCAACAATAAAGTTTATTTAGCAAAAACAACATTAAAAAGAACAAAAGCCACGTGCTTTTGTTGTGTCAATAGATTCTGCCTTTTGATCGTGAACTTTGTACAGCGGAGTTTGCTGTTCTGTATAGATAACATGTTAAAAATGACAAATCAGTTGTCATTCCACTGTGGTTGTGTGAGACTATGGTCAAAATGTTAGTATAAGTTCTTGAGAAATACATTTCATAATGTTCATAAGAGATCATGTTGTAAGAAAAACATTATATTGAGAATGAAACTCAATAAAGAAACAATGTTATCTCAACTTTCTTTTACCCAAGTACAATCCATTTACGTAAGCAGTGAATGTTAATAAAACAATTTTTTTCATGCTCATCTATATTTTTGAATGCATTATTCCCTGTTACTGAATTTGTTTTCCCAGCACTGTAGTAATTAATGGTCAAATCATTCTCAAAATGAGAAGTGTATTTTTACAAAAAAATTGTAATTTTCTTTTTTTTAAACGTGCCGTGAACTTCATCAAAAGAAAAAACACAATTAGACTAATAAAGAAGACATGTGATAGTGTTTGTTTTAATGTTGCAAATGTTTCTCCTTACAATGTCGATGTTTCACCATGTAGTGGCGCTGTGTACCACAGTTTTGCTTTGACGTGAATACTTCTCGATCTCTCTAATAACTATACTGTTTATGAGTGTGTTTTCTGAAGAGAATTATACTTTTCTACACATTAAAACATAATGACACAATACTTTAGTCAACTCATAAAAGTGATTTTCTTTGGGGGCGTTTTATTGCGATAAACAGCCCCGTGCTCTTTCACAATTGCTGTCCAGCGCGTGCCAATCTGAAAGTGTGAAGAGCAATATTGCAAAAGTCACAATGTGTGCAGATTTCTCCCAGAGAGAGGTCACAATGATTGTGTAGACCTTTGATCGGTTGGAGGTGTAGGATCTGTCACGATTCGTCGATGCTTAATCCGAGACCCACTATTGGTTTACGTTCACGTGGAAATATGTTATACAAGGAAATAAACATGGCGTTTGGATTTTGATCTGATACCTTACTTAAAACATCTGGGGTGGATTATTACTCAGTACTGGACGGTAAGTGATGAATTTCTGTCAGATCATCGGAGGTGGTTGGAGACTATGGGCTTGTAATGTAATACGACATTGCGTGGACATGGGGGGGATAAAATGAGTGTGAACTTCAAAACTCTGTACACACTAATGGCGTGTCCCACTAAACAAGTGCGTTTTTCCATACTGTAACATTTTGTAATTGTTATTTATCAGTTTCGTTTTCAAATGTTCATAAACGTATCAGTTGCTGACATGTACAAGTCATGACGTAGCTATTGAATGAATTCAGTTAAGACAAATACAATAAAGTCGACTTTGTTATGTTAGCCAGGAAAATAACGATTTTCGTATCCCAGTAAGAATTTATCCTACAAACTAACTGTACAGAAATCATCCAATTCCACTATCATGATTTGTTTTGACAGTTACGTAAAAGTTAAATCACATAACATGTATAATGTGACGTGTGTGTCTGGGAAACTTCGAGAGTCATCCTGTTTTCCATTTAATTAAGATGTTATGACTTTCATAACAAAGTGCAGATTGCTTTTGCAGCAATAACAACAACAACAACCACAGTAGCTTTCAACCTGACCAATTTGGGACACTTTTCTCCCACACCACTACTTTAAATGTGGAAGCTTTTGTGATCTGCTGTGTAAACTCAAACTGGCTTTTCGACGTTGTCTTAATTGTCTTTTGGAAATATTATGAAACATCTGCGTGCTGTATAAAAACAGAAAGAACCCAACCCCCTTATTGTGTTTTAAAGGGAAACATGCTGTCCAACTGGTGAGCAGTGTCCTTATGTTTGCTGTATCATCATTTTGCCCGGT
This sequence comes from Triplophysa tibetana, assembly GCA_008369825.1. Lineage (NCBI taxonomy): Eukaryota > Metazoa > Chordata > Actinopteri > Cypriniformes > Nemacheilidae > Triplophysa > Triplophysa tibetana. The sequence goes on along the minus strand of CM017914.1, from coordinate 8,176,983 downwards.
TGCTCACTGCAAGGTTGCTATGCAGGCTAGAGTAAACGAGTAGATACTGGTGCCCGTAGTATGTGGGGGAGGTTTTGCTGGCGAGATAAACAAGCAGCCAGCCATCGTTAGGCATACGGCAGGAGGAACATGGCGGCGGCAGTTAACTATAATGCTGTTTCACCAACACGAAGGTCAGAGCTGGACGTAACGTACTGGATTTAAGAGGGAAGAAAACACAGTGAGTTCAACATCGTTACAAATGTACCGTGTTTGCCGGTGAATGGCGGCTTTCTAACGCGATTTTTACACACTCGGTGCGGGATCCAATCACAGTTCCGCGGCGGCAGTCTCCTGCATTAGCTTGCTAAACCAGCTACACTCGCTATTGCAGACCGGCTACTTTGTATAGTTGGAGAGTTGTGTTTTGCTTTTTGTTGCAAAGCAAACAGTTCGCCGTGAGCGACCTTTAAGCGGATGCGCGTCTTGTTATGTAAAGATTAAAATCGTGCTGCTGATTTACTTCATTCCCCGCGTTGCTTGCGTACAAGTGATTAAGTTGAACCAGCTCCCCCCTCTTATTTGCCTGGTTAGCTTTAGCCTGCGAGCCTCCGTTTGACTATGCGAGCTGAACGCGACACAACTTTGTTATAATTGTTACGTTTAACTCGTTACAATGTAACGCCACGTTTGAAATCGCTTTGTTACATTTTGACTAGCAAGACAGAGCGGAGGATCAACAACGTATCATTGGCTGTTGCGTTCTATTAAAAGTATAACGCGCGTTATTTGACAGTCACGGCGTTTTGTTTGTGCGAGGGCTGAGATTAGTGAGTCGGCTCTTCGCTGAACTACTTTGGGGTGCTGGGAGCGAGGTCACAAACCCGGTTTTTCGAGAGATCGAGGAGAAAGAAAAAGTTGGGGTGCTAGTGGCGGGGGATGCTGCTAATTAGCATTCGCCTCATGATTTGCTTGAACTTCGATTTAAATGCGAACGCTTCATGGTGGAGGTTGTTTCGTCGTCCATTGATGAGATTTAATAGCTTGTTCGACGGAGTTCGTGCCCTAGTCGGACCCGTCGTGACGGTGTTTTACGGTGTGTGACGTCACGCCGCCTGAGAGTTCATTGGGTCTCGGTCATGTTTTGATGCTTTTTAACTCGTCTTATTAAGATCAAGAATAGCCTTGCTTTACATGTATCTTTAATTAGTTGTTTTTGCTCCACTTTTTGGACGGCTACTTTGAAATTACACGCTTGAATGCCCGAGCTCGGATTCTGTACACTGACAGCTGGTGTTCACCTCAGATTTGCGTTAGTGCTGCTATGAGCTACTGTAGTGCGACCCAGCCTGTTGGACCAGTAGTTCAGTTCACGCTAGCTTTGTTACCAACATCTTACATCATGCTGACACATTCCACAGTAGGGTTTGTGTTGTAAGTGCTCACGCAGCCGAAAAATAAGAGTAATATGGCCATTACTTTGATTCCTTTATTTTGAGAACAAAGGAGACTGTTGTTTTGGAGCTCTGTGTAATTTACATTTATACAGTGCATTTAAACAATAATTTCACTTGCAGTGTGCAAGATGTGTACATTTTACATGCATTCTTGGGAATCATACCCATGACCCTTGCGCTGCAGACACACTAATGTAAACTGATGTTTAGTAAAATGCAAAATAACCTGTTAAACACCCAGGGATTAAAATCGCTTCCAACATGTGGTATTTTAGCTGTCTCACACCAGTGTTGGTGATCAGATTTTTATCGTGAAGCATTAATGTACTTCCTTTGTGGTACAAGCTTGCTTGACATGCGGTTGTAGGAGGCTGATAATTCAAGGAACGCTTGCAGTCAACCCTGTTTTAAAGCTAACCCGTCAAACTGCTATGATGTGGTAACATTTTCCCCTGCATGCAAACTGTAGTGTTTGGCTGTGCGTGTATACCGTCAGGACTCCCGCGTGCGCATGCGTGCATGGCAATGGTGTCTACGGAGAGGTCTCTGTGGTTTAGCTGCATTCACGCGTGGCAATCTAAATATGACATATCCACCAGTGGATGCCGTGGTCATGTGACCTCCAGGCTGCTGGCGGTGGGGTAGAAAGGGGAGAGTTTGTTCACGTGCCCAGCCAGCAATCTAGAACTGTGATTTCATTCTAGATCAACTGACCTTTGACTCTTTCTATTGATTGAGGTATTCCATCACAGTGAATCACGTTGTAATTGTTGAACTTTGATCTTCCTGCAGAAAGGCTGCTAAAGCGCATTCGCCGTCGTTGTATGGCTTGAGCTGGGCAGCCTGACTGTCACGCATGCTCTACAGAAGGTTGAAAGGTAGAGAAATTTGTCACAAAGCTGTTTGATTTCACGCCACGGTGACAAGATGCGGTATGTCAGTCGGAGGGATGATCATATGAGCCACTATCAAATCAAATCAGTGTCAAGTGGGATCAGATTGACATGCAGGGGAAACAAAGAGCATAAGAAAGCATTGGCTGAAATGATTGAAAGATGTGAAGGACTTAAGAGCTTCACGTTTCATTACGTTATGGAACCTAAATGCGATGGTGTGGTAGGCAAATTTTTCTAGGGTACAGTAGCTCTGCGTCATTCACTGTCGAGGATTAGTGTAACCAAATTAAGCTGAATTAAGGCTAATTAGAAAAAAGCTGGAAAATGATGACCTTGTCTGACTCGATTAGGTTAGACATAGGCTGAATGTGAACATGCCGGCTTCCTCCTTGTACTCTTCATTCAGTTCTGTGTTCACAGACTTTTTTAGTGTGTCATATTACACCGGGAGCAAAGGGCAGGGAGGTAACAAGGTCTGTCGTAATGACATTGCTGCTCACATTTAACTGTAATGCACTTTAAGGAACGGTGGTTAGAAAGCAGGGGTCTGTCCGAAATGGCGTAGTTGGAAGGAATAAGCAGAGACATCTAAATTATGACTTGGAGGGTCCAGTCACCAAAAAAATGTTATTTACTCACCCTCTAGTTGTTCAAAACATTATATTTCCTGTAAGGCTATAGGATATATTTTGAAGAACGTTGATGCTGATTTTACCTTTATACAATGTTAGCCATTAACATTCAGCTTTAGGACTGCATGATTAATTGTATTTTAATCATGATAAAGATTTCTGCCTTTCACAATTTATGAAGCATAATAGTATAAATGTGTTAACAGCATGCACAAAATATCCTCATCATCATACACTTTAAAACATTTTGGGGGGGCTGGAGTGTGTGGATTTTTGGGGTGTAGTGCACTTTGAAATACGGTTTTACAGAAGTTAAACGGTAGCAGATTATAACATATTCCTTGGCTATAAAGTGTGATATATATGCTGAGAAAAGTTATAGTGACAGAATAATTTTGATAATTATAAGGAATATAATTGCGATGATATTTTTACCCATTATCTTTTGGACCTATTCTTCTTAAAGGGATGGGTCACTCAAAATTAAAATTCTGTCATCATTTACTCACCCTCTTGTCATCTAAAACTTGTAAGAATTTCCAAATTCTAATGAACAATATATACGTTTTGAAGAATGTTGTTAAACGAAACAGCAACGGTAGCGCATTTGTTTTGTATCATACAATAGAAGAAGTCAAAGTGTACCGCTGCTGTTCGGCTACTAACATTCTTGATAATATCATCTTAAGTGTTCTGCGGAAGAAGAATGCGTCTAACAGGTTTAAAATGACTAGATGCTTAGTAAATGATTACAGAATTTTCATTTTTGGGTGAACTATCCCTTTAATAATATTACATGTATGAAAGAAAATCAGTTTTGTCTAAATGTCTAAACAACATATAAGTAAAAGTAATGACTGTATTTTTATTCAGTTCTGTTTTATGCTATTTGTTTCTTCAGCTTCCTTTGATGCCTTTAAATATAAATCTGTACAATAATACCAGATGGCCTTTTTTCTCTCGAAAAAATATTTTTTTGTCTTAAATGCTTTGTATTGTGAGATCTCCTTACCTTACAATTAAAACAATAATAAGTAATTGTTACTCCTGAAATGATACTGAATGAAAGTTTAGGAGTGTGTTGCCAGGGTAACAACGGGTAGACTGGCCTGAGGCCTCACAATGACGGATGAGCTGAGTTATAATGGCTGGGTTCATTCCACTCACCGCTTGCTCTCACAGACATAGCGTCCTTGCACAGACTGTGACCCAGGATTTCTACACACATCTCTCTCCACTCCCCAGTTCTGCCTAATGAGCCCACTGTGTGCGTGCGTGTGTGTGTGTGTGCGCGTGCGCTCGTGGCTGTTCAAAATGAGCTGTCTTACTGTTGCACGTTTGCTTTGTTCGAAGGATTGTGAAGTTTTTTTTTTTTTTCTTAAAAATGTGTGTAACATTTTAAAAGAAATTAGAATATACATATATATATTGAGCATTATTTATTGCATATTTATTTTATTTATTTATACTTTCTTTATATTAAATTTTATGTAGAAGTGGGTCAAAATGAGCTTGTTAGAAATAAACGTGTCAGGCTCAAACTTGTGTGGTCCACATGACCACCACAGCTCATTGTGTCAGACCTACGCGTTTGCTAAATGCATCGTCATTTTTAATTGGCTTCTAGGATTTTCCATGTTATCGATTGCTTTTGGTCTCGCAAGTGCTATTGCCTGCTCTTAATGGGATAGTTCACCCAAAATAAAAATTCTCTCTTCATTTATTCACCCTCATGTCATTTAAACGTTGAATTTTATTTAAACTCTTTCATCTTTGGCACACAAAAGAAAATATTTTGAGCAATGACTCTGTGAAAACTGAGAAAACTGTGGTATTGTGTCCATATACAAAGGAAGGCAATAGGGACAGTATTGTTTGTTTACATTCTTCAAAATATAATCTTTTGTGTTCTGTAGAAGAAACTCGAACAGGTTTTGAATAATATGAGGGTGAACGAATGAAGGAATTTTCATGTTCGGGTGAACTATTTGTGTTTCCCAATTAAGTGACCTATCAAATCAAACTTAACAGAAAGATCAACATCTCTAACCTGCACTATCAGGGAAGTGCACCTCAAGGTCCCTGTGTTATTAAGAGGGTCTCATGTTGAAAGGATATCGACTGGTACTGTGTGCGTGACTGCAGCTATGTGGCGGATGGTGTTAGTTTCACCACTGTCTGGAGGACTCTGCACTTGGAGCCCTGCGTGTGCCTGGCAGCAGACCTAGAGTGTAATCCTTGGCACGGAGTGTGGCCTGGCACCAGCTCAGAACGCCACAGTTAGAGTGGTGATGGGGGGGCTACTTTAAGAAATGCCAAGTCGAAGGAAGGAAACAGCGATCACAGAGCAGGTTAACCCAGGGTGGCCACAAGCAGAGCTTGAGGTTAGCGCTGCCAAAAGATGCAGAGCGACTTCGCATACACTTTATGTGAGAGATGTACGTGAGGGGTTTGATACTGGTTTTCCTTTGCGCATTGTAATACAGGGTCATGCAGTGTGCGTACTGTGTTCACACAGAGATCCTTTCCTGTTCATTTTCATTGATGGATGGTGTAGCACTGTACTCATTAAAGGGATAGTTCACAAAAAAATTGCAATTCTACTATGGTAGGCAATGGTGCCCCAGAACTGTTTGGTTTTCCACTTTCTTCAAAACCTGTTCTTGTGTGATAAACAGAACAAAGAAATGAATACACGTTTGGAACAACTTGAGGATAAAAAATCCCCCCGAAATTTCATTTTTGAGTGAACTATCCCTTTAAAGAGACAGCTCTAAATTGTGTAATCTTTTATGCTTCATCATGCTGTTCCAAACCTGTGGTTTTCTCTGTTTTTTGCTTGATAATTCTGCATTTTTTACAGAGTGACAATAGATGGTACCGGAGCTGTCGAGTTCCAAAAATGACAAAGCATAAAAAGAAGTCCAAGTCTTCTGAACCTGTTTCAGGGCTTGTGTTGGGAAGAGACTGAAATATAAAGTTTTATTCACAGAAATCTCTTTGAAATATTTTTGACAGTTGTGGTCAGCATTCACTTTCAATACAGGAAATGAAGCTCCTTAGATAATCTGTTATAAATAACTCCCTTTGTTCCTCAGAAGAAAAAAAGTGATGTGGGTTAGAAAAAGACACGAGGTTGAGTAAATGCTGAAAGTTTTAACCGATAAACTTCTCCTTCTGTTTCTCAAACTGGATAGGAGACACAAAACTTGTATTCTTAAGACTTATTATAACATTGGTTTGAATTGAAACCTCTGACTCTTCAAAGACTTGTTGTTGAATGATCAGGAGTGTGATGCAGTCATCAGCTGGTGACAGATAACTCGATAAACGCTTGCCATTCCTTGAGTTCCAGCGCTGAGCCACCCTTGATGAAAGTATCTGTAACTCTCTAGAACAGAAGCCCTCCGGATGGGCCTAGCTCTGGTATGTTCTTTGCTGGAAGAAGGTTCCAGAAGATCCTCCATATGGCATAGGCCAGCTTTTCCTGCAGAGCCTTTTCTTCTGTAAATTGACTGGGTCTAGGATCTGCCGGCCAGCCTCACAAACTGTGCCACAGATCTAATTGCTCTTTCATGCAGTGCAAATTCATAGGGGAGAAAACTTTGGCGGACGCAAGCCTACAGCACGCAGAAGCGAACATGGTGGCATAGAGACGGCTTCCTCTTGCAAAACAAAAATGCAGCAGTAGCAAAATAACTTTTTTTTTTTTTTTTTTGCGGAGAAAGAGACTATTCGTTTTGCAAATAATTTAAATTATGATTACAAAATGACACATAATCTGGACTTGTGCACTTTTATTTGCTTGTTCTTTGCAATTTATATTCCCTGAACAACTGCGTTGCATTCCTCTCCTTGCATGTTTTATGGTCATCACTCCTTTAATTCATAGCCTGCAGTAAACTACAGAAAGGTTTTATGTTTAAACCAATACCTTGTGTACTTATTAGTAAACGCTCTTAACCGAATCAATCGCTGCTTCAAATTAGTGTATCAGAAGCAATAAAGTTATCCATAATTCTCTTCTCACCGCATCCGCACTGGTGTTAGACAGAAGACTTGGCAGCTGCTTTCACTGGAGGTTGCTAAGCAGCTTGATTCACTCAGCAGCCAGCTCGTCTGTCGTCAAAATATATCGGATTGACTGTCATTCGCCTGTTACAGAACACGTGCACACCTACGTTCCTCTCTGCTATTTTAGTCTGCTATTCTAGACTGTGATTCAAAACTGAGATCTGAGACGTGATTTTGTCACAACACGTTTACTTGAGACACTTGGCTGTAGGCTCTATGCTATGGAGGTCCTTTTTCCAGGACTAGAGATAAATTGCTGGTCATAGGTTAAATAATGAGTCTTTAAAACCTCTGTAATCAGTGTGCGTCTGTCTGTTACAGATATATGTGGATTTGGCACCTGGAATTGTGGGTTGTCAAAACAAATCCTCTCAAGTTACACTTGAGGAGACAATAAGACATACACACCCACGTAGCGCGGGCTTTGGATGGAATAGTGTATTAATTTTGCATATTAAACAGTTATTGATCAGTAATTTTATGTATGTCATTTATGTTTTTGAGTAGAGTAAATATGGAGTTAAATTGACCCGGTTTACTTTGTTAATGCACTTTATGGATCTTTTTTTTAATATTGTCTATTCGATGTTTCGAAATCTAATAATTTTTTCGTGACTGAAGCAACTTTTTGGCTGATTCTTTTACATTTTTCACTCCATCTTATCCATCCATAGATGTATAGAGACAAATGTTCATAGATCCAGATTGAAGTCCTGCCGTACATTTATTTCATGTTAAGTATACTTGCGTTTCACTAAGCTACGTTCAGACCGCCAGCGGCTGTGTCGCTGTGTCACACGTCTCTTACTACGAGGTTGTTGGAAGGGTTTCCTAGCTTTGGTTGTCCTAGAAACATTTATTTAATTTTTAAACAGACGAGAGATACGGATGATGTGAGCTCGGCTGCTGTACTCCTTTTGGTTGTCGCTCCCGAAAGTCGCTCAACATTTACATAAAGTTGGGCAAATGTCAATTTTTTCGAGTCGCTTGGATACGTCCTGACGCCAACGGTCACTGTCGCTCGTGTCGCCGGATGTCGCTAGGCCACTATTGAAATGAATGACATCGCCCCGCCTGGTCGCTGAGTGTCGCTGGTGATGTGAACTGAGCTTAAGAAACATTAGGGAATAGTTTATGAACACTTGGGTTGCCTTTAATTACTTCCAATTCACGTTTTCTGATGAGGAAACTAAACTTTTCCAGATAGATTTAGGTGTTTTGAAAGACTCAAGAGCCTTAAGTTACATTTTGCTATTGTATTGGAATGAAACGTTATAAGTAGGGATGCACCGAAAGGAAAATTCTTGGCCGAAACCGAAAAAGAGGAAACCAAGGCCGAAAACCGAAACACCGAAAGAAATTATGCCAATTATTAGTACCCTTGCATTTATGGCTATGACTGTGTACTAACTTTACTAAAATCAAGGCATTGCAATTGCATAAATATTAAAGTTTCAAAGAATAAATCAATAACAAATTATGCAAATATTTATTTAGCACATTGCAACAATGCACAGTATAAAATAAAATTAAACTAAGATGTTTAACTTGACACCACTCATGTGTATATTAAATAATAATGTACAGGCATACTGGCCTGCTGAAAAGTTGTAGAATTAAATGTTCTCTCATGAAAACAAAGTGCATTTAGGTCAAGTGCATTTTAAATTTTTCTCTGTAGGACTACTACAAGAAAGTGCATTCAGAACAAGTGCAACTGCTTAAAGATACAACAAAATTTTCTCTGTAGGCCATCAACATAATAGTGTATCAAAACAAAGACTCCCATAGCCCATATGTTAACTGTAGAACTTTAACAACAACAAATGCACCAAGAATTGCAGATGTGCAAAGTTGATAATAAGTAGCCTAAGAATAGAATAACCTACTTATTCTGTCGTCTGAAGCGCTTAATGTTCAGGAACGGAATTTGGAGAAAAACGTGTTTAAAATTAACTTGTGATACTGGACTGTTGGGCTTTTATTTTCATAAGTAAAAAACACTTTACAGTGGTAAGAGACTTACTCTAATAACATTTTAGTAAAAAAAAACATTTCCTAGTGTTGAAGTCTATAAAAATACTGTACAAAACCGTTGGAATAAAACGAAAGTAAGGAAAATTGTGCAGCGCACATTTAAAGAACGAGAGCTCTGGCATTATCACTTCACAAGGAAACATTACGGACAACAACTAATAAGCAGTGAAGCAAGTTTTACGTAGTTTATCATGTGAATAGTGTCTGGTCGTGTGATTATCACTTGTATATTTTGCGATTGCGGTTCAGCTCGCGTGAGCAGTGGAGCGGTCATAACTCCTGGTGCTGTAGACGGGGAGCTCTGTCAACTCACGAAAACATTGTGTAAAAAAACTTTGCATGCCATAGTTTACACAGGACTTGCGGGAAATGTGCATTAATACTTCTTCATTCTTCATGTTATATGGTTTACTTTGATAGGTGAACTGTCTTTCCCGCGTCCCAGTACGACATCCGACGGGTTTCCCAAATCGCATCGCATGTCTAGTCAGTACAAATGACAACGACACGCAGATCGCTCCACGAGCATATCACGCTGAAGGGAAAAGGGGGTTTACAACTTGCCCTCATTGTAATCTGCCAGAATGACGGGCGGCCATCAGATTTTTCCGTCACTGGTAAAAAAATCTGTCAATGACAAATATTTTTTCGGATTACGCGACCTCTGGTTCACACACGTAAAGGAATATTGGTCCCACTCTAGAGCCCTGAGGGCAATTTAGGAGACGCTTTAGTGCTGCGATTAAAGGAATTACGTTCGATACAGGTGCATCAAAGGAGCGGTATCTGTTGGTGTCATCACATCATTTCGGCCGTAATGTTTCGGTGATAAAAGTCTTTCTTTCCGAAAATTTTCGGTGGCCGTATATTCGGTGCATCCCTAGTTATAAGATTATACTGTAAAACATCTATTATTTTGAGCCAATATAGTAAAATGTAGATTGCCAGTTTAAGTGAGTCATCATGTTGTTTATCTTTTTTTAGGAGCCAGCGCTGATGTTTCTTTAACTCGAGCAGAAAACCTCTTTCATAACTAACTGTCTTTTGCAACAATGTCCGCTTGGTTTTACAGCCCAGTAGTTGCTCTGTTTATTTTCGTTTCTAAAGTCTTCTTACAGTAAATGGCCTGGAGTTACAATCATGACATTATGGTTTATTTTGAAAGCCTTAAGGTTGAGTGGCCAAAGCACTAATTTTGGATAATCATGGTCTTTGACAACCGGAAGCTGTAACACAATTTCACGGTCTTGACGTTGACTGGCAGAATGATGAGTGACTCTGTCCACAGAGACAGGTTTCCACTGCAGCCCTTTGCTTTTCCCTGTCTCGTCCAATTACTTGTCCTCTTGGAGAATCAGCAGCATTCCGATCGGGTAATGCATGATTTTCAAATTGGCCGCTACAACATCTTCACATTAGGGTTGTTCTCAATGGGAATGGGTGCTATTAATCATAGGATGCAAGTACATGTTGTGTTGTTTAAGTATAACATAGTATCAACATGTAACATTTTGTTTCTGTGTTTAGTGAACATTGATTTGTAAGAAGCGTTTCTTTCCTGGGTTAAAAAGGCAAATGAAACTGGAATACCTTTGTACCATTTTAATGTTATTGCTCTTAATATAATGGCTTTGTTCATATAATGCATCCATAAGTAATTTGTCCCACTGCATTAAATGTGGCAATTTAGGTAAAGGAGGCTTCACGCATATCATCTAACAAAAGATGGATCTGCTTGCGTTTCATGAATAAGGGCCCTTTGAGAGAGGCATTGAGGAGCATTGGTTTGAGGCTGTACCTAAGCAACTGACTAAAGAATGCTGCCTCATGACATCATAGCTTAATGAAAATCAACATAGCATTGTAGTAATTGCATGAAGTTTTCTTACAGTCCCCCCCCTTTTTTTTTTAAAAGTAAGTTGAAAGAATGACAAAACATTCCAAGGTTTAATTCGTTTTTTTACGTTACACCTCACTTTTGAACTGTTTGTAATTCCACATATGTAGCCTGAACATACTATATGCCTTGAGTAAAATAAGTCAGAGGATTATACACTTATTATTGAAGTTAGATGGTTAACGCAATGAGATTGTGATGCTCTGGGGTTTACTTCTTAAAAACAAAAATTTGGAACATTGTCACACATCAATGGCACTTAGGTTTGTTTACTACTAAACTCATTCAACTAACAGTTAAATTGTATAATTTAATAAACTAAATAAAAAGAAAAATAAGATTGTTTTGGGGAGCAAAAGTAACTTCGTTACTGGATCACATACAGCAGTGGAAAAAATTAAGACATCATTCCAAATTTGAACGTAATAATAATCAATATTTTTTCTATGTATTGTGCCCAGTCCAGTCAGTCTCTGTTGAATTTCAACGAAATCACACCTTAGGACTCGGGAGTGACATAGTCAGCCAATGTGAAAGACTGATAGCATGACACATATTTTTTGTGATGACCTAAATCTTTCTCACAGTTTTCATGTTTTTAACTTTTCCTAAATACATGTACAAGTATTACTGTTGTATTACTTAAAGGTGAATATGAACTTTTTGGTGTATTTGGGGACTGAAAAATACAGAGCATCTCAATCTGTTATTTTGACCTGTTTCTCCAGTTTCCCTTTTCTGCAAATAAATGCCAAAAGAAACAATATTTTGTATTTGAAATTTGGTTGACATATTGTAAGCAGTTTACATTTAGTCAATTTTTTTGAAGACTCTTTTATCCAAAGCCACTTACAAATGAGGCAAACAATGGAATTTGTTTACCACAGTATACAAAGTGAAGTTCATTTTTATTTTTTTTAAATAAAAAAATAGTTCTAAGAATAAAACCCAATACATCCATTCGACCTAAAGCATACCTATAAGTATAGTAAATTTAGTTGTAAAAATATAATGTAAAAGTAGTAAATCAGTAAAATTGATTTTGAAAAGATTTTCTTGATTTTTTTTCCATGGCCGTTTATGTGTGGGGTTTGCTTAAATGCAAGCATACATTTTACTAATACTCAAGCAAAAGTAAAACCTTTAAAAAAACATGAAACTTTGCCATCTCTTCTAAATAATAGCCTTTTTTGCTTGGTGAACAGTATCAAAGGCATACAATCAAAAGACTAGGATCACTGGATCACTAGCTTCCTAGCAACTGTTTAGCAATGTATAAAAATAATTTGGATCACCTAAGCAATCACAGAGGAATGCCTTGGCAACTACTCACAAAACTCTAACATCCTGGCAGTGTGCTTTGCATAAGCAAGCATGTTTTTGTCAGAAAATCTAGTAAGTTTGTAATTGGATCCAGTGGCCTCAATGCAAAATGTGTTTTTTAAGTGTTTGACACACTAACGGTACATTCACAAGGGGCATCAGCATTAACTCTTCTCATTTACTTTGAACGGGTGACATCAAGCAATGCAGTACTGAATTGTGGGTCCGTCGGTGTCACTCCGCTTGTGTAGCTCATGGCAGAAGTTGAAAATTTCTCAACTTTGCAAGCGCCAACACAGTCGTCAGCCAGTCAAAACGCCTTATGCAGACAACCAAGTGCAGGTTCTAGCCAATTGCATTCATGCAGGACCGGAGAACAATGTGATTGGCTGTTGTAACTATGACGATCGTGCCGGGCTACGATTCAGACACTCGAAACCCCAAGCGAATGCAGAATAATACAATCTAGAAGCTGACGGAATGCTGTGAAAATGGCAAGACTATATTTGTATTTGGCCTCTGCGTCTGGCTTGTTGAGGTCAGTTTTGAGTGAGTAAAAGAATCTGTGCGACCAATCTAATCTTTTGCCTTTGAGTGGTATGATTAGCTGGCTGTTTTCTGCTGACATGAGCCTTTAGTGTCAGCCCCGCTGAGACGACTCGAACCTACATCAGGCCAGGAAGGAACCGAGAGGATCGTGGGACAGAGAGCAGGATCACTTACCATCAAACACAGGGTTTTGACAATTTCACTCACATTTAATCACTCGCTCTGTTAACTTGACCGAATATGTTGGTAGACGAAAGTTTTTTTAAATTGCATACCAACTTTTAGGTATCTATCTGAATGAAGTGTTTTACCTGTGACTTATGTTCATCAGGATTTACATTGACTAAACCAGAAATGTAGAGTTGTAATTGTTTTATAAAATGTAAGGTTTTGACTGTTATGCTTGTTGTTGAACTATTACGTAATTTAATGGTCATTCAACAAGAGGATGTGGAATATGGTCTGTGGTGACAAGCACAACTTTAACACTTGACATGAACTTTTGACTATTTGGTTCATTAAAAAATGGTACATGGTGCGAGGCCTGCTGTGTGTGTCCACACAGTGAGATCTTCCAGGCATTGTGGCGGGCCGTCTCGGTGGACAAATAAGCCGATTTTATGGAATCACGCGTTTTTCTGTAAGTGTAACCATTTGATTTCGGTGCATGTCTGGATAGCATATATTTTCTGTGTTCAGAAAATCTTGTGACTGTGGTGTTTGATAGACATTTTCAGACAAACAAAGGGGTTCCTTTTTGAGACCGTGAAAGTAAATGATGGTTAAATCTGCTGGGTGTCTGATTTATCATGCTTGGTAGACCCCATAACTGCAGTGACCAATCAGGTTTAGATCTGCTGTGGGCAAGAACGAGCATGTGACATGGAAAAGGAGGGGAAATTCCTTGGGCCTCAGCATAGGATTTTTCTGTAACTTCCTTCTGGCCAATGTAAAGTTAGAAGCCACAAGTCTTTTGTAACTATGTTGTAAGATTGCCTCTTTTACAGAAACACCTGCCCAGAACGGTCTTATTATTTAATGTACCCATCAGAAAAACAGTGCTTGGTCTTTTGTTTTCCCTTTGTATTGCTGTCACTGGCTCTGTGGTGTTGTAGCAGGGCAGCTGGTTTCAGAACTACATGTAGCAAAATCTGCTCAGCACATGACATCATGTGACGGCTTGCTGAGTGTCCTCCCCATGGGTATTTGTTCACAACATCCCGGGAGAGTTTCTGCTTCAAGTCAACGGAGCACTTTGACGGCATTTGCTCACAATGGGAAAATTCTGGCTTTTCTATGTAGGCTCTCAACTTTGTTGAATGATACTTACTGCAGCACATATTTTTTTTCTTTCTCTCAGGCTAATTCTGGGATCGGGGAGATGATTTAAACCGTTTTTTCCACTAATTACTTGCTGAACATAATTAAAAAGGCGTACTTCATGTTACTATCTAATAAGCTTGAAACGATTCCCTTGTGGAACCGAAGGCCCGGAAGACGTGTGTAACACTATTAAATCTTTACCAACCTGATGATGATTGTCAGTTTTCCCTTTTCTTCCTGTTTTTTTATATCTCCAATTTTTCACTGTCTAATGATGTTAAACTAATTTTCTGTCCCTTAATAGTCTTCATAAAAGTTTATATGATTATTGCGTTATACCATTTACACTTTGGGGGATTCTGACTCTATACCAATGAAACCTGGCTTTTTGGCTCTCTGACGGTGTGGGTTTTTTTCTTCTGAACTTAGTCTCCGTTTCGGATATACTTTTTCACAAACATCTTGGGTAAAAAGTTGTTTTCTTCTGTAAGTTGTGTTGTGTAAACAAGAAAGTCTTTTTTTGAAGATGAAGTATTCGCGTAATATTTCAATGTATATCCATTATATCTTCTCTCTCTCTCAAAGCAAAAAATACTTTTTGCCAATTTGTACATAAGGATATAACGATTGTTTTCCAAATTTGTCCAAAAACACTGAACCTACATATCTGGTCTGACCTCTGGGTCTGCTCAGTAACACCAGAGTATCAGCTCTCTTGCGGCCGGTGCTGGTAAGGTGTTGTTATTAAGAATAGCCACACTCTGCCTTACAGGTCTGGAAATGCTCAGCTGTCTCTTTCTCTCTATGGTTTGCTGATAGCTCACAGATTGAGGACCGCTCAAGTGTCGTGCTCACAGCTGACTGGGCTCCTCTCTTGTGGGATGGACAGGGAAGTGATGTCGTACTGTGGGGCCTTTTACACGAGGCATTGTTTACTTGCACTGAGATCAAATGAAACCTGAAGGCTTTTTCCTCAAAAGCTTTATTCAGTTTACATTTCGTTTTTTTCTATAGCACTTGACAATACATAATCTTTCGCAAGCAGCTTTGGAAGATCACGTCTTACTCATTCCCCTGTCAGCAAGATCATCAAATTGAATTCTGATATAACATTGATCCTATTAATAGGATCATATGTTGCAATATAAGGAGGCATGTCATTTATTAAGAACCATAGCATTGTTTTTAATATCATGAGTCACAGACATGTAAACCTAGAAAAAGAAGTCAAAAATTAAAATCCATCCTCTAACTCCTGTTAGAATAACTTCGGTACCTATTGAATTAAACTGGTTTTCTGTCCATACAATAGAAGTGAAAGGGTACCGCCATTGTTAGGTTACCAACATTCTTAAAAAAATATATAGTCTTTTGTGTTCTGCAGAAGAAAGTAAGTCATACAGGTTAGAGATGGCAGGAGGGTGAGGAAACGATATGAGAATGAGATGACACTCCAATAAGAAAATACGATAATTTAGTGAAATATTGAATCATAATATATAGAATTTTATATATATATATATATATATATATATTGAATATGTAGGCTTTCATCACCATTGATGCTTGCCCTTTTTTTTCAACACAATCAAAATTTTTAGCTGGGAAAGTTTCCAAAGTTTGGTTGATTTGGCCCGGAATGAGCCTGCTGATATTTTTTCACTTGCTGTAGAAACTTTAGATCCGGCGAATCTTCTGAATCCAGTTATGATTATGTCCAGGTGGTAAATGTGATTTTGCATGAAGGATGATTTGTATTAAAATGTCTGTTCAGGTGTACGGTTTAGAATTAAAAGCAGTGTTTTGCAATCCCATAGAGCCTCACTCTTATTGGAGCAACAGCTGTGTTCTGTTTTTAATTACCTGTAAAAACAATATTAATGACAAAGCTTAAAATAAAAAAAAACGATTTATTAAGTTTTATTTGTAAAGCTTGTGCTTCTTAATTCTCAATGTGTACGTGCTAAATTAATTTGATTCTAATAGTATGGTTCTCCTCTCCTCCACAGATTGAGAGGAGTAAATAATGCCCAAAGATTTCTTCGAGTCCCACTGCTGCAGAAATGCCCTGATGCCGAGTCTGGACTGAAGCCAAGGTGAGCTTAGCAACCTATCACGGAGTCTCTCTCTCGGTGTCCATCTTCCCATTAATTTGCTGGGTAAATACACACATGAATAGAATGTCTAGCGTGTGTATGAAACTTGCTTGAGAAATGTAGAAGAAGTACTGAGAGCCAAATGAAAGTGAGTTGATGTGGTTTGCGTGGGAGGTCCGGCGTCATTTCCTCCCGGTGTTTGGTTCTAACAGCAAAAAAGGAACTTCTCTTGTTTGCGTCCTAGAGGTTCACTTCAATTTGTTTCTTTCTTTCACACATTGTATTCAGTACTCCGCGGTTGATATTTCATTACACGTTTCATTAGCAAACATTTGTGGAAATAAAAGTTTGAATCCGCAAAGTTCTCCAGTTGCCAGTCAGAGCAAAAGACTGCAACTGAGCATGTGTTTGGCTGCGTGTAGATGCCACAGTCACCACCTGCTCCATCCGTACCATCGCTCCTCTGTCATGTGACTGACGAACAGCCTATTGTGTCTGTTTTAAAGACAAGCGCTCGCTCTGAGGAGTTTCCGAGCACGGCTCATGCACTGCATGTGTAGAGGGATGGTGGGGGTGGTGTCCGGGGGCTGGACTTTCCTGCACGGGGATGGCAGGGGAAGGTTGGGGGTGGGGCAACTGGAGCTGCTCAGATGGGATTTGCATTAGTAGTTTGTCAGTTGTCATTAGGAGCAGATGACTGTGAGGATAAGCCCATTTTTGCACAGGGCTCTCCCTCCGCTCTTGCATAGACTTACCGTATGGTTTGTGCACCTTTAAAAATTGTCTCGGTGGTGCCTCGTTTTGATGCGAGTGTAATAGGTTTTGCTGGTGCTGTTAGAGAAGAAAGTCCATCCTTGTGTCACGCTCTGGTTATGCTGAGCGTTGCTGATGCATGCAGTGTCAAGTACTCCGCACCGTCCATACGCAGTTCGGGCACGACCGTGTCCCCACGTCATCTGCTGTCTTAAAGGGACATGTCCTGTTTTTAGAAATCTGGCTCAGTTTGCATGAGCCTTGAAGAGTTATCCATGCATTTGTTTTAATTAAGTAATCATACTCAACCCTTATCATAGTGTCGCTACAGTAGGTGTACATATGCCTAATGAATATACAATAAACATATAAATGGGTAGTTGAAAGATAAACCGTAAATGTGTCTTATGGTTAGACGGCAAACATTTTTAAAACGACTATTTAAAATATATTTATATTTTACATTCTATTCATGTTTTTTGTATATCTATTCTTTAAATGCACAGTTTGAAATGATGAAATAAAATCATAATTTTTTTATAAAATAAAATCACGCAAAAACGACAATATCTTTAATTCAACTTTTAATGCAAATAGGACGGGAGTTCAGAATGTGCCTGATTAGTTTTTTCCTTTTATTTCATAAAGCATGAATGATATTTGTCAGATTTCTTCAGATTTTTAATTTAAAGCAGAAAACTAGTCTTTTCTGTCAAAAGCTTGCAAGCCTACCTCTGACTACTTTAATGGACTGTATTATTTGATGCACGTTAAGTCATGACAGTAAGCCTTCAATATATATAAGAGCTCTTTAATATACCTCCGTCCCATCAACTCTTTGTGTAAATAATTAAGAGAGATGGTTCAGACATACGTTAAGAATATATTTCTAGGAAATGGGAGGTGGTATTTAAGCTCACAGAGGATCTATTTTTCCGAGCTCTGTTTGTCAGCTGGAGAACGCGGACCCTCCCACAGAGCATCCACTGGAGAAGTTTATTGATTTTTTTCGCACTGCATCTGTGCCTCTTGTAACCTAAAACCCATCAATACGCATCAGACATTTAACCCCCTCTCTGTTACCCATTCGGATATAGGAATACAGTTAACCCTGCATTTCAGAATCCAGAGAGGGGCTGCCTTTAGCCAGTGCCGAAGCCTGTGATGGGCAGATGAAGGGAAATCCGTTCGCCTTTCTTTGGTTTCCAGCTGCTGGCGTCCCATGGCTGCAAGCTGGTCTGGAATCTGATGTTTGCCGCTTAATGTGTTTATTATACAGTGCCATCCCAGTGGCAGCTTGAAGTGACTGTCAGTTTAAAAGATTCATGAATGCGATTGGCTTCCGTAAATGGACGTTGGCTTTTCGTTCCTGTCTGATGCTGCCACTTTAAGACCATTACATTCTCGGTAATTGTATAGCTTATGAGCAGCGAGGACGTCTCTTTCGTTGTGTCTCTCTGTACTGAGCAATCGAGCCATCTGGGACAGTGGCTGGAGACCAGGCCTGCGGCTCTGGGGAGGAGAGAATGTCGATCTCCCCTCCTCCTCCTCTCTTTCTCTCTCTCAATCTCAGTCATAAGCTCACCCGCCCGCTATTCCCTCACCCCCCTTTTCTCCTCCATACAGCTTGTTTTTGCGTTTCCTTGGTAGATCGTTCTCCTCTATTTTCTATCCCTCACTGTGTATCGCCATCATTCATTTAGCTGATTGGCTTAATTTCCTTCACTTCCTGTCTACTGCCATTTTCACTAGCTGACGTTTCGTTTTCGCTCTCATTATCGTCAGCTGAAGAGGCTGTAAACACCGAATCTCCTGTAAATCTCTCCCAGACACTCGCTTCTAATAAAGGCCCATCTGTTCTGCATAACCACAATCCCCATTGGCCTTAGGGATCTCTCCACACTGTAATCAGTAATGTTGGGTAATAGCTGTGGGTTGCTCGCAACAACTCAACGCACTCTTGTGTATTTTGGCTCCGCAAGCCAACGCCTCCCCCCAACCCCGATATTTAACTCACTTCACCTTTGAGCTGGAGTTGGGCCCATGCCATCAGATGAGCAGGGAGGTTGAATTTACGCACCAGGGTTTAACGTACGATAATGATAAAGCAATTCTTTTTGGCACGAGTCATGAGCAAGAGCCGTCAGGGGTCAGGCCAGGATATCATTCTTGATTGAAAGGTTACTCATTACGGGAACCCTTCAAAGACCCCCGAACTTCCAAAGGGGTTGAGCCGATGCAGAAGCGGGAACGTACGAGTGCCTACGAGCACAGGGTGTGTCACCAGCAATGGTTCCTCTGAGCTTTTCAAGCCGCAAGATTACAGGGATGGCACATGGGGCTTTGGTGCAAGCTGCCTCTTTGTCTGCTCCAAGAAAATGATGGATTGAGGCTACCTCCTTTTCTTTTGCCCTCCTCTGAGACGTCTTCTTTGCTGGGGTTTGTTTGGCAAGTTTGACTCTGCCGCCGGTAGGCACAATGCTAAACCAATAGAAGATGCTTTCACAGCATCCATCCTGCAGCTGGAACTGTAGACCAGACCTCTGTCTTAAGCGTTTTTCCTTGACATCTTAACAACAAGGTCGACCCAGTTTTAGCTAGAAGGAAAACAGCTACGGCCGAAATCTCTCAAAGTTGTTGAGATCTTGCAAGATTTTTAATGTGTTGTATCCTTTCGGGCCCAACCGATTGGCCTTCAAAAGCAGATCTTTTGGTTGATTAAATCTGCAAGCCATAACTGTTGCCTCTGTATCGTCATCTCTCTTCCAACCATAAAATTGCAGGTAGCTTTGCGTACTTATCTTTAAAGCGGCCCTCCAACGATGTGTCATGCATTCTGACTTCTTTACAATGTTAACAGGCTGTCTTCTCATGCTTAACATGGTCAACTTGTCAAAAGTAGAGTTGGGCGTATTGCTTAGTATTTCTGTGCTCGATACTCTCCTCCAGCGATCGTACAGGTTTCGTAAAAAGTTTTTTTCGAACATATAAAACTGTTTTGCAACAACTTTTCTTAGTCCTTTATTGGAAAATTCTCCTGGAAAGCACGCGGCAGGGCAACAGGAGAGCAGGAGAAGGAGCATGCGCAGACGTCACTTTCACTTGTGTGCAGTAGAGAGAGAGAGAGATAGCGCATACGTTCACGAAGTTCAGGTGTTTGTTTGTTCGCTGCATTTGGTGATGAATGTTTTGGACGGTGGATTTAGAGATAGTTAGAAACTGATATATGGAGCGTCCCAGCGCTAAAAGATGCCGAACATGAACCACATGTTGTCAGCCAAACTGATGTCTGTGTTTTGTTGACAATGGGTGCGCACGTGCGTTGGCTAGCCTACCCGTCTTTCCCACACGCGCTGTTTGTTTTCGGAAACAATCGTAAAGCTGTATCTATCTTTTATAAATGTGATCAAATTAAATACTCTTTGAAGATACAAAGTATGCGAAACTACTCTATGGGTACTCAAAATGAATATGAGATTGACAGAAACCCGCCCGCTTTAAGTGAGGGGAAGAGAAATGGTGTTAAACTGCCATTTCCTGCAAAATCATTCCTGACAGAAAAAAACTGCAGATTACAGCTTTTAAGTTCAACCAAAAATGAAAACTCTGTCATCGTTTTTTCACCAAACCTGTTTGACATTCTGTCTTTTGTAGAACACAAAAGAAGATAATTTGAAGAATGTTGGTAACCAAACTACGGCGGTTCCCATTCACTTGCATTGGTTTTGTCCCCATACAATAGAAGTAAATGGGTACCACCATTGTTTGGCTACCAAGATCTTTTAAAATACCTTCTGTTGTATTGTGCAGAAAAAAAATCATACAGGTTTGAAATGACAAGAGGAAATGATGAAGGAATTACTATTTTTGGATGAACTATCCCTTTAAAGAATCCTTAATTTTATCAACTTATTAGTCGCCACTTTCTGCATTCATTAGCTGTTAAATCCACATTTTTAGTTGCAGGTAAAGCTAAAATTGTGGTCTCTGCATTTTGAAGAACCCAGACTGTCAGTCTCCTGTCAGGCAGGAATCGTCTCTTACTGTGATATCCAACCCATCAGCGGATGTGCTCTGCACACCAAGGGCTTCTCTGACATCTTCATCAGCCAGACAAAGTCAACTGATTCTTTGAGTCGTCTTTTTGTGTGGGTGTATGTACGTGTTTTCATGCCCCTAAAAGGCAACTTTGTACAGTCTTGTTTTGTGGCGATGTAGAGGTTTCCACCACATAAACAAAAATGGGAGCTATATTGGTGATTGATCTGTTAAACTGTTGATCGTTTCTTGTGGTCTCGGCCATTTTTTACTAACCTTCATGTCACTATATGAGACGCTAGGGAGGTTTAAACTGAGTTAACATTTTTTCATTATCAAGTTTGAAATAAGCATTTGAGTCACTTGATGGAAAAATTGTTTTAAGTCTGTTTATAATGTTTAAACGATTGTAATTTACTTATGAAAATAGACTCCTATGTCCTGACATACGTTTATAATTATAATAACAGGTAATGTCCTCATTTTTTTATTTATTGTGAAGTTAATCAAATGTAATCATTTTTAACCATCTTAATCCTTTTAATGATAACAGAACGGAACATCAACCCTATTGAAAAATATGTGTATATTTAGTAACATACATTCATCGTCCTCTGGGCAATCCTGTAGCTTGCCATTCTCCGCCGATGTGCTGTCTAGTAAGGGGCTCTCTAGAAACATTGGACCTTGATGAATCATTTGTCAGTCTCATCTGTTCATACCCTCCCTACATTCTTCTTGGCGAAAAGAAGGAAGCATTCTCCTTGAATTACCCCAGGGATTTATATTATGCACAGATATTGTGGATTGTGGATGCTCCTTATCAACTCGAGAGTCTGTTGATTAAAGGACATCAAGGGGATCAAGTCCCATCATGCCTGCCTAGGTCCCATTGGAAACACCCTATAACTGACGCATTGTGTATAGTTGTGAGAAAATCATCTTTTGTTGAATAGATGGATGCTAATAAAATTGATCGTCCAGTTAGCTGGGAACTTCTGAAGGAGGTAGGGGAGTATGTATGCATCTTGTTGGGACAGTTTCAAAACAGCAGGTGTGTTTGGTGATTTCATATTATGACTTAAGCTTTGTGGTAGTCCTTCGTACCTCACTGCAACAAAGTCCCTTTAAGGAAAGTCATTACACTCGCCAGCCATTATTTGCAACGCCTCTAGGCATCTATTTCAGTTATACAAGACCAATTCTTAAAGATGGGCCTTATGGGCCTGTTTGTTAATATCTTTGTCTTAAGTCTTTATCTGAATTCAATGACGTCTGCCATTTATTAACTTAGCAGTGGGCTGTTTCTGGCATTGCTGGGTGGTCTCTTGGATGTCAGGCCCCAACAAGTAGACGGTGTTATCAAGGCTGTTATCAGGTTCTTTACTAGGAAATTGTCTGGGTATTTCAGCTTGACATCAAACACAATGTAAAATCAAAGTCACGTCACCTTGCTTTCATATAATAATACGTTCCGAGTCTAATGATAAGTTCTGAGTCTAATGATTAGCTTAAACCAACCTGGAACACTTGTGTATAAGTGTGTGTGGTCGCTATTGTGTCCTCGAGAAGAATTACCGTCTTTATTTAAATAAGCGCAGAATAGCTTTGACATTTATTTGCCGTCACACCTGTTGTTCAACATCACTGTTTGGTGTATCACACACTCACTGTGACTCCACATGTCCCAGTTCTGAGGGGCACTTTTAGCTGGACAATGTTCTCATAATGATTGTAATTTCACAGTTACAAATGTGGTCCACTTTGTCGAACTGCAATGCATACTGTTGTTATCTTTATCTCTCGATGGATTTAGAATCTTCACGTTTTGTAATATGGCAGTCCTGCTAACTTTGTTATCCGAGTCACCAGTGCAGATTGGAGGATGTACAGAAGAACTTTCAAGCTGCCACCCAAGAAGAAAACGTCTTCGTATATATGTTGTAATTACAACTAGAGCTTTTGAAAGAATGCAGTAAAAACAGACGATTCCTTGGGGCGGGGCTCTCAAGCTTAGCAAAGCAAAGTTTTGCTACAGTTCACGTCATGTTTAATTATTGATCGGAAATATGCGGTTTAATTTAGATTTTTGCCTGTGATTTGGAATTATATGCCTTCTACCCCAATTCAAGTAAATAGGATTGTGGACTTACTAAGATGTTAATAACTGCCCAGATCCGATGCAAACATGCCGCCGAATGGCACGACTTCCTTAAACGGACTGTGCATAAAGCCAGCTTTAAACTCCAATTTTATTGCGATTGTTCACCCACAAATGAGTTAGGTCATAATTCACTCACGCTCTTGTTATTTTAAAACATAATTCCTGCTTAAAAATGGCACATAGTTGAAAACCTGCGTTGACTGTAAACGTTTTTTTTGTTGCATTGTTCTAGCTATGGCAAGGTCACGGGTTTGCTTCCCAGGGAATGCATACACTCCTAAAACGAAAAACTTTTATTCGCTTTGGATACAAACATCTTCCGAATACATGTAAAGGTTGCTGTCAGGGACTGACGGATCTGCTCTGCAGCAGTTCCTGTCTATTTGGACAAGTAAACCCTCCCAAACATGATTTTTAGATGTTCGTTTGGTGTCGATGATCAAACATGGTATTTTTAGTTCCGTTGAATCACAAACAAACAAAACCCACCATAACTCTCCGCCTGTCCCAGATAGAGAGTCTCTTCTCTGTTGTGTTAATGGTAGCGGTGGGGAGTCATCCCTGTGGACTTTAAATGGTTTCTCTGGAGGAGAGTACAAGAAGCTGTCAGCGCCCGGGATGCTGAAGTTCTCTGTGCTGACTGTTATACTCTCTGTCTCGCTCCTACCATCAGTGAGTGTTGCAGGCTGTAACGGGCTGGCACGTCTGTTTACAGCACAAAACGATAGACAGAATAAAGGCCAGAGCTGCATCCCAAATGATGTACTACACACTGCATTTAGACTATGTAACATGCATATTTCTTTATATTTGATGCAGGCTTTTTGACGCATATTAAAAATGAGGCCCAAATTTACAAAGACATTAAGTTATGTTTGCTTCACATTACGTAGACTTGCTACCTTCACTAAGGTGCAGTACGGAGATGCGGTTGGATTCAGGCATCAGAACCTGCCCGCGCCAGATTCCAGGCACCTGATTGGTCGACCCTTCTGTCGCTCATTGTCTGCATCTTCAACAAGCTGTGGCGCAGCTAATGGAAGGCAATGATTGAGAAATGTGTCAGTGATTCTCATTAACTCTCTGTGCTGATTAGTGGAGCTCTGACATGGGCTCACGTCGAGCATGGAGCGGCAGCAGGCTGTTCTGAGTCTGCCAGGCCGACTGTTCCTCTCCCTCCCCATTGCTGTAAATAATTAATGCTCTATATCAGTGCCTCTCCGGCCCTGTCGCGGGCTACGCCGGGTTCACTCTACCAGCTGTGACCTGCTTTAAGCACAGGGGCTTCCAGGAGCTGGTCATGCTACATTCGCGTTGAGCTGACTGTATGGCTTTAATTAAGAAGACTTAACTAGGTTAAAGCAGTTGATTGTGAACCTACTTTATGAGACATTCCATAATATCAAACAAGCTAAGCCAGGTTTGTGGGTATGATACAGGTTTGCATGGTAGCGGATGCTTTGTATTGTTTTTACCTTTTTTTATTGTTAAACACATCGCTGCTGTCTTACTGAAACCTTGCATCTCCATATTTTTGGTTAGCATTAGTTTTATGCAGTGTCGTACATCATGATAAATGGTCACCTTTTATTTTTGTCACTGGGTTTCGCAAATATTGAACCGATAAAAAGTATTAAAAAGTGCTTGTCAATTTTGACAACTAAATATTTACAGTTTTTTTCATTTCTGAAAAACTGCAAACTTTTGAGGTTTTGGAAGGACAGCGACGATATACAGTATAGGTCCTGTTTGGTACAGTTTTGTAGTTCAAGCTTGTTTGTTCGGCCTATTTTTAAACATTTTACAAACAAATTTTAAGAAAGTACTCTGAAATATAATTATGTTCAAAATAGGCCTGTCAAACAATTAATGGCGAATAAAATGCATCCAGAATAAAAGTTTGTGTTTACATAATGTACGTCTGTGTACACATGATGTATGTCTGTGTACTGTGCATGATGTTTATTTGTATTTATAAACACAAAAACATGCACACGCATGTATTATATATTTAGGAAATATTTAGATGTATTTATTTACACTAACCAATACTCGAAATGATATATAAACATTTATTGACTTATATATGCATGTACATGTTAATAAATACAGAGTTAATATGCACAGTACACAGGCATATATTATTTAAACATACATTTATATTCTGGATGTGATTAATCCCAATTAATCGTGTGACAGCCCTAGTTCGAAACATTCTTTTTACCTGAACCTGATTTGCAATGGTCAGATTAAATTGATGGTAAACTAAGGTGTAAGGTGCTATTGAGTGAGAAAAGACTTTTCAGAAATACAGCCTGTTTAGAAACCGAAACTGCTGTTTTAAAACCTAAATAAGGTAAAATTGTGCCTTCACAACTGCATGGTAACACCCTGGCAACCACCCAGAACTCACTAGCACTGTGGTGTGTTTTTGAAAGGACCAATAATCAGCGCAGTCTGGATTATATTTTTATATAATGATAACACTCTGAATGACTGTGGACGGGTCATTTATTAACTGATGAACACAAATAAAAACTGTTTTTATGAGATGTGGTCACTGTCTTTACATAGCTCTTCCTTTTGGGAACACCAAAGGGAAGAGGTGGAGTCAACACAGGAAATTAATATAGGAAAGGAAATGAGGTCAGAAAATTAAAGGGGCACCCAAGCACACATACAGTAAACACATAAGGCATACAGTAATCAGATTTTACCTACAGTAATTCCAAGATTTCTAATCTAGATCGCAACTGACATTCTGCAACAGTTAACCGTGTGATCCATGATCATTATGGACCATTTTTCAATCCTGATTCCACATATTTCTGTCTATGTGTGCCCAAGTTCATCACAGACCTCTCTCACCAGGAGTTTCAAACCTTGGTCACCATTTCACTAGTCATGATACACATTTAACGGGGTGTATCTGAATATCAGACGGCTTTGACTATCCCCCTCCCAAGCCTCAGGGGACAAGAAGCATCTCTGAGTCACTCTTGAGCGTATGTGGGTGATGCACGCAGCCTGCAGGACATCTGCTAGATGTAAACCTGTCGAATGCAGCCTGGCAACAGTATCAAGACTACTGTATTTTTACTCAGTTTTATATTATTAACATTATCAAAGAGATTTTTGTCAACAATCCATTAAGAAAATGTAATTGCTTCTAACTTTAGGGTGGGGGGAAAAAGGGAACAAAGCGCCGGTTTCCTTTTCAAGAACGCCCACACATTAGAGATCTTATCAGTCGCCTCAAGCCTGCAGTTTCAGTACCCTCTGCCGTCTCTGCTCAGGGCGGTTGGCATCTGTCTTAAAGCTCCGGTCAGATGGCTCTTAAGCATTATGGCAGCACCTCCTAATGTAAACTCATTAGGATATCTGAAAATATGTAGAGCAACATTTATCGGCTGCAGATAAAAAGTCTTTTGACTGTTTTGAATAAAAATATATTTATATATTTGGTTCTATATTTCATGGATCTAATATATTTGGATGGGGTGTGTGATAAGGAATTGGGCCGTGGGTTTGTGTTTATCCCAGGGATGCAAACGTGATGAAAAGTTAAAATCATGCATAGATAGAATAAAAACATACATTTTAGTTGGGGATGCACTGTTGGAAATTTCCTTGATCGTTTGTTTATTTTTATTAAAAGTGTGACCGGCCGATACAGATTTTTGCAGATACTGATTTTCTATCCAAAAACTATAATTTACACTATATATATACAGCACATTTCCCACTAGTTTTCTTTAATTCTCGTTAGAGAATTTATTGAACGTGAATTACCTTAAAAGCTGCATTAAAATACAGGATCTTCTCTCACCTAAATAACTTAAATTGAAGATATTTGTGACTGACAGGAAGTAGAAATAATAAATTGAACGAAACAAAATCACTCAATTGACCTTTTTTTCCTCACATATTCATCTCACAGAATAATATAACTTGTGTTCTGTGGCAGAAAGTCAAACCGCTTTGAAACTTGGAGGAAGTGTAAGTGATGACAGAACCCTTTTGCAGTTTTGCATATTGCTGGGCCTTTGTAGTTCATGGTAAATTGAACACATTGCGGTGTTGGACAAGACCGTTGTTTAGATTTGTAAAATCTAGGACTTTAAGCCAAACTTGTTTGAGAACCGCTTTTTGAAGAAGTTGATTTGCTGACGTCCCCTGGTACATCCATCAGAAAGCTGCTTTATGTTCAGTCTATTGTATCATATATTTGGTATTCTTAATCTTTCGCACTTTGGTCCTCTCCATCTGTGTTAAATCCTCTCCAGCCAATCGGATTGTGTCGGCCATTGGGGAAAGCTGATAGTTTTTCGAATCCGCCTGTAACCCCTTCAGCTTCTGTAATCACAATTCAGCTACGCCAGTGGTTTTAAAAAGAAACATGTACCTTCCTGCACAGTTAACAATTCATTCAAATCTGACATGCGATAGAGAGAGCTAGCTATAAATAGCGCCTCTGTTGTCCTGGTATTGAGATGTGCATGTAACAGCTAAATGCATATATGTGGAAAGTTTTGAGTGAAGCAGATGTCGCAACCATCAATCCTAATTTGCACAGTTATGCATTTTTGATGCAACAACCTAGTAGTTATCAGATTGCTTTGAGGTAAACAGTCGGCCAAGCGATGACCTTGGCTAGTTACGTTCATGAATCCGGCCTTGGCCTCTATCCAAGGGGAAACGGAAAATCATCTAGGTTGTGTCACAAGAAGCCTGTCGCCGCTAAGATGGTCAGAACCTTCCTGTGATCACCAGGTTCTGTTGCATATTGTTATGATTCAGATGTCCTGCTGAACACCGTCTCTCATACTAGAACATGAACAGCTGCAAAGAAACTTTCTCGCCCGTTTGTCCAGTTAGCTGGTGTTCAGACAGCATCCACTGTAGAGCAGCGTTGGTCACTTCCCCCGGAGACATTGCTGTGATTGGTCTCAGCTCATTAGGTTTAAGTAGGGCACTGCAATCCAGCAGGGATTGAATAGCAATTCTCCATTCATTCCTGCTCTGACTCCCCCATCAGGTCTGCAGCGACGCTGCAGAGCCTTACGTAATGCAGTGTGTGCGTGTCAGCCTGGCTTAAATGCGGCCCAGCGTGCTGGCCTCGTGTGCTGGCCCGGTGTCTCTCCTCCTACTCCCCAAACGCAGCGGATGGAACCCTTGTTGCTGGTTTCATTAACCTCCGCTGTTTTAAATTAGCTCTGAATTTATGCTCACAACTGGTCCCATCAACACTCTTCAAAGTGCAAGTGCTGTTGACATAACTTATTGGTTTTGCACTTCGATTTTTTTTTCATCCCTCATGTTTTGCTTTAAAAGTGGAAATCTAGTAAATGATGCGAACATGCTTTTGAAAACGTTGAAGACCATTATGGTTATTCCTGCTTTTTTAAATAAATGGGCCATTTTCAAATTGCAACAATTAGCCCACATGTGCTATTCACATAATGTTTGTATTGGAGCGCTTAAAGGGAAACTTAGTTCAAAGGCTGCAGAATTTGGTAAAGGTTTATTTTTAAATGTAAGGCTCTTCTACTTTTATCTTGAAAAGATTGTTCAGCCAGAAATATAAATTATGTCATTATTTACACATCTTCAAAGTATTCAAAATCTGTATGAATTTGTTCTGATGAACACAGAGAACGATATTTGGAAAGATGTTTGTAACCAAACTGTTCTGGGGCACCATTGACAAGCGTAGTAGAAAATATTACATTGGTAGTTAATGGTGCCCCAGAACTTTTTCCTTTCATACATTCTTCAAAATATATTATTTTGTGTTCAACCGAACAAATAAATGTATATAGTTATTTCCCCTGCTATTGTGGTCAATGGTGGCCAAGAACTGTGTTCTGCTGAACACCAAGAAAGATGTTTGAAAGAATGTTTGTAACCAAAGAAATTAAATTGATACAGATTTGGAACAACTTGCGGGTGAGTAAATGATGCCAATGTTTAGTTTTGGTTGAAATGTTACTTTAAGAACTCCAGAAGCCGAAACTGTGTGACCATTTTGCTTTGATTGTTAAAATCAACAAATAAGTCACAGTGAGGAAAACCTATCTTTTACACTTATCCACAGTTTATAATCGGACTGGGGCATACAGGAGACTGAAAGCACATTGAAAGCGCACTGCTTCGCATACAGCACATGCAGTGTTTGATTTCATTCCTGTCACGTGGGCGACTTTAATGCACCGTGCTATTATGAAAAAGTCAGTTCTCTCTCAATAATTGATATTGGTTCAGTTTCCCCTGGTGATGGGACACATTTTCCTCTTTCTTGCTCTCATCATATCGAGGACGTTATGAGATGATGAAATGTACTACTTTTTGTCTCTCACGGGAATTCCCAGCCTTCGAGCCAAACCAGTTTCTCTAAGGCACACAAATCTGAATCGAAAGTGAGACTGCGTTTTGTGCTACATGTAGGAGAGATGAACAGCTGCGCTTGTTGTGTCCACATTTGTTAGGGCTTGTTAAATAAAAACGTGCATGCTCGTCAGTTTTTTTGTGCTGTATTATGGTGGTGGTGTGAGAGGGACGTTGTGTTCCCCTTGTCTCCCTCTTTATTTCTCGCTCTCTTTCTCACTTACTTTTGTATTACTTCCCTTTTTTTTTTTCATCCTCGTGCCCTGTCTTATTCTCACACTCCATCTCAGGGGACCCTCATTGTCGCACAATATAATTGAATCTCTTTTCCGTTCCATTTTCTCCCATTTTCATTTTACAGACCTCCTTACGCCTCCCAGCACCAACCCACATCCTCAATGTATGACCTCAGAACGCAACCCCTAAGCCTTCTCGATTTTAATTATCTCTAATTAGTAATTAAATATTCCAGGCAGTTGTAAAGAGCCATTTAAGACGGTATTAGTTGATAAGAAAATGTATTTTGGGGATTTCTGGAGTGTATAGAGAGCCGCCAAAACAAGCGTTTTCTGGCACTTTGAGCCAAACCAGTAAATTATAAAACTCTCCGAAATTTATAGTGTTTTATAGCGATTTTAACCGTAAGTACCTAAATGACTAATTGATTTTACAAGCATCTCTCCCCGAAGAGCTGTTTGGCTTGTTTGCAAATCATCAGGCACGTATCGCTGTGTTTTCTTAAATTTATATGACCTTTAGGATGCCGAGCTTCAAGCTGTTTTAACTCTTAAACGGAGCCATATCTAATAGCAGCACAATTTCAAACTAATCTTAGGAAAGTCGGAGTAATGGATCCACACTCCCAAGTGAAATTCCGCAATCATTCTCAAAACTCAAGGGAAAAGTTGGCTCCAAACGTTGTCATTTAACCTGTTCAGGAGGTAATTTAATATAATGACATTTCCGACCTTTTAAACGTTAAGCATAAGCCTAGAATGTTGATTTATCAACTGTAACTACAGTTGATTTGTCCTTTGAGCATTTTCTAAATGTTGAATTCTGTCTCCAATAGGTGATATGTATTGAGGATGAGTGCTGTCGGGGAAAACTCGTCTGATCCTGCCAGGTCAGAGGCTCAGAAGCGCAAGGAATGCCCATCGGACCTTCTGGGCCCAAGGTACGTCATCTAGATATGTAATGCAAACAATCATTCAAAAAAACGACCGTCATGTCCTCCAGCATATTTCAATAATTATATATGTTTTTATTGTTACTGTAGCTGTAATTGTGCAGACTGTCTTTAAGCTATTGCTGTTACGTCGTTTACAGTTTAGAGATCGATTCAAGATTACTACGATTCAACAATTTCACACAGTTGACACAAAAACACTCGAGTATATACACATTGGTGGAGCTCAGCCTGTGTGTTTCTATATAAAGCCTTGTTCCACTGAGTCAGGAAACACAGTCTATATAATTCATTCATAGGACAGAGCAATGCATGACCTCTTTATTAATAAAACTTTCCGTGCATGCATCAGAATAAACTGCTGAGGGGGCACAGCGGCAAACTGAAAATGCAACCTGCCGATGGTTCTGTAGTTTAAGCTGGAAGACGTTTTCAAGGTTATACACAATGACAAAAAATGTATTCTAATACATTTATTATATATACGCACATTATATATATATATAAGCACACGGTGGCTGACACAGAGCTAAGAGGGAGCCACGTTTTCTCATTCTCAGGTAATGAAAACCTAAAGCTTCATTATGTCAGGTCTTTATACATATCTGAAGACATAGTTATGGATATTATATTGCATTTATGTCAATGGATCCTCCGAAAATACACAGACAGCATCTTTAAAGTTATATTTTTTGCAGTTTTGGCCAGATCATAATCGGTGATGCAACTTTGTTACATAATTGGTTTGTTTGAGGCCAAACGTTGAATCTTCTCATTATGGTTTCTCTCCACAGTCCCAAACGCAGCACCGAGAAACGCAATCGAGAACATGAGAATAAATACATAGAGGAGCTGGCGGAGCTGATCTTCGCAAACTTCAATGACATTGACAACTTCAATGTCAAGCCTGACAAATGTGCAATCCTCAAGGAAACTGTGAAACAGATTAGACAAATTAAAGAGCAAGGTAAGCAAATGGAGTAAATTCTTGTATTAAACTTGCATTCCGTAATTATTCAGGAGAACTGGTTTATTAGTCATAACTAGTAATTGTTCAACCGAAACACACAGGTGACTAATGTGTCCTGACCTTTAAACATTAACAACAGCATTTTTCTTTTTATTTGACCACAGAAACCACATTTTACTATGATTACCATTTGTATTTACAAACTATGGATAGTGTGGTGAGACCAATTTATCAATTAATTCACTTGATAATAATTTCCTATTAGCTCAAACTTTCCATCCATAATGAGAGAAATTTATTTTTGTATATTTTCCTACATGAGCTAATGAAACAAAGAACCCAGTGTAGATTAATCAAATTAATTATTATGAAACTAATTGTGTTGTTGTTTCATTAAAGTACAATTAAATAAGCTTTATATAACATAATTACTTTGTTCACTTTCATATGATCATGGTGTTGCACTTTCAAGGCAGATGTAATTTAATCATAATCGTTGGCTTTCTAATTCTTTGATTTTGTAATCAGAACATAAAACATGAATACTGCGAGACTGTTTAGTGCAAATACTAGCACATTTTGTGATGTAAAATAGCTTTTCTAATAGCCATTTTTGTTATTGAAGGACTAGGACTTTTTATTTTTAGGTGGGTACAATGTGTAATTGAAAGAATAAGTCTGTGTCGTTTATACAGGATGAGTGTGGGTGTTAGATCACCACGCAGAGTCTCCATTGACTCTGACTTTCCTGTGATGGTGATTGTTTGTGATGTACCGAGTTCTGAGTTATGTAATGCTGAACAATGTGATGTAAACTAACAGAGCGACGGTCGCCGTCTGCCATGTCCTCCTCAACCCCTCCCTCTCCCCATTTCTGCTGCTCTCAGTTCCTCACGGCCGCAGCATCGCGCCCTCCTCTAACCGTGTTTGTACAGCCTCAGAAAATTAAAGTGGGCCTGTTTTGCTTGTAAACAAGGCCTCAAGTTTCGACTGAGGCTGTCAGTTCTACCCTTAATAAAATACAGGCTAACTGGAAGCATTTAAGACAGAAACTCCTCTTTGCTGAAAATTCCGGTTTATAATTCTGCCTTGCATTGTATTCAGACCTGTAGCAACAAATGGCTCTTTAAAGACATTTGAGTTCCTATAATTGAGTAGAATGAATGATTTTTAAAAGACATTTTTATTTAAAGGCAGACTTTAGTGCGTGCAGGCTAAAATATCCTTGATATGCTCTGGAATGAGTTCAAGCTCCACAACCTTTACAGAAGGAATTCCTTCACTGCTTATTTAACACACAGAGTGGAAAGTTCAGTGAGTATTATGCTCACACAATTTATTTTAACAGTATAATTAACCCTTGTTCGTTGCCAAGCTTCGGTAACAGCTGGCACTCCATTGAAATAACAATTTAAAATGAGATTTTTATATTGCGCTAAGAAAATGTGAGTCGTGCTTCTCTGTGATCCACTGGGTGGTTGCCAATGTGTTGCTAATTGGTTGCTCAAGCAATTGCACTGTAGTTTGTGTAGGGTGTTCCGGGTGGCTTCTAGAGTGTTACTATGGTGTTAAAGCCCACCCCAGGTCTCTATATTTGTGTCCTAGATATTAAAGCGATGATATTAATTGTAGCATTGGACAGTTTCCATCAAATTGGTTTTGAGTTTTAGTGAATTCAAACCATCTCTTCTGTACTAATTACACCAGATTACTTTGCTCGGTCGATTGGTGAACAAAGATGATGTGATGCTGAATCCTTACTTGAAGAGTCATCTAGCATCCACAGCCAGACTATGATTGGTCAAGAGCAGAGTCGTGGGTGTGGCTTTGATTTCTGATTGATAGGGCAGATCATAAAAAATCAAAGCCGGGATTCAGCATAAGATGAAACTTGTTGGCTTTTGTCTCTCCTCTTCTTGATGGGGATAAAGAAACAATTTGGGAGCCGTGTTAGAAGTAAGAGACAGAATAAATGATCACCATTCCTTTTGTGCAGCTGTGCTGGTTTTCCAGCCCCTGCTGGGTACCGCAAAGACCTGCTGACACACAACACGCTCGCATCCACCCATCATCAGTGCACGCATGCGTATCTGTGACACACACACATACACAAAAGCGCACAGGAAGAGGTCTGTTTAGAGCATCCCAGAATGGACTGAGGAGAGCCTGATGGATGGGCTTTTCTCTTTGCAATATGGCTACTCATCGTGCTGGCGCTGTGTGCGTCTCTATCGTGTTCCCCATAAGTCCCAATGCTACCACAGACTGCTGCCCTAATGGATGGGTATAGACAGGAAGTTAGATTAGCCTAGGGAATTGTAGGATTAAGGATGTTCCACTGGCGGCAGGAAACGTTTGTCTTTTCTTTATCACACTGCAAAGTAAACATAAGAGCTGTAGTCAAAAAAGCATACATACATACAAACAAGCCATGCAGTTTATTATGGCCGCTTCAGAAGATCCTTAAAGTAAGGGATAATGTACAGGCAGCCGGTTGTTATAGCAGAAATAAGCCCCGGCTCTGTTATCAGTGTATCAGACGGAAGGGGCTTATTTCTGCGATAACAACTGGCTGCTGGTACAATATCCCGCTTATTACACGGCTACTTGCCACATGAGAAAAAAACAGACATGCGAATTTGAAATATTTTATTTGCTTATTTTTACCGAATGCAGACCTTCCGTGATCCAATCAGAATCAAGCATTTCAACAAGATGTGTAATAAGCTGCCATAACGCACGCAGTTTCTACCAATCTCATATTAATTTTGAATACCTACAGAGTAGTATTGCATACTTTAGTTTCAAACGATCTGCAAATCCAGTGTTATGTCCATTGTTTATAGAACATTCCATCAGTGAAATGCCTTGAATAAAAAGACACACCAAAACTTCACTATCGCAAGAGTAACGAGCTCCAGGCCAACAGCGCAGCCAATCTTGATGCAGCGCAGGCAATAAAAATGTCCTGCGTCCAACCCGTTTTTTACAAGTTCACCATGTTAAGTATGAGAAGCCAACACGTTTAACAGTGTAACAGAATGTATGAAACACCGTTGGATGTCCCCTTGACAGGGGTGGTTCACCCGAAAATGCAAATTCTGTCATCGGTTACTCATCCTCTTGTTGTTTCAAACCTGTATGATTTAATTTCTTCTGCAAAAACAAAAGAAGATATTTTGAAGAATATTGGTTTTCAAACAACGGCAGTACTCATTGATTTGCATTGGTTTTGTGTCCATACAATAGATATGTATGAGTTCTGCCAATTTTCGGTTACCAATAATCTTTTAATATATCACTTTTGTTCTGCTTAAAGAAAGAAAGTCACACAGGTTTCAAAGGACAAGAGGGTGAGAAAATTATGATTTTGGGGTGAACTATTCCTTTAATTCTTTATTATGTCCTTCTGTAGTTCTTTATTTGAAGTGTAAACTGTTTCACAGCATTGTTTAGTGTTTTGGTAAATCTTACAAATCCTGTCAGGAACGGGAACATATCCATGTTAAATTTCACTCCAAAATGAAAAGAAAATAAATATGTACTCCCCCTCATGTCACTCTCACAGCTAAAAGAGACCACAGCTGTTAAGCACCAAAATAGCTAGATAAATGTTTTGTCGGACAGATATTGAGGAAGAGTAAATGAAAAGTGGCTTTTTATTTATGGATAAGCAACCGCTTTAAGAGTTTTTGAGTTTTTATGACACGTTTCATATTTTCCCTCAAACCATTTGTTGTTGCTAATATGCAAATTAGCAACAGTTATGTGTCATAAGGGATGTTCTAGGAGTGATATATTGAATTGTTTCTACATCATGGTAATGTTTGTTACTTCATTTTGAACAGGTGCATATTAAAATGTAAAAAACTTCTCACTGATCTTGACTGCTTTGTTTTGGAGTCTTCGGAAGACAAGTTGTTTACAGATCATGTCACTTTGTTGAGCAGAATGATGTCCTCCATCCTTTATATAATGGTTTGTTTAGTGAGTGAGTGAATGTGTAGAGACTGTTCCATTCATGTCCGGACCGATGGCTGCATGGCTGCTGTGTGAAGCGTCACATGCAACCGTTTAGCCTGATAGCTTCTGCCTCGCCCATTGCTAAGGTCTCTGCACGCACCACAACAACACATATCAAGCGTGCCGCAGTCTGAAATAGTAAAAGCTGTTGAAAAGGTGTGTTTATTATTAAATTAAGTGCCTTACTAAGCAGAGAATCAAGTTTAGCCGTTCAAAAAAACATTGTGTTCGCACTGCTACACTGGACTACGCGTGAAAATGTGATTTGAAAAGAAAAACTTTGTGTCTGTTGGATCTAATGGGGGGTTTCAAGGTTCCTGTCATTGAAATGTTAATTATTTTAGCCCAAAATTAATGGCCTAAATTTTAGCCAATATTAAATGGACCACCTTAGTCACTCACACACTTGGTTTATGTTAATGTTAGCATAATTGTTCTGGATGGTTTAAGTTCTCAAATGGACTGCCTCGCTCACTCGTTTAACCTCACTGTTTTTCTGTGTGTCTCTCTGCAGAAAAAGCTGCTGCAGCCAATGAGGATGAAGTGCAGAAGGCTGATGTGTCATCGACAGGCCAAAGTGTTATTGACAAAGATGCCCTTGGACCAATGATGCTGGAGGTGGGTCTCTCAGCTGTGTGTTTACTGAGTTACAGGCAGACACTCTTTGGGAAGAAGCATGCAGCATTTATGAGGAATATCATTTAGCACCCAGGAGTTGACCAATTTGAATGCAAGAAAAGTTGCTTTATAATTATAAAGCAAGAAAAGTTGCTTTATAATTCGGGGAAGAGTCTTTGGTCACTTTCAGTTTGAAGTTCCCTTCCCTAAATTACTCCATCCGGTTGCTAACCTGAGAGAACATGTAAGACTTGAGAAAATCTGCATTCTTGAATGACCACTAGATGATTTGGAATTGAATTGTTTAAAATTTGATTGATGTTTACAAACTTGAAAAATTTAAAACTTAACAATTGAAGAAGTCCGGTATAATATTCAAAATAGGCGCTTGAGATTTTCAATTACTACTACTTACACTTTTACAAGTGTCTACCTCCCCACAGTCTTATGTTGTCAAAAAACAACCTTTTGTCACTGATACCAACTATAATGAAATTTTATGGTCTATATAAATATTAACAATTATAACCATCCATGTGGAATTAAAGTATCTCTCAACTAAATAATAACAAAGTTATTATTATTATTTAGTCAATTAAGCTGTCAGTGATAAAGAATAAATTAAGATCCTTAAGTGGTTTTCTTTTTCTGTCCATGTTGCTTCTGGATTTATATTAGTGAATAATAGATAGCAGCAGGTGTATTGACTAAATTTACAATTCATTTGCGAGGCCTAATGTTCGAATCTGACGTTTGACAAATCATTTTATTCCTGTCTGTATTCACATGACATGAGAAATAACCAATTGCTGTTTAAAAGCAGCTACCTTTCAAACAACACACAAATATTATTTATTAAATATATTTATTAAAATACTTGCAGTGTAATTCGCTTTGGATAAAAGCGTCTGTCAAATGCATAAATGTAAAAATAAAATGAGTCTTGAGTCATTAGTACCGTAAATCTTAAAAAAGGCAGGCATTATTGCATTTGAAATATTACTTTTTTGGGGTTCTCTAACTATTGACTTCGTACTGAAGTATTGGTACTTTTAATGTCTTTAATATTAACCATTCCCTTCCATCTTTGTGACAGTTTGCCATCTAACTTGCTGTGAATAGTTTTCATTGCAAAAAAACTAGTTTCTGTAAATAGGGTCGACTATTAAATAGGACTCTCCAGTGCGAACGCAGAGTCTGCTGTTGCCCGAGCAGGCAGGACGCCCAGATTTGAAAGAGTCCGCCCATTCAGTCCCCTAGTCTTCCTCACACCCACTTCTCTCTCTCCTCTTTGGGGTATTTATAGCTTCTGTGGTCGGCCGTCACTGAATCAACACGATGCGGAGGCCAAATATAGCCGCTTTGCTTGCGCGCTTGATCTCCCGTCTGTTTGAAACGGCCGAAGGAGTGAACGGTTCGCACCCACACGCTATAATGCACCTAATTAAAAACCACTTGTGACAAAGGACCAGGGAAGGAAACTCGCCCAACTGCCCTTTTCCACCCGACGCCCATAAAAGCTCTCACAGTGTCGCCCGGGCGCACATGCTCACAAACAATCGAGTGCACAGACAGACTCTATGGAAAGCTTTTTGCAGTCCTGTGCATCCCC
Organism: Triplophysa tibetana; assembly: GCA_008369825.1. NCBI lineage: Eukaryota > Metazoa > Chordata > Actinopteri > Cypriniformes > Nemacheilidae > Triplophysa > Triplophysa tibetana. The sequence goes on along the minus strand of CM017914.1, from coordinate 8,138,966 downwards.
CCTGCCCCGTGAAAAACGTCATTGTTTCGTAGTGCAAGCTAAAGTCTGAGCGGCATATAGGATCTGCTAAAGCAGCTTTGTCATTTCCGAAGCATTATGTGGTAACTTTGTGAGTCTGCCTTTATCGACCCGGCCATTTTCAGTTTCTGCACCTTGGTCCGTGACTCTGAGTTTGCAGACCAACCCAGCCTTCCCTTTCTATAGGAAGTTACGCAACCTCCCAAGCTGGGACAGTCGCAGCAGAGCGCTGTAAAGCCAGGCCCACCCAGCCCCATTCTTGTCGGAATACACATACATCAGCACATTTACAGAGTTGCATAAGTTTGGCTAAATAAAGGTGGATTTGGCATTCCCGCATGTTTACTTTGCGATGTTTGCTGAATGTGCCCACCAGATGGCCACATCTAGAGCAATGCACAAACAGGGTCTCTCTCTCTCGCTCACTCATTAATTTCCAGCAACTTTCTAGAGCATGTGCGTTTGTACCATGCTGTTCTTGAGCGTTTTTTTGACTGAGAGTTTGTGATATAATCCTCTCCGTTAGGAAGAGGCGCCGTGTTTGTTTTGCTGATAAAACGATTTAAAGCTCATTACGCTTCGCCACAGATTAAGGAATGATTTCAGAGCTGCTGCTTCACATTCTAAAGCAAACGACAGCTTTTATAGAGATCGCTGGAGGCCCTCAGGGGCCCGACTGCATTCAGACCTTATTGACACCATCTTGATAGGTAATGCTTGACTCAAGGCTGTGTTCTTTCAATTAGGACTCGTCAATATCGTTCCTGTCAAGCTATCAAGCGCTGAGATTATTTGCTGAGCTCTTTTTTAAGCAACGTAGTGTAAGCAGACAAGAATATTCCTGTTGCTGCACTCGGCGAGTCCAGAATTCGCATCCAATGGGAGTAAAACTGGCTTTGAGGAAATGAAATGGACATAATGTCTTTTTTGCTTTGTAAGAAACTGCACCACAGTCTGAGTCGAAGTCTAGGAATGAGCTGTCTGATCCTTGTGATTTAATTAACATGCACAATTTAATTTCAACCGTCTTGTATATTAATTGTTTAGGACTTTCACGCCTGTTACAGCAACACATACGTGAATAAATTCCTCACATTAAAGGGATAAATCGCCCAAAAATATAAAGTCTGTCATCGTTTACCCAAGTTGTTCCAAACCTATATACATTTTTTTGTTATGTATAATACAAAAAAGATGTTTGAAAGAATGTTAGAAACAAAACCATTGTTAACCATCGTTGATTTGTTTTTCTACTATAGTTGTCAACAGTGCCCCAGAAATGTTTGGTTACATACATTCTTCCAAACATCTTTTTTTGTGTTCAGCAGAACAACAAAATATAAACGTTTGAAACAACTTAAGAGCGAGTAAATGATGACAGAGTTTTCATTTTTGGGTGTATTATGCCTTTAAGATACCAATAAAAGACACAATAGTGTCTGGTGCGGTTTCATAATGCTTCTGACTACTCTACTCTACTCTGACTTCTGGTATAAATAAATCCATTGGCATAAGGATGACATTTTTGTAATATTATATATTCATAATAATAAATAATGCATTTTTTCTTAAAGATTAAAAGACTTTCCCCCTATTTCTTGTTACATATTACAACAGATCGACAAGTGCATTCTTCTTTTGTGTTCTCTTGAATAGAAAAAGTAGGTTTGAAACGATGTTAAGATTCAGTAAATGAAGACCGAATTCAAAATGAATATATGTATTGTGTATTTATATGTATCTGGATGTGATGTGTTCCTGTTTCTTTTAACAGCTCAAGATCTCGCTGCAATTAAACAATCACGCGTCGTGAACTACGTGTAATTAAACATATGAAACTTAAGACTCCGCTTTACGCCTCAGCGCATCAAATGCTCAACATATGCGACACAAGGATGCACTCGCGCTCTGATGGAGCCGTAGCCTGTAATCTGCATCTAAAATGAGCAAAACCAACTGCTCTTATAACCCGCCTGGTTACCTACTAGTATTGTTCAGACTTTGTAACCAAGCCTGTTACAATAACCTACTATCTGTCACTTGTATGATTTTCATTCAGCTAATTACATCATTTTGGTTAACCTGAATTGAGAAGCACTCACTTTTAGGTCATTGCGTCCAGCCCGTTGTTGATCAAACCTCTCGATTAATCATAAGGCCACCGATTTAGATGCTCGCTCATGTCATAATCCCCTTGACTTCACTCGATCTCTTGTTTAGAGTTCACAAGGTCTCCTGTCTTCTGGCCATCCATTTTTATTTTGTTTCTGCTTGTTATCGCATCTTCCCTGCCGAACGGTTAAGCTTTTAGATGGAGCGCTCTGTGCCAGGATGTGTACACTGGCTCTTATGTCCGCATGTCCTCTTCATTTAATATTATTTGCTGAGCATCTGTGCTTGCAGTGCTAATGTTTGGCTGTGTTTTTCTCCCTTAAATCTCCTCTAGGCCTTAGACGGGTTTTTCTTTGTTGTGAACATGGAGGGGAACATCGTGTTTGTGTCAGAGAATGTGACGCAGTACCTGAGGTATAATCAGGAGGAGCTGATGAACACCAGTGTGTACAGTATCCTGCATGTGGGAGACCACAACGAATTCATCAAAAACCTCCTGCCCAAGTCACATGGTGAGATGAGCTTTCGCTTTCTTTTCTACTTCCTTCTTTTCACTCTTTTTTTTGCTTTTTCTTTACGCTCCTTTTACTTTTTCTTTCACTCTTTCTTACTTTCAAGATGGAGTTAAACACGTTGTTCCTGCCAATCTCATATTAATCTTGAGTACCTGTACAGTAGTATTGCATATCTTCGAAGAGTATTTAGTTTGATCTCATATAAAAGAGAGATACTGCTGTACAATTATTTCCGGAAAAACATGAGCACCTGGAGGGAGGCAAGAGGGATGGAACTATAGCACGAACACACAAGAACATTACATCATCGCATTAACCCCTTTGTGTTTTTTACATGATCCACATAACGTTACGGGCCAATTACCAACAAAACACAGACAAATGACATGGTTTCGCTTAATGCATGCAGTTCATGTCCGCCATCTTTGAGCACTGGGACCGCGCCATCTATCAGTTTCAACTGATCTCGAAATGCATCGTTATATCCACCGTTTATATAACATCCATCGCTGAAATGCCGTGAAAAAAAAACGGCTGACTTCTCTCACAATCACAAGAGTGACGTGCTGCAGGTTCAGGCCCACAGCGCAGACAATCTTGATGGTAGGTCTTATTATCACTTGTGATGTCTTTCGTCTTGCCGAGCTGTTCCGGGAGCATTACCCAATTAAAGGAATACGGTCCCTGTTACGATACAGGGATCCAGACTCATAAAAAACTTTCCGAAACAAGTTTGAGTGCTGTGGGTTTGTGTCAAGCACTGATATACTACGTCATGCGTCCAACTCATTTTTGAACAAGTTCAACATGTTAAGCATGAGAGGCCAACACGTTTAACAGTGTCAAGAAGTCAGAATGCATGAAACCGCGTTAAATCCCCCCTTTCACTCTTTCTTTCGTTCATTATTTCATTTGTGTCTTTCTTCCGCACTTTCTTTTACTTTTTCTTTATTAATTTCTTTTTTCTTTCTTACTTACTTTTACTTTTTCTTTGTTCTTTCTTTCTTGTGCTCTTTCTTTCTTTATTTCTCTTTCTTTCTTTCGCTGTTTCTAACTTTCATTCTTTCTTTTGTTTATTATTTTGTTTGTTCTTCCTTTCTATCATTCTTTTTCTTCCACTCTTTCTTTCTTTCTTTCGCTCCTTCTTTCTTTTGCTCTTTCTTTCTTTGGCTCTTTCTTTTGTTTATTTTTTTGTTTGTTCTTCCTTGTTTCACTCTTTCGTTCTTTCGCTCTTCCTTTCTTTTGCTCTTTCTTTTTTACACTCTTTCTTACTTTCGCTCTTTCTTACTTTCACTCTTTCTTTCGTTTATTATTTCGTTTGTTCTTCCTTTTCTTTCATTCCTTTTTTCTTTCATTCTTTCTTCCATTTGCTCTTAACTTTCGTTCATTAATCAATTTGTTCTTTTCTTTCTTTTCTTCCGTTACTTGTTTAATGAGAGCTGTGATGCAGTGAAACTTTACCTGTAAATGTCAATTCTCCTTTCCAATTTTCATTTTTCCTTGAAAATCAATGACTTCCTCTCCCTTTGCTGTTGCGATGTGGAAAGCACTTTTTTCAGTAAGGAAATACTGTGGGATTCTGATTAAAATGAATGACAGCTATTTATGTGTTTTCACCTCCTTCCAACAGTAAACGGGGGGCAGTGGTCCAACGAGAATCCCAGGCGTAACAGCCACACCTTTAACTGCCGCATGTTGGTGAACCCTCACAGCGAGGCTGAGGAGACGCAGGATCACGAGGTGCAGCAGAAATATGAGACCATGCAGTGTTTCGCTGTGTCTGAACCAAAGTCCATCAAAGAGGAGGGAGAGGGTGAGCCAAGCTTACTTAAAACACATTTAAGACATATGAACTTGACATATGAACTACATTTACACTTTTATCCACACCCTTTTTTTAAAGTGACCTACAGTGCATTTAAGGTTTACTTAGGTTCGATTTAAAATAAAAATCATTACCTTTTTGATTGCAGCGCAATGCTCTTGTCTCAATATCGCATCGCATGACATTCAAGTTTATTTTAGAAATGTACCATTTATCACATGCATCAATATTACCTGAGAAATAGCTGTGCATCCATACAAGTGAACCACCACTGCGTTAATTTTTTAGTGCCTCTTAAAACAAGTTGAAACAACACTAAGCATTGACAGTTGTTCCTGACATTAGTGAGAGAATCGAGTGTTCCAGTTACTAAAACTTAGTCTGGGATGCATTCGCTCTTTCTGCTTCTACTCTTCCACCTAACGGAGTCACTCAGAGTTCAGGGTGCATTTGAGACCCACTTCTCCACTGGATCGTTTTGGCTTTGCTTTCGGCCCTGGCTTGGGTTTAGGTGTGTGTAACAGTAAGCATGAGGGAACGAGAGATGTTTATGTGTTTAATGTTGTTCCTCCTCACTTTTCTCACACTTACGCTCTCTCCCTCTGTCTTTCTCTCTCTTTCTCTCACACACACACACAATGTTTAATTCTCGGTACTGTTGGTGTGTTGAGTGATAGAGTCTCTTTTTATGGCCTGTTTGCTGTGTGCCAGCTGCTTTTCAGCCAGATAGTTCAGCCTGGCACAGAGGAGCGAAAGAGAGGACAGGAGCAGGAATGTGTATGAGGAGAAGAGTATGGTCTGTGTGTGTGTGTGTGTGTGTGTGTGAGCGAGAGAGAGAAAGACAGAGTTTATTACAGAGTAAAGCTTCATACAGTTCCAACTTGAGACCACCCAAGGGACTCTTCAAAAGCTGCTTTTGTACATTCAAACCCGTTAAACATAGTTTTTTTATAATAGTAAAAGTGGAGTAACCATTTTTATGTAGTACCTTTACATTAGTATTTATGCATTTGGCAGACACTTTTATCCAAACCCATTAATGTTACTGTTAGTTTAACTACAGATTTCAGAAAGACGGTGGTTAGTTTTGCAAACCAAATTTGTGGTGACTACGCTTTTATAACAGATAAAGCAAAAAATATTGTTGCTATATTTAAACCACAGTTCATTTTGTAAGAGAAGGCCCGTTCTCACCAGCTGATGCAAACTTGAATATTCAAAGATTTTCCCCACAGAGAACCATTTCTAAATGTGTCTTTCTCTGAAACCCAAACATTTTGTATAATATCCTAAATCGTGCAGTTGGAGAAGAGAATCCAAGCAATTGGACTTATAAAACTGGAAAGAGATTTGACTTGCCTTGGCTAACAACCACTCGAAACACCTTAGCAACTACATGGCAATCGGCACCCACATTTTTAAATCTTCAAAAACTTGAACTGTTGACTTGGAATACACACAGGTCTCGACTACACTGTAATATCAAGTGTTACTCCGTCAATTAGATCTGGTGTCTGTCTGCTCCTTTGTTTTATTATATCTGATCATCTATGTGTGAGATATGATGCGTCATATTGGTGGAGGTTGTAGTGCTCATGTACGATCTTTTGGTGGGTGGAGGAGGGATGACTTCTCTAACTCGGTCTCCATGGGAGCAGCACAGCAGGGTCAGCCTCCACAATGACACACAACCAAAAGGTCACATTCCATCATATCACCCCACGCATCCTCTCTGCTCCGCCCCCTCAACACACACAAACAGAACAAATGCCTCATCATTCATACGTGTACCTAATAATCTGTCTCCATCCGATTATGTTAAGGGCTGGGCGATACATCATGCATTCGCAATGCATTTGCAATGATTTTGCTGTTCGCCCATTAAGGTTTATAAAGAGTGTATCATCGTGCATTGCATCTCAACTTTTAGTAAACAGGATTAGAGGTAGTACATATCATTTTTGTAAAATGATTCGGAATTCTGATTCATAAACTTGGTTGTGTCATTGCTTAAACTGTTCACATGCATTTTCATGTGACATTTGTTGTGTATTTGAATGTTTTCTTTGGTTAATATTGCTGTTTAATACTATGTATTGTTAATGTTACAGTAACTCATGTTTTCATTAGTTCAGTATGAATATTAATCAATTTCAATAAAAAAGCTTAACTGTGTGTTCTCATTCTCTCTGACTGTAGATTTCCAGTCGTGTCTGATCTGCGTCGCACGGAGAGTACCCATGAAAGAGAGACCCATGCTCCCTACGCAAGAGAGCTTCACCACCCGCCAAGACCTCCAAGGTAACCATGCCAACGCCGCCCCTCTCCGCATACTCTTCAAAGAGCGTTTACATCACAGTTAGTGTTATCTGAATGCTCAGCCCCTCATTTAAAATAACAGAGACTTAAAGCCCAAAGGACTGCTTTAGATGACATGTACTGGCTTTTACAGTTTAACCTTTTAATAGGTTTTGTCACACTTTTATTCAATGAGGGGGGTGAAGCACGAGTCATTACGCAGTAAGATTTCGCAACTGGGATATTTATAGCGCCATAATAAAAACCAGGAAGAGATAAAAAATCTGTAATTTCTTGCAATTGTGCCAAAAGAAAATCCTTCGCACAAATGTGATGTTTGGGCAGCGTTGTGTTATTGTAATGATGGTTCTTCAGGTGATGTGTTTCACATGATCACATATTAATATCAAGCAGTTTTTTGTCCTACCAGCCACACCTGTTTTCACGTTCTTATGTAGCCAGTTAATGGAAACCCCCCAGTTTTCTCTTTATTGTTATTCAGGTTCTTTGAAACTGAGATGGGTCAGACATGGTTTAAGATGTTTTTGTTACAGTTCTTGCTAGGCTGTATTGATACTGCCCAAACTTCTGCATGTAACATGTATTGTGACAGAAACACCAAGCTACATTTCTTTGGGTGTGTTTGTAGGTAAGATCACCTCACTGGACACCAGCCTGTTACGAGCGTCTATGAAACCAGGCTGGGAAGATTTGGTGAGAAGATGCATTCAGCGCTTTCACCTCCAGAATGATGGAGACATGTCTTTCGCCAAACGCCATCAGCAAGAAGGTACCGTCCAACTGTCCGGTTTATATACTTATGAGACAGTAGTATTCATTATTTGCTTTCACATATTGACCTTTTTTTAATATGCTTGGAAATCGTTTCTGTTGGTTAAGGCAGTTATGTAGTGGTCCCAAAACTGTCAAATGAAATGATTAATTGCATCCGTATAAAAGTTTGTGTTTACTTAATATTTGTCTTTGTATTTTAAATGTGTATTTATAAACACCAAAGCAAACACATACAGGTATATATATTTAGAAAATATTAAGAGGTCTTTATTGTATTTTTACCAATAATTTTAATTATTTCTTCAAGATTTACTAATTTTCAAAAGCTTTCTTAAATATATGCATGTAATGTATTTGCAGATTAACTTTGTATTTATAAAAACAAACAGAGTAAACAGACATATATCATGTAGTCACAAACTTTTATTTTGAATTAATCCTGATTCTCTGTCAAAGTGCATCATAATTTTTGAATAGGCTGACAATATTCCTGTTTATTATGTCGTGAATATTAATCAAACTATTTTAACAAGAAAAAGAAAAAACTTTGTAATTCTTCTTGTTGTATTCTTGTTGATTTATCGACTCTTTTCTTGATAAGTATATAATCTTTAAATAATGCGTATTTGAGAATTGAGAAATATTTGGAAGTTACATGCCTCTGTTTGAATTGATATTAATATTTAACTCTATAAAAGTTGCATTTTTGTGTTTTATATCGTATGAGTTTTTGTAGTATCTAAATTTGCATTCAGTGTAGTAAAATTATTTTTACATATCTGAAATAAGGTTAACATCACACCTGTAGTTACAATATGAAGAAAACACTGAAGGCTATAGTATATTTCATGCAGAGTCAGTCCTGCAGTAGTACTGAATTGTTTTGGCCATTGACTTTAAGGGATAGTTCACTCAAAAAAGAGGACAGACTTTCCTTCTTAAGCGGAACACAAAATAACATATTTTGAAAAATGTTGGTAACCAAACCACGGCAGTACCCATTGTCTCTATAACAGATGTGAAAGGGTACCGCCGTTGTTCGGTTATATATTCTTTCATGTTTTGCAGAAGAAAGTTGTACATGTTTGAAATGACAAGATGTGATGATAGAAGTTTCATTTCTGGGAAAACTATCTCTTTAAACGTGGCAAAGAAAGGTCAAATGGAAAACTTGTGGATTTGTGTGTGTTTTGTAGTGCTAAGGCACGGGCAGGCATTCAGTCCCATCTACCGGTTTTCCCTGTCCGACGGGACCATTGTCTCCGCTCACACCAAGAGCAAACTGGTTCGCTCATCTGGCACCAACGAGCCGCAGTTCTACATGTCCCTGCACATCTTACAGAGGTACCCGCTTCCCCACCGCACAATCTACTCACGTCTGCTGTATCTTATTCTGTTTTTAACACAAATGTTTCTTTGCGTGGGTGTGTGTGAACTACCTGGTTAAGTGTCGTCATTTCTAACCCTCACACTGCTTCCTGTGCGATTTGCCTCAGTGTGTGTGAGCAGTACGGACGTGTTCTAGTTCTGACAAGCCCAGATAATGACCGCACGCTGAAGTCTCACCGTCATGTGAGAACATTCAACCGTGTTTTCCCAGAGGCCGACGCTAGTCTCCAAACATTCCAGTGCAACCAAGAATAACACAACTCCCTCAAGTCTCAGCTACACATTGGCAAATTTCGCTTCGCCCCTGATGTCTTGTTTTTATCACTGATCAAATTGAGAACGATTTGTTTTGAGGAAACCTTTCCTAAAATAAAAGTCCTGACGTTTTAAGCGATATTCTGCACTATTTGTTCACAAATTGAATTGTAAGGGGGAAGCAACTTATATTGCAAACCATTTTTTGCTCAAAGCTATCGTATGTCAGACTGCTTGTATGATGCTTTTATGTTCATTTTGAAACTTGAAAAACACCAGTTCCCATGCGTTGCAATAGATGCACGCAACCACATCAAGTCGACACTATTGACCTACAGTTTTCCAAGTAAAGCCTAGATCCGCAGTTGTGAACAGTTTCACATGTTGGTTTCTAAAAGTATCTATCTCTCGAAGCATGCGAGGGAGGAACGCAGCCTTGGTTTCTTAGACAATAGCAGCAGTGTTAGGCTGGGGTGTCGAGCACAGATAAACATTAAACTCGCTGTGAGCTCACATCAGGGGGGCGGTTGTCTTAAAGCACAGCATCTCTCGCACAATAACACGCAGTATAGCCTTGCCATTGATTCATCCTGCACACTGAACAAAAGCATCACTATGCACTTATCAGCGAAAGGCCCTCCGAGAGAGTTTTGGTCCATAGTTTGTTGATAGCTTTACACCCCAAGTTAGTTTTTTTACGTTAGAGACTGATAAAAGAGCACAACGGCACACTTTCTCTTTCACGTGGCTTGTTTTCAAGGATGAGCGATACGGTTTGTCTTTGATAACAATTCCATCCTCTGTTTTAACTCTCTTTGTCGAAACATACTTCAGTTTATGAAGCCATTCATGAATTCCTCTTAAGCTTATTTGTTCTCGTTCTTTGTTCGGTGCTCTGGAAGAGCCGTTTGCTGATTAATTTAACAAATGACTGTGCTGGATTAATGTAATGAAGTATTTTCAATGGAATTTACTCCGCGTCACGTGGAAATAAATTTGATTTGCTTGAATCGCGATTAAACATCTTTGTCGATAACAGTGTGTCCCGACCTTGCGGGCCCTGACTAATATTTGTTGTTTTTTTATGCTTATTTTTGTCACTTTATTTTATCCACCAGTTTGAATTAAAACTAGATTTGTGTTATTTATTTTATGTTAACATGCTGACTGTAACACTAATGTGTATTGTATATTTATTTGCAGGGAGCAGCCTGTATGTGGTATGACTCCAGACCATGGAGCTAATCAGGCAATGGGCAAATCTATGAACCCCATGAGCTCTCCCAACACAGCTGGTTCCTCTGGCGCCCCCCAGGGGCAGGATTCAACCATCAGCAGTAACACATCCGCTTTCCCCTCCCCCGGTGGTCAGAAAGAGCCCGGTGCCATAGGCCCTTTGCAGGGTCACCGGTTCGGCTGTCCGGGCACCATGACCCATTCGACGACCATGCAGGCTGCTACCCCGCAGGGCAGTGGGTATCCACTGAAGTTGAGCAGCCCATCTCAGGGCAGTCCAGGCATGCTTTCTCCACGCCACCGAGCCAGTCCTGGAGTGGCAGGTTCTCCCCGATTGCCTCCTCTTCAGTTTTCCCCAGCGGGCAGCCTCCATTCGCCTGCTGGAATGTGCACTAGCAGTACAGGTGGGAACGGTGGGGCAGGTGGTAACCATGGTTACACAAGCAGCTCCCTAAACGCACTTCAGGCACTTAGCGAGTGCCATGGCGTTAACCTCGGCCCATCACTGGGATCGCCAGACAGGAAGTTAGGATCCCCGGCCACGGTGGGCGTCAATCCTCACCTGATGAACAAAATGGGCGCCTCCGATTCGTATGGAGAGCAGAACCAAACGGAACATGGCGGTTCAGGTCAGGACGACGGTATCGAACAGCCGAGAGACGAAAAAGGCAACATCAGCCAATTTAACCCAGACGGTGACCCACAAAACCGGCTACGCGACAACAAAGGCCACACTAAACTCCTACAGCTTCTCACTACTAAAACTGAGCCTATTGAGTCAACCTCACCGCCTCCGATGCCCGGCGGAGATCCAGGCTGTAAGGACCCCACCGGTGGTCTAGGGAACGGTGGCATGGGGCCTCAGAACGCGTCACACGCTACCACCCTCAAAGAGAAGCACAAGATACTACACAGGCTTCTCCAGAACAGTTCATCGCCCGTCGATCTGGCCAAACTCACGGCCGAGGCCACGGGGAAGGAGATGTGTCAGGATTCTGCCAGTGGGGCGGCCAACGTGGCAGAATTGCCTATTAAACAAGAACCTGTTAGCCCGAAAAAGAAAGACAATGCTTTGCTGCGCTACCTACTGGATAAAGACGACAACGCACTCAAGGAAAAAGGCATCAAGATGGAGCCGAACGAGATAAAGGTGGAGGGCAGTAAGATGCCCGTCATTAAAATTGAGAAGAACGATGGCGGGTACGAGCGGGGAGAGCAGGTGAGTGATGTAATTCACTTTTTTATATACAGCTTTAGAAGTTTAACTCAACTGGCAGCATCTGTTTGATACAAAACTTGTTATAGATTGAACAAGATTCATAAAGCAACATCAGTTTACTTAAAAACATTTGTTAAGACATCTTAATAGTAAATAAAACATCTCATGGAGTTTAGATTTTTTGTGGATCTTTCATTAATGTTTGGGTCAAATAGGCACTTGAGTAAAAACAGATCCTAGTATTTTAAGGGATACTTCACCCAAAAACTAAAATTCTGTCATAATTTACTCACCCAGACCAAATCTGTATAAATTTCTTCCTCCATCTTTGTTCTGAAGAACACAGAGATATATATTTAGGAGAATGCTTATAACCAAACAGATCTTGTCCCCCCCATTGACTCCCATAGTAGGAAAATGTACTTTATCATTTTTTTCTGTTGTTGAACACAAAAGAAGACATTGTCAAGAATGTAGGACAGCAAACTGTTGTGGGGCACTTTAGACCATCATTGTATTTTTTTACGATGGTAGTCAATGGAGGGCACAACCTGTCTGGTTATAAGCATTCTTCCAAATATCTTTCTCTGTGTTCATCAGAACAATTACATTTATACTGATTTGGAACTCGAAGGTGAGTAAAGGATGAACGAATTTTTGGGTGAAGTATCCTTTTAAGAGAGTCAAAAGATTTGAGCTTAGAGAAATCGCAGATTTCAAAGGATAGTGCGACACCTTCATAGTATTCGCACAATGACGTAACCAATAAGAATACAGACACATTCAAGCACACTTATCACCTGCTAGTGTTTGTTTCTGTACCCCGTGCGCCCCTCGTGCTCTGTTCTTTTTATTCGGTTTTATTTCGCCCCATTTGGGTGTGAAACTGGAGCAAACAACAGATTTATAAACCGGCCAATGAAGCCCCAGATCGAGGCAGTATGGTAACAGCGGGGATATAAATGACTCAACCAGCTGGAGAGAGAGAGAGAGAGCGCGCAACTTCTGCTCTCCCCCTCTCTCTTAGCTCTTCTGACACAGGATGTCGATTCTGTGGGAAACTGGCAGGACTTTCTCAGAAGCGCCTCTGTGACATTTGCAAAAAAACGTCTTGGTTGCACTCGTCGCATCTCATCTGGCACAGCGGTTGGCACATGCCCTGCAGAGATGGCAACGGGCACCAATCAGACCTGGCACAGAGGCGGTAAAATGAGAGAAATGTCTGGGCTCCGGCAAAAGAATAGAGAGATTATCATGTATATGTGTGTGTTTGTATTCACTGGGTCTCCCGGGTCTCTTTTAAAATCTGTTGATTGAGCCACAAATTGAGTCATAGTTGTCAAATCAAAGCAGCGGTCTATGGTAGCTGTTGCAGTTAGCATAATGATCACGCCGCCCCTCGGTTACCAGGAAAAGACCATGAGTTCTGCTGGAGAGGAACCTGTGACCTCACGGTCGCCACGACAGCACCATTGAGAACACAAAGTGCAGTTTACAGAGCAGGATGACCACAGCGGGACAGGAAGACTGATGCGGGAGATGCTCCGGCAGAAAAAACGAGCTTTGTGAGAATTAGGCGGGATGAAATGAGAAGAGTGTTGAGAGAGAGAGGCTGAGCTACAACCTTTAGTGTGTTGTTTACCTAGAAAACATTTTAAGTGAAATAGGCGTATGAAAGGTGTTTCAAACAGCTGGTGGCAAATTTACTAGTTGTATAGGACATTTAATTAAAGGCACTATTATTCCGTTCATGTTTTTCATAGATGAAGCGATTACAGAATGCATGGTATTAGTCCTCATAAAATTGAAACTGACCCTATTTACTTTTTAGTTGAAAGCTGCGGATATATCGTCCAATAATCCGCACGTCGATAAAAGCAGTTTACAAAAGCAATCGGACGATAGTTTAAAAACAGCCGATGATCAGGGCTGATACATCCTGTCAATCAAAAGATGAGCGCAATATGCAATGAATTTGTGCTCCGTGTAAAGAAAATGTTTGATGTTCAATATTAAAAGTCATTATGTGAATTAATACCACTCAGAAAGATTGGAAATATTAATTTAATCTTTAGTATCTGTATCGGGAGATATCAGTCTGAATAATCTGCTCTCGGTGGAGAAATTTTGTATCCATGCATCTATACGTTCTTCTATACATTACGAGGGTGTTGGTACACAAATTAATACACTTTTTTGGTTTTGTGTTTGTAATCATATATCTTAAAATCTACTTTCGCTTTGGTCTGGCAATCCTGATGTCAGTTTGGCGGCTTAGGCGGAACATCTGTTAACCTCCTTGTTTTCTATATGTTAACCCCTCCTATATGTAATCAATTTGCAGTGGTGAAAAACAAGCCACACCCCCTATTTGTCTCATTCAATATTCTGTTTATTCAGAAGTAGGTCACAACAGAGGAGTTGATCGCCATGTTTGAAATACCAGTGTATTCTGGTGTAGATTTTTTTTTGATTATTTATTTAAGCTAATGAAAAGATCCAGAAAGACCAAACTAACAGTGACCTTGCACCACTCGTGTGATGAGTGCCAGGGTGATGTGAGAGAAGCACAGCTGAGGATGAGGAGAAACAGAGATCTGTATTAAAGGTCATGATAGACAGAGCCGAGCTAAGGGATTCTTCAGCGACACTGCTCCAGTTTGTGACGCATGCTGACACATTTGCATTAATGCAGCCACAGGAATGATTTCATCGGTATCGTTCAATGCATAGGGTTATTTTAATGGTTTACATTTAATTCCTTTACTGACAGCATGGATTTAATAATGCAGCATTTTTATCAAGGGTGGTAGAAATGACCCAGATGCACATATCTTAGTCATCCGGGACCTGTATTTCCCAGTCTGCATCTCTAGAGCTCTAGTAAGCCGTCTACATTAACGTCATCTTAAGGCATTATTAGCACACTCACAAAGCGCTTTTAGGCCAAATTCAGCACAGCACAAATCCTGTTAAAGCAATCCCACAATGCATCGCAACAGGTTTAGAGAAGTCCCAAATCAGCCATTTCCATTTAGTTAAAATGCTTCCTTTGTTGGCAGCTCCCTATGTAGGCATCATGGTTTTAGAAACACTTCTGTACACTAAGGTGCATTTGTTGGTGGCCACACTGGTTTCTCTTCCTTAGAGTTTGCTACTATATATTTGCTTTCTATGCCCATCTGTGTGTTTGCATCTACACTCTGACGCTTGCAGTTTGTCTACGTGCTTGCGAAGGCACACGTGTGTCCCGGCAGCAGGAAGTGTTTGTCAGGATGTCACTCCAAACCCCTCACAGAGCTCTAATCGGCACCTTTACACCATTCCTCAGTAACACACACACAGTGCAGACAGCTGTCCCCACGCTGACATTGTCGCTTCATTGGTAGTTCTTCTATGTATCAATTAACCCCACAACCCCTCTTACCCTGCAGTCGTGCTCCTGTCCACACGGCTAACAACCCCCACCCCATCGACCCAGCTTTAAGCTATCTCATTTCCTCTTTGGACTAACGATTGTATTCTTAGCTTGTTTATGTGTTTAGCATTGACAACATTTCTATAGGTTTACTTGGATGTACTAAATCAGGAATTTTAAACAAATTCTGTCGAACAAGTTCTTTAACATAGTTAGCAAGTAAAGATTGCTATTGAAATATATGTGGGTAACTATAATATGAATACTATGTAAAGATCCGCTGTAATATTATAATGCTAGTGAGGATGGAGGTCTTTATATGACAATATTGCCATTCTGTATAATGGTGTAGTACTACTTATTTGTTTATTTTTACCATTTGTTTATTTTTTAGATCTTCTTTTAATGTTCTCGCAGTTTTTTGGACAGTATATTTTTTTATATATTTTAATAAAAAATACAAACATAAATTATTATTTGTTGTACAATTATTATCAACAATAAAATATGTTATGATACATGTTATTAGTAATGTGTGATCATATTTATAGATATTTTCATACCTCAGAACTGTTTAAGTAAACAACAATATAACATATAAAAAATTGAAACTAATATACAGAATAATTATTGTTATTATACTCATAATAATAATTACGATAAGTTTGGTACTCGCACTCTGTCTTTGTAAAGTGGAATCGATGCATCCCTAATGTTAATAATATTGTGTGATAAATAATATTTATAGATTACTTTTTCATACCTCAGGACTGTTGCAATGAAGAGGAAAAAACCTAAATGTATTTATGTTACAGATATATCAACCAATAATCGGTATCGGTTGATGAAAGCAATGTTTTACAGTACTAACCCTAGGCTATCGCACCAGTTTGATGTTCAATATTAATTGTCATTATATAAATTAATAACATTCAGAAAGTAAAGAAATATTAATTTTATCTTCAGAATCGGTTCGTCAGATATCACTCTGAATTATCGCTATCGGTGGAGAAAAAAATCTGTATCCGTGCATCTCTAATTAAAATATAAAAAAAATCTAAATAAATTATTTTAACTCAAAACGTATTTTTCCATCTCCCCCCATCCAAATGAATACGAGTAGTGTAGATTAGTGTAAAATATATATGTTTTACTGTAGGTCTTCCAGTAGCTGATGATGAGAAACGCAGGTCTCATAGATCACCACGCAGGGAGGTTTTCCACAATTGGCTTGACAAGGCGCTGACGTCAGCTCTCCCACCGAGTAGTGAGCAAGTGATCCGTGGAGGTGCAGCTAGGTGCAATAAGAATCCATGTTAATGCACAGGCACTTTCCGGTCTGAGCGAGCGAGCACAGAGAATACACAGGAGAGAGAGGGAGGGTGATAATTGGACAGAGGAACAGAAAAAGAGGCTAAAACAAGCGGCATGTGAGATGCACAAGGACGGCGAAATAATCCGCAGCAGGTTTTCTTTGACAAAAGGGCAGCCAGGGACAGGTGGTGCTCACACAAGTGTGTTTGTGTGCATGTGTGTATGTGTATGTATGAGATGAGATGTGGGAGCTACACAAGGAGACTGACCTCATTAAGTGGTCCCTCCTCTCCCGCTCACTTCCTGTTTGTGTGGCCCTTTTCCTCCAAGCTGCAGTTGCAAATCAATGGCAGGAGAGACATGGCTTCATTAGGCTTTGAAGATGCGAGTCAAGACAAACTTACCATCTATCTGCATGATCATGTACAGCATTTGAACTTTAACCCCTAGCGTAAACCACCTTCCACATCCCCCGTCTAAACGCACGCATGCATTAACCCGTGGCCACTTCTTCTCTTCCGATGTGTCATTTACATTAGGAACACGTCTCTCTCTGTTTTGATTTAATTAACAAAGAAAACGGATTTTGGATATTATTGTAATTTTCTTGATATATTTGACATTGAGATCTCGCTTTTTTATAAAGACTTCTGCTTGTAGAAGATTCTTAATGATTTATCTGTGGATTGCACTTCTATTGTGTCTCTATTGATATAGAGACGTCACATATGCTGCCCCCTTGTGGTGGAGTGAAGAAATTAAGCCACGTTTATCAAAAGTTCCAAATGCTGGCTTTCGTTAGGATTTGCGTTTTAAGATAAATGTTTACATGCTGAACTCTAGCAAGCGTGTTGATAAAGCTTTTATTTGCTGTAATTTTATTGAACGGTTGCTTATTTACTTCAACTCAAAATCATGCAACTTTGTTTATGCCATGAAGGTGTTTATCTGCAATGCAGTGCAGCAGGAAACTTTCTTTACTGTCTGTTCTGGTCTGATCTGTCAGACAAAGTCCATCTCAGCCTGTTGAGATAAAGATGTGATGCATCAGGGCAGATATTTTATTGCATATGTACTTTAAGGGGACGGTGCACTTAAAGCCAAGCGTGCATTTTGATTTCTAGAGTAATAAATATGTTTAAATGCATATGAAGGAGATGAAAGCATTTCTAATAAAATCAAGTCGGTGTTTAAAATCAAGCTGCACGCCGAACCATGTGATGTGTGCGTGAGCATTTAGAAGATCTTACTCTGATAAAGAAGTAATCTTAAGATTTAATGATGGTAACCATGGAATGTTAAACGGAGAAGTGATCTCCTAGCCTCCTTTAACTCAATGTGAAATGTGTCCTAGATTCCTGCCGGCGTTGTGCGTGTCTACATGCAGAGAGAGAGAGATAGAAAGATAGAGAGAGAGGAGGGTGTGTTTCGGCAGACATATATTTGTTCCCCTTCTGAAGTGTAAACCTACAAGACTTTCATTGACACTCATTAATATTTCGTTCTGATTTGTGGAAATGAATGCTCCGTTAAAAAACACAATATTCATTATTTCTTTAATTTAGTTTTTGCAAAGCACAAGCAAAAAAGTGTAAATATTTGAAAAACTCAAGTTTTGAGTGTATATTTGTAAAATGCATAATGCAAAATTATTCATTTGGACAGCAAAAACATGGAGTATATCTATGAAGACATTCTTGGCGCTTATAAATAAATCTTGCAGTAAAAGGAATCTGACCTTGACGGATTCTTTGATTTATCTTGTTACATTGCAGACGGCTGACAGGCGCTTCATTATTTCAACAAATATCCCTATATTTATAAATAGCTGAATTAAATGCTTTCCTTGTGTGTGTTTGTGTGTAGTCTAGTGAATTGGATGATATCCTGGATGATCTACAGAACAGTCAGCCAGGACTGTTCTCTGAGCCTCGGCCTGTGTCTCTGCCTGCTGCCGTGGATAAGCAGTCAATCATCAACGACATCCTGCAGATGACTGGAGAGGGCGGAGCCAGCATGGGCACCCAGCAACAGAGAGCACTACAGGCCATGGGCCAACCGAGTGAGTAGCCCAGGATGCAATAACACATACTCGGAAAAATGACACGGGCTGTGTTCAGAATAGCACACTACTGTTACTTTTGTTGCGGCACATGGAAATAATCTGATTCCCCGTTTCATTTGCCAAAATGTGCAGGTTTGAACCGAGCATACAGTATGCAATCCAACAATGCACTGCACCTGACCTTTCGTTTTTTCTATGACAAATAACATCAGCCACATCTTTGAAGATTTCTTTGAACGTGGTTTAAGATGTTTTTTTGTACACCAATCACTAACTGAAACTTTACAAACGGGATTTTTACAAAGGGAGATTTTAATGTTGTTTACATGTCTGTGTGGTGGTTTTAATACGCGTTAATATAAACCATGTGCAAATTCATCATTTTACACCATTGCAGAGTATTTTTTCTATTAAATTGCTATTTACCAGTTTGAAAAATGCAGTTTGATACAGCCTATGTTTACGACATCATAACCCTGTAACCAGTCACGTTAACAGATCTGAGCCATAGATATGTAAGGATGGACCGTAGACTTGGCACTGAAATGATCGCTGCTGTTTCAGCTCTACTTCTGCAACATGAGCACACCCTGCTCACACGTCGAATGAGGCATCTATGTACCTATAACCAATGGTCCAAGCTCACGCGATTAAATGGAGGCGGGGTCTAAGTTCTGTGTTAACTTAATGAATCAAGTGTGTAGAATTAAATTCAAGTAATTTAAAGGCATGAAGAAATCATTATCACAGGAAAACTTTTAGATGTGCTGTTTTAATGCTTAAAGATTAGGAATGTAATCAATTTCATGGTATCGCAATAGCAAAATGGTCTTCATATTTTTGTGGTCACATGACTTTATGAAATGATAGGTCTTCCAGGGCTTAAACAGAGAATGTTGAACAATATAGTAGATATTACCTCTGTCAAGGTGTAGCTGGTGCAGTTTTTTTGTTACCGCAAACATTACATCAAGGTATCACAGTACCGTGAGATTGTGTTATCGTTACGCCATTATTAAATATTCGTTTAAAGCGATACAATTATTGAATGCAGTGGGACTTCACATGTGATCAGGTCAAATGTGATCATGTGACAAAAAATTGCACCTTACTGTCTAAAACATTAATTTTGTATAATGGATACTGTTTCTGAACGACTCTTTCATCTTTAGTCCATGAGAGGGAAAGATAAATTGTTTCAAAAATATGCAAGTACAGTAATAACTGTGAAGGGATAGTTCAACCCCCCCAAAAAAATCTGTCATAATTTATTCACCTGCAGGTCTTTCAGAACCTCTGTTGAACCAAAAGAAGATATTTTGACAAATGTCTATGTGGTTTTGTGTCTGTACAATCAAAGGTCCCTGGCGGTCAGTGTTGTTTGGTTACCAACATTCTTCAAAATATCTTCTTTTGTTCTGCAGAGGAAAATTCAGAATGATATGTGAGGGTCAATGATGAAAGATTTTACATTTTATTACACTGTTATTAATTAAGTACTATTAAAATTAACTGCAACATTTCTAACGTCAGGTGTAACTGCAGCTTGTATACAAATAGTTCTGTAAGTATCGTATTGGTTACATTTACGAAAACACATACCCCTGTGGTAAGAAGATAAGACTCCCCGTGTGCATACGTGTTACGTAATAAACTAACTTTAGAACAACTTCACATCATCTTTATCTCTGACGCCATAATCCTACCTGATCACACCTGATAGTAACTGTGAATGTACGTTTGTTTGTTTACATAGTGTGTATGATATGTCCATTCAAATCAAATAAATGTTATTCACAAAAATGCTTTCAGTTTTTTTTCTGATTTTGTAGTATTCTGCATATTTACTATGTTTATGTGTGTGTGCAGATTTCGGTGGTCCAAGGCCTGGTCAGCCCGGCAGAGCACCGCCCGTGCGAAGCGTATCTTTGGACATGAACATGACTGCTAAAGGCGCTCAGGGTCAGTACACTCTGATGAGGCACAACAGCCCGTATACACTCATGCAGCAGCAAGGCATGATGGGAAACCACAGTGGCATGCCAAATCAGCCAAACATGGTCAATGCAGGTGAGTTTGGGAGCAAAACTGGAATATCCCTATTCCACTTATGTTGAAGCAATAAATCTGAGTGTGCAAAAACAAGACCATTGGTAAAAATATAGTTTGTCCATTAGCGGTTGACTTCCTGCCAGGGCTGGTTTAGACGGTATTCAGATCATTGAACGCTTCGGCTTTTGATATCTCATTACAATGTCGTGGTGAAATATGTTGGCCTATATTTACATTTGCCATAGCTATTAAAGGGATTTATTCATCTCAACTGCAACATTAAGTCATGCTTGTGCTATGCCTCCAATGACAGGGTGTCCAAACACATGAACACTTAATTTAGTTTTCATTCGGGATGGGCGTTCCTGCCAACTGGTGTGTTAAAGAAAGAGATGGCGGCAGTGTTCGGAGTTGTTTGTGCATGGGTTGTGCAGGGCTTCCCCGACGCTTAACGCCTGTTACAAGCAAAATGTTTCAAACCCACCATGACCCTCGTAAAGGAAAGTTTCATTGCGACTAGCACAGTTGAGCGTGATGGTGTTAGCCAAAAGGAAGAACAGGGACAAAGTGTTGAATCATATCAAAAGCATCTGTGTTTGTTAGTGGTGGGTTGCGCTTGTTTGCATGCAATCACTTAAATGCAGTGTGCATTCAGCGAGGCTGTGAATGACTCATAACTTTAGGAAATAATTGTGGGGGCTTTGGTTGGGCATTTGTCTGAGTTACAAAAAACAAGTCCTTTTAACTGTCAACATTACGTACTGTAATTTCCTGATTTTTTTGGTTTAGATTTTTTGATATTCTTAAGAAAAAAGCGGTAACCTTTTGGCTAAAATAAAACTTCTCTCAGCATAGAAAACCACTTAGTTGACAAGATCACGGCCATGTGGAAGTCCTACCCTGTGTTATTTCCAGCTTAAATAAAAAAAATAGAGAGAAGGATTGCAATTGCATTTGTATATTACCTGTTTTTTATAAAGGTTACTCTAAAATTGACAGTCTTTCTGTGTGTTTCATCATCTTTCAGGAGTTATGGGTAATAATGGTCCTCGTGTAGGTATGCAGCAGGACGGTTGGGGTGCGCAGGGACAGGGTCCTGTAAGTAGTGTGGCTTCGCCCGGCACGGCCGCTCCCACTGTTCAGCACAACCTCCAGCAGGGAGCGCTCCACGCTCGCATGGTGTCTGCTGCTGGTATGGCAATGAGACCCAACAGCCAGCCGGGACCCAGACAGATGCTTCAGTCTCAGATGATGCCCAATGGTAAACACACTGTGAAAACCAAGCAGATGTTTTGGTATTTTATGAGCGGTGTTGTTAACAAAATCTTAAAGAACATTGTAGTTAAAGGAAGAAAAATGAAATGTGAAAACAAAATACCCAGTCACAGAGGAGCACCTAACAATAACCAAACAAAATTAAAAAGACATAAAAATAATTTTAAAACATCAAGTAAATTGTAGAAAAAGAAAACCATATTTTACTACTCAACGCAGTTTTAATAGCGTTTTGTTATGTGCCATTCTTTCCTCAGCCCAATCAAACATGGACATGGGCATGGCTGGCCACCAGTTTCCCCAGCAACAGGCACCGCCCAATCAGACGGCTCCATGGCCAGACAGCGTGATGCCTATAGAGCCGGTGCCATTTGGGAGCCAGAACAGGTAAACAGCATTTATTATTGTCACTATTGTTAGACTCTCCACTTTATTGCTGCTCAAACTAGGCATGTGCTGTGTGCATGTGTTGATGTTGTCCTTCAGTGACAAAACAGCTGCAAATGTCCAAAACAGGAGTGTTATCACGTGATGGATGCTGCTGATTCACGTTTCAGTTTGACAAGTGCTTAATCAGAGTCTCTGGTCTTTGTCAGTTCCATGTATAGCGGTTCTCAAGAGGACGTGTTGTTACCCACGGGTGCCGAGGGTCAGGCCGACGAGCGGGCTCTACTCAATCAACTCTACTCCGCCCTCAAAGATTTTGATGGCTTGGAGGAGATCGACCGTGCACTTGGCATCCCTGCACTGGTAGGACAGGTAGAGTCAAGTCAGCATTTAAATTTGATAAATGGAGGGAGTGTTTTATAGAATAATTCATTAAGAGTAGTTTATAAAAAAGTTTGTGCATTATCACCTGTGTTGGTCCAGGCACAGCCGGTGGAGCAGGATCAGTTTCCCGGTCAGGACCCCAGCATGATGATGGATCAGAAACCTCCCATGTACAGTCAGCAGCAGTACGCCGCATCCCAAGCCCACATGCAGCAGGGGGGATACGCGCCCATGCAGGATCCCAGCTTCCACGGCATGGCGGGGCAAATGGGGCAGAGGCCCAGTTACCCCATGCTCCGCATGCATGTCAGACCGGGACTCAGGGCACCCGCGGTTGTTCCCACCCAACCCAATGCCCTCAGATTGCAACTTCAACACAGGCTGCAAGCACAGCAGGTAGAGTTTTGAAAAGTGTGGAAAAACATCAGACAAAAGCTGGAAAATTTTGATATTGAATCAGTGCAAATGTTTTCTGTTTAAGTGGTGACATTAATGGATAATTTTATTAGCCAAAATGTTTGATTTCACTAAAGACATTCTCAGAATTGCCTTTGGTTTTGTGCCTCCTACTGGACATTTAAGGAATTGTTTCTTGACCTCATTTGGGGTTTATTTAGGGGTCATTTGCAGTCCTGTTGAAATTCTTATTAAATAGTTGAGTATTTCATTCAAAATTGAATATTACATTTGTATTTATTCAAACATACATGCATATAACTAGGGGGAAAATATATATATACACACAAGATAATAAACATTTATAGCATTTCAATTATTGGTAAATATAAATAAATACATCTAAACATTTCCTTAATCATACATGTATTTGTATGTTTTTGGTTTTACAAATACAAAATTAATATGTACACTGCACAGTACATAAATATGTCACTTTTATTCTGGATGCGATTAATCAGTTAACAGCCCTTATTTTTTTAATTACATACTGTAGTAATTAAAAGTGTTCTTTTTACCGTTCCAATAATTTCATTGTTCAAGCATTGATATTAACAACAATGCAATATTTTGCCACATATAATCAATAAATCCTAATGTTTATTTGCTACATAAAATTACATTTGAATTATCTTATTAATTTAATTTTAAATTTACACTAAGTCTACTATTGTAGTTCCTTGAGACATAAATGGTTTGTAATTAAAAATTAATAACTTTTTTTATATAGGTTTTGTGAAGCATAATGCGGAGAAATGTGAAACATGCCACAATTTTGTTTGTTTTTCCTTCCAGAATCGACAGCCCATAATGAATCAGATGACTGGAGTGTCAAATATGAACCTACCTCTAAGACCTAACGTTCCGAATCAGGTACGTGAGGCCGCACCTTACATCCTCCTTCCCATCGTGGCGACGTAAACTTTTCATTTGTATCAAACGTGTGACTTTGTCTCGCAGGGGACGATCAACGCTCAGATGCTCGCCCAACGGCAGAGAGAGTTGCTTAGCAACCACTTACGACAGCGTCAGATGGGACATCAGCTGGACCAACAGCGTCAGCAGCAGCAGCAACAACAACAGCAGCAGCAGCGTAGCATGGCCATGCGAGCGCAAGGCCTCAGCATGCCACCCAACATGGCTGCCGCCGCAGCTGCGGGCATGCCCGGAGCCATGAACAACCCTCGGATCCCCCAGGCCAACCCCCAGCAGTTCCCCTATCCGCCCAACTACGGTACAGGACTGGCCTCGCCGCCCCCTTCCACCAGTCCCTTCTCCCCCGGTTCCCCCAACCTCCCTGCCCCCCAGCTCCTCACCCACAGCGCCATGCATGGCTCTCAGATGAGTCTAGCTAACCAGGGGATGCTGGGCAGTCTGAGCGGACAGTTTGGGGCTGTTATGAGCCCTCAAATGCAGCACAGTGCCTTTCAGTTCCCCAGCTCAGGTACTGCCTGCTCTTTCACTCTGTCTGTGTGTCACGCGCTTCCACACGCACACGCGCAAACACCTGAAGCCGCAAACACTCCACAAGCTTAACTTGTGTGATTTGACTATGCAGTGAAGAATTGACCGTATCCTCAAATAGTTGAAATGGTTTTAAGTAATGCAACAGTCTAGAGGTAGCAGGTGCTTCGAACATACTTTAATAAACTAAACTAAACTCTGACATGATAGAGTCTTAACTCTAGTAAGCGATCTGAAATATTCTGTTTTTTTAGTTCTTTGTGTAAATAACTAATGAGATTTAAGACATTTGTATTTGCAACAAAACGTTAAGCTAAAAGGAAAACACTAGATATTGTAGTTATAAGCAACTTTTTTAGTCAGTATTTGAAAAAAGAGTTCATATAGATTTTTTCAGCTAAAGTAAGACATTAAAGAAAATAAAGTTATTAAGAGTAGTGTAGTGTGGTGATAGTAGTATTCAAATAATGGATAGTTCACCTAAAAAAAGATAAAGATTTACTCTTATTTCGCTCAAAACCTGTAGATGACTTTTTTTTCTGTGGAACACACGGGAAGATATTTCGAGAAAAGTCTAAGTGGTTTTCTATCCATACAATGCAAGTCAATTCGGATCAATGTAAATTGGTTACCTGCATTCTTTAAAAAAGCCTTTGTGTTCTGCAGAAAAAAGTTTTTGGAATGATTAAACCTAAGAAAAAAAATACTTTCTTAAATGGGTAAGGTAGTGCCATTGACAGGTTATAGTGGTTAGGCCAGACTGTGCCACTAGAGGGCAGAAAAGAGCTTCAAAACCATACCACATGAACTAAACTACCTGTAAAGAAAAAATATTCTGGGTTATTCTCAACACTCAAAGTGTATGCAGATTATCAAGGACCACACCAGATACAAAAAAAAACTGATGCAGTACAGCAATGCAACCCTATTGTATGTTCCTAGTATTTGCAACTTAAAACTGTTGTGTGACTGTCGTAATTGACAACATGTCACAGGTCCAGTACATAGAAGTTGAATCTAACCCAGAATATTACATAAAGGGTGAATCAAACTACTAATGTTATCCAAGTCGTTATATCATTAATACAAAGCTTATGTCCTTTTAAGTGCCATGTCTGTGCCTGTGCTGTCATGTGTCGGTGTCTGTATCCTAGACTAATTGGCTGATGGTGATCAGTGGAAGCGGAGCAGTTGATTAATAAAAGATCAATTATGCGGTGAACCAGACCTCTCACCCAATCTCGCCCCTAATCCCGCCCATTTCCCCACCTAAACCTTCTCTCTGGCTGTTTAAGCCACTAACACTAACCTGCATGTGTAACTCTGCCCTAATGCCTGCTTATAACACCTCAAACCCATTGATTGTGACACTGGACGTCCGTCCCTCCTGATTCCTCACTTTTGATTAAGGAGATGAGCTGAATCTCTTCTCGATATGATTTCTGCTTTGAAATTTATGATGATCAGCTAATTAGTTTGAGCAATTGAAAGATAAGCATTGTCTGTACTCTTGAAATGTGTGTATGAGAACTAGATTTTTGTCATTGATTACATTTTTCTTATTTGTATTTTAAATAGGGCTGTCAATCAATTAGATATTATTGAATGCATTACATGCTGTGGCGAGACTGGCGACTAAACTGATCAAAGTTAATCCTGCACGGTATATCAGTATTACCCACATGAATAATGTTTTCACACACAAAAAAAATTATTGCGGCAAATAAACCATTTGAAAAGAGATTATGAAAAGTGGCTTTAGACGTCAATATGTAGTTTTTTATATAATTTAATAATAATCCTATGTTAATTCCGTTTAACATTAGGGGACAGTTCCCTTGTATTTTATCTAGGATCTTCTGTGACAGAACTTGACAGCCCTAATTTATATGGCAAAACTGTCAAACGTTAATAGATTATAATAATTTCTGTGTGTAAGAGGTTAATGGGTTTTTTCAGAGAGCGTTTGTATGTGTGTGTGCATGTTACAAAGTAGTAATAATTGGTTGAAGTGTTTTGTTATTTCAAGTTCAGTCCGTTCATGTCTGTGTGTGTATCTGCGCATCAGGTATGAGTCAGCAGTCGGATGGTGGGTTTGGTGGGGCCTGCCACCCCTCAGAGCCCCCTCATGTCTCCCAGGTTGGGCCATGCCCAAAGTCCCATGATGCAACAGGCGCAGGGCAACACCTCTTTCCAGTCCTCCCCTGACATGAATGGCTGGACGCAGGGCAACATGAATGCCAACAGGTAAAAGACAAGATCAGCACCAACTATTTGTTTAACTGATTCTGTAGTGCATTGTTAGTTTTGAATTTTTATGACAAACTTGCTCTACTTAGTTTAATTCTATGCATATTTTTCTTATAATTTTGCCTTTTATTGTCTTCATACATTTTTTTATCTTGTTTGTTTTTAACTCTTTTTAACAATTGCTGGAAATTAATTTTGCTTTCTTTTTATATTATTTAGAACTAATTTTTATTACAAAATATAAGCATTTTTCTGTTTTGATAAATCAATTTTTGTTTATCCAAGAATTAAAAAGTACTTGGCTCATTTGCTGCAATAATATTAAAAGATTTATAATGACACAATTAACTGTAATTTTATTTTACATCAATTCACATCTTAATTATTAGAAAAACAGCTTATTAATGTGTTGTTACTAAAGTATCTCATATAATTATCTGCTTCCCTCTGCAGTATGTTCACTCAACAGTCACCACCTCAGTTCCCCCAACAGGCCAACAACAACATGTACAACGGTAACGGCATGAACCTCAATGTGTCTATGGGCACCAACTCGAGCAACATGGGCCAAATGGGCAACCAGATGTCCATGAGCTCTATGAACTCTGGACCGGCGGGGGGTATGACCAACATGGGCCCTGAACAGGTTAGACTGATACACACTCGCCACTCATCTTTACTGCAGGAGAATTAGATATGCCTTGTAGCATTTTGCATGTGTGGCCCCTTTTAGGTTATTCATCATTTTTATGGTCAGATAATAATGTATTTATATAGCAGAAATGTTTACGCCTGAAATGGTATAAAATGATGTCAGGTGTTTTCTCACTCGCGTTAATTTGGGAGTCATGTGACACCTTTGATGTAATACCATACTGACCTCATCGTTTTATGTAACGTCACGTGTGAATGTTTATTGTCTTTTAGGAAACCATACGAGTGCCACACACTCAGCTGAAATTAGACGGTTTGAAAGCTCAGATTAGTTTTTAAGACGCATCTTTAAAACTACTTGGAACTACTTTGCAGCGCTCGTCAAACTGGAACTTTTTCAGCGCTAACTCCTCAATGTTCCACATAGGAATTCAGTGAAAGCAAAACGCTGCAGATTTATTGGATGCATTTATTTACTTAAACCATTAGACATAGATTGTCTAATGGTCAGACCTTAAGTGTCTGAGGTCACCAAATAGCATAGACGACTGCAACTAGCTCTTGAATAATTTACTGTAATTAGCCGCGGTAAGTTTGCAGTTGAGATGGATGATGCAAAACACATATCGGACAAGTGATATAATTAGTCACTGACAATTAGTGCCTGTTTGAGGTTGATAAAGAGCTCATATCTGCAGACATGACAGACTTTAAGTGCTCGTGTCAGAATGCTCTGATATTTGGACCCCAACCCAGGACTTGAACTCATGTCACCCATGATGCAACTGTATCTCTGAGAGCTGACCACAAGGCTACATCTTCAAAAACGATATTTTATTATTTAAATTAATGTTTTGGAGTTTAGCTGTAAGTTACCACAGAAAATAGAGTTTTGTGCCTTAGTAGTTCGTAAAAAAAGTCACATATTTAACTGAATAGGCTACGAAAACATAAATGAGTTCAGTTACTCAATATCAAAAGCCAATTTTCTATTTGTGTCAACATTATTTAGCTTAATTTGCCATTAAAGCATTTTTAATGCATTCTTATAGTTCACCCAAAAACGCAAAAATAAGAGCACAAAATAAAATATTTTGAAAAATGTTTGTAAAATTGAACTGTTGGTCCCCATTGACTTGCATTGATTTAGTGTCCATACCATAGAAGTCAATGGGGACCAACAGTTTTTGGTTATCAACATTCTTCAAAATATCTTCATTTGTGTTCTGCAGAAGAAAGTCATACAGGTTTGAATTGACAAGGGGGTGAGTAAATGTTGACAGAATTTTCATTTTTGGGTAAACTAGCCCTTTAATTCATGTTCTCTCTCACCAGTTACAGAATAAAGATTTTTTACATAGACCTTCACAGCTTTTACGAATCATTAAATAGTATGAATATTTAACCAAGCTACATTGGTTTATTTGTGTGCACTTTATGTTGCTATAAGCCCTGGAAATCTTAGTCCACTGATTTATTCCCAGGCTATGTGTATAACTGCTAGTCTTTGAATAATTCAGCATTTTGCCATTAGCTTAGGTTTAACAAATTATTGCTCTGTTTCTTAGCTGTAATTATCTCTTCATGGCAGCACAAAGTTTGGCATTACAACACTTTTTAGCGAGCGATACATGAAACCCGGATATCAGAACTTGTAAAAAGTACTTAACCATTGATTTATTGCATGCAGGTAGCTTTCGCTATGCCATACCTTTCTGGTACTACGTTTAATAACATACTGTATATTTACCGGATATGTGAATAGCCGTGACAAAACCAGAAAGACATGCAGATATGTATTTTTTTTTAATGTTTTTTTATTGATGTAAACCTCAGTCTGACCAAAATTTGTCTTCTCTCTTTCACCCACCAGAAGTATTGTTGACCCGAGGCGGACGACATCCCAATGCAGTAAACGGAGTGTGATGAAGATGTTTATGAGTGAATTTCTGCTACAGCCTGACCGAGGAGATTTTGGAGTAATGCTGTGCTATTTAAGCTGCTATTGGGGGCCAGACGGGTGTTTAGAGATCCTGTTTACTGCCCCCTACTGGACATCTATAGAAGATGCATCAGGGGTACTGGAGCTCAGAGGGGTTGGACTCTCTCTCCAACACACACACACATTGACACTTTGATCTGGACCTAGAGCTCCCCCCCTCAGTCGAGCACGGCCTTCTCTCATACACACACACACACACACACACACAGCGAGCCCTTTTCGTGAGTCTGCTCTGTTGCATTCACCGTAGTGTGACTTAGGTCTCCCCGGAAAAAAGACTCGGCAACTGTGGAATCAGAATCCTTGTCTCCCATGAATGTAATCCACCCTTTTCTTCTCCTGGTCTTCAGGCTCTCTAAAAAGACTTGATGTCCCTCGTCTTTTCCCCCCTGTCTGACTTTGCAAACGGGCAAGACTGCATTTGAAACACGCACTCTATTCAGCCGATTTGCCTTTTTTATTTTCTTTGTTTTCTTTTCAGAGTGCAAATAAAGTTAGAATGATGTTGAAATGGCATAGAATTCAGATGATGGTTTGTAAAATTAGAAGTAATTTAGAGGTTTATTGTGTATTAAATTAAGTTCTATTCTAATGTATAGATTTTTTAAACGATGTAGATTTCTTTATGATCCATCAATTTGGGTGAAAAATCACACGGAGAATGCGTGCGAATGCCTTCGCATAAGAAATTCTTAAACACACCTATGGGTTTTATTTGCTTCGGTCCAGTAGTTTCAGGTAAATGTGATTTTTATCTTGTGGTTAGTCAAATGGAATTCTGGTAGATTGTAAATACCAATATTGGGGGAAACAAATCTGTTTCGTATGATATTTATTTTTTGATTTTCAATACGTTTCCTTCTTCCCCCAAAGTTCGTGTTTCGCGAACGACTGCGGCGTTTCTCACGTGTGTAGACCGGGAAGATAAGAAAGACAGGTTTTCTATGGTACTAAGGAGAGTGAGCTGGGGTGCGGTGGTCCTTCTTTGCTGGGTGGGGTCTGGGAGGGCGCTGTGTACAGTGTACAGATACTCGCTTGCTTCTAAGCTTTTAGCTGGGAGCCCCGCCACAGGAGCCCAACACAGCCATAAACTCGACACTGAAGCGTGCTTTCTTTGTTGCGTGGAGTAATGTGCTTAATGCCAGATGCTATTTACAACCAGAATCCGGTGTGTGTAAGAAAATACAACAAGCAATAAATATTACTTGAGATTTTTTTCTTTTGTTTTGTAAGTTTTGTACAGGACTTTTCAGGAGACACCTTTTTGCTCCCCGGTTGAAACTCAGTATTAAAGACAGATACTTTTTTATTGTGGTTTATATTTTGAGAAAAACTACAAACGAAAGATGTCGGAATCTATGTGTTTCTCAGTGAAAAGCAGGTTTTAGTTCGGGTGTAGCCAAAAAAAGAAAGCAGCGTTTGTTTTAGGTGGCTATTTCTAAACAGGTAAAACTGGGAATCTACAGCCAGACTGTTTGCTTTGACCCCCAGTACACATGAATCGGACATATCCACTTGTAATGCATATGTCTGAATTCCATCACTACGAGACTTGTCAACTCTACAATCGTAAAGCTGTAACATACGCAATACAGTTCCTCGTGTTTTATATTAGAAGACGAAGCCAAATTTTTAATTGATCAGTAGACTTACACATGCCACCTTCATTTTGCTTCGTCTCATGTCTGCGCACAGGTCGTATTGGGGAAAGATCCTCAGCTTTCGCAGTTTCGCTGAAAATATCGCCATGTCATCTGTGTTTAAGCTGGTGTATTAAAAAAACAACTTGTTTTTGAGTATATACTGTATTTACCAGCAGCAACTAAAGTTTGCAATGTCCCAGCTCTGTCATTATACGCTAAGGTGCCGTGGTTGTGTACGAATATACCTGGTGTTTTGGTATAGCTTTAGCTTTTCCTTTCAAACACTGTAAATACAAGTTTGATTTCACGTCAATTGGGGTGAAACGTTCACTGCCCTCCAACGTTTCTGTGAATTCTCAGAAACTCACCTGCAAAGATACAACAAAACCTTGATTTGATGATCATTTTTAATGAATATGCTGACATTTGTCATCTGTTTGGCGTCTGAGAAAGACAAAAATTCTATTTGGCATTCATTTATTCCACAAGCTTTTTGAATGTCGAATGCCTTGAAGAAGGACAGACATCCAGAGACCAATATTGGAGAATAGCCAGTTTCGAAGTCGCACATGTACAACTACCCTCTGCAAAGTCCAAAGATTGTCAAGATTTTGAAATAAATATAAGCCATGATGTGAAGGTGGTGCAGAGTTGTTTTTTTAGTGTTTTTATCAGTACTAGTGCAAAAGAGCCATTTGTCCTAAAATGAAGAAATAAATACATGGAATTGTAACGGCAGTGATTGAATTTCCTGAAATGATTTGTCTTTACCTTTGGTTTTTCTGAGTCTTTTGTATAGTCTGCCAATTTCTTAGAGCTAAATGCAAGAACCTTGAAATGCTAAAACGTAGCATATTGCCTTAGATCTGTTTTACTGTCTTGTATATTACAAAACCTGTCTGTATTATATTTGTATAGTGAATCATTGACCAGATTGACCCAATTCACCCATCATCTACCTTTCTTAGACATGTACATGTCCCTCTATCTATTTCTCTCCTTTCTCACTCGCTCCTCCTCGTCTCAATATTGCTCATTTTCCATATTTGCGATCAGTTGAGGGTTTTATTATTTGTACAGTCCTGATTTTACCCTCTGTTATGTGTGAAAATGGAGATGATGCAATGGGAAATCGAAGCAATATGTAATTTATAAGAACTTTTTGGAGAAAGCTTACAGTGTTGCGCGCTCCTGAGATGTATTTTTCTTTCCAGTTGGTCACATGAAACATCTGTTCATCCGCATTGATGTGTGTAATCTTAGCGTGAGCCTTTTATGCAAAGTTAGATATACCGAGAGAAATTTAAATACAGTTATGCAAGTTGTCAACTATGGCTTTGCTGATGCTATTTGATGTTGAATCAAATTGAATTGTAAATAAAGAATTCTGTTATTGCAACATTTAAAATGCTGTGGGTGCTGTTTTTGAATCTTTGCTTGCAAATAATATTTATATATGTTATATATGCACGATGATCACTAAATAACGATTAAAAAAATATAAAAAACTTTGGGTCCAGAAAGTACAAAGTTTTTTGTTTATTAATATTTTTATGAAATTGCTAATATATAGGCTAAATAAAGCAAACCGCGTAAATGCGTTTTTTCGGGCGAGTGCTTAAAGAAAATGATTAAAAGCTTTAATTAAAACCATTACAAAACAACCCGTTTCATAATTTTTGTCATATTTAATTAAAATCATTTTTGAAAAGTTTGAACACTCTTCTTGTCTGAAATTAAATGTATAATGTCAACATTGTCAATAATGTCATTTTTTTAATTCTTTCAAAATAAAATCTGAATAAGCTAAATATCCTAATAAAACCTGTTGAATTACGCTTGTTCGTTATTATTGTACTAAAAATGATACAAATAATATGTCTACAGTGTGAACATCGAATCTTATTTGTGATATAGAGAAATCTATTTTATTATGAAAACAAACATGATTATTTTGTTAAAATTACAACGTATTAATTACAATTATTCATTTAAATTACGAGTATGGTGATTATTAGCCTAAGTTGTTTGTTTGCCTCAAAATAATTGTAGGCCTGTTTAAAGCATGACGTTTCATATTTTCTTTCTAAATTTTAGAGAAACGTGCTCAAAGTTCATTCCCAGCCTTAAATGCACGTTTCTTCGCATTATTTCTTAACGTTTAAACTTTCATTTTCAGAAACGGCCACTGATGTGCTCGTGTCTTTATCGTATTTTCCACGTTAGGTCCCGTTAATAGTCCGCCTCTAGTTAACACATTAGAGAACTTGTGATGCATATGAAAGGAAGGTTTGAGTGGAGGGTCGGGTGGTGCTAAGAGCGTGTTAAAGTGCAATTCCCTGAGGATGAACCAAGACCGACCAATGACGGCGCAGATACGGGAAAGGCATCCCATCTCTCCTAGGGTTTGTACGCAGAACCATATGTCTTCAGACCTATGTAAAGCTTCAC
The DNA here is from genome assembly GCA_008369825.1 of Triplophysa tibetana. Classification (NCBI taxonomy): domain Eukaryota; kingdom Metazoa; phylum Chordata; class Actinopteri; order Cypriniformes; family Nemacheilidae; genus Triplophysa; species Triplophysa tibetana. Next base: position 8,105,489 of record CM017914.1, on the reverse strand, counting down.
ACCTACAGGACCGCATTTCATCGCTCTTGAGTCGTCTGTACCCCTTGTAAACGAAGTCAACGTTTCTTTTTAACTGAAGAGGACAGAACTCGGGATTGACAATACGTTGCTTTTTGGTAAGAACGATTTTAATAAAACTACCAACTTTAACATAGTTTCGTTTGTTCTGCAATAGTTAATTTGGGGGTTTAATCTGTTAAATCTGAATTTAGGATAACTCTTTGTGTGCCAAAACAGATGAGGGAATATATGGAGCGTGACACCCTCAATCCGTTTTAAAAGAGCCAGAAAGGCTTCATTAACGGTGACCTTTCTTACTGACCCTGTGTGTTCTTAAATTGTAGTGTCACGACCCTCATTAGTCTCTGGTAATGTGTGCCAGTGCGCGCTCTCGCCTCTGTTTATCTTGGTGATGGAGAAGTGCGTTAGAATGATAAAAAAACGAGACTAAAAACTGTTGAGTAAAATTTCTGAAATAATATTAATTTATTAGTATTAATATTGATGTATTAATTTCCGTTTTTTTAACTCCATTTGCTGAGATTCTATAATATCTAAAATGTAAAAAGTATTTAAAAATAAGTGTATTAATAAACTATGGCTGAGCTGACCCTTTCAACTTTTGTTTCTATGTTACGGCCTGCTTGGTGCATTTAGGTTGATCTAGTTATTGAAAAATAACCTGGAACGTTAATTTATTTTATAAACCTTAAAACATTTTGAGGGATCTATCCAAAAATATTCAGTGCAAAAATATTTGTTTAGAATGTCACGCTGCTTGTGTCAGCTGCAATACATTGTCATATCGTCAAATTGTCAGACATTCATGATTATGCGTAATATTGTATATACTTCTTCCATTTTTTGCTGTACTTGGTCTAAACGGGACGATATATAAGACTGAATAAAGAAAGTATTCACTCTCTTCAGATCGCCCCTCAACGGCAGTGGTGATGTCGGTGTCTCTCTCCACTCACCCGGCAGTGAGAGACAGGAGTCTTCCGCTCTATCCATCTATTCCTGGCGCGCACTACTCGGACGTCCTGAAGAGCGCACACAGCATCTTCCATCCGCTTAAGTCTCTGGGCCGCATGGTGACCGACACACAAACAATCATGCCGTTTAATTTTACAGGGACTCCGCATTTTTTTAGCCACAACAGCCACCAGACTGCGATATTCCATGAACAAATCATCAATATGTCCAGCACGCCGTATTTTGAGCATGTCCAGCCTTCGCAAACCGCGTTCTCGAAACATGAGGATCGCAGCACTGGTCCATTGTCATTGTTCAGCAGTCCGTCCAGTGAAATATCGTCCTCGGCTTCATCTTCCCCGTATAAGGACAGTTTAATATACCTGCAAGCCACAGATCTGCTACCTGGACACCCTCCCACCTACAGTTTTACAGAAGAAGACCTCTTCACGGTCCTGTATGGATATTCCAAAAACCAGGGTAAAAGTTTCGGGCACGCGATCTCTGGATTATCATTTCCTCATAGCACAGGTAACATTTCGGTTTATACTTCTAAATAGTATTTATAATCTAAAAACGCAGATGCGTTTAGTAGACCTATCTAGCTAAAATGTCATAATCTTCTCTCAGATGACGGCTTTTATTTTCTAGTTTTTATTTACTGTCATATTTATTTGCTCATAAATATTGGGATTTTAACCTATTTGTTTAATTGTTCCTCAGTTGGTCGACATCCTCTTCCCAGTGATGCTGAGGTGCATGAACTCCCAGAAGGTATTTCTTTCTTTCTTTCTTTCTTTCTTTTTATCTCGCCTTCCAGAGTTTGTGTTCTAAAAGTCCCCTCTGCCAATTTTACGAAGTGTCTTGAATTTTTCAGGGTTATCGATTCTCCAAACGAATTGTGGAAGCCTTTCCCATCATGGTGTATTTGCCGATAAAAGCATAATCCCAAAAGGCACAAGGTTTGGACCATTTCAGGGGAAACAAGTGAACACGAGTGAGATCAAAACCTACGATGACAACACGCTAATGTGGGAGGTAAATATCAATGCTAATTGTTCAAAATGTAAAAATGTAATACACCCAAATCAGGTTTATATTAAATATTTATTACATGAATATTTTCTCGTGTTAAGATTTTTGAGAATGGGCGCTTGAGTCACTTTGTGGATGGAAGAGGCGCTACAGGGAATTGGATGTCCTCGGTGAAGTGTGCGCGCTTTCCAGAAGAGCAGAACCTGATTGCTGTGCAATGTGAAGGACAGATATACTACGAGGCCTGCAAAGAGATCCAACCCGGCCAAGAACTGCTGGTGTGGTACGGAGACTGTTATGTGCAGTTTTTGGGCATTCCCCTCACCCTCAAGGTGTTCATTGATGATAACGAGCAGTTCTCAACTGAAGGTGTGTATGAAATGCAATGCGCTCAAATCACCCCTATTTGAATTATTCTCCTAATAATGTTTTACAGATAGATAGAGGCTAATGTGATCTTATGATTCAGGCCGCATGTGTGATGCAAACTAGTTTTGAGGCAATTTGAACTGCCCTTTGGCCACATTCAATTACAAATCAGTATTTACGTGTTTTTTTACTTGCGTCCCCATCGTCTTTTCTCAGATTCCGGAGAGGGTTTCAAGTGTGATCGCTGTGGTAAAGTCTTCGCTTATAAGTACTACAGGGACAAACACTTGAAATACACGCGCTGCGTGGATCAGGGCGACAGGAAATTTCCCTGCCACCTCTGCAACAGGTCTTTCGAGAAAAGAGACCGTCTCCGAATTCACATTCTCCACGTACACGAGAAACACAGACCACATAAGGTACAAATTATAGAATTTTTTTTTTAGTTAAAACGATGGCTCTAAGGTGCTGAAAGAACAGCTCTGTTAAAAACGCTGCAAAAACCACATGCCTTATAGAAAATAACACATTTTGAAAAACATAAATGCTCTTTACGCACCTTTTAAATGCATGCCTGCTTATAATTGGATTTGACCTGCCAAAAAATTATATCATTTTATATAAAGAAAATTGTAATATTATTTATTTGATTTCATAATAACCTTTCAATATGTGACTTTTCTCTAGTGCTCCGTATGCGGCAAAAGTTTCTCGCAGTCCTCCAGTCTGAACAAACACATGCGCGTGCACTCAGGAGAGCGGCCATACAAATGTGTTTACTGTAACAAGGTGAGTAAAACGTAATAGGTGTGAAGTAAAGTATAAGGATTTGGGCTATTTTCACGGTGAATGTGTGCGCTCGTTAGCCTGCGTCCAAGCGTTGGTCTAATTTAGGAAGACACTTACATGCTAATTAATGCCAGATGCACCTTACTTCTATTGTGCACGCGGATTATGCTATAATTTATGACTCTCAAAGAGACAAATGTTCGTCTGTCGCTTTGTTTCAAATTCGCCGCCTTCCTTTCTGAAAGAGTGACTTAACGCGTGCGATGAGAGCCTTTTTTCAATGGCCGTGTCACTCCCTCTGGACTGTTTGTGGACTCACGGTTTTGCACTAAAAATATAACATATCCTTGTGTGTTTGTATCTTTATGCATGCTTTGAGGCAAATAGCTTTAAAATGTAAAAACGATTTCCTCTTTAGTGGTAAATTCAGACACAATCTTAGTCCAAAATTATAAGACCATGCGAAGATCCCGGTCAGATATTGTTAGATAGTTTTCATATTCGTAATAATATTATCAGCCACATAAACTGTATACTGATATGTATGTCGCAGGCTTTCACGGCGTCCAGCATTCTCCGCACACACATCAGGCAGCACTCCGGTGAGCGGCCGTTCAAGTGTAAACACTGCGGGAAAGCATTCGCATCTCACGCTGCCCACGACAGCCACGTCAGGCGAACACACGCCAAAGACAAACCCTCATCCTGTGATGTGTGTGGCATTACTTTCAAAGACGCCCAAGAGCTGAAGCATCACACAAAGACCCATAAAAGTAAGTGTTTAGCATTTTGGGGGTACACTGGTCGATGCAACATTTAGTTTGTTTTTATCCAACGGCTAATTTTAATAAAGTAAAATGCAGAGCCCCCAATTATTTTTACAATAAAATAAAATAGACATATACTACGGATGGACAGTTATTGAAATCCACATGTAAAATCTGCAAAGGGGAGTTGGGATTTGTGGAAAGAATGGAATTAAATATTTTGGGTATTTTTTATAATGAGTCCATCAAATGTGGCATGCACTAGCGATTTATTTATGCGTAGATAAAACAATTTCTCTTTCCTCCAGAACGGACAGTTTTGGAAAACACTGTTCTTCCTGGAGACGAGAACAAGTTTTTCCCCACGACTAAAGACCCTTCACACCTAGAGAAACAAATTGGTGATCCTTTCTCTTTTTCCGGATTGACCACCATCTCCTCCGAGTACAGACCCTGGAATTAATACCGTCAAACTGCATCTAAATATCACTGGTTGCGTTAATAAGACTTTTCACCAAAGAGATTTGCTTAATGTTGTTTGGTATTGTGTATTTTATTTAATGTTAACTGTCCCATAAAATATTTTGCTTTAATTATATTATTTTTATGTTGCTGCTATTTATTAAAGTGTTTATTCAAATGTGTTTAGCTATAGAAGTAAACATTTTTGTACTTTTAAAGTTAGCTCCAAGCAAATATCTGCGTGTTATTATTGTGAGCCGCACAACCAAGGCAGACCTTTTAAGGACAAATCTATTATTTTATTTTTATTTGTATCATCATTTTATTATTATATTGCTGTCATGTCCACCTATCGTCAGAACGTTTGCATTTGCACAGACTTTATCATAAGCTGTAACCCTTATAATACTGTATATGTCAGTGTATGTCGAATTGTTTGTTAACTAATTAAAATTATTCAGAGATAAATGTTAATACATCGAGCATGAGTGTTTATATGAAAGATTTTTCTAATGTATTTCTCCATATTATATGTCTGCTTAAATGCGTTCTGCTAAAAAAATTGTATGCAATAGTCTAAATCATGTCAAATTCGTTTCTTATTTGAAATTCTACGAAAATGTAATTATTGAGCTTACCAAACAATTAGATATAATTTATTTCGCTTTAAGTTTAAGGAATCTCTGAATGCGCAAAATGATTAATGCTAAAGTCCAATGCTCAAGAATGATCGAGAACAGATTAAAGTTGTATACATTTTATCTAAGACATTACAGAAAAATTGTTTCATATTTTAAAAAGTCCCTCCCCCAAAAACACAAGCACACACATAATTGCACAAAAATACTATATTATATTATATATTATTTATTATACTATAAATACAAATTAATAAACAAATAATAGATCTGACACTGTGTAGTGTGATAAATTAGGTAAAAAAAGTTAGATCCATAAAAACCGATTTAACCATTTCAGTTTGTTTGTCAAGAACTTGTAAGGAATTTAGCAGGTCAAACAGCAGTCCAAAAGAGACTTAACATAGCCCCTCCCCAACTAGACAGAGACTTTGGTGCATTTACAGTGTTTTACTAAATGATGGTCGGGGATAGCAGAGGAGGAGAGTGAACATCCCCCAACAGCAAATTAATGACAATGGACTACTGCAATGAGGTGGTCCAGTATGGAGAGAATGGAAACAAAGGCGGTCTCTCTGACATCTGCTGCCCCCTGATTGTGTCTTCATGGTACCAACTGTCTGTGATGGAGAGTAAAAGAGAGAAAAGCACCTTTGTGACAGATTACTCCTTCCATGATCTTCCAGCATTCCTTTCTCAAAACACACAACAACAACAAAAGGTCAAAGGGCATTTTTCCTTTATTTAAAAGCTTTTACTAAACATAAGCTTTACATAAGTGTGGCTGAGCATCTTTAAGTTAGTTAAGAATTTGTTTTAATGTACACGTTTTTATTCTTTATTTATGTGGATGTCCACTTAACTGGTCAATGCAGCTGACCTCACCAAAACTGTGAAATTGGAACTCACGGATGGGTGGCTTAGTGTAAGCTGGTTTAGAGATCATTTGAAATGTTGATCTCATATCTAGTCTTTGTTTTGAGGGATTCCCCGGATAGCTCTCTTTGACACAGATCCAGATTCACCCAGGACTGGCACCCCGAGCTGCGCTGGATTCCTATTATGAATTTCACCCTCACTGGTTACGTACAAAACTGGATGGGTCATAGGTCAAGCTTCAACAGACAATTCAATTACCCTCTCATACTTGCTCAGCTGAGAGATGCTGGAAAACCAACCCTCACCGGGCTTTACCATTCTTTCTCCAGCTTTTCAAGTTCCCCAGGGCTTCTGGTAGTACATATGTACAGCAGAGCTCATGTTGAGTTAACAGAGCTTCCAGGCACAATAAATTCACAAAGGAGCCCTCAGGGCTGACGATAAGAAGCATATTCCTTGTAGACAATAGATACTCCTGTCGTCCAGATGATGATGTCACTACTGGCGTTGTTCTCCATACCAGTAGTCTGTCGAATGATGCTGTAAAGTACATAAGATTCCATCATAGCCCATAATGAGCATGGTAAAACTTGCTGTCTTGAAGCACTATGTAAAAGCTCTATGTTAAGAGCATTGCTGCACAAATGTGGCTAGGTGTCTTCGTCTCCCGTTTTTCATTCCAATGAATATCTATACAATCATTTATAGACATTGATTTCACACTTAACCTTTGGTGCTTTTAAATGCTGCCCGGTCTACTGTGGACATCCATAATTTAGTTTGATCTCTTTATTAATATGAGATTAATGACCACCCCCTGTGGCATTTGGATGCTTGTGTTATGATGCAGCTATAGCTCGAGGTCAACGTCTTATAATGGATGTGCTGCAAATATATTAAATGAAGGATGTAGTGCATAACTCATGATCTCAGAAATATGTCCCCATCAACATACTGGGTAAAATATTAAAGGAACAGTTCACCCCAAAAAAAAAAATCTGTCATCGTTCCAAATCTGTATAGATTTATTTGTTCTGATGAACACAGAGAAAGATATTTGGAAGAATGCTTGTTACCAAACAGTACTTGGCCACCATTGACTACCATAGCAGGAAAATGACAATGGTAGTCAATGGTGGCCAAGAACTGTTTGGTTACAAGCATACTTCCAAATATCTTTCTCTGTTTTATCAGCACAAAGAAATTTAATAAATCATATTTGTCAGGTTTCTTTTATTACAATAACAAAATTAAGCGAAATTTAATTGTGTGATATTATTATCTATTTTCATTTAAGCAAAAGTTGCAATTTTTGCATTGTGCTGTGCATTAACTTCATAAATGACGAACAAACAATTTATTTTTGCAATATTCAAGCAAATTTGAATAAAAAAATCTTGCAAATATTGTTCAAATTGGTAAAGTAAATGTATTCTTAACATCATCCTCCAGGAAGTGACGTCATTTTTGCTTGGAGAAAACAGTGTCAATATAAATATTGTAATCATAATAACTGATTCCACCATGTTTGATACAATTACAGAACATGCATTTTTTTTAATTATGGTAAAATAAGAAAATAAACTGCAAGCTGACAAATAATTTAACTCTGAATCCTGACTATGCCATGAGTAACTCTGGCTATTTTAGACTGTTTAGTTTATTTGTTTCAGAGCCTAAAGTGTATTCAAAAAAGTCTATAAACACAAATATTTACTTAAATTGCAACAAAGGGATTCATTTTCACAAGTGACAGAGCTTAAAAGAAATGTCCCAGCTGTTCTTTAAAGGAGAGATGGTTGTGTTTACATCTGCATTTGTTTAAGAGAAAAGGTGGACCACTTATATAACTGTGATACTAGTGACTAGCTTCACTCCAAGTCTAAACTCAAACACACACGCACACATACGGTCCATGTGTTTAGCCCACACTGTCTCTCTTTAAGTGGTTACCTGTCAGTTCCTATTTCAGCTCTACCTCTAGCCGCCACCAACAGTTGAGCTAAACCACAATCTGATCAATTAGCCCTATTGATTCCCTAATAGCAGTCAGCACACATCACTAGACTTGTCTAAAACTAGCCGTGGGCTCTTTGCTCAGTGAAACCATAAACTTGGGTTTTAACTGCCCTCTCATCTCTCAAGCACCCGTTTGATCTCTCCGCCAAATAATATAATGTTATTACACATAACGCCCCGTTGTGTTGGCTTATTAGTGGAATTTTAAGTCAGATTTGTTAAACACTTGAACAAACGATGCCTGGTCAGGTGCTTGGGTCTCTTGAGCAGCTTGGAAGCAGAAGGTTACAGGCTGGGGTATGTTGTCATTGTGCTAGGAGGTTCCTCTGGGACAGTAGGTAATCCTTAGCAAAGTCCAGCTAAAGGATCTGCATGCTGCTCACTGGATGAATGAGAGATCAAACACTGTAAATCTGCTCCATACTGGTAGTGATAGAAAAAGGCTTAGACTGAAAGAGAGAGAGCGAGAGAGAGAGAGAGAGAGAGAGAGAGAGAGAGAGAGAGAGATACAGGGTGAAAGACGAAAGGAAGAGAGAGAGTGTCCAGATGACCAGTAGTGTTTGGGCAGATGGCTCTGGTTGCTTGGCTGAAGCTTCAGTGAGCCTTCAGTGATGGTCAGTCTCATGGGACAACACACACACACCACTCTCTATAAAGATGTCTAAAGCAATACTGTGCCTCTATTACATAGATGACAAACCAGTAAAAATCTCCTGCAAAAATGAACTTATTAAGATATATTACAAAATTACAAATGCAGAATAATTTATACAAACGTCCAATTTAACTCTGTTTTTCCAATCAAAATAATAACTTGAAATGTTTTGTAAGTTTGGATATTACTTGATTTAGTGATAAAGACTTGTAAATAAGTATTTTTTGTATTACAGTAAGTATAACGCATTTTATAAAATAAAAACGGAAAATATACTGGTCATTTTCTGCCAGGACATTATCCATTCATTTATATGCCATATTTCCATTAATCATTGAACACAACATCATGCAGTGCACAATTCAAAATGAAAACGAAACAGATCAACCAAAACCAAAAATCAATATTGAAAATTCCTTCATATTAATGCAGTATTGTGTGCCTTACTTTTACGGATTTCTTTAACAGTGTACTATATATTTCAGAATGCCCAACGTAATTTATTAAGATGATTGATGTAATAGTATTTCTCATCTGAATACATCTTTAAATAAGTATTAAGAGTCAGATCTTGTGACCTACAGGCCTGAAACAGAATCTGTCATTTGCATGTGATTGTGCTGAACATCTCTCACCATACATCATGTTAAACAATGGCCCAGGAGGAGTGCTTGTATGCATATGCGTGTATGTTTGATGTGCTTTTGTCTTGTTTTCACTGTTATTTCTCATGACTCTAACGGAGCAGCAGGAGACCAAAAAGAGAAAGAGAGGCACGCAATGGATGAATGAGTGAAAGAGAAAGAGATAGTGAAATAGTTAGAGACAGAGACACATTTGAGGTGTTCCTGGAGTGACACTTTGTAATGGGAGAGGACCTTTCAGCTTTAACACGTACCTTATTACGGCGTGTACAGGTTTTGCTTGACACAGTCCTCCAGGATTTAGTAAAACATGAACAAAAGTGACGTTACTGGGGTCCTTGCTAATAAATAAGGCTCATAAATTGAGATGACATACATGTCTTCAATGACAACTTAAGGAAAAAGTGGAGAAGTTAGTTTAATTAAGTTTGTTTAAAGGTCAAGTGTACTAGATTTAGCGACATCTAGCGGCTCACTCCACCCCTCCCTTTCGAAGCACTACGGTGGCTCTCAGAGGACTAAGAAGTCATTGTGTTTTTGCTTCTCTGTAGAAGGAGGTAAAGTATTTATGAAATTCTTTGTTGAGCAGTTTGTTCATTTGTTCATTCCATGCAAGAGGACCCAAGACAGAATTATGTTAGGTTTTTTTACACCTCTGAAGACAAAGTTATGTTTATAATGTTGTATTTATGTCAATAGATCCTCTAAAAATGGCACAGCACCTTTTTAAGTATATTTTTGAGTGTATGTATTATTCATAAGACATGCAACTTGAGACTAAACTTGCCCCGTCATAAATTCCCTTACAAAATGAACCTTTTTTTTGTAAAAGTGGATAACCCATGTAGTTTTGTATTGTTTAGATTGGCAAAATTATGGTTTCACTACAATAACCATGCACTGAAAATTGTAACAGATTTTTCACTTATATTTACGGGAAAATTTTATTTTCAATGTATATTTCTGGCGCCCCAATTGCCTGAAAATTACATTTTTTTTACAGTCTATTTTTGAAATGTGGTCAAAAACGTTGAATTACAGAAAAACACCAAAAACTTACCAGAAAAAATTGAAAACTGTGTAATTTCTAAGGAAAACTGTTATTTTACGGAATATTTATGGTGCCTAATATAAAAATCTATTTTTTATATTTACCATGGTTTTACCACAGTAACCATGTCTTTTGGGCTTCAACTGCAGGAAACCTTGGTTAACGTAATTTTTAAGTACACAACTTACTCCTACGATTTCTGATTTGTACACAAAGTATATTTTAGAATAAGAAAATAAAAAGTTATACCTCTTTTAGAGTTTGTTTATTAGAGAAGAATGGTTAATTATTTCCGGGTTTTTCTTTATTATATTTGACTAAATTGGAACCGGAAACTTTGATTATTAAGAACCATATAGCACATAATGTCCTTTTAAACGTCAGTTTTCTTTATCCTGGTGTTTTACCCAAAGGATTTGAGGTCTGGAAACAGTGTATGGTGATGCGCATGCATGTCCTGGATCTCCTGCGGCCTGTGCCTCTGTGTTTACTGTTATCCTTTCTAATCCCCTTTGACTCACTATAACACATCAGGATACTATATGTTTGTGTGTGTGTGTGTGTGTTTGCGTGCGTGCGTGCGTGTGCGTGTGTAATATGGCTGGGTCTTCAATGAGTTAAAAGATGAGTGCTCAGTGTTTACTACACATTTATCTTTACTGATCAATAAACCTCACTGTGCATCGTGGCATCATACAAAAACAGAAGAATTTTGACTTAAACTTTAAACATTGGATGGTTTGCATGAATTTATTTGCATTCGGTCAATCTAAACCGACATGGTCAGATATTCAAAAACACAGTATTTCCTTTAACCTACACGTGCCCTACTAACACATACATTTGTTTAGCAATTTTTATTTTGCACCAACAAATTAATATCAAGCTTTATTCCTCATGGGGACTGTGTGCTGTTGGTTTATTCACGTTTTACTTTACAACCTGCCCCCCCACACACACATATTCAGTCCTGATGGACGACTAGATGACCAGTCAGCAAGCCTGCTGTCAATATCTGCCTTTTACATTTAACAAAGCTAACAGCACAGGAGCTCTGAGTGTGTGTAAAGTGCCTAGATAGTTTCTTCAGTGGTTAAGAGTTAGTCTCCCATCTACAACATGACATGATTTACATATGGATGTGCACATGACTTTAAATGTGTGTTTTGTGTTTATATGTATATGGGTAATGATGACCTTGTCTTTCCCAGTATAGTCTATTAATCTGTATAATGAAATAATCTGTGACACTTGCTCTCTCTCTCTCAAAAGCAATGTTCTGCCCTCTCTTTTGTGCATAGGACAATTGGCAGTGACCCCTTCCAGCTCCCAAAGGTACTCAAAGGTCAGGAGGAGTAACATCGAAGATAAAAACACTCAAACACTGGCTAAGGTGGGATGTGACGGCTGTCTGTGGGCTGTTCTGTATGTTTAAATGTTGTCTAGGGTCACCCTTCAAATGGAGTAGGAAATGAGGCAGAATTTTTAAACACTATATATTTAAATAATTGCTTTCTATTAAAAATAGTTTAATTAAACATATCCAGTAAATGGGAGCTTATGGATGTTTAAAGTCATTTTCAGTTTTCATTTTCAAATAATACATGACGCTGTGATCAGCGTAGATACCAAAGAAAGTTAACAACATGTTTTTTGTCACCATAGAGAATACAAGCATGCAAATATTTTATGATTTATTTGTTAGTAAAATTAATTTCATCTGTTGCAATGTAGGGACAGAAAGACCCACTAACGTAATGAGAGATGATATGGAAAAGAGGATTGTAAGCTATGCGTTTACAGTCAAGCACGTAAACACTGTTCTTCCTTGAGAAATATGTACAGTACATTGATAAACATAGAGAATATTTACACCTGAGCATAGCTCAAGATAAGATTTGCTAGGAATTGGACTTAATTTGATTCATTTGACATGCAACAATATTTTAAAAGCACATTAAAAATAAAATATTATTTTTTTATTATTAATTGTACACTATATTTCAAATTTTACTATGTTTTTTAAGTCATATGTTCGCTTATAATGTTCCCTTCCTGTAATCTATTAATCTTGCAATCAGATCATTAATGAGTCAGTGAATCAAATCAGTATGATTCACAAAGCTTGATTCCCTTCCTTTGTAATCCTAGTGAATAAGATTTCTCTTTTTATGTTCACACAGATTAGAACTATATGAGTGACTAAATAATCATTCAAATTATTTTTTGGGGGTAATATATTTTTTTATTGAAACAGTCTAACCTATCATCATTTTAAACAAAACACCAACTGCAGTTACAGAAAACTGTGGTTTGTTTTTTACCCTAATATGTAACCAGTGCATAGCAGACACAGATAAAAAGTAGACTAAAATCTTTCACAAAGTAACATACATGATGCACACATACAGTATGAGGAGACTGCAGTGACTGCTTGTAAAGCCACAGATCTCTCCCATAGAGAGCAGCCACAGGACATAGTCCCTGAGTATCTCTGAAACATTTATGAAGTCTTATAATCCCCTCTCTGCCTAATGTACCCTAACAAGCCTTTACTGCCTCTCTAGCCTGCTATAGTGTTCCCGGCATCTAACTTCTTTAACACCCTAGCTTCAACACTTTTACATGGTTTCTGCACATTTCAAAAACACACATCATGTATTTTATTAATGCACAGAACGTGAAGGAAAATTTAAGGGTGTTAAAATTGGGCTAGTGTGTAAAGTGGTAGTGATTTATAGAATATAGGAAAGTAATATATTTATAGTAATGTTTACCTAACTCTTATTTTTATTATTTTAATTTTAATGTAAGGATATAATATAAGTCCAAGCATAGTAATGTAATTCGGGAAATGTGGATACATACCTACTTGTATTTATATAAATTGAATTTTTAGGGTTTTTAGGCTACTTGTACTTAATATAAATGATGATATAAATATGAATATATTCCGGAATCCCTTTATATCCTAAATCCATTTCTGAACATACAGAAAATACAATTTAAATGTCTTAAAAAATCTATAAATATGTAAATGTAATGACAGGTTTTAAACAATAAAAAAAGAAGTATGACAATGATAAATTATAAATACATTCTTGATATTCAATAAAATTGTAGATTTCTAATATAGTATTAACATTTTTCATGTAACTCATAAACAAAATGTCCATTAAAACACGCTGGATGTTCTCTGAAATATTCTTAAATCGTGCTGCCCTGAGGACATCAACCAATTGCAAAATTAGGCTGAGACGGATATGACAAGTTTCTGAAGTCCGTTTTATAAGTGTGACATGAAATAACAGAGGTAATTTTGAGTATCAAAAGGACAAATGAAAAGAGAGAGGTCTGTGCGTACCGAGTATTGTGACCTCGGATTGTCATTGTGCTATATGGGGTCTGACTGGACATTTGGAAACCTCCATTACAGTGTGTGCTGTGTGTGTTAAAAACGGGCTCTTTGGGGACCTGATCCCAGGGGACTGTTTTACTGCAGCCTCTGCCCTGTGCCTGTGTTTACATGTTGAGAATGCCATATGCTAAATGGCTAGTATTACTGCTCAGATTTCCCTTAGCAGCACTTCTACACTCACAGCTAAATGAGGAGTTATCAGAGAGTGGCCGCAACTTAAAGCAAAGTGATATTGAGCTGTTGGTGTTATTGATAAAGAACTTTACACCTGCGAGTTCTCATTTGTATCGACATTGTAAAGTATAGAAAACGGTCATCATTTAATCACCCCCATACCATTTTGAATTTACGTTACGTCTTGTGTTTTGCGTAATTTTGTCAGTCGTTCACATCTCATTTTGTGCATCACTTAAAAAACATGTTTTATGGTCTAATCCTATCCCTTCAATTTAACATTAGAAATTCATTGGTCTAGAACCACCATGTTTTATAGGAACGAAGGTGATCTTTATTATGTAAATCAGTATTACTTCTAAAGTATAAAGTTACATAAAGACCTTAAAAACTTTAAAAAGATTAAAAAGGTGAGGTCAGGGAGGTCTGCTGGAATTAGCGATGTTTCTTTGGATCAATGCAGCTGCAATGGAGAATGCTTTTCATTCACAGTAGTCAAGCTAATGGTTTAGAACATCATCCTAAGACATCCCATCAACTACTGCACAGTCATAACACACACACACACGCATGAGGGGAAGGAGACACAGAGGTCAATACGGCCAGTCGCGAGGAAGCTTGTGGTGTCCATTACACGCAATCTTCATTAGTAGCATGTTGAATACAAGAGCACTGTAAACCTTTACTGAAAGTGGCCTCATCCGATACAACGTCTGTGCCCAGAAAGCAGCTTTTTACGTAAAAATACACCCCATGACATCTATCAGACTCCCCTGTGTGAGATAACAGGACTTTTCCTACATCCGCGTTGCCACTTCCTGACACAAAATATTCTGTCGGGTTGATATCAAAATCAGTGGAATCAATGAAGGGAAAAGCATATTTAATTCGCTAAAACATGTGTTATGTTCGGTAGCGTTGGCTTTTGTGGTTACGCTGGAATATTCGGTTTTGAAGAAGTGGAGAAAAGGTGATGAGTGACATTTGGTCGAACTGAGCACAGATAAGCTTTAGAAGACTCTCTCATGGGACGTGAGATGTTTCGCACAGGGAGGTCATACATGGGGAGATCATTCTGAGCCCACCCACATGCAGAGTGTGTGTGTTCTTGCCTTAGAAGTGTCATTACCTTACTATGTTATGAGACATAAAATGTCCAATATTTGCATAATTGATGACATTTTGAAATGAGTTGTAATCAGATCTTACTTTTTTAACATTTCTCCAGTTTAAATCCAAATCCAACTTATATCTACATAGTCTAACACATATTCATACAGCAGTGTTGACCACAGCCTAAAAAAAAGTATAAAATAATAAATATATCACAAAACAGTAATTGCGGACATGATTTACCCATCAACCATATAAATAAATAGTTGCATTACTGCACTCAGTTTCAATAGTTGAATGAAAATCCCCCTATCAATAGCTCCTCACAAGGGTTGTGCTAATTTAGCCTAATAATTGTGTAGGTTTGATGAGCTTTTCTCACTGTGTAGTGGAAGGCATTTTTTCTTTTGTTCTTGCAATGTTCAGCACCGGTGATTTATTGATCAGAATAAGTCAGTTAATAAGCTTGAGAGCGATTCATCACGGAGCTAGAGACTGGAACAGCAAAGCCTAGCTTAATAAACTCATCAAAGCTCTTCGCGCATGAAGACAGTAATTAAAGGCAGAGAGGAATGTGTGTTAGATAGATAGTTACAGGGGTCTAGGCCGAGCAAGACTAAGATAGAGAACTTTCATTCGCTTTCTGTCTCTTCGGCCTGGTCGCTGTGTGTAAATCTGACTCGGCCCACCGAACATGGGCCAAACAAGGCCTTTTGGATGATTATAAAGTCACAGTAGATAACAGAAGAGATGCTGAAACATTTATCACTATAGTGTTTTTATACATTAATGTTTGATAAGAAAAAATGGTTAATAGAAAGGAAAAGCATATTGTCCCTTTCTTCGCTTTAATCCAGTGTTTTCTACTTAGTAGAAGGTTGAGGTTTTTCAACTTTGAGGTAGTTCAGCCAAAAGTTTTAATAAAGATATAATTTACTCATCCTCTTGTCATTTGAAACATTTCTTCCGCAGACCCAAAAAAAGATATTTTGAAGAACGTTGGTCACCAAACAATGTCAGTACCCATTGATTTGTGTCCATACAATAGAAGTGAAAGGGTCCCGTCGCTGCATTCTTCAAAATATCTTCTTTTGTGTTCTGCTGAGGAAAATAAAGTCATACAGGTTTGAAATGACAAGAGGGTGAGTAAATTGATGAGAGAATTTAAATTTTGTGATATTAAATAATGCTGTTGAATGAATACAACTTAAAAGAAAACGTAGAGATCCAAAAAATACGTACATATGGGATTATAGAAATTCACAAATATAGACACATCAGACGGTAAAATAAGAATGTGTTGGTATTTTTGGATTAGTAACCTTCCGATATTTTTGCATTAGCATCAGAGGTGTGGACTCACCTTTTGTGTGATCTATGTGAAAACGGTTAGACACTGAATCTGCTCACTGCGCTGACAGATAGATGACGCAAGACTGCCTGATGACAGATAGGGTCTAAGAAAATCCCCAATAATTACCTCCATAATCATCCTCAATATTTCACTCAGCCCTGCAGATCAGGCAACGAGAGCGGTGTGCACACAGAGCGATGACCTCATTTGAACAAGAAGACAAATGTTTCAGGAAACCCAAATATACAGCATGACAAAAAGTAGTGGCTGCTCTCCCAATACAATAACTTCTCTCCTAACAGGGAAGGGGAGGAAAAACAGTTTCATTTAAAAATTAAGTCTTGAACCTGGTTGAGAACATTGTGAGTAATGTTTTCATTATGTTGACAGAAAAAAGGCCATGTACATGGAATGCACTAATAATCCATAATGACGCACTTGATGGCTTTTGGAACATGTTAAAACAAATCCAAATACACAAGATGCAGAAAGTACAAGGCTGTAAAATATTCGCTTTTAATCACTTTTAATAAAAAATTGCAATTTAATAACCAGATTCTGAGTACGGTTTACGGATATGCTAGTTATTTGCTTAATTATACAATGCAGTTGGATATTAACTTCTATACGCTCGCTCTCTAAAACTTCGGGCCTTTTTTTTCTTTCTATCACTTGATTCCAATTTGTGCCTTCATCAGCCCTTGTCATAATCGCATCTGTCTCCATAACCTTTAACCGCAATAATAAGCTCCCCAGATGGGCCCATGTCCACCTAAAGACAGCAGAGACATTATTAAGATGTCTTTCTGTGTTGCTTTAAACCTGTGTGAGCAACAGGTTTCATGTGAACTGTCCACGTTGACCGTCCCCTCACACAGGTGATATACCCCGGTGACCTATTAGATGATGTCGTGTCCATTGAAGTACCTGTTCTCAATGCCCAACTCAATAACACCCTAATGAAGGAAGCCCGAGGGGTAATTGCTCCTGTTGTTGCATTTGAAGCCTTTCTCAAGGTGTGACACATTTTGCCAAATGAGGTTGCAGATCAGGGTTAGTTAGCGCTGGGGTGAAGCTTACGCCCTCTGTGGTGAGGGACACTGACAGGGGACATTATCATCAGCAATGGTCAGTAGGTGTGAAATGAGACGGGCTTAGGAGAGCCCTTTCACGACCGGGATCAGACATGCATTGGTATAAAACATTTAGGCCAACATTTCAGATATATATTGGTGAAATCATCACATTTTTGCCAGAAATATACGCATTCAAAGTATATTTAAAATAGCCTAAACGATGTTTAGTGAATTGAAATGTTAAAGCAAATTGAAGTTACAGAGGGAGTTAACAATTTCCCCTTAGTTATGTTCCACGTAGATATTTCCTCATTCAGATTTTTTGACACCTTTGTCAGCACGTCTTTGTTTTATATTATTGTGGCCCTGGTGATGATCAGCTATTGATTAGAATGAGGGTTAAACCTAAACTGTATCCGCCCACTAATCATGAGCTGACCCAGTGGATTTTAGCCCCTTCTCCCCCGAGACCCACCAAGGTCTTGCAATCCTGCCATTCTGACAAATCCGCGTCATTAAGGCGTGAATCATGGATGGATCAGGTTTATCCAACGCGGCTTTATTTACTCTATTGGATGAGCCTTATTTGACATTTTTATAATTTTTTTCTACTGTTTTTTAATTAGCAGTAAACCAGCATTCTTTGAATAGTTCACTTAAAAATAAAAACTGTACTATTATTCATTTTCCCTTGTTTTGATGTATTGTAAATATGCGTTTTCTTTCAATGAGCCACCAATATAACATTTTTTTTTTAATCTTTATTCTCCACTTTCCACAAAGTGTTTTGTCTGTTAAACTCCAAAACCAGCTGTGGTCACCATGGAATCCAATTTTATGGGAAAATTTTAATAAAATGTACATAAAAATAACTGTTCCTTTAACTTATTAACACTAAATGACAAATTCAATATCCTCCCTGATAGCCTTGATGACTGCAAACTTTAGAAAAATATCTTATTCAAAACCTTTTTAGAAAATATTCTTCATTTGTGTCGCAATTAATATGCCTAAATAAACACTCCTGTATTATGCATTCAATGAATGGAAAAGCCAAATGAGAGCTCGGTGGATGTTCCTGCATAACCAGAGAGACTGATCAGAGCTCAGGTACACAGCACAGCTCAATCCATTACCTCTCATAGATCTGTTAGTTCGGCCGATGGCCTCATCGCTCGATCAATACCACATAAACTCAGAGGATTTACTTACGTATCCCGATCGGGTATTAGCAATATAAACAGGGAGCAAAAAAGAAACCTGTTGATTTGTTTTATTACAGATCAGGAGAAGATGCGGAGAGAGCTAATCATTGGGCCATTGGGTCACCACAGGGTGGAAGCGCAATCCCCACACGGGCCTTTTGCAGGCCCATAGCCAGACATCAGATCTGATCGATAAAATTCTTCTCTCTCTCTGTCTCTCTCTCTGTTTGTGTTTGCAAAACGCACACACAACTAAAGTTCATTGAATTCTTTCAGTGTTTGGAAAACAGATACTACAGCGCTGTAAATATAGCCTTATACATGATGAGATATCAATAACACATTGAGTTTGGATGTCACTGAAGAGATGAATGAGACAATTAGAAGCTCTTAATAGTGTGTGGACCTGAAAAACCCAGCAAACCAAGTTTCATGTTTGTGTCTGATCACATGAGTGATGCAAAATTCTATCTACATCTACTTTGTAGAATCTAGACAAAATGCAAGCTGTTCTGTTTTGAGATGCATATTACATCTATTCTTCTTTTTCATACGCAGGCAGTGGAAAGGGTATTGCAATTTTTTACTTTATTTGTTTACTTGTTTTGCAGTACGTATCTAAAAAGCTTTAATTCGAAAAGCATTTTTCCTAAGAACCAGATAGATGTTAAGTCTTGTTTTCTGAAAAAGAAATCAAAAGCGTGTTAACTATTAATAAACAAGCAAAATTCAATTCAATTTTATTTATAGCACTTTAAACAAAGACACATTGTTTACACATTGTTGTAAAGCAGTATTTCTAGAGGATAATATCTGATAAATGCCCAAATTTGTGTCCATTCAAGTTGGCATATTTTGTCTGTTTTTAGTTTAAAATATTTTTTTATTTTCTTTCCTAAAACAAGACTTAATATCTTAGGTCATTTTGCTTCTCAAGGAAATTAATTGTTAGATATTTAACCTGCAAAACAAGTTTACAATACCATGTTAGAAATTATTTTTTTTCACAAAAGAAAATTCTCCTTTTTCTTTTAATAGTGCTTTAAAAAAGTAGTTTTACAGTTTATATCATCACCTTTGGCTCTGTTTTCCAATTCAAGGACTTTTGATTTAATGAATAAAATGGATTTAAAAAAATTTTTTTATCTCTTACATTATTCCATGATCAGCTTTTCATCTATTTATCAATTAAAACTAATCATAATTCAGCTAATACAAAACTGTTATCTGATCCATAATCAGGACTAATCTGAATTCAGTTGTTTAAGCTCATTTAATTAATCACTAACACACAGAACGTTTAACTTCAGAAGACTGCTTGAGACGAACTTTTCTTTCGGTTCAAGATTTGATTGATTTGTCCAGTGAGTATACATTTTATCTGTCTGTCTAACTTTGGTGTGGCCCGTTATTCATTTGTCTACTAACTGTGTCTCCACATTGATCCTCATACAATCATTTACAGAGCTCTTACCACTCCATCACGACCTGCGTCCGAATGACACTTTAACTTCTCGACACGCATTTGTTAAGCAGGATTTCCAGCTAATAATACTTGTGCCACATCATTGGCAAAGTGTGCCCTTCAGCACCCGAATGACAATAGCCAGTTGTCACAATAGCTGCGAATGAGAGTGGATGTGTCCGGCCGGCACATGGCACTGTAGGTTTTTCCGAGTGCCGTATAGGAGTCGAAGTCATTGTGCAGGGGATACTCCTCACACTGGCTGTCAGCCTGCTAATTGTGTCTCTTTCAGCTCTTTGTAGATCAGCACACTTGTGGACCCGAGTGTGAAAAGAAGAAGGGGTTGGGGCGAGGGGAGGCCGAGGTCGGGTTGCTCGGGCACGTGCGCTCCACAATGCAGCCTCCAGATTAAGGGGTAAACAAAGGCCGGGTGAACTGTAATTACACAGCTAACAGGTCTGTGGGTGAATAGGAGGCTGAAACTGCTCCATTGGCAGCTGTGCTTCAAGCAGCCACTCACTGTAAGCAGGGGAGGAGAGGAGGTGGAGTGGACACACGCCGATGAGAGCCGATGCTCCATATGCCTCCCCTCCCCCTGCACAAACACACACACTTGTGAGTAAACACACTCAGAGATGCACACACACACACACACATAGTTGGGTCCAACAGTCTGGGGCCGCTTTTAAAAATGCTTTTGCGTTGCATTTGTATTTTATAAAAAATGTATTACAAACAATCAGCATAAAAATCTGAATGAAAATTCTACCTGCCTACCTTCTTACCTGATGTACATTGACCTCACTAGATGACCTCACTTTTATTTGACTAACCATCAACTGTCTCTTTTATGTCTTAAATATATCTTAAAATCTTTCATGTCGTTCATTCTCCTCCTTGCTTAGCTTTAATCCTTTGTAACATGGCATCGTTTGTGTTGACAAAATGTTTTATGTTCTCTTTTTTGTTAGTCGATTTGGATAAAAGCATATTCCAAATAAATACATTTAGATATGGAAAGATTTTGTGCAAATTTTATTTTATGTTAAAAATGTTCCAAAGAACCTATTGTGTGATTATTCTCATTTTGTTACCTCCAATTGGTAAAAAAAATGTACTTCCACATTTCATAGAAACTCACAGATTTTCTATGTCTTAGACTTTCGGAGGTAAACAATGCTGGTCCAACGCTGCTCCAGTGTTGGACCAGATGAACTTCCTGTTTCAGTTTTTTAACAAACACAACTGTTTGAGCAAAATACAACCAACAAAACGTTTATCACCAAACAAAATGTCAAACGAATATCTTTAAGATTTCACATGTTATGTAAAATTTTCAAATAACATTAAATATGTCTATGTGAAGTTGTCTATGGAGAGTTTCAACAAACGTTATGTGGCCCAAACTTAACTTCCATTAGTCCTCCTCAAAGAATGTTGAGTGGTTTTAATTTAATTCCATAGAATAAATATACAATAAAATATGAATATAAACTTATATTATTATAAATTAAATATAAAATATATAGTAATTTAACCAAACATTATCTTTGGGCCAGGCAAGCATCCAATGAAACTGTTTATAAAAAACATAAATCGTCATTTCATGTGTTTTATCTTATTTTAACCAACTAATTTAAATTGTATCCTTCCTGTTGAGCACTAAATGTATGTTGATATATAAACATGCAGTGGAAGCTTTCTGTAACAGATTGTGCTCTTCACTTTTAATCGGTGTGACTAATGTCGGTCTGATATTTCCTCCTCAGCGCTAATTTGTTGAGGGGTCTTAAGCCAGCACTAGAATCTGCTTAAGCTAGTGAAAAAGGGGATGAAGTTGCAATGAGGTTAAAGACTAGAGATGAGGCAGCATGTCGGTTATAGACGGCACAGAAGCACACTAGGGGAGCTATTGAAATGGAGTGGGACTGGCCAAGACTAATTAACAGTACGGTTCAATTTACAGTATACAGGTGGAGCAATTACAGAGATGAGGCCTGTAAGCACATCTACGGTGGCTTTAGGGTTTACAATAAGACAGTATGGGGCAAATAAAACTGTGGGCACAGTACAGTGTCATTGGTTATCCTGGTTTCAACATAGGGGCTGTAGACACCGTAAACAATATGAGCAGCCAATGGCTGAAGTGATTTCGGGAGAAAATCAGGGGTCAAAATAAATTCAAAGGCTGTTAGGGGAGTTTAGCTCTTGGCGAGGGTAATATATTTAATTGAACATCTGCTAAGATAACTCAAATGCTTCAGTCACATTTGGTTAAGGTTTTACAATAGATGAGATGTGCAGTTATAAAAGAGTTGAATGGGGTCCTTCTGGGACCAAACTAAAAGTCTGGCATAAATATAAAGTTTTAAGGTATTTACATTTGCTGTCCTTCTGAAACCTCATATATTCATATTTTGACCCTTTATGTTTGTAACTGGGTTTTTTAAATATCAAACCAATAAATAAAAAAAGTTATTTTATTTTCATTTTAATCATGTAAAAAGAACAGTGTTTTTTCCATTTCCTGAAAAAAGCACATTTGGACATCCAAGCTTTTGGAAGGACAATAGTGATATGTAAATCAGAGAATCGTGATAATCTATAATGATTAATTATGTTACAAATAAAAATGGCTTTATTTCTTATTATTCATTAAGGTCAGATTTTTGATGTTTGGAACACTTTCAGATCATGCTTGCATAATAAGATCATCAGGTTTTGCACATTTTGACACAATTTGTCAGCAAAGTGTCACTAAACAACAACAATAATAATTTTAATAATACTTTGTAATAAAAAAAGTTGTTAAATCAGAAAAGAATATACTGGTAATGTTTATTGCATTTGTAGATTTTCACATGTGCACATTTAGAACACCAAAGCGTCAAACAGTGAATTCAATCTAGATGAATTTATTTGTAAGCGTGTTCACTAGAAGTTAGTAACGGATTAATGATAGATTTAGATTCATTGTTTTACAATCAGATCCGCTACACTAAATGGATGGATGGATCATCTAGTTATCAGCATTTTGTTTGGTCGTGTTAAACTTACTGTTATTTCCTAATAGAGTGACAAGGGAAGTCCCTCATTCATTTACATTAAGTTCAGCTTTGGGTTTGACGATCAAATCAACACACACCCTCTTCCACATTGTTCCACAGTTCCTCAGGAGATGAACTTAAAGCCTGGCCATCCCCAACTGATCCTGATCACCTGCCTTAGGGCTTCATTGAAATAACTGGGCTTTAAAGACTCGCTACTTTAAGCTCCTATGCAGTAATTATGCATTCATGTGCGGGTAATTGGCATCCACGAATATGAAATGTTTGGTGGGCCCTTAAACACTGCATCTTTGGATGTCGCCCTTGTCAGACAAAGCCTGGAGGTGTTACCCCATTTCCATCAATTGAGAATGCTGGGAAGAGGTTGAAACGGCCTTGTGTTTACAGTAAACTTAGGGGGAAAATGCTGAGTGCTACTGAATTGCTCTTCACCCACGTATTAGTATCTGCCCCCCCAACTCCACATCCAGCCATCAATAGCTGGAGTCTTAATTAAACAAGCAGATGCAGGAGTGTCAATCATATACCCAGACAAGATTGCAGCAGCGTAATATATAATGTTCTGGCATTTTGTTCCCCTGACATCACTGTAAGTTCTGGAAATCACGTGAAATAAGTGCAGGCACAACAAAACGTCCAAAACATAATACAGCAAGTTAATCCACAACATAATACTAAAGAAGGACATTTTGATGACTATTTGTTTGTATTTTCCTCAACTCTAATATTTACTCAAATCTTTGCATTTCACTTTTTACTTCTATGATTTAACTTAAAGGCTTTATTTATTGATGTATACTAATATATTTATACTTAGGTTACGGTAGTTATATCCAAAAATTTTGAAATGTCAGAGCTTCAAGATTATGTTTAATGCGACACACACATTTTTTTTTTGATTTTTATATAAATGATAAACATGTTTAAATACACACATGAAAATTTAAGTGTTGTAAAAATCTGATTTATATGTGAGAAATAGCAACAAAAAAGCAAAGACATTTATTTACTTCTATCAGGAGAAATAACAAACAAATATTAACTCTCTCTCCTTTATCATTGATATGGGAAAAGTTTTGAAAAGGCCAGAATTATGCATGCATTTCAGCCTTAAATCAAAAGCCTCTTTTGGAAAAAACAGAACTCAATTCCCTCATCTCCACAGGATTTGCTTAACCTGCATGGTGCCTTTGTCAAAAGCAGTTGTATGTTATCTGAGTAACAGAAACAGCCCTGTAATCCTTTATGTGGCGGCACGCATAACTGTTAAAAGTCCCCTGATAGCCAGTGTGGGGGGGTTCTGTGCGCCATTGTCATTGAGCAGGAGCTCACACGGTGTTACCATTGGGCTCTTTGTAATGTGCCCCGGTTTTTTTTGCATGAGCATGAAGCCAATCTGCTTGGATTGCTGCGCTTGGTAAGGGGCCTATAGGTTTTCAATGAGGTCTGTATTTCACTCACTTTCAACTGTTATGCTCCCGGCCTACACCTTTGAGCTCAGTATTAATGTTTTAAGGGAAGCTAGAGGTGTTGTGTTATTTTATGTGAGTCGGTCTAATTAGACAGCATCATAAAGAGGAAAAGTTGAGTTTCACCCAGCAAACGTTCTTATCAAATAGGGCTTATTTAAGTGAGTGCACAGAGAGTGAAGCACTTTACTGGCAAATATATACTTTTTATTGAATTTCTCTTTAAAACATGAGAATAAGAACAAACATTAATTTAGCGGGTGTCACAGAGAGAGATACAAATAATGTCATGTGATGTTTTGTGCAGACAAAAAGGAGAGGGGGGTAGTTACAGCAGTCACAACAGACAAAACACTTCAGCAACAGTGACGATAACAGGCGAGAGAGTGTGTTCGGGAAAGGCGTTGTCATAAGTAGACTATGTATGATTTCCTTTAATAGTTGGAGAGGACCAGACACAAATTCATTAGTGATTCCTGTAAGGGCCATCATGTCAGAAGGTTAACAGGAAGAACGCCGGCCCTTGGTTCAGCGGTGACTGCCCAAGGCCACACAGAGAGTTTTCGCTCACAGTGAGACACATCTGTCTATATCTGTTCTCACTTTGAATCTCTCTCTATTTCTTTACTTCTCTCAGTCTGTTTGTTCTCTCATATCACCATCAATACTTTATGTTGTTATATGAATGTCTTTATTGTACAAACCTGGTAGACCCATCACCAAACCAGCATAATCTAGCTTGGACCAGAATGGAAATAAGTGGAATTTCAATATTTTCTTAATTAATGAATGACTTCTGGAATCTACTTGACATTATCTGGATATGCCATCAATAATAATTTGATCAACATATTTACTTGATGATAATACTGTAATATTGACCTTAATATAGTAGCCTAAGTAGTGATATAGCTGCACTTTTAAATAATTCAAAAGCACTGCATCACAAATAAAAGCAAAGGTCTACCAGTGTGTTCACAAAGAGACAGTTTCTTGTTCCTTAATTGAAACGTAAGACAATATTTTATTTGTCAGCAGTAATGTGTGTTGAAAGCGTTAAATTGATTAAGTCCGACCTTAGCTGGATACAAAATCATAAAAAAAAGTATCACACTTTTTTCTTAGACTGACAAAACGCATTACGATATCGCCTGTTTGGAGTTGAAAAATGTAATGTGTAACTGCACTGATTTTTTTCTACACACGTGCAAGTTCAATCGTACAAGTTCCTCACAATTGTCTTGTTGATGCTGAGGTGTAGTATGGAGTCATGCGCCATCTTCTGGTCAAATTCAGAACTGCAGAAAGTTGACGTCTACAAAATGTAAACATTTTGACCAAATGACGTACTTGACGTCTTGTTCCAATTATTGTTACTACTCTGAAGTACAACCGTACATTTATAAGTGATCTATTATTGGCGATATTGCATAGAATTTTTCATTTCTTTTGATGGTGCTCGGGTTTAATAGGCTACCAGATTAGTGATGATGAGGTGTCGCACATGTTAAGAAAAGGAGTCCTGCGTAAATAAAAATGTATTGTGTATTACATTTTATGTAAGAAAATGTTTCCTACCGCTTAAAAAATAAATAATTTATTGTTTTGTAATCGCTCGTTTGAAATGCATTTGGAAAATTAAATAAACTATATGTGAAATAAACGTTAAACTATAGAAAAATATTATAAATTATTTTCATTTTAAAAATTAACTGAGCAAATATAGTGCACTGTGTTTAATGATTGAACATATGATAATTATTGCAAGACTTTTATTTGAATATTTACTGAGTTTTGTCCCTACGTCCCATCCGTATCAAGTTGGCCAGTTTTCAAGATGGCGGCCACCACAGTAGGAAACGTGAGTTGTTCTGTACCTACAAAGAAAAGTGTATTTTCTTGGTTTAGACGTAGAAATGTCAAAATGCGACAGGATGTTATCGTGTGCTGTTAAATTGTATTTGTTCGGTTGCGAATACAAATAGCACAACCGAAACTTTTGCACTTGGGCTACTATGTAAACTGCTCTGCTACATTATGTATATCCAAATACTTACCCATCGTATACATATTTTGTAGAATCTTATTGACAATGACCTTCCTACTGCAGTGCGTCTACTAAACAGTCTCACCGAACAGGTTTGTACATTTACAGAACCTGAAAATTTCCTTGAAAAATGTCACAGCCTATAGACATGTCATCTTATGAATAGTATCTATTAGTATCATGGTTGCATACTGTACAAAGATGAGAATGGTAATGTGTGTTTAGTCATGTTGATAGATACGGTTTTATTTTAGGTGGCATCTGTTACTAGTCATGTCCGGGAGCTGATAACAAAAGTCAGAGAGAAAGAGTTTCAAACATCTAAGGTATTTTCCTATAATAATTTAAAAACAGGTATGGCTGGCTGGAAAAAAATACTTGAACGCGACAATTCTGTTTGTCTTTTGTCTAGGGTTTGTCTTTTCTGGACTTGAGATATCATCTTTTACTGTTTTACCTGCAAGATGTGACTCATTTGATCAGTTTAAAAACAGAGGGAGAAAGTCTTAAGGACAACAGCCCCATTCACAGGCTGGTCACCATTAGGACGGTAAGAAAAGAAGCCCATCATGTGAAAACCAATAAAAACATCTGTGGGACATTAGACTTGACTGGAATGCTAAATGTTACAAACAGAAGTGTTATTTGTGCTTGCTATTTCTCTCTGTTTTGTGTAGGTACTGGAAAAAATGCGCCCCTTGGATCAAAAGCTGAAATATCAGATTGATAAATTAGTGCGGACAGCTGTGACAGGCAGCCTCTGTGAGTGTTTTTATTCTGAAATCGCAGTACTAGACTTTGAAGTTTTTGTCATTGCCATACATATTAAGAATTCAGATCCACAATCTCTGACGTGATGATGTTTTTTGTTCCAGCTGAGAATGACCCTCTACACCTCCGTCCTAATCCCCAGAATATGCTCAGCAAGGTAAAGCTTTTATGCCTTTAAACAGATAATTTGCTTGAATGAAAATCCTGAACTAAACCTGAATGCCAATTATGTATTGCTTATCCAGCTCAGTGAATCTGAGGAATCATTTGATGAGGATGGAGAAGGAAAAACAAAGGATTCTGGGAAAAATGAACCTCCAGCCAAGAAATACGTTCCTCCTCGAATTGCTCCAATGCATTATTGTGTGTTGTTCAATTTAATAATGCTTCATTACAACACACAGTTACACACAAAGGCTTTTTCAGACTGCAGTCAAAAAAAAAAAAAATCAGCTGTTAAAGTGATTGTCTACACTTTCATATTCTAAATGATTAACTTAGAATGTTCAACAATCTTAAATACAGCATATACTCATGTTTTAAGGACACACCCGATCTAAAACTTGTAGCAATCTAAATTCTTGCGTTTTTGATGTTGTAAAAAGAACACTGGATAAAAACTGACTGTCTCCCTAATATGAATAATCGCACATAAAAATCTAATTGGGACTGTACCCCCTTCTTTGTTTCACTTAGTAAAACTTCATGCCATTATGTTACAAATTACATGTGTAAATAATGACCAATTAAAATACATAGAAATGTATTAATGGTTATTGTTCACTCGCGAACTCTCTCCACTGCACTTAGATGGGGATGTGACAGAAGCAGACAGGCAAAAGGATCTGGTAGATAAACGCAAGAAAGCAGCACTCCGCAGTTCTGTCATCCAAGAGCTCCGGCAGCAATACAGCGACGCTCCTGAAGAGATCAGAGACCGCAGAGACTTCCAGACAGACCGGGAGCTTAAGGAAGATCAATACAGGTATAAACTTTAAAGCGTCATGTAAAGACATAGTGCAGACTACAATAAATAGCATCCATTGCTCAGTAAATATGCACTTAAATCTTATGTGGCACTGAATTATTGCCTTTGGAAAATGTATCTCAAAAGGAAAAACTATGAGGAATCCATGATGATCCGTCTGAATGTGACACGTGAGCAAAAGCAAAGGAAGAGGAGGTTGATTGGAATGTCATCACAGCTGAATAACATTGCACAATTTGGTGACATCACAGCTCTGACAGGTGGAGAAGCACAGGTGAGCTGGACTGGCATTATTCTGCATGTCTTCTGAGGATTCTATATGTTATTGTGACAATTTATACTTGCATTTATGTAATTGAGTAAACGTATATGGGTCATTCCTACAATTCATTCATTTGACCTTTTTGTAAACTTATATAAAATATTTGAATTCAGTTCAATCAGTAGCATTGATAGTCAGTAGTTGTCTTCTCAAACTTTCACTACAGCAGTGTTTAGTCCTACATGGTAAATGCACTTCGAGTTTATCATTTATTCTTTACTGTTAACTGTCCTTTTCGCCCTTTCTGAGCCTACATATGAAAATCATCTTGGAACTAAAATGGCGGTAGCTCATGAATTCTTTGGAATACAGACTTACGGTTTGTCTCGTTTGAAAAAAGAGAAGTAGCTGATTATTGCAAAAAAAATCACACACACACACAAAATTTTAAGACATGTTGATTGGTTCATTGTAAAAAATAAGTGAAAAGGTTTGTTTTTCTTTGATAAAAAACCTTAAAAAATACGGGTCGCGAAAGGATAACAAAAAATCTAAGCACATTCCTTATAGAAAAGAATCAATTACTCTCCCTACATACATTATTTAAAAAAAAAAGAAATATGTATATATAGTTTGTCATGATTCGATTAGAAATTACATGCACAATATTGAAGCAAACATAGGTGTCCCGTATAAGGAACTGGAGACAGTTAACAGGCTACAACATGAAAACTAAACAAACACAAAATAAATGTAAAATTAGCCAATTGAGACTTCTTTCTTAGAGCATGTGACAGAAGCATTATATTCACATATCAAGACTTTTAAACAGTTAAGCTGGTATGTGGTCTGCATTCTGGCTGCCGTCGCATCATCCAGGCGTATGCTGCACACTGGTGGTACTTGAGGAGATTCCCCCCTTCCTTGTAAAGTGCTTTGAGTACCAAGAAAAGCGCTATATAAATGTAACAAGTTATATCATTCGTACAATTCTAGAACTTTCCCTACTTTGGAAGAGCAGTGTTCTATAAATTATTGACTTTCCAAGACCATGTGAAGGCAGCCTTATGGCAAACATGATCAATCTCACTGAATGCTTTACTTTTTTTTTGTAGGATATTGATCGTCCTAAATCCAAGAAAAAGAAGATGACTAAGAAAGCTAAAAAGAAAGGTATGTATCATTTTGTATTTAAATGTGCTTTCAAAAAAGATTTTTGCTTACACATTTTCTACAGTTTTCAGGAAACACAAGTAGAATATCTGATGTCAAGGAACGACATCTGAGATGAAGAAAATTATTTGTAATTTTGACCTTCAAATAAAATTGACATCTTAATTTTATATATAGAGTCTGTCATTTCTGCTTTACACAACTTCTGTAATTACTAGATCAATTAACATTTGAGTTTTGCTATATTTTATTTTTGTAATTTGTGGCAACAACTTTAAGTTTGGTTAAATCATAATGCTCTTAAAAAATGCTGTAGTTTTAGGAAAAATTAAGGAAAAGGGCCCATAGCTCATTTAAGGAAAAAAGATGTAATGAGTTTTTTCTTACCTAATGTTTGTGCAAACTATAAGGTTGTGTAGGGATTTTCATCAAACTTGTGTTTCATAGGTTTAACTGTCAATGATCACACCAACCAATAAACTGCACATCATGATTGCACTTAACAACTTAAATATGTACACGGTCACTTTTAGAATGCTTGCTGTTTCTGGTAAGATTAAAGACAAATTATTTCCGCAACTGGTTTGAGTGCCACAGAAATCAGACACTGCGATGGACACAATCCCCCCAAAAACAGAAGACACTTCAAGAAATTTTTACACAATGTCTTTTATTTTTTTTTCTAATTACAGACTCATGGGTTAAAAATAAAATAAAAAAGGAAAACATCTTTTCTCTTTTCTTCCACACCCCACTTCCCCCATCTGAAAAAAGGAAAACAAGAAACACACAACAAAACCTCTCCGCACAAATCCCCCTCCCTCCCCTGAAATAAAAGCTCTGAAACCCTCCGTAAGTAACCGATACCTGCAGCCCACGCATTAGTGCTCCAACGGGCCCTAACTGCACCGTGCACTGAGAAAGACAAGGCCCTAGAAGAACCCTCCCCTTCAATGTCTTTCTGGTCCTGCCTCTCTCACTCACTCGCAATTTAAGCGGCCACTGCTCTATCACGGCTCTGCCTTCATGACATAAATGTGTGTTCTGAATGTGTGTGGTGTATGCGCTGTGTGTGTCTGTGTTAAC
Organism: Triplophysa tibetana; assembly: GCA_008369825.1. Lineage (NCBI taxonomy): Eukaryota > Metazoa > Chordata > Actinopteri > Cypriniformes > Nemacheilidae > Triplophysa > Triplophysa tibetana. Next base: position 8,074,537 of record CM017914.1, on the reverse strand, counting down.
ATGGGCCTGGTGCATCTCAGTATAATCATGTTATGAAAGCTCAGCGCTTGTTATTGTAATAAATGCCTCCCGCTGTGGGCCGGTGGTCACCCTGTCCCCCCCACACAGAGAGGATCGGGTGAGTGTGCATAGCGGGAGCAGATAGAGACAGAGACGCCGCCGAGACAGTAGGGGGTGCTGCGGCCACGGGAGGAGGGGTAGTCAGCCTCCACTGGTCTTGAAACCTGAAACGACAAGAAGTGGTCTAATACAAAGACAGAGCAAGAGAGAGGGGGTGGGGGGAGCATTAGGAATAGAGGAAGAAAAGATGATCGGGAATGGCGTATGGCAACATGAGACGGAAAAAGTTTAGAAATAAATAAAAAAAAAACAGATCTCAAAAGAGCTCAGGCCATGCCATAGTACAATAGTCGTATGATGTGGAGATGGTTCGAGAACAATACAACTTAAAAACCATGGTGAACTATAAACCACTGTCGGAATACCCGCAGGTAGAGGTGGTAATCCGAATGAGGGATGAACGGGAAAGAAACCAGTGCTTGGGAAAGGGATTCCAGAGAGCACAGACAAATAATAGAAAATGATTCTCAAATAGCACAACTTAGTGAAACAACAACATTCTTGCGACTGGAACTTTTACATTTTCACGGTACAATCATTAAAAAAAAAGTTAACATTGTTTTTTCAGTTGGCATATGTTGAGTGCAAACATGAAGGGGGCTGTTTGGTGAGAGAAATCACAGCCAGACAAAAGGACACACATCTGCAGCCTGAGATTACATCATCATCATCATCATCATCATCTCAAATTTAAACAAATGCCATCAAATCTCCCCAACGGCCATATTGTACCTTACCAGGGTGATCGCACCACCTCCACACGCACGCGCACACACAATCGCACACTGCGGCCAGTCAGTCTGTCTTTCCAGGAGATGCTCTTTTTTCGTTTTGTTTTATTTTTTCTTTTTTTCTTCTTTTTTTCCTTCCTTTTTTGACAGGGATCTTTATTCTTTTCTATTGGGACATGAGGTGATAATAAAGGGGGTTCATAGGGGGTAGGGAGGTATTAGTAAGGGGAGTACCACGATGTTGTTCGCCCTCGGCCCCTGGAAAAGAGAGAGAAAAAGAGGGTGAGTTCTTTTTTTGTGGTTGGTTTAAGACGACGGACACCAATTTTATTGGGTATGGTGTGTGTTTGCAACTATGTTTGATATACATTTTGACGTTATTTAACGGGCCTTACAACTTGGGAGGACAGATGGAAGGGTTATGCATAGAAGAATTTTTACTCATGTTTCAGGTATACACATATTCAAAGTACGAAACGCAATGTATACCCCCTGACTGAAAAGAGTGATTAATGCAACAATATAAAGGAATCCAGTGCAGTATACAATTTAATATAAAGGGAAGCTGAGGAAGATTATCCAACAGCAAAATGTGTGTGTGCGTTAATTCTAGTCAAGCTTTATATGGTCTAGTGTCCAGTGTAGGGCATAGTGAAAGCAGTCTCTCCCTCTTTCTCTCTTTCTCTGTAAGGGCGTCTCCTGTGGTCTCTGTAAGGGAGAGATTGTGGGGACATAAACACTCAAACACACACATACAATAACAATCACAGAACACACCAATCAGACACACACCGTTATACATGGGCATTCATTCAGCCAGCCAGTGGCGCTCCATCACTGCACATCCTTCTCACACAACCTACTTCAAGAACAGCCTGTGTACTTTACGGCACAGAAACTTTGTTACTGGTTAGATACTAATATGGTCAATATCAGGCTGCAGTAATGAACCCTCCATTCTGGAAGTGAATACATTGTTATTCATGCAAGAGTAGTGAAAATGAAATAAAATGGCCTTTCAAAACCATTCTTTCTTACTAAGTAAAACACACTTGCCTGTTTTCAAATTATTCTGAGCTGTGCTTGACATCAGTACCATGAATTAAAACAGCACGCTTATTATTATGATCGAAACAATCAGATAGTGATCAAACCAACCTAGCATCAAATCTAGCCCTAACTCTAGACAACATGTTTGGGATCAAAATAATTTGTAAACTAATTTTAAAGCCTTCGGTCACTAAAACAAGGTTGTTAATAAAATGTAGTTATTACAACGCTGCTTAAACTATTTTTGCCTTCTAATGTAATATTAAACATAAAATTAGCCTGTTGATTATGATCAAGGTCTCTTCAATGATTCCATCCAGAGACCAACAGGCTGTGTGGCAAACAAACTTATTTGGGATCCATGTTGTATCAACTATGTAAGGTGCTGGCATCTAGCTAGAAGTATCGGTGTGATACTCAATTTACCCCAACCCCTACTAGCTACATATTTAAAACATGTTTCGAGATTCTACCCTGGGAAGCAGCTTACTGACTTCAAACCTATTGAGGACAAGGATTTTATTTCATGCTCATAATCTTACACCACAGGACGATCAACGGATGGAGATGATGACCATGACCGGACATGTGTTTAATGGTTTTGGCAATTCTTCCTCAGTTTCCCTTGTAACATTTTGACACACAGGAGTTTGTACAGAGAGTGCACATTACAAAGTAGTCCCCCTGGGTTTCTATCATTACATTATCTTTTATGCCTGAACTTTAAAGGCGGCAGTAAGGATGGGAGAAAACGTTACTAAATATAATAACGTGATGTCTTTGGAACAAACTAAGCGGAAGTCAACTGCAAGAGCGGTGCAGACCTTTAACAAGAGTGCACACCTCATGCGCAAACATGTGAAAAAGAAAACAAAATACTTTCAGCCCTGTAGGACTACACTGAAAGATAAACGGAATACATTTTTGGGCCGGTCTTTCTCTGCATCTGCTCTGTGCAGCAAGTAAGTGGCAGGGAGAAACAGTGCATTCAATTTACTATACCGCAGCTGACTTCCCAGAACCGCAGCAGTTCCCAAAACCTGTCACGGTTTAGACTCAAGAACATACTTCTGTAAATATGCAGTTTGTTAGCCAGATGGACGCGCTGGGAGCTTTGCACGGGACTAATACAAGAATATTAGTAAAATAACTGCTCTTTTAATGTTTGTGTTGGATATTTTTGTCATACGATGTGGCAATGCATTTAACATACTGCCGTAATGAGTCACCATTAATTACCATTTTGTCCTTATTTTAATGTCTGACAGCAGACTATGTCTATGAGATTGTATTTGAATACAACTGAGTGTCCAGTAAAACCAATGTGACAGTTCTAAGAGTAGAAGCCAAAATACCATCACTAGTCTGACGCAAACGTGACGACATCTTAAATATGCTAATTAGTAGATCAAGAACCGATTTTAAATCAAATCATGACCCTAAGAATCGATTCGCAATCGGATAGTGAAGGACCAAATGATTCCTACCCCTAGAAGGCAGACTTCCATACACTAACTATAATGTGCACTTTAAATGAATCCTAAATGCTTTAAAGGTAACAAGCAAAACCAAGAACAAAAAGAAAACCCAAAAATATGAACAAAACATTAGGGAAAAAGCTCTCTGGATTTTAAAGTAATTGCATGCTGTTATAACACAGTCCTGTTGTTAACACAATTATAAAACATGGCAAAAATACTTTCAAAATGAAAACAGGTTACAAGAACAACATTCTGAAAAACAAATAAACCAACAAAACATTTAAACTTGATCACGTAAGCTCCACCAACTCTTTCTGGCAGACATTGCCATGCGTAATTTTGCTGTGTACAGAGAAATCTACTTTCTGGAGGATCTACATGACCACTCTCTCTTTAATAAATATATGAGGGCCTTGTGAATACTGGTCAACTACTACCGGCCATAAAATCATATCCTGTCTCCCCCTCACCGTTCCACACCAGCACTCTCTGTCAAAATAAAACCTGTGTGTCAGTGAGTGTAAAGTGTGTGGGATGTCGTGGCACTCACCTGAAGGCCCGTCCTCTGCCTCTGGGGGGTGTGTACCCACTGTAGTAGCGTGCTCGGGACGAGAAGTTTCCTCCCCGTGAGCGGAAACGAGCACGTGGAAAACCGCGGTCTGTGGTGCTAATGCCAGGACGATTCGTTCTCTTGGCGCCAACCTATAAAACCGACAAAAAATTATAAAGAGAAATTGTATATAATCTCGCCTACACTATCCCTCCTATATGAACCACTTGAGCCAAACTTATTTTAGACTTTAGACAAGATATCACCCATTAAAACACCATTTCTCAACCTTTGGGAATGGACATGTATTCAGACCTGTTTCATTGATATTAGCAAATAAGCATGTAATGCGTCATCTCACCTTAATCTGCCTTCCTCTGAATAAAGACTCATCCAGTGCCATTGCCGTCCTAACAGATTCCTTGTCTGCAAACTCTATATATGCAAACCTGAAAAATATAGAGGTTTGTTTAATCAATGAAACGGGACAAAAAAAGTTGCTTACTTTTAAACTGCTTACTATGAAGTAAATTACTAGAAACATGCATAGGACGATTATAGTTGGATTGTAATGTAAAAGACTCACTGTTCAATATCATCTGTGATAAAAGCATTGCATCGAGTGTTACACCACACAATTAAAACGCTAGCAAATTATTAATACGAACAGTATGAAAGTATGGTGAACCAGATTAACCTAGCACCAGAGAACAGTCTCACACCTACTATATACGGTTTGCTTAGCTGCCATATTTATATATACAAGTGTAAAAACTATACAAAATCACTGCCAACACTGTACAATCATATTTCAAAACCATCCATTTGTCATGATCACAGTTCACTCTGTGGAAACAAGTGATCCATCACTGCATTAAAATCTGTTGCGTCTATTCGCCGGTCAACTGCACAAAAAGAACATGAACTTAGTTTTATTCATGCATTATATTAGTTACCCTTTAGGGTGTCCGGTAAATTTGTCACACAAGATGGTGACTCTGTTTACAGAGCCACAGCCATGGAAATGTGCCTCTAGCTCTTCTGCTGTTGCACCGTAATCCACCTGCAACAAAGACATTTCCATCATTAATTTAAAACAAAGGAAATGATTAAAAGATAAATATATCAATGCGACCTGTGACTGAATAACAACTATGTGAATAAAGAAACGTACATTCCCGACATAAATAGACCTCCCATCAGCTTCCATCTTTTCTTCAATAGACATGATGACAGGACCGGCTGTAAATAGAGAAATCATTGTTCAACACGCAAGACTTTAGGCAGAAATTTGCAAATTAAACACTGCACTGTTAAATGGCCAAAATCTAGGTTATTTTCTTTCCTAGACAAAATATGTCTGTTGACCTCATAATCCTGTACCTGGTTATTCTTCCCCCTTTAATGCAGTCCCCATTTATCAGGACTGTCTGTTCTGCAATGTGCTTTCCTTTACCACTCCTGTCCCTCCCTCATTCATTCATTCATCCTGTCACACTTACCAGGTGGAGGACTGAGGTTCATTTGTTTTTCCACCTCGTTCTGTAGCTCCTTCAGTTTCTCTGCCTCCTCCTCCATCTCTCTCACCCTGGCTTTTATTGCCTCCAGCTCCTGAAAAGCCAAATATAAAAAACAATATAAACCAGATGTATAATAAACATTTAATGAATACTTTAATTTGTAAATACTAGGCGTCACAGAAAATCCATAGGTTTGCAATGCGTACTAAACTTTTTTCCCATAATGCCCAAGTATTCATTTTTATTAGCACTGATCATGGAGATGGCACGTGATACACCCTGAGCTCTTTCAAACAGCCATTTATTGCTTTTCAACACAGACTGTCCATTCAGCAAGTCGCCACTGCAACACATTTGTGGATGTCATAGACAGAGCCAACCCTAAGTATGATGCCATCAATGTACACATGACAAAGCAAACACACTTTCACGCGCACGCACATATATTCGGCAGTGCTGCATTGCAGGGCAGTGGGCAGATTCGCTCTCGAGACCGTCTAAAGTAACACGGCACGCATGTGACGGCCCCTTTCACGCAGTTTAACCCCATTTTTTAATACAACGATTTTAGTATATGTAATCAATAGTACAGTCAACCTTAATCTAATGGTTAAAACCACCACTAATATAGCATCAATTTTTGATGAAATAAACGAGACGTTCATGCAGCATGTAAATTCATGACCTACTCTTGCTCCAGTAATGTCAGTGTGTATTGGAAAAGAAATTGACCAGCCCAGCCTCATTGCACCGCACCCATGGAACCAAGCTCCATCCCTCCATCCCAAAATCGCCAAATTAGTAAAGCATTTCCGTAAAATACATTTATCAATAAATCATAGTATCGCGGTATTAACACTTGCGGGTGAAGCTCCAGTAGATAATGTTCACCGAAACCTCAACGGTTTACGTTTGTTAGCATATCTAAGCTGTTCAAAAACGAATAATTAAGTGCATTTTTCAATACGATACATTTTTCATTAAGAGCTTATTCTATATCAAAGGCCAAAACCGACCCGCGTCTGAACACGCAGTCACAAACACGACTTACTTTTGCGCACCAAAAACGCACTTGCTGTCAACGTCTAACATCACCGCTAAAAAAAGAGGCGTGTTTACCGTAAGCAGTCTACTTTTCTGCGGAAGGACCCACACTGCTGCGGCTAATGGCGGCCTTTCCTACCCTCGCCCCTGTCTCTTAAATCTTCTGTCTCGCATTTTTTTGCGATGAAGATTTCCCCCCACTAGGTCGACAGATCTGGCGCAGAGGAACCCAAACCGATGTTGCGCCAACATGGCGGCCAGCATCGCGCATGTCACACTAAATCTACTGCACTGCGTGAGCCACAATGGCGGACCAACCGACCTGGCGAAACTGGTTTCGCGTTCACATGACTATTTGGGGTCTCTGTTTGGAATATACATATTTCCTTTAAATTATGGTTTGGGGCAAAAGTAAAATGTAATGTTTGGTTTAAAATTTGCGCCCGGCACAAAACCAAAACTGAATGTTTGAGTATACTACGTCCTTCACTTACCGGATCTTCAATTGCGGCCTCACCCTCGTCTAATCCTGGTTCTTCCTCGACGCCCGGGTCTTCAAGTTCTGAGTGACCCGGGTCCGAGTCCAGCAGAGACTCTTCTGCCAGTCCGTTACCGAACTCCGCCATCGCCTAGTTTACGATGGTCCGACGCGCCTCGTGGCTCTACTACAGGCCGCGACTCTCACGGTGGGAGCGCGAGAGAGGGACAGGGGAGGGAGTAAAAACGGCGGAAAACGCCGCTCACTAAAGTTAAAATATGAATAAAAGCCCGCCTCGTTCCTACTAGTGCTACGTGTCCTCTAGCGAAGAAAACTCACTCTCTTCCCCAATGTAAATAGATTTCGGTTAGTCGACACCTTGCAACCGTCTTACAACTCTATTTACAATTGACGACAATTTCAAAAACCAACTGGGTATTCTTCACGAGAGCTCGTGTGTTCCAGAACAGAAATGGAAGCCGTAGGCGGGAATTCAGGGCACTGCAGGCGCACTTCCGAGAGGTGATTGGACGATTTTGTCGTTAAGCCACGCCTTCTGAAAATATCGATGTCTGCGATTGGAGTTTTATTCAGAGCATTTCCCTGCACTCACTACGTAGACTTTACAACATCCACGTTGATTCGACGAAATTAATGTCAGTCGCAGCTCACGCGCCGCCTTGAATCGCAACGACATGGAACTACTATGAATGCACGGTGGAGATCTGTATAACCACATCAGGCCACCAAATTTCTGCTTGTGTAGAAATATTACATAAAATAAAAATATTTATAAATATAAAATATAATGCTGCAAGACTGAAAAAGTAGAGCTGAGCTGAAAAAACAAGTCAACATTAGGCCCTATATGGATTTACACATGTCAATTATTAATCAAAATTCATGAGGTTATCTATAAAAGCAACGAAGCATTAATTAATGAATTTAAGTTTATTTGTTTTCTGCATAAGAAAAAAGGAGAACCAACACAAAATGAAGGTACAAATGAGGGGGAAACAAGCTGAATCAGTATTCTAATTTTTCATAACAAGACTGCCACCATTATAGTTCAATATTCATATCAATAACATCTCTAAATTTGAGATGCCATTAAAATCGTTATCAATAGTAATCAAAACAGTGATGAGAGTACTGAAAAAAATAGTAAGTACAGTTATATAACAAGTGATAATCAAGTGTCAATGGAAAAAGTGAAAAGATAATAAAAAAAGCATTTCTCCATGTTCTACCTTTATACTCTGAACAGTGCAACACTGTGTGATCCCACATCCTGCACTGCACTTCAACCCAGTCCATGTTCATTTAATGAGCTACAACTTGACACTTAAATGTAACAAAAGTAACTTGTATTTGCAGAGATATACTGAAAAAAAAAAAACTTCAAGTGTTCCAAGTTGACTTGTCTAAAATGTAATTACATGTAGCTCATGCTTAAACCATGGACTAGTTCAAAGTGTCAAGGCAAGGGAGTTCCGTTATGGTTTGCATTATGAACGCTTCCAATCCAATGCTTTTTGGTTTTCTTTAATGAGACAAAGCAAGAGAAAGAATAACTTTGGAATATCATTTTCTTTATATAGTTCATTAAAAAAGTCTTTTTTTAGTTTAGCATTTTGTTAAAGTATTAATAGTATCAATAACAGTAAAATACAAAATAAAAACCAAAAAAGAAAATCATCTTTAGTATTTCGTGTCCATCAAATCACACCTCCTGTTGACCTGATGAATAGTTAACAGGTCCACTTAGGAACCTTTCCTTCACTCCTGGCAGGTTTTGAAGAAAATACTTTCATCCAGCTCAGTATGAGCATGCAGTTTGCAACACAAAATGCTTTAAAGAACATGAAAAAAATGACAACTCTCTCCCATACCTAAATGATTTTGCTTTTACCATAAATAAAGGAACTTTGTGTTTTTCTATTGACAATATGGGGTTATTCTCTTAACAAATTTAATCGATCAGAGGGTACAAAGTATATAATTTTGTTGTTCCACAAATTCATAAAAAAATTGGGAAAGTACAGACTTTGGCTTCGAGCACAGCGGCTAGGTCTGATTCATTTTTGTCCATGTGCTATGCTAATCCTTTAAACGTAACATGAAATGCTGATTAATACTTCATTTTAATTAGATGAAGAATCATAAATTCGCCATACAACAAAATCGATTTTATATGGAACAAGAAAACTTTAAAAACATGTTTGAGATTTTAAAAGGGTCAAAGTGCTGTATAATGACCATCTGACATCTTTACCTCTCAACTAGAGTTCTGCTGATGAATATAGAATTGTCATGATGGTTTGGTTTAAAAAATAGCATCATTATTAACTTCCTCGTTTTGTGTCTGAATTATGACACTCTCCCAAAATCTTCATATTCCACAATTCTCAGCCATATTTGTCATCCTTATTATTTCATTACCATTAACTGTTAGTACAGTCTAGACATTTCGTCCAATTTAACCTGAACGTTTAATGAAAAATTCTGTTTACAGAATAAATTGCTTTGAATTAACAGGATGACTTAAAATAAATCAGCTTAGAAATGCCTCCTCTACATATGCTTTAAAACAGGTTTAAGACCACCCTGGCTCCAGCAAAAACAGTACCAGAAAATTGACAACCTAGAGCACTTTGGTTGAGTTTTTGGGTGCGTCATTACAACAGTCTCCCAATCAAATAAAGTGTTATGTTAATGCCAGTTCATTATTACCCAACATTATAGGAGCTTAAACTGAGATGATGTTGTGAAAGATGGACCATAGTCACATAAGCATTAGCATGTCCATGATTATCATTTCAGTAGATTATTTATAGTAAAATTATGCTGTGGCATAGGTCATTAAAAGGAGCCCTGTATGCAAAGTCTCTACATAACAATGTCTTGCTGATATCCAAGGAGAGAGCGAAGATGGCCAGAGCAATCTGGGCCCGCTTCAATCTTAGAGGCTTGAAAAACATAGCTTAAAAGTCCAGCACCCATCTTCTGTCTACTGAAAGCCAACAAGTCTAGTGGGTCCGCATACTGCACCAGCTTTAATTCATTCTTTAGCTGGAGTTTCTAGCTGGTGATGGAGAAGAAGACTGGGTTGCAAGACCAGTAGACCCAGTACCAGATCCATTGCTGACCAACGATGCAAGCTGACCAAAGTTAGTGGTTTTCAAGGTGGCAAGATGCCGCGGTGAGAAGACGTGGTCACGTGCTGCAGCCCTGGATTCAAATTCAACCCCGCAGGCCTCACACTTGCCTCTCAAAGTCTCACGGCCTGTTGACTGGTTGACAGTATATGATGATGGTTCCATAACTGTCAGTTGTACAGGTTTGGGAAGGATGGGACGGTTGGCTCGAAGGGCATTGTATTGTAGGTAGCTACTCGAGCTAACGTCTATCTTCTTAGAGGGGTCACTGGGATTAGGGGACTGTAAAGGAGATAAAGAAAAAATATAATGTAAATTTTGTTTTTCTTACAGAAGAACTCAGAAAATGACAAGAGGGTGAGTAAATTATGACAGGATATTCATTTTTCAATTTCCATATCCCTTTCGTCCAATTAAAACGTATTAATAAAATTAAAAACTAAATAAAATCAATAGAACTTATAATAAGAATCAATCATTCCATCTTATCTTGTCTATTATACATAATACATTTGACTATAAAAAAATCCCATGACAGCAAATAAAATGCACACTATGATAAAAGTTTTGTAAAGGGTACAATGTTCTCACCATCTTTTCTTGTTGAAGCCTCCAGCGTTTTTCCTTGGCACGTGTGTTTTGAAACCAGATTTGAACAACCTTTAGCGGTAGCCCAAGCTCTGTCCCTACCGCCTCACACTCCAGTGCATTAGGATGAGCGCACGTCTCATAACATGACTGGAGAATGGACAGCTGAAGACCGTTCAGGTGAGTTCTAGGTCGCCTTGGGGTGAAGTTCTGCTGTATGTAACTCGTTTCTTTTTGGCTTGGAGCAGAAGGCGGTGTAACCGCCACAGGGGATGGCATGGTGGTGATGGTGGGTGTTGGCCGCGGGGCGCTTAGGCCTAATTGTTCTCTTGAAAGAGTGTTTATCTTGAACGGACCTTTTTGGGACCAGTATTTGAGCCCATTGTGTTTCTGAGATGCCTGGGCAGAAGATTTGTTAATTGGCGTAGTGGACGATTTTGGCACCGTGCGGTTGGTAGACTTAACTTCTACTTGGTAATCAGGATCGTCATCATCTGTATGATCAGACTCCACCTTCCTTTTCTGAGCAGATCGAGAGGCAGGAGTCCCACTGACCAAAAGAGGAACTGCAACTGGTGTAGCTACTGCCTTGGGAGCTATTTTAACCATTGTAACCGGGGTTGCTTCTGCTTTGATCTTGTGTGCTATTAAAGGACTGGTAGACACAACAGTGAAGGAGGGCATCTCATTTAGTCTACTTGGACCTTGATTAGAGATTTTCACAGGTTCCTTGACTTCCTCTTTCACTGTTTTTGGAGGTACATTTCCAGTTTGGGGTTTTCCAGAGGCCCAACCAGTAGACTGGCTTGGGTTTGGTTTAGGTGGGGATGAGAATATGGGTTTAGTGAGTGGCCATGTGAACTTTATTAGTGGTTTACCAACAGCCGCCAAAGTGCCATCGCTGATAAACCGAACTTCTCCCTTTCGCTCCCTGGCCCTCATATTTTGGAACCAGATCTGAACCACTTTCTTCGGAAGGTTAACCCACTCGGATATTTGTTCAAATTCATGTTTTCCCGGATTTGGATCTTTAAAATAACATCCGTAGAGAATATCCAGTTGGTCAGCATGGATGATGGTCCTGGACCGTCTCATGTCCCTGAAGCGACGTACTTTTTGCCTCTTTTGATCTTGCTCCTTTTCTTGCTCCTTCTCTTTTTCTCTTTCCATGAGTGTACTAACTTTCTCTGCCGCCCTCATGTACACAGTGCTAGTTTTAGCCAAATTATTGCGATTAGTACTGTTGTTGGAAGATGGGATTGCGATTGCAGAATCTGGCTTCACCTGAACAACAATAAGACCTCCATCGCCAGTAACACCAACATTTGCTGGTCTCAGACCCAGACCATCAAGCAAATGACTTTTCTGTACAGACCGGTTGTTGGTTGTAGATCCAGGTGATGTAGTAGAGCTGTGGTTTTTCCCAATGCTTAAGTCCAAAGCGGCCTCACAATCATTACCATTAGATAGGTAGGAGCTGGTGGCAGATGCATTAAGGGACTCAGAAAGTGCTGCTGAATTTCTGGTAACTGCTCGCGTTTTTGAAAAGGCTGTCACTTTACCCCGATCTCCCTCTGAAACACCAACCCCAATAACTGAGGAAGGAAGCGAAAGTACATACGGGCTGTATAACTGGGCAGAAAGTGGTGCCAATGAAAGGGACAGGGGCAGTGGTTGCAAGATCCCAGTTGGAACACCCTGATGATCAACTGCAATCGAAAGACGAGTTGGAGGGTCTGCTTGTTCCTCCAACTGAAGATCTAGATCAATGTCTTGTTTCTCCTGCTTGACCTCTACCTCTTTGTCAATCTCACTCTCTCTCTTTCTTCTCTTTGCACTCGTTTCATCATCATACTCATCCTCGGCATCCGAGAGAAAGACTGTGGTTGAACGAAGAACCTTTCCACCACAACTGGGTTTTTCACCCGTCATCTCTACCTGTAAAGGTTGTTTGACCGGGCTACCTGATTCTTCCTTTACGGAACTACTTTGACTCTCTTCATCAGTCACAATGACAGAGGTGTAAAACTCTTCATTTTCAGAATCAGATGTCAACACCAACTCTCTCGGGCTTGCCTTACCAATCCTGTCCCTGTGTTTTTCAGCACTATTTGATAAGTCAATCGCATGACTGCCTGAAGCTGATGGGCTATGTCCGTCTTCACTCTCGTCGATCATTAAATTACCTTCTTCATCCTCCAGACTTCGGTCTCTCTCATCATCAAAGCTGTCTAATCTTTCTCTATCTTTGACATGCCAGGCATCTAGGAACCATCTGCGTACCTCCTCCCCAGTTAGACCCACCTCCCTGCCGAGGGCTTCGCAATCCTCCCGCTGTGGACTTGATGTGTCAGCATCATCTCGTGACTCTAGGAAGGCCCACAGAACCTGGGACTGGAACTCGGTTAGCAAAGGACGCCCTGAAGACAAGAGGGGGTATGCTTTAGCCATCCTATAGCCTGAAGATCGTAAGGCAAGGTTACTGTTACGAAAGGTGCAGTTAACAGGACCAGAGCTGCTAACAGTATGCTTATGGCTGAGATCATGGCTTGGATCAGAAAGCACTGGAGATCCAGATGCTTCGATTACGTTTGAGCTTGCATCTTCTTCTTCACTTCCCTTTTCACCTTTTGTCTTAACTTCCTCATCACTTTTTATTTGCTCTTTTTCATCACACATCGTGCCATCATCAACTATTTCTTGTTTGTTGTCACCATTATTACAGAACTCACTTTTTACACTATCACTTTTCCAGTCCTCTTCAGATTTAAGTGACATCGCAAGATCACAAGGCTCAACTTTCATCTTGCTTGTTACTCTCAAGTCTGCACCGTTATTGGGCTCCTCTGAATTCTGTGGAATAGTGGTTGTTGGGATGCCAAAAGCAGCCCACTGACTTTGTAAGCCGCTGAGTCTTTGGGCCAAAAGAGCCTGTTGTGCGGCACTCAGACCAAGCACTGGCACGGCCTGCTGCAAAAGCTGGTTTGGAGAGTCTGAATTCTGACCCTGGATTTGGGTTTGGAGCCCATTCAACACTAGAGGCATAAGCATCTGAGGCTGGGGTATAAGCTGCGGGGTTGTAGCCCCCGGTGTTGCAGATGCCCCAGTTGTAAAAAGAGAAGGAAGAATGGAGTGTGGGACAGAATTTGGGCTGGAAGTCAAGAGAGTGAGAATAGCAGACATCGCTTGTGCAGAGGCCACAGGAGAAGAAAGTAATGAAGGCGCTAACTGAGGCTGCACCTGCTCTCCATCTTTGGTCGTTACTGCTGATGTAGTCAGGTTTGCTTGGGTGACACAATTGCTGGTGGAGGCGTTAACTAACTGTGCGGTGCTTCCAACGGTAGTCACAGCCAAGTTTGTAACCATGGTTCCATTTCCTGTATTCGCACTGGAACTTGGAGTAGCGTTCCCGGCACTCCTGCTGCGACTCTGGTGCAACACAGATTTTAAATGACTTTCTAGGGTGATGGCATGATTGTAAGAGACACGACAGACTGCACACTGGTATGGTTTGTTGGAGACATAAGGTCGAGCAAGGAAAGGGGTTGAGTCATTTTCTTTCACTGTCCCTGTTCTCATTCTCTGAATATGGGTGGTTGAATTGTAATGAACACTCAAAGCCGTTCTTGTGGGAAATGACTCCAAACATGCATTACACTTGAATGGACGGTTATCACGTTTGGAGGGGACGCTGTTTGTATTACTGCCACTGCTTAGAGAAGCCACTGGTGTTTTTGTAGATTGATCCACATTTTCCTGATCTGATTCCAGCACCCCTGCATCATTCTCCTGATTTTTCAAACCCTCCAGCTCTTCATCCTGCTCCTTGTCCTGAGAAGAACCATCATTGTCACCTGCATCTGTAGATTCACTCTTATTTAGGGCAGCCATTGAGGGGGACTTTGTGTTCTCTAAATTCATCTGCGGTGATGTGACATCTGGTAAATTGATGGAAATAAAAATCACGTTAGTAAGGATTTCGGTAAAAATGTAAGATGCAAGTAAATAAGAATAAACATTTAGCTGCTAATAAAATGATTAAAAAAAATCAATGAAAAATACAACAAAAATTAACGGCTAAAAACAGAATAAAAAACTGATGTGTATCATACTGTTTCCCACATTAATACTTCAAGTTTATGACTGTACATGTTTTAATGGCTTTGAAACGAAAGCATCATGATTTGTGTTAAAGGGATAGTTCACCAAAAAATAAAAATTCTTTCACCATTTAATTACCCTCTTTGTATTTCGAACCTATATTACCTACTTTCTCCCGCAGAACACAGATATATTTTGAAGAATGTTGATAACCGAACAGCTGTGGCACCCATTGACTTCTATTGTATGGACACAAAACCAATGCAATGAATGGCTGCCATCGCTGTTCGGTCAACAACACTTTTAAAAATATCTTCTTTTGTGTTCTGCAGAAGAAAGAAAGTCATACATGTTGGAAATGACAAAAGGGTAGGTAAAAGATGACAGAATTATCATTTTTGGGTGACTATCACCTTAATACGGAACTATGCATGCTATTGCAAAATGCAGGAGACATCGTGTCAGTTTTATCCATAATATAACAAAGGGGTTGAAAAACTTTTGATGCACAACCTTATCAATAAAAGGGATAGTTCATTCAAAAATGAAAAGTCTGTTACCAATTACGCACCTCAGATTGTTCCAAACCTGTATAAATGTACTTGTTCTACTGAACACAAAAGAAAGATATTTGGAAGAATGTCAGTAACCAAACAGATCTCATGCCCCATTGACTCCCATAGTGTTTATTTTCCCTACTATGGCAGTAAATGGGGGATGAGATCTGTTTGGTTACTGACATTCTTCCAAATATCTTCCTTTGTGTTCAGCAGAACAAATACCTGTATAGAGACAGTAAATTATGACACAATTTTCATTTTTGGGTGAACTATCCCTTGAATAAAATGCATATAAAATACAAGGGACTCTTTTCAATAATCACTTCAGTCAGTAGGAAAACATAATATTTACGAGGGACAAGTGTCTCTCTCTCAGTAAACCACAGGTGCTTCATTGCCATGGAAACTACTGAAGCAAGGTGGTCACCAACAGTCAATTGTATGTTCTCTGGTGCATAACCTAAACCTCGTATCACATTTGGCAATGTCACATATATAACAATGGAACTTCGGATCTTCGTGGTGGGATAAAATGTTGAACTACTTTGACAAACATGACAGTCTTAAAGGAGTAATTTTTTGGGGGGGGGGGGGTAACAATACTTACCTGCATCATTAAGGGCTTTGGGTACTTCATCTTCAGCAATGGAAGGGTGTTTGAGAGCAGCCTTGAGAGTGTAAGGGGATAACCAATTATTTTACTTCATAAAAAAACATTATTGTATACTCACAGTTTCATGATAACTTGTCCACGAATCAACAATAGTATCTACTTTGGTAATATCATAAAGAGGCAGTGCCACTTAGCTTTCATAACAATTGTGTCATGTTATTGCTTCATGTTATTTTATTTTACTTTACTATTGTTTCATGCAGTTATGTGTGTTTTAATAGAACTAACCAGAACTGTGCTGCAACAAACAGTCAGTACATCATAAACATGAATTTTAAATATTGACAACCTTACAATATCATAGTATAATTATATAAAATATAAATTACTAAATATAAATTTGGTAAAATCCACCTTTGTAAATATACTCACAATATCCAGTAACTTATCAAGGCAAGCAGGGAGGACACTGTGTTTGCCCGTAAGGTGAAATGAGAGATTTGCGCGGTCTGGTTGACTTTCTTGGCATAGAGGACATAGCCACATTGACCCCCTGTTGCTGTCACCTCCCAGCGTTTCTCCTGGCTCCTCCTGAAACCAAAGTGGTATAATTATGCAAAGTAATTTTTTATCGTCATCTATAACTCATATGTACAATACATATAAAATATTATATATACAATACAATATATAAATATTTTTTAAGTACTTAAAACCAATACAGCATTTTTATTTGCCAGCTATAAACTAAAATTATTTACACCCTATAACAGACAGTATCTACTTTTAACAATTTTTTAAATATTTTGCAGAACAAAGTACATTGTACAGTTGATATCTAGTAGCGATTACTAGAGATATTCAAACGTAAACAAGGATTCACACTAACATTTTTGCGGGTAGCCTTATGGAACGAATATCATTCTAATATCATGCTAAGTTAACTGAAAATAAAACAACAAAAAATTAAAACTATGAAAGGAGTTAAAAGGCTTGACCCTAAGAGAGAACTTCATAAAGCAGTTAAGTACAACTTGAGGCATGTCACATGTTGTGGCAGCTCAACCAATAGAATTTAACGATAAAAGTCACCATGGCTCTACCAGCATATCTTTGCACTCCCAATATCAGATCATACATTTGACCATCCAATAACAAAAAATAAAAAAGTTATTAAACTATTAACCCACTTCACTGCTTTAAATAAACAATGCAAGACAGTATCTGGATATATATTTTAACTTCACATCCTATTCATCTATTTAAATATGATCTTAATAAAGTTTGACACCGAGACTAGTTATTTATATAGGCCACACAATCTGTGCTACGCACTTAAAATTGTACTCATGGCATCAAATCTGATTCAGTGTTGCAGATCTGTTCATTCTGCTTTGAGGAGGAACCATCTAGACACAACAAATCTAGACCATTGTTACCTTGGCCCGTTTATGATTTTCTGATTTTAACTGCATCTAACAGTACTGAAGGTGTCCCATGTTAATCAAAGATAATAACACCCAAAGGAACACCACTAGTAAGCATTCATTTATCAATTCTGCAATATCTGGGCTATTTACCGTCAGAGGAGGCCTGTATGATGACCTTGACTGGTCTAAAAATATATGCTGATGTGTGTTAAACAATAATGTGCTCTTTGTCAACATGTTGTTGCCCCTTGTGAATAATATGACATGGGCTGTAAATAACAGATAATGGGTGCAAACCCCCTGGGAGAAGCTCGTGCCAGTAATGTCTCTTTAAAACAATAACCCAAATAAATAAATCACATATTCGTCGACAGCAGGTTGAATTAAGCATCTTAATTTCAAACCAGACGACTTCGTTTTGCTTATGCATGCAAAATAATGATAGTCATACTGTTTTCGCAGTCCACTGTCAAGTATACTGTAACGTTACACACATCAAATGACAACAGTGCTTCAATGCCACGCCAATTAGCTTCCCTGCTAGACAGAAAACATGCACTGAATTCCCAACACAAGTAATATCAACTTGTGCTGAAAGTCAAAGACAGACAAACCCAAACACCGCGGGACGCTGTCGTTCAAATGCAAGCTAATTCGTCTTCATATAGCCGCAATAACTCTTGATTATTTCGTTAATTAATCCACATCCTAATTAGCAAGACCCGTGTTCAGTTGTTTCAATTGGAAACGGAGAGAGCTTTAGCCTGCTTCGCTAACGCGCACACTCATACACACCAGTCTAATCATGACAAATACCCCATTAAAGTGTATAGCACCGCAGTCTGGTGCCCCAATTACACCCCGTTCCAACTTTGATCTGGGCAAAGAGGATGATTTTCGCGATCCCTTACTTAAATGCTGACGTTAAAACAAAAGGACACTTTTTCCCCCGATAAACATTCGTGGCACTTCACATGGCTAACCCAGCTAACAACACTCAACAAATTGGTCAACTAATTACGTATCGCGTATCAAGCCGTAAAACGCACATAAACTCAAACAAAAACACGCATTTGCAACTTCAACGGATATAATACACGCGAAAACAGTCGTACCGTTCGAGACGCCGCAGTCCAAGTCCGGTTTAATACACTAATTGAATTGTGTAAATAGGCTTTTAGCTCTCCGATGCAAAACCTCGGGCTTGATTAGTTTCTGGCCCCCTGATTGTGGCCTGTCGGTCGGGCATGGAGACATTCGCCACCCGCTGCACAGCGGAAATTGAGGCCTACATCGACTAAGCTATTTAATTAATGAATTTGGGTTGCTACACACAGATGTGTAAAAAAACAAGCCACCCACGGTCCCCTCTCGGTGCTCGACTTACCCGATAGCTCGCGTTTCCCAATATAACTTCGTCATTCACTATAAAATGTAGTTATTAAGTGTGTTTTAATAACTGCGGAACGCAGTAATTAACATGGATGAAGCGCATTGCTGCCTGAAAAGAGCGACGCGCAACACAACGAGCTGCGAGAGGGGGTGGTGGGGCCATAATGAGACCGAGGCAGAAAAGTTTGGAATTTAACACTCGAAATGCAACTAAATATACACATTTAAACGCCATGCATCAAATTATCCATCGTGTTAGAAACGGGATTAGGTCCGCATCGCCCCCTCGATCGCAACTTCTTGATCAAATCAGCGTCATTGTCGTTTAATTAACCCTAAAGCAATTAGCTAATGCTTTTACCTGCATGGTTGGGACTCCAGCACACGCTTCCTCTCGCTCTTTAAAACTGAAAAGTTTTCTCTCTCACCCGCTCCCTCCCTCGCTCACTCGCCCTCCCTCTTCTCTCTCTCTCTCTTGTTCACTCTTGCATTGCTATCCACTAGTAAACACACGACAGCTCCCCCAAAAGCTGACTGCTCAGCCTCTCCAAGAATGTTCTTCCTCCCAGTAACGGTTTATTAAATGATTCAACACACCTAAAAGCATGTTGGAACAATGTTGTTCTGCAATTAATTAAATATGTTCAACTCTAAACTTTTCGCCTATAAGAGTCCACATATTTAAACAATGGCAATGTTTATATATTTATATAAATGACTAAAATGTATTTATTCGTTGTGCTCGTATATTGCGTTTTGTTGCATTATTGCAAATAAAACAGGTACAGAAATAGATTTTAAAGTCTGCTCTGTACATTTTGTGTTGGGTTGGTATCCACGTATGCAAATATACAAAATAGCATACCGAATTATATATGGTAATAAGGAAACTGTGAAGTTGTTATATAAATCATGAGGCAGCCTAAATGTTTAGCCGATATATTAATAATATAATAAATAAATAAATGCTTAAATTACTTTGTTGCGTATGCAGAACGCGTGATGACGAGTAGCACTCGGGGTATTCGTAAATATGCCTGAATGAAACGGACCAGAAGGACCCTCAATCTGTGTGCACCTTCTGTTCTAATTTTATTTATCATTACGTTTAGTTTTTATTGTCTTTTTGGGTATGTCTCTATTTCTGTCCTAACTGGATTTTAGCCGCATCCGTGATGTTAAAGATAATTGCACTGTATTAACAACTAATTATAAACCTGTTTGTCAGGTTCAGACGATATTTGATACAGGCGGTGTAACAAAACCTTCATGAGGCTCCTGTCTAAACAGCACATTTGTTTACCAAGGAGGCGTTTGAAAGCGCAAAAAATGCTGTCTAGCTAGGTGTTTCGACTTATTTAGTCACAGCCAGGCGTGTTCCGGTGATATATTGATGTAGAACTTTCCATTTGGCTGTTTATCCATTAACCAAGTTGTCCAATAGAGTGTGAAGTAGTTGGTTAACTCAAGTGGAGGACGTGCAGCTGTCTTGTTTTGGTTTTGTTATTAAATAGGGCAAAATGACTGTAGAGGTGGAGAGAAAATTTGTATGCGATGCAGAAGTTATTGGGAGACTTAAGGATATTGGAGGTGTGTTCAAAATTTTTAGCTCCTTAATACATAAAAGTGAATACATGGGACAATGTTGTTTCAACTAATACAATTGTGTACAATTGTTTCAACTAGTAATAATTTTGGTTTATTTTTGTTTGTTTGTTGACATTATAACATTGTTCATGTTCCTATTTTATGTCTCTACCCAGCTCAATGTATTGGTCAAAGACAGTTTCAAGACCAGTATTTTGACACTCTTGATTTCATCTTGACGCTAAAAGATTTCTGGCTGAGATGTCGAGAGGGATTGTGGGAGCTGAAATGCCCTGCGGTTTTAGGGAGTAAACCAGTGACTGAAATCGAGACCTTGTGCACAAGATACAAGGAGATAACCAGTTTCCCTCTGGTTCAGTCAGAGGTCAGGAGGATAATAAAAGAGCACACTGCAGAAGGGAGTGAATCAAATTCCTCACAAAGGGAACAAACTGACAAAGTTAGAGAGAACGAGGACACAGACTGCTGCCCGACAGATGACAAAAAGTGGCTGACTGACCTGAATATGGTCTGTTTCGCTGAGTTCAAGACAGAGCGTTGTTCCTACATACTGGAGAGAGAAGAAGGTACAGTGCGGGTGGATCTGGATAAGGCTGATTTTGACTATTGTGTGGGGGAGATTGAGGTACTGGTGCCTGAAGTAGGTGACATTAATGCAGCTGTGCAAAGAATTACAAAGATTGCTGCAGAATTAGGTGAGCTGATGTGTGTGTGGAGACAATCATGTGTACACAGTGTATATATTTTGTTTCTAAAAAAATAAAAGATTGATTGGACGACATCAAAGAAATAATAATTTTATACATGTGCTTCTTTTGTCTTTCTCTGCAGGTTTAAGCTGTGAGAAGAAAGTACAGGGCAAAATGGATGTCTTCCTACAAAGATATCGACCTGACCACTATACAAAACTTCTTAGTGCTCATATTTTATGAGAAAATCATAAAAGGTATATAATTGAAATTCCTACTTAAAATATAAGGAAAATGACTGACAACATATACCATGTGTAGTTGTAATTCTTTTTAGACTATGTACAGATACATTAAACCGAGGATTAAAATGTTATCCATTAAAACCTATTAAAAAAGGCCATAAAAAGTATTTTTGGTCATTTTTGACAGAACCTTTAATGCAAACTTGTAGTAGAATCATTTATTATTATAGTTGTTGAATTATATGATACTACATATTGCAAATTTTATTGACACGTTTATTCATATTATTTTTAAATTGATAAACTTCTGTGACCTAAATTAATTCGTTTATTGTTGTAAAATACAATGTGTGGTCAGTAGAGGGCGCTGTTATCAAACTTATAATATGTTCCTCAGCTGCCAGTAGCGGGCACAGTGTTTCGTTGAAGATTCTAGAAAGTTCATTAAATTACTACAAACCCGCTGGGTAATGCATATTAAACAAATTCAGAAAAATTCCTACTAATTCGTATTCATCAACAATGAAATGATTAAATCATTAAAATACATCACACTTACAATATAAATAGTTGAGACACAGAAAGCTCTAAATAAAACAAATCATTCATTTTAGTTTAGTAAATATATTAATGTTGCACACAAATTATATTTGTCTACAAATTTAATTTAATTTTAAGAATCATTTAAGCAAAAGCCTTTAATTCAGAATGTTATGATAAAACACAATATTTTCAGATAAGTCTGTTAAACGATCTGACGTGTAAAGTACTATTATTAGTAATTTTCTTATAAAAATTTAACAGCATTGAAGAAGAGAACACAATCCGTAGTCCACACTAAAGGGAATGTCAATAACGTGACCAGCTCATGAGCAAAGCTCCAATAAAGAAGAGCTAGTGTGGTAGAAGGATGCAAGAGGTATATATTTCATTCAGAGACTTTAGCCTGTGAGCAGAGGGAAGACTTTTATGAGGGAAATATTTGAAGAGGTGAAATATGAGGCTTGGGAGTTCAGAACTAATTTTAAAGAGCAGGTATCTCTAGGTTTCACAATACAAGGACTTTACGAACATATTTTTGTAAATATAATTTTTAGGAAAATATTTCTCTAGATAATTGCTCACACCAGCTTCCTGCTTATCTGTTTTCATGTGTATTGCAATAAAGCCATAGTGCTTTATTGCATTGCTTTTCACATCTAAACATGCCTTGTAATTTTTGCAAATAAAATCTTTTAGCTGTAAGATCTAAGCTAACACATGCATCTTTATATTACATTTTTAAGTTTCAAAAACCCTCCTCAGCCACCCTCTCTCTCTCTCTCTCTCTCTCTTTCTTTCTTTCTTTCTTTCTCTCTCTCTCTTTCTTTCTTTCTCTCTCTCGGTCTTCAAACAATCACTGACCTTCCTGTCATCTTCATAACACTTACACAGGTGATCAAATGAAGCCACTTGACGTTGTTGCTTTGAAAGTTCTCACATTTGACAGTCACAGCAGCTGTGTTACACTATTTTGGTTTGGCTTTGGGAGTGTCTGTGACTACAGCCCCTCTTTAAACATATACACACACAAATCAAACACCGGCTCCAGTGACTAATGAATCCTGCTAAACATTCCTCTGTACGGTGTATTTGGATTAAACCAAAATATAATAAATATAGCACTATTGAGGCTTTACAGAAATTGAGAGAGTATAGAAATAACAGAATTTTCTATTTTCCAGGTCAAAGATTTCCATTTAATCTGCGGTTCTGTTCACAGATCCCAAACAGAACACAGGGGTTAAAATGTGATTGTGGAATTGAGAAGTCACTCATTGTGCAATAGTTTTGTTACTGTCACAGAAATAGCTCATGCATTTGATGATGTTACCAAGCAACACTACAAAAATCGGTAAAAATAGGGCATAATATACTGTTTTAATATGAAGGAATTTTCCATATACATTTTTACAGTTGTTTTACCCGTATTTTGCACTGCATTAAATAACATTTAAGCAATGACGGAAATGTCGGTAAAATAAAGGAAAATGTACTGGTAATTTTCTGTCAGTATTCAGTCCGTTTTTTTACAAAACATTTTTACAGAGAAGTTAATATAATGTGCATTTAAGTTCAGTTGTTTGCTAATACATAAACTGATACATCACAAATATTACAAGAAGAAGACAACCAGAAGTAAGTTAAAAGCAGATTCGAGGTCAGTCGCTTACCTTTACATGGTGTATGTTTAAGGATATCATGATGAGAATTGAAGACTTTCTTTTTGTTACTGTACATCCATCAAAAGGAGAGCAACTTGTCATATTTCATTAATCATAACAATCCTCTATAGCCTAAAGCCAAATCTGAGCTCCTGTAACAATTCTGTCATTTTTACTTTCATCTACGCATTCATATAGGACACAGTGGCCTAGGTCTTTTGTTATTTTTATGCATCAATATTAAACCAAAGGTTAGGCCATTAGTAAATTCTTAAAAAAAATGGGTCTCATCCACTTTTTCCCAAGCGAATATGTATTCATTACAGTACATTACTTTTTATACATTCATAAAAGTCTTTAAAACAATGTTTGTCTTATGCATTTACAAAAGTGTCAGTTAAAAACTCTGCAAATTGAAGGGCCTATTTTGCATTTTTTTGTAATTATTTATGTGCTTTTTATATAAACAAATCATACAAAATGTTTGATTTTAAATACATTTTTGTTGACTTTTGAATGACACATAGTTTAGGTTCTTCGCTGTCTTACTACTTGAATGTAAAATTTGGGCCAGATGTGAAACCAATGGCAGCCACTGTAACTAAACAAGCACCACCATTACAAAGTAAACATGATAATGTTGCAGTCTGGAATTCATAAACCCGAATTCCTTTGGTCTTTTATGATTTTGTAAACTATGGAGAAGATAAACTTATAACAATGTTCATTGTAATAAAACAATGTGGATACTTATTTTACATTCTGACAGTTGTTTGTATCGGGAAAGCAGAAACTAAGTTTGTTTAAAATTCCAGTACATTTGCCAAGTACAATGGACTAAGACTAGTTCTAGTGCTCACAATAAGCACAAGAGCAAATTGCTACATATAATTTACTGTATTATAATAAACATGACAACATGAAGAAAAATATTAATGCTTAGACGTGTGTTATCAAAACCATGAAGTAAGATTTTCGAAGTGTTCTAATGGTGCTGATGATACAAAGTTAAACAAGGAAAGATGCCGATACTGATGTCTTATCAACTCCGTTTTAAGAAAACACACAGCCGGTCGTATCCATTCGCTGCTTACTAACCTTAATTTAATCTCAGCAAGACGGTACATTCGGTTTTTAGAAAGTGGTTGAGCTTTGGCCTCTGAAGACGTTTAAGATTACACATGTGAAACTGAGTCTTTAGCACGGCTTGATGGTCACGCCATGCCTGCCTACTTTTAGCCAAGCAAAACTGAACCGCTGAAAGTATTTTAAATGGTTGGGGTATTCATAGCAACATGCACTGTACTATAGTACAAAATTCGACATAATAAATGCATGCGTATAATAAATGCATATAAATGAATGCATGGTGATACAGGGTGCTGTTTTAGAGGGAAGCAAAAAACTGTGTGTCGGAAAGTTCCACAAATAATTTTGATCGTGTCTGGACTTTCCAAAAGTCTAATCACACATTCTGTTAATCATTGTTCGATGTAATGCACTATTGCAGTGATTGGTTACAGCACAATATGCATTGAGGAATACATAACACAACCAGAAAAGTTCATTATGATAAAATTGAAACTTCTTGGATAAAGACACAGTTACATGCAGAGCAGAAAAACAAAAAAACATGAAACATCATGGACGCTTTGATATGCTGATTCAGAATCCATTTTAGAGAACAAGATCTTTAGCACTGTAATTGGTTAATAGAAATGTTTTTGTAGTATAATGTAAAAAAACAACAACACAAAACCATGTAAAGAACAGACAAGTCAACATTTTATTGTATAGATAAATACCATAATATTTCAAATGACAGAAATATCTGGGGCTCTGTGGGCTCAAATGTCCAATCTTTTTTTTGCATGGAAGGGTTAAAATAATAATGTTAATCCTCCACATTTCAAATGACACGTGTCTTAATTTTGATGTGTGAGAAACAATGATTGATATAAAGGATTCAAACTGCTGTTGACAAAATACACTTGTGGATTTCCATAGAAAAATATAATAGAATTCAATAGTGTAAAGGCTGTGTTCTGTAAAAATGCTTACAAATACAATAAACCTTTAATTTATAAATGCTTTCTTGATTCTGTAACATTTGTTTTAGAAAAATAGTTCCTTGTCCTGCACTGTAAGCTTTCAGAAAATATAAAAAAGGGCCCATTGCGCTGCAAAATGTTTTTTGACGAATGCCCAATAAATCTAAACTAAAATTTAAATAAAATATTTTCTTAAATTCCCCTGCACAAATTAAATTTTATAATAACAGGCATTAATGCAACCCAGACCCCATGCAAACCAAAACTAAAAGCAATTTGAGGGGAGAAACTGAGTTTTCCAAAGCCCTTGTAAACTCACCAAACACTGGAAACAATATCTATAATTCTATATATAATAAATACATTTTCTTCAATTAAAGAGGGAAAATTCACATAAATATAAACAAATATAAGTTATTTCATTAGGACAAAAACACTTACAATATAGTGGCACATTTAAAACCAATTCCCAATGATTCGATCAGTCAGAATTTGCATATAACAGATTTAAGACGAAGACGTCATCTCTACTGAGGCTTTTTCTTTTTTCTGATTTCTTTTGAGGTAAACAGAAGCACTGTTAAAGACTTTTAAAGGCAACATCCTACTTTCCTCAAGCACCACCCGACTGTGGCACTACCTGAATGCATTCAGTCTTTTGATATCCAAAGTATTCACGATCACAAGCATGCAAGCAAGCCCTTAGCCTTGTTTTTTTTTTCTTCAGTTACACATCAAAATTCTCACCTGCTGTCACATGTCATATATGACATTTGAAGCACAATAATTCTTCCACAACATGGCATGCACAATGGCATATTACATAAACACGACAAGTAGTCAATTCCCAGAATTCAATAAATAACACACTTCATAAGACTTTTTCAGTTTTGCCATGATCAGGGTGGGCAAGCGCACTGCATTGTGGGAAATCGTATATCCAAAACAATTTCATGGCAATTTGTAACTATTTACCAAGTGGCTAATTCATATGAATCTCATACATTTAGTTTGATTTGGTTTCGCACTCGTCATGTTAGGTTTAGGACTTTTATTTTATTATTTTTTAAAAATAATCAATATTTTTTCCACATTCAAACAAAATTGCCATCTTCGGAAATAGTTCAATTATCCAGTGAAATCAGGTTTTTTCATCGATTGAATGCCAGAATAAATTGGACAAAACTACAAAGCCCCTGATTGGTAAAATATTACAATTTTGTAATTGTACAAAATAAATCATATTGCACATTATATATAAATATATCATCTTTTTCCTCATCTAATTTTTTAACACTACCGTGATACCAAAAGCTCACAAAAGAGTGGGACTCGTGAAAAGTATACTTTGATTTTGCTTGGGTTTATAACGCAAACAGGATTTTGATTGATGTTCACAAACATAAAAGGAAAGAAAAAAGTATACAAAACAAACATGACCATTACAGTACGGTGAGCATCGACTTCCATCAAGAACCCAGCGGATCGGGCAAGGGTGTGCGTCAGATGGGAGACGCTGGTGGGCGCGTTTGGTTTCCTCTAGCCAAGAGCAGCAAGATCAGGAACTTGTGCCCTCCCACTGCAACAAAGTCCCATGGACGCATTCCGCTGGCACTGCGAGTGCATTTCCCACTTACACGTCAGACGGTAAATGAGTAAGGCAGCTGTTCTTGCCCATCATGCAAAAGTGCATCATCAAACAATTCCAGTAAAGTCTCTGCCAAGAACCAAAGACCTGTGGAGTGGCTTCAGATATTAAGGCTTTCCATTAGCAGATATGATTCACGTTACAAAGTTTTTCGTTTTTTTTTTAAACAGTGTTTTCCTTCATTATATTTTTCCCTTTTTTAAGCTTTTTCAGAGTCACATGACACTTGACAAGGTCATTTTCAAGGATGATGCCGTGTGTTTCAAACTCCTTCAGCTCCCTCTGCCCTTCTGGAGATTCCTTGGTGCCACGTGGATTTCATAAAGGTCATTGACACAATTGTGTGGTTTGCCAGCCAGCATCACTAAAGTAAATGTAATACAGGGATAAATTGATACAATATAAACAGGGATGGAAATGGCACACAATGAGTTGGGACTGTCTAGTTGTGGACTAAAAAAGTGCTTCTCTATGCCATAGAACTTTGGTTCTCAAGCTTTTTGAGCCACCCGAACCCGCCACTCACAACATCTACCCAATAAAATATTCCAGAGCTTGATTTTACTAGTAATATTTATATTTGTTTTAAAAATAACTAATTATTAAGAAATATCTCAATTTATCTAGTTGTTTAAGAATAATTGTTTAATAACTAATTGTGATTGCCTGTTTTATGGCTTTAATAATTAAGATTAACTATCATCCAAATTGTCATATCAATTTTATGTGCTTCCTTCATTAAATAATTGCCACAAATTGTAAATATTTTAAATTAATTTAAGATTAAAACACATCGTTAAATATAAAATTCATATTCTTTTATTTAATTGAGAAAATAAGAACATTAAATAACCTGGATATTAAGTTACAAAACACATTTTTTACTCTCTGTTCCAAGTTTAATCTGCCTCGAAGCGAGAGATGCAAAGGTAAAAATAAAACTTACCTGAGATAATACTCTTTCATGTCAGGAAATGGACAAAAATGATTGCCAAACCAATATTCAAAAGCATCACCATGGCAACCAAAACCGAGTTAGGACCCTGTGCAAAAAGACAAAAACTATGAGGACATAGAAAGTGCACTATATGTGTATGTATATAGCACAAGCACTTACGGTATCCTCTAATCCTTCTTTGGCAAAATCCATGCTGGCTTTGTTCGCTTCTGCTAAGCTCTTTGGTTTAATAGATTCTTGTTTCCTGATCTTGGGAGTGGGTGTCCTGACCAGTTTAGGTGGCGGTGGCATCCTGGCCAGAATAGATTGTGTCATCTCCGGCTCCTCATCCTCTGGTTCCTCCGGCGGAGGGATCTTTCCCATTGGTTTAACATAGTAACTATGATAAGCAGTGTGTAGCTGCCCATTACCTGTGTGAGCAGTTTTAGGCTCAGGTGCCTTGGGGGGCTTTGATGGGGGGACGTCCTGCAGTTTGATGGCTGGTACAGGTGGAGCGACAGTTACTTTGGTAATCTCTGCCAAAATTGAAGCTCTCTCTTCTTTGCTTATCTTGCGAGCTACACTGCTACTGTCTTTGCTTATCTTTCGGGTTACGCCACTGTTGTCTTTGCTTATCTTCCGCGTGATGCTGGAGTTGGCTGCTTGGCTCTTTTGAGGAGGCGATGGGGTTTGGCTCCGGGCGGGAGATTGAGTGGGTGTTGTGCCGCGCCGATAGAAAGGGCTGCCAGAAGGTTTCTTCTCCTCTATTTCTTCCTTTGGTGGTTCCTCCTTAATCTCCTCCACCGGCTCACTGAAGCTTTGCTTGATGTAGTCAAGACCTGGATAGAAAGTTGTTGAGAAAAGTTAGGGAAATTCAAAGCCACAGGTCTACAAACTGATCTATAAAGTCACAAAGTCAAGAGGAGAGGGCCTCAATTCAACGCTAATTGGTAAAAATATAAGGTGATGTGCTATCAATAAATAACACAACTGCATATTTGACATATGTACATATCAGATTATTCTAAACATTTATGAGGCATTCAAAAATTTCAGACAAATTTCTCAGATAAAGAGAAATAAGGAAGTAAAACATTTAATCTTGACAGGTGATGGTCAAACTTTCAGATCAGTAAACTTGTGAATCTGCGAATGACGCAAACATGACTTAGCGTATAATACAACTTACTTAGAAACAATTTAACCGCTGGTTTCATCATTCATTTGACATTTGAGGTATGCGTGTTGACCAACTTCAAAATGACAGAGGACATTCTTAATGTTGAGGGGCTTAAAGTATCTACTGGAAATTAGGTCTGGCTATAACGTGATAAGAGCTTCATGAAGCTTCTAAAATGTTTCGTACTGTCTGAACAAAACTTCTGTTACAAAATCCCAGAGTTGTTTGTTCGGCTTAGTGATCTGACGGGAGCATGGTAAGGTCACTCAAAGATTAATTTACAGCCCAGCAGACAAGTCTGTCCTTTAAGCATTTATAAAAAAAACACTGGTTTAGCAAACTGAAGTTCTTAAATTCCATCATTTTAAGCATAACAAATATGCATCTATAAACATCTATGAATTTACTTTGATGGTAAAACGTGTCATGTCACAAACCCTGGTGTGGAGTATTATTATCTAACCAACACCAAGAACTGTTAATCATGGAGCTGTGTTGCACATAATGCTCTAAGATTGCTCTTTAATCCTCAAGAATTACGTTGAAAGTGAAAGACCGCTACAAGAGTGAGACATTAGCATAAACAAAACAATACATACAATGAGGTTTAATAACGAAATCTTCTTAATATTTATCACAAATTACTATAAAATGAACAACACTTCACAAAAATATTTTCTGAAAATGAATTAAAACATCTGTAAAACAACACATTTTTGGGGGGAGTCTATTGATAGAAGTTTAATATAGTATACATAACCATGTGTTCACAGGTGTATAAACCCCTTACGTAATGTAGCGTTATGTTTTTATTACCTTAGAATGAGCTATTTCTATCTACATACATCGTGGGTCCCCTTGCATGGAGTAGCCTACACCATGTTGTTTCTACAGTAACCCTAAACGTTTCATTGTCCTGTGTCAGCCTCCTTAGTGCTTTGACATGGAGGAGGGAGGGGTGGAGTGAGCCGTTGGTTGCCGTTCACAAGCTCACCACTAGATGCCGCTGAAATTCATACACTGAACTTAAGAAAGCAACATTGTGTGAAATGCTAAAGACTTTCAGTTTAATTTTTGCTTTAAGTATATGTCACTATTTGTCAGCTGGGGAGGAAAACAACCCAAGATTCCAATGTAAATTTGCCTTAAGCGAATTTGTCTTTTTTATAGCTACTTGAACTATTTTTTTTACTGGAAAACGAAAGAAAAAATGAAGTGAAAAACATCAGTAACCCAAGCAAAACTACAACAACAGTAGAAAAAGATGGCTTTAGACGTAACTCAAGCAATGGTTATGGAATTATATAACCAGAATGTCTATCTGGACTATCTGCTCAAATCCATTGGAACGTTGCACCCTTGCCAAACTTAAATTAGGGCAAGTGACAGAAATGAGAGGTATTCATTTGATAGTCAAAGCAACAGAAAGCTGTCGTCTCTTGAGGTCGTGTAATGCACTAATGAGTAATAGACTGCTAAAATCACTTTGAGGTATAAATATATTAAATATATAAATATCTCAAAAATGTGATCAGTTTACTTGCACAAAATTCTGAGAGCCAATAAGTTCAAAACAAATGTATTTTCCCCCATTGGCAAATCATTTTTCTCATGGCATTAGCCAAACAAAATTTATATTTTTATTCTGAAATGTCTTAAAAAGTAATTTTGACAATATTTTTCTTAAAAAAAAATGAAGAAAATACTGATAAAAGAAATTGCTATTATTATTATTATGAAAACCTACATGACTACTAATTAAATAACAAGATCCTCACCCCTACTTGTTACCTTAAAAGAAGACATGATGAGGCTTCAAAATGTATAATGAGATCTGCCATGTTGTCATGTGAAATTTAACTCCAAAAATAAGTGGTGGCAATAGAACCTCACGGGCACAAGGCATTTGACAAAGATCCAGAGGCCTCTCTTGTGACATGAGGAGGATTATGAAATCTTTTCACCCGCACAATTCAATTACCCCTGACATAAGGCCGGGTGGTAATAAAGCTGTACCATTGTTTGCACTTGTAACAGAATTAAGAGATCCAAGAAGCAGTGTAAACAAACCAATCTGGACATATAGATTAAATGTATGCTATCGCCCATAAGATTTTTATAATTGTTTAATTATTGAAGAATAGGCCCTTTAACCAAATGTACAGTAACTCTTAATTGACCTTTACTAGGCACTTCATAAAATCATTGCAGAGGCGTCTCGTGTGTATTTAAGAGACATGACACAATATATTTCATAATGACAGGCATCTGATGGAATAATATATTACAGACAAGCTATTTAAAATTGATTTGTGTGTCTTTACCTTTGTCTTTACCATGTAATCAACATACAATTTGCTTTTAAAATATATGTACCTGCTAAATGCACGTTATTCGCAGAAGCAATGAGATAGAGAGAGTCGCGACAACAGACATCACATGATTCATGGAGACTTCCATGAATTCTCTTTAAATGCTTATTTTTTTATTTCTTATTCATTGATTGACTTGCATCTTTAAATGGGTTAAAAGTCCGTCACAAACGGTCTGTTTTGCTGGAGCTCCATGCGTAACTAGTAACTTCCGGGAACTAATGAGAGTCTCCATGAACCGCCATTGCAGTGAAAAAACTGTTCCATTGGAGTCACCGGAGATGACGCAACTCTCTCTCTCAATGGCTCTGGTGATTGCAAAATATTTACTTTGTAATCTTTTATTAAAAAAAGCTCCTCATCCGAAACGATTTTTATTAGATTTCATTTCATTCACGTTCAGTGCTTCGCCTCAAACTGTCTGGCACACTTCCGGTACGTAACAACTGCTTTTGACAACTTAGTTCCCAATAATCAAATCCCTTTTGATATACTGAATATTTTGTTGGCTCAGAAGTATAATGCTGACTTTATGGGAACATAAACTAGCATAACTTTCGGTTTACTGTCTATTTACAACAAAACTTTAAATGTAAAGCAAGACTTTTCTTGTAGCAGCTTTCCACATACAGACCAACTTCCTATCAAACTTCATCAATTCCAGAACCTAAGCCATCCATTTTGCACTGAAATGTCATATGACAGAAAGAGAGAGAGACGGGGGGGAGAGAGAGTGAGATTGTTGAGGGTCGTGGGGTCAGGGTAGCACCTGGCCTCTGTGCACCTTGCATTGAGAAGGTGTGTGGTGATGGAGTGATTTAGAGTGACGTAGGTTGAGGAGGCACAGTCAGGGTTCAAGCATCTAACTGAAGGAATGGACAGCTGCGGTCATAGCCGCTCCTGACCAATCAATTTCCAACTATCCCTCCGTTCGCCCCAAGTAAAGGACACGCTCGCTTCAAATATAGCTAAATTAACGTCACGCTATAAACCTCAATGGTGGTTCATTTCAGATGGGGGCCGAAGACAAGGGACAGCGCAGAGCATTTTCCTGATGTGTTACAAAGGCATACTTAACCTCTGCTCCATTCTGCTACAAGCCAGAAGTGTCACTTATGAATTCTAGTGGTCTTCTGGGTGCCATGTCTAAGAGCTGGCGGTAGAACCAGGCAACGCTGGGAATCGGGCTGATCATGACACATCATTTTTAAATGACACATGAGATTGGAGTGGGTTTGCCTACACTAGGAAAATATTATATCACTAAATGACAGCTGCTTACATTAAACAATGTTGGTGAGGTATGAAAATGACCTGTTTCAAATATCACATCAAAAGGCAGGATAAGCGATTCTTTTCAGATACATTTAATGCTAGTTGGAAGTCTCTTTAAATCATAATAGCACTAAGGTCTCAGCAAAGTGGTATAAATATATATATATACAGCAAAGGAAAATTGTGTTTAGGTAAAATTACTGCTCCTAACAATATTTCTTCCAAATTTCAAATCAAAATATTGTTTATAATTGCAATTAATTGCAGAAATAGAAATTTGCAGAGAGAGGTTAAAATAACAGAAAAGTTTATTTGTATTTGTTCAGACCTACTGCTAAGAAAACAAGTTCATATTCACTTTTAAGCAATACAAGAGTAATATTTGTTTATGTATTTAGTAGTGGTGAGCATAGATACATTTTTTAATCTAGATTAAAATGGCTCATTTGAACTCGGCCGAAGGCATTCAGAATATGTGTGCTACCCAAATAATGACTAAAAGTAAGTCTTTGAGAACGGGTTTCTCAAGCCAGGTGGCGCATTAGACCAGGGGCTCATCTCCTGTTTCCAAAATGCATCACAAACTGCTTGAGAAAGCTGTTCTACTATGATAATTGGTGATGAAAATATGTTCAATAAGATGTACTTGTGTTTACTTCCGCATTAGCTAAGGGATGCTTTGCGTTTAGGTGGTGCTTGAGACTGGAAGAACTCCTACAGTAAACCAATTCCGCATTGCACAAGGTGCAAACAACCTTAGTCTTGTCGAGGTTTCCAGTGGGAAGCTTCTTAAAAATAAATTTTCCCTGAAAAAACCCGGCGGCTTCATAGCTGCATCCATGTTAGCACGTCAAGTTTGATGTGGTAGTTTCACAGTAACGTTATGTTGTGTTCAGACCAAACTCGAATGGCGCCTCAAGCGCGAGTGATTTACATGTAAATTCAATGCAAAGACTCGATAGACCTACTTGCGGCGCGAATCGAGCGAATGACGCGAATTGCGCGAGTGATGAGGCGGCGCGAATGCCGCGAATCACGCGAGTTGAAAAATCTCGTTCTCGCCCCCTACAGTGCAATTTGGCTAGGTATACATCCGCGCTAAAATATCAATGTGAAAGTCACCATAGCTTGCGTAGTATAGACCCAGACCCAGGATGTCTTTCTTGTCTGTCAAATTATGTATTTGCCAACCGCCGCACACCTTCCTTGTGCATGCGATCGTCCTTTATCATCATATTTCACGTCCCAGTGACATGGAAAATTTTCATGAAATATTGCAGCATTTATTGTAAATAGATTATCAATGTGGGTCATTCTCTTTTTAAAATTTGTGTTCCCTCATAATCTTCGAGCATCCGTTAACTCCTCCCCTTCAACACCCAGTCTGCTGCCATGTCCTTAAAAAAAATGCAATGGCTGTTTTTATACATTCAATCAAATCGCAGAGAAAGATGAAAGCCACGCCAACTAATTCTCTCATTAGAAATTCCGTTTCACTTGGAAATGCATAAAAATAAGTATAATATTAACTTCCGGTTCACAGGGACTTTAAGTGTTTTGGAGGAGGCGTGGCGTTAGAGAGCAAAAAATCGCTGCACTGAAGAGAAGGTGGGATCTTTTGCTCTATTGTTACCCTGAAAACCACATACTCTTCCTTTAATGTCCAAACAGTTACTTCAGTAAACCATTTTGCCATCAAATTTGACCAGGCAAGAGACATTTAAATAAAACACGCATAAATACATTTACAAACTGGAATGCTAACAGAATGCGAACATGGCTGATCTGCAGTTGTAGTAGGCGGGGCATCTGTTATAGGGCATTATTTAGGGCACCTAAATAAACACATGGCTGTTTTGTTCTCAACAAGTGTGTTAGGGATGGAAACCAGTTTCACATAATACAGGCTCATTAACAAATGATATCCTTCACTGGATTAATCTCAACTTCCAGTAATGCTGCATTTGAAAACCCATTTTTTTTGTATTTTACTGTTTCCTGCATAAAATCATCATACACAATGTAAAGAACATTGTGCTAAAGTATACCCTTGATATCTTTAATATTGACTGACCAAGGTCATGTCCAAGACTGAAATCAGTAAAATGAATGGTTGAAATCAAACTTGAAATCTCATGATTAAATTATTAGCCTGGATTTCATACGCAGGGTCACATATAGAATCACAAATGCCTGGAACATTTATTAACAAAATTAAATTCTCAATCAAACTTTGTTTTGGGATTTTCTTGGGTCCACTTTGACCCTATATATTTTGTGCATCTTTATGGCTAAGGGTGTTTCATATAATGCAAGCCATCAATGGACGAAGTCTTACGTTACAAATTCTTACAAAACCAGTTTTGATTCCCTAGTGAACAAGCTGGAATTATGTGGTGTTTATGTGATGTGGTTAAACACAATCTGGTATTAGATTTCACAAACAATACATTACAGTTTAATGATAGGCTGGTAGATCAAGTCACTAAGAGAATAAAATAAACGGTACAACAAAAATGATCTCACCATAACACAGGGGTAGATCTGAGCAATATATACAGTATACACATTGAAATTCCTCTGAAACATACAATTATATCAGGTACCTGTGAAATCTGATTCATTTGCAGTCACATCCTGTCTAATCCTATCTCTCTCTCTCTTGTCTAGAATGTGAAATCCAGTTATAGATCAGCAGAGGGGTTATGTACCAGACCCTTGTGAGTTTGACCTTTCTCCCCTGACCTCCCTCTGTTCTGTTGGCAGGAGTTTTGTGACGGTTTGGGTGGGGCTAGCTTCTGAAAACTGAGAAGCGTTTCTGGGACCCTTTCCATAAGACGTGACATGTACAATAGAGCTTTAACTTGACATGCCCACTTCTTATCTGAATGCACTTACTGATAGCCCATGTGCTGTGCGCACGACACACTTGACAAGCCTACATTTTTTTTCCAGAGGGCATTCTCTCTTTGATATGGCACTCAAAATGTTTTGGCTCCTGTCTGAAATAATTTCAAAGAAACTGTAGGAACTGGCGATGATTATATGACGGGTGGCACAGCTAGTGAGCAAAAGGAACACATGATATTTAAATGTAATGCTTAAAGAGGACATATCATGAAAGCCAGCATATTTCACGCTTGTTTGAAATATATTATCCAGACAAACATTTAGAGCACAAAGGTCTCAGTCATTCTAGACCAATTATGAAAAAATCTGAACAAAAAAACTTGTAGAAATTACTACAGTATACCTAATCACATTAACATAGAGTATGATGTATGGCTGTGCGATATTTATGAAAATGTGACAATAAGTTGCTAAACTATGCGATACGCTACGAGTGGGCGGAATGACTAAAAATCGATTTCACAGAATGAGTAATTTTTTTCACGGAAACCATATATTTCATGGAAACAATCTTCCATTATAATTCAATAAATCATTTTTCTTAAATTGACTTAATTTATTACAGTTCATTTGAATGCTCACCATAGTTATAATGTAGGCAAGTTATTCTAAATGTACTAATCTTCTGGCTATATCATATGTATACAGTAGGAAAATAGACAACAAGTATAACGATGAAGTATGAATATATGCAGAAACAATAAGATGACTAAAAGAAGGTCAAAAGAGTTTTTGATGTGTTGCTTTATTATGGGTGCATTTATTCACATGTTTTTTTCATCATAACTCCCAACTTGCAGAGCACCGAGATAACAACGCATACTTATTTACATTCCGCGGAATACACGGAATAGAAAAATATCTTAAGGTTGACTTCTATTCAGAAGTAATGGCATATTCTGTCATTCCGCCCAAATACAATAATTCTTTAAAAAACAATTCAAACTATATCAAGAAATTTAAAAACTGAATATTACATGTTTCACATTCTTTCTAATTATTGATCATCTTCCTCACACCAGGCACAGTCTCTCTGCTATCTGCATCAACTTGGACCTTTGATAAACAACTTTTGAAGTTTTTAAAAATTATTAAGTTATTACAAACCATTGCGATATGCACATGATTTTTGATAATACGTTAATTTCGATATATTGTACAGCGCTAATATCAGGCCAATATTTTATCATGAGACACACAAGAAACAATGAGACTAGTTCAAAGTTATCCAGGCATTGCCATATTTGAAATAAAGGTTCAATGTAAATGTTTTTGGTTTCACTAAATAAGCTTAATATATTCTCACACACACCAGTTCCATTCAGAAGACATTTACTACGCAATAAAGGACATTTATTAAAGTTCACCCAAAAATTCTGTCATCATTTACCCACCTTAAAGTTGTGCCAAACCAGTATTAATTACTTTGTTCTGCTAAACACAAAGGAAGATATTTAGAAGAATATTACCAATTCAGTTCTGGGACATCATTGACAACCATAGTAGGAATAATGAAAATGGTAGATAAAGGTGCACCAAAACTTTCCCAAATTCTTCGAAATACCTTATTTTGTGTTCAACAGAACAATATAAATATATCTTTCTACTGTGGCAGTCAATAATGTCCCAGAACTGAAAATTCCTAACATTTCCCTAAATATCTTTCTTTGTGTTCAACAAAACAAAGAAATGTTTAAAGGTTTGGAACAACTCAAGAGTGAGTAAATGGTGACAGAATTTTCATTTTAGGGTGGTTTATCCCTTTAAATTCTGGTGTCTAAGTCTTTGATTTTTCTGTCTTATTTCGAGGGTGTTTGGGTATTTGTTGTACTGTACCTGGTTGATAGAAGCTGGGAGATAACTCTTGGGCCACGGCTCTGGCTAAGTCCGAATCTTGACAGGATGCAAGTGCGGCTTGGTCTGCTGATTCACTCTTAGTTCTGGCGTGGGCTGTCCTACAGACATGCAAACACACAGTATAAAAGTTAACATTACAGTATTCTATTACATCAAATCAAAAGTTATTTTGGACAATGTGTCAAATGTATGAATTACATTGCATTAAACACCTAACCAATTAGCATCTTCTAACAAGTAATTCAAGACTCAGAAATAACTTCAAAGCCATTTGTGTCTTTTAACCAGCTGGTCTCATGGTCATTTTCAGTGGGTATGAGGTCAGTTGACCTCAGGTCCACACAAGATCTGAGCACAGATGTTGTCCATCACATTAACAAAATACTTGTCTTGATCTTTCTTAAAAGTAAAAAGTTGCTTTGATATTTGAGCTAAGTATACTTTTATATACATCGTATATAATAGTAAATATAGTGAGTTTATTAACTTAACATACATGTTGTTAACCATTTTTTCTCATATACCACATATGTGTGTGTGTGTGTAGCTAGGCATTTATTTGAATGATTGTTTCGCTGAATGCTCATGTTTGGATCAATGAAACGAGGATGCATTAACTTGTCTATTGATGTGACCTGCCTTTATATAGGTAGGGAGACAGAGGGAACTGTGTGTGTATGTGCAAGTGTGCTTGTACGCATTTGTGTTTGAGCATTTATGTGTTTGTACGCTGGAGGATTCCACCGCCTGTAAAGCACTAAAGAAGCATGCTGACCCTCAAATCTAAATCCTGCTCTTACAAATAGGGGACAAAGCAATAAATCCTGTCATAGGGTGGAGACCACAACTTTCTCGCTCAGCAAACAAGATGAGTACTGCAGCTGGTTTAATATGCAATACAATAATATCTCCTTTGCAATCTTATATGCAGAGTCAGCCAATGAGTAAGCCGTTTATGGGGCGATTTGTAAACACGGAGGAGCTATAAACAACATCACTCTGTGCGAGTACCACACAGAAACTAATCCTTGTGATTTCAATATGTGTTTAGCATAGATAAGATACAATTTTGTCTGGGAAGAATATGATGAGAACTGTTTGAGCTCATATTGATATAGCTTTTGCATGCTTTGTTGTGGCATTGTTGAGTGCTTTTCTGAATTTCAGTACGATTATCTCTCAGGAAAAAAATATATATTTTTAAAAATCTGAGAAAAAAGCGACTTCTCAGAAGAAAGTTTCCAATTTCTCTCTATTTAAAGGAGTACTTTACCTTCAACATGTCATTTACCTTCAAAGGCTGTCATCATTTACTCACCCTCTTGTCATTTCAAACCTGTATGACTTTCTTTCTTCTGCAGAACACAAAATATTTTGAAGAATGTTGTTAACAGCCCCCCATTCACTTTCATTGGTCACAGGACGTGAATGGGGGGATGTACTGTTCTGTTACCAACATT
This sequence comes from Triplophysa tibetana, assembly GCA_008369825.1. Taxonomy (NCBI): domain Eukaryota; kingdom Metazoa; phylum Chordata; class Actinopteri; order Cypriniformes; family Nemacheilidae; genus Triplophysa; species Triplophysa tibetana. The sequence continues at coordinate 8,035,285 of CM017914.1, read as the reverse complement.
TCATTATCATGCATACAGGTCATGCGGGTCATACAGGTATGACGACATAATTTTCATTTTGAAGGTGAACAACTGTTTCAATCTACTTTAGATGAAGTAGATGAAGTTTAATACAATTTTTTTTTTTTATTGTTTTATAACTAAAAATAAACTAACAAATCAAAAATAAACAAATAAATAAAGTTTGATGATGGATTTGGTCGGACGGCTTTAATGAAGCACGCATCATGCTGCAACACAAGCTTATGGACGGAAATCAAGAGATGACCTGCTTCTCAAATCCCTTCATAACCCCTGACACGATGTTTTTATCTCTTCACAGTACGGACAGATTGGGCCTGTGAAGCTTTAGCATTAGGCATTAGTTGTTTTTTCCTTCGTTTCAAGGCTATTGCTATAACTATTACGCAACCCAGCATAAAATGCACAAAATAAATGCTCTAAACCACGGAGGATTAATGCAACCTGGTGCTTTTGGCAAAACAGCCAGTAAAAATGAGTAAAAGTAAAGCCAAAAGAGGCGTGAGGCAGAATAGGCCATCTAAAAAAATCCTTATTTGCTTTGCACAGAAACACTATACAGTACCCTATATAGTACTGATCTCTCTTCCTTCTTGTCATCATGATGGATTGAGATCTGAATAGCATCTTTACACCCTTACTGGACAAAGTCGAGGACTGTTTTAATCATTAAGCGTGATCTCAAAATATCTAAAATGCAAGAGACCATATGCTTTGGTATAGTCTGGCTGCTATTTCGAAAATAGCTTGTATTGGGGGACAAAGTGGTGCATTCTGCCGAACCTCAGATTTGGACACATGTGCATATATTCCTGACATTTGCATAATAACAATCATTGTCTTGTTCTCATGCGGACAGTGTGAAGTATGTGAGGGAAGTGAAGAAATGACACAGAGCTTCAGACAACTCAATTTGCCATTATGGGGGATATATGAGCAAGTTTTAGAGGTTCATCGATAAGAGTGTACATATAAAACCATCTGTAAGGCTTAATAAGCATTTTAAACGTAAAGTATGTAAGTTTATCAATCTATTTTTTAAATATTTACAGTAAAACGACAATATGCTATACATAGTCAGCTTCAAAAGTCTGAGACCACTTATATATTTTGAATCTATATATATATATATATATATATATATACACAATTTAAAATGAAATTAAAAGTGTAAATTAAGGTTTTATTAAGCAAAAAATATTTTTTAAATTGTGAACTTTCTGTGTAGATTTTTGTTTCCGTCATGGTATTTGGCTATTTACATGTTGTAAAAAAATATGAATCATTGTTGCAATAAACTAATACATATTCTCCATTCCTTCCAAAATGCTTCGGTTTCTGTGTACAATAACACCCCTGGATATTTAAAACCGAGGTATGCATTTCTGCACCACTCTAATTTTTTGGAGCACTTGAATTTCATCCCCTCAACTCGACCTCCTTTCAGGCCACAGCCGGCACAGGCGAGTGTCTTTCTTTCCCCAGGATTGGATGGTCTCCCTCAGGCCATGGGCATAGTTTGTTAAGAGATGATATGACATATATTACCGAAACCAGCTTTTGTTCGTTTTTTTCTGTAGTGGGTAAGATGAAGATTCTGAATGCAAAGGCTGCTTTTAGATGAAGGCAGAAAAAAAGGCAATTTAAACCCAGAGCTTTTGCTGAATTTCTGCTACATTTGCTGACACTGTGTTCTCTTTCTCCCTCTCTGATTTTATCCTTCCCACATTTCCTTGGTTTTACTAAAGAAAGGCCAAAAATCTGCCTCCTAAGATGCTACGACAGAGAAAACTAAGGTATAGACATCAATCAAACTCTGGCTTTTAGTCATGAATCATTACCCTCAGTGACAGATAGACCTCAGTGTTGTGAAGGTAATGCTATTTGAATACTGCGACTTAAAAAATTGGATGTTTAGGTTGTATCAATTGGTTTGAATAACAAATCTCTTCGAGGTATGACAGGGGTGATTATGCACTGGATAGAGAATATCCTTACTGAATCTTATATATATACTGTATATATACTGTATAGATATTTTATTAGATTGCACCAAGTATACAAAAATGGACTAGTCATAAAAGTAGTCGAAAGTTTTCTTTCAGTCAATATATATATACTAGTGAAACACACCTCATATAATCTTCAGATTATTAAACATTGCGTTTAGCATACCTCAAATTGTATGCCATTAACACAATGCTTCATTTATGAACGTACACGAGTGATGCTGGACCGAGAGTAGGTGAGAATGTGAAATTATGCTGACATTATAAATGGCCTGCTAAAAATCCCAGTTGTGTTGACTTGCAAATGAGTTTGAGGCAAAATGGTATGACTGACATAGAGAAACCGACGTAACCAATGACAATCCTGTCAGCCATTGTAAGCATATGTGTGATATATTTACTTACATTATACAGACTAGAAAGGAGCTACAAACAAAACAAACAGAACAGAAAAGCACAAAAATAGACAAAATTTACAAAAAAATAGACATCATAAAATACACCAAGATGCTTATAGTGCATTGTCTTTGTAATGGAATATTCATTAATACATAAACTATGGTAAATCATCGTTCTTTAGGCTGGTACAAAATAATGTGAAATAGTGTAAGCATGGCCTGAAGAACATCTTTTCAGTGTCTATTACCAAAACATAGACAGATGCTTGGTTGGAGCGAATAGTCATAACCAGCTTTGATTTAATGAAAAATACCCGGTGAATGGACATTTCTGGCTGGATTATCTTAATCTCTTTTTGACATACTTTGAGTGGCGGTCGCTGACATTGTAAATTCACTATATATGAACTGCCAAAAGTCAACTTTATAGACGGTTTCATCTCAACAACAAAAACAAATGTTACTGCGCACTTTTGTGAACCAGACTGAACTTCCAGTACACATTCACAAAAATTTGCTAGTTGCACAAGATGGAGCCAGTGAGCTTTTAGGACCAAAATCGGCAGAGTAATTTCCGGTCGTATAACACTGTATTGGAAAAGGAGGATTTATGGCCGGCAAGTATGGGTGTTTTTTAGATAAAAAAAGACGAAAGTAATAAGCGATATGAGAGATCCTATTTACATTGCTGAGCACTTCATTTAGCCAAAACAACTCTATAGTCTTATACGACCGGAAATTATTCTGCGCATTCAGGTGTAACAAAAGCTCCGGGGCCATCTTGTGCAACTAGCCCATAGAGTGTTATAGATTATTTCTGATAACAAATAATCTGATAATCAAAAGAAACCAAGAAGAACCGTTACTTGGCTAAACTTGTCTCTCCAATATTTTGAATTTAGACTCCAATACCAAGCTCAACCGCTAGATGTCAGTGTACCATACGGTTATTTAAATGTGACCGAACTACAGGACCCTTTCAACAAATTGTTTATTTACTAAAATGAACAAACAACAAAATTCAAAATATTGTTTATTTAATACAATTATTGTATAAAATAATAATACAAACTAATATTAACATAAATTCATTTCATTAAAAATTGTTTTATTATTAGACACTACCCAAACACGAACCAGGAGGTAACTAGGGGTCAGGCCTGCACGCGTCCGATAAAATGTTCTAAATAACTTTCTTTTATCAACAATGTCAACAATGTTACTTTATTTATAGCAAACTACTGTAGTAGTTATCTTAACGCTCATAGAGATTAATCCACCATGTGACTTCAAAGCCGTGTTGTGTTTAGATGACACAACAAACAGTAATATTTTGGGGTAATATTGGAGAAAGCCATTGCATTTATTAGTTTGCTTCATGTTAATGAGATCTGCATCCTATGTTTCATCAGCGAAGAGTAATCGCATTGCCTTTGCTTCCAAATTTTTTGCTCTTTATTTAATAAAATAAATAAATAAACAGGAAGTAGAAGCGAACCATCTGCCTGGCTTGCAGTAACACTCCTATTGCGGAAAAGCCGTGCGTGGCTAATAGGATGACTGGATGCAATCACCATGTCAACTCTACAGCTCTCTGGTAGGTGCTTCTACACATCATCTGTCCCTGTGTTAACAAATAGCAAGACCATACATAAACCAAGCAGAAAACGCACCAAGCTCACGATCACAAATACTTACATGAAACACAAATGCAAACACATATCTGAGCCAGAAATTTCACCATGCCCAATGGAGCGAACGGCTTGTGAGCTTTTACAAACGCTCTCACGGATGTTGTACTTGATGTGTCTCATACAATGTTCCTAACAACCTGTTAGAGAAAAGGTCAGACTGCCTGGCAACACACCACATCGAGCTCCATTTTAATTAGGGCACGACCATTTCCTGCTCTTACAAACCCTTTCCTCACTTTCCATTCACTTCAGTCAATACACACAGGTGAAATGGGCACGTCTTCCCCTTCGCCGGCTTAATTCACGAGCCAAGAAATCCATACACCCCTTTCATTACAATCCAGGTTAAAGGGGAACCTTAGACAGTTTATAAATTAATCCGTATATCAAGCTGTTCCCTTATGTAATATAAAAGCTCTGTTTTATTAATCCAAGTCCACTCCATAGAGCATAAAAGGACTAGGTTAAAAATTGTTTAAGGAACACATAGTTTTTACATATAGTTTACATATAGTTATGGCTTCAGAAGCCTTTCATACATCTACATTATATAGACTTTTCTACATTAAGTCCGCTTTCACTTTCATTAATGTATATGAAATAAAACAGAAGAAAAAGCCATACAGTTTTACAACGACGTGAGATTTAGTAAATGATGACAGGACTGTATTTAAGCATGCTAATTCCAAGACACATCAATTAAAAACATGATGGCTTTAGTCTTTTTATGTGTTGCTCATATTAAGCTCTAGTCAGGGGACCGTAGAAGAGTTCCACATCAGCACATTTAATTTTAGTGGTCGGGGTGTGCTCGAGGATACGGTGGCTCTCACGTGGGCCCGCGTTGAGCTTGATGTAGACAGGCTACTCACTCATAACCTGTCAGCATGAACTAATCCCTCACAGCAGATCAGCGCCACTGTGAAAAATAGAGCAACCGGATTGGACGACTCAATCGGCGAACGGCCTACTGAACCAATAAAAGTTTGATTTTTTCGTACATCTCTACATTCTTTTGTTTTCATAGCATTACCCGTCGAAAAAGACTGTTAAAAGATAATGCCTTGTTATAATAATAGAATAGAATACAATAAAAAAATTAACTTTTAGTACTACATATAAAAAATTGTATGAATGTATATTTATTAATATTTAAAAAATATTCACAATTTATATTCAATTATTTTTGTTTATTTGTTTTGAATATATATTTTTATAAGGTTAATTGTCTCATTGTTTGAGTGTGTTTACATCTGTGCACATGTGAGTAGAGAACAAAGGCAGATGAAGTCATTGTTGCCATTGATGATAAACGTTTGTAAACTGGATTGGCATGCAGGGCAGATGACAGGCAGGCAGTGATGGGCTACTGTATCAACTGCGGCTGGCTTATGTATTTCTGTCCAGAGCTGATAAGTTGACTCCATCCTCGCCTTATTTGGTCAGTTAAAGGTCTGTGCTGCTGACACAACAGTGCATGAGAGAGAGAGAGAGAGAGAGAGAGAGAGAGAGAGAGAGAGACTAGGTGCACATGGTAGGGTTGTATGTTCAATGAGCATTTGAACGCTTCTCTGCCCCCTCTGGTTTTTGGTGAATGACGAATATCAAATGGAGCTGTGTATGTATGCCGGGGGACGAGAGTGTGAATAAGGTGAGAAAATCAAATGCTCTCGCAGTCTATAATTCATAGTCGCCAACATAGCCAGGGATACTACTGTAACAACGTTATTGAAAAGCAAGGAGTGGGGGATTCACTCGAAGGAACAGTTCGCCCAAAATTGAAAATTCTGTCAGCATTTATTCACCCTCAAGTTGTTCCAAATCTGTGTAAATTTCTATGTTTTGATGAACACGAAGATATTTGGAAGAATGCTTGTAACCGAACAACCGTGTAGCTTGTAACCGTGAAGTAAATGTCGGGTTTATTTGTCGCCTACCCAAATGCATGTGTCACAAGTTTGAATAAACACAAGAATCGGTCAAAGTACAATTTTGTTTACATTGGCAAACCCAAAGTGCACGCCCAAGTGAATTGCCAACGCCCCCTCTCATGGTGTCTGATCCTGACCTGAACCTGTAATATTCTGTAGCCACCCTGACATCAAATATATCACAATTCTATTCACCGAGAACTCCACGCTAGTTAACCTTTAATGCTAACACCCAAAAAAGTGAATTCTGTGAGAACAGTGAAGTAAACGATATCCCCTTTACTCATAAGAGTACTATTGTATAAATCTTTAAACCAATGCTAGCCAGCCAAGAGCGCAAACAAGCTCAGCTCAGCTGAAACCGAATGCACGTTGTTATGCATAGTAAAAATGGATTTACTTTCATTTTACAGCACCTTTAATGACCCTGGTGTATGAATCCTCTAACCCTCGAGCCTCTGCTCACGGGAGGGGGTGTAACCACAGAAGATAAGCCACACTCAGAGGGACAAATGCCAGATATACAATACTCTTCGCAGGCCACCCAGTACATGCACACAAACACTTTGTGAGTTGTTTCAGTCCTTTTGGCACCATAGAATATACAGAGACAGAGTTCACAAAAGTAAGGGAAACTGTCAGTGATATGAATGTGGCCCTCAATCTTACTGAAATGACCAGGCGTTGTTTTGAATGGTCCCTAGCCACTAGCCATAGTTAGCATACTACGACCCCTTTGAACACTGGGAACACGAGTGCTGCCTTTATTCTGCATCAAGTTCTTTATATTCATGTTCACTAATATGACATCAGAAACCTCAGGGTCACAAAACACACAAGCATTACAGTACATGTATGGGCACGTGCATTATGATGCATGCAACGGTAGCTCAGTTGTTTAAGGTTTATGTTAGCAGCGCAAAGGTCATTCATTCGATTCCCAAGTAACACATCTCCATATTTATAAATAGCATAGCTGTACCATCATGAAATGAGTAACATTGAAAAAATGCACATTTACACACATACGACCAGTTACATGATCCACTCATCTCTTCAAATCTCTTCAAATCAATACCTTAGAAAAGTGTATTGCTCTCATCTATAGATCGATTTATCGGACGCACGTGCCTGGCCCGGAATAAACTTCTGGTCTGTGTTTGGTTTTAATAACAAATTATTTCAAATTTAATTTATAGTAATAATATTTTTATTATTCCTCTAAAAAGTAAAGTTAAAGGAAGTTAAGTTTGGGCCATGTAACATATGTTTATGTTGTTGCCGCTGAAATAAAAATCTGGTCTGTAGGAATTAAAGCCGCTGCTTACACAATGCTTATACATATTCAGCCAAGAGTAAAGGTGACCCAGGTAACAATTGGAATTAGTGAATTGGAATTGCTGTCCCATATGTCATTTTAGATAAAACAAATTTGCTAAATATATTTCACATCATTTCATGGTAAAATTAACCTGGATATAATCTATTACAATGGAATTTACACCTTCAAAACTTCACAAAAAGATTGACAGATTTCTGCAGGATTTCAATGCTTGTCAATCCTAAAATTCATCCCATTACTTGTCCTATTGTTTGTTGAGTATTTTGGCAATATTTTGTGGTAATCACAACTCTAACACACTTATGAAACATAACGGTCTATTCTGCAAACATATTCTGCAAAATCTGAAATCTTTTTTTTCTGTAGGGTTTCAACATTAAAGTGGGAGAAAACAAGTACAGCTTTCACATTATTCCAGACATGGATAATCCTTTCCATTGACTCATTAATGGAACATGATGACTGCAGGTAACCTTAAATGCACTGGTTGTGTGTACGTAAAATGGAATTGCCGTTATTGCAGTGCATACAAGTTCCACACCACCTTACTTTTCGACACATCAGCGTGGTTTATTGAGGACTGAAAGATGACGCCTAAATAGAAAGTTCTGGTCAAGGAAGGAACATGACCGTGTGTGTTCCCCAAGACCTGTTCAGGATGCTAAGAATTTGTGTGCCTTGAATAAATGGTTTACCCAGTAGGCCAGTACAGCCATTAATACGTCTGTCTAGTGTAGCTTTTGGCAAAAGAACAAACATCATATTAGTCTGTATGAGATACATGATCCCATGACTTCTCTCTGTGCATCTGAGCTATGGACAAATAATAGAAACCAATCCTCTTAAAAGGTTGCGCAACTTATGAACTCTGCAATAGACTCCAAACCACTTAAGAAGATGAATAGAATCGCACCTAAAACACAGATCTTGGTGTGTGAAACTACAAATCTAAAAATAGGGCTACGACATATGGTTAATGAATTACTGAATGTCTGAATTGCTCCGCCGGATGGAGCCATACGCCTGAACCATGCTGACGTTACAACTTAATAGTAAAGGACAATCTTGGGAAAGAAAATGTCTTGAAGACACCTGGTACATTAGGAATTCGAAATGAAATACTCATAGGTATTTTCCAGTTGGTTGATATGATGTTGGTTCAGTACACATTAGACAAAAAAAACACACATTGTAAAATAACTGTATGTGACACTAAACAATATTTTAAACCAAAGTTTATCAAGAAGAAGAAAACCTACCTTGAAACTGCTATTTCCACTTTAGTCCTGGCGATAGCTGCCGCCCTTCGTGCGCCCTCCACAGCTCTGTCCACTTTTTCTTTCGTTTTGTGGTTTTTAAGAGGAATAAGTTGCTTCTTTATCCCGCGCACCAATACATTATTTTTGTACTTCCCCTCCTCTTTGGTTCCATCCGGGAATATTGTGCAGCCGTATCCATGCCTCTTGTTGTTCAACCATTCTCCTTCATACTTTAACCCGTTGGATCGCTCACTGACCCCAAAACCATTGCGTTTGTCATTCTTCCACTCGCCCATGTAGGACTCGGTGGTGGTGGCATCCACGTGGTCCTCCATGGGCGTGTACTCATCGGGCATCTCTCCATCTCCATAGCTGATGGTGGAGTTGGCATCGCTGGAGCTGATGCGGCTCATGGTGGCATCGCTACGCGCAGAACTCCGTTTGCTAGAGATTGAGGTCTTGGAGTCAGATTTACGGAGCTGACGGAGGCTACCGAACAGAGACCCGCGGTGGAACAGACCCTTCTTCTTGCCCGTGACCACTTCGGTATCACTGTGAAAGTTCAGCACGAAACCACCACGGCTGCCAACCGGAGTATCTGGTATAGCATCCTGCAGAACGGTGCCGTTGCTATGCACGCTTCTTAAGGAGGCCAGGGAGGTGCGAAGAGGAGAACGGATAACTGTTGCAATTCCGTAAGGCACGCTTTGGCGCACACCATAGCCATGCCTCATGCCCCCCATCCACTGGCCTTGATAGGTGCCTGAAACAGAAAAAGAAAACATTGAACTTCTATACATTAAATGAATGAACAACACACATTTGATGTGTGTTGATGATGTTTCGTACTCTAAAATTTTCTTGTTATGATATTTCTTTATCAAGGTATTGAAGACTTTTATCACGGTATACACTATATCATGGTTTTCTATAACGTATACTTTGTTTGTTTTTTTAACAGCAATTGATATAAAAAAATTATATAAAATTTAAAATGTTTTTTTAGCATTTAAGAAACTATATAAACATTTAAATTGTTTTACAACTAATTTATAACTTCTGTGTAATTAAATAATGATGCTGAAGTTGAAAGTATTCTACTTTCTACTATGTAAGCTACTGTGATTTTACAGAAATTTTAATTTTTCACCGCATTTTAAATGCGGTATTATAATTTTAATGGTATATCTGAATATTTGCACAAGTGGAGTAAAGCATAGTATATTTTGTTCCTAAAATAATAATGATAAATGATGATAAAAAATGATTGTCAGATAAAGGATACTAATAGGCATAATACACGTTCTGATAACTTTTTAAATGCTATAGTTATAATCTGAATAGCCATCGAAGTATGTCAATGTTGGTGTACATGGTGGAGCTGAAAGAGGGAGGCGACGACCTGGCATGTCCCTACTACACAACAATATTGCAACTGCAATTAGCTATTAGAATATTAAGATAATATTTAATCTATCATGTATCTCTTTTGTTTCTTTTTTTGTGGTTTATTTAGCCAATTTGTCCGAGAACTGTCCAGCTTGTAGAGATGCAGCAGTAGTGCTAGAGGAGAACTGGTTATTCTGGCTGGGTCTGGGTTCTCCCAAGTTTTTTTTTCCTCCACTGGAGTTTTGGGTTCCTCGCCACTGTTTGAAAACTGGCTGCACTCGATTTGCTCCCAGGGGGGCTGCTGACATCAGCCTTCGAATTTTGATAAAATATTATTTTTAAAAGTAACTTTTTGCGTGAATTATTATCACCCCAAATAGGAATTGTTGGTCTGCATTATTTATTACCAGTGTTTTTCTTCTTTTATCTTCTATCTTTCTCTCTCTCTCCCTCTCTCTCTCTCTCTCTCTCTCTCTCTCTCTCTTTGTATGTGTGTCAGTGTGTGTATATCTATTGTATTAGTTATGTTTTCATTTACAGCTGCTTTGTAACAATGACAATTTAAAAAACACTATATACATTTATGCGGAATTGAGTCAATGTAGTAAAACCAGTTTTGGATGAACTTGCAAATATTTTGTAATAAGAATATGCACATAATGCTATAATGTTTCACTGTAATCTTACCCTACATGTACACACCCCAATAAATTATGAAATAATGACTAGCATTTGATAAAAATAAAATGAATCAAAATGATAAATTACGTGCTTATAAATGACGCATACTGTCAGCTGTCAGTATAAATATGTAAATAATTCCTTTAGATTTACAATACGTCATGGTCAACTTCGGATTTGAAGTGTAAGGCTGATATGATTTTTGTCCTAATCAATTCTAATGGGCGTTTGATTGTTTTTAACCTCCCTGCAGACAGATATTAGCACCTCACAGGTATTGACTCAAATCCATAACCGAGATCTGACATCTAAATGTTAAAGAATGTGCAGTGCAACTATAACTTGTTAAGTGAAAGATTTGCTTTAGGATTACATTGCACAACAATGTCAGCAAGATCAGACTATTCTACCACAAAGACATTTGACACAGGTCACTAAATCAATGTGAACCTTTGGGAAATCTATTGTGGCTCCAAGATGCAAAATGTATGTAAATGTTGGATCACATTGCAGTGCCTTTACACACAGAGTAGACGAGTTTATTAGACAATCTATTAGACACCTCTTACCCCCAGCATAATTTCAGTGTATTTTTAAAAACATGAATTTTACTTAGACCCACTGGCAATGGCCTTTGACCCGACAGTTCAAACATAAATACCACATTTGTAAACAACACTTACCACCGTCCCCATAGGTTTCGACCCCATACCCATCCTGCAGTCCATTACTCCAGGTCCCATCGTATCTGGCAGGTGTATTGGTGCTTTGCCGAACCCCATATCGCCCCTTGAACCCGTGACTCCACTCCCCACGATACAGCCATTTCCCCTTGGTCTCAACACCCAGCCCGTGCCGTTTGCCCTGCGACCAGTAGCCCTGGTACGTATTCCCGCTGGGCCAGGTGTAAACCCCGACTATCTCAAAGCCGTGGGACCAGGACCCCGAGTACTCGCCCTGACCCTTGGGTCCCGTGCAGATGCCGTGTCCGTGGGCTTTCCCGTCCTCCCACCCGCCGCAATAAGAGCCACCATCGTCGAAGTCGAACCGTCCGCCCGTCATTAAGAATGGGATGTAAATAAAAACAGTCGTAAGGTTGCCGTGCGCTTCTTCTTTTCGTTCTCGTTCATTAAACCAGTTCAGCAGCAACGATGAAAACACGGTGAAATTCTCGCAACGGGGATGTTGATGGGTGCTTTTGGTTGGGCTGTGAGAGTATGAATGAGGAGGCACGCTTAGAGCATCATTCCCGGAGCCGCACACGCCGAAACAGCCGCTGCGTTGCACCGACTCCCTCCGCTCGCAGGCGCTGCGCAGAGCTGACACAGCGGCGCAGCTTTGAGAGACGCTGCCAATACTCTTGCGTCATTTAATGACTCCTCCCACCGCAACCGACTATGAGAAGGCGCAGACTCCGACCCTTTGAAATGCTTCTAGTGCATAGTTTAAATGGCAGTGCAACTTGATTCACAAAGCGCGCTGTGTCATGGACAGGTGAATTTCTTTGGATGTTTTCGAAAGGGCTGGATTTTTATCTGTAATAAAGGCTATATGTATAGAAGTGTATTTTATATTTTTTGTGTCTACAAATACCTCTTTTTAAAAAAGGTTAATGCTTGACGATCATGTAGGCTATGCACTGGCTACCATACACGTTACATAACGTTTCATAGTAATTTCCCCTTTTACAAGGTATAAGAGATTCGTTACAATTGAATGAAAAAGGGAATGTACTGGTCTGCAAAATAACAACTTCAATTTACGTCTATTAGCCTACACATGATAATACGGCTCATAAAGGATGTAAAAAGTACACTCTTAATGATGCGAAATGGATTATGACTATGCATCAATAGTATTAGTCTAAATATTGTTTTAAAATAAAAACAGGAACATCTCCACATATAATATGTGACCCTGGACAACAAAACCAGTCTTATGGGTAAATTTTTCGATATTGAGATTTTAAAATAATCTGAAAGCCGAAAAACAAAGATTTCTACCGATGTATGGGGTCGTAACGATATGACAATAAATGGCTGAGACACAACCGTTTAAAACTCTGGAATCTGAGAGTTCGAAAAATCTAAATATTGAGAAAATGGCCTTTGAAGTTGTTTGTCAGAGGCACTACACAATACACTCACAAAAATCAAGTTTTTATACATTTAGGATAGGAAATTTACAAAATATATTCATGAAACATGATCTTATTTAATATCATAATGATTTTGTTCATAAAAGAAAAATCAATCATTTTGACCCATACAATGTATTTTTGGCATTTACCTAAAATGTAACCGTGCTACTTAAGACGAGTTTTGTGATCCAGGGTCACATATTATTCTTTGTAAACAAATAAAGCAGTCACGCCCAAGTTAATGTGCAGAGAAATCAACTCTACAGAGACACCAGTCGGTTAGTTCAAAAAGTGCACTTATGTTTAGCACTTAACAGTATTTATGAGGAATGCTGCGTTATTCGACATTTAAATAAAAATAGTTTCCAATTATTACTTGTAGTATAATTAGTATTGATAATATGTGTGTGTAATCATTTTCTAATATATTGGAAAAAAATAGATACATAATAATGTGATTGATTTATTGTAGGCTGCAAATTTATCTTATTTAGATTGACATAATAAAGCCTTTCAGAGTGACTGCGAACTGCGAATGTGGTTGGATGTTCTTTAAGACGTTGGGTACCACAACTGGAGGCTGGACTGTTGAACACATGGCTGCGTCTTAAAACCTAGTAAGCTTTCTATCTAGACAGCATTCGGTCACCAGCAGTATTGAGCATATAGGTACAATAGAATAACCGGCTATGCGCTTAGAAACAACGTCACGCTACTGACGTCCCATGATGCCCCCAAAGAGCTGCTTACGTCGAAACATGCTGTCGTATGCACCCAGCTTTTGAAACGCGACCACTGATGGAGAAAATGGCGGTGGAAAACATCGGAGTATTACAGGAAGCCCTTATAAAAAAGGACGCAGTGTCAAAAGACAGCGGCAAGGTTATAGAAAGCACACAAAAAAAAGATGACAAATTGATATTATACCACTGGACACAATCTTTCAGCTCACAGAAGGTAAGTCATCTCATAATATTACATCCCATCATTGTGTGGAGAGCTCAAGGATAACATGGAGGTTGTTTGTGACAGTAATATCCGAATTCTTTTATCTTTGTATTCCTTCACCCGTGTTAATTATTCCTAATGTAACATTATTAATGCCGCATGCTATTTTTATTATAGGCTATTACATATTATGATATCTTTTTTGTGATGAAAAAATGGCCTACTGTTGTAATGCAATAGATGAATGCAAGCCTGGGCTATCAATTAGAATCACCCAAACAATCCAACAATGCGTTTCTTTCATAGGTGAGACTGGCTATAGCTGAGAAAGGCCTTAAGTGTGGGGAATATGATGTGAGTCTGCCTCTGAGTGAACATAATGAGCCGTGGTTTATGCGTCTGAACCCCTCTGGAGAAGTTCCTGTACTCGTTCACAATGACAATGTCATCTGTGATCCCACACAAATCATGGATTACTTGGAGCAGAACTTCTGTCATGGTAATCAAATAGCCTACGAGTATATGTCCATAACAGGTTGCATGTACGGAACGAGCAGAATGTATTTTATCCATAAAGGTCATGGTTTAATAAATGTGGGAATTAATAAATGGATTAATTTACCTAAGTGTATTTAATGAATGCATTAAAAATGTAAAAAGCTGTATTGTTATTTTTGTCCGGCTTGTTTTTAATGTACTGTATTATTTGCTTTATTTCATTTGGCTGCATTTTTGTTTGCAATGTGCTGTTAAATTAAGCATGCATGTGCAGAAATGTGGATAACGTGAGATACAATGGAGGGTGAGTTAAAATGTTTATTCTGAAGGCTAGCGTATCTTTCATATAGATACATTTATGTGGTTTTCCCATTGCATCATTTTATTCATGTTCATCCAAGGTCAATTGTGAGAATTTTTTTACCCTTTTTTATTTTGCATTTTGTCTTTTAGAGAAAACTCCAAAATTGATCCCGGAGGAGGGGAGCATATATTACCTTAGAGTGCAGCATTACAGGGAGTTGCTGGACTCCCTGCAGATGGATGCCTACACCCATGGGTGCATCCTCCATCCAGAGATCACAGTGGACTCCCACATGCCGACTTATGCCACCACCCACATACGCAGTAAGGAATAGGAACTGAGTATACTACCAGCACAAATTTGTTATTTTGTCTAAGCCCAAAATAGAATATTGTATTAGATTCCCTGTTGCAATTTGAAATGGTTTTCTGAATTGGGGGTGTAATATAAGTTCTGTCTCTTATAGCACAGATCAGAAACACTGAATCCGAGCTGAAGAAACTAGCGGATGAGAATCCTGACCTAAAACACGCTTACCACGCTAAACAGAGACGCCTGAAGGTAAGTAAACCTGAAAGCCATAATGATGTTTAATTATTCAGATGATTATTCGCTCGGGGCATTTGTGCAGCAGAGGACACTGAAGGTTGCCAAAGACCTCAGATGGTATCAATGATTTGTTTCTATGAGCATGTGCGTTTCGATTCAGCCAAAAGAACTGATTGCTGAATTTCATGAAAAGAATCATATGAATGAAACAGTCATTTTGCATTTCTCTAGAGTAAATTGTTTGACCATGATAATATAAAATATCTGAAGAAACTCTTGGATGAGCTAGAGAATGTTCTGGATCAGGTCGAGACAGAGCTTCAGAGGAGGATCGAGGAGACGCCAGGTAAGAGAGCAGTTAATAAACTATTATACAGTTTAGACGGTTATTGTCTTATTTACAATAAAATGCTATTTTTATGGAGAAATAACAGCATATCATTTTAAAAGGACATCAGTAACCATATAACTCGATCTTTGTCTGTCTAGAAGAGGGAAATCAACAGGCTTGGCTCTGCGGGGAGTTCTTCAGTATTGCTGACGTCTCTCTGGCTGTCACTCTTCACCGACTCAAGTTCCTGGGCCTGTCCCGTCGGTACTGGGGCAATGGGATCCGGGTCAACCTTGAGACGTATTACGAACGTGTCCTGAAGCGGCCCACGTTCCGCAAAGTGCTCGGACAAGTCAATAACATCCTCATATCCGCCGTGCTCCCCACTGCGTTCAGGGTGGCAAAGAGAAAAGTTCCAACATTTGTTGGTGCTACTCTATTGATTGGATTGATAGGGGGCGCCACTTACTTTGCTTTACATTTCTTCAAAAAGAGACTTTTTGTGCCTTGATAGATTGGCATTGGGACTCAATTATTTGTCTTGACTGGTGCATATTATATTTGGCTAATAGGTAACATTTGCATAATTGTTGCACAAAAGCACTTTTCTGTTGAAGTGAGAAACAAAACCGTTTGGAAACAAAGTAAATACATATTTATCAAATTGTGGGTCGGATTAAACCTAGTTGCAATTCATGTGTTCACATCTCGCTGTTGGATCTTAAATGGTCAATATATAATATGCAACAGTTTTGTATTATCCAAAATTTCTCATAACTGTGATAATGTGTAATGTTGTTTGTTTATACTGGTAAAATTAATGTGATAAATTAATGTGATTATCTTACATTTCATGCACCAACAAACAACCAAGAGTATGTGTTCAAGTGTTTATTTCTTAGTAATGCAGATGTCTGGTTTACACTATTTATAATATTTGTTTTGTTTGATATCAGCAGCTGCAAATTATATATAGCTTAACAGACCTGTTTCATTTGGTCAACAAATAACATTTAGACTTGTTTTAGTCAATATTTAAATGTTAAATAAAATGCTTGCTTGTTGTTTTCTTGAATTGTCTGAATACATCCATATGTAATATTAAACAAAAATATAAAAATACTTGAAACAATCAATGTCTTCTGATCATATCTGCGCGAACCTTACCAAATTACAAAGAATGTCATATAAAGATAAAATGTCTAGGGTTGATGTACTTAAACCCATTTAAAATAACAAAATGAGTTATACAACTATCTAATACTAATACTAATAAATCAATAAATAACAATTTACAATCTGTATATATTTTTAACCTTTGTCGGATTAGATTCATTAGAAACAGTCATTAGGTGGCAGTATTAACCTGCTTTGTAAAAGGCTAGTATTCTATAAGCTGTTTTAGTTGTGTGCGTTTCGAATGCAGCATTTATCACATTGTGTTTCGTGTGGACTAAGATAATGTGCAATAGATCCTGCGTCCAATAACCGAGCCTGCAGCTGACTAAATAAATCACGTTGCAACCCTCAACAGCCGCATATTTCTCAGTCGATTGGATTTGACATCTTGTTATTTCGTTTTTAAATCTCAGCATGTGTTTTTAGGAATTGGATGAGGTTTTCCCCCGTCTTGCAAAATGTAACAGACGTGATATTCTATTGCAGTCCATGAGGTATCCAAATCCTTCCACTGGATTGGAGGGCAAATATTGCGAAGGCATACTAAATTGTACCTGTCAAATGTAAGATATCTGTCTGAATGATTCACACTTCATAGAGTTCACATTTACACAATGGCCCATTAGGCTGACATAAGATAAATACAAATGGAAATATAAAAGTACCTTTAATGAATACAGAAAATGTCTTATAAGCTCCAAGCTCTGTACTCTAGAATTAGTATAGTTTCAACAAAAACAAAACATTAAAATCCCACACCACGTCCTAAATGTCCCAACAGACTGGACTTACTGACAGTCATTTGTATGAACTATTTTATAAGTTGTAATGGTTTAGCTTTTAAGTAGCCACGTTGTTTAAAAACGGCTGAATTTACAAGTGTAAACCAGGCTTTATTAAATTCTCTTGAAAAAAGTAAAAATCACGTGCGTGGAGCTGGCGACGTGTTCTGTTTATATCCACATCAGCCTGATAAACTCACAATCAAAGCAACTTTTTGCTAAACGTGAATTTGATTAAGCGTTGGCAACGTAAAAACCATGTGCAGTCCAGCACCAATTGATGTGGCCTAAATTTGGCAATGTGTGTTTGAGAAATCCATCTTGCCTACCTTTGGGGAGGGGCTAAGTCAATGCCCCACCCTCGAAGAGAGAACACTTGAAACTCTGATCAGACAGTTATAAGTAAAAGGGAACAGAAAAGAAGAAAAACCCACAAAATAGAATAAGGTAAATATCATCCCACACAGCTCAATGTGGAGTGGCAGTGGTCCCGGTCTCCGAGCGGGTGGGGTGCATGGAAACTTCCAGGGTGCTTTTTTGCGCCAGTACATCTTCGCAGTCCGAGCGCAGTGCAGGAGACGAAGACAAACGTTAGGAGTGGGCAGAGAATCCAGTTTCCATGGACACGAGTGATATACACTCATGAGTGCTTCACAAGATCCCCAGAAATACTGCTGCATGTGGCTCTGTCTGTTGTCTGTCATTGGCACATAAATATACGCTTGATGTTCTTACCATAGACTCTTCATTCACCAGCCTTCCCCGTTTGCTATTTTCAGGATGTGATGTAAGGTGTTTAAGTTAGGGTTTTCATACCTTAACTGTGAAATCTGTCAATAAGCCAAAGCGCTACACTGACACAATGCCCAAGCAGTTCTTCAAATATATCAAGACCAAAGCGTGATTAGTATCACTTACTACATAAAGTAACACTGATGTCATTGTGTTGACCTTGCCACCACTTGGCTCTCAGGCATCCTTTACTCGTAATCCTCGCTCTGTTGCTGGCTACCGGTGCCATGGTTACCACGGCATTCATTTATTAAGCACTATTGAGTAATACCCCGTGATACTGTAGCAGGTGACGTCAAATCATCTAAAGTCCAAAAAAAGTTTTTCAGTTTGTCACATTTGGCGTAATCACCCCGCTGAAAAACGATCTCGCTCAAGTGTTGGCCCGTCAAAAGGCATTCTCAGAAATAAGTGTCTGCCTTTGAGAAAGCTAGCTTTACGGTATTTACAGATCGGACCGCTTGGATTCTGGCTTGTTGACACGAGTGTTAGAATGGCCCCCCTGCAAGTTTGAACATCGTAACTTTTTGATGAAACCTGCTGCTATCATTCATCGTACATGTGCTCCTCAAATGTTTAAACAAGGTTGCTTAAAAACACAAGCATGCAGACACAAGAGAAGAGCCAAGTTTCTTGGCCCATGCACTTTAAAGCCTGCTTGATGGGATAGTTTCGGCCAAGCTAAGCATACCGACTTGTTTTACATCCTTAATTAATTTTCTGAATGTGCAGAAATGCCTCGAACGCAGAGAGGCACCACTTTGTTTTTGGAATGCGTGATGCCACCCGATCGTTTGAAAAATATCACTTTTTTATTGAAATGCATGACAGATTATATAAAGTCATCTTTGGCGTTTGAGACGACACATTGTTGCTAATAAAATATTCAAGCTTTTGTCCTGCTTAACTTCAGCTGAGAATTTGGGTATAGCCTTATTCCAAACAATCACATTTTAAACATTTTTATTCTAATATGTATTGTTTTATAAGACTAAAGGAAAATATTACCATTTAAAGGATAAAACCATTTAGTTGGTTAAAGGGATAGTTCATCCAAAAATGAAAAATCTGTCATCATTTACTCACACTTTTGTCAATTAATACATGTATGACTTTCTTTCTTCTCCAGAAGACATATTTTGAAGAATGTTGCTAAAGGGGTGATTCGCCGGAAATACGTGTTTTTCTTTGGTGTGTTATAAATTGCCCATGCATGTATTTGGTGTATATACGTGTAGACACGTAAAATTACTCTCTACAAATAAAACATCCAGTCATTGCATGTGGTCCGAATGCAATGATTGGACAAACATTTTATCGTACTAAGACCTCCATAAAAGAGATGATAAAAAATTGTTTTGCTTTGTCATTGACTGCTATCATGATAAGGGGGAGTTATCAAAAAAATGTCAACATTTTGTCACGTGTAGCCTATAGGCCTATATAATGCGCACGACAAAGGCGTATAACCCAAAAAGTATGTCGTTTAGTGAATCCAGAGACCACCACAAAACACAGGGTTTAAATACAGATTGCAAACAAAGGGAACTAATGAACTAAAGGAAAAGAGGGGAAACCGATGAACTAATGACAAATAATTAACACAGGAATGAACAGACACAAAAACCAGAACTAAAATATTACTGATCCGTGACACCGATAGACAGTTTATTCTAAACAACATTAACAAACATTACTTCGCATGTGCCATTTTGTGACCCCAATTTAACTTCCGCTACACATTCACAAACAATGCCTGTAGATTATTTCTGATAACAATCAAAAGAAACCGAGAAATACTGTTACTTGGCTAAACTTGTCTCTCCAATATTTTGAATTTACGGTTTACGGTTACGGTTTCTTTAAATGCCACCTTTAAACAAATGGTTTATTTAATAAAATTAACATTTAACAAAGTTCAACAAATTGTTTACTTAATAAAATTAACATTTAACAAAATTCCACAAATTGTTTACATAATACAATTATTATTATACAGAAAAAGAATAATTCAAATGATATTAACATAAATTAAATAAAATATAAATAGTTATATTAGTAGACACTATCCAAACACAAACCGGAAGTTAACTGGGGGACAGGCGAACGCATGGGTCCGATGAAAGGTCTATAGTTTTAAATATTCTGATGTCTTTTTTGACAAACTCAGTGTTTTCTTTGGGTGGAGTAATGGATGTCTTCTCAGCCCTCTCCTCAAATGCTTGTCTTTGAATTTTGAAGCTGCTTTGAGCTACGCCAGTGTTTTTGGTCTCATGCTGTGGTTTGGTCTCTGTGTCTCCTCTCACCGGCCTGTGAATACGCATGTGTTTGCTACACAAATATGCCAAGACCATCAGTGTCCAACAGCTTTGATCTATAGGGGATCAGGCCATGTATGGGCTTTGGGTAGATACTTAAACATGCAAATGTGAACTCAACCTTTAAAATGCAATGGCTAAGAGAAATTTGAATAAAATATATGAAGAATACATGATATATATAATAGTACATTCTGCACATACAATGTCAATGTCACACTTTTACTTCCTGTTACATTCTCTGACCTTCAGGTTCATAAGCCGAACCTTTGAGGGGTACAGTAGCAGAGAGGAGTAGAGCAACCAAAGGAAAATTCTTTAAAAAAAGACCCTCATGATACACTTCAAGTGCCCATAACACAGAGAAAAAATCTGACTTTGATCATTTTTGCCTTTTCAGACCACATTGCATTACTGAACCCATGAATGCAAGAAGGCCATTAACTACATTTTTTTTCTCCCAAAGATGTCTAAAGAATACTTCTCTCACGTCTGAAGTACACATATAGCAGTCATGCAGCGGTGAGCCACAGCACAGCTGGAATCAACTGTAAACATCCATACATTGGTCAAAACAATTTTAGGAGTTTAAAGGTCCAGTTGTCATATTTGGAGGATCTATATCTATCTATATAATATTCAAAAAATAATTCGCAACCTCGTCGGGTAGATGTCGCTAAATTTCATACACTAGACTACTTTAATTCCAAACTTTGTTGTTGTCCGACAATGTTAACAAATGAGTGTTCTTGGATGTATGCAGTTGCACTGGAGTAAAAGTGAGCTTTCAGCCAAAATCTTTAAACAAACACATTTTAATTAAATACCACAGCCAAAAGATTTTTCGCTAATTGCTGATTTTCTTCCCATTTAAATAGCTTGTGGTTTTAGAAGACATTTGGAGTTTGATCGGGCCAAAGATAACAGCATCCATGTTTTTTTGGCTAACCTGTGCTTGGCAAAACACTGCATTTGGCAGCAGAACTCCTGCTTTCATGGGACAATTAATATGATTCTTATCAACCACTAATAATGGCAATGCCTATGAGGGGACCAGCATCAGGGAGGGATTTGTTTGAATAGATTGGACTGTGATCTATCAAGCTTATGGCAAAGGTTTTGCGGTGCATGCAGTATATACACACGTGTTGTGTTTAACAAAGGATTATGTGAAAAAGACTCATTAAAAGAATGTTGATCAATGAATAAAAAATAAACACTGTTATAGTGTGGTATTGTTTGTACTGGGTAACTTGGACATAAATTAATGGAAAGCAAAAAGTTTAGTGTTATTGTAAATTCAATTAAATGTACTGTAACACAGTTTGATAGGTCCAATTGCAAACATTGACACTTATTCAATATCCCTTACGTGCATTGGACGAGATGGCAGTAAAGTTTATTGACGTAACATATTCAATAAAGATCTCTGTTTTCGCAGAAAAGCCATAACCGTTGTTTTGGCAAACTCAAAACCAGCCATTTTCCACTGTTTAATTTTCAGTGTTTAAATCTTAAACTAAACTCCAACAAGCCTCATTCGTCAGCTCGAAATCTACTCGACACAAACTCCTCACTGTCCTCCTCTAGTAAAAAGTGTTTCATTTATTTTCTTGGCAGTCGCTTTCGCAACGAATCAGAGTACGAGAAAGCACAAATTTTGTTTTATGATTACTTTAGTAGCATGCAATAAATAAAAAATAAGTACAAATTCACTAAGAATAATAACAACGAATAAATAGCCAACAGAACTACAAAAATTCTTATAGTTCAGATTGATTTCAGATTTCAAAAGTTTCGCCTTTTAAAGTCGATTTCTCAGCAAATTTTCACATTATTTACTCATGCTCATGTCAACCCAAAACCTGAATGACTTCCTTAAATCTGCAGAACACAAAAGAAGATATTTTAAAGAACATTGATAACCAAACTATATTGATAAATGTAGGACTTAAGAAATGACAAAATGCAATTTTCTAAACTTCTTTAGGATTTACTGGCTTATTCAGGAGATCTGAAGAAACACATTATAAATCTGACGAGGATAAAGCACTGCAGACATCTCAGGCGTGCATGTGTATTTAAATCACAATGACAGGAAATAGTCCATCTGAAAAGAAAAATAGATCTCAAAATCACTCCAAATACATCAGCTTTATGTGTGACTGTAGAAAATGAAACATTTAACAAAGGTGTTTAATAGATGTTTGACCTGACAGCGGCTTGTTAATTAGATAATGCAGATAAGTGGAATTGTGGCACTGCTGTTGATATCTCTCACACAGCTGAAGTTTTTATGTAATGAGGACAAAAGTTTGGGCAAAGATGTGAATGAGATGTGTCACCTTGGTCATACAAGCCCGCTTCTGCGTTATATTCCTGGCTACAGACATAAATGTTTATTGTCTCGAGTCTGATAAGACACATGATTCATACAGGTTCCTTCAGAATAA
This sequence comes from Triplophysa tibetana, assembly GCA_008369825.1. Taxonomy (NCBI): domain Eukaryota; kingdom Metazoa; phylum Chordata; class Actinopteri; order Cypriniformes; family Nemacheilidae; genus Triplophysa; species Triplophysa tibetana. Next base: position 8,012,267 of record CM017914.1, on the reverse strand, counting down.
AATGTCCGGAGTCGTGACATTTTTCCAGAAAATCTTTCTATAATTCTTTCCTTATTCATGTTGGCATGGTAAAAGTTGAACATGACTCCTTTTTCTCCCATCCTTTCGTTCTTCCAACTGATATCTCCAGAAAATAATATTTAGATTGGATGTTGTCTACACTCTCCATTCTGGAATTGAGTGGTTTGGGACTCATGAGGAAATAATATGACAGGTCACAATGGACTAAGTGAATTTCAGACTCGCCGATCATGCATTTGTCCAGACACACTGCGGCTATGTGCTCTTATATAAACCAAGTAAACTTTCCCCGTATACCATAAAACGACACATTTTGCACTCTAATACCCATCATCTGCCAATCCGGTCGGATATGGAGCGTGGAATTTGCCTTGGTTGGTGTGCGAGTTGTTAACATTGGGATATTTTCAGTTTTGTGTCCTTCTTCTCTTTGCAATAAAAAAGCAATTGCTGCAAGTAGCAACCCTATGCTGTATCATGTCTTCTTCTTTTATGGCTGTACGTTGTCATTATGGAGGATAGAAACATAATTTGAAAATATTTTTTTTTTAATGTAAATAATACATAAATGTGCATATTGTCAAAAAGATTTCAATAATGGCACTAATGGGGAAACTTTATTTTACCTTATAAAGTTTACTTTATATTAACGTCTTACCAACAGTTATTCATTCATCCATTTCTGCAATAATTCTTAATATTATTTGTTTGTGTATTTATCATATTTACATGTATTGCACATTCTGATCTGAGCACAGCTTTAGATATTTTGCACACTTTGCTTGGACCCAAATTTGATCATTCAGACAAATCAATTCCAAACAATCCGATTTTAACTGGATTTCAAACCACATGGATTTGGTTTGTAAATGTCAGATTGCACGTAATTTTTGCCCTTCACACTAGACAATATAAATATCAAAATGGATTCGAGTCACAAAAGCCAAGCCAAAAAAAACAGCTCTCTGCTGCCTGTCTGACCCCAAATCTGTTGCTAAAATGACGATAAGCTTCTGCAGTGCAAAAGCAGACGGATTCCAGAACACTTCAGCTCTCTTTGGGGTTAATAAAGAGCAGATAACTATCTAATGGCATATGTTCTCATATTCTGACTAGTTTCTACAGATTTACCACTGAAATCGTAGATGTCAAGGGATAAATGTGAAAATTAATCACCAAATGCTTTTTGAATTGCAGGGCCTCTAGTTATAATCATTGACAAAAAACCTAAAAAAAGTCTACAATCAACAAATCCATCCACTTATTTCCTATGGCTATATAAAACCACACACAAACACACAGATTAGAAATTTCTCTTCCACTCAAATTGCCAAACACTCTCACGCCAGAGCATGTGACACTTGGATGGAAAATATTATTGTGCTCATTTAATTCACAGTGGGAAAATACATGAACTCAGTACCCTCTTGTTTGTTTACTGCTTGAAGGTTTTGGTGTTTACACTTCCCTTTACTAATAAACAAGAGGGACTGATGCCATGCTGCCATGCTTTTGGCACAAGACCTTCTGACCGAAGCCAAAAATTAGCTTTGAGTTTGTGAATAGCCTCCTCATTCTCTTCACTGTGCCTGGACGAGATTTTCTATAAAGAATGAGAATATCCGACGTGAAAACAGGATCCATCATGCGATCTTTGTAGAAATATCATAATATCACAGATCAATGTTGATGTAAATCTATCAAATTAAATAATAATTAAAGGGGAGTTAATTCACGCAGTTTCTGCCAATCTCATATTAATCTTGAGTAGTACTGCATACTTCGTATCTTCAAAGAGTATTAACTTTGATAAATTGTATATAAGACAGATACAGCTGTATGGACGAGGGGACGGGGGGGCTGGGGTTGGTTGAAACTACAGCACAAGCACACAATACATCATCGCATTATCCCTGCATAACTGTTGATTAACTATAAGTTTGTGTTGTTAACATAATGGAAGTAAGTGCCAATTGGCAGATAAAACACAGACATTTGACGCTGTTTCATATACGCGTGCAGTTCAAGTCTGGCTTCTTTTAGCGCTGGGACCGCTTTCTCTATCAGTGTCAAACGATCTCCAAAACCAGCGTTATATTCCCCGTCTATATAACATTAACATTATAACAATAAGGAACTAGGAAAAGTTGTTACATAAGGGAATTTCATATTCGTAAAAAACTTTCCGAAACCTATATGAACCCTGTGGGGGTGGCTCGAGCACTGAAATACTACGTGATATGTACAACTCGTTTTTTGACAAGTTGACCATGTTAAGTGTGAGAAACCAGCATGTTTAACAGTGTAAAGAATTCTGAATGCACGAAACACTGTTGCACCTCCGATTTAAAATAAGTTGTCTTTATTAATACAATAACTGCAGGATCATCAAAGATGAGACCAACATTCTTATATCACATTCATTTACTAGAAGAATTGTGGCAGGTTTAATGACAGGAAGCGTGTTACTCACACTTTTTAGATGACTCAGACACAACGTCAAGGCTTTCCTTTGGTGACCACTGAAATCATGACCAGTAGATTATGTCCTTGGAAATAGACAAAATATGGACGATAAAATAAACTTCTACTACCCAAAGGAACGGCTCATGCATAATAAGGTCTACTGAAAATAGCATGGCTATGATATTAGGGTACTAGACTGTTATTGTCTGAAAGGCATGTGGACTATTAAGTATGAACTACAATTCGAAAGTTGTGACACTTTTCACTGTAAAGGACACATTCTTTAATACAGACGTTTCATGCGTGCAAATCTGAAAAACAAACAAAAAGAAAATTGGAGGCATCAAGGGCCAGTTCTTTAAACAGTCGCTTTAATGTGTCCATACTTACAAAAAAATCACAAAAAAGGTCATTTAATAAAGTTTTTTTTCTGGTTTCTCTTGTTTAACTTGACACTTATTTGATAGTATAAAACCATTCAGCCAAAGAAATATGTCATAAAAATTATTTTCACTGCAATGTACTGTATTTTTATAAACAGTAGAGGGAAATATCGGTTTGGAAAGGGATTTTAACACGGCTTGTTGAAGGCATCCATGAAGCAAAACAAATTGCCGTAAACTTTGCTTGGTCCATGTCATGATGAACACAAGTTGAAAATCTGCACCCTTTCCAAGGAGAAACTTTTACGTTTGATCTCATCTTCCAGAACTATATTTTAAACTAAAAACGCCTGTCAGACATCTGAAACATGCTCAGGTCAAGTTATACTCATCTGTTTGAGAAGTTGTAAAAATACTGTGACGTTATCCAGACAACAGAGATGAATTTACTGCAGCGGAGTGCAGATTCGGCTTAGTTTAAGAGCTATCACAGACAAAAGACAGATTCAAATGTAAGGCTTATTTTTCACATTGAGTGGTTAAACACCATCCATTTATCATTGAAACACTTGCAACCCGCCCCAAACATCAGCATTGAAATTAACGTCACCGTGACACCTTGTATTTCAATCAAACATTTTAACTGGACTTTAGAATCGTGTGCATTGCTTTTGCATTGTATTTTCATCACTGTGAACCGCTTCATGCTGTGTTGCCTGAGAGCATGTGTATTTGTGTATCTGCATGATTGAAACCAAAATTTTATGCTTCAGACATTTTAGAGCAAGTCTTTGTGGCTGGTTGCGTCACAGCACCACCGGTTCCCCTAGAATAACAGTTGTGTTGCATTCTGGGATTGATGTCAATCAGTACCACCAGGAACTAGTAAATGTTTCCTTCCTGAACTGATCTAAAATCAACTTTATGTGTCAAAAGTCTATCCGTTACCACTAATAGTGGGTTTTGGTTTGTTATTTTCTATGCTCAATGGACTACTGTATGTGTCTGGGCTTCCCATCCATTGCCGGTACAGTATCTGTGCCAGATGCCAATCGCCTTGACAGTCTTAAACCTAATGCTATGACATTCAGACATTTTTAATTTGGAGCAAAATAATTTGGATACTAGTGAAATTTTCAATTTCTTCTGCTTAGTCGTAGGTTGGTTTGTAAAGGAACATACCTGACACATAAACCATAAAGACTACACAGATCCACCGCCATATTATCCTTTGGCTACTCCTTTGGGAGAACAACTGGTTTTCTCATCATCATTAACTACAGAGACTCCCCATTGGGTAGGAGTATGACTTATAGGCAAGACCTGGAGAAAAAAATCGTTCATTCAATGACTGTACCGGAGAAAAATGTCCATTAAGCACATTCACGCTTTTTTTATTCAAAGCAATTTTCAATGAATTCAAAGTATACGTTGTCTCAGTCTGTGTACCTTTGAATCGCTACTCTGATGCTTTACCAACTGAGCTACAGGGAAGGAAAAAATGCAAATGGCTTTTATTTATGGGCTGCCATTATGGTATACTTTGATCGAATAATCAATTATAAGCTATTGATCATGAAGCTAAAGTTCACTTCTGTCTGTGATGCCTCAAAATAAGTCATTGCTCTTAGAATGAATGGAATGTTTTTTGGGAGGTTAATAGAACGTTCTTTCAGTGGGTTTTACGTCACTACCACCCACAGTTTTCCTCAACATATGGATGGGGAACATGAGTGCGTTTCGCTGACCGTCTCTCGATGACAAGGGTCAATTCATTGACACTCACTTCTTAAAAAGCACATGACCAAATTCTCAACAGTGGTGAAACTTTGCAAAAACAATTCCAGACAAAATAAATCCATGGTTGTTGAGTTAATGCCTGATAAAATGACAATAATTTTTTTTAGACGTGTAAAGGTGAAGTTTGGACAAGACGGGATATCAATTGTAAAATTGTAAGGATACATGTGTTTTACAGTATAGGCTACAGTAGATATTTTTGACGTCTTTGACGAACCAAATTTACCTTTCTATGGCATATGGCCCCTTCATTCTTTCCATGCTCATTTCAATAAAAGTAGAATAATGATTGTGAGTTCAATGCAAGATAGTGTTCACCATATGTAGGCTAAATTACAGGTCAATGGGTCTGTATAGTTTCATTGCATAATGTTTCCCTGTAAGAAATTAAGAGGGTTTAGGGAATATAACGCCCTCATACATCTAAAATGTATTATTTGCCCTGCGACAGTCATTTAAAAACTGGCATGTTATCAAAACAAAGCCCAAAATCACATCACCATTGTGAATTCAGATGATTTAAGCAGTTATTTTTAAGAGGAAATTCTTCGCACACACAAAAAAAACTATGTACAAGATTACAGTTTTCCAATGTACAATATATGCCAATGGCAAGTGCCATTTTCAACAAGACATGTTTTATAGTGGAATCAGAGGTATATCTGATATATTGCATTCCAGTAAAGGACCACTAAAATTGTCTCTTTATGATGAATTTATATGTGTGGACGAGAACCTAGAAAAATATATCTGCAAAGACAAATATCAAAGTTGCCATTACTAAATAGTGCACTGGGTTGTTTTTAACCCACGGCTCGGTAAAGTACGGATAAACCCAACCTGGGTATAAACGGCAATATAAATGAACATATCACTGCTGAAAACTAGTATCTCCATATTTCAAGATTTTTATTTTTTGCCATAAATCATTATTATTAGTCATCCTTTATGTTTTTCACTGGGTTTTGCGAATATAGAACCAATAAAAACTACTACTAAAAAGTGCTTGTCACCTTAAATCACTTAAAAGTTCAGTGTTTTTTACATTTTCTGAAAAACATCTAAATTTGATATGAGGGTTCAGAAGGACAGCAACAATATGCTGGGTGGTTTCAGCCCAAAATGTGAGGTTGTTTAAACCCATGATTGGGTCAAATGTAGACATCTAGACTCATTTCATTGCATACTATTCATTGCATACTATTTTATACAAGTTAACAGTGTACTTTACAATTTACACTATAACAGTGACTAGTACTTTTGACAAAAAGACTTGGATGCTAGATACTGGATGCTACACTCTAAAAACAGATTTGTCCTGTCTTATTTCAACCAATTGTTGAGTAAATATTGGACAAAACCAACCACTGGGTTATACTCAAGTTAGTCTCGCGTAGCCAGACCTTAAGTTTCAGTTTATTTTGACTGACATGTTCGTTTTGTGCCGCGTCATGTTTAGTGCCGTGGAAATGTCCCCGCAGTAACAGACCTATGTACATTCACGAATGTGTCAAAAGTTAACAGGAACAACAATGATTATAAGTTAATGCCATGAACCTTGCATACTTTGAAGAATTGAGCATTTAGTCGATCCTGATGAATTCTTATAGCAACCATTGTAACAACGACAGCTTACTTCTTGGGTGAGAAGGCTTTGTTTTTTCCAGGTGGACCGTTAAAGAACATGACACGCATGTCTCCCTGATATCCTGTGAAATTCAACCAATCAGGGGACATAACGTCTGAGGCTGAGACTATACTCAAACTTACTCAACGTTTGTTCTGTCCATTATGTTACACAACAGTGGCGGCTTTTTTCAAAGATAAATACACAAATACACTTATGAATAAGTTTCTTCACACCTGAATAACCTATTCATATAAGTGAACTTGGGTGTCATACTTTATATTTAAAGTTGTGAAAATCAACACATCCTTTTAAATCAGTTTAGTGATGTTAAAACAGCAATACTTGTTGCAAGAATGGCAGAGTCTTGCATGTCGTGATATTCTGTGTTGCTTCTCTCATTGGTAAATCTTTGCGGGTTCAGTTCAAGCATGGCTGAGGCTGTTTATCTAATGACTAAGGGTTTAAAAGAACAAATCTGTTCGTCATTAAAGCCAAAGGTCACCACCAGACGTCATCTTAAGCTCTAACAATAAATCAAGATGCAGAAACTGTTATGTCACAGTACAGGTTTCCCAAACTCTGACTGGGTTCTCTTATCTTTGTTAACTGATGAAATATTTTGGTTTACTACCATTTTACCATGTTTGGAGTTCTGGTGTCTGCTTTTACTGGTTCCAGGTCCAAGTTACAAAAGAAAGTGGAGTTAATTTGATGATGGGAAAGAGTTCAGAGAGATTTCTTCTAGCACGGTTCCCTCTCTGGTAATATGATTCAGGGAAATGGCTGTGATGTTGATGTTTTTTAGGTCCATTTGCTTATCAAGGTCCTTAATGTTAAGGTGTATGGATTCAAATAAAGGTGGAATATGTTTCTCATCACAAAGGGTCTACCACTGGACAAAACAAGACATTAACTGTGACCTACTGTGTGCATTTAGTGTTACCATCTGGATATACTCTGCTACTGTGTGATGTCTAAGGTCACAGGTCAGTTAAAGGTTTGCCATTCTAACAGCACAAAGGAACACTTCAGGGTCTCAACCTCCTCCAAAACCACACATATGGGGTAAAAGGTTACCAAATGGATACAACCACAGAGTGAGTGTTCAACCATTTAACCTAATGACACACATATCTTATCATTTAGTCATTTTGTGTGACACTAAAAGTTTAATAATTATTTACTAATACGATCAAATTGAATACACTTACTAATTTGTCACAGAAGAGGTATACGTAGCTCTAAGGCATGTCTGCACAATAAACATTAGAGTTTCTGGGTAGAATCAATAAATTTTTTGCCATTCTTGGATTTATTGCAAAGCATTCTGGGATTGGCTTCTTAACAAAAGATACATTTCTGTCTTAATATTTGACCAAGGGGGTTTTTAGTTAGCAGCACGGGTTCCAAACTTTCCAAACAGGTTTTGCATCTTGGTTCCTCCTATCATGAGCAATATCTTTCATCTAAGCACGTAACAAGATGACATATGTATTCTACAGTAATACGGTTTGAGTTACACATTAAACCATACTTTTATTTTGTAATTTAATTCCATTGGGATGAGTAATTGTGATGGAATTATGGACTGTCTGTAAAAACACTGTATGATATGATTGTCAGACCCATGCTGCTTATATCATGAAGGTGCAGAAGAAATATAATTTGAGATTTGCACCAGTGGCCACATGGTTATTGTTAGCGGAAAACCACATGACGAGATTGAACGTTGAAAAGATGATCAAGCAAGTCATTGAAAGCTGACTGGCAGCGTGACATGTTTTCAACACAGTGACGCACTATCGATTTTCAGTCGAATGTAATGAAAGATAATTCTTCTGCTAAAGTGCTTCTGCAAGACCCAAACGCCATGCAGATGTGGTTTAACATGATGTCATGCTTGAGACGTTGGAAGCCTAAACTTATCTGAGACTGTAACTGCCAGACACACCTCGAAATACACGTGCGTAAGTTCATAAACAGAGCTAAAACAAATTTACAATTTCCATCCAGTTTATTCCAGGAATAGAGCATATATTGTGCTAATTTTTGGTATATCTGCCCACTATATGACAAGAGCCAAAATGGAGGAGGAAAGTGACCAATGGTTGAGCAGCAGTCAAAACAAAGACTGAGGTGATGCAGATTTGTACGTCTGATGGTCTGTAAGCTTTGTCCAAACATTAAAACTTTGGATTACTAAAGCACTGTCTAACCAAGGGTGCATGGTGACGTATTTTGCACCTGGAGTGGCTAAGTTTGTTTGGTCTGCTCAACACAGTGTCTTTGAAATAGCGGAGTAGAAAACACGGTGAAATCAAAAGTGAGTCCAGGAACATCAAAGAGTAATTCTCCAACATTAAGCAGAAAATATAATATTGAATTTGGAAGTGGTAATTGCAATAAATCAGATAATGTTTAAAAACATGCATGGCTGTTTAAATTAAGATTTAGCATGAAAGCATGACTGCTCATTTATGAGCTCATTTGTGATTAAATAGAAATTATCATAAATAGATACATAATCATTTTTCTCACTTGTACTTTAGAGGCATTAAGTTTATGCAAGTTGCAAAATTCTTTTCATCATAATATGAGGTCAGTGTTTGGTGCTAATGGATGGGAATAAATCCAAGACTGGCAGACTGGAATATTCTCATGGTCAACTCTGGATGACGGCCAGCAGGGTTTCTAAGCCAAGATTTCATTGTTCTTTTAAACAAGAAGCTATTATGGCTTACTGGTACAATTTGTTTTTAATTATAGAAAGACCTCAAAGCAAACCACCCTATTTGAAATTAAATAAAATAAGATATTCCATTAAACCCCTGTATTCTAAGTAAAAAGCAATAATAATATATAAAGAAAAACTGGGATTGTGATGCTTTGTTTTTAGAGGCGATGAGGTCATACACCACAGTTACATTTAGATTGATGGATGACAGATTGACAGACACAGAATTCATTTAATTAAAATAGATTCTTTGATGAGCAAGCCAAACTAAAGCACAGAAGTTATGATGAATTTTCAGTTGCCATTTACATTGGCTACCTGCTTTAAAAAGCCTCTGAGAAGAAAACGCCCAATACAGTCAATTAAAGGGACACAGTGTAACAGTGGACATCTGTCATTACAAGAAATGGAGGTGACAAAATGAAAAATGAAAATTCTGTCATCACTCTCATATTCCTCAAAACCTGTATGACTTTCTTTTTGGCATGATATTTTGATGAAAACGATGCAACAACATTGGACCCCACTGACATTCATTTTTTGGACAAAACCACTGAGATATAAAGTATCTTAAAATATCTTTTGAAGTAGAAAATGTTATGTACATGTTTTGAACAACATGGGGGTGAATAAATGATGACAAAATGTTAGGGTTATGACTTATCCTCAAACAAAGTTAATGTAGTGTTACTGCTGTCAATCCAGCTAAAACCATTTCAAGTTTATGGCTTGTTTATCTGGACATAGCTGTACATGTATGGACATTAGTTAGCATAATCTGGTTTTAGACATTACCTTGGCGGAGGAGGTAGACCTGTTGATCTACAGCACTCATTTCTAAGGAAATGCACTGACAAGCCACAGAACCTGTCATACTGAGTTCAAATTAACCATGGTAAAAGTTAACACATACTATTGTGACAGACCCACACATTTCCACCACAATCTTACCCTTCGCAAGCAGTTTGATCGACAGGCTATCTGTTAAATCATAGAGCCCATATTATTTGCCCCTGTGACTGACCGCCATTTTGTCCCACAAACAAACCAGCGGGACAAAACTTTTTTAGTATAGGTTTGGTTATCAACATGAAAAAATGGCTTTTGAATTATTGTAATAGTAAACAGAGAGATTTATGCCCAGCTTTAAATGGGTCATGTGAAGCAAATGCATATCTGTGTCTTTGGTGCATTACACAGTTGCCAGTGGATGTTTTGGACATGTAAAATTGCAAAAAGTAAAGTGTCGTAAAAAAGATGCAATCTACTGTGAGCGAATGCTCACCCAGAACTGCCTGAAATGCCCCGTGTTACCACACCCCACAAATCTACATCAGTTTGTGGTATGATTTGACGAAGACCGCCCAAATGTATACACAAGTTAGGTGGGTGTACCTGGCCGTACAATTGCTTTGGAACCTGATGTTCCAAATATGGTAATAGGCTTTACATATCCTTCACACGCTTGCAGAATTTCAACCAATCACTACGCTCTGGTTAACAGGCCAATCATGGCACACCTCACTTTTCAGAACAATGAGCTTTGTAATCCACACGTTTCAGAGAGGCGGGGCAAAGAGGAGATATTAACATGCATGGTATGTGGAAAATACACAAATATAGATTAAAGACACTGATGGATAGTGAAAAGCAATACTTAAAAGTTTTGTTTTCACAAAGAAGTATCATGGGGGACCAAAACTCTGCATCTCTGCCCGGATTTAATCGCTCTCTAAAATTGAAATTTCTACAAGTTTTGGAGTAAATATAAACCCTTAATACACCATATTTAGGTTAGTTATACATCCATTGTGTAACAGTCAGAATTAACGTAAAGTTTTCGTCTGCTGGTGTGGAGTGGACGCAAATATAGGTATAACAGATATCTCAAATCCTGAATGTATCCCTCGAATACATATTACACTGGGAGCGCATGGCTGATACCTAAAGCTTGTCTGACATAGCAACAGGAACAAAGGGGTTGGGGCTATGCAGAGGGTCAATTACGGGGTCAAGCCCAAAATTATTAAGGGAATAATAATTTCCCAAAGGGAAATAATTAAAAACTCTTAACTCAAGCATTTATCCATTTCACATATTCTGAATCAACTTAATATCCAAAAAGATGTTAACCACCTGTACCAAATATTAAAACCTAGATCCATAAATCTATAAAGGCTCATGTTGACGGTTGCCAAGTCAGTATTTTTCACACAAATCTTAAATTATTTTTTGTTGTTTTTATTATTTTATATTTATTTAACTTTTGCTGTGAGTTTTATAGTTATGTGTAGGTAGAAGGTGGAAAGTCTTTGTTCACCGTTGGTAATTTTCATAGTAAGAAGCAAGTAATTTATGAAAACATACTGTGTATATGATTATTACTATTCATTGATTTTCAATAAAATATTGCACGAATAACAGTGACATAGTTTGAAGTTTAGTATTTGGACCTTGTTAACTGGGTTTCCTTTTAATGGTCCATTGGGCTGTTTTTTTTACACAGATCTGGCAACCCTGGCTGGCCATTTCCGTTTATATTCATTCCAGCTCATCATCTCCATCCTGATCCAACAAGCCAAACCAGGAACTCTACAGCAAAGTACGGGACAGTTTGTAAACTTGGCCATTTTTGCAGAAGCCACATGATGAAAAATACAGCAGAACATAAATCTCCCAAAAACATTTTGATTCTAGGAATTCTAGGAAACAGATTTATGGTTGATTTTGGAGACCAGAGAAGAATATGCATGTATCTGCTCTGCCACTTAGATCATCTTGTGGTTTCCAACTGTGTTGTTTACAACATGACGTTAACTCAAAAGTTTATCCCATTGAGCTGATGACAATTTTAGTTCTAATTCCAGTAAAATCACATACTCGATAATAAATACATAAACAATACATGAATTCTCTCTCTCTCAACAATTAGTCTTCCTTTTGAACACTTAAATATGTTAAATATAGACAAAAAAACATCACATACCAATACAAAAGCATATATAACACACTATTCCTATCTCTTATAATGCTTTCGGTACAAAGGTTTTCTGAAGTTAATGAAGAGGAGCTCAGTAGGGTCTTAGCTGTTAAAAAAGACCAATAAAAAACAAACAAAGTAACACGTCAGTAGTGTGTATATCTGACATTCAGCACTATATTAGAATTACACAAATGAATTTGATTTGGATACATTCCCTTTAATGTAGCCATGACAGGTAAAGAACTTTGGCCAGAAACATGGCCAAAACAGCCGACTGCCAAAGCTGCAAGTCATCTTTCATCTGCTGTCTAGACAGCCTCTGGCCTTCAGTAGCTGCATTTTCACAACCAAGAGTGATCTGGAAAACCAAGAAACGAATTTCACTGAGCCACAATGCACACCTTTACTCTCACCAAGGCCAGATGTGCTTAAATACTATAAACAGTTCGAATGTCTAAGACAATATTTTTATACCTTAAGAAGGGTCAGATACACCAATGGCCAAAAGTGATGTCCAACTTAATAAATGAATAAATAACAAAGAAAATTGTAGTCAATATACAACGTGCTTAATTTATGTGGGCTTTTTTTGCAGAGGATCTATATACAGAAATGTTATAAAATATACATTACTTGTCTTCATAGGTGTATAAAGACCTTACACAGTAAAAGCGTTATGTTTTATTACTTTGGAATGAGCCTTTTCTATCTACATTTATTTGCAATATATTAAAGTATATTTATAATGTTGCTTTTTCAAATGCACATTATAAGCGACTCAAACTCGCATTGCTTTTAGATCGAGCAGTATCTGATCACAGAGCCGTGCTTCACGAACAAGCTGGAGATAAATACACAATAGATGCCTTTGCATAATCGCAGCGATTTAACAACTGAACTAGCCAGCAGGATTTAGTGGTAGTCGCGATTACAGAGTGATCCATTGGTTGCAATTCGCGCCTCACCGCTAGATGTCACTAATAACACTGGACCTTTTAAAAGTTGTACCAACACTTTGATGTTTTAATGTAACCTGAAGGAACATTAAAGGCAAATATTGTACAAAAATGCCTCCCAGGACATCACTTTTGGGCATTACTGTATACCAATATAAATGAAAGAGTACTTTTGGAACTGATACCAAGTTTTGTTATAAAGTGTCTCCAGTGAAATACAGTTTACAGTAAATGTGTGTTTGTATTTGAGTGTATGTTGGACTGATGTTTAGTTACATTCTCAATGTCCACTGGCCAAGTTTAGAGCATTTCATGTTGACTTGTTTCTGCGGCATTTACATCTGAACTTCTTGTGAAATATCTTAGCGTGGCCACAACGCTTATAACGCTTATAAGGTCCAGGCATCAAAGATGGCCATAAATGTCTTATATATGAGTGAGAATATTTTGGCTGCAAAGGAATGTGGCAGGTTAAAAATAGACGCAGTGCCGTAGCACATACAACCTATTTCTGAGGTGAACTCTGTCTGCTACCATGGTCCTGTTCCCACACCTTGGTTGTATTTACTTTTGCGGGATGCACACATAAGACAAGAATCACCAAGATTCTAATGTGCACAGGTGTTGTTTCTATATAGTATGTGTAAAATATATTTAATCTGGGGTTTAGTAGTGTCCAGATTAAAGCAATTATAGGGATTCCTCTAACTGCACCAAGGTTGCAGCAGGTCTGGGCTTTGTGCAACACTGTTTGCACTTGATCTTGGTTTAGGAGCTGACTTTTGTCTTGTGCACTTGTCAAACCTGACAATAGGATCATTGAGAAACCTGCAGTGTGGTCTAAGCCCAGAAAGGACCCTGTGAAAGCGTGTAACTAGACAACATGGTGGGAAAACATCTAGACCAAACTTTAGTTCTGAAACATGATCAAAGGGTTTGAGACCCTGCACAAAAATGTGTTTGCAACTGCTTCTATATGCCAACCAGCAGTGGACATTATATAACATGATGTTAACTACTAGCTAAATAAGATAAATAAGCTACTAAATAAGATTTTCATATTAAAATTTTACTTTCTCATGTCCATGTAGCAGCATAATGTCAAAGGCCGAGCATGGCAAGCATGGCCAAAACATTACGTGAAACCTCTGGATGTTTAATGAAATCTCTTATGATATACATGAATAAAGACAACCAATTAAAAAGATACACCGTGGCATACATTTTTTATAATGAGGTTTATATAACAGCTCTTTCTGGGTCTCGAATCTGATTGGCTGCAATATTTCACAAGTATCACCACAGGGACCACTTCACCGTTTGTAATCACTTCTAAGCCAGACAGATTTACGAAAGTGAAACTGAAAGTAACAAACGCACATTGGCAGTGTCTCTTGAAGCACTGGTTCTCAAACTTATTCGTTGTAAGGCCCCTTTGTGCCCCCCCAAATAAATACCTATTATCGTCAACTTAGAATTTTAATTAAACCAAAAACACATTCAGTTATACAATGCCAGAACATTATTTTGGTTGGTGGTCTTATTTGTCTGATTGCATAAAATGTATGATCTTTTTCTATATTTCATAAAAAGTCACAAAATCTGCCCCAGGGGGCCACGGACACCCAGTTTGAGAATTTGCAGCTCTCATAAATAGTAACAAAAATTAAAGGGTGGAACTTGGGTCTCGAGATGCACTCTACTGTAAACAAGCATTTTTAAATGAAAAAGCAATGGAAAAGTACCAATGGCAATGGCAATAACATATTCTCTGTGATGATTAGTACCAGAGTTACGGAGGTTTTTTGACTGTTTGCCGGGCTGGAATTCACGGGGGAAGAAAGTAGTTCCCCAGTTCCTTTGAAAACTGGAGGGTCCAATGTTGTGTGTGATTTATCTATGCCGTCGAACGGTTGTGTAGATGCAATATCACTAGTCGTACATAGTCAGGTGATAGTGCTTGGCCTACGTCCTTGTGCCTCTGCCTTAATCACAGGCGTACAGTACTGATATAGAGCACTTTCATAATCCTACTCAAGCGATATTGTTGCATTAACAAAATATATGATGTATAGTAGAACTTTGACATTTATTTAACCGCATCGGTTGAGGTTATTGAACATGAGATTTTGCTAAACGAGTAGGCTATTATATTTAAAACTCATCCTTAAAGATGTGCTTGTGTCTTTATAAATATCATCTCAACAAGAACTGAAAGTGCTTTTGAGAATCAACAAGCCATTTAGGCACAAAACACACAAATGACTTCCACACTGAAAAAGATCCCTGAGTTTGGCCTTTTCAGTGTCAACAAATAAAACCAAATTATTGGTTACTGCACAAATGAAATCAAAGCTCCTGCGTAGCTCCCAAATCCAACCCCCAAGGACAAACCAGTTCTGCTAAAGCAATGGTGTTTCGGTTTTCATTCACACACTTATGATTGCTAAGTGATTTTCCTAGACATGCTGTTCAATGCCAGGGGAGAAACCGAAGCCTCGGGTGGAGTTCACAGCTGTGAGCTGTGTCTGAATGGACAGGCTAAAGGCACTCTGATGAACTCCATGATGTGTAGCCTCTTTTGCGTCTAACCCTGTTGGCATCAGCGGGGCTTCCGCGAGGCCACTGAGAGGGAGAGTGAAGGGAAACTTGGAACATAGCAATAAGTAAATAAATGTTCTGTCTGAGAAAGGTGGGCTTCTTTGTAACAGTCCTCTACGTGCAGTCTCTCCCTCGCAAATTAGAAGTGAAGATTTGTTTGACTGTGAGATAATGAAACTACCTGTGGCGGTGGTGATTGTTGATGTTATTGAGTAACATCACGATTTGAAAGATGGTTGGGTACTGTATATGGTTGAGGAAAATTGTGCCACACAACACCTGAAATCGCCACTGGTGATATTTTCTATTGCAACATTTCTGCCTAATTTCAAACGACGACCCAGGAATTTTTTTTGATTTGATCGGATGTTGCTCTTTCAAAGCTCAAAAGAATAAAAGGAGTTTATGTTAATTATGTAAAGTGTCAACCTATCTCAGATGTTGGGTTAGGGTTAAAACGTCAAGAAAGATGCAAATGAAACACAAATTTTGATATACAATAAGGGTATAGCCTAGTAGTAGAGCTAAAAATAAACAGATAGCATAATACAATATTGGCATTGATTATTTCTGCATGAGGAGAAAAACATCAGTGAAAGCAGTGACGCCATTTGTTCTCCTTTTATTCTTATATTCCTGTAAATCATATTTAAAATTTACAGCCAAGTCAGTGTTTTTAATCTGTTTATAATAGCATACCCCCTGAAAACATAAAGGAAACTTTTATCCAGCCCCTTCTCTTCGCGCGCAATTCAGTCTGCATACTATTTTAATACAGAATATCGTACAATACTAAACTAGGCCAAACATAGTTATATTAACACATTGCAAAGCATATAGCATTGTACAAATAACACAGTTACAGTATATCAAACAGATTGTTTCACAAAATAATATAATTTTGATGACTCGGATAAAGGGCGTCAAGTGAAATGTTCCATGTTAAGTTGTATGGAGAGAGTTTTACTCACCGTCTGTTAAAGGTAGGCCACTTTTACAACGCTAGGTAGCTGTGGAAGGCAGTCATATATTCACACAGTGATTTTCCAAATCAGAATATAATGCACAAAAGTTAATATTTATAATATAATCGTAATTTTTTACTCTCAAGGTTTGAGCAAAGGTGCGCGTCCAAGCTACTGCGTCAGCAATAGATCTTTTTACGGCGAGGAAAGCGCATGCGCACGTGGTCCTTGACGCTTTCAGCTTTACGTCGTCGGGCTAGTTGGGCAAATTTATTCCAATAAAATAAAAATGTTCTCCAGAAATTGCATGTGAGGCATCCATTTTAAATAAAGAAGGTATTTATATTAAAACACATGTACATCCAGGCCTGTGCATCAGTAAAATTAGAACAGGTGCAATGAGGTCATAGCGAGGACTGTTTATTAGTGTGTTTACACTTAAGAGTGAGCAGAATTTGGGTTGGCAGAATTTGATGGAGGTTTGAATGTTCATGCTGTTTGACTTAAGGATAAATGACACATTGACATGTTCCTTGAAATGTGCAAGTCAAATGTGTTCAAAATGAAAATGTTTTTTATTGACATATTGCAGCACCTGTTGCAGAACTACCTGAAGTTTATTAACTTAAAAGTTTTTACTTTGCTATATGAAATAAAATGAAAGTAAAGTAAAGCATACAAACTCTACAGTAAGTGTGACCTAATTTTCAAATAAAAAAGTGTGTTAAAAGTCTGAAGCATCTTGAAGTATAACATATCACAATACGATACTTCCATTTACCCCTTTGCAGACTGAACGGAAAATACCCCATCAAATTGTCCAGATTTCAAATTGTATAACTGCTTCATCTTCTCACAATTCTAGCTCTTCCATCACTTCCAAGAAAGGGCAGCCACTAGCTTTTGTACAGATGGGTGGGGTTGGGGGGCTTCTTCTGCGTCACGTTGCTTTAATTTGTCCGCCAGCTGCCAAAGAAAATGATTATACTGCTGAGGGGGTTTTGCCCTTGGCTTACTAACTGCTATGGCACGCTGAATTGGCTGAACTCGTATCGACACTCAAAATAAACAAATGTAATCTATATAGGCTAATGAATGATCATAAACAAGACAAAACAACTAAATTGGTGAATAGCTGGAACATAGCCCAAGTCTATAAAACTTTTTTTTCAATTCTTCTTGAATGTTATAACACCTTGACTGTTTTAGCTGTTGTATTTCAATTTCATATTTGAATGATTTACCAGTCTTTGCAAAACTGGTTTTAAACCAGCCTAAATTAAAAGGACTGTCTATGAAAAACTGGTTTTAAACCAGCCTAAATTAAAATGACTGTTATTCTTCTGATAGAAGTTAGTCTTCTTTTCATTTCTGTTGCATTAACTGTCCTATAGTTCGCATTCATATTTGGCTCGAACCGCTCATTGCATTTTGGGGTCACTATAATTCACTCGCTTATCTTTTGTTTTCTTTTCTACTCTTGCCAGCTGTGCAAACTAAAGCAGATGTTTTGATTAAGCCTGTTTGGATCTGACTGCCAGGAAAATGATACAAGAAACAGAGTATTACGTCTCCGATGATGTCGCGTTTCAGGTGACGGACGGGGCGGAACCCCGCGCACCTTCAAAGCCGCAACATTTCCTGAACCGGCATCGCAGCCGTATATAAACCGACAGCGCGCCTCACAAGGGAGAGTGAGATCTCTGAGAATTAAAACAAAGCTGCTGCTATTTACACACTGACAAAGAAGAGACGTGTTTATATCTGCTCTAACATTTATCTGAAGGTATGTTAACTTGTGTTTATAAAAGCATTTTGCTACCTTTTTATTGGATTGAGTTTAATGTTACATTAGAATATTTCCTTTCATATGCGTAAAATGTCATTTAAACACTATACATTTGAAAAAATATTCTGTAGGTTATTAATGTTACAATACAATATAAATGTTTATTTTAATGAAATCGTAATATGTTAATATGTTTAAAGTGAATATACCATTTTTGTTCTTTTTCAAACAATAATAAGCATATATTGACTGCATAGAATTTACGGTCATATTACTGGCAGAATGAGATTTCATCATTAGCATATTAAATACAAAATATTTACATTTTACAGGCAGACATCGTACCAAAGGATTTTCGCCGTTTATGTCATATCAGACGTCAATCATGAACGCAAACCGCATGGCTATCGACATTCTGCTCTTGTGTATATCCTGTGGAGCAAGTGCCCTGGCAGCCTTCAATCCCAGTCTGTCTTCATCTGCTCCAGCAAGGAATTTCACTGATACTGCCCCCGCGCCTCCCAAATATCTCACCGAGGCAGCGAACCTAGCCAAAACCCGAAGGAAGCGTTATATTTCCCAGAATGACATGGTTGCCATTCTCGATTATCATAATAAAGTCAGAGGAAAAGTCTTCCCCCCAGCCTCAAACATGGAATATATGGTAAGTCTCTATCTTTTAAACTTTCGAAATATCTGAATTCTGAACTGTACGGTTCTGAATTCTGAACTTTTGCTTTTCAGTTCACCGGGTTCAGTAGCGTTTATATATTTATTTCTGTAATAGTCTGGCGTTTTGCCTGGAAAGCGCGCTGCTGCTGTTGTACAGTATCTAAACACTTCAATGCGCAATTGCGCGCGTGTAACTCGCAGGGTGCAAAATGACGATTTGTCTCTGTGCCCTTTTGGCACCAGCAGCTGCTGGGCAGATTTAATTGGCAGGCACCACCAGAATAGATCCTCAACAGTAGAGATCAATGTGCCCCGAAATACCTCCAAAAGTGCACAGTCTTGCAGCATCAGAAATGTTGATGTAATCAAATGTTGGATTATTCTGACAGAGTATCATGAATTTTGTAATCCATCTTTCCGTAATCAAGGGAAGAATTATTCAATGGTCTTTTGTGGTCACTAGTCTAGAACTAAATGCTGACTCACCATTCATTGTTTTGTCAATAGCTTGGTTTAAGGCTCCTTCGGGTCACTTGTGAATCAATGGAGTCTTTGTAAGGCTTAAGGCGGAAAGGTTATACCTTCAATGAGTCATTTACAAACACTATTGTTTTTAAGGCATATTGGCTTTATTATCTCTGCATTGGATTCTTTAAACTCAACACGTTCCCTTAATAAAATCAGGACTTCACAAAATGATTTATTGCAAGGATCTGATTGGAGCGTATTTTCCGTCTTAGGTGTGGGATGACACTCTTGCTAAGACAGCAGAGCAGTGGGCCTCCACATGTATTTGGGATCATGGTCCTCAAAATCTTCTTCGATTTCTGGGTCAGAATCTTTCAGTCCGAACAGGAAGGTGTGTATTTTCACATTAAATTACTGTCTGTGGGCGGTAATGTTCGATTTTATTGTGTTTTACTGTTTTATTATTCTCATTTTACAAGATTTCAGTTTTCAATGTCTGGATTGCTTGCAGGTATAGATCCATTTTGCAGCTGGTGAAGCCCTGGCATGATGAAGTGAAGGACTACTCTTTTCCCTATCCCCGAGACTGCAATCCCAGATGCCCCCTGAAGTGCTATGGACCAATGTGCACCCATTATACTCAGGTGAGATGATCATCGTGGTGCAACAACCATGTTACTGTATGATCGATTTCCGATGTGCATCCATTTTGACCATATTGCTGTTGTTACCAGATGGTGTGGGCAACCTCAAATAAAATAGGATGTGCCATCAACACATGCCATAATATGAACGTGTGGGGTTCTGTATGGAAGAGGGCAACATACTTGGTGTGCAACTATTCTCCAAAGTAAGTCTATGTACCAATTTATCTGTACCACAGATGCTCAAACCTCAAAGTAGCAACTTAACACTTCTCTGTTAAAAAGATTTTTGACCTGGACGTTCACTTCGTCTTCTGGTTCAAAGGCCTAGAGGACCTCTTGCATTCCTTTGCATGTGGAATTCTGCCTGTAAATCCGGAATCAAAGTACCATAATCTTGTCTAGCATGTGACTTATGACCTCCTTTCTTTAATCTTCTAAGGCGATGCACTTGTGAAAGTTGTTAGGCTACTGTTTAGCCAGATAATTTTAAACTGGAGACCTGTCGTACTGACCGAGAACGAGTATACCCAGATTGATTTAAAGCTTGTTTTTCATGACACCAAATCAGTTGGTTAAAGTTCAACCCAAACAGGCTTTAATCTACAAATATAACGTAACCATGTATGAACAAATGAATATCAGATCTATGCGTATCATACCTAACGGCACGATGTTGTTGTTGTTTACAGGGGAAACTGGATTGGTGAGGCCCCATACAAAGTAGGTGTACCTTGTTCCATGTGCCCTCCAAGCTACGGAGGATCATGCAGTAACAACATGTGCTTTCCTGCTGTGAACTCAAATTACCTGCACTGGTTCAAATAAACACAGACAAAATGCACACGCCCCATCACAGAGACGCTCTCCCTCATGGGAATTTGCACAACATTCCTGCATCCCCCATTTTGTACATATGGGCCATATAGGATCACGGGTTGCAAGGCAGCATGTTTTGTATGTTTATAAATTATTTTTCCACGTCTATACTTTGTATTACTATTATTGTTGTTTTGTTTATTAAATCATTTATTGGAAATATAGGCTCTTTACTGAGGGGGACTCTACTGTGATCTGTCTATACATAATTGGTGCTTACGGTATTCAGAGTAGAGCCATTGCCTCAATGGGCACGACTCTTACTAAGCCTTTTCAGCAAAATGAGTCTAACAATGTTTATATTTGCTGGCTAAGTGTAATGGGTGTCTAGAACTGTAACTCTCAAGATTGTATTTGACAAGATTCATTGCTGTATAGACAGTGGGGCGTGATTGTAGTAAGTCCAAGTTAAACAACACAGCTTGGGTCATGCAGCCTGTTGTGTTCGATGTCACATATAATAACCCTTAGGGTCGATTTTAAGAGCTTCATGTGAGATAATAAGCTCTTAAGCAGCACTGTACATCACTGGCATGACTGTTCTTTTCACCAGCGTCATCTGTGATGCTTTGGGTATCTCCTTTTAGGATATGTCCCATTCCTAAAAGTAATCTGTGTAAATACTGTTGACATTAATTCCAGCTTAATTTGTCATTTATAGGCAAAAGTATCAACACTTTTGGCGGTGCTTTCAAAATGCAGCTCGACATAGCAACGCTGGTTCAATCAGTTGTTTTATTTACAGGGAGAGTTTTGTGGAAACTTTATTTTTGTAAAAATGTAATGTGGCACAGAAATTACAATTATATGACGTTTTAAGCATTAAGGCTTCAAAAATGTGCTTGAAGATCATATCAATAGGTTATAAGTAAAATATAAACCCTTTAGATTTGCGACCCCACGTTGTTTTTGTAAAACAAAGCATTTAACAGGATGGCTTAGCATTCTGTACTGAATGTTAAGAGAGATTAATATGAGAACGTGTTTGATATGTAAATGCACCTTATCTTTATTTTTTATTATTTCTAAAAACATTTTGTATATTTTTAATAGTTGGGCTTATTCGTGGTCATTTTTACCTGTTGTACATACATTTATTTTATATTCACAACTACATTGTCTGTACAATGCATGCATAACAGTGGCACTCAGTTAGGGAAAAATGTGCATTGCATTGACAACTGTCTTTCAGTTACAAGGTAATTATCACCTGAACTGTACATAGCTTTTTTTATACAAAATTATTTTAAATGCCTATTTTTAGTGTTTTTGTTATTTATACTTGCCATTTTGTGCATCATTGCAAAGATCAGACAGCTTTCAAATAATCCATTGCCAAGTTCAATCACATTTATTTACGGTGAGATTTTCTCGAAAGAAGTGTTTTGTTTCAAGGTTTAGAATGTAAATGAACCAGGTTGAGATCATTTTACATTAGACTTATTAGCCAAGCAAATTCATTTCAATCAGGAACTATTATAATTAAAGGAGAAATATTTTTTGAAAAATGTCTTCAACGTATGATTTAAATTCATGTTTATAATTTATATCCAGTCTGTTAAGGATGTATTTTGCATTGCTGAATAAATTTGAAATTCAATTCGCTTCAAAGTTAGTTTTTTATTCTTGAGTTATTTTTATTTCAATTTCTCTTGTTTTGTCTCTCTTTCATGTCACAAAAACATACGGATCTGATAGTTATTATGGGGATTTCTGAGAAACGTCCTCGTCCCTGCTCCTTTCGATGCTTTGTTTTCACTTCCACTTTTGCATTGTAATTGTAAGACCACTACTTTGATATGAGAACTGGTTACAATTAAATCTTTCTAAGAAAACGTTGACTTTGGCCCAGTTCTACACAAACAATGTGTATGTGATCTTGCGAGAGGCGAATGAAACCAGTGAAAGCAGGCCCTGCCTCGTGCGCTCTGGTAGAGGGGTGGGGCAAGCGGTCAGACACACACTCACGGTAATCAAATTCTGCAGACTTGGGAAAAGAATCACAAGGAAATATGATGGCAGAATTGTTTTGATCTATTGGACAGACGCAGCCGTTTCTTCTACTTTCAGCTGTCAGAGGAGCAGCATACGGCCAATGGCATACAAAGACAAGCAGGCCACTGTACTCTAGTAAACCTAATGGAATGCAGTAGTTGTGAATAATATGCAAAATCATTCAAAAGATAGGGTTTCACAGGACGTTTCACAGGAAGTGGGTGAAGAACAGTGCATGTGAATGGGTGACCTGAGAAGAAAAATGCATAAAACAACCATGGATGTGTATATGACCTGTGCCCTACATTCCAAGTCTTCTAAGGCCATTCAGTGGCATTGTTTCAACTTATTATCTGATATAGGTACAGGTTTAGAACAACATGGAGGTGATTCAATAATTCATGATTATACAATTTAAATAAGTAATCCATTTTCTTTAAAAATTCTGTCAGTAATTATTCATCCAAATCTTCACCCAAACGTTCTGGGGCACAATTGACTACCATAGAAGAAAAGATAATGTACTATTGTGTTGATCACAAAGGAAGATATTTTCAGGAATGTATAAAAGCAAACAATTCTGGAGCACCTTCGACTACCAATTTAATTTTTAAATTGACTACTTTGGAACAGTTTGTGTTCAACCTAACAAAGAAATGTATATAGGTTTGGGACAACTCAAGGGTGAGTAAATGATGACACCTTTTTAGATTTTGTTGAGTTATAATTAACCACTAAAGTAATTGATCAAAGGCTGACTAATCTCTATTCTGAATTCTAACTAGCCTCATTGTTTCATATGCCTCATTAGGTTTATACAATACAGCATTGTTTTGATTTAAGCTCCGGGGGTCAAAGCCAAATGGTGTTCATTGTAAAAACCACACAAAGTCCAGCTCAAGTACAAATAAGAATATTTGTTAAAATATTTGTAGAGTCTTCTTGAAGCAAACTAGTCTGTATAAAACCACAATGTGATGAGGTGTCACCAAATCGCTGTAAAAGATCAATGCGGTACTTAAAGAAATATGTTTGAAAGTTTAATGAAGTCTATGCATTTATCAATGGCTTTAACTTGTGTGTGGAGAACAGGTGATAAACTGGCACGTGAGTCTATGAGCTAAACATCAGGTGAACGCAACTGATGGCAGACCAGAAGAATAATTGAATGTATCTTTGGCTTGCGACTGGACGTGGCCGACAAGCAACCTGCTCATGAAAACTTGGCTCCCTTGATTTTTGCTTTCATGTCTCCTGGGATCCATCGCAGATAGCATTCTTTCTTTTTGGTGTTCTTTTTTTCTTTTACTCTCTCTCTCCTTCCCTCTCCAGGAACCCACAACAAATCTGTTCACCCCCACCCTTCCTTTCGACTGAGGTGGCTAAGTTCAGACCGGCCTCTGCTGGCCTTTGAATACTGTCCCTAATTTCAACGATGATTCATAAATACGGTATCTCCTTCGCATAAGAAGCAAAAATGTGCCCTCATCTTAATGCTTCAAAAGGGAGGGGTGGAGTGAGCTATGATTGTAATTCGTACTCTCAACATGCCACTAAATTACATACAATGGACCTTTATGGAACGTGTGTTTTTTAAGAGTGAAGGCAACAGTAAGTTAACGGGTAATGCTGATAAAATGCTTATTCTGAATGTAATGCAATTTTATTTGTATAATATTCTTGCAAATGCACCCGTGTAAATGTACTCAAATTTTAAATCCTGGAAGATGTGAAAAAAACTGCTTTGTGTAATGGAGGGTAACCAGCAGTAAAGCACCAGCATCTGGAGCTCTACACAGACACTAGATCTGGTCTGCTGCAAAAGCAACAGAACGGGCTGTAAACATCCCCTGTGCAATGCCAAACTGTCTATCTCAACTCGCATGCTGCGATGGGCTAATGGTGTTAAGCATTGTTTCCCAGCTTCCCCGTCCCTCTAAAGCTTCAACAACAAGGCTCAGGGAATATTCAGGATCATTTAGTCAGAATGCAAATTTAAAGAGATAGTACACCCCCAAAAAAATCAATTTCATTTTAAACCTGTATGACTTCCTTTCTTCTGTGGAACTCAAAAGAAGATATTTTGAGAAATGTCTCAGGTTTCGAGGTCATACAATGGAAGTCAATGAGGTCCAATGTTCTTTGGTTACCAATGATTTTCAAAGTGTTCTGCAGAAGAAAGTCATACAGGTTTGGAATGACATGAGGGTAAATAAATTATGAAAATAGTTTCAGGGTAAACTATCCCTTCAAAATAATGTTGAATGACCATCAATGAGAAAGCATGTTTTTTCAACCAGATGGTGTCCTTACGTTATCTACCCGCGGGGGCTAACAAGCCCAAACCCTTACCCCCTGGTTTCAGTGTGGGCGGGGCTACCCGGAAAAAGGTAGTAGATACAAAACCAATCCTGACAAAATGTCACAGCTGATAAAGACAAATTGTAACTCATGCTATCCCCCCAGCTGCAACTCACACATTCTTGAAGACGGTGTGAGGAGAACTGTTGAAATTACACAACTGTGTTTAGTGGTTTATGACAACTAAAGTAGCGTGAATTTACACATCTGTTTGACAGAGAGCAAGGCCTCCAACAATAAAACATGTTAGGAGATCCTGACAGATGTTGGCGCACGGATGTTAAAACGTTCTCAGCTGTAAATCTTGTTGAGTTCGGTGGGCCACCACTCAGAGTTCCGAGTTCTGAGGATGCAACCCAGTGAGCTGTGTCCCTTTTCAATGAGAAAAATAAGCAGTGGCCAGTTTGACCATAAATGGTGATCAGATCGCCTTGATGTTGTTTGTGTAGGCCTGCTCTCTCATAACACAAAAGGCAAGCTCTTAACAGTATTCTTCAGTTAAAATTGCCTGTGAAACACGACCCTGTGATGTTGTGAAAAATAGTTTTGATTTGATTTCTTCTTAGTCATTATGATTTAGCCGAAATAAGGACATAATTTAGTAATGCACAAAGAATTTCACATATTCGTAAATCTAACATGTACAGTGACAAACTGTACTCTTGTAGCAGGTGAACAGGGTCTTACATAGAGAGAAATTCACATCAGAGATCTTTTGAAAATCTGCTCAAGATTGTGTCGGATCCCCTGAACAGCTCCTGTCGTGATGTGCCTTGATGTCAAATATACAGTAAGGTTCTGTGTGTCGACACGACAGATTGACTAAACACAAGTAATTAAATTAATTTGCTGAATTTACAAAATAACTGATAAAGCTCAAGCTAGACTGCTTTCGCTTTCATTTGCATCACTTTTTAATTAAAATCTTTGTGTGACAGTTTGTTTGCGTTCGCATGCCCAGCTTACTCAAAATAATACAGACAACTTCTGTTTGTTTCTTGTAGTTTTTGATTGAGTATTAATAAAAAGGTTGGAAAAAAAGAAATGTAATTACAATATATTTATGCTTGTAATCTACCTCCCTTCCAAACTTTCAAACTGTGTCCCTCCAGTCTTTTGAAAGAAGATTATAGCTCGTTGTCGCCATCTTGCGACTAAAACACGACTGCGTGCGTCCCTTTTCGCATACTATCTGTCCTTAAATACTAGTATTCGAAATTAAAACTGGTATGTATGAAATTTTATAATGCTGAAATGAATATTGTCGAAGATACCATAAAAGTAGGCCAGCATACTTTTAGGGCACAATATAAGTGAAGTTTAGGCTGCGTCCAAATAGCCTACTCCCATTGCGGTCTTGGCTACTTGAGAGCGCATGCAAGCGACAGTAAAAGAGCGCAAGTGTGTCCAATGTTTTAAAAATGCCAAAGGGCAGTGTGCTTAACGCACATTAAACCCACACTAGCTTGAATATTAAGGCAAAGCGTATCCCATCATGCATCATGTTCTAGATATGAATCATGAGAGTTTTCCCTCGGGTCTCGCGAGATGTTGCGGAAAGCTTTCCAGTGTATGTTATTCTATTACTTTTTATGGTTATATCTTTATTTATTCTATGTTTGGCTAACATGTGTTTTCTTTTTGTGTCTTTTCGTTTTTTGGGGTTAAGCTGCTTTGATACATTACAAATAAAGTGCTTTAAAAATAAATCTGACTTGACTTTATAATTACATATTTCGTAGTAAAACGTAGTGTTACATATTTTATTGGGGAAAACTCGAGAGTTATGTATTTTGTAAAACTGCTTTTTATCTAATAATTAGAAACACCACATTAAATAACTGTATATGTTTGCACTAAGTGTGTCCCATCGGGTTAGAAATACTTAATGCTCACTTGGGATCTTCACGCCCGCTTGAACACTAGGACCAAAAACAGGAAATACGTCATGAAAGTAGTCAAGTGGTCGAGCGCAAACACCGTGAGTGGGGGTATTTGGACGCAGCCCTAGTCTAACGCTAGTCTTTTAACCAGTCGCACCACAATAAGTTAGCTAAAAGCAAACTAAGGCTGCGTCCAAATACCCCCACTTGCGGTCTTTGCATTTGACCACTTGACTACTTTCATGACGTATTTCCTGTTTGTGGCCCTAGTGTTCAAGTGGGCGTGAAAGATCCCAAGTGAGCATTAAGTATTTCTAAACCGATGAGACACACTTACTGCAAACACCTATAGTTATTTAATGTGGTCGTTCTTATTATGATATAAAAAGCAGTTTTACAAAATACATACATCTGGAGTTTTCACCAAAAAACATGTTACACTACGTTTTACTACGAAATATGTAATTATATAGTCAAGTCAGATTTATTTTGAAAGCTTTTTATTTGTATTGTATCACAGCAGCTGTACCCCCCCTCAAAAAAAACACATGTTAGCCAAACGTAGAATACATAAAGATATAACCATAAAAGTAGTAGTATAACACACACTGGAACGCTTTGCGCAACATCTCGCGAGACCCGAGGAAAAAGTCTCATGATTCATATCCAGAACATGATGCATGATCGGATACGCTTAGCCTTGGTACCGCTCCGAAGCGGTATTCAAGCTGTGAGCATGTTAACTGAGCATTTTAAAGTTTGCTTAGTGATTTATTGCAGCTTTAATCTACAATACTAATATTTTTTTATCTGTAGTAGCTTATTTGTCACTGGGTAGAGGTAGATATAAGAACTGGAATGGTTATTTAATTGCCTGCCCTGAAGTTACGGTAAGTGTTAAGCTGCTTAGGCCTGCTGTAAAAAATCGCCATCTGCTGGTGGTTCAATATACCGACATTTACACAATATTTAGAACTTTTGAACGCACACACACACACACACACACACACCTATAAATATAGAAAAATTATGTAGCTTTTTTACCCTTTAAAAATATGCTGTTGTCATGCTGTTGATTAATTTGTTAGGCTATCGGACAAATCAGAGTTTTGTGTTTGTAAACTTCCACTGCATTCATAGAAGACAGATGGAGACATTGAGCAGCATTTGGTGTTGAATAACTGGGTTCATTCAGTTTATTAGGCAGTAAATTTTATGTGATACACAACATAGGACACTTAAATGAATACTTCAGGGGCCTGAATATTTAAGCCTTGGTAAGGAAGGCAAGAATTGGCTGTCCATATTCTAACCAAATTGGAAAAGAGGAAACAACTGAGAGTTTAAGATGATCGATTGTGGGATAAAACTTATGTACAGTTTTCTGTTTCTTATAATTAAAGCTTAGTTTTTGAACATGGACTAGTTTTTAATTATTAAGAAATATGAAAAACAATTCAAAATAATAAAAAATATCCTTTTAGCTCCAATCACCATTAAAATATCCAACTTTAACTGTAAGTTTACAGTACATAAATAATTTCATATATGCGTATTATATTTAGAAGTTTTAGGTAGGTTTTATGTGCTGACAGCCCATATATTTACGTAATATATATATATGGAAAAGTTAGATGTGAAGCAATGACTATGTGGCAAATGAATTAGTGTTTTGTGGCAAGCCCCTGCTGGTCTTTTCTATTTCAGTTATGGACAGTTCTGGTCTCTTCACACAGGCTATGCATTATGATGGCTGCGGTCAAGGCCTTGTGCCATTGACCTAGACAAGTAGCCACAAAGCTTGGGTCATTGCTGTTTACAGTGTGGTAGGTCATGCTGTAGAGATCTATTAAGACAGGTATTTAAAAAAATGCTTTTGGTTTGAAAGCACAAACATGGAAAGAAGAGTGACACTTTTACGTGCATTTTGTAAAAGAAGAGGCATTGAAGAACATGAATTAGGTTCATTTGTTATCTATAACTGCATCAAAAAAGCAGAATATTTACAGAGAAGAACAGGAAAATAAATTTTTGGTAAATATAAACAACAGAAATATATTTTACTAGAATGAAACTTAATGTTTCAGCTTATTTGTCTTGTCTAAAAAAATATCTGAACAAAAATGGTTTAACAATTTGTTGCTCTCTTCATAATATTCAGCCCCTCTTTCTGTCACCTGTCACTGAGTTCCACAGTTTGAAAATATTATGTCTTTGGCTCCAAGTAAAGCTGCAGGGTTAACTGGGAGGTGTGGTTTGCATAGAAATTCGATACTGTACAATAAGTACAAGAGATGCTGCATTCTGTCCCAAAAGAGGGAAACTCGCGTTAATGCTCATTAAATTGCTTGTATGTGCCTGGTTCCAGATATTTTATGGAATAAGTTGATGCATCGCATTCCCAAAAACAGTAGTTTCCTCTACCAGCGCGTGCAGAACTGCGGCATCTGAACAGATGAGAGAAGATTCAGTCTTATTTGCTCATTCGCCGCATATCTAAGGTATTTACGACATTTTAACCTGTAACTCGGGTTAAAACAGACAATAGGCTACAATTCAGAGTCGTTTTGCATCACTTTACCTTTGTATTTGATTTGTTCTGTATGCGTTAATTGGTTTGAATCACTGGCAATATAATTATTTGATTTGTCTCGCTGCTTATACGTTGTTTTCCTGCGTGCGTTTTTAGCATTATATAGCGAATGCAGTTTTAACGTATAGCTGTATTCTGTCAGCATATGAAGTTCGTGTTCTTGCATGAATTTTGTCTGTTATTATTTGTATTGGTCGAGGTATGCGTCAAACTGACGTTGCGTTTTGAGTAACTCGCGTCCAGTTAATTGTTCTGTTGCGTCGCGCTTGTTTGTTTTTAACGTAAGCACGCGTTTACGTAGAAATATTTCACCATGGAAAGTAGTTAGAAGGTAGTTAGAAGGTACAACTTTTATTATGAGGCTATTTTTTAATTACTACAAATAACATGGTTCAACAATAGTTACTGTCGCAACGAATTTGTACCATGGTTTAACTAGTAACCTTTTCTGTATGGCTTATTTTCGTAAGGACTGTTTTTTCCCTCTATCTGCAAGTTCAGAGTTCCTGTAACTCAACCTGTTAGTAGCACAAACGTCAGTGGTTTGATAATTCAACACATGGCCTAAAAAAATGTATCGGCTATCATAAATGCACTGTAAGTTGCTTTGGGTAAAACATCTTCAAATGAAGAAATGCGGTATATGTAGAGTTGTCAAACTCCCTTTCTTTCCAACAGTCGCCAGAAGACGTCATCAGCTGAGATCTCGTCTCCATATCTAGCATTTACCAACTATGAGTCACTTAACCTGTGCATTGCTATGGCTACTCTCTCTATTGCTGGTGATCCGGGGTGTGTTTGCAATGGTGCTATTTAATGCTACCGATCTGGGTGTTCTTCTGGAGAAGTACCAGGATGATGATGGAGAGTGGGCGGTGGGGAGACAACGAGGAAAGAGGGCCATCACTGCCAGTGACATGCAGGCCATCCTGGACCTTCATAACAAACTCAGGGGACAGGTCTACCCAGCAGCTTCAAATATGGAATACATGGTAAGACAGATCTGCTTATGAAATGATGTGACATGAGAGAATGCAAGGTTTATGATGACTCATTGACATAAATTTGATATTAATTTTAAGCAAACTTGAAAAATATTTTTTTTACCTTACCCAGGTGAACTTATTGGTACCCCCCAAAAAATTGGTTCATTAACCTCTGCCAGTCATCACCCTATTTATAGCACAGCATTTCACAAAAACAAGGGCAACGGTATGAGGGATGTCTTACAGGCTGTTGTGAATTGGGTGTCAGGACTGGAGTTTGTGTAGCTCAGCAGAGTGAAAGTAATAGGAAATGGTATGATGGATGTGGAGGCATGGAATGTGATGATCCACTGCTCCAACACTCCACAGCCTCTTACAATAACCAATTTTGAAATCCAAGGTGAAACAAAAACAGCAGAAATCCGGACTGCAGTGAAGAGAGTTATCGGCAGACCCTCATTTCAACAGCCACCCAGTCATTTACATCCACACATTGGTTCTAAACCTATACATTGACTTTTTATAGCTCTTTGCCCATAGTAAAAAGCTCCCAAAGGGACGTTTGAAATATTTCCCTTTTTTGGAATGTTACCAAATGACAAAAGCTTGCAGCTAATGAGGTGTCAAACGAAGTAAACAATGGTATGTAAAAGAGTGCGAGCATGTGCTCTGACAGGGCGTGTTTTCCTTTACAGAGCTTGTGTTAGTGCAGTCGGATTCTTTGGGGCCTCCCCTGCCAAGACCCCTTTGCAAACAGAATCAGTTTACTTTTTCAGATTCAGTGTTAGTAATGTGCAAATCAGTGAATAGGCTACATGAAATACTAGCTGGATTTTTTGGGGGAATACAATCATTTTTCTCCATCATTTGGACTGCTGAATAATCTATTTGTGGTTATTTGAAGTTCTGTTTTGTTTATTTCCTTTGCATTTTCTAGAGGTTGGTTTAATGTTTAAAAAAATGAAATAGTTGGGTAAACATACAATATATTTTATACAAACAATTAATCGCATTTAGAATAAGTTTGTGTTGTGTTTACATATTTTATGTCTGTGTACTGTGCATATTAATTCTGTATTTATAAACCAGAAACATACATGTATGCACAGTATTTGGGAAATATTTAGATGTATTTATTTATATCAACAATTCATTTAATTTGTATAATGTTTTTTATACATTTTTCTTAAGTACATGCATATATGCACATTATATATTATTTATGTAAACACAAACTTTTATTCTGGATGTGAAAAATCGCAATTCATTTTTGACAGCCCTAAACTTTTTTTTTTATTGGATAATAGAAATGACAAGTAGAAAAGAATAGAAATATGACAGGGTTTTGAAATGTTTATTTACATAAAATTGACACACAAACTACTGTACTTATAAAATTGGATTTCGTGAAAACCTGCCCCATAATGCATCTTAATACATAAAGGCATCTGTATTATTCATGTAGTAATAACTAACTGAACGAAGTTTGTCCACTGGTTTCATAGATGTCTCTTAACCTTTTCCTTATGGTTATTCTACAGTATAAAGGCTCACTTTGATGGGTTAGCGAAGCAAGGCATCCTGTTGACAGGTGCTCACTTCAAGGATTAATGTCTAAGGCAATTGTTTCTGAGGGCACAGGAGCTATTTTGGGGACCTTATTGAAGCAGATTTACCGCTGGACTGTGCTTTGGGACTTCCCAGGGAAAAAGTGTAAAATGTATGGGCAGTGACAGGTGGGACAACTCCCCCGCTACCCCCCTCGCTGTTCTGGCTCAAATTTCTCTCCTACCTTGAGTTCTGCGTGCTTTCCGTTCAAGGTGAAAGTGGCGTTTTGCTTTAAAGTAAGCAATAAGCAATTCCCAAAATAAATTGTTTGATTTTAATGTTTTCATTAAAAAGCAAAATGTGGGTCAGATGGACGGGGGGCCGCTTACTGTACACATGTGAATGACTTTCAATAGACCGAAATTATTTTGTTAACACAAAGCAGGAACTGCAGAAGACTGAGCAGCAGAAACAAGGACATATGGAGAAAATTATAGTATCCAAATCCATTGTGCCAATAGAATAAATGCACAAGACAGATAAACCAAATAAAAGAACGGTTTCTGTTCTTTCTACTAGTATAAACCACAACAACCATTGACAGAGTTGAATGTGGTCTTGGCAATAACACAGAGAGATTTACAAATACAACACAAAAGAATGCTCTACTCATGCCTATGTAAATCTAATGAGTTTTTTTAAGGTGTGGGACACTGAACTGGAGCGGAGCGCTGAGGAATGGGCCGAGACCTGTCTGTGGGAACATGGTCCAGCTGGCCTGCTGCCTCACATTGGTCAGAATCTGGGAGTTCACTGGGGAAGGTCTGAATATATGTTGTTTTGGTAGAAATGTGAGCTCGCAAGTCAACATATTGCGTTAATTGCTACTAAACTGCTACTTTGTAGAATTCAGCATTAAACATGTGTTTTAGTTTTACTATAGTTAATCACTGTTTACTGTAGTTTCAGCCTTTATTGGAATAGAATGCCAATAGTCTATTCACTGACAAAAGCTACAAATCACCTTTTCGATTTGGCAAACGCTAATCTGATTGATTGTTTTAACACAGTTTTTGACAGTTAAGGCACACTGGACTTTTTAAGAAATTCGCCAGGAACAAAAGTCAAGGTACCAATTTGAAATTGTGGTCCTTTGAAACAAAACTAACCCTGGATTTAAAATTGTTTATCGACCAGGAGCATTATATCCCTGAATGACATTTTGTTAGTCTGGACATATGTGCCAGTCCATGAGTTTAAACGGATTGTAGTAATCTTTTGGCTTTATTCTGCATCATACCATGCAGTTAAAGGTAACAATGTCATGAATAATTCTGTTTGAATGCTCACCTCAGGTATGGACCGTCTACTTCTCATGTACAGGCCTGGTATGATGAGGTCAAAGACTACTCATTTCCATACCCACAGGAATGTAACCCACACTGCCCTTTTAAGTGCAGTGGTCCAGTCTGTACTCACTATACTCAGGTAGATGAAATGACTGTATATATCATACATCTCTTAAATTACAGTAATCGCCATATTAATGGATCTTCTACAACAGTGACAGGATTTTAAAAACAATGCTAAGATCAACGTGAATCCAGTTAGGAATTATGAATGTAATGTGTATTCTGGTTCGGATAGTTAGGACTTACATATTTTTTATTGTTTTTAGTCTAATCTTTGTTTTTAGGAGAACTCCACACATGAGCGCATTGGAACAGTTCGATCTGCTAATCATCAATATTCATGATGTTTTTCTTTTTTATTCAATTCTTAAGCTTTTTGATAAAAATTCCTTCAAAGTTGGTTATTATTTGGTCTTATTTGGTCTTTTAGTGTATTATAGTGTAAAATAACAGTGTAGTTGACAATAATGTAAAGTATTACACATATTCCCTCTCTCGATTTGTCTGCTTACAAAAACACTGAAATTACACATAAATCTATTTCTCTGTTATATCTTTGTTCATTTCATGTTTTAATGAAAAAATATTAACACGTTCATCAGTACTTTTGCCAATATCCATGTGCTTCTCTTAGTGCTAGAAATTATTATAGAAATTGGCCCTGTGTTTTCTGATAACAATTTCCAGAGGTACGCTTATGTAAGATAAATAAGAGGCATCAAAGGACCCGAGCAATGACCACAAATGGCAACAAAATATTTCCACCGAACACATTTTAGTTATCTGTCCGTGAGTCTAAACCACTTGTTTAGTCTATTAGTCTGGATGTTGTGGTCAGCTGTATCCAAGTTTGTACTACATCCAAAAAGCACTGGAATAGAAGTCCATGTTCAGTCTGAGGGAAAGTATTTACATGAAGGTTACGTAAACAATCAGGAGACATTCATAAGAGACTAATCAGTAGGGACTATGTCAAAGCAGAACTAGTGTATAAAATGTAATGAAATACGGATGGATGCATATTGCATGCAGATTCATTGTAGGGCACTGACTGACTAATGTGCATTTTTACTGATTTCAGCTTGTTTGGGCAACAAGTAGTCGAATTGGCTGTGCGATCAATGTGTGCTACAACATGAACGTGTGGGGCCAGATCTGGGCAAAGGCTGTTTATCTCGTGTGCAACTACACCCCAAAGTGAGTTTTTTATCATTTAATGTTCTTAAAGTAAAGGTCCAGTGTGTATTTTTGGCAGAAATGCAATGCATAATAACTATGTGTTCAAAGGTGTATAAAGATCTTACATAGTGAAGCGTTGCGTTTTTATTAGCAGCCACCGTAGTGCTTCGAAAGAGAGCGGGGAAATGAACCGTTGGTTGCAATTCATAACCTCACCCCTAGATGCCGCTAAATTTCATGCACTGGACCTTTAACATGAAATACTGTTCTCTGTGGTTACAATCTCTTTAATATTGTCGTTCCTGTGTGATTTGTCCAATGCAGAGGTAACTGGTGGGGTTACGCTCCGTATAAACATGGCACCCCCTGCTCCGCATGTCCACCCAGCTATGGAGGAGTGTGCAGAGAAAACCTTTGTTATAAAGGTTTGTTTATATAAACCTCATGACTCAGCTGTTATAAGTCTACTTTTACAAGAGACTGCAATTAAACAGCTTTCATTGACATTGGTTATACATTTATTTGGTTTAATCAATCATATACTGTAAAGATTGCTTGATGAATAACATGAGTTTCTGCAAGGTATAAACATGGTTCAGGAAAACCGAATAAACATTAGATGTTAAATTGCATGCTTTTCATCACTAACAGGAACGCTCGTTTTCACTTTCAGGTGATGGAACAAACAGTCAAAGCCCACGTGAGGAAACAGAGGAAAGAAATTCTGTAGAACCAGAGGCCCCTCACAGCCCTGGACCCCGTTTACGGGCCCCAAGTCCAACCAAACGCCCAAATGTAGTCGTGAGCGAAGAACAGATGTGTAAGCTGTGGTTTTCTGATTATACTTTTAGTTTTGATAGAGGAACCACTTTCTGAAAAAACAGCTGGGTTTTCAAACTATTTTCATGTAATTTTTTCTTTTTATCTATTAATTTTCTGTGTTGTGGATGAAAGTGCCAATTTCAAATTTTGTATTTCTGTTTCATTCAGATTGTTTTGATGCTCAGCAGGCTCGGATCTGTCATTTCCACTATGCCGTGCAGTTATTTTTTCAAACATGTATTTAATGTTGCACGTCACTTTGTGCAGCAGGGAGGTTTTTTGTATTCTCATAATAGTGATATCCCTGCTGAGCATGTTTGCTTTGGGGTTGATGAATACTTGTGGGTTTTAAATTGCTTCCTTTGCTGAAAGGGGGTTTGGACTGAACGCTGGGATCTCATGCTCTTGGCCACCATAAGCTCCTGCTGGAATTCCTCAGCTTGCTTTTACAGGTTTGCAGGAACGGAGCGGCGTAATACCAGCCGTAGCTTTGCTAAACTATACAGCATGTACTGTATAAACACTGCAGGAAATGATCTGGCTAACTCAACCACCTGTGTGTCTTTTGTGGTTGTTTTGCAGCCCAGATTGTGACATGCGGCACAAAGCTTAGAGACCAGTGTAAGGGGACCACATGTAACAGGTGAGGTTAAAACTTTTGTTTTTGAAAAATATTAAAACATAAATATTATAAAATATATGGGATGTCTCATTTTGTATTTATTTGTTATACTTCACTGACATGTGTTCAGTGCATCCTTCCACTAAGATATATTTTTCAATGTAAAGGTACGAGTGTCCTGCTGGATGTTTAGACAGCACAACAAAAGTGGTTGGAACAGTGTATTATGACATGGTAAGTGGCTGTTTGGAATATCCTACGTTCGGTTTTCTGTATTGATCAATTGGTAAACCAAGGATTTAAAGGGACAGTTCACCCAAAAATAAAATATAGTGTTTTCATTTATTCACCTTCGAGTTATTCCAAATCTAATTCATTTTTTTGTTCTGATGAACACAGAGAAAGATATTTGGAAGAATGCTTTTAAACAAACAGATCAAGTTCAAGTTTATTATTTGTCACATACACAATCATACAGGGTATAATCAGCAGTTATCATGGCCACCATCGAGTACCATAGTAGAAAATACAATACATAGTAGTCAAAAGTACCCCAGAACTGTTTGAATATCTTATTTTTTGTAAAAGATTATGAAGCAATATTTTCTACTATGTCAGTCGTGGCCAAGTAAATTATATGATTTGTTTTGGATGAACTGTTCCTTTACCAACTCCAAGGTCACAGGTTTAATTTCTAGCGAAGCCATGGACTGATGTATTTGTACACCCCATGTTGCATAGATGTAAATTAAGTATTTATTTCAGTTGATCAAATATGAGAAGCCTAAAATATTCAAATAAGTTTTCCTTTAGCAATCTAGTATTTGCCGGGCGGGCATTCATTATGGTGTCATTGACAACGATGGAGGTTGGATGGATGTCACAAGACATGGCAGAAAGGACTTCTTCATCAAATCATACAAAAATGGAGTTCAGTCTCTTGGGTAAATAACCTATTACAAAGAGAGTGACTTTCATGTATACAGTGACAACTCAATCGTAAAATAATGAAAATGTTACAGGAAGTACCAGAGTGCCAATGCCTTCACAGTATCAAAAGTGACAGGTAATTTTCAAATTGAACTTTCTCTATTTAAATATTAACAGACAGTATACTTTTGCAAGTAATATTATTGTTTGTCTTTCGCTGCAGTAAAAGTTATCACATGTGCGACTACTCTTTCTGTGCTATGCCCTTACCAAAAGCCTGCAAGACACTGTCCAAGGTAAATTTTGTTTTTGTTTTAAAAGACTGTGATGAATTAACTATAGACATTAAATTCGGAATAAAACCTTGAAAAAAATAAACAGACCATTTCAAAGACCAGTTTTTGTAATTTACTATTTATGGATATACGTTTAGGTTAAATGATCACTTTTGTTTCCTTCTGTGAACTACTAACAATATTTCTTCCAAATTTCAAAATGAAAACATTGTATTTATTTGCATTTATTTGCAGAAAATGAAAGCCAGAGAAACAGGTGAAAATAACAGGAAAAATTCTCTGTATTTTTTAGACCTCAAATACTGCAAAGAAAACAAGTTCAGATTAACTTTTAAGCAATAGAACTGTAATATTTGTACGTGTATTTAGGAAATATCAAAAAGTTTTTTCTGTGATTTTTATCACAGTTTTCATGTGTTTTGTCATTTTTATCTTTCACATTGCTGTTAGATGACTTTGTCACGTCTGAGGTTTGATTTTGTTGAAATTCAACAGACACTGGACTTGAATGGACACAATACATATAGAAATGCCGATTCAATGAAAATGTTGAATGGTTCCTTCATTTTTTTCTGCGGCTGTATATACATCTGATCAGCTCAGTGTTAAAATGATTTAACATAATTTTTAAATTAATATAATTTGAAATCTGTCTGTCCTATATTGTGTTTATACAAGGATTTACTGTCCTCGGAACTGCATGGAAGAGAACACCAACCTTTCCCAAGTCATTGGCACCAGAATTTATTCAGATGTAAGCGTTTGGTTTTTCAACATTTACGTTGAAGCCAAATCGCTGTTCTACCTAACACGTATCATGTTATATGTTTTTAGAAATCAAGTATATGCAGGGCAGCAATTCACGCTGGTGTCATAAACAACGAGTCGGGTGGTTACATCGACGTGATGGCCTTGGACCCCAGACAGCTGTACTTTTCTTCATACCAGAATGGCATCATCTCAGAAAGGTAGGCTCAGCTACAGTACATTTGTATGCTGGGGAAGTGCTAAATCACTAGTGGTATCACTATGTAAGACCCTTATAAGATTTTATCCCCAAAGTGGCCCATGTGGACCCCGAGGAAGGCAGAGTATGGAGTAGCCTGTCCCCTGTAAGCTTATAAAGGCCTATCACAGGTTTTTAATGAGAAAGCTGATTAGAATAGAGCGGTACCAGCACAACTGTGGTTCCACTCTTGAGTGTGTTCAAGCCAAAGAATAACAATCACTTTGTGTCAGTTTGTGTTTCGTTATACACAACTACAGAATCGTTATGTGAAAGGACGAGTACTACAATGGTGCCGATTAACAATGGCACGTTCAGACTACAAATCCCATCAAATCAGCACAAGAGATTCGTAAAATATCCTCTACGCTAAACATGCTTTTTAGAAAATGCAGGTTACTTTAGCATCGTAATGCCTGAGGGTTGGGAAGCGTTGCTTATTTAACTTCTGTATTCCTTTGCAGCCTGCAGAACCCAGTGGGAGGAAAAGCATTCAGAGTATTCGCAGTTATTTGAGCGTGTGCTGAAATTGTGGTCACTCATCAACTCAGTCCGCCAAGTCTGGTGATTAGGGTGTCATATGGCCCATCATGAGGGCCTTTCTGCTCTAAACCGGCATATATTTTCTCTCTCACTAAAATATTTGCTCTACATGGGAGTCTCTGTATTGCATTAAGTTCTTTGTCTAAAAGCTTGTAAGGATACATGGAACATTGTGTTTGTATTGCAGAAATTGTATTGTATTGAGAAAAACAATTGTTTTATATACATTTTCGTATGATATCTTCTTGTTTAATTACGTGTTGTGGATTCCTCTAAAAGTTCTCATTATTTTATTGTATTTTGCATATTTATTTTTATAGTTTTGTGCTTGAGGGCAACAAAGGACTGCTGATACACTCGGTTCTTGGCTCGTAATCATACGCAGCCAATCATTTAAGTGCTACATCATATCTTGGTGCTTCAGCGTTTCTTCAGAATTTCTGAAGCGTTTTTTTGGGATGACTGAGGTGCTATATAGAATCGCTGAAGATCGGCTCAATAGGTTCTTTATACGGAAGAGGTGCTGTATGGTTCTTCAACGGTTCTATATAGCACCTCAGTC
This sequence comes from Triplophysa tibetana, assembly GCA_008369825.1. Classification (NCBI taxonomy): domain Eukaryota; kingdom Metazoa; phylum Chordata; class Actinopteri; order Cypriniformes; family Nemacheilidae; genus Triplophysa; species Triplophysa tibetana. Next base: position 7,972,538 of record CM017914.1, on the reverse strand, counting down.
ATCCCAAAGAACCATTGATGAAGAACCTGATTACAAGCCAAGAACCACTTTTAGTGCTATATAGCACCATTTACGGTTTTGCTAATGTTTGCGTTTTGCTAAATATTTTTATCGTAATGAAGAAAGTGGATATAACCCTGCAGGGCAGGGATTGACATCGGAGTCCTGTCATTGTATGTGACATATCAAGGTCATTTAACATTATGTAAATAACTTGTTGTAAATAGCTTGTTAATAGAATTAATTGTATGAGGTGCTTCATTGTACTGTATTTATCATAAAAACAACTGTATTATCATCACATGGCTTAGTAGGTTCTTAAAACAAGCGAAGACATGTTGCTAAAAATATAAGAAATTAAAGGTGCTTGCCATTTGGATATATTTTTAATTAAACAATGTATCCCTACAGTTTGATTGTAAATATTAATTTGCTACCTCACTAATAAACCTTTTACAATAAAATTGTGTCGTATGCATTTCTTATTTAAAATGTAATGTTTAAAGGCCAATGTGATATTACCTTTTGGGAAAAAACGTAGAATGGGACAATTTACCGAAGAAATGATTGAGGCAATCTGTCTGTAATGAAAACCAGATGGAGAGGTTTTCAGTGTTTGCTGCTCGCTCACCCCAAGGGTAAACAGTTATAACAATTTCCTAACGCATTATAAAATCACTTTATTGAAAAACACACCTCCGCATTACTTTCATGTATTTACTGCAAGTAGAAACCCTGTATGCTTCAGTAATTTAGTTAAGCAGTGAATAACATAAAAATAAGAAGAATGAACTAGAGCTAATAAGATACAGCCCTAACTACTTAACCAGAAGGTCAAAGGCATTGGTAAAACACCTGCAGTGTCTGGGTAAAGGTCTACTTTGTCAGTGCTGTCTGGGTATTGACATATCCCTTATATTTTCTTTTAACTATTTTTATACTTCTCTGCCTTAACATTCTGGTGAGTCAGTTATTATGTCAAAAACATCACTCCCCATGCAGTTTCTGGATGGATGCCTGCAGTGCAGAAACACAACTCTAGTGTAATTAACAACCTGCAAGCTGACATCATAACAAAACATTTGCTTTGACAGAATAATGCAGCAGACAGAAGTACAGCTGCCACACTGATATGTGTTTATAATATAAAGTGCTAATTTGTTACCACATGATAGCTAACATGATAACATTGCCTTTTTATTGCAGCTGGGTTATTAAGTATCTTTGAAAGTCAATTTCTCAGAGTAAAAAAGACAAAAATGGTCTCAATTTTCTTTCTTTCTTTCTTTCTGTACAAAGACTGTGTTACCAACCTCCAAACATCTCCTCGTACAAGTTCATGTTGGCTCTCTGACAGTGGCTCACACTGAATAAGGGGATTTCAGGAAGCCAAGCTTTCTTTGTGCAGTGACCTTTCAGATTATAGCTGGTTGAGCACACCTCACCAGTCTGTTGCCCTTTTGGATGGTAGTTTGGAACATTGCTTGCCCTGTTCACAAGAGAGATTTCGGGCCCGAAAAGAAGGTTGTGTAAAATACTAAACAATTCATATGTACAGTTGGTCTGAAAATAGCATCAGAAAGCACAAACTGTCACCACACCAGCGATTCATGCGGACAGACAGGTTGGGAGTCGCCACTTTCCAGTGACACGTGTGGCGGTTGGCAGCGGCGGATTGAGAACTGTGGATGTTTGTGTGTGTGTGTTTGTGCATGTGATGAGAGACGTACCTCACAGACTCATGGTGCCATTTATTTGGGAGTGCTTTGAAATAACAGTCATCGTTAATAATATTCTTAATTGTACAACATGCAGTATATTCCCTTAGTCACAAATCCAAGAAAATGTTTGACTTTTCTCCTTTAATCCTCAGGGACGCTTTAACAATCTTTTTCACTTTTTGGTTAAAAGGCTGCATTTACCCAAAGCTCTGAAAACGATTCAGTCTGGCAAGCACAAAGTTGTTGACGGTGAATTGAATTATTACGGTCACCAGAGGTAATGTCTGCCCTTCGACTCACGCCTTCTCCTTGGCATTGAGCTAAGGGATGAAAGGAAAATGCTAAAAATATGACACGCAAATTGCATATTTTAAGTGGAAAGAGCTGGTAGACCAGATGATGTCTTTAGTTGCCAATTGAGTCCTAATATTGGAGGTTGTTCACTTTTTTTGTTGAAAATACAGTACAAATATGAGATTTTAAACGTCCTTTAATTACCATCTGGCTTTCTGTCTTGGGTCCTGAAACACTGCCTGCTTGTTTCCATGAATAATGAACAAAGTTGCTTTGGATTAATGTGAACATGTGATCTTCACGTGCATGTGCGTTTGATGAAATGATGTGATTTATTACACCTGACACGTTAACATGACTAATAATGCCTCACTTTTACCACAGTCAGCATCTTATTTGTCAAAATAAAAAGTAAAAGTTATTCCCATTTACAACGAATAACAAAAATCAGTCATCAGCATATAAAAATAGCAAAAACATTCAAATGAGGTGACAGACAGAATCATTCTGTAGTGGGTCGGGACTGAGAACATAAAACTATCGTAACACCTCTGTGCTGAGTGAAACTTTCCTTTAAACATGTATTCTGTGCCACATTTGATTGTTCAATGACATTTCAGTTCAATATATTATAACTGGTTACAATAACAACACGGGTATTGCTATCCATCGTTGTCTATTTTTCCTATCATATGCATAGGAATTTGCCCTATTGCGCACTTAGAGAGAAGTGTAATTGTTAACATCCACCGACATGCCAAAACCCTGCCAACAAAAAAACATTTGTTCATTCGGGCTAGAATAAAACCAATGAAGCGTTTTTACTGGATGTCCAAGCAAGGCTTGGCTTCAGGTGCGAACCATATGTGAAAAGTTCTTAAAACAAGCAATCTTAATGCCAAAAACCCACATGCCCGACACTACACAATGAGTATCAACAGCATACAATATCCAGAGATCCCCTGTGTGTAATTCCCAGTCATCGGAAAGGTTAAAGCGAGATTTATTCATTCAATCGAAATGGCATGCCGATGTTTGTGCTTTTAAAATCAAATTCAAAAGATTTATGTTACGCAAGTCTACAATGTGCTCTTTTCAAATGTGTGTAGAGTTAATTATGAGTTTTAGAAAAACATATTTTGTTGACATGTTCAGCATGTAATTGAACAGCTGAATAGATGGAAAACGTGATGTACTCTAGTCAGTTTATATGACTCACTGATTGACGCTGGTGGATTAAATACAGTTCAATACAGTTGTGCGCACCATAGGCTGTCCCACTCATCCACGTCACCACTGACCTTTCTCTGTTTATAAAACAGATTTCATTTCACTTCTTTTTCCACGTTCACACATGAGCCGTTGTCAGAGCCCGCCGGGAGGTAAAAGACTCGCTTTGTCTTAAATGGCATCACTGACCACACCTGTTTCAGCCAAACCAGAGCAGATTCACTGCCTCACAAACTTCACCTGTTGTATATTAAACCTGTCAGCTGTGAAATGAAATCTGGCCCAGACAATTCTTTATTAAAGAAATTCCCCTAGTTTTCAACTTCAACATTCGTAAACAATAATGGATGATCAGCATTTACTGTATTCCAGCATTTCAATTACTGTACTTGCAGGTATTTAAACTTGGTTTGAAAATTACAATATTAATTGAATTGATGGAAATGAATAGGAATGATGCAGAAAGGCAAAAACAATCCAATAGTATAAATCACATATAAATTATATTATATTTTATGTAAATGCTAAGACCTTTTCATGAAAGTAAATTGTGTAAACAAGACCCCTTTTTTTCTTTTTTAGACTAAACGATTTCTGTAATTTTTAATAAATATGTAGTTTATATTTTCAATTTGACTAAACATAGTACCTACAACAACAACCAAACCAAAAATATATGTTAACATAAAAACATATCAAAGATTAACAATGAGATGTTTTTGCAAGGATTTGATTCTCATCATAACAATTAATACACAAACATCTGCTCTTGCGACCATGTCTTATTTACAGGAAAACAAAAGAATTTCAAAAGGCGAGTTTTTCATCATTATGTTATTAATCATTTATATTCATCATGTTTTAAAAGCATAAGAGCCCTTAAAAGTATAAAATGAAGTGAAGTCTCTAGACACAGTTCTGTGAATTAAAAATAAGATCTATGAGTTGTTAACCATGCAAGTCTGAATTTGCCAATTTATAATCTTAAAAATTTGAAAACACAGTTCCTCCGTGCTTGGTATGTGGTGTGTTGTGATTAGTTGTTTTTGAAACACAAGGGAGAAAAGGCCATATGAATTTTAAATTCTTGTCCAAAAACTCGAACAGTATCCTTTATAGTCAGGGAAACAATTGAGTAACTATTACAATGTCCATAAAATTACATTTCATGTAGTGTGTAATGCTGTTGTGTGTGAATGTAAGCAGTTGTAAAGTTGTAAAGCTAAAAGTGAACGAACAACAAAGTTATTGGCTTGTGCAAAGAGGAGTCGACTCTGAATCATGCAAACGAGTCGTCTGTCGTTCTAATTTCAGTCCCGCGTCATATTTGCGTCACTCAGTGTAATGCCCGCCTACGTTCCATTTGTGACACTTACTAGACCAACTTACCGGATCAGATCAGACTAGGTGGACAGATGTTTTTTCGAACGTATAAAACTGTTTTGTAACAACTTTTCTTAGTCCCGTGTTGGACAATTCTCTCGAAAAAGCACGCGGCACGCCCAGAGCAGAAGAGCACGAGAAGGAGCATGTGCAGACGTCACTTTCACTTGTGTGGAGGAGAGAGAGAGAGAGAGCTTATGTTCGCGAAGGTCAGGTGTTTTTTTGTTCACTGGATTTGGGTGATGAATATTATAAGATAAAAGATGCCGGACATGCGGTGAGTGAGCAGACGCTTTTAACCAAAGCGACTTAAATTGCACATCTTATACTTTTATACATAGGTATGTACAATCTTTTGGGATCGAACCCACAACCAATGCTCTTATCACTGAGCTACAGGAAAGCTTTAAAAAGCTTTTTTAAATTAAAGGAACAGTTCACCCAATTCTGTCTTGATTTACACCCCCTCAAGTTGTTTTAAATCAGTATAGATTTCTGTGTTCTGGTGAACACAAAAGGAGATATTTTTTGAAGAATAAGAATGTAAAAAGATCCAGGGCACTATTGACTACCATTGCAATTTTAATATAGTAGTCCATGGTGGCTTAGAACTGTTTGGTTACAAGGATTCTTCCGAATATCTTTCTGTGTTCATCAGAACAAAGAAATTTATACAGATTTGGAACAACTCAAGGTGAGTAAATGATGACAGTATTTTTATTTTTGGGTGCACCATCTCATTAAAAAGATCTCAATGTCATCCAGAACTATTGCCTAAACATAGTCATGCAGATAACTAAATACAAATATGTTATTGTTAGATGTTTTTTATTATCATTTTTCATAATGAAATATACCGTATACATTTATTCATTTCAGGAGGCTAAAGTATAATCATTGAGATACAGTTTGAATGGAAGATAAATAAAAAATGTGTGTGATTTAGCAGATATCCACATCTCACAACCTTCAAGAATTTGCCTGGATGATGAAGACGGAACAGCAAACTTGTGTGTGAAGCACTAAGGCAAAAGAATGCTGTGAGCACTTTGCTATAATTAGCAATTCCAGAATTAATACCCTTGTGGTTTTAGTGCATTTTGACGACTTGATTTCTCTCTCCATCTCTCACTCCCCTCCCATTTGTAAGTCTGTGTTTTATTGCATATCTGATTCCAGTCTTAAAACTATTCATTAAGCAGAACATTGTTAATTGCATATTAATATTTATGATGCAAAAAAGCAAACAAATTGTGTCCTGAAGGGGGTTCATTTCCTCGAAATTACATGTCAGTCTGACATTCTCACATGCTTCACACATTAGGTGTTTCAAGGTCAAACATCTGTGTGGGCTCATTTTCAAAGTAAACAGACGCACAAAACAGACGTAAAAAACATAAGTGATATAAAATAAATAAATTATGCTAATGGTAATGCCACAAATCCCTCACAAATGCAAATGCAACAAATGTAACAGTGCCATCTATTGGACGATTTTGTTTTGCCAAGTTGACAACAGTTCAATAAACCATGTCGTTTGTCATTTTAAAAATCTGTTTTTGAAACAACACAGAATTTAATCAAAATATTTTTAAGACGTTTTTTTCCAAAACCAAGTTTAAGCAGGTTTAGGCAACGAAGTGAAAAACACAGTTAATAGCCAAAGGCAGCAGGTGGCGTTGTGTCACAGATATTTAATGTCCCTAAAGATTCATTTTGGAAACGCTCTTATTGCGTGTACAGCACGAAATTAATCCATTATTTCACTTTTGTGATTAAAAAATATGTTTTATGATCAGCATACTTATAAACCCCAAATGTATTAACGCATCTTGCAGTGAAAGATATCACGCTTACAGTGCATGTGTGAATGACATTGACATTGACAGCAGAAAAGTGTGAGAAGGTAGGCATTTTTAACTAAACAAATCCCAATATAGCACAGGCAGCCTGTGATTAATAGTTTTTGAGTAACACCTCTGTCTCGTGCACACGCTCGCACTCTCCCTGTGCACAATAAGATCAGATGTGTGATCCTTTTCCCAGTGGAGGACTTTTAAAGTGGAGCCTTTATTGTCACTTTCACAGGGCGCACTTTGAGGCTTCTTACACATTGAGAGTTACATTTTGTACGGTGTAACTCTCTTTATTGTAGAGTATCTCCTCAGCACAGGTAAATTACTTCAAAGGCAACTGCTGAAGTATGTTACATCAGAATGTGAAGGTCAAAAAAGCCCTCAAAGCACTTTTTTATTCAACTGTTATGAATAAATCATAAATCTGGCCTGGGGGTGGACAGATGAGATACCTTTTTTGGATTATAGTAAACTGAAGGTCTATATGTAAAGTTGGAGTGAAATGTGTAACATTTGAGGGTTGTAATTTCCCTAAAATAATGATTGTGATTGAATGTATATGACTTGGCTTTCTAAATGAAGTGTAAATGATTATACATGATGGAGTTAAAGGTTGCCGTTTTAATCTTTTAAATAATTTTGCCAGGATCTTGCCGCTCATGACACATTGCAATCAGTCAATAAGTCCTTTTGTTTCCATGGATCATTTTAATTTAAAGAAATTTTCATGTTTTATGTTCATCTTACTGTAATGTAAAATCTGATACCATTCTTTAAATTTGGTGGGAGGAATTTGCATAATATTCTGATGCTAAGTCTATGTATGTTGTGTCATCAACTTGTCATGTTTTTACTTTAAAAAGTTTGAAAATGTTAGATTCTTGCATACTTGTAAAGAAAAAAATGTTGACAGGTTCAAACTTAGAAAACATCCCTGGAGAGGAATGATAAATAGCTACCCAAGTTACGCTGTTTGAGAGAAAAAGAGTCTGAAACAGAGGTGTAATGTTTTGCCCCAAAGCACAATAAATAAATGACAGATTTCACTGGTTCCATCTACTTAGTAATGGAGAACTTCACCTTTTCTAATATCGAAAATAGAAAGTTAACTTTTCCCTAAGAGAAAAAATCAAAGGATGTACAACCCTGGCCGTTGTCAGCAGGGGACAATTGGGAATGCTGTCATGGGCTCTGTGTTGAGGACTGCCGAAGGACCTCTGTATTATAGTCCAGTTGTGGGACTGAGTGAAAACTTTACCCTGGAGGTATGACAAATTGATCAGACAAACCATGTGGACAGTTTTTCTGAAAATTACAACATTCCATCATCCATCTAGTGCCCAAAGATTTTACTATTTATTTTACAAGTTTTTACTACTTTATCTTTAGTTGTCAGAAAAAAAATCTGTCATTTTGAATATCATTCATTGTCATGAGAGATGTAGACAAAACTCTGTCCCACATGGAACTGTGTCATCAGCTGTATCTAATGCTCTGGAATTTGACATTTTTCCACAGGCAAAACCATAAAGTAGGATTAAAGGATGAAAAAGTATTTTGCATACATTTTAAGCATTTGTGTCAATGGAGCTACGGCGTTCTGGACCTCTAAAATATGAAAATAACACTACAGTTTAATGTTTTCTCATTGCTTTTGATCCACTTTAATCTTTTAATCCTAAAAATCTAATCGAAACAAAACTCATTGCAGTTATCACTGCCCTTTGATTCTAGTAATGGATGCTCATTTAAAAGCCATGCTGCAGTTTAATAATGATTAAAAATGAAGCCTAAAAAGATAAAGAAATGCAAAATATTAAAGGATTGGGATTTAGGAAATCAGATAGCCTGCAAATCGTTGATGTAAATCAATATCAGCATTTGTGTCTTGTTAGATTATTAACTTTTGATGCTTTGTGTTATATATCTTCATTACAAATTTAATAGACATTTAGTTTCTTGAATAATTAAATAAAACTTGGACTATTATTACATAATATAAAAATATATTAAAGAAAAAAATTAGAAAAATATGACATGAAATCTTTTGGCTGTATTTATCCTTTGTCTATAAAACGTCGATGATGTTCCAGTAATAGGCTACTTAGGTTAAAGAAATGCCTTGTGTGAAATTCCATCCAAATATTTTCAGATTTCCAAATTCTTGACCTAATATTTTTGTACAACAAATATCATAAAAAGACAAACATATAAGAATGCTAGCAGTTTTTATCATCCAAATAATTTTAAGTCTCCCACTGCGTCCACCCCTGTGACTCATGAATGGTGCATTCCAGGAAGACGCACCGTGTACAGAATGAATCGTCAAACGAGCACTGTCTCCCCTCTTCATCCTCAGATGGACTGAGCCTCTGGAGCCGGTTGCCCGAGCAGCGGTAGCGGCGGCAGGTTGTTGAGGAGCCGAATGTCGTACTGACTTCTAAAGAGACTCGCTCGTAGCCGAAACGGGGGGACGAGGACGCGCAGGCTGTTAGGATGGCTTCAAACTTCAACGATATAGTGAAACAGGGATACGTGAGGATTCGGAGTAAGAAACTGGGGGTGAGTAACGTTAGTCGTAACCTGCTGGACGTTACTGTGTGTGGTCAGTAATTTTGGGCATCAGCAGCTGCCGCGGCATCTGTGTTTAAAAGCGCTTTAGGAAGCGCGCGCCGATCGATAAGAACATGTTGTCAACGTGCACGGCCAACTCATCCCACTTCTGCTGAAATTTCTAACGTCTGGAGAGTATTATTATACTTTTTGTTACCGTATGCAAAGATTAAATAATGTTAACCCATCCGAACAAGTAAACATTAGTCATAACGTTAATTTATTCTATTAAATGACCATTAATAAATAATGTGAGTTTTTCTAAGCAGTAATCTCCCTATTTTGCTCATAGGAGAAACCTGGCGCTAGTAGTATTCTATAATGTTTATTGCTTTAGTAAAATGTGTTTGTTTTAAAAGTAGGCTAACAGTTTTATGTAGGCTATGTATTGCAAAAAGCGAATGAACTTAAAAAAGTTCAACAGTAGCCTTAGCCAGTGCTTTGGTTAGTTACTGTGCATATTGAGAAGACCCATTCACCCAGTGTAGATTAATATATTATTAAGCACCAGCATCTGTTTACTGTCCTCCTGATTCTGCAGCTGTGAAAAGACTGAGTAGGTCATTAGGTCTGTGTAATAATACATAATAATTCTGCCCTATATGCTTCACTGCAACCAGTATGCACGAGTGGATGCTTTTCTATACACAGCCGATCCAGCCAACATCACCAATCATGAGGCTACAAATGAATATTTACCAAAAAGCTTGAAATGAATATGCAAACCATATGCATGTGACCGTTTTAGTGTGTTTAGTTTTTAAAATGAATATTATGTATGTGTTATTGAAGTTGATTGACTCCGCAGATATTTATTTGCTCCTTACAGTAAAGGGTTAATACACTCAAAAAGTCTTGCTATCATTTACTCATCTTTGTGTTTTTTTAAATCTACAGTATATAATTAAAAGGCACAGTTCACCCAAAAATAAAAATTCTGTCATCATTTACTCACCCTTGAGTTTTTTGTTCTGATGAACATAGAGAGAGATATTTGGAAGAATGCTTCAGTTCTTGGCCACCATTGACATAGCAGGAAAAATAACAATGGTAGTCAAAAGTGTCCCAGAATGGTTTGCTTTCCTACATTCTTCAAAATATCTTCTTTGTGTTCAAAGACATGAAATTAGACATTTCAAGAACAAAGACATTTATAAAGACAGTTTTCCTACTTTGGTAGTCAATTGAGGCCAAGAACTGTTTGGTTACAAAGCATTCTTCCAAATATCTTTCTCTGTGTTCATCAGAACAAAGAAATTTTGACCGATTTGGAACAACTTGACAGTAAGTAAATGACTGTTCCTTTATACCTCTCTGTAAAACACAAAAAGTACAAACTTTTAAGAATGTTAACACATTTTCCCTCTGGGGTACATTTCAAGTGAATGGAAACTGAGCTTGTCAATCTTATTTATTCATCACAATGACTAAATGTTGACAGAATTGTCAATTTTGGGTGAACTATCCCTTTTACACAGCACTGTATGCATTATAATACACTATATATGACAGCAACAAGCAATACCCTATCAGAAGAAATAGTGTTACCTCAAACCGAATGAACAGAAGGCGTCTGTATTTGTCTTAGCTTTGAGAAGGGCCTCTTTCAGTATATAATGTAGCACAACTGAAAGCTTAGATCAATATTTGCTGCCTCTCTCAGCCTATTTCAGGGATGTTTGACCAAGATGGTTTGTTTTTGCCCCTAGACACGGGTTATGAGAGACAAGATAAAGAGTATTGCCGAAGATATTGCTTCCCTCGTATGGGCTTACTCTAAATGCCTTACTTGAAGTGCAGCTTCATATTGCTTGTTGATTTCTATTGGTTATATAAAGTTACCAGCTGCATCTCAGAGACACATTAGCCTTCAAATATACGAAAGAAGTCTCATCTTATTGGAACACAGATAAAGACTGCACATTAATGCCACATCTTCTGCATTTGTCCTTCCATACAGTACATAGAATTATTATGTTATAACAGTACGGTGAAAGAATATAACTACTTTCATTATTTTCCCATTATGTGCAGTACGTCCTCATAGTTGCGTTTCCCATTAAAATAAAATAATGTTTAAAAAATGTTACACTGTCAAGTATAAGGCAGCTGTGAAATCAATGTAAAAGCTTGAAATATGAGTTTTCAGTTCAGTGCACCTGACATTAACTGCACACAAAACGGCCTTTGAACTCACAGTTTTGTGTGCGTTTGTTATTTACAAGTATACGCCCTCTGTGTATTTACAACCAAAAATGTGGATGGAACTCTGTTTTAATTTAAATTTGATAATTTAAATGTAAAGGATAATCATTCGATATTGATATTTCATAACAAGTCTTTATTACTGGTTTTATTGCTCATCTGTATTTGAGCAACGTGTTCATCTGATAAATTTGCCAACTAGTCTCTATTGAAGCCTCCATTAAGGAGAAAAAAATACTTGTGTCATCAATGATGTGTTTTTTATACAGTTTAAATATGTTCAGAACATATGTGCCGGTTTTTCCTCTGATCTTCCTCCATGCTTAGATGCCATTCTTTCCTTCATTCTCTAAATCTTCTGAAACCTAATCTAATGCAGACGCCAACTAAAAAAACCGCAGATGCAAATACAATCAGTTCTCTTTTAGCCTAACTCATTCAGAATGATGTGTCTCTTCTGTCAGTTTAATCTGTTTACACAGCATGTTTACTCGGGATGGTATTAATTTGCAGATAGTCAGGGACTTTGTACGTAGCGTCAACCTTTTCTTTACTGTAATGCACTTTAACCTACCTTTAATAATCTGACATCATTTCTGTTAACACCACTCTGTTATACAAGACAGTCATAGTTTATGACGCTTACAATCATCATTTGCGTGTTAAAATGTATTGTGAATCCCCAGGGAGTCATCTGGGCTTACCCTGGAGCTGTTATCTTGACTTCGGACTGTCAGACTTTTATCTAAACACTTCCAATGGAATTGTAAGCTTATTTAAGCTGCTGTTGCAAGCCAGTACTTGACCCATATTTGAGACTGCAGATTGTCATCTGTCTTTGAGTGTTCTGACAGTTTAGTAATGCCAGATTAATGTATGACAGAGATCATCCTTACATGAAGTTCTGTTCTAGACAATTAAACCACTGTAAAATATTTTGGATAAGCCCATCTGATACCATAAAAATGTTTTATCAAGTACCATTTTTCTGAAAATTCTGATGCTTTTTTGATGTCAGTCTATGACATGTTTGAAGAATCTTCGGAAATGTGTTTTGGAGTATTGACTTAAGAAGCTATCCACTTATGCGTTTTCGTTTAAAAAACACATATTTTTCTCTCCATTTTGGCCTATCATACACACTGAGACTTTTTCAACAGAAAAGCACTCGAAAGTGGATTACATTTGAAAACGCCGTTTTTGCTTTGTGTGTGGATGAGGAAAACGGAGGTGTTTAAAAACGATGACGCGTTTTTAGTCATGTGACACAGTTGTATCGGCTGCTCTCCTGTTTGATAGCATTAATCAGTTCAAGCATCCTTTAAATTGCATTTTAGGAGACAGATTATTTAATTACTTGAATTGTTTGGCAGCGGAGGATGAGTTAAGTTTCACTTTCGATTTTGCAGCTTTAGTCTTGTGTCAAAGGGTGTTGAAGGAAACTCATCTCTAAGCTACCTCATTGTCTGTCTACTTAAAAAACTGTGTCTTTGCTCCACATTGCCGTGACATAAAATGCAGAACGTAAATAAACGTCAGACAGAAATGACACATGCCTATCTACTCATTCGCAGTACATTGATGTGGGCGTTTTCAGACATTTCAGTGTGGATGGGTAGCGTTCTGGAAACGCTTGAAAACGATAGTGTGGGTGAAGAGAAACTCTATTCTCAAATGAAAACGCAATAGTGTAGCCGAGATCCTAGACCGGAGGAATAGCTTGAGTCATCTATTGTCCCTTAAAGGAACAGTTCACCCAAAAATGAACATTCTGTCTTAATTTACTCACCCTCAAGTAGTTCCAAATCTGTATACATTTCTTTGTTCTGATAAACACATTGAAAGATATTTGGAAAAATGATACTATGGTAGTCAGTGGTGCAGAAATGTTTGGATACAAGTATTCTTTCAGTATCTTTCTATGTGTTCGTTTGAACACTGATTACAACCTGAGGGTGAGTAAATGATGACAGAATTTTTATTTTTGGGTGAACTGCCCCCTTAAGATGTCTTCAACATTTTTAACAAAACTTAAAAATATTTTCTGAGAACATTTTGGTATTTCCATTCTCGTGGGACATGGCAATAATTGCATATTGAAAGACCAATTGAAAACTCAAGGATATTATTTCCGATGCGTTAAAAACTGAACTAACATCCACAACAATTTTACTGACATTGTTTTGTAAGTATTGAAATATAGCTTATGATTACCTGAGAGCAGGTTTGGATAAATATTTTACGCATCTGTCACTGTGCATTCAGAGTTGGTCAAATTGGAATGTATTAAATTACCCACAAATCCACATATTACATTGCATTTGAATTGAATGTCAGGAAGAAGAATTACAAGAATGGTGATTCAAAGAAATTATAACACATAACGGATGACTTATTGTCCAGCACAGCAACATCTTCGAACCGAACAGTAATTTCCTGTTAACCTGCATAATGTTGTCTGGCTCCATATTAAAAACTTTGGAGTACTTTTCCAAACGTCATATCTATATTTGCTACCTTAATTCAAATTCGATTCCAGTTCAGAAACTGAACTGAAACTGTAAAGCCATTTGCAAGTCAAGTCTAAATAAACCTCTACTCTGACTGCTAGACCTGCATTACATTCTTATATGTATTCTTATTCTTATTCTTATATGATTCACTGTTTTCATGTTTATGCTAACGGTGTTTATCCAGCTTTCATCAAATTGATTCAAACAAAGAGCGGAAGACGAATTTTAGCCTCTTATTAGGTCTGATGAATAGCCCCCCACAGCAGCCAATGTTATTCAGAGTGAATAATGCTGCACTATTGTGCCATTTCTCACACAGATAAATCTCTTTGTAGTCGTCACTCCAACATTTCACATTATCGATCCCTGCTGTTTTTAATTACAAAACACACTTTTGTTTTGAACGGAAGCAAACATTACTATTAGATGTCACCTATGTGTGAGACATAACTGATTCTTTACACAAGTGGGAAGGGCCACTGCTCATATGAGACAATAAGTTGAGTGAATCGGACAACACACAATACCATTTGTGTCATGAGCAGTTCTTTATGTGTGTGTCTGAGGGAATAGTCTGTCTATAAGTTAAATTATCTTGAGAGGGAGAGAAAGCATGCACGCTCTGTATGAGGAGGCTAAATGACTGATGACAGTCAAAGGAGCCTTTCTTCCAAGGTCATTTGAGGGTTGCCATTTAACCAATCATTAGACTGCAAAGTGAAATTGAAAATTAAGAGTAAAGAGCGCTTTTAGCTTTTTGGAGTTTGCTGCGAGAGTTTGAAATACTGTATGAAGTTCTTGTTGAGCAAAAAATGTGCCGCATTTACTACAAGGGTACTTCAATTTCCAGTGTTGAAGTTAACAGGACTTTTATTTTGACGGGTCGCTGGGAAGATGCTTGAGTTTTAGTGTGTTTGACGCACAGTGCAGACAAACCCTCGACCATCACTCGTGTAGTATGTTAATCTTTGCACCTCAGTCACGCAGAAAAGCCAAATGAAATATTTCAATGTTGGAATTCCGCGTCCACATCTAGTTATATGGACTCAATGCGGTACGCCCTTGATTATTGTCATTTGTCACACACCAAAAAGCACAACCACCACATTTCTATAAATGACTATATTTTGTTCAATCCATATAATACGCAGTGAGTCAACCCCCCCTCGGATGTTGACAGAATCTTCATTTTTGGGTGAATTATCCCTTTAAATTGGGGATTATGTAAAAATCTCACACAAGTTAATACAAATTTGTAGGTTTTAATCACCATTGCTCAGATTGGCAGTTTATTTTAATGAATTAATTTCAGTGAAGTGTTTCACAGGAAAGGGTGACTCATTGCATA
Organism: Triplophysa tibetana; assembly: GCA_008369825.1. NCBI lineage: Eukaryota > Metazoa > Chordata > Actinopteri > Cypriniformes > Nemacheilidae > Triplophysa > Triplophysa tibetana. The sequence continues at coordinate 7,957,375 of CM017914.1, read as the reverse complement.
TTATGGGTTTGAAAAAATATAGTAATTTATCAAGTTATATTTATAACTTAATTATAAATACAAGAGAATATTTCAGAACACTGTGATAAGATGATAAAATTATGTTGTCTTTCTGAAGCATGTAATATATACAGTAATGTGGTTCCAGTCTATGGAGACAATTCTTGTAATTCAGTTTAACATAGGTCCATTTCCCTTGCCTCTGTCTCTCCTCTAATCATTTGGCACGCATTAATCATAGCCGTGTCTCCTGGGTCTTGCTCATCTCAGTCATTCTGCTTTCTAGTGTCTCTCAGCACAGTACAGTATGTGCTTTGGGCGAACACAACAGCACCCAATCTGGCCAACCCAGCTTCAGCCATACTAGCATGGGCCATTGAGCACACTTTTGGGGTTTTATTTTTCCACGGGGCATTTTATTTCGCTGTAATATCACCCTTCCCCTTTATTCTCTCTCTCATGCCGAGAAAGTTCTTAATGCTTCAGGACTCTGACAATTGGCTGTGTGGCCATGCTATCTGCTTTCCTTTGCCAGGAGCTAGAACGTGTTTAATGCTATTTTGTGCCCTCAAATAACCGCGAGCAATAGAAGAGCTTTGACTTTATTCTTTCCCTCCTAATTTATAGACATTAGTGTACACTATGTATGAAAAAGTACAGTTATGTGTATTCATGTACATGGTTATGAGGACACAATACATTACTGCAACGCGTTGTTTGCCTGTTTATGTACAGTGTAAATCTGGCTTGGTATTGCAAGATGTAATTCAGAAAGTTGATACCCGTTGTATTTTTGCTCATAGTTCAAAACACACTCATAACAAAATATAGATTAGCTGACCAAGTATGAACGTGGGAGTTTTCATGCTATGTTTTAATTGGAGAGCCATTCGCTTCTAGCACCTCTGCAGTAAGTTATGCAAACAGCTTTTTACAAATCCATAATGCTGTCAGTCTTTGATTTGCACATGTCTTTACAGCTAAAGCTGAGAAGTCTAAAACATCAGTGTTGCTTGATCATTTAAAAAAGTCATTTACAAGGAGCAATGCACACTTTTCCTTTTATTTGTTTGCTGCCGGAGACCCATCAAATTTCTAATAAAATCCAGTGTTTGGTTAATGGTTGCCCATTTTGCTTTTCCATAGCTGGCAGAATGAAAAATAGTCCCTCCATATTAGTGACCATGGGCAATCTGCTGAGAAGTATTGAAAAAACGTCGCCCACATACAAGTTCAATAGACTGTGATGAGCAGAAAGATACATTCTTTGATGAATATAAAGCATTTTATTATCGTAAATTATATGGTGTGGTATCTCCCTTTTATTAGGCATTATTTTGACAAAAACATTTTTCCCCAAAAATATTATCGGTAATGGTAGGAGATGCAGGGAAGACAAATGGCCCAGACAGTAACAACAACATGTAATTTATGGGAACATTGCCAGGAACAAAATTATGTGTCATGAATATGATGAAATATATTCCCTGGAATGGAGATTCATTTGAGATTTGTAGGCCACTGTGGTTCTTCTTCATAAAAGCTTCTTATGTGAGGATTTGAAAGGACCAGCTCTTAGGTCTGACCTTTTTTGTTGCATTAGTGGGTTCTAAAACCACAAACGTCTGTACACAATTTCCTTTTCATTACAATTGAATGATTGCGGTGAATTAGCTCATTTTGTCATCCACTGTTTAGTGGCAAAGTCTGCAGAATGTTTCAAGACTTTTTCCTTTGATTTCTGTTCCCAACCACATTGTTATGCTCAGATCATTGAATTATGTCTTTTATATAGAAAAAGGGTTAAAAATATAACATAATCTAAGATATAGAATAGCTATTTTCCTTTTGCACCGGTGCATTACAATGCTTGAGGTCATCAATAATCTGTGACATAGGCTTTATGTTAGATTTAAACTCTTGCACTGAATTAATACATATAGAAAGAAACAGATGCACCTGGACTTCTGAAAGGGCTGCAAGGATTTCACCAAACAATCATAGAACAATATTTGTGTATTAATCCTGGATGTTTACCGTAGCAGGTGCACGAGTGCACGTGCTTAGTGATTAGTCCAAAAATAGCAAAGCAACAGTGTCCCCAAACTCCACTTCATTATTCACCACTGATCGTGTTGTCATGTGGGAGATGGTTGTCACGTTTGCTTGAAGGTAAACAAGTTAAAAGTGACAGAAAATCAAAACAGCCTCGAGTTTCTCAACCATGTGTCTAAAATTAATTACGTACTAAGCCTTAGAAAATACACAAGATCTTAAACCAGTTGTCTCATTTTGGAGAATAACAAACCCTCATTGAATTTCTGTTTAATCGTATTAATTTGATTGTTTCAAACCACTGAATATCTTAATTATTAATTTTTTGTGGCGCGGTTTAATGTTATGCTACAGTTAGAAAATTTAGAACTATATGCTGTTTACACAAGAATTTAGTTCCCTCATTGTTAAATATAAAGGTTAGATTTATGGTAAGGGTAATTAAATGATAATGGTATACATATATATTTATATATTTTAATCCGTATTAATATTATATATAGTCGCTGTCCTTTAGATTCCTTCGATGTCCAAATTCGCTGGTTTTCAGAAGATAGAAAAATATGGGGGGATTTTGCAAACAAAAATTAAAGGAAATTACAAACTGCATTTGCAATTGCGAATTCTATTTGTTTGTGTAAAAACTGTGATATAATTCAAACGCAAATGCAAACAGTTGGTATTTCCATTTACCCGAACGTACAATGTCTGCCAAATTTCAAATGGAAATGCAAAGTCTATTTGCAGTTGAATATTTGCAGTCTTACGAGTTACGACCCTGCGTTATTTAAATCTCCAGAAATGATTGGAAAACATTGCTGATCCAGAAGAACTTCCTGTTTGAGTTGTTAACACTACTCAAACATTTGAACCGAACTAGAACATTTATAATGGAATCAAAATGTAAAATGAATATCTTTAAGAATTAATTATGCGTATAATTATAAGTATTTAAAAAATTAATAAAAATGGAACCAGAAGTGCTTTTGGACCAGTGTTTACATCTTGTTAAATGGTCTATATTTCTTTTCTTTATTTTTTATAGTTATATTTTTTGGTGGAACTTTTGACATTTTCATTTGTGTCGATCCTCCCATATCCAAAGCATTGTTCTACATAGCTCTTGATATGGTTCACTGCTGTACCTCTTGTTCCTTGTCCACATTTGAACTCTTTAGCTCCTTCAAAGTGATTGTTAGCCTCTCTGTGGCTTCTCTCACAAATCTCTTCCTTGTTCTTATGGAAGGCTTTGACAAATGACCTTTTCTGGACAGTTTCCGAGTGGTTTGCTGTACCTTACACTTGATAATTGACAATTCAACCAACAGTGCCCGCTGGAACAGGCGAAATGTTGAACGTGTCCCACCTTCAGGTTGTTCATATGTGGATTATGGTCTCTTCCATTCTCCGGCTTTGCTAATAAACTGCTATTTGCACCTCTATAACTTTCATTTATGTATTATTATACCACATAGATCAGCTTGCTTGACAGTTTGGTGAAAAGCAAAATATTTTTCCTGTCTGCTTTTGTGTCTTAGCATCACATTATTATTTTGGATTACACTGCTTTGGAGTTTTTTTTTATAATGGAGGCAATAGATAAGAGAAAGAGTTCCATGAGCAAACAGCCAAATATATAATGGAAAAAATGACATGAAAGATGGAATGAAAGTATTGTAGCTATCCCACTTATAGTCTTAGCCTCAGATGCACACCCACACAGCCCATGGACAACTTACACAAACGCTTAACAAGTGCTGACCAAAATCGCCAGTTCCAGTCAAAATGAAAGTTCTACTAGTAATGTATGAGAAATGCATTAGCATGTTAATTCTGACAGACACTGCTTTAGTGACTTTATGAAAATATTGAGATACTTATTGAGTATGTTGTCGGACAATTCCAATTCCATTTAGTGGCCCAAAATTGCACACAAAACATTGTTGAACATGGGATGAACAAAACTTGCTGGTATTTTGAGAGGGAAAACAAATATAGATTAAATACAGAGGCCCATAAATAAACAGAAAACTTTCTAACCTTAATATTTAATAAGTTGTTGGTTCTTACGAAGCTTCTTAGCATCCATATAATCCCCCTTGCCAGTGCTTTACGATGTGGAAAGTTGACCTACATATTGTTTCAACATTATTTTGCAGCTATTTTGGTAATGTACTAGCATGAGCAACGCACAGGCAGGCGGTTAGACCTGCCTCAAACCTGACATTTTAACTAATGTTCTTCACAAAAGGTTAGAGTGACCTACATGCTCCATGTGGAGCTTTCTTGCTCGCTCGCTCTCTCTCTCTCGTACTCTCCTCGCATCTGAATGAAATGTTGCGATAAGTGTTAGAATGCACCAGAAGAGTTAATTATTCAGGGTTTAAATAAAGCAATTGATGATGAAGAGAAAAGAAGCATTATGCTGAGAACAACAGTGTTATTCAACATTAAAAATAGCTCTTGAAGAGAATATGAGGTATTGGTGGAGCCATCTTTAAATTAAACGAATAAACAAATAAAAATAAACACCAAACAAATAACCACATCAAAATCATGACACCTTTTTTTTGTACAACTGAGCAATATTTATTCTAGATAATATTATATTTGCCTAAATGCTTAGCTTAGACCTAGGAGTAAATAGTTATTTTAGATCTATAAGAATAAAACAATTTTAAAAAACACTTTAAATGCATTCTAGCTTTGTACAATTCAACAGAACATATTTTCTATAGTGCTTTTTTTACAATTTTGAATAATAAATTATACAGAAATGAGTTAAAATAACAGAAAACAGAAATATTATAAAATATTGTATGAAATACTTGTTATTATAGAATATATTACGTTGCTGTAAATTTTTCATAGGATGTACATATACTGAGTATAAAACGTAATCAAAGGATTGCTGTCAAACCATTATATTTTTAGCACTATTCAGCACGTATGTTCCTTCATATTTTTCCCAATCCTGCTAATAACTCAGTAACTGGACTTTCTGTTCCTGATATAAACAGTAGGATGCGATTGCTCCGATAACCAAAATGAATAGTGAGTCATCAGCACCTGCTGAATGTCACCTGAATTCTATTTCCTCCCACAGCTCTCAGATCTGTTGGCTGCTGTAACCGAGAAGACAGCGTGTGTGCTCTGCTGGGCTATATTTTTGCAGTATACATAAGAAATAAGTTAATCGAGTGTTACGGTTATGCTGCAAGCGGAGAATGTTCATCACAAGCCTGGTCTTTCTCTGCCTCTTAAAACCCTTCCCCCTCACGTCCTGCAGTATGTTGGACACTGGTTCATGCTGGCGTTGTTATCGCCAATGCAGATCTTCGATAGGCTTTGGATAAGCCCTATGCTGACACAGCTTGACCTTGTTGGGTTGTATGTGTTTGTCTTTGTGATTTATAAAAGTGAATAGCAGTGTGTTATACATTTTACATTTTGATGAGAAACTGATTCATTGAGGAAATAGTATTGCAAAATACAATAATATTGGAAAAAAAAGATTCACAATGAATATAGATTGAATCTGCTAGCTATTCGTCAAAAGTCATTTTTTTAAACGTTACTAAATATACTAACGTGATGTCTTTGGAACAAATAAGGTGTAAGTCAACTGCAAGAGTGTTGCAACACCCGACCATTTACAGAGTTCACACCTAACACGTAAGCACAGCCGAGCATATAGGAGCAAGAGAGAAAACCAAATACTGTACATTCAGCCCTCTAGGACTAAACTGCAAGATAAACGAAATACATTTTTAGGATGGCATTTCTCTGCATCTGCTCTGTGCAGTGAGTGAGTGGCAGGGAGAAACAGCGCATTCAATTTACTATACCTCAGCTGACTTGTCATTTAGTGCAAAAAGCGGTTTCCTAAACCTTTCACTGTTTAGACTTAAGAACACGAACATACTTCTGTAACGTAAATATGCACAGTTTTTTGCCAGACGGACGCGCTGGGTGCTCTGCACGGGACTTTTACACTAATTTTGGGTAAAATAACCGCTCTTTCAATGTATGTCTATGATGATTTTGTCATACGATGTGGCAATGGTTGAAACTGACTGTCATTTAACATACAGCAATAGTTGAATTTCTATTATATACTTATTTTGATGTCGGACAGCAGAATACGTCAACGAGAATGGCTTTACTGGGCACTTAGCTGTATTAAAATACAATATGTGACCGTTCTAATAGTAGAAGCCAAAACGTGACGCGGTGATATCTTAAATCTTAAATATGCTAATTAGTACATCAAGAATTGTGAGGGACCAAACGATTCCCAGCCCTTATAAATCATCTAGTTTATTAACTGTTTATATGAATAATTATAGCTAAACAAAATTTACAGCAGTACTGTAATTTTTTTCAATTTTGTAGTTATTTAATGGTCCAGACTACGAAATTTAGCGACATCTAGTGGTGAGGTTGAGAATTGAAACCAATGGGTTCTCTCCACCCCTCCCCGCTAGTTCAAAGCAGTACGTCTACCGACACGTAACTAAGATGTTTACACCTCTGGCGACATAGTTAAGTATAATATATTGCATTTCTGGCAATAAATCCTCCCAAAAATTACACACTGGACATTTAAAGCAATGTAAAATTTTATGTGACTTCTGATTATAGCATGTTAATATTACATATCGTGTATAGATGGTTTAACTAATGGTAGACCTCCGAAAAAATCAATAACTGTACTTTCTATTTAATTTAATACAACTAATATACAAAATTAATTTTATAATTCATTAATTACATACTTAATTAAAAAAAATTAAGTAGCCAGACTGATAAGCAAACACAGATGGGAAGTTAACTTTGGGCAAGGCCCATGCGTCCAATTAAACCATCTATAAATAAATAGTACAGTGTACTATTATTAATACTATTAGTACTGTTTGGCTGTTAAAAAGATAAATGGTGTTCCATCAGCCTTTTACCATGAAACCATTTAAACATCACTGCAACATAAATTTACATGGGACATAAAAAGAAGCCGGAATGGGAACTTGGCTTCCCCATATCAGACGTCAACCACATGCCAATGGTCTAAACTTGTCACATTTGCCCATACGATTAACTCCATATTACGTATCTTGACTCTGGTGGAAGCCCACGGATATTTTATAAAAGACCGTCCGTGCATGGGAAACGAGCCCAAGCTATACGGTGATTGCTTGCGACTGGGGCATCAGTGTGTTTGCAATGCCCCAGATAGAGAAATCTATGATTAACTAGGAAAAAGTTTCACTTTCCACAGTTGTCACGGAGCAATTGAATAAATTAGGTGATGTCTAAACCTGAGACAGGTCAGCCTGCAGTGACATGGAAGCCAGTGGCAGTGCAATTTAATCCAAGGCTTTACTACAGCTTTTGGACTAGTAAACCACCAGTTTAGTACTGTGAAAAAATCCCTCTAGTGCCAACGGCTTTAAAACATAAAAGTTGTGAGCAAAATGGTACATGATGAATATGAATTCGTAATAATGCAGAATGATACACAGAATGCTATCTGTGCTTTTATGATCAAAACTGATTTTAGTATAGGCTAGTGATTTATAGCATGGTGTACACATAAAAAAATTCTACATCAAGCAAAAATCTATAGGCTACTCTCCAAACTCTCATCGTGTAGTCTTATAGCACCACTGCATTGGCTGTACATACGCCAAAGTGTTACGCAATACCAAGCACAAGTTCTTTCATTTTTAAATTATTTAAATCACTCGATGATCTGAAAATAGATTTCCATATACTCTGGTGGGATAACATGCTGTATAAATCGCTCTGAGGAAGAATGTCCTGCAAAAATAACTATATATTGTGATATATTCCGTTACCCTGGCTGATATGAGAAGACAAACCGTCCATCGCTAGGTTGTCCTCGATAAGCATCAAGCCCGGTAATCTGATCGGTTGCAAATCTGAATGGGACAACTCAGACCAAACTTTCATCAGAATGCAAACAGAAGTCTAGATATGATTGCAGTAATGATAGCCTTAGCAACCACCCGTCCAGATAACAAATCAAATCATGGCATCCTCCACAACGCTGTCCCAAAACAGCTTGGCAATCATGTCGTGAGGAGCCCATTTTCTTGTTTGGAAACTGGTACTGACGGTGTCAGGATATTCCCATACAACATAACTACTCATCAGTCTTGTTGCTTCATTCCTCACGGTTTCTCACAATCAGCAGAAAATTGTTTTGTGTGTGTGTCTAAATAGATCTTAGCTTTAATGTGTGTTCCTGTGCCAAGACTCTGCAGTGGACCCCTGCTTGAAGTGTTAAAATGACTCATCTTGGCTGATATGCACATGATGTTAAAATATGATTGTCTTTAATAAAAGATGCCATGGTTATTAATGCCATGATGGAACGATATTCAAGCACATTCTATTTATGAATACATCATATAATAACGCCAGATTAAAATAACTATTGTATATATATTAAATGGTGTCCAAAAGACAACTATTGACAATGCTTTTGTTTTGCATGCTTTTCTAATTGAATTAAAATGTTGTTGTTTTTTATCAAGAATGTATGCGTTAAGAGATGAATAAATCAAATAAATACTGTTATTTGTAATTTCACAACAAGTGTTAATAGGCTTAACTCTCTCTCTCTCGCTCTAGCTCTTTCTCTCGATCTAGCTCTCTCTATCGCGTCATAGGTGTACACAAACAGTAAATAATAAAAATTGTATTGTCACATATTTGTAAATTTATACTGCTTTGTAAAGTTCCTAGTTGTCAGAGATATAAAGTGTTGATCCAAAATGCAAATGGCATCATATCCTGTCCGCAGTATACTCATACTAGGACGAAAAAAATATGTTTAGATGTGTGTTATTCTGTGTGTAAAAAGAGTAATATTCAGATTATTGTCCTATGGCACAAAATACCCACTGATATCTGTCATATCTAAGATAGTATGAGTTTGTGTAAATGCTGAGAAAATTGTTGTGTGTGAATTTAGTTAAGTAGATTGTGATGTCAATTTATTTTTAATAATCCAGCAATAATAACATTATAGATAATAATTAAAATATGATAGTCTCACATAAGGGGCACAGGTTAATAAATTCCCATCAAAATGGTAAAATGTTCATTTTCAAAAAGAAATTTCACGCAAGTAGTTGCTAACATCTGATGATTAACCCAGAGTCATTCTTAAATTATATCTTAATTATAACTTCTTCATTTTAAAATGTTCTTTTTAAATCGGTTTATTTTCAGGTACCAGAATCTGAATGTGGTCTCGGGCTTTGGTCCATGCAATTAAGGAGCAAATGTACTTTACTTAAATTTGACTCGCACATAATGAATTTTTCAGGAGCAACCCAAATAAATATACCAATATTGTAGATATCCCTTCTCTGAAAAATGTCTCTTCATGTAAATGATTTGTTTTTTGGTATTCAGGTCTCACAGTATCTAAATATATTCAGACTCTGCGTTGGCATGTGTATGATCTGGTTGGGAAAGAACCTCTGTTTGGGTTTACAGTTAGAAATCACGAATGCTGCCATGGTCATAACCTGCTGTGTTGGGAGAAGCAGGGGATTGTAGCGATCTATATTCTGTCTCTGGCTTCTCTCTCTGGATGCAGTGAATATCATTGTAGTATGTTACAAGTAATCAGATAACCTTCTCCTCTAGCAGCTGGTGGTTGGTGGATCACAACAGACACAGATTTTATTAGAGAGGTGAAACGTCAGTATGTGGAGCCTCTGAGGTGGCTCGGATCATCTTGCTGGCACCTGAAAAGGTCATTCATCTCCCTGACTGAGCTGCATTGTCTTTTGACTGGCTAATATCGTAAACACATCTCTGCATTCTTACTGGGTCGTTGTTGGATTCATTTGCTTTGTGACTCTTATCAGAATTCTCTGCCCTCCGGTGAAGTCTCATTTAAATTCAGAATGTCATACTCATGTTTTTTTGAAAATATTTAAGTAGTTTGACGGTTTGGTTAATGAGTAGGGCCCTGTTGCATGATTCAGCCATAACAAGGCAGCCTTATGGCTTGTTGAAACCTGCTATGAATGATTCCTTGGAGAACCCTGTACAAGCATCTACAAGTAAAAAAAGTGCTGCATTACACTTTTATTAAAATATCTTTATATCTTTGTATGCTATTTCTCTATAGTATATACATATATTTTTGTTAAAGGTGAATTGCTCTTTTCCTTTTTGTATATGTGTTATTGTTTGACTGGTAAGATATGCACATATTACACAATCTTTAGACTGAATATTTGCGTAATTCAGTCAAAACTTAAAATAAAAATTCTCATAGAATGTCTTTATTACCAATATATTGAATCATCTTTTTATATATTACTAAACCGCTAATGATAGAGTCCAGAAATGTCAGTCTATACACAACTTTTCTATTTAAGAAAGAGAAAAATGTATGCGTTATTGATGTGACAAAAATGATGCATGTTTTTGAGAGACGGCATAGGATTTCTGTGAATGAAAATGTGCAAACCAGAAGCAATAATACCCAACAAACGTAGAGCATAAAATAGTTGATATATTTAAATTTTCAAGTCCCCATTTATAAGGAATATGGACCGTTGTGGATGCTCACTTACTTGACTATAGAAAACTATGCGTCAAAAACAAACAAAAAATGATTTACTGAAAAACTTTAAAGTACCTGTGAAGCGGAAGTTGCGATCGTTTTTACTTCCGTATTTTGATTCACTTCCGAGTGAGAAAAAGAGTGGGTGTGGCTTTCGTCTTTCTCTGTGATTTGATTGGATGTATAAAAACAGCTATCACATTTTGTAATAAACTGGCAGCAGACAAACCGTTGAAGAGGAGGAGTTAACAGATGCATCGCCCAAGCCGTTTAACATACTGTACGTAATTTAAAATGGAAAGTCTTTATAGGATGGAAGTGCATTTTCATGTTTATGAGGCCACACGATTTTCAAAAAGAGAATGACCTACATTGATAAACTATTTACAATAAACGGTGCAATATTTCATGAAAAAAAAGGCAGTGTATTTTTTTATTTCACAGGACCTTTAAGAGAGATTAACTGTCGTTTTCCACCATACTGAGGTATAACATTTGAATCATGGTTTAGATGATAACATTCACAAATTGAATTGAATACAAAGAAAGAACATAAAAGAAGATATTTTGATCAATGTTGGTAACCGAACAACAGCGGTGCCTATTGACTTCCATTGATTTTGTGTCCGTACAATAGAAGTAAAGGGGTACCGCCGATGTTTGGTTACCAACATTCTTCAGAGGATCATATATTGTGTTCTGCAAAATACAAAAAGGAACACAGGTTTGACATGAGGGTGAGTAAATGATGACATCATGAACTACTTACAATAAACGGTGCAATATTTCATGAAAAAATAGGCAGTGTAATTTTTTATTTCACTGGACCTTTAAGAGAGATTAAACCAACAAATATTGACATCTAACCTATCAGTATGGTGGAAACTATCGGCAAAAACGTTCTCCTAAGGTTGGCATTTGCATACATTTAAGTGCACAAATAGCATTAGTAAACGGAGTGGTTTTAATTGTGTAATATTTCCAGGTTGTTGTGTATTTTGGTGTTGCCTATTGTTGGATTTTTTCCCACTGAAACTGTAAATTAATTTGAAATTTAGATGTGGCATATTTATTCATTATAGTTTATGGACAAAACAATTTCAGTTGAATGTAATGGATATTTACTGTTGGACATTATTAGGTCAAGTGAGTTTGAAAGGTTTTAGGGTTTGTGTTTAAGTTTAAGAATTTGTGTTTTTCTGGAAGCCCCCCAAAAATTCACATCGTTGAATAAACTTCGATAAATCGGAGTACAAGTCCAAGTTTGTCTCTGTTCCTAAAAATGCTGCTGAATTCCATACAAACATTGTTCATGGTCTGTTCCTAATGAAGTGGCTCCATTTACCTGGCTTTATTTCCAGTGAAGAGTCCTTGGGATTGTAATTTTGACCATTTGGGGGGAAGGAGTACGTTGTGTCCTGATTCATAATTAAACAATCCACTTCAGAGACTAAGGTTTGTTCATTAATCAGCCTTTGAAATTTCAGTATGCAATCAGGGAGTTGAGAAAAATACTGTCCAGCCGTAACTCCTGCCGCCCATTCGGCTGCACTGAGTGATAGGTAAAGTGGCAGGCTGATTGTGAATTCATTTAATGTCAGTCATAGTTAAAGTTGATGACTTTGGCCACGGTTACGCTAAGGTGAAGATTGTGTAAGGGTAGTATGTGTTTGTTTTTATTTGGGGATAATACCGTGAGAAGAACTGAATGCCATGGTAAGAATTAGCATTTATATAAAGGAATTACACACTCCGATTGCATTTACAAGCCTGTATCATCCATTAAATATTCTGCGGGCCTCTGCTGTGGCAGTAGTAGAAAAGTGCAATTTTAGAGAGATAGTTTGTTTATAGAGGTATAACATTTGAATCATGGTTTAGATGATAACTTTCACAAATTGAATTGAATACAAAGAAAGAACATAAAAGAAGATATTTTGATCAATGTTGGAAACCGAACAACAGCGGTGCCTATTGACTTCCATTGGTTTTGTGTCCGTACAATAGAAGTAAATGGGTACCGCCGATGTTTGGTTACCAACATTCTTCAGAGGATCTTCTTTTGTGTTCTGCAAAATACAAAAAGGCCTACAGGTTTGACATGAGAGTGAGTAAATGATGACATCATTTTAATTTTGGGTGAACTATCACTTTAAAATGAATGCATTTTGGTTGAAGAATTCTTGGTTTTGATTGAAGTTTATGACATCAATGATATCTCATCTCTATACAGGACAAGGAAGGTTGCTATGTTTTGACAGGAGCCAAAGTCTCCATCTTAATCCAATCTTGAAGAAACAATTGCGATACAAGATTCATTAGTTGTTGTTTTTTCCTTGGGGAAATTGCTCTGTGTTTCATAATGTGTTTATCGTGCATACTCACATCTGTCGTCAAGTCTAAATGCTGTGTGATTAGACTTAGTGTTCTCATTTGGTCTTTGAGGCACCAAATTATGGATAAATAAAAAATGATCTAGGTCATTTATATTTGTCAACACTTACGTAGTTGCTATCTGGGGCTCAACCTAAAGTCTATTAAACATTACAGATGCTTTTTCAAGACCATGAAAGTTCGCTTCAGTAGCAGAAGGTCAAGAGAGTGCTAGATGTCATACCGTCGCAACGATTTATTGGAAATGGTTTCTTGCCGGCTTTGGTTGACCTAAATAAAATTGAATTCAGAATCAATGAAAAAAAGATGGGATTATAGATAGTTTATGCTTTGGCAAAGTATAAATAAAAGTGAAATGTGTAGAATTCGGTTATCAATATCAGAGGGCATGTGTTTGCATAAGCATTTATTAAAGGAACTGTTTACCCAAAAATGAAAATTCTGTCATCATTTACTCACCCTCAAGTTGTTTCAAATCTGTATGAATTTCTTTGTTCTGATAAACACGGAGAAAGATATTTGGAAAAATGGTTGTAACAGTTATTGGCTACCATTGATTACCATAGTACTGTAGGAACTCCTTTACACGTTTCTTTGTTGTGTTGAGCGCAAAAGAAGATATTTTGAAGAATGTAGGAAAGCAACCCGTTTTGGGGCACTTTTGTCCACCATTGTCATTTTTCTTACTATGGTAGTCAATGGTGGCAAGTGCCAACATGTCGTCATGCTACAGCTACAGCTTTCCTGTAGCTTAGTGGTAAGAGCAAGGTTGTGGGTTCGATCCCAGTGGATTGCAAATACCTATATTAAATGTATAGGATAAAGCAATGTAAGTCGCTTTGGATAAAAGCGTCTGCCAAATGCCTAAATGTAAATGTAAATGTGTGCAATGTGACATTATTTCAGGTTCACGTAATTTTTTACTTATTAAATTATATCAAATTGTATCCAGAATTCTTTTAGTTGATAGTTTTTAATGTCTTTTGGTTGTAAGTGTGCATGTGTGACTCTTTGGCATGACACACATAGCAGGGATTTGGTATCAGGGGTACCAGGCATGCATACAGGAATGCACCCGGATCAATTATGGGGAGTGCCAAATTAAGTATTGTTCTTTTTTTACCATGCACTACATCAACAGAGTAAACAAATTAATCTCACCCATGGTTATGAATCCCGCTGGAAAGCGACAGCAATACACATACATCAACAACTGAATATTGGCTGCCCGCAGTAAGATATAAAGTATCCCTTCTGCAAATGAATCCTCTTAACCTCAATAGCATGTTGGGTCATACGTTTAAAAGCGTGCTATGGTGGTATCTCTCAGCTTGGCCTGACACAGTGAGAAGAGTTTCTTTTGAAAGCCAGGCTTAAAGATAGCGTTTAATGAATATAATAAGATAATTAACCATGGCACCGATCCAGATGCACTTTAAACCCTCGGTAAATATCCATCATAAAATGTTAAACTACATTAGAAGAGTTGTCTGGCATTCTTTAATATATGACGCTTTATTATGGAAATAAATCAGAGGCATTAAACAGCTGTGGAAGGTCCCACTGAGAAAAGGCCATTCAAAGCTCATTTAATTATGAAACTGCTGGGTTATTGATTGGCCGAAATTATGATTTCCCCCACAGTGCAATTGGGTGCTTGAGACTTTGTGTGAAGTTGAGAGAGAGTCGTGTGTCTATCTTTTGGCAGTATTAGATATTAAATACAAATTAGGGGGAATGCAATGAAATAAATGCGTCGTATGTTGTTTAACAGAGGTTCTGTCATGCATTCTTTCACGGTCTCTCTTTTCTCTTGACCTTGTAATGCTATCTAGGGAATGTGAGAGTTTAATCTGTGAAAGTTCCAGACGTTGCTTGAAGGGATGTTCCAGAGAGAATTCAGGTTTTTATTTCTTTTCACGTTACGCAGAGCAAACACACATGGATGGACACTGAAATGAGTGAGGCTCTAAAATCTAAAGACCTTTTTTATGGCTTAATGGTCCAATTTCTTTTATTATTTGTTGTTTGACATGCAAAGTTAGGTTTGGCCAGCTGTTACTTTCCTAAGTATTGTTGCATTGTGGCTAATACCTTGTCAGATGATCAGTAAAGTATATTATATGATTTGGTAGTATTAGCAAACAGTTCTAAGTCACATTTGTAATAGTTCTATAATAGTAAAACATCTAAATTAGTATTTGTGCATATTCGAATCTACGGCATTCATTCTAATGTTGTTACAATATGTTATTAATTTTTAATATGAATACATATGAACTGTACCGTATTACATATAAATCCACTGATACTAAATTTCTCCTACGATACCGATAGCCGATTATTCGGAGTGATGTCTGCCGATACCGATTCTGAAGATTAAATTAATTATTTCGTAACTTTTTTATTAATTCATATAATGGATACTAATATTGAATATCTAACTGGTCATAGATGCTGAGCACAAATTCATTTTCCTTTGATCTTTTGATTGACAAGGTGTAGCGGCCCTGATCATCATCTGTTTTTTAGACTTGTCCTATAGCCGACAGTGTGAAAAATAGCTTTTATTAACAAATACCGATTACTGGCCGATATACAGTATGCGTCTCTAGTATTTAACTGTTCGGTGATGTTCTTCACAGTTTACTTTTGTGAATTTTTTTGTTGCAAATATGCCTTTTTCTGTATTTAGCCTTATTTTTGTTGAATGCAAAACGTCTAACATTGCCATTATTAATATGTTACTATGATTTTTAACAGATCTTCAGAAGATGTTGGCTTGTATTCAAGAAGGCGTCCAGCAAAGGACCAAGACGACTGGAGAAATATCCAGATGAAAAAGCCGCTTACTTCCGAAGCTTTCATAAGGTATCTCTTCCTTCAAATTGTTTGAAATTCCAGCCGCAATATGTTACTAAGCACACAGGTATACGGTATTCTCAATAACATTCATTTTGATAATGACCAGAATTCGTTGAATTAATTCATTAAGAACGGCATCGACTGCATTCTGTTTAACATGCACATTTGGTTCATTCCCGGCTCAAGGATAACTCTATTCATTACCTGCACGATTTATTTGAACAGCACACCCCTTGAGAAGCTTCTCTGACAGTGGAGGATCTGGCTCAAGGGTTCATACCGTGAAAGAAATGCATAGTCTAATTATTTAGTTAGCGGGGGTCATAAGAATTCCGGAGCGATCGCTGTGTGGTACTTTTGGAGCTGACAGTAGCTCAGGTTAAAGGTGTAAGCACGAGCCCATGCCTGTGTTTAAATGTTGTGACAGATGTGACAGCAGATGAAGTTATGATGTGCTCTCTCTGGAGTGTTGATCCGAGCAGACCCGCATCAACACCGACTCTGGCGTCGTTCCATTAACATTGAATGTCATTGAGATAAAGAATTGGATTTGATCGTAGGTGCAGAATGTGGGGAAGATGGGGATTACAAATAACTGATATTTTTCAACTGCAGTCCTGGAGGACCAATGTCCAACCCTATTAAACATGCCTGAACAAGCGAATGAAGGTCTTTGGGATCACTTGAAATTTACAGACAGGTGTTGAATCTAAAGGACATTGGCCCTTCAGGACCATCGCTGAGTAACCCTGTTTTACAACAGTACAAAAGCATTACTGCTGCGTACAGTGTTATACAAGCCATATGACGGTATGGTTCTTTGAGCCCTTTCCTCAAATACAGCTTATAGGAGCGTTTTTCCTTTACCAGCAGAAGGCCAAATGCTTATATCTTAAAGCAGTTTTAGCGAATTTATTAATGTAAAAACTGTGTGTAAAGTTGACATTTTCATAAAGTCACAGGCAGCACAAGACTGGCGTTTTAATGACCACAAGAGGGCGCTTAATTTTAAAACATAATTCGTATTATGCTGCTGGTGTGTTTTTTAGGGCACATGAATAAAAAAAACAGCTGTGGAAAAAATAAAGAGACCATTCCAAGTTTTCATTTAATCAGCATTTTCAGATGTATTCTGACAGCTAGGGGTGTGACGATGTATATCGCGATTCACACTATTTAAACCTGTCTGGGTTGATTCTGAAATCGCGAAGGTGATTCTTTGTTTTATGCACAGCTCTTCCGTGAACTACGGCTCTTTGATCAATAGGAAGTACTACTCGATCTACTACGAGATTTAACGAGTCGTTTATAAGGTTCGTTTAAAAAAGTAAGACTCGTCAAACATCACCATTACAAATATAATTACGAAAATACCTATAAAGGATTGAAGATCAGCAATTGAATATGACCAATGGCATTTTCTGGAACTACGTGTGTAAATCGTTCTTCTTCTGTTTCCCATATTTTGAGTTTCTGCTCGAGCCCTCTGGCTTCGATGTGGGAGCATTTAACCGTTTAAAAATTACACGATATATCATCGCGGCCCTAGTGGACATTTCAGGCTAGTGTCTGAATTTCAACAAAATTATTTTTTTCGACTCGTTTCTACAGTTTTCAATAACTGCAAATAAATGCAAATAAGAACAATATATTTATTTGAAATTTAGGAGAAATATTGTAAGATGTTCACCACAAACTTGGCAATTGAATGGTGTTAAATAGATGGATCAATCACAGGAGTCTAGGGTTTTCATTCAGTTGTCACAATAAATAATTGATGTGTTTTATGTTCTTTACTAAAATAAAATTAGCATGATACTGAATGATAGAAGATTATTACATTTTGAAGTAATATCAGGGTGAGTAAATGATGACAGAAGTTTCCCTTTTCGGTGGACTATCCCTTTAAGATTATTTTTTTGATTATTTCTATGGTGTAACCGATATAGACTCCTGATTGCAAAAATCTATTTTCTATTAGGATCTTCTATCCTCCTGAAATATGTAAATTAGAAGTTTATTGCTTCCACCGCAGAGTAAAATTCCATTTAAAGGGCATTTTCCAATCGCACCGCCCAGGACCCGGACCCTCCTTTAATGTGAATAATTTCAAGAATTACATCCATTTCCTGTCCTTAAGCCCTTTGAAAATATTCCAATTAGAGCTTATGATCAGGGCGATGGCGGATGATCTTACGCGGCAGCGAACGTGCTGAACATTCTGGGATAATGAGCGCAGATGCGGCTGTAGATTAGAGCCGTGACACTGCGGTTTGATGTTGCTGCATTGTGGAAACGTGCTTTTATCAACTCTAACAAGCCTTCTAATAAGCTTACTCATTAGACATGAGGGAGATGAGTGAATGCCGTACAAAGCAACAGCCAGCTTATCTGTGTTTGCCAAGATGCTGAAACCGTGTTTGACTGTAGTCAACCGTCTGTATGGTCTCACGGCTCTGTGCAGATTCTGCTTTGTCTTACTTTTGAACTTTTGTTGGAAAAGACGCTGAATTGGCTGATTTTCACATTATACTATAGCCTTTGGGTCTGATTTCATGTACCATGTCCTTTGCTTAGCACATTGTCAGTATTTGAAGTTCATGAGATTCATAAAGAAACTGTTCCATTATGAACATTTTAATGCCAGACTTCAATGCCTTTGGTCCAGTTGATAGTCAGTGTGAATGTACAGTATACATCTGATCTACACACAATGTATTTTGTTTCATATACTGTATAATGAATTGAATATCATTCTTTACTTAAACAATTACTGATAGCAGTTTGTGGTAGATGCTCATTGCTGAGTGACGAATCATCCATTAACTGTGACGCACCTGAGCTGGAGAAGGTATCCCTATCTCTAAGCCTTGAGCAAACACTTCCTCAGATTCATTATCCCTGAACCCACACTCAACAACATTTAAAGGCACACAGATGCATACAAATGCAAACACATTCTGCTATTCGCCACAGGCAAACATATATCCACAAACACAGAAATGCCTCTGGCAAAACTGAGAGGTGAGGTGTAGCGTCTGCCTGTTGTCTAGACTACAAATATATGCAACTTTAACACTCCGAGGAAGTGTTGGTAAACTTGATTTTTTAATACATTTTTTGTATTTTGAGGAGTGTGACTTTAGATGATGATTTAAATTGTACCTGACAAAACCCTCAAATACACATAGGCTGTATTCAAAAGCTGAGTATTTCTTTTCCTTAAGGTAACTTTGTGTATCATGGACGTGTTAACAATGGAAATCATGAAAGACAACTTCTTGTTTTCATGAGCGAATGAGGCATTTTTAAAGTGCTTTATTGTGTATGGCTGTACACCCAAAGCACTTAACAGGGGGGTCTATACTCAACCACCAGTGTCCAGCATCCACCTGGATGACGCAACGCCAGCGAAACCACCAGTGCGCTCACCACACACCAGCTATAGGTGAAGAGGAGAGAGATATAGAGCCAATTCAGAGGGTGGGGTTTATTAGAAGGCCATGATTGACAAGGACCAGTGGAGGGAATCTGGCCAGGACACCTGGGTCACACCCCTACTCTTTAAGATAAATGCCATTGGCTCTTTAACGACCACAGGAAGTCAGGACCGCAGTTTAACATCTCATCCGAAGGACGATATTTTTACAGTATAGTTTCCCCATCACTATCCTGTGGGATTAGGAGCCGTACAGACCACAGGGTGAGCACCCTCTGCTTTTTAGAACTCTTCTACCAGTCGCTGTCATTTAATAAAGCGATTATGATCCCTCCCTCAACCACAATTAAACAACAATCACTGCAAAACAATTTCAGCATTCATTCATTCTAATTACGATATGCTGTTTTTCTATGGTGACAGCTTAGTCAAATCCCTAATTATGTCATATTATTCATTATTTTAACCTAGGCAACTGCACGAAGGGAAATCCGGAAAGACATTTTCCTTCTGATTTTCTTGTTTATGAAATTACAGTAGATATAAGTTGCGTCTATCTGCATTGACAGATCTCATTACAGCATTAATTTTGTTCTTCATGTTCTACAGCAGTTGTTCTGAACTGGTGGGTGAAGAGCTAAAATGGGTCTTGTGTCTTTTTAGGATCACTGGAGAGCAGGGGAAAGCAATGTGATACCATGATACATTAGTACGATACCAATACTGTAGATGGCATTATATTTAAAAACTTGGAATATAAAGTTGGGGAGACAGAATGACTTAGGGACCGTTCACATTTTGTGTCATTTGCACACGCAAGTTGGTTATTTTAAATGTAGACGCACTCAAATAAGAAGCGATTGAGTCAAACTCCTTATAGGCACATTGGCACCGCATCAAGATGACAATATAACTTTTCAGAATGACGCACATGCACAGGTCATGTGGCAAGCGCGGCCCATGGTTGCTAAGCAATGGCAGGCCCCAGGAGAGCACAAAGTCCCAAACGCTTTGAAAAAAGACAAAGCGGCTGTGTGGTTTTAGACTCGAAATGTGAATGGACCCTTAGTAAGTCCACTACATGCCACCTGAATCACGTTGGACATTCTGCCAAACCATCAAATCTTTCGTTCTATATATTCACTTACATCGTGTCATGAGGAATACTTTTTCCGGGTCCAAGCCGATATACATTTCAAGTGAAGATACTATTTAAACAGGCGTTTATGAGCACTGATTATTCATATCACACATTTTAGTACGTGTAAGTGAACACTACAGTCTCCAAACTCAGGAATCTATAACATGAATATTTTAATAATTCGTACGAAAATGAATCGGTGTCTGGCCATCTGGGATTTTGTTATGGCGATTAAAGTTAGGATAGGTTTTTTTTGGTCGTTTTGATCATGATATGAGTGTATATTATCTTTTTTTGTTATTTGTCTATGGCATCCGATAGAGCAGTTGGACCGAAGCGGTGGAGCGTGATGTCAGACTTAAGCAGATGGAAGCGCTAGATGAACTTTATTGCCTTGTTTTTTTTTTAAAGCATTTATATTCACTTACTGAATTTATGATCATGGATTGTGGTATTGAATTGGTTCACTTGATATAACCCAGAATAAATGAAGAAAGGTTTACCCAGTTAAGAACCACCGCTCTCAAACATGGCAGAACATTCCAAAATAGATGTGCAAAACATCTCTGCTTTGTCAAATCTGTTGTAACCGTGAATACTTTAACTCTGCTGCAAGTTTCTTGATGATCCTTGCTAATAAATTTTGTCATTAGTGTGATAAAAGCTAAGAGAGGGCTGTCTTTTCAGCAGTAATTTCAAATCATTTTGTTTTCAGATAACAGTAACCACTTTACCTCAGTGTCATCCTTCTTGTGTTGTTTCCTGCTTCTCTTGAGTTCGTTAATTTCGATAATGAGTTTTGTCTTTTACTTCCGCAGATAACTGAACTCCACAACATCAAGAACATTACCCGAATGCCCCGAGAGACTAAAAAGCATGCAGTGGCAATTATTTTCTGCGACGAGATGTCAAAGACATTTGCCTGTGAGTCAGGTAAGCACTGTATGAGAAAATTTTACCTTACAGTTTCACCACAGAGAGAAGACTGGATCACATCCGGAAGGGATACATTCTACATTTCAATATCCTTAAGTATTGATTTTCACAAGGTATTTGGGTATTAGTTTACTCATTTACTGATTTATACTGTTTTAACCTTGAAACTAGAAAATGTGCTGCAGAACATAAAGTCTACATTTTAAGTAAATGTTGAAAGAGACGAGTGGGATTTACGGAGTAGATTTCTTTAAGGAAGGTTCTTTATGTCATAGGAAAAAATAGCAAATGGCCGAAAGCAAGAGGCAGTGAAGCAGTTAGAAAACAAAACAACAAAAGATATACTTCACAAACGTACACGTTTGAAATATGAATGAGATGCTTTACTCACTACTGTCTTGGCGGCAGACTGTCCCATGTGTTTTCTCTTCTCTCACGCTGAGAATTTTGTTGTGAAATGATGGCCGTGTCAAAACCAGATCAAAGCTTTCTCACAGACAGAAGTTGAAACTAAAAAACTACTTACCATATTGGGTAAATAATGTAATTTTTTTAAAAGATACAATATTTACATAAATTTAAAAAGTAACATTTATCATATAGTTTTACTAGAATAAAGCAAAATTAAGTAGTTCAATTACTAATTAAGTAATTAAGTAATAAAAAGGTTTTTGTCTAACTAAAACTAAATACAGCTGTGAAAAATTAATAAATGAGAAAATTATTCTCATTTTTTCTTAATTTTCTTTTAATAAGTATTGTGTTATGGTAAAATTATAATTTTTGTTTAATTCTTTGTTTTAGCAATGTTTCTTCCAAATTTAAAATAGAAATACTGTTTCTCTTTGCATTTATTTGCAGAAAATGAAAACTGGAGAAACCGGTCAAAATAACCGAGAAGATGCTCTGTATTTTTTCTGAAGTTCATATTAAGCAATACAACAGTAATATTTGTAGAAGGAAATAACATGTGTAGGGAAAGTATTTTTTTGTTATATCGCAGTTATCACAGTTTCCATGTGTCCTGTCATGCTGTCAGTCTTTCACGTTGATGTTAGAAGGCTTTGTCACTCCTGAGGTTTGGTCTTGTTGAAATTCAACACACACTGGACTGGAATGACCAAAATACATCTAGAAATGCTTATTAAACTGAAATTTGTAATGCTCTCTTTCCATGGCTGTATACATAGCAAAGAAGGGATGTTTGCGGAAAAGAATTGCATCATTAAAAAATTTCTCATTGCAAATCTTTTTTAGTGCATTTAACGCAGACTTATGCTATTCAATTGCAGATAATTCATAAGAAGGACGCATGGGTTTATATTGAAATACCACACGTTGACAAGGTGCACGATTAGCAAATCTACCGCACAATATTCTGAGCAAAAACATGTTGTTACTGAGGTCCTTTGACAGAGATATCTCTGTTAACAAGAGGAAAACTTGTCTTTGCAGCGCTGAATTTGTCCTTTGCCTTTAAATTTGCTGTCAGGCAGAATTCCCAGGTAGGCCACTGATCAGCAGGGCAGCTCGAGGTAGAAAAGAGAGAGGAAAAAGGAAGTAAAAGGAAAGGCAATGGAGTGTATGAGCACAGGGGGAGCGGCACGGTGAACCCGCTGGGATATCATTAGCACCTCCGGGGTCTTCCGAACTGCCGGAGGGAGGCGAGGAATGTTCTCCTGAATCCATTTGCCACAATAACCTCCCCATCCCCAGCTCTCCTCCCCCTCCTTTCCGTGGCAGGATGTTAATGGGAAACGGGCTGAGCGGGCACAGGGCATAAATGAAGAGCTGCGGAAGATATGGGCTTAAAAAAGGATATAAACGTGCCTTAAGGCGGTTTGAGGGAAGATGTCTTTGGTCCCGAGTCGCGTTATCTGACTCGTTCGGAGACTTCTACAGTATTCTGTTAATAATACCTGCTGTTAATGTGCCCTGCTGAATTAGTTCACCTTGTTGTCCTTGTGGTAGGAAACCACATTAGCATTAATGTTGAGAGCAGACTTATGTGTGTGCGTATGTGTGTGGTACGCTAAACTCTGCTTGTGGCTCTTTTAGTTTTGGCACAGGTACATGTTCACAAACCACCCTCGCTCGAACTTCCCGTTTCCCACAAACCCCTGCCATATGGAGCGAGTGTCCCTCACATGTCCGCCACATGTAGGAACCCGACCTCCCGTGATCCTTCACTTCCACTTCCTCACCTCCCTCTGACTCTGTCAGGTTTTGCCTTCGGTATTTTATCCTGTCTTCCTCTCACTTTCGGTCACTATTTGTCTCTGTGTCCTATCTGTCTAACCTATCTATACTGTTTGGTCTACATCTTGACCAAGTTTCTCCTGACTGTTCATCCCCTTCATCACTTCCCGTCCTCTCAGCAAGCCATTAGCATGTGAGAAGGTTGCGCTGTGAAGTTGGGTGCTTCCGCTGGGCATCTTTGTGTTTGTGCACATAGCCGCCTGAGCACTTGAGGGTCTGCCATGCTGATGAAGTATTTGTTTATCCAATTTTCCACTCAGTGGGCCCAAAAGTGTGTGTGGATTTAGACACACTTAAAGGTCACCGTCTCAGGAGAGAGGCCATGCAAAAAATCCAGTGACAAGCTTGTACAGAGAAAACTGGGGAAAGTGCACAGTGATTTGTTTTTGTTGCAGAGGATAGATAAAGAGAGAATTCAAGGCATTGTGCAAGGTGTTGAATCTGATGTGCTCAAACATTCTTTTCTAAATGTAATTATTTGTCAAGATGATTATAACGTACTATTGAGAACTGAATGTAGTGGAAAGCTTACACTGAAAAAAAACGGTTAAAGTTATGTTTCTTATCATAGTTTATTCATGTTCAAGTTGGCCGATTTAGGTTTGTTAACAAACACGTATTTTGATTTAAGTTGTTAACTTGATTTTTTTTGTTAATATGACAAGCTGTTTTTATTTAACTTTTTCAATAAGATATTTTTTTTGTTAATATGACATGTCTTTTTTTAGTTAGCTTTTCAATAAGTTAACAGAAATCAACAGAAATTCAAGTTTTAAAGCATAAACTCCCGCAAAGGCACTAACCTTCTCAATGGTAACCGCGAAACTCAAAAATATAACAAACTCTTCAATGTCAAAGATAAATGAAAGTGTTTCTCTTTAGTGAAAAACACAATAAAAATCATTAGGCTATTGATAAAGAAAATTATTATCTAAATCCAGTATTAAGCAAAGGATGCTGGGAAATGGATATCCTTTGGCTAGTTTTAACAATTTTATGTTAACAGAATAGAAATTATTCATGTAGTCCAAATTTAAATGGATTAAGTTAGATGACTAAACATAAAAAAATCATCTTTTGACAAATAATTCTGTTGATTTAAGGGGTTTAAAAGTGTGGAAAAATGAAATTTTCATTTTTGGGTGAATTATCTCTTTAAACAAAGTAAATAGTAGCAAAAATAGCAAAAAATACTTTTTTTCAGTGTAGACGTTATACCAATGCTGTCAATTGATTTTTATTCAGTTAACTGCATTACAAACTAATCAAACTGATTCCAATGAATCTCATAAATTCACTATTAGTAGGCAGGCAAAGTTCAAATGCAGACACGCATATTCATTTTAAGATTCAATAGCCGCTGCTGAAAAATACGTATATGGCAACAAATCAAGCAGACTCATTGTTATTCAAACAAGCCGCAAAGAAAAACACAATCTTGACAAGGTCAGAAATCTGTTAACAGCTACTTGGCATGTAATTATACAAATCTAATCTAATAATGTTGAGTTTCATAGCCGTGTCACATGCGCTCGCTTACTGGCGTCATTTGATTTGTGCTTCCTTCACTTTGTGTCATAGTGTTAAACTGCATTAGGCTCTTTTGAATGGATGTTAATTTGCGGGGTTTTGCTCATAAGGATGTTGCTGCTAAGAGGTTCCTGTAGATTAACCTGGGGCTTTTGAAGGATGGAGGATACAATGAAGAAACAAACACATCAAATAAACAAAATAAACACATGCATGGTGTTTGTGGGTTTTAGCTGGAAATAAACAGAAAGCTATGGAACTTTAACCAAAATGAAAAATGATTTCATTATTTATTCCCCCGCGTGTCATTCCAAACCTGAATGACTTTCTTTTTTTTAATATTTTCAATATTTGACATTCGGAGGAACGTTTGTAACTAAACAACTTCCATTGCCCTCCATTGGCCTCCATTGACTTCCATTGAATGGACACAAAACCGCTGAGACATTTCTCAAAATATCTTCTTTAGTTTTACACACAAAAAAGAGTCAAATACAGGATTTTAATGATCCGAGGTCAATAAATTAATTTTTGGTTGTACTGTCCCTTTAAATGTAAAGATTTCTCAGTGGGCCGCCAATATAATGTGTGTTATCCTGCATTCTGCATCTCTTTAAAGCAAGGAAGGACTTATTAAAAACATACTAAACTCTAAAATTCATTAAAAAGCTAAACTTTAAATTCAGTTTTTCTTATAAAAATGATTCAATTTTAAAAGAATGCAAACTATAACAGATTTCAGTAGTTTTTAGAGATGTCTGTACCCCACTGTATATGATGACTATGTATAAATAAGTAATAACAATGTTTTTTGCTTTTCTTACCTTATTGGTTGAGCATCAGTTCTGGTATATTTGGTGTCCAAACATTTTTACTTTAAAAAGACCCAGCAGCATAATTCTGTAAAACTGAATTATGCTGTGTTACTGCTCACCTTTTTTTGCTTAAAATGGGTTAATTTTAGACCACACCAATAAACTCGCTCGTTCCTTTGCATTAGTGCCAAATCTGCAAATGTGTTTTTCTCTTGCACTCATTTCTCTCTCCACCAGCTGCTCTCTGCGGCCCGGCTGTAGGTTTGTATGTAAACATGATGATATGGATGTGTGTTCGCAGAGCTGGAGGCTGAGGAGTGGTGGAAGTTATTGTGCTTGGAGTGTCTGGGTAGCCGACTTAATGACATCAGCCTGGGAGAACCGGACTTGTTAGCAGCAGGGGTGCAGAGGGAACAGAACGGTCAGTATCCAATTAGAGCCCGGCTTTCTGGGTGATTTTTCTTCTTGTACTCCCTAAATGATTCTATTACAGGGACCAAATGTGTTTGTTAAACACAGACCCTCCAGGTCTGTTCTCATGTTTATAAATGATCCGATTGGGCCAAGGTTCTTCACCAAGCGCTAATGGCCACTGCCGTTCATCAGAGCATCAACTCATAATGAAGCTTGTCATAGAGATGGATGAGATTATGGTGCAGAAAGGCAAAATGAATGTACTATACGTGCCGTTTGTCCAGATATTGGTTAAGAGAAGAAGATCTTCCAAAATTGCTTCACCGGTGTCTATAACAAATCCATTTTTTTATGAATTTCATTTGGTCATGTTTGTAACTTCAGCGTGAACAATGCAAATGGTAAAGAAGTGCTTCACACTGGTCTTTGTTAAAGTAATAGTTCACCCAGAAATAAAAATGACACCATCATTTTTAATTCCCCCTGGCGGTTAAAAGCTTGTATAAATGTCTTCTGTGAAACACAAAAGGAGATATTTTCAGAAATGTCTGGTTTTGTGTCCATACAATTGAAGTTAAATTGGGTTCCAATGTTGTTGGTTACCAACATTCTTCTAAATATCTCATTTTGTGTTCTGCAGAAGAAAGAAAGACATACAGCTTTGGAATGACATGAGAATGAATAAATGATAAGATAATTTTTATTTTGGGGTGCTATCTGAACTATTGCTGATTGTGATTTAGAACAGATCTGTGCTTCACCGATAACAACCACAGGCTCCATGTCTTCCCAAGATCTTTAAAAGAAACTCAAGACTGTCCTTGTGTCTGCGTGTGTGATTGTGTTTTGAACATAATTCAGAAAATCAATATGAGTTCATCTCCGAGTGCTGCTGAGGCATTCGAGCATTAAGCCACGGCAGGCGCTATACAGTGCAATATATTTTTTTTAAAACGAATGACAGACGAATATCGATTTGTTTACATAACTAGAGCTCAATGCGTATGCGATTATATCAGTCAGAGGTCAGGAAAATGATCATTTCGACGGCCGATGGATAACGTGCAGAGTTTGCCATTCGCGTTTCAATTAGACATCTCCAACGTGGAGCTTCGATAATTAAATCAGAGTTAATTTTCACAATCCCTAAAATAGCCCCACATTACATCGCCTGTGCCTCCAGAGAGACACATAGCTTATTTTGAAGCATTAGGTATAATTAGGCACTATTAATTTGGATTATGAAGAGCACCCTTGTCTTTTTGGAGCTAATTGAGATGGTGTGGTTGGCTCAAGAAACACTCACCATCAGTTTTATTCTTCTGCACTATGGCAACCATCTATTGACCTTCGTGGATTGTAAGGGCATCATCTTCAAAAATGGAAAACAGTTCGCCCGAAATAATATTCATGTTAGATGACTTGCTTGGGGTGTAGATACTCTGTCATCTATGGGCAAAGCAGAATCTTTTAACTGCCCAAATAAAAGCTACATTTACTCAAGTGGTTTTATCTCGGTGTAAATATGAGAGTTGAATGGACTCCACGTCGAGTAGGTTTTATTATTATTAAAAAGAAATGTCAATCACACAGCAGTGGACAACCTTTTCAGACCTGTTAAGGAACAGTTTACCCTTTTATGAAGAAAACTAATTGCTTTCGTAACAGATGTCAGTACATTTCCTCTAAATTCTGTTGCTTTGGCAATTGGTTTGTTTTGATCTTCAGCAGGGGTGCCCAATCTTGTTATTAACTTAAAGTACACTCTACGATTTTGAAGTACGGATGAAAACCAATTTTTCAAACTATTTTTTTCTTAATGTACATTCCTGGTGTCTTCGCATGGTTCACTGGTACAAATACAAATACCTTTGCTTGAAATACAAAATACTCTCAATAATTGAAGCAATAAATTGCTCCTTTTTTATTATTTGTGGGATTTATCTTATGTTAAGCATCTTTTAATAATTCTTTAAAAAAATACTCTTTTTATTTTAGAAATTTGATTTTCCATTGTTTTTTAAAGAATAAAATCTTAAAGGGACATTCCTACCAAACCTAAAATTTCTCTCAACCTCAAGCTGTCCCAAATCTGCATAATTATTTTGTTCCGATGAACACGGAGAAAGATATTTAAAAGAATGCTTGTAACAAATCAGTTCACCATTACTACCATTGACTATCATAGTAGAAAAAATTAAAATAGTAGTCAAAAGCACTCCAGAACAGTTTGCTTTCCTACATTCTTTAAAATAAAGAAATTTATATACATTTTTCCTACTATTTTACTCGATTGTGGCCAATCACTGTTTGGGTTACAAGCATTCTTCCAAATATCTTCCGCTTTGTTCGTCAGAACAAAGAAATGAATACAGATTTGAAACAACAACTTAAGTAAATGATGACAGCATTTTCATCTTTGAGTAAACTGTTCCTTTGATGCGGATTTATTTCTTAATGTACATTCCTGGGATTTTGGATAGATTCATAGTGCAAGTTATTAAAAAACGAAAAAGAAATAACTCTTGCTTAAATAAAAAATGCTCATAACAATTAATGCAATAAATAGCTCACTTATCTAATTTGTATTATTTTAAGTTTTATAGTATTTTGAGTAGTTAATTCATTTGATGTTATTTATTCTTTCCCAGCGCATATGACTCACAATTCTTCTATTACAGAGAGATTTAACGTTTACTTGATGCCGACTCCCAACCTGGACATCTACGGAGAGTGCACAATGCAAATCACTCATGAAAATATCTACCTGTGGGACATCCATAACGCCAGAGTCAAGCTGGTCATGTGGCCCCTCAACTCCCTCAGAAGATACGGCAGAGACTCCACCTGGTTCACGTTTGAATCCGGGAGGTATGTTTTCATCCGATCGTGCTGCTGTGGTTATCGATTAGCTGATGTACAGTAGGTGCTGAACATTTGACATATCTTAAAGGGTTCCATTATTGTTCTGCCCATTAGGACAATAGCGTGAGTACACTGAGAACAAAAGAAAGCAATAATTGCTTAACAGCTGTTTGTGTTGTGCTTTCACAGGATGTGCGATACAGGAGAGGGCTTGTTTACGTTTCAGACAAGAGAAGGTGAGATGATCTATCAGAGGGTTCATTCTGCAACGCTTTCCATCGCCGAACAGCATGAACGCATGATGATGGAGATGGAGAAGAGCTCACAGGTGCGCCTCAACATTGATTAAAGAGTTCAACCAAAATGATCATTTATTCATCCTCATGTCTTTCCAAACCTGTATGACTTTCTTTCTTCTTCAAAGGCCAAAAGAAGATATTTTGAAGAATGTTGGTAATCAAACAGCATTGGCCCCCATTGTCTTCCATTGTATGGATGCAAAACCACATTTCTCAAGATATCTTCTTGTGTGTTCAACATTAAAATATACAGGTTTAAAATGACATTCAGGTGAATAAATTAAGACAACATTAAAATCTTTTGGTGAACCATCCCTTAAAGGGGGCTTTTTACCCCAAATGTAATTTAATTTTTTTGACTGTTGAAACCAAGTGATACATGATTTGTTTACTTTATTACTTTTATAATATATGTCATATATTTCAGGAATACATTTTTGCTACATAAATAATGGTTAAAATTGTTACATTTCAGTTACAGATCAGGTCATCTTTATAGTGCAAACAGGTGCTTAGGAAAATGAATTGTTCAAGCAACACTACATTAGTCACAACCTTACATTGGCTTTCCTTGAATTACGACCCCGCTGTTTTTATTATTAGTACGTATGATTGAAAGCAAATCTTTTCTGAGCTCGCTCTTCTAGATGTGAACTATTTAAAGTGCTCTGCTGGCTGCGAATCTTTGCTGAGGCCTTGAGTAGAAGCCGATGAGACTTGACCATATGGCCCTCCGCTTAGATCTCGCCACGCAGGACACCTGCCAAAAATGCCTCTCGCTCTGAAAATCTACCTAGAGTCTCATTAATGGTCTTGCTGGATCCTTATTTGTTCAAATTTACAAAACGCCGTTATTAATAGTACTGCCATGCTTCTTTTTAAAAGGCCCTAAAGACATCACACTCCACCTGTCAAGTATAATGATCAAAACAGCCTAATGGAGGGCCACTGTTTATTATAGTGGGTCGGGCTTTGAAACTCAGCGTAAGCCCCATCTGAGTGATTTGACTGGAAATATAACCAATGTAACCCAATGATTTTCCGCTCTGCCTCACAGACTCTTTCGAACGAGAGCACATTAACAAAGTCGATATCTCTCCCGCGAAGCGCTTACTGGCATCACATCACGCGTCAGAACAGCGTGGGAGACATCTGCAATTACCAAGGTGAGACAGAGCTCCTTCCCACTCCACAGCTCAGTGAAAGCACCATTTTTAAACGTCCATGGTACTTAAATAGGTGACGATTTCATCTTGGGCTCCACTGAGTACATTTATAAATTGGCGAGCGACTCCTCCTGTCGCCTTGATTTAGCTGTGATGTCTACTAAATCAATGCAGCAATGCGCACTGAGGATAGCACTAAGATAGCAACACGTTTGTTGTGCATATATGTCCTAACATTATATGTCAATTTATGTAATGCTGGCATTGAGTATAAAGTGTTTGGGAAAGAGGTGTGAATGTGATGCTCCATTAGGCAAAGTAAAAATCAGACTGGGGGATTTAATTCAATACTTTAAGTGAACGTGAATTAAGTGCCGAGGGTTTCCATAGTGATGGTGAATTAGCAGTAAGGATGTGTTTGGCATAGGGAGCTGATTTGCATAAAGGAGCTGATGAGTATGTATTTATGTAATTAAAACAATTGTGTCGTGGAAACCTTATGCTTTATTTTCCACTTGCCAACAAGCTTTTTGGCATCAATTGCATCACTCTTAAAGGAACAGTTCAGACAGTCTCGCTCACATGTTTTTTTAAATGTGTAAGATGATCGAGGAACACATAGGAGATGTACACCAAAATGTCAACTTTGGATTTTTCCAAGCAATGAAAGTGGATGGAGACCAGGGTTGACACGTTATCCGATTTGTGTTTCACGGTTGTCATGGACGGCGTGTTTGCGGCTACGATGTTAACCTGATATCTTTTTTTAAATAAACAAATAATGTACACTACTTGATATCTATTAAAATGTTTTTTTTGTTAACGAATTATGATATAAGTCATGATATCTATTTAAATCTTTTTGTTTTTAAATGTAAAAGTAAGGGGGCCGATCAGATAGAATGCGCTTTTCATGTTCGAAAACGCGAGGCGTGCTCTTTTGGTTGCTAGGTAACACCGAAACAGCCATCCTGTCAGTCAAGGATTAAAGCGCCACCGCTTTAGAAATGGTCACATTTTCAGAAACTTTAAAAAGCAGAGGGCGCTTGCTTGTGTAAACAACTAGCTTTGTTTAAAGGGATAGTTCACCCAAAAATGAAAGTTTTGTCTTCATTTAGTCATCCTCAGATTGTTCCAAACCTTTAAAAATGTCTTTGTTCTGCTGAGCGGAAATGAAGATATTTGGAAGAATGTCTGTAATCAAACAGATCTCATCCACATTGACTCCCATAGTTATTTTCCATAAATGGGGAGTGAGATCTGTTTGGTCACTGACTTTGAGTTTTTGGGTGAACTATCCCTTTAATCAAGTCATCGCTTACTTTATATTTTGACTTTACAATTTCACTATTTAGTGAATAGTCAATATTAACTTTCATTTAATGGATGAAAAACTGTTTTGGTACATTTTGTTTTGCTCACGTATCTGTACATCCTCTTTACTGGTACATCTATGTTAGATTATTCTCCATCTACTTTATTTGCTGTTTATGTGCCATTGATTTTCCCCGGCTCTTTTTAATGGTTTGAGTGTTGGATTAGTAGAGTGTATTAACCGACTGGGTCTTATGTTCATGTGATCCAGACACATGTAACATTAGGGAAATGATGTGACCATCTGCTGGGAAAGAGATGAGATAATCTGCCTGGTAAGCAATAACTGGATGCCACATGGGCTTTGTGTCGGATTTATCAGGACACAGTCTTGGGTCATTAAGAATAACATGCATGATTTAATTATCAGAGGAATAGTTCATCTAAAAAGAAAAACTAATCTACCTACTTCATGTTGTTCTGAATCCATGACTTTCATAAATTCCTGAAATACTGTGAAGAATTGATACCCTCAGTGTTTATTGCATTTTTTCATACAGTGACATAAGAGCAATAAGAAGATGGGCACAACAAAAAAATACATTTGGGTAAACTGTTACATACTTAATCTTCCCAAACACAAACAGAAGGTTTACATCAATGGATGCTTACCGAACAGTTGTTGTCAAATATAACACAATATTTGCATCACCAATCAGTCAAAGATTGTTTTGAGGCCGTTTGGCTTTCGATGTATCTGCTTCTAATGCAGCCGGCCTTAAAACCTGTATCTCATTCATCATTGTGGCATTCCCTTTGTTGAGATGTTAGCCTTTCCCTCGGAAATACAAATTCAGCAGAATGTTTTTTTTCAATAAATAAATGAAGTACATCAACATGTTGAAGGACGGTGTGTTTGGTATTTTTTAGAGTCACTGAGAGCCTGCAAGAGTAATATGTAAAATATACAAAGATCTACGCTGTGCAGTAGCGCTCTTTACTGTTTGTGCTGAATAGAGAACTTGGCCACCTGCTGTAAATACAGCATAACATGTTTTTCTCCATCTGAGGTTTTTTTATTAATCAGCAGGCAACGGAACAACCTACTGCTTGATTTATACAGTAATATACTGTTCAGCTCACCTCATTCGAATCGAAGTTAAATATTCATGCCTGAAGAAAGGATATTTCTGTAAAATCTATACAAACTTTATATGAGTCAGTATATAATTAAAATGTATTATAGGCATAATAAACAGTACAGTATGTGATTCTTTACACTGGTTTGTAACATCATGTAAATGTATGAAAAAAATATTAAAATGTAGGATATGATTCAATTTAAAGGAACTCTTGTTTGCAATTTAAATATTGAGAAATTTTATTTTGTATCACCATAATATTATATAAACATGGCTTATTAAAAAGAGCAAATGTTTTTTTTTAGGAATCGCAAATATGGTTTAATAGATTAAAATACTTTTGATCCTTATATGGATGTATGAATCCCTGTATGTATTTACAGTTTAATTAAAACATCATGCATCACAGTATAAATATACAATAAACATTACAGTATAAAGATAAATATACTCTTTAATAGATTCAGGTGCTGTTCATATGTTCATCTGGCTGGTAACGTCATGCCTTCCTGGGCTTTTATGAATGAAAAATGATGTCTGGAAACTGTTATGGTGATGTTAATTCGATCACAGCTCAGGTGACAGATAAAACACAAGGTCTAAACTGGCAGCCTGCATTTGGTCACAAGATGAATTTGTAGTCAGCAGGTGTGGATTTGCTGACTCATGTAATATGAGTCATATTCATGTTACAAATGAATCACTCCCATTACACCTCCTTCCCCCTCTAACACAGGAAACACGTTTTTTTTATATGATTTGTTGTATAGGGGAGAATATGTCCCTTTTATCAAGTTTATTATTATGATCTAACATAGAATTAAGTGTGGTCCTGACCTAAGACTGTGAAAAGGATACAATACCATCACTTTGACATGTGACGTTAATATACAATTCATTTGATGTGAAAAATATTTTAAAATCATATTTTATTAAATAAGATGAAAATATAATCATAATAAAATCATTTTTTATTAAATATGAAAAGTACACTATCACACAAATCAGGGTTTTAAACTGTATAGTCAAATTTTGTTGCGGTAACAAGGTTGCAACAAGAGTTGCTAACATTATAAAAAATCCATAAAAAATTGACTAACATAATATTTAGTACAAGATATAAGCATTTTGTTAGGGGTTGAGGATCTTCTTTTTTCTTCTTCTTTCTTCAACTTACAAAAGTTGAAAAAAAAAGATGTTGTTTTTACCAAAAACGCCAGATGCCATTGCACCTGTTTTAAGTTTCTCATTTCAACCATGTTGTTGAACGTGAAATATTTGTTTCAAGAGTTTCTCGGATTTACTTAAAAAAAAAAAGCATGGTTGTAAATGAAGATTTACTAATCTGAGCTGTTAGTATTTTTATGCTTTATGTAACACACTACAAATAAACAGTATAGCCCTCAGTTATACAAGCTCAACTTGTATTCTAATCATTTATAGCATAATTGCTTCGACAATTTAAACAAAAACACATCAACATTTCAATGAACTGTTGAGTTCCAGAAAGATTGAATGAAAGAGAGAAAGAAATAAAAATGCATTCATAGACACAGGTATCTTCAATTACACATTTTTCTCCTGGACACCTGCGCTCAAGGTTGTTCACGTTCAAACCAATTGACTGAACGCTCAGTCCATAAACACACACTGCAAAATCTCCATCTTCACATACCACACCATCTCTCGATTCGGAAATCAATACAGCAGAGCTAATCGGCATGCCACCCTACCAGACATCACAATCCAGCCCAAGCATGATGATATAAAGAGTCTTAGCGGAGGATTGGGAAGGAAGGCAGACACACTCAAATACACAGTACAGCAGTGCTGTCTCAGGTCTTGGGAACACTCTGGAGTGCTTTGATAAGTCTGATTGGTCCCGTGTGTGTCCTTTTGACCAGCTGCACCTAGTTTTCTACTGATTTAGCCACTTCTGTGCATCGCTGAAGGTTTTGTACACGAGGTATGTGTGTGTGCGCCCCCAATCTTACCTTTAGCAAAACACGAGTAGGCGTAGGCTGCTTTGCAGAAATATGTTTTTCTCCGGGTCTCATAGAGAAGAGAACAGCTTTGCATTTGAAGTTTTTAACCAGCGGTACTTAACCTTGTGCTGATAATAGGTTGAATTATTAAAGCTTTGCTATAGATAGAATGAAAATTTACTGTATGTACAATGTTTCAAAATATTCAGTGGAAACATCCGTCTACACTACGTTGCACAAATAGGCAACAACATAGGGACCTGACAATTTTTTTAAGAGGTATTGTCAAAGATATAGAATATTCAATTGAAGAGTGTAAATAAATAAGGTCATTACATTTGTGTTTACAGACACGTTAACATGTACAAATCTTTTTACCTTAAATATTGATTGAAAAAAGTTCATCGACGTGTTAAATTCCTAAATAAAGATTTTGGAAACAAAAGTATTTTGCGTAACACCGTCTCTGCTTCAATAGTCTGTCTCGATGACCGTGGCCTTCAGGGCCGTAAGCAGATCAGCCTTAATGTTATGTAAGTTGACTTTCGAGAACATGTCTGTTGAGATTTGTTTAGATGTAAATTAACCGATGCAAAAATGTTTACGTTATTTTTTCCCAGGTGATAACAAGTCAAGTCCGAGAAAAATCACTTTCAGTCATTTAAATTGAAATTGAAAAGTCGGGCCCTTGTTTGAGGCAGTTTATCTGCACAATGTCTCCAACATTTGTTTGGTAGCCTACTTATCACTAGAGATTAATGATTTTTTTTACCTTTCTTATCGTACTATTATAATTAACCCAATTTATGACTGGATAAGATTCCTAGACTGAGAAAATGCTAGATGTTCGGCAGTTCAGATGACGTAAACAACAATAGAACAAAAATACAACGGAACATATAACTGAATCAAAATGTCAAATGAATGTATTTAAGATTTAATTATGTACAAAAGATTTTAAAATAAAACAAATAAAAATGAAACCGGAAGTGCCTCTGGACCAGTGGTTACCGTGGTCTGTTCGGTTATTTTTGTATTTTTTTAATCTACCTTCTCCATCAACTTTTGACTCGGGGTTCGTATACAAAACATTGTTGTAAAGTGTAAAGATGACTCTTTCAAAATTACTTATAACAAACTAGCGTGGCATGCATGATAAAGAGTTTTGTATGTTGTAGCAGTAAAAACAATGCTCATCATCCTTTTTATTAATTAGTGATGTTGGAGTTAAAGGTCCAGTGTATGAAATGTAGCGACATCTAGCGGTGAGGTCGCAAATTGCGACCAATGGCTCTGTCAGACCGGGCTGCCATGTAAATAACCGGCCAAAACGAAAAGTTTCCTATTTTTAGTTGAAAACAGTATTGTGTAAATGCATTGTTTCCTCCCATCCACCATCAGTGTCTATTTATTAAATATTCATTTTAAATATTGTGTTAGCTCATTTGTAATGAATGCAGATCTTCCGCAACCGAAACCTGTTTACTTTCGACCTGTTTTTAAGTACCCAGATGACTGTGACTTTTGAGAAGTCACTATGGGGGAATAACTTACCTTGGAATGTCCTAACTACCCGATCAGTATCAAGTATTCCAGAATGCTGTGTAGTAAAATAATTCAAATTAATTCATTACACTTAATTTTAAAAACAAAACAAAAGTGTTTAATACAAATTCTGTATATGGGCCATTCTACAGAATTTGTGCAAACAACTGTCACAGATCAAAAAACATTCAAGTATTTAAGTCTTAGTTGTACAAGATCCTTCTATCTTTCGAACCCCACAATAATATTTATTACATCAGTAAGCTTAATTGGTATAAAATCATCATTTATTGGATACTTTCAATTGGGAGATGGGTGTCCCAAACCCCTAAATTTCAACTTATGAAAAAACATTGTTGTTTTTTAAAATATCTAGGTCAAAAAATATATTTATTTTATATTTTATTTTTAAATGATTCAACTTTAAAAAATGTGTCTCGGATTTTCGTGTCACTACTGAAACAGTGTATGTTTTAATCCATTGGCTGATACTGATTTTAGCCACACCCCTACATTTTTGATCAAGCCTAACTTGTGTCCCTCTCTCTAAAAGTCTACATCCTGAGTAGATCGGTCTTATTATTTTGAAGTTAATGTGTTCAAAAGTCTGTAAATCTGTGTGGAACTTTAAGGAGCTTCACTACCAAACATAATTTTTCTGCAATTAAGCAAACTTTTTTTGCGTTATTTCATAAAATTTTGTTTTTAATGTGTTTACAACTTTTCAGAACTTTGCTTGCTAAGCATGTGCTGATTATAAAATTATAAAATTGTCACTACCAAACAGTCACGACTGAAACGTATCACTGGGTATCATTGTTTCTGTTGTGACAAAAATTGTTTTGGTTGTGAGAAAAAGGGACACTTAATCCTTTATTTGTGGAAATAATCAAAAGTCTGTACAGTTATGCGAATCATTAAGTAGCGTTCAAGTATCGATATAGCATGTGAGCTGTATGTTTTCTATTAGATATTTACTGTAAGATTTTTGTCTTGCTGTGTATGTCCAACATAGTTAGTTATTTGTATCAACATAAAATGAGTGAAAGTCTGATTCATCTGTGCAAATTAAATATTGTGATCACAACCAAAACATTACCATCAATACTGATGTGTGTCATGACCGAAACATGGGATGTTTTGTCAAAAATAAAGTATATTAAATTATCAGCTAAGATGTTATGATCGTGTTTGGGTCAATGTTTATATAAACATTAAAGAAATCTGCATGATCAATTTTATTGTATTTTTTATTCAAAAAATTTACTATTGTTGATTTACATGTGGATTTTTTTTTAAATAGCAACAATTTAAAAAAGAAAGTACATTTAAACAAAATCTTAATATGTAAATATAATCCTTATTAAATTATATATTATTGTGTGCCGGTAGGGACAAAATTTGGGGAGAGGAAGAATTTTCCAAAACTTTCTGAAATTACAATATGAAAATTATCTGCACTTTTACTTGAAATGTGCACCTTTGATATTATACAATTTGCACAAGTAAAAAATCTCCCATATATGGCCCATATAATTATACTACATACACAGTATTTAAAAATATAATATATAAAGAGTTTATTTGCAAAAGCATACTGAATCTCTCTATCCCTCTCTTATGATTCTGCTGCTCTGAAGCCACTGTGTAAGTTAGACTGGTGAGCGCATCTCTCTTTAATGTCACGCCAATGACAAATCATCCTCGTCCCACCAGGTTAGATCCGACCGGCCGTGAATGTACATACATGTGTGTGTTTGCTCGCTCGTGTGACAGCTGTGCTCTAACCCAGAGCCCCGGCGCTGCAGGAGCTGCCTTGCACACAACAAATGTGCTTGTTTACCAGCTCATCCCTTCCTTTGTCCTATTCTGTGAAATCAGGCCAGAACTCAGAGCAACAGATCTGCGCTATAATAGCATTGCTTTTAAACATCAGCTTGTTGGAAGCGAGGCACAGAAGTGAAACGCTGACTTTTCACAGAAACTAATGAAGAAGAATCGAGAGGTTGTCACTTTGTTTTCTTCGTTGGCCATTGTTTGTTCGAGCCCCTGTGGTGGAAACTGATGGTGTTGGCCAATTGGCTGTTCGCAGTTGAAATTGGTGAGTCAAACACAGCGGCATTTCTGTCAATGGTTTTACTTAGAATAAATGTTGGAAGATACCCGTGTTTCAAAATAAATCAATACGCATTTTTGGTGTAATCTATCCCTTTAAAGACACAAAGCAGAAGAGGGACTCTTATCTATGAAGGGCCTCACATATGGTGTTTAATATTTTAGTATTAAACTTTGTCTTATAAGCTGAATAGATAAAAGCGAGCCTTTACACTTGTTGCTTCTTTAATTATCTACTTGGTTATTTTTTTGGGGTTATTTTCTATCTTCTACAGAACACAAGAGAGGATATTTTGAAGGAGAAACCATACAGTGACTGTACCATTGACTTGCATTGGTTTTGTGTCCATACAATAGAAGTGAATGGGTACCACTGTTGTTCAGTTACCAACATCTTCTTCATACAGGTTTATATTGACAAGATGGTGAGTAAATGATGAAAGAAGTTTTATTTTGGGGTGAACTATCCCTTTAACACCAAAGCATGTGTAATGGTATTCTAGAAAATTGTGTGCTTCTCGTACAATGGTTTAAAAATGCTTTGTCAGACTTTGGGACTCTATGCTAATGACTATGGAAATCAGTACATTTTTCCTGATGATGTTACATCATAAGATTTTTGATGTTGTCAATTGATCGGTTATGCGTGCCTGATTTGCAGGTGGTTCTTATTATATTGCTTTGAAAACATTATACGATAAAATGTGTAAATAAAGTTTATTGTGTATTAGTATTGTGTTTGCTGTAGTTGTCGTATTGCAGTTTATAGACGGTTTCATCTTAACAACATAAACACACTTTACTGCGGATGCATACTTTTGTGACTCCATCTTATCTTCCGGTACGCGTTCACAAACAATGGAGTGTCTTTAGATTATTTCTGATATCAATCAGAAGAAACCGAACTTTGACTAGTCTAAACTTTCTCTCCAATTTTTTTCATTTAGACTGCGATACGAAGCTCAACCACTAGATGTCAATGTACCATACAGTTTGTATAAATGCGACGGAACTACAGGACCCATTCAACAAATTGTTTTTTTTTATAAAATAAGCATACAACATATTAAACAATTCGTTTATTTAATAAAATTATTATACAATTAAATAATTATGTAAATTAATATTAACATGAATTAAATATAATATAAATATGTATTTTATTAGACACTAGCCAAACACAAACCGGAAGTTAACTGGGGGACAGGCGAGCCTGCGTCTGATGAAACGGTCTATATATGATGAAATAAATAATGGATTTATACTCGAGGCTATAATCTGATATTTCATCATGGCTTGTCTCTCACTATTTGAGAAAGATATAGTTTCCTGACTCCTCAGGTATGCTGTGTTGTCTTTGTTATAAGAAAGTGATACAATGTGGAGACTGGAAGCATTGGAAATATCGAGGTTCGGTGTGTAAGATTGCGTGTGTAGTGTTATCCAAGTGCTGTTTATCTGGCTGTTGCTTCATTTCCTTCATCCTGTTGAGCTGACTGCCATCTCGGATCATCCGTGGTGCAGGACACACACGCACGGTGGCCTGACTGCAATTTCCAATGTGATGGAAAAACACACACACACACACACACGTGGTTGGTGTCTCTGTTGGCAGGTCTCTGGGGCCACAGAAGCATAACATGTTTACCAAGCATGCAGGACAATTGGCGTTCAGAGTCGACTGTCCTTGGTTTCATAGTGCCACAAATCAACTTAGATCAAAAGTGTGACATCTGGATGACAGGATATGGTGTGTGCTTTTGAATCATGTCAGTCCTGTTACAGAACTTTCCTGCAGAGGTTAAATTCAAATCCGTCTTCATAGAAAATACTGACAGCATTGATTAGAAAATTCAGATGAGTTGAGCTGCAACTAAACTCAGCTGGAAGGTGGATAGTTTATACTGAATACCAATTCACAAAGCTAAAGGTGAACTTGGTATGCTTTACAAAAACAACTGGCGGGTAACTTTAGAAAATGTGCTTCATGTGGTCATATCCACTTTAGCTGATTTGAAAGGACGAAATCATGCTTTTTTAGAAAAATAATTAAAATGATTTACTGCAGAACGGCTCATTATGAATATAATTATTAATTTTCCAAAAATATTTGAAAGGGTCTGGGTGATGGATTCCCAAATCTGTTCTTAAAACTAAATATAAGATGGTTCTCAAGATAAATTATGGGAAGCTTATAAGAATATTCCTTCTAAAGAAGTTCTCAAATAATTGCTTTTTTTCATAAGAATAAATGCTTTGTAAATCAATCTTGATAAAAAAATTAAGAACCGTCTTGAATTTTTTTTTTTAAGATTTAAGATAAAAAAATACAAAATGATACTGCAAAAAAAATGCAAATTTCATACGATGATGTAACCATTAAGCTTTTCTAATTTTGCCAAGTGAGAGATGTTCTTGGGTCAACATCATTGAACCTGGTATAATATTTCTAACAACCAATCAGATTCGAGGGATACAGTTACAGTTCTTCTGAAGTTTAAGTTTACAACCACAGTTAGGTGTTTCTATACCATTGTTATTCACCTATATCATTTCCCTCAGATTTTAGGTGTAAGTTATGGTTATGAGGTTTAGGGTGTGTAAAGGCTTTTTCACCTTTTTTTAACTAGGTGTTCCTAGGAACATCTCACTTGTACAGCTTTAACATAACCATAATGTATATACTGTATGTTTGGCTTTAATCTAGTCAACATCCGTGTATGTATATCCAAATAACTTCTGCGGCTGTATTGATTTGAATTCTGAAGGTTGGTCCACTAGCAAGCACTGGTTGAATAACAAAAACTTGGGTTACGTAATGTCAGCTACATACAAAACACATCAGTGACATAACTCATTGCAAACGCAAGAATTAGACTACTTAACTACTTAATAGACATTGAAAGAGAGAAACTGTACAGTATACAGTAAAGTAAACAAGTATGAACTTATTCTAACCTTGCATGCTATTTAGGACACAGACTGTAGTATGTGAATCAGGCCACAGCTCTGGTACTAAAACAATCCAAAACAGAACAGCAGCCCCCGGTGCTTCAAAACAATCATTATTTCTGCATTACCGTTTGGTATTTCTGGCACACATATTGCACTCCTCATTTGAATGAAGTTAAAGATTTCAATGCAATCATTTGTTTGAGTCAGTCCACTATATGTGGGCTTTGAATTGTTCCTGTAGCTCAGGTGGTGGGCACCGCATCACCAATGCCAAGGTTGCAGGGAAGAGATTAAAAAAAGAGGATACCTTGAATGCAACATTGAGTTAAGGAGCATGTTTTGCACCATCTTATTAAAAAGCAGGTATTCTTATCTCACCCTGGACATTCTTCCTTTCCCTCTCATCCATAATTGATTACACAATCACCTCTAGAAAATCGAGTTAAGTCGTCTTTCTCTTCTGCAGCCCTGCCAAACACTGATATATGAACAGTTGCCAAAATCTCTTAGTCTTGTTTTAGGAGCAGCATGATACTAATGCACAGAGGAAATTGATGCATTCGTATAATATAATTCTTATGCCTCACATGTCTTTTGGAAAATATCAGTAACACATCAATCTCTCTCACTCTCTGTAGGTGCAAGCTTGACTATGACACTCATTCCACGAGCACAGACGTTTCAAAGCTTCCTCTCGGAGCAGACGGAGGAACAGCAGAACCAAGAGCAAGCAACAGCGTCCTCTGGTGGCTGTGATAGAAATTGCAGTACCTCACCGCACCGTTGACATCAGTACTGTGCTCAAAGCCACAACTCTTGGACATTCCAAAGCTTTAGAAAGCTAAACAACACATGTACAGTATGAACTCTATATGTATGTATGTATGGCCTAATAATTATTTGTAGAACAGTGTGTATATTAAGAACTCTAGAAGCCTTTTTATACGTTGGATGAAGAAAAACAAATGCCAAAAAGTTGTACCATAAACTTTATTTTTCCTTGTGTAGTTTCAGACAAATGGACTTTCGCAGTTATTTTTCAGATGTACAGAAAATACGAATACGATACACCACTATACACAGTTCATCCATCGTCTTAATGGAACACCTAGATTGCTTCATCAGCTTCTGTAAAAAGACGAATCTCATTTTTTGCACCCAGCACTTTCAGAATAGAGCTTGCTTTGCACCTTTGTTGTTTTGTTTGTGTTTCATTATGTGTGGCCATAACGTCTAAGATGCTCGCAGTAGGTTATTTTGGAGGAAATCCGAACGTTTTCTACCAAAACAATCTTCATTTGTATGGAGCTAATTTATTATATCCGTCTACGCACTGGACTGGAGGTTTGGTTCAGCTGAAGCAAGCGTCCTTTCACACTGCAAAGAAGTGCCTTCAGACTTTGTAGACTCTGACTGGAAAGCCAATTGATTGAAATTATTCCTCTAGCCATCCACCGTCTGTGTCACTGAACTAAGTTTAAGTTTAAGTCTTTTTTTTCTCCCCGCAAAGGAAATAAGTGTTATGATCCGATTGTGATTTTTAATGGTCTCACATAGATATTGAAGAATAAACGTGTACACAAACACGTTTAATGCAGACAATCAAGACAGATGATCTAATGGTTTTACATCTATACCTTTAAATTACTGTTGATCTGTTGTGTTACTTATTTGTGCAAGGAAAACCAGAACAAACATGGACATGTGAAATATGGATGTCAAGGTTTTAGAAGCACATGAAAAATACATGAAACGGTCATTTTCTCTTTGTTTGAAAGCGAATGTGCATTAATTTGCGATTCTCTGAAGTTTTCTAGCACTTGAATGTAAATTAGCCACTATTTAATGACATAGTACATTATACTTTATTTAAAAAAGAAATAGACCTTAGTAAGGAGGTTTCTATAGGGGATATTTTGTCAAACACTGTTTATATCCCCGATGTATTAACAAATTATCTGGATTTTCCCTGGGAGATTTTCAGTAGTTATTTGTTGTAAAATTATCGAATGATTGTATTTTCACCAGCCTTCACTTTGTGTGTGTTTATGCTTATTTGTAATTGTGTGTGTTTTCATTCATGTTTTATTCCATGGCATAAAGTAAAGTTTTGTCCTGTGTGGATATGTCAATGTTTACTGGGTGAAATAAACTAAACAGACTTTACAAAGATATGTTTCAATGTAGGGTTGTTCGTAGTGCTTATGTAGTAAACATGAACATTTTTAATTCCTCCTACTGTATAGCATTTATCTTTTACTGAATCCACTTTTTTTACTTTCATCTGTGATCCAGAAAAGACTGATTTTTAAGACCAAGGAAACAAAAACATAGATGCATGAAAATGTGATCATTTTATTCCTGTCAATATTTAGTGCTCTATTCACAATTC
Organism: Triplophysa tibetana; assembly: GCA_008369825.1. NCBI lineage: Eukaryota > Metazoa > Chordata > Actinopteri > Cypriniformes > Nemacheilidae > Triplophysa > Triplophysa tibetana. The sequence goes on along the minus strand of CM017914.1, from coordinate 7,913,135 downwards.
ACAGATCTGAACGTATAACCAATTGTCCTCATAAAGTTTTAACCATTTATTTAAATTACACAAAGCAAATCACGACAAAACACCGGAAGAAAACAAACTCTGCCTGGAGTGTTTTTTAAATTGAACCGAGTATGATAACTGAAGTATTTCCAGTTCTCTTATCAGTAATGGAGTCTTCATTTCCTCATTCTCTGTACGTCCATTGCTGCAGAGGAGAAAGCATGATTTTGCTTAAACTGAGACAAGAATGTAATTTTTTGGGGACTCATCCACTCAGAAACGCTCTTTGGTCCAGTCCTTTGATCATTAGAGTCACTCAGACTAAAGTTTTACTTGAGTTCCTCAGAACGGACCAGGCTTTAAAGCAATCACCCTGAAACCTTCTTAAACAGATTACCTGTCAAAGACTTCACGGACAAGAAAGAAAAAAACTTTTCAATGCGGTCATGAGCAGCCAAAACTCAAATTATGCAACGAAATGCATGTTATAAGAGTTATGGGTCTGATTTGAGTTTCTTGAATGGTTAATGTAATGAAGATGATGATAGTGAGTAGTTTATCGATGGACAAATAATAAGCATTTCTTCATGAATCCTCCGCATTATTATGCATCTCTTTGTCCCTTTGATTCATCCTTTACGTTGTTGTGCCCAAGCATTATGTGGCAATAATGAATGATTTGTTGTCAGATAAAGTTAGTTCCATTGTGCGCTTGCAAGCTTGATTTCTCATCTCTTCTGTTTTCGCTTCTGTTTCTCATGCGCTCTCACTATCTGTAAGTTAACGTATATGTCTTTATCTCTTGCTCCAATTCTGGTTCCTTTTTTCATCCTGTCATAGACACCTGATCGTTCATAATGGTTGCGCTGCTTCAGAAAAGAAAACATTCAATGTTAGTTAAAGTTACGCCAAAGTAAAAAGCAGCATTAGAACGTTTGCACAACAAATTGTGCAGAATTTGTGTTGAGGTCTTTTAATATGTAGTAGGCATTGAGGTAGAGACATTGCAAGGAGACGGCCGTCATTTTTAGTGTCAGACATTTGTTTATGATGATGCAAACTTTATTATAAGCTGGAGATGTACCGATACTAAATTTCTCCCATGATAACAATAGCGTATTTTTCAGAGTGATACAGTGCCTTAAAAAAATATCAATTCCCCTTCATTTTATTCACATTTTGTTATGATATGCCTTATCTTAAACTACTTTAATTTATTTACATTACTCTACACTCCTTGCACAATAATGTAAAAACAAAAAAACAGATTTGTGACTTAGAACTTAGAAACTAAAATTTGTTCATTGCATAAGTATTCGGTAGTTGGTTAAAGCACCTTTACGGACTCAAATCTTTTTGGGTATGATGCGACAAACTTTACACATCTCCATTTGGCAATTTTCTGCCATTCTTCTCCTCAGGTCGTCTCAAACTCTGTCAGGTTAAGACAGGTCTCTGCATCAGTAGACAGACATTTTTGGTTTATGTAGAGATGTTCAATTGGGTTTAAGCCCAAGCGCTAGCTTGGGGACATTGACAGAGTTGTCCATAAGCCACGCTTGCATTGTTTTAGCTGTGTGCTTAGGATCATAGTCATGTTGGAGAATGAACCTTCTGCCCGAAAGATTCTGGGCTAGGTTTTTATGATCATTATCTCTGTAGTTGTGCCGTAGAGCTTTTCTTCTACTCTGACAATTGCCCAAGTCCCTGCAGCTGAAAAACACCCCCACATCATGATGCTTCCAACACACTACTGTTGAGATGGTATTGTACAGGTTTTGAGCAGTTCCTGGTTTTCTCCGGACAAGGTGAATGAAACTGAGATTCATCAGACCAGAGAATCTTGTTTCTATCGGTTTAAAAGATTTGTTGAAAGGTACGTTTTTGCAAATTCTCTTGGAGGAAAGACTTGAGTCTGGCAACTCGGCCATAAAGCCCAGGTTGGTGGAATGTTGCGTTGATGTTTGTCCTTCTGTAAGTTTCTCCCATCTCAATATGTGAACATGGAGTTCAAACAGAGTGATCTTCAGCTTCTTGGTCACCGCTCTAACCATGACCCTTCTCCATCGATGGCTCAGTTTGGAGTTCCAAGCGGTTCCAAACCTCTTTCATTAAGGATTAATGGAGGCTACATGCTTCTGTGAACCTTCAATACAGCAGATTGTTTTTCAGCAGTCTTCTCCAGATCAGTGTCTTGATACAATCCCGTCTCAGAGCTCTACTGGCAGTTCTTTTGAACACATGCCTTGGTTTTTACTTTGAAATGCATTTCCTGCTGTTGCACCTTTTGTTGAGAGGTATGTGGCGCTTAAAATAAATTTTTCAAATCAAATTTCAAGTGTGTTAGTAAAGGGTACGAATACTTATGCAATGTATTTATTTCAGTTTTAATTTTTCATAAATTTGCAATGTTGTCACAAGTTTTTTTGTTTTGTCATTATTGTGCATGGAGAGTAGATTGATGTATTTTGTCAATAAAGTAGTTGAAGATAAGGCAGCAAAATAACAAAATGTGATTAAAATGAAGGGGGATGAATACTTTTGCAAGGTACTGTATATGCCGAAACTGATTCTGAAGATTCAATTGCTATTTCTTAACTTTCTGAATGTTATTAATTCATAAACTGATTATTAATATTGAACATGAAACTGCTGATGTTTATTAACATTTCCTATATACAGAGCACTGATCATCAGCATTTTTAAAACTATCCTGCCATAGCCGATAATGTGAAAAATCACTTTTAGCAAACGATACCCATATATAAGTGCATCTCTAAAATGAACTATAGAAAATATGATTACGGACTGTTTGATCGTGAAGGCTTATACATTAACAGCTATACAAGACTGCATCTTCTAGCAAAAGGATGCCACCAAATTTACTTAAAAATAACACTGTAATAATATTGTCGAATTATTAAACAATGCGATTGTGGTCATATCACGAATACGGACATGGCTGAACATTTCTTCATGCGTCAATCTAACACAGTATATGTGACTATATTCACAATATAAAACAGCATGATTTGGCATTCGTGTTGATTTTCTCTAGACTATATTTTGAAAGAGATACTGATAAATGATACATGTCATTGGAGTCAGTTTGAATTCAGGATAATGCTAAAATGAGACATCATGGGTATAATCCTTAAAAAAATCTGTGTTTCTTTAACAGGGGCCACATTTCAATAAGCTGCTGTGTCCAAAAAGCAAAACATTATTTGAGTAATAATGCACGCTCGGCTGGGTGAAGCAAAACCTATGTCACATATTTACCTGTCTTTTGCCAGGGTGCAGTTTGATTCTGTATTCCTCTCTCTTTTTTTTCCGCCTGTGAAAACAGTTTAGAGGATGAGGGACGGTTCCCTCTAATTTACAGAAATTAAATGCCGCTTAATCATTTATGAAATGCCGTGCGAGGAGCAGAAAAGCAAACAGTGCAGTATGCAGATAACGTTGCGTTACAAAATACATAACATAAACTGCACACTCAGTATAAAACCTAGCGGGGCTGGCAGTCAGCATGTTGGACATATGGTGAGAGGAGGGGACAGGATTTCACAGTCTATGAAGTTATAAGCTTATGTATAAACCATAAGGTTATAACTTCATACGATATACTTCAACTACACAAAATCATGTTATCTTAAATCATATAAAACATCATTTGTACTAAGAAAAGTTTCCATATCCAAGATTGTGCCAATATATAATTTAGATTTAATTAAAATATTTGAATATAATTTGATATATATTGTATACAAACACTGTCCCAGGCCATGTGTATTAATCAGTTACAGTACCCTACAACTCCATCGTATCATTTACAAACAAAATTCAGGGAAGAAACAGGCCTACTCATACACATACAGTATACACGTAGGCCTACAAATAACACATATTATCTAAGTGTTAAATATCCTGGGTCTTTATGAGTAATGTGGTAAGACAGCGTTATATTACCTGTTCACCCACGTCACCAATAAAATAAGACCCATCAGAAAAGCACCGCCAATCACCCCTGCTCCAACATACACATATAGCATATACCGAAAGCTTCCCAAATCTGAAATAAGAGATTTTATAACAAATTTTACATGAACTTTGTTTATGGATCAGAAGTTGTATTTTATGTACAGACAGTAAATAAACAGAAAGCCCCTCCCCAAACTCAGGCCATTGGTTGAGCCAATGTTGATGGGCTGGTCAACGGGTCTTTTGTTTTTAGTTTGTTCTACATTTTTACCTAAAATAGTTGATGTACTTTAACATTAAAATATTGGTTCACCCTGTTGAAATAAACAGCACTACAGGGGTTAGGTATGTTTTGATGCTGTTTCGACCATCTTAAACCAGCAAAGGACCAGCACATGACCAGCTTCAACCAGTACAAACAAGCATTCAAACATACCAAACCAGCATATGATGTTTTTTTCAACAGTGCAGTTGTAGTAAACTTACTTTGTTTTTACAAATACCTATCAGACCAAAGTCAATAAATAAACTAAACACAATTCTCTCTCTGTCTTGAATTATTCAACAATCGCCTACCTTGGGCAGATAGAGTGCTCAGCAGAACTGTGGTGGATTGGACACCAGCATCTGTAGTGAAGTTGCAACGGTAAAGTCCTCCGTCCTCTTCAATGATGTTCGTCAGGTGTAAACTAACGTCCATAGCATCGCTGCAGTTCACACTTCCTCTATTGCTGAACTCCTTCATATCCATGACTTCATCTTGCATCTGGCACGTCGCTATTATAGTACTTCTGCCGTCCTCTGGGCCCAGTTTCTCTATGCTTACATGGTAAACCTCGCCGTTCTGAATATGGTCACATTTAATGGTCAGGTTGTCATTTTCTGCGGCCACCAACTCAGTGTCAGGTTGAATGGAGATTTTGAGTCCTGGACAAATAAAGGGTGTTTTGTTACACAATAATTTCATCTACAGTAAATCCTAAAACTTGCTGACGGTTTCATTTTTAACTGCTATGTCATAATAGGGTGTTAACTTATAAATCACATTATTCATACGTTTTACTGCACGCTTCACCTGTTTTTTTGACAAATGTGTATTTGGTCCATGATCCCTGAGGATAGGTCTGTAGTGAGCAATGGTACTGGCCGACGTCGCTCTGACTAACGTTCACAATAGATATGCTTCCATCCATTGGTGTGGTTTTCAGAAAGGCAACTCTACCGTCATAAGACGGGGCAAAGTTGGTGCCTAACTGAGGATGATAAACGGCCACCGGTTGTGAAAGAGATGCTTTATTCCAAGAGACCATTGTGAGCTGGCCGGTCCATGGACACAGGCAGTCCAAAATCATTCCCTCCTGAAGTGTGACTGTAGTTTCTGGAGCTTTCACCTGAACAGAACCTACAGTAGATCGTTTTGTAAGCATGAGAGCCAGACACAGACATGAGCGTACATTGTGGGTGTTAAATGTAAACTCCACCAAAGAATGAACATTCTCTCGTGAAATACTCACCCCCAAGTTGTTCCAAATCCCTATACATTTATCAAAGAAGGATATTTGGACAAATATTAGCAACTGACATTTGTAGGACCTCATTGTCTACCATAGTAGGACAAACTAAAATAGTAGTCAAAGGTGCCCTAGAACTGCTTGCTTTCTTAAATTCTTCAAAATATCAGATTTTGTGTTCAAAAGAACAAAAAATTATAATTGAAACAACATTTTCGTTTTTGGGTGGAGAATCCCTTTAACCCTTGTACGAGGTTTATGTTTTTCTCTGCCAGTCATGAGCCCACGGCATTATTAACATATAAATTGACATCATATATGTGACCCTGGACAACAAAACAAGTCTTGAAAGTCTTGAAATTTAGATTTTTACATAATCTGAAAGATAAATAAAGAAGCTTTCTATTGATGTATGAGTTGCTAGAATAGGACCATCTCTGGCTTAGATACAACCGTTTAAAACTCTGGAATCTCAGAGTGCCTTTGAAGTTGTTGATCAGAGGCACTGTGGCAGGACATCCACTCACAAAAAATAAAGTTTTTATATATTTAAAGTAGGACATTTTCAAATATCTGCATCTGACATGATCTTTATTTAATATCCTAATGATTTTTTCCATAATAGAAAAATGTATAATTTTGACCCACACAGGAGGTTTGACTTTTACTAAACATGTTCCAGTGCTACTTAAGACTTGTTTTGAGATCCAGGTCCACATATGGTTGATGTTGGATATTTGCATCTGTTAAATGATATTTACTGTATAAAAAAGGCCCTAGTTTTTTATGTTGAAAAATATGGGTGAGAAAAAAAGAACAACAAAAAGGTTTATCTTGAATAAATAAAAATATTCTGCCGATAACAAAACAAGAAATCACACCACAGAAGAGGAAATCCAGTTATACTTTCTTACTAAAAAAAGATCTAAAGTTTTAGATCTATGTGAAGCCATGTGAACCTTAAAACGTTTTAAATTAATATCTCAAATTAAGTAACACTTGTTCCGATGCGCTGTTGCCTTTGCCTTACCTGACTGTGGTTTTCCTCCTTAAAAGTTTCACCCAAACTTAATATATTGTTTTAAAATATCATTGTTGATTTACATCACATGAGTGGACAAATACATCAAAATAATCCCTATTTTTAAAGGATTATAGAAAACACACTTTCCCATAAATTAATATTCATGAAAATATTATATATTTACTTCTTTTCTATAATTACTTCTTTACTATATTTCTTATTTTCTTTATATCAGTGTTTAAAGCAATAAACCGCATTATTTTAGAAAGTTGTAAAGCTGTTGAAGTTAAACTTTCGATCATTCTTAGTCTAGTATTATACACAATATAAACAAAACCTTTTATTTACTAGAACCATATTCATACAACAAACAGGCCTTTGAAATACACCCGAAAGTTACCTTCACGTTAAAAAAATTACCTTTAAGCAAACAGAGCGACATCATGGGTACCATGAAGTACCAGTAATCCTTTTGTACAGCCACCATCTTGCTCCTCTGAGACAGAATGAATACAGCATTGACTGGAGGACGTGTCAACCACAGACCCTATCTGTCTCCAGCTGCAAGAGTCTGCAGGCACCCCCACAACCGGTTGTTGAAAACTGTGACGTGTTAAGGTGAACAAACTAACTTGGGCTAAATCCTGTTCCACACAGTTTGTGATCGATTGAAACTGAAAGAGGTTTTTTAAAAACAATTGGTGAATTCCCCTGATGAAATGAGATACAAATATTTATTTTATTATCAAATGGAAATGTCATGACCTCATATCATGCATACGTAACGGGACAGATCCTCCCAACCAAAAAAAATACCCACATTTTGCATCCATTTCTGGATCAACTTGTAAATACATCAATTACATACATCTTATGAAAAACTATTTATTGAAATGATTGCATAGAAAACACTGTGTTACTAGAAACATACCAAAAATAAATAGACATTGAAACACATTTACATTCTTGACCGAGTTCATGATCTCTATCAACAGTGAGGCACTTTTAGGAGCCGAAGAGTTGTGAGAGATTTGTCAGGCACTTGAGAAGATAGTCGTTCAAGGGTTTGTCACTGTTCTGTTCTGCATCTAGGAAAACATAGACAGTTAAAAATGATCTCATTCTCTCAAAAGATCAATTTCCAAAAACCGAGAGGTACAAATATAAGGCCGTATATTGATAATATATTCCTACCTTTCCGTGCGGACATGTACACCTCTTCAACTTTCAGTCTGATGGAAGGACACTTTAAAGTGGCCTTTGCCTTCACAAGAGGAGAAATGTAAGATGAAACTATAAGGTTTGAGATGATTGACTCGGATGTAATTTTCCGTTATACTGTAAATATGAATAAAAATATATATTTTTTTGCTTAAAATGGTGCCAGAGTCCTGTTGGCAACATTTAGGTGACGGGTTTGATTTTTAGCAAACACACGCAGATCCAAGGCTTGTTGGGACTGCGAGTTACTCTGGTTAACAGCATCTTTCAAATGCATAAAATATAAATGCTAAATATTTGACGATACCTTCTGATTATTATGCATCAGAGCCCAGAGGGCAGAAGCTCCAATGGTTCGTATATCTGATGATGTACTGCTCAAACAAGAGATCAGCAGCTCAACAGCTTTACCTGAAATATACAACACATACATATTCAATTTATACCGTTTACAATGACCCAAATGGCAATGCTAAGCGATACTGTGTAAATTGAATGGAAAATTATATTTTTCTATAAATTATTATCTCGCAACATAATTTATTTTAAATAGAAAATGTTTAAATGCAGGTATTTTTAATAGTATCACACATTTGAACTTCTAGTTTTTATTTTCAAGATTTAACAGGGTTGAGTATAAACATTCATGCCATGTTAAGTCAATGATCTTTAATATGGTTTCTTAAGAAAAGCAGATTTAAAGGGACAGTTCACCCAAAATAAAAAAAATTCAGTCATTATAAACTCAAGCTGCTCCAAATCAGTATACATTTCTTTGTTCCAATCAAGAGAAAGATATTTGGAAGAATGCTTCCGTAGTAGGAAAAGTTACAATGTTAGTCAAAAGTGCCACAGAACTGTTTATGTTCAACACAACAAAGAAAATTATAAAACCATTTTCTTACTATGATAGTCAATGTTGTTCAAGAACTGTTAGGTTTCTAACATTATTCCAAATATACTTCTCTGTGTTTATGAGAAAAAATACATTTATACAGATTTGGAACAACTTGAGGGTGAATAAATCAAGACAGAATTTTCATTTTTTGGGGAACTGTTCCTTCAAATTCATTGAATCACTACAACCATTAAATTAAAATCAATCATCAATTAAAATCAAACCATTATGACAAATATATCAGCCATTTGGCTATGCTGAAAACCATGCCTGCTTTGTCCCATTAGACACTGTCATTGGCATCTTCCCAAGACCGAATATCCCAAACCATACTGTCATACCATTGGCAAGGACTTTGGGCTTATTAGCCGAGCAGAAGCAGATGTTGTGTAGAATGAGTATGATGCTGGGTTTACAGCTGGAGTTTTTGGACTGGGCTAGTTCGACCAGCAACTCCAGACCCCCTCTCAGCCTGAGGATCATCTGCTGTCCGTCCTCCCCGAACGACACGTTCAGAAGAAGCTTAAGCCAGAGGGACAGAACCTCTCCCGCCGGACCAACGCTACGGCTGCCTGCCTTAGGCATAGGGAGGGACAGGAAGTGCTGCAGGAAGTTACTCTAGAAAATCAATAAGAAGAGAGAATGTGTGTTTAGTTTAGGAAGCGTAAGATGGATATTGGCCGTTCAAGCATTATGGATGAGACATTTTCAATCAAAACTTAAAATATACATTTTCAGATAATGTTTTGGTACCAATATAGTAATAATCAGTTTATATTTGCTAAAGCCCTGATGATAGAGTCCAGAAATATATCATTCACAAGTTTTCTATTTAAAAGAGGGGAAAAAATATGTGTTATGGATGTGACAAAAAAGGATGCACGTTATTGAGAGACAATATCGCAGATCTTCTGTGAATTAAATGTGCAAACCAGAATCAGTAATACCCAACAAATGACAGAACATAAAATAGTAACTATATTTTAAAGTTCATGTGCCCATTTATGAGGAATATGGACCGTTATATATTATATATTAATATACCTGATTGTGTAAAACAGTTCTAAAAACAAACGCTTTGAAAACTTTAAGACAGACTTCACTTTGATATTTAAACCACCAAACATTGACGTCTAACCTACAGGTCTCAGTACGGAAAATCCTTTAAGGTTGACATTTGCATGGAATCGTCCATATGCAACTAAAGGAGTGATACATTCAAAAAAGGCAGAACAAGATCATATTGCTTTCTTTCTCTCTAATCCATACTTGTTGTTACCGTACCTTTTGCAGTACCCCTTTACAGTCTTTGGAGATGGCCAGGTTGGCCAGCACTGAGAAAGCGAGACTGTGGATGCTGCTGTTGTCAGGGGCAACCTGAGAGGCCAGTCTCATCACGCCATGCATCAGTGAATTTGTGACCGCAGTCTTAGGCTGAACAGCCTGAACTGGACCACAGCTACCGCCGCTGCTACATAAAGCACTGCATCCTAAACGAAAGAAAGACATACAAATTGAGAAACAGAATCCACCAAACCTATATTTACACAGATACATCACAGATACAACTTTTATGATTTCAGACCTATAACTTATGTTTTAAATTCTGTCAGATTCATCATGGCTTTGATTCATTCATAAATGAGCACATCACATTGTGTGTTTATTTTTGAATACAGTCAGTTACAATGCAACAACCCAGGCGGCCCCACGTCTTTCTCTTATCACATGCACAAAGCTCATAACTCAGGAAACACAGCTTTTAATATAAAACCTCATAACCCATTCCTTTAAACCTATGCATCTGCACTCTTTTCCTCGCACTGATTGTGTAACCGAGAGCTCGGAAACTCTTCGGAAACCGAATTTTCCACCGTATTTACTACATGAAACAAAAGGTTTTCATTTGGTCTATCAATGCTGCAAGTCTAAGTGTCAAACCCACTGAACATCTCACCGCTGGGTATGCAAATAGATTTTGAAGAGCAGCGCAACTGCAGACAAATCATTTAACTTTATTCTGGGAGACATGGATCGTTGAGGGACCCCAGCAGGGCTTTTCTTGGGGAATAAATCCAATATTAATCAGGCAGATGAAGGGAAGAGGGCGGTGTGGCGCAGGTTAATGAATTCTGTAATAAAAGTTACACAAGAAAGAATACGGTGGTGGAGAAAATGTGCTGTTTTGCTGGGGGGCTGACTCTATAATTCAAGAAGCAACCTTATGAAGATCACCTGCTGTTCTCACCGACCTTGACAGGTCACTGTGTTTGACAGCACAGTATGGTGGAGTAGAGCTGTTAAAACCAAAATGACAGCCCAAACACACACACACACAATAAAAAAAAAACACAGGTATGCGCCCCCACACACACACACACACACACAGATATGTACAGATAGACATACGCCCATACGCTGCTTGCTCTTAACAGGTGTGAAGCCACATCCTGCCCCATAGCGCAGCTTTCCATGAGCTCAAACACAGACATTCTGAAAACAAAGCATTATGTTTATAAAAACACACAAACATACGCTTTTATGTTAAACTGTCATTCTGCATCAAACGCAAATGCTATGTGTTAATGTCTCTGTCTCACACCCAAAGAGAAGAAGATTTACTTTCTAGTGCTTCAATGACCAACGTCTTCTTCGTTTTTTGTAACATAGTTTAGTCTTGGTTTACATAACATTATATATTCAAGCGTGACAGACTAACTTTTTAAGACCAGGTACACAGGAAGTGCTAAGGCACTTTTCTTTAATAAAACTGTTTTTTCCGTTTAAAAAGTACAAATAAGTATTACCCGTTTAAAAATATATTTTTTGGCACTATTTGGCATATTTAAATGATCACCAAGTAATATAAAAAAATTAAGACAATTTTTGGGTTGTTAAATGTCAAAAAGTGGAACATGGTGGACCAGTGGTTTTCAAATGGCACTGAATTTCTCGATTAAGCCTGACAGTTAAGCCTTAGTTTAGAAAACATTATTTATTCTAACGTAAATATAACTTTCTTTTATTAAAACGTTTCTTGACAAAAATGCATATGTTCACTTCTGTTTGTCAAAATATTACAAAGTGGAACATGATGAACCACTTGTTTTCAGATACCACTAGATTTGATTTTGTATTTCATCCAATAAATTGTATACACTGGCTAGTATGTACAACTTTATTTGAGATCGCGAATGGATGGAAATGAAAAATGTAGTTGTACATACAAACCAATATATAAATTTACTGCATGAAATACAAAATCAAATGTAGTGGTTCCATCCATTTACAACCATTTTACAATCTAGGACAATTGTGCCAACTTGGCGACTTCATTGTAAGATTTAGCAACTATTCAGAACCCTTTAGTGACTTATTTTTCAAAAAGCGACTAGCGATAAATCTAGTGACTTTCTGAGTAAACCATCACTTATTGACCTTGTTTGAGCATTTATGATGTAAAACCCGATGACTGTATGGATGCATAAACATGAAAACAAACGGATCTCAACTGTTCATGAAAGTGATTGTTGTTGTGTAGTTTTGAGTGGTCGACTTCACTCTCTATTACATATTTTTCTGTTTCTGTTGGCAGACACCCAGAACATAAGTAAACAAGAACCTATTTATTGTACATTTGGTTGTATTGTTTTAACATAACACTGTATTTGACAGGTCAGAGAGAAGAGGCATGAAGCAGATCTGAAGTGCTTACGCTTGTCGGATGCTACTCGATGACCTCACTGATATGCAAATTTGTGTGACATCATCTGGTGACATTTTTCAGGCAGGCTTTAGCTACTTTACCGTTGGCAACACTGATCTAGGAACTATTTGCGATAGCCTCAGGTGACATCACACTCCCTTGCAATACCTCGGTGCCACTCTAGTTGAGAACCAGTGTATTTCAATAATATATGTGCCCTGGCCCTTTTAAATTATAAAAATGCTCCAATAATAAAAAAGTTGTGAAAAGTTCTTTATAAGCTATATATAAAGTTTTCATATATATTACCAATATCTTTAAAATCAAACTTCTGAATGTCAGTGTTACTATTATAAAATAATTCATTTGCATATACAAAATGTGATTTAGTGCCCATTTGCTAAAACGTGAAAATGGGTAAATCCAACCAAATTATTTATTTATATCAGAACCTAATCCCCTCCCCTTACACAAATACTCTTTGGTTTTCACACAGTGATCTGTCAGCCCACAGAAAGTATGACCAATTCCTTCACTCGCTGTGGTGCTCACATCAGCCTTATTTGTCACACAATGGCCCCTTCTGTACCTCAACGTGACTCATGGATTGGATACAGTAAGCACGAAGACAAAGCCTATTCATTATCCCTCGATCCGTCTCTCTTTCTTATCGTCTCTCCCTCTCTTGCTGGCGTTCCTTCTTTCCCTCAGACTGACCTGCAGTGTTGTTCGCTGTGTAAACACACATCAGTTCCAGGACCGCAGTCATGGTGGGGTCATCCAGTAAAACCCAGGGCCACAGCGCCAGCAGCACGGAGGCTAAGCGTAACTCGGTGGTCACAGCCTGGGGAGACATCAGTGTAAGAATAGTTTAAAAAAACTAATCTCAAATAGAGTATATATGTACAGTAACACATTTTACTATATCAAAATTTAAACAATGTTACATTAAAGATGCTATTTTATCTAAGTCTTTTATAGAAGATTTTACAGGTTAGGTTGGACCACATCTCTGATTTTATATTGTATTAACAAAAAATATACAGTATATAGATCATTGTGTTTTGCATTGTTTTTAATTACATAATTTTGGATGAACTACCCTTTAAAGACCAAAAGTAAAATAAGTTACATGCGTTCCTCAAACGTTCTTGAAAAGGTTGTAAATTGGTTGTATGGTTATATATTCATGCAGGAAGTTGATTCGTTTCCTTCATACTTCAAAATAATGATCACATGACTGCTCGTATTGGTTTCATGCAGACTTTACAAGAAATAACGTGGTCGTTTCCTCAAACCCACAAGACCCCCTGTGATTATATTTGAAGTTAGTGTACAATGAATCTAGATTCTCCAATAATCATCACGGGAAAGATTATCTGACATGACGTACTTTGCATTCATTATGTCGATAGAGGCAATTTCGCAGAATCTCGAGAATCATCTTAAGTTCCCTCATGCTGTTCTCCACCTGCTGGCATTGAACAAAGAACCGTTAGAACAAGAGATCATGCTGGTCGTAAAAATATTTATACACTTATGAATGTCTGATGTTTGTTCACATATACTGTTATATATATATATATACTATATATATTGTGTGGCGTTTCATTTTTCCCATTATAAATAAGGAAAAACTTTGAACAAACTTTATTTATTAGTCATAAACAAAGATTACAATGGCTGACAGATCTGGAGTTCATAAAGCACAAGACAATTTTTGAATCAACATTGCTTCAATAGGGCCCTATGAAATACGTGTTATTTCTTAATTTTTTGTCTTTTACTGTACAATAGTAAGGAATATATTTGAATATATATGCCCACATGATAAAATACTTCAGTTAACTATAGTATTTACTTATAACATATATAAAAAACCTACAGTGACTACTTTGAACCATACCAACCAAAAATCTGTAAAAGTAGGGTATAATGTGCATAACTATGTAAATAAACAATCTTAGAAGTAGATTTTCGTTTGTTTTCCGGTCTACTTAAATTTAAGTTCTAGCACAATTTGCATTTTGTTAGCTATTCAGCGCCACTTTCTGGTAAAGAAGATTTGCCAGATTCCGTGCCATTCTGTAAATTCCGTTTTTATGCCTGGATTCCATGATTTCCTCCTGCATTTTCCACATCGAGGAAATCATAGGGCCTACTTTAACCAATCACAGACCTACCACTAAAATGAAATGCCATAGATAGGTTGATAGAAATATAGGTTTTTGTTTGGTATAAACCAATATTAATTATGAAAAGCAGTTTAATGTTTTATAATAAACGTTTAAATAAAAAACAATTCAATGTTATTAAGCAGTACAAGACTGGTTAAATCAATTGAAGCACATCGCTCCATTTTCACTTTGTTGTTACATCAGCTCCTCAACATCCATCACATTCCTGACATGTTTATTTGTGTTTGTGATGTTAAATCTGTCTGTCATGTTCCAGGAACCCTCCATACCTTCCTCTTGTGAGCGTTCTTGCCTGCTTTCACAGACTCCAGGTGAAGCTCTGTGTAAATGTGCTTCATGCGTTCCACACAGCTGTCAATCATGCCAGCTGAAGGGGAAATAAGAGACGTGTGTTCATGTCAACCACCAGACAGTGACAACAGACACAAATATGATTTCTTTGGGGACTAAATCTAATCTGTAATGTATACAATCCTCCTAATTTGCATATAATGCTTATCATTTTTAGTAGTAGCATCCATTAAAAGGTCCAGTGTGTCATTTTTGGAGGATCTATTGGCAGAAATGCAATACATAACTGTGTGTTCAGAAGTGTATAAAGACCTTACATAATGAAGCGTGATGTTTTTATTATCTTAGAATGAGCTACTTCTCTCTACGTTCACCGGGGGTCCCCTTACATGGAATTCGGCATGTTTCTACAGTAGCCCTAAACGGACAAACTGCTCTTCAGAGCGTGTTTTGTAAATACGTTATCTCCAAAGAAGTGAAAACGTGAAGACATCTTTCACGTAAACACGACAGGGTTATCACAAACATGCAGCATGGAGGCCGCCATTATAGTTGGAAAATACTCAAACATGCCCAACAATATGCCCTATGATATGCGTATGACGTCACCGTTTTTGGAAAACCGTCTTTGGAAAACGCCGCCTTAAGAGTTCACACGGAAATGATAATATCGTTATTTCAGAAACTTCCGAGACCTGTTTTCAAAAGTTTATGTTTTCAGTCCCGCAAAAGGCTGTTTTCATGTAAATTAACTTCCAAAACGGTTGAAAATGGTCTTGTGTAAACAGCCTCTTATTCCTGTGAAAGCCACAGTAGTGCTTTGAAAAGTAGGGGGAGGGCTGGAGTGAACCTTGGCTGCAATTTGCCAACTCACCGCTAAATTTCATACACTGGACCTTTAAGAATGGACCTTTTTTTTCGTAAATTCATGTATATTACCAGATAGCATTAGTTACGTTAATCAAAGTGTATTAATTTCTGGACAATTTTATATGATTATTATCTATTGTGAATACTAGAGAAGACCTACACAAGTGACAAAAATCTAGTGAAATCGTGTCCCATAACCATAAGAAACTGCCGTTATTTTTTGGCCCATGTTTTTGAAACGCTGTCCAATTACGCTGAAAAGCAACAAAGTTGTGTTTACCTTTACAGGCGTAACTCTGAGCCCTGGGGCTACAGGCAAACAGAGACATGAGACCTTTGGCTGTCACCTTCTTCAAAGGGTTCTGGAAAGGAATCTTCTCATATTGCTGAACATTAAACAAAAGTACAAAATCCAGCCAATCAGATCCATCCTGGAAGCGAGTTATTTATTACTATTATTTTTGCATGCAACAGGTATCACACAGTCCATAGACGACCCATGTGCACATTGCCTGGGGCTATGACTACAATCTATACACCGGTCTGTGTTACCTCCAGCAACAGTTCACACACAAGCTCTCCAGGCTCCGAGGACAGGACTTCAGTTAAAGATGGACCGGGTTCCCGCCTGGTTTCCATGCAACCTACCGATCTCCTCTTAGCCTCCTCTGTTAACAGCACACATAGAAACTGCACGGCCGAAGTGTAGAGAGAAGACTCGGCTCCCCGTCGCTCTAAACACACTCGGAGGGCGTCTGAGGACGAACAAACAAGAGTGTCGCGATTGAGCAGAATGCAGGGAATGCTAATATTTAGTTTTGCGAGCTAAAACTTCGAGACATGAAGATGCGAGAGATGCAAAAGTTGACAACAAACAATCTTCACAAAGGGGGAACCTCTGACAAACAGCCTCTCCAAACTCACAGCCTTTCAAAAGCACTTCCAAAGCCACGATACCTGCAGGCAAGTCAGCGAGACTACTGCCCACCCACCTGTTCTGGCATTTCCTACCACATCCATCAGATCTAAAGGTAGCTGACTGTTCTCCTCGTCTCTGGCCCGGGTCTGTCATATGCAGCGGGTACACCGCTCCCTCCACACATGAAGACATAATGAGCTGGCCTCCCACCGCACCCGTCTCCATCTTTCCTCAGCTGTCTCTACTTTTATCTAGGACTCCATCTCTCCTATCAAACCCTTCAATCTTTCCATCCAAACATCTCTCATTCATCCCTCCTTTCCTTTCATCAGATTTGCCATCTTTTCACTCCTTGTTTATTTGCCCCGTTCCTCCGGATTCGTTTCCACTGTCTGTAAGGCGCTCGTGTCACCTGAAAACCGCTGCCAGTGTTTCCCCAGTGCCACGCTGACAGATGGGCCAACCACAGCTTGGTTCCTACGCAGCAGAGTAGCCAGGAGCATCAACACATCCGCCCAAGTGTGGAGCACCGCACCCTGGGTCTGTGCATCTGAGGACAAAAAAACAAGCAGCGGCTCACAAACATGCCATTCTTATATTTAAAGGTCTTGTGCGAATGATTTCTGGGGCTAGCAAGACAAGGAATTAAACTTGGGTTGTCAGTCTCGGTCGATACCCAAGTCGGTGACAGACAGCGTCAGGATGGAAATGAGGTTGTTCAGCAGGGGTTTGAAGATCTCTCGCTGGAGCGGCAGATCCTCACTGTGTATTGTTGCTGACTGCAGGAGCTTACAAAAACTCTGCACGTAATACACACTGCTCAGCACCTGAGGGAGAAACAAGGGGAGTGAGGAGAGAGTGTTAATGAGCACTACAATTACCAATCAACAAATAAGCGCGCACACACTCAGCTCTGTTGATTCACAACCATAAATAACAACAAATAGCGCACTAACTGCCACTGTGTTTGTGGGGAAGTGAAGAGAGACGATAAACCACTGCTGTGTGAATAAATGCACGTCTTGCTGCATAACATGCAGAATTGTGAAATGAGTTGAATGTCCTAAATACACAGCATGTGTGTTACAATAGCGATTTACCAAATGAGAATTTTCTTGGCGTGCACAGAAAATGAACAGAAGTCCCATAACGCACCTGGTTCCTGGCATCTTCAAAAGCATCTGGATAAGGAGGTGTCTTTAACTCATTCACACATTGAGCTATGGCTGCTGCGTCTACCACACTAAAAAGAAAATTCTGTTATCATGTACATACATCATAAATCAAAGGTGTATGTCTCTCTTCCGCAGAACACAAAAGAAGATACTGATGGTGTTGGGTAAGTTACTCTGAAAAAGTAATGGATTACTAGTTACGGATTACATACGAAAATAGTGTAATAGGACTTACTGTACAAATGACTCTCGCCAAAAAGTATTGAATTACTTATTACTTATCACTTTCTATATCCTGTTTCAACTTTGATTAGTCAAGCGATTTATGGTTAGAAACGAAAGGCTCTCAATTGATTCAAATAAATAGTATTAAACTACATAAGTACTAAATTCGTATTTATATCAGTTCCTCATACAAAGCTACCATATGACTTTAAATAGAGCGCACAAATCATATCTTATACATTAATGTTACTATTTTTGAAGCTCAAAGATTTCAGTTCCTAATATAATTGTGTGAATTGCCATTATGACCAGCACAATTTCTAGAAATGTATTAAAAATAAAATTTCATGTCTAAGAATTATGGATGGAATAGAAGCCTAGTGTCATTTCTGGTGTCCTGCTCCTTCAAGAAAAGATTCACTAGGGTTACTAATTTCCGAAATACAAAAAATATACCTTAAAAAATATACAAATAATGCTAAAATATTGAAATAAAGAAGGAACATTCCTTCCCTGTTTGATTTCTAACCTGGCCATCCCCTGAAGTATTTGGCTCTGTTTAAGGGCAGATAGACTAAACTCGGGAAGCACAGCCAACAGGTTGTCCAGCAGACCGCACACAGCCAGCAAAAGGTGAGGGGTTACTATAGCGACAGGCTCGGATCTCATCCCCGTGTGGGAGTCTTGGGTGAGGGCGGAGTCAGAGCTGTCCATGTCACTCTGACCTATATCATAATGAAATTATACTCGATCAATGAATCCTCAACCAAACATTTACAGAAAAATCCCCAAAATGTTTTGCAGCCGTACCCTGAGCAGTGTGTCTGTTGACTGCAGCATCTTGGATTGCAGTAACACTGGAAGTCGGAATTGGAGAAGGAGCCCGGCTAGAGCAACCTGATGGAATCTAAAATACAACAAAATAGACAAGATGACAAGGAAGGAAGGGGATAAAATCCAGGGGTTAAAAAAAGTGGAGGAAGTTTATTGTCTACATACTAGTGTCATGTGTACTAACCAGAGTGCTGGATGTGGAGATAGATCCTGAGCCTTGAGTCCGGTTCAAAGTAGCCCGCTGTCCTCTCCAAAACCTCAAAGAATCATTCAGATCGGCCTCTACAGAAAGAAACATCAATCCGACCTTTACAACTGCAATATTTACCAAATTAAAATTCCCTGTTTTAACGAATGTGTTTAACAGCTTACTAATACTTTCAATTTTGTTGAGACAACATCAAACAAGCGAATCGTAACTGCAAACACAGGCATCTAAAATATGTGGCACACCAGCTAGGATCAAGGCTCTCGAACACAGAAGAGCACTGATAATGTGTAGAAGCATATGGAGGACAGCAAGCCAGACGATCACTAATAGCAGGCAGCGCTCTGGGCGCGTGGACACCGTACCCTGGGTGACATTGGCTGGCGGGGGAGGGGAACCGAGGGTGAAGGCATGTCGACCCGTGTAACAGCTCTTCACCATCTGGCCCACGCTCTCAAAAAACTGGCAGTGGTACAACAGAGCCTGCAGGGCGGGAAGCCCGACCAGACACAGGCCTGAATCCTCATCGTGGACACAGGGGCTCTGAGAGACAGGGGGGAGAGAAAGGATCAAAAAGATAATACTTAATAAACCAAATCATTAGAAATCAACATAGTCGAATATGTTATGTCTAAGGAGCTTTTACGCCTGCTGTGTTATTGATGCTTAACGCTGAAGGTTCAGTCTGTTCTTTTGTAAACATACCTGCCAGGCAGAGTCTTTGGCCTCTTCTGCATTAGCCGGCATTGGCATTACAAGAAGGTTTTGCAAAATAAACGCAGCCTGTGGAGGAGAGATACATTAAAGTCAGCAATACTGCCATCTTGTTGCAAATGAATGGAAATGCATGCTGGGTGAAATCTCTGGGGAATTACAGAGAGCATGAGGAAGATTCTTTAAAAAGAGAGACATTTGAATGGCATTCATTGCGTCTAAAATGCCAGAGATATAGTTATCATAGTAGATATGTGCCAGTATTAGTTTATATTCACAATTACACAGAACAGTAGTGCAATATTATAATAGATTTCACGAAATGTATGAATAGATTTGTTTATATTTAATAATTTTTTCTTTCATTTTAAAACATTAAAGGAGCTATGTGGAGATATTAGCGGCATCTCGTGGTGAGGTTGCGAATTGCAACCAACGGCTCAGTCCACCCCTCTCTTTCAAAGCACTACGGAT
This sequence comes from Triplophysa tibetana, assembly GCA_008369825.1. Classification (NCBI taxonomy): domain Eukaryota; kingdom Metazoa; phylum Chordata; class Actinopteri; order Cypriniformes; family Nemacheilidae; genus Triplophysa; species Triplophysa tibetana. Next base: position 7,892,886 of record CM017914.1, on the reverse strand, counting down.
GCTGACACAGGACTACTGTACAATGTCATCACATTTACGCTTCTTTGTCGAACAAGATAACATGTTAAGGAAACGTTCCTTGCAGAGCAGTGTTAGCGTTAAACCAGTGGTTCTCAAACTTTTTTGTTGAAAGTACCCCTTTGAGTAGGGTGCACTGCTTTGGGGCCCCCCAAATAAAGACTTATAATCTTAAACTTTGAATATTTACATTTACATTTATGCATTTGGCCGACGCTTTTATCCAAAGCGATTTATTTTGGATTATCCTATACATTTATACATAGGTATATGTATATACCTGGGATCGTTGTTACCGCAATGAAAGTAACTACGATCAACCAAAATCATAGTAAAAGAGAACACTGTCTAAAGCCTGATGAAAATCTCTGCCCGTCAGGAAGTGACTTCTGGACTCACCTCTCGCCGCACCATACTGCACTCCTGTCTGTCCAGCAGAATGTTGAGCACCGTGGCCCAGAGGCCTCCTGAGATATTCTGGCAACTCGCTGACAGACCCACACACCCTCTCTCCAGTGAACTAAGAGCCGCACCCACAGCCAGACTGGCACAGCGGACCTGAGCCCAGACAAAAACACACACACACACACTCGCTCAGACACAACAGGTGTGCTTGGCAGTGCTAACTGCCATGAGCTCTTTGCCACGCAGCGCTGGCACAGATTTGTGATCGCCACGGCCCTTACTTTCAGTGCTCAGCATCTGCTAAGCAAAAGGGAGGCCTGGACAAGCACGGTTGCTTGGGAAACCCATCCAAAAAAAAGAGCCCATATGAGAAAAAATTATAACATGTATAATAGTATTACGCTATTATAATACACATACGAAAATTGGTCTGTACTAAAAATAAATTAAATACTGTGGCACACGTGCGATACAGTTAGGCAGGTGCATGAGACAGAGCCGCTTGTTTGTATGAAGTGCGTTTGTCGTTGTGCTTGTTTGTGTGTGAGGTTAACTAATGTCGCACCACAATTTATTTGATCAATTAAAACTTGTTTTACGGCTGCATCAAGTCCATTGATCGAGAGCCTTATGATCTGTGCGATGTGGGAAAGCATGAAAGTAATCACGAAAGCAGAATTGTAATACTTAAATATGTCCTACGTTTGTTCTGTGTGTCTGATTGAATGAGTTGCACACTTTAACATGTTACAAGCGTGACACTCGCTGATTTGTCTGTATCTTATACAAGGACATGAACTTAATCCACAGAGTTTGATTAATGAGCATTTCACTGTTTGTGTGAAGCTACTGTCAAACACACTGAAGCTCAAGCATCTTTGCGACGCAAAAATAAAAGTCAGCTTAATTTGAACCAGATGATAAAATAATTAACTAGTAGTAAACTTATAAACTGTTGTAAACACTATAGTATATTTAAATATATTTGTACCTTACTACAGTAAAGATTGTAGTACACAAGAATTTTACCGCAGTAAATACTATAGTATTTTTATGGACAAAGTATTTACCACGGTATAGTAAAGCATTGAAAATACAAAACTCAGAAAAATCTAAAAGAAAAAAAAATGACCCTAATTTATCCATTTGTATAACGTTAATGTCCTTTTTCAGTTACCTGTCTATTTATGTGATGACCTGCACTTTTATTAAAAGATGATAACAGACTTATACTTGTGCTACAACAGTTTGGCCTGTGCTACAAAACTTTAAATTTCTGTAGCACCGATGTTATGTGCAAAAATATTAACATACAGGCCTGTCAATTTTTCAATAAAAACCTATATTTCAAGGACATTTTCATATCTGAATCATTTCAGTAAAGCATGGTTTTTAGTAAACAAACAATTTATCAACAGTTATTGCCTCCAAGTTTCTTTCGTCAGAACAAACACACCTCATTACAAATTTACAAATAACTTTAAAGGGTCGCAAAATCATCATTTTATTTAAATTTAAAGGGTCGCAAAATCATCCTTTTATTTAAATTATTGCACCAAAATAAATGAAACCCACTAGTAAAAAGTCATTATCAAATACAAATGTTTATGTCAAATGTCTATGTCTCACCTCAGGGTCACGGTCCACCCACAGGGGAATTAACCAGGCCAGGCCTAGCTGGGAAGCACCCTGTTCATCAGAACTCTGCTCACGCCCCAGAGACCACAAAGATACCCAGTCCTTCAAAAGAGACAAATTAACTTGTGTAAAACATTCCTTTAAGCATGTTTAGTATATTTATTTGATAGCATCACTATTAACTTAGTACCAAACTCATTTTTATCTATCTATGATATCATATGTTTCACCCTGGCTAATAAACATGTTAGCAACCTCTAGTGTTAGTTCTAAGAAGCTGTTTTTAAATTATTAGAGGGATTTCTGAGGATGCATTATGCACGAATATTTCTTTTTTTGTCAACATTGCAGTATAATGGAAATAGTCTACCCCGCTTTCTAGATTATCACCGCAGCCCATAAAATCTCTATTAGCAATCCCGATTTATTTCAACAGTGCATACGAAAATGGCAATTCTGACCTCATTTTTACTTTCTTTCATCATCTCATGTGACAGGTGAAGCAGGCAGATAACTGCATTCTTTGTCACACCTTTACCCATGAAGGACATCGAGTTTCCTCCCAAATCTATGTAGAATGAGGAAATGACCTGTGCAGAGTGGTTAAATTAACATCTTAATAAGCTGTCAGGAAAGAGTGAAACCAGTTTCACAACATTGTCTGAAAGATAAAAAGGGGTCATTTGTGTTTCAATTACATTTGTGCTTTTGACCAAAACAACTTGAATTCAATGGAGATTTAAGAAGAACTGACAAAAACAAGAACGGATTTTTCTTGGGTTACTGTATGTCATTCAGCATAACTAAAGTCAAATTATGTGTTAATAATGAAGTGTAATGAATGTTATACTTGCATATGGATGCTCAAATAACTCAATCTTAAAGGGATAGTTCACTCTAAAAATACACATCCACATGTTGTTCCGAACCTGTATACATTTATTTGGTCTGGTCAACACAGAGATTTCCGGCGCATCATTGACTACAATTGATGGAAAATAATTGTATACAGTATTTTTTTGTTCACAAAAGAAGATATCTGAAATCTTTTTGGAAAGCAAACAGTTCAATGGTAGTCAATGATACCCCAGAAATGTCAGTTGCTAACATTCTTTCAAATATCTTTCTTTGTGTTCAACCGAACAAAGAAATCGTTACAGGTTTGGAACAACTAGAGTGAATAATTCATGACAAAATAAAAAAAAATTGTGTAACTGTCCCTTTAAGACTCCATATTTGTATGTTCAGTTAAGCAGCATATCTGTGTCTGAAGCACGTGAAGCACACAGTACACATGAATGTGTTTTTACATACTTCCAAGAGACCGCTGAGGTACTTGAGGCAGAGCGTGTGTGGATCCATGTTCGGTGTGTGTGTGCTCCAGCCAGGCAGTGCCGTCACATGTGCCATAGTCCTGAGCGTGCGCTCCAGAGAGGGCAGGCCGTAGAAGCGCGGAGCGTCGGATAAACGCAGACACTGCAGAAGACGCAGAGACAGCTCGGAGACGAAGAGTCCGGACAGAGCCTCACACATTCTTAGAGAAGTGAACGGTAGGGCGAAATAAATGGAGATTAAAGGGGGGATTTAATGCTGTTTCATGCATTCTGACTTCTTTACCATGTTAAACGTGCTGGCTACTCATGCTTAACATGGTCAACTGGTTAAAAAACGAGTTCGACGTATGGTATAGTATTTCTGTGCTTTACACACTCCCACAGCATTCAAACTTGTTTCGGAACGTTTTTTTTAAGTTTGGATCCCTGGTTCGCAACAGAGATCCTATTCCTTTTATTGGGCAATTCTCCCGGAAAAGCTTGGCAAGGCAAAAGACATAGCCTGCCCACGCGCCAACCAAAGAACGCTAGTAAGACCCGCCTACCATGAAGATTGGCTGCACTGCGTCAAGATTGGCTGCATTGTGGGCCTGCAGCTGCAGCTCGTTACACTTGCGATAGTGAGAAGTCAGTAGTTTGTTTGTTCACAGAATTTTAGTGATGGATGTTATATAAACGGTGGAGTTGGAGATTGTTCGATTGTAGTAGTAAAAGATGCCAGACATGAACCGCACGCGGTAAATTAAACCAAGTCATACGTTTTTGTTGGAAATCGGCGAGTAACGTTATCTGCATAATGTAAAAAAACACGAAAATGTAAACATGTAATGTGATTGCGTGCTCATACTCTTCGAAGATAAAAAGTATGCAATATTACTACACAAGTACTCAAGATTTCATAATAAGCTTCTTGTCCTGTTTGGGATTCAATAGGGGTTCTTTTAATCTCTGTGTTTATGTTTTTTTATGTTCCACTCAATCTCACATTGAAAATCTCCATCCATCTAACATGAGCATTGTGCATGAGTCGGCTACGCCTACTTATTTACATCCTGCGGTTTACGCAGAATAGAAAAATCTGAAGTTGTTGACACTTTATTCTGTCACAGCGGAACATGCCATCACACAGCCTAGCCCTCTTTAAAACCAAGAACATTGAGCAAAAGCATAACGCAGACACCTGACAAACTACAATTACTAAATTAAACAATCTTCTTCATCTTCAGACTGCTTTTATTTTGTATAACTCCACATGATACTAAAATATCGAAGCGTTACATACAACTGCAAAGAAACATGTGCATGCTGTGTTTATTCTTTTAATATTCTGCTTGTTCCGATAAATACAGAGCTAAATTAACCGTGACGTCAGAAAGACCATAAGTACCTGCTAGAACGATAGCTTTTATTTTAGTTGGCAGCTTATAAAATGAAAACGTATGCAGGGAAATGTCTCGGTAAATCTGATTTGCATTACACAGCGGGAGCTTTAGATTCACAGATCCTCAAGGATTTTGCGGGAGTTATTCCATAAATAACTAAATTAAATCAAAGGCATCATTCGATTTGTATTTTACCCCTGATGGCAGGTAGAGGTACAAGTCTCCCTGTGAGGGTAGTAAAAAGCGTTATGCATATAAAGGATGAGAGAGAATAGAGAGAGTATTTCTGGAATAACAAATCTGCCGTGTCTGCCTAAATGGTCTCAGTGAGTTTGTTTTGAGGAGCAAACAGATGTTGTCGAGTGTTTTCACACCCTCATTAACCACAGGTGCACAATGAACTCAATAGCAGCTACAGCTCTTGAATACATGTTGGTTTGAAGTCATTAAAATGCACAGCGGTCTCAAAACCTAGCATCCTACTTGAAACAAGACACATCAAAGCATCAGTTCATGCCTTTAGTCGAAAAAAACACGGAACCACAGTGTATTGGTTAACACATACTCCAGAAACGAGCCTTGATGCTCAATCAGATGACACGTGTTTGAATCCTCACTTTTTCCCATAATATACATAAACTCAATTGGACATCACACCAAATGTTACTTTTCCAAGGATGTTGGGGCTTTGATTGGATAATCTTCCATAAACAAGACACAAAGCCAAGGCACTACTCATGGGGCACCCTTTTTGGGGGCTCTAAATATAGAGCTGGGTGATGCCTGACTGCTTCCGTTAAAAAAATATCATTAAGTCATTAAGTGCGATTATGTCGCTAAATACGTCAGTGAGTCACTCAATGTGCCGAGTTTGTGACTCGCAGTCCTGTGTGTGTGTGTGTTTCACCTGTCAGTAGACTGTGTCAGTCGTAGAAGCAAAGTGTTGAAGAGCCCTGACAGTTCTCTTTGTAGCCGGTGACTGAGGTGGGCATGGAGCTCATCTGCCTCCCCCTGCAACTGGATCTGTGCGTTTGCCTGCTCACCGCTCAGCAACAGGTTCAGTAGGGTGTGTGACTCCTACACACAAATACACACGGGTTACTTAACAATTTGATCTGTAACTTATGACCGTCCAGTGCCTCTGGACATGCTTGAGTGCAAGCGGATTCATCTGCCACGGAAAAATATGAATAAAAATAGCAACTTCATTAGAAATGCATACACCTTCATTCAACAGCAGCAACACAAATACTGCAGAGAATTGATATACAAAGCTACCCAGAAGAATAAACAACATTTGCACATTTTTGAAGAAAATGTAGCTGGCATCCCGGCCATATCAAACTTGCTAACATGTTATGAAAGTTATGGATGCCTGTTGCTAGGGTGATCTGGTTGGTTGCTAGGACATCAAGAGATAGTTGCTACAGTGTTCTGGTTGGTCGCTAGACCAATATTTACATTAATGCATTTGGCAGATGCTTTTATCCAAATCGGCTTACATTGAATTGTATTATAAAAAAATTCTGACTATGTGCAATCCACTGGAATCGAACCCATGACCTTGGCGTTACTAGTGCCATGTTCTAACCACAGAGCCACAGTAAAGCTCTTGATGCTAAGGGTGTCCTAAGTGGTTCCTATGACACCATATGTCAGTTTATGGGGTCTTCTGTTTTGTTGCTGGGACACAGTTGCTAGGGTGCTCCAATTGGTTGCTAGGATATCAAGAGACAGTTTCTAGGGTTTTCTAGTTGGTTGTTAGGACACCAAGTGCCAGTTGCTGGGGTGTTTTGGTTAGTTACCAATTGCCAAATACTAGGACGTTCTGGTAGGTTGCTAGAACACAAAGTGTCATCTGATATGGCTTTCTGGTTGGTTGCTAATACATCAAGATTTATCTACGGTTGCTATGGTATCCTGTTTAGTTGCGAAGACATGATAAGACAGTTGCTAGGGTGTTCTGGTTGGTTAATAGAACATCAAGTGCCAGTTGCTATCGTGTTCTGGTTGGTTTCAAGGAAAACAAGAGACAGTTTTTTGGGTAACGAATGCCAGTTGCTAGGGTATTCGGAGTGGTTGCGAGTGCTTGCTGCTTCTTGTCCCAAGTTAATAAAGCCCAGCCCCCAGTCTCTGTAATACTGTGTGGGGCTTGAGGTTTAGACTGAAGTCTGATTATTTTAAAAAGAACAGTACTATCCACATCAATATTCCATGCAAACAGAGCTATCACTCATAACCGTAACAGGACAAGTCACACATGCTTAGACAGCACAAATGTTTAAGGAGCACTCCGGCGACTGTGGATTTGCTCTGCATTTTACCACCTACCCCACCAGGCGTTTCATCAAATCCAGATTTCTCTGTTGAACGTCAGGGCAGGTTTGTATGTATACATACAAATGAATGTGAGGCAGGACAGGAAAAGGCTGATTCTAGCTAAAAAACAAAAAGAGCCTCTGAATAAGAAATAACTATGGTTGACGAACGGCTCTCGGTTACTGGCAGTAATACGTTATTAATGTATTTTTATCGCTCTGCCGGTGATTTATTTCAGCTCGTCCTAATAAATACACCACACTGTGCTCATTTGAAGGAGTGTGGTGGGGGGGAAACAAATTTTATTAAAGGTGGATGAGCCTCTTTATTGTCTTACAAGGCCTGTAAAGTGATCTCAGACAAACACAATCACTCATCTATAACAGATTGAACACAGATATGGTTTCTTCAACAATACCTGGTTTAGGAGCAGTTCTAATAGCCATTTCAGGTCCGCATGGTCTGATTCAGACTGATTTTGCTTGAAAAATGTGTTGAGGAATGACACAATATCCACCAATAGTCTTTCATCTTGACTGCAGGCTGGACGCACCATGAAAAATCTATCAGATGACCAAAGATAGAGAAAATGTCCATGTTGCTTGAAAAGAAGGTGTCAAGTTAAATGCAAAATTTCCTTACTGCAGGAACACATTTTGACTACAACGAAAGTAATCTCAGAATAAATACGTGACCCTGGACAACAAAACCAGTTATATGGGTACATTTTTCGAAATTGAGATTATTATATAATTTGAAAGATTTCCATAGATGTACGAGTTGCTAGAATAGGACAATATCTGGCGGAGATACAACAGTTTAAAAGTTTGGAATCTGCGAGTGCATAAAAATCGAAATATTGAGAAAATTGCCTTTGAAGTTGTTAATCAGGGGCACCGTGGCAGGCCGTCCACTCACAAAAATAATGTTTTTATATTTAAGGTAGGAAAGTTACAAAATATCTTCACGGAACGTGATCTTTACTTAATAACTTAATGATTTTTGGCATAAAAGAAAAATCGATAAATTTGACCCATACAATGTATTTTTGTCTTTTACTAAAATCTTCCTGTGCTACTTAGGACTGGTTTTGTGATCCAGGGTCACATATTATATTAATACTTCTAAATGTATGTACGATTAATAATTGTATTAAAAATGTATATGCATAATTTGCATATTAACTGTAAAAAAACCGTGATTGACTGAATAATTGAAAATATCCCACCATAGCTGTTGACTAAGCCTATTTTGTACTGAAACTAAAGCAGTCCTTACTGGAACTGTAGGTTCTGTAGGAAGAAGCTGTAGGTTTCTCCTCTTTAAATCTATTTTGCTAAAGATAAAGTGTTGTTCCGCTTTGCGTCTGGAATCTGTCAGTTCATTCATTCTTTAGGATTGTGATATGCAAGCGCACTCCATCAAACTCATGCAAAGTCATGCCCGGTGATCACAAATCACATATCTCAGGTACAGACCAAACGCATCAATAGATCAAACACAGAGGACGACGGTGTGTGCACCTTCTAACAGCTGCATGCCAGCTGAGGGTTTGCAGGATGCTCTTGCTGCTCTCTGCGGTGGATTTGACAACCAGTCGATCAGTCAGAAGGAAAAGGTGCATCCTGGTCATAGCGGAGGTAACTGCGCTGTGTGAGCTGGCATCCTGGACCGCCTCAACGCAGTCTTGCAAACTACATCTGATGTTGCTTATACGTAACACCACGGCCTGAGATTCCGACAGCACCAGATCGCTGTGAAACCTTGAGAATGAGACATGATGAGAAATTGGTGTTTACCTGTCAAAAACTCCACCAGCCTAAAAAATACACATTAGTGAATCCAACTCACTCAGGTACATCACTCCTAAAGCCCCTTAGGTGCTCCAGCAGCCCATCTATCCCAGCATGCCATGCTCTGTTCCAGGTGATCTCCATCGCCTCCCATGCAGGCTTCAGACTTAGCAGGTCTGAGTAGAGAGGGAGAACTGAACAGTAGGGACTCACCGCATGGTGTGAGGGAGCTTGAAATGGCAGATTATACCTGTTCGAACAGCATGGGTGAGAGAATGTAATAGAGTTAATTTATAGGAAAATTAAACAGTTTCTTTTAATGCACAGCTAGATTTTATTAGATGCGCTTTACCTTCGTATAACAGAGGCGGGCAGTGAGAAGGGAGACAAGGCTGTATCTGAGCCTGCTTTATCAGTCCTGATTGAAGAACAACGATTATTAAATGTAACATGAGCCAAAGCATTCCTTTTTCATTAAAAGTCTGCCATCCCTATAATTGTCTGCTGGATATGCCAATGTTTTTATACTTATTTATTCACCCTCATGTCTTTCAAAACCGGATTCATTTTCTACTGCAGGACACAAAAGAAGATTATTTTCTTTTGTTGATAAATTATCTTTTGTTCCACAGAGAAAAGAAAGCCATACAGGTTTTGAACGACATAAAGGGGAATAAATGGTGAACAAATTTTTGGGGGGGAGTGAATTGTATATTTAAGGCTCTCATAGTTTACATTTGGCTTGTATGATGTACAATCTTAGAACATAAAACAAAAACATACCAAACATCCATTCGTGCTATTTCATCAAACAGCAGAATAGACATCAACGCAGCAATCTCACTCACATCACCTTTATTTTCCTTTATTAACAGAGAAGCTAAATAAAAGGATTAAGAACAAAGTATGAATTCCATATTTATGACAACAAGTACATGGAAAACACATCAGCTGAAGAGTGTAATTTCCGTCTCCGTATATTAACAATGTATAGCATAAAGTATTTTACCTTCAGAAAACTTTAAACACCAGTGCTTTAAAGAAACACAAATTAATTTACTATTTCATCATTTATTCACCCGGATGTCATTCAAAAACTCTTTGAGAAAGTTTGAGAAATGTTTTGAGAAATGTTGTTTTGGGTCCATACAATAGAAGATAATGGGGCCAATGTTGTTTGGTAACCAACATTCTTGAAAAGATTTTGTGTTTTGCAAAAGAAAAAAAGTCAAACTGTTTGGGTGAGTCGATGATAAAAAAAACATATTTAGTCCAAACTATCCCTTTAAGAATCACATTCTGGGGCCGAGTAGGAATAAAAACAAAGCTATAAGGGGCAAACCAACAAAGCTCCTTTATTACACATTACAAAGTAAAACAAAACAAGAAAATGTTCGGTTCAAGAAACAAATTATGTTAGCACACTCCAGATGACTGTAAACCTCCAAACATTCACAAACGGCATGTAAGGGAGCTCTTAGCTGGAAACGCTTGTAAATGTCCGGAAGATTGAAGGAACAGGTTGAAAATTTTTATTTGCCATTTGTGCATAACTTGTGCTAGACAACTTAAAGGGTTGTTTATGACCTTGCCCATTTTAAGTTAAAAAGCAGTAACTGCTATAAACTTTACAACGACAGCGGCTTGAAAGAATTAAAGGAAGATAGTCAGATGAAGTCTTATTGGTGGTTTTGAAACCACTGCGGATTGTACCTCTGAGCAACGTGATGAGAAGAGACGTCTGCTGAGCCAGACTGTGACGCAGTGAGGGGTCTTCAAACACCAGCTTCCTCAACATGCACACGCTGGGCTCCAACAAGCAATCCATGCTCTACATAATAATAGAAAATCTGAATGGTACACATTCTACTGTCAAAATATCCTAGCAGATTAGATTTAGAGCAAGAGATGAGAAGCTCCAGGCCTTTCAGAAGCATGCAATGGAATAGGCTGAAATAATAATTTGGACTTTTGTTAATTGTTGGAAAGACTTTGACACAATGTCGTGCCAGGGGAAACCACATTTCTGTGACACCAATAGGTTGTTTAGAGGTTGCATGCCACAGTTACCACACTATAATCGAAACAAGCCATCACAATTCAGTCCAGAGGTGTTTACCCCGTCAACACAATCACAACGCCAGTCATAACAGTCAGAGTGAAACCACTGTGCCGCAAAAAGATCGACAGCCTCTAGGCTAAGAAGTCCTAACAAACAGCCAAACAACAGCATAATTGACGGCAATAGCTAACAAGGCGTAGCGAATGGAGGCGACACATCAGATACTGCTCGTGGTGTGTGTGCCAGGACATTTGTGCCTAATTCTCGCTAATTAACCATATTAGCAGGGCAGAGATCTGCACAAAGCTTCTAGCTTGGGGACATACAGATCATACAAGGGAAGAAAATTAGGACTGACTTATGCTTGACTGACACCAATATATAGCTGCATATGTGGGCTTCATTAGTCTAAATGTTCTTTGACTTAATTCATTCATGAAAAAAGACGAACGAGAAAATGTTACCGCTGCATTGTTGTTGACGCTCTCCCAGATGAAAGATATAAGCTTGTCTGATAAACCCAAGGCCTTCAGAACAGCATGCATTGATGGATCTGGAAAAAAATGCAATGAAGTATAAATTATAATGTTTGAAGAAAGAAAAAAAGAAAGAAAGAAAGAAAGGGTTGATGTTTGGATGGATGGACGGAAAAATGCATGAATTAATGGATGGATGCAAGCATTGGTAGAAAGAAAGAAAGAAAGAGAAAGAAAATGAGAAAGAAATAGAAAGAACGAAAGAAAGAAAGAAAGAAAGGGTTTATGTTTGAATTAACGCATGGTTGGATTGATGAGCGGAAAAATGCATGAATAAATGGATGGATGCATGCATGCATGGGTAGATAGATGAGAAATAAAAGAAAGAAAGAAAGAAAGAGAAAGAAAGAAAGAAAAAGATAGAAAGAGAGAGAGGGAAAGAAAGAAAGAAAAAGAGACAGAAATAGAAATGGACAGAAAGAAAGAAAGAGAAAGAAAAAGTAAGAAAGAGAGAGAAAGAAAGAGAAAAAGAAAGAAAGTAAGAACGAAAGATAAAGAAAGAAGGAAAGAAAGAGAGGGTTGACGTATGCATGGACTGGTGGGTGTTTGGATGGATGAATAAATGACTGCATGGTTGGGTGGATGGGCGGCATGAATAAATGGATGGATAAATGCATGGGTAGATAGATGCATGAATGGAAAAACACATGGAATAAAGGAAGGATAGATAAATGCATGAATGCACAGATGGGTGGATGGGGGATGGATGGATGCATGGGTGGGTGGATAGATAGATAGATGGACAGACCCATGGATGGAAACACACGAAAGAAAGGATGGATACATAGATGCATGGATGGATAAATAGATGGGTTAATGGGTGGCTAGATGAACATAAAAACGCATGAATGCAAGGATGTGGGGATGAATGAACACATGGGTGGAGGAATGAATGGATGGATGGATGAATACCTTGCAAAACAACAGCCAACTGCTCAGCAGCAGATCTCCGTAAAACTACATCCACAGTCTCTGATGTAAGAATACTGTACAACTTATTTACAGACTCCACCTGCTCAGAGAGAACACAGTTCATACGATAGAAAAGTATATCACATAAACTAACAGGGAACACAGCAACCTCATTAAGATACAGATACATATTCCACTAGCTGTTCTTCCATTGAAAAAAAAAGGCCAGAAAAATATTTGGAAATCAAACTTATTTGTATTTACTGCCCTCGGCATTGTGTTGTTAAATGAGATTACAATTAAAACATTTAAATCTAGTAACAGTGCAGTCTTTGTTATTTTGCCAGACTCAACAGAACGTGTTATTAATCGCAAGTGACTTGCGAGCATCCGTTGTTTACCTTCACATACGACTTGTCAGGAGTATTCAACTTGACATCAACAGATTTATTGACAATGTAGATGTCTGGTAAAGAGGACAGTGTGGAACTATCCAGGGCTGGTCTGGTGGTCCCGGCACCTTCAGTGCAGGTCAAGTTCGGAAGCAGATGCTCGACTGCGGTTTTCCTCACACTGAATGTCCCAAACAAAAACAACGGGTGCGATAAACAAACAGTCAACAGAAAACAAACCTTCTGGCGGGCGGGTTAAACTCACGTGTGATGCTTGGTGAATAAAAGCCGAAGGGCGGCCCGTAGCCTAGCTGTCAGAGAAAGCACCTCATCTCCTTTATCGGCCGAGTCTTCACTTATCAGCAGAACGCAGTTTCCCAGTACGTCGTCTGTGCCTGCGTAACTCTAATATACAGAATAAATCAGGATTTTCCGCGGCAGACAAAAGAATCACAAACGTAACCCAGCTGAGCGCAATGATAAACAAACACGCCACTTGTGTTCTATTGACAGAACGAACCAATTACAGAGCCTCCTCGAGAAAACATGAATCAAATGTGACGACCTTGACAAGATTTATGAATATTCAACAGCACAGACATCTTACCCACCACATCATATGGGGCGTTTAAAAAAAGAAAATGTATCTTCTGTAATTAGGAAGTGCAAAATATTCTTGTTTAAAATAGAATGCGTAACATGGATATTACTAGTCTGCCTCGGGCGTCTTGCGCTAACGTTAATATTACATAGAAAATTATTATTCCAGTCTAGTTTGATGGTTATATTGCACTTGTGTGTGCGTGTAGTCAGAAGCGTGGAGAAAAAGAAAGAGTGTGCACCTGTAATACGGGAATGACCACGTAAAGTGCCTCATTAAATCTGCTCCAACTTGCGGCTGTCATCATCAATCGTCCCTTCAGCAGATAGAGCAGAATATCCTTGGCAGCGCAGCTCACCTTTGGATCACACATAAACTAAGTTGATGGCTCTATAATATTGCGCTTATAACAAGCCAGCTCATCCGAATACGGCGTCTGAGGTACGCCACCAACAGCGGTCACAGGAGGGCAATTCCAATGTCAAACATTAGCTTGGCATGACCCCAGTAACAAATTAAACGTCCAACACAGCTACATTATTTATCAGAGGGCTGTGTATGGGTATAACAAGGGTTTCTTTATTGTGCATTACACGGGAACAGGAAGCTGAATAATTCACCTCTCTTGCTTGGTCTTGAAGGCCAAACACGCTGATCTCGTATAGGACGCGGGGGTGAAGCAGAAAGTGTATGCCGTTGCAGATGGATGAGGCCGGTTTGGCCACGTTTTGAACTCCCAAACATTCCTGTGGGGATGAGAGAGGCACGATGGGGTCGCTGCATTGTCATGTACAGAGTTGAAAACAGATTGGCATTCTATGTGAAGTGTAATAGAACTGCAAGGAAATGTGAAGGTAATTTAATGTTTATTACACCCATTACCAAGAGTAACACTTTATCTCTGACATTAAATACTGTGCATAACAATATTATACTTCCTGGAGGACTTAAACAAGCCAATATCCAGCTCCAGGAACCAAGGAGAACATGCTCTCATCAGAAGCTGGTTTTAGCTGGATTGTGTTTCATTTTCGTTTTCGGATTTCTTACTGTCTATTTGTTCTTTACTCAAAATAGATCCCAGCGGCCATTTTCCAAAGTACAGCATGTACCTTTAAAATGCTCAGAGTGCAAGAGTAGGTTTCCGCCTTCACTGGGGACATAGGATGAGACAAAAGCTTCAGAAATAACTTCTGACTTTCCGACTGCAGCAGTGGGCTGGCGTGTTCAAACTTCCACCTACGTTGAGACACGATTTTTACAGATTTTTAGACGTTGACACCTCTACGGCAGCGCTAGGCAAAAAAACAGATGTCAATGGTGGTTTCCATAATTGTAAGTAACTCACAGGTAGGAGCAAATCTGGACACATTCCTTCACCAGCGGTAAGTGCTGATGGTATGGAAAAGCATTGGTTGCTTGGTCAGCGAGATCCAAAAGTTCGTGCCAATTCTTATCTCCCTGCAATAAAGCATTTCATATTTAGCAGATTTTCTAAAATGATAAAGTTTGAAATTATAATTCAGTTTATTTACCCTTACTAAAGATGTCACGTTCCGTTCTAAGAATGTGAAGTGTATTTTATTTGTGAAAAACAAAAGTAAGTAGGTTCTAAAACGTAATAAAGTTTGATTTGTTAACTGCATTAAATGCATCAATGAACAACCTTTCCACACAATTTATAAACCTTAAATAATGTTAATTTGAACATTTACTAAAACATGAACAATAAACTACCATGAATGAATGAAAAACAAATTTATCCTTATAAATTAACCTTTAAGACAATGTAAATATATTTTGCTCAATGATGTTTATGTAAGCAAATGCATTAAAGGGAAAGTTTTGCCAAAAAAAAAATCTGTCATCATTTACTCACCCTTGAGTGGTTCCAAACCTTTATAAATTTCTTTTTGCTGATAAACACAGAGAAAGATATTTGGAAGAATGCTTGTAAACCAGCAGTTTACAAAAATTACAATGGTAGTCAATAGTGCCCCAGAACTGTTTGCTTTCCTGCATTCTTCAAAATATCTTTTTTTTGTTTAACAGAAAAATAAAGCAACATTTTCTACTATGGTAGTCAATTCAGGCCAAGAACTGTTTGGTTAAAAGCATTCTTCCAAATATCTTTTTCTGTGTGCATCAGAACAAAGAGGTTTATACAGATATGGAACAACTTGAAGATGAGTTAAAGAAAACAGAATTTTCATTTTTGGGAGACCATGTTACATAACTAGTTAGAATTTTGAACAAAATTTTTAAAGAATCCTTTTGCTGCAAAATAGACAAAGCAAAATATCGAAATACAATCACCACATGAGTTCCAGCATTCCAACATTATGAAACCATAGGATTCAAAATTCACTCATAACTGTCACCGCCACAAGAATTTTATTTTACGACCTTGACAGCTATGGTCACTACGAACTGTCAGTACTATGACAAGAACTGTGTAAAGAAAGACCCTTTTTAAAAAATGTATTTTGGATCCGACCAAAAAACAAAGTTGGTATTACATATCAGGGTGATTAAAGAATGATGACACTTTTAATTTTAAATGGACATTTTTTAGTGAATATGGAATTGTGTCCGACAAATAAAGATGGTTCGAATTCTTACCTCAGCTTGTGCTTCCTTTAGAAAAGTGCATGTGGCCTCCATACAATAAGAAACGCGAGACACCCTTCGATAAAGGTTGTATCTTTCCAAACAAGCCTGTTCTAGATAAGCCACGGCTGACTCATGTATAATAGGGTACGCCACACTGAAAGATGTATCAAGACACATGAGAAATATGGCAGCCACTGTACTTTCAGGAAGGTTCACACCAGCCTGTATGGAAAGACAAAAAAAACAGTGTAAAGATTTAACAAGTGCACACACTAAAATAAGACACACTTAATAAATGAATAAATAAACAAATCATTTTGCCCATAATTGTTGCGCTGTCCTTAGGTCTACAGCATAAATGAACAATTGACCCTTTCACAGCGGCTTCTGGGGGTTTTCACACTCTCATTTGTTTTAATAATGACCGTGAAGGACACGGCCATATGTCCGTTCAGCGACATGGCTTATTAATGTCTAAGAATGGAACGGCCATATGCTTGCTCACCTTCTCCACAGGTAACAAGGTTTGCAGGAGACGGATTGTAAATATGGCAGTGCCAATAAAGGCCATTCTGTGGTGGATCAGAGATGATTCGGGCTGTTCAGAGGAGGTCATGCCATGATGATAGCACACAACATCTCCTAACATCTCTATACATGCTTGTAGTTTCTCCCTCTGTTACAACACACAAAAAACAGAGTGATTCTACCGTACAAGGGGACTGGCAATTTCTTGCCAGTAGGGGGCAGCAAGAGTCCTGTGCATTTCAAAGAAAGTTTTATGGATGCTAGTTTTTTTTAGATAAAACGCCATAGCATCAATGAGGGCCGGAGTCATGCATTGAAATACATATTTACAGTATGTGCAGCGGGGAATGTTCACATAAGTGCACAGATATTAAGCACAATAAACGTGTTTAATGTGATTTGTGCGGGCAACAAGCATTGACAGAAGAGGCGAGTTTGAAAATCGAAATAATCCATTGTATAGCTGTAATTCAATGTATTTGAATGATTTTAGATTTCACACTTTACAGTTAGGCTTACAGTTAATGCAATAGTTAATATGAACTAACACTGACCAAAACATTTCTAATGGTAAGTATAAGTAAATGTAAAACATTGAAAGGTTAAAGCATGTTAATGCATTATGAGCTTAAATGACCTATTAACAATTGTATTCGTACTTTAACATTTAAGTTCAATTGTGTAGATTTTATATCAATCGTGTCAAACACAAACTACAAAAATAATATTCGTTTTCTGAAAACCCCGCTATTGGTCAAGGGAAAACGACTATGAACTCACGAACATAGATTAAAGCATTGTCACTAGGGCCGGACAAATAAACACAACATTTTGGAGTCAGAGTTAACACTTTTCATAAAAAACGAATACTGCTTATTCAGTAACGGTATTTCTGCTTAATTATAAACATTGAAAAATAATATGCTTTAAATAAACGGGAGCAGTATTTTACAGTAAAAAATATGGTTTATAGAAGGTCATAACATCCAATGCATAAGCTCATCGCAACATAATTTGTTTTATTTTAAAGTGACAAATTTCAAGACAAAAACACCAGATGTTTTGAACTGTGGTCAGAAGCAAACAGGGACGTTTAAGTGGTGAAACCAGCCTAAGAAATAACCGGCATGCCACGATTGATTTGGGCTGATAGCTTAACGTTCTACAATGACCATCTGTCCCTCAGAGTGAGTGGAGGGATCGGGATGTAAAAGGCGACAGGTGTGTGTTTGTATGCACTGATGCAGACATCAGCCTCTCGGCGGCGGCTCTGCACCGTGGAGAAGGACTGTTGAAGACACTTGCCAGCTCTACCGCAGTTAGGCTCTGCTCGTCCCACACCTCAGGGGCCACGCTGTCTCCCAGAAGCCCCTGCGCTGACGCCAGCATCTCCAGCGCCCGTTGGAAAACCTTCAGGCTCTCTTAAAGGACCGAGATGAAAGGAGAATTTGAAAAGATGGATTTTGGAAGGATGTCTGTGGTGGGATCGGAACAGCTGTAGCTGATAGAGAAGCGGTCTTGAGAGGTCTCTGACCTGTATTGAGGAGTGGGAGAGCGTGCTCCACGGCCGCCACACCGAATCTAGCCAAGCTCCACTGCTGAAGCTGTAGCTCCAGTGATTCTTCAGCCTCTATCTCTGGGGGGAGCTCCAGGTGGGACTGCGGGAGAGGAGACTGCTGGGCCGGCCTGGGGGGAACCCCTCTCTGACTGCTGCTGTTGCTGCTGTATACAATCAAAAAGAATCCTTAATTGACTAAGACACGAATGGTTGTAAGCAACATTTAAAAAAAAAAAAAAAATGACAAGGGAGTGCTGAACGTCTTTTCTATATTTAGTTCCTATCATTTTATTTATTTCCTGCTCGTCTCTAGAATTCAGCCTGAATTATCTGCTCCAGCTTTTTATAAATGTTAATCATCTTAGTTGTGATTGGATAACTTGGTGTAATTAATAATGAAAAGGCATTGAAATACACAATAGAAGCAAAAATAGTCCCTCACATGCATGTTCATACACATAACATAAAATTAAACAGCTCTATTCTCGTAAGTAAAGTGATTCCATGTATATTAATTGAAACAGTTCGCTTTAATGATTAAAGCTGCACCTAGAAGAGGCAGCATCTCCGTCCTGGCCATCGCCGCGCAACCGTTGAACGGGCCGGCCCACTACTGAGGGTCTGGGAGAGCATTCCTCTGGGGTAGATACCCCGGACCGCTGTGTTCCCCTCACCTCATGAGAGTAGGAGATGGAAGAGTTCTGAGACACAGGATCTAAACGAGGGAAATAATGATATGGAAATAACACTCAAATATACAGAAAAATACATAAATATATGAGAAATTGAAGTGATAGTACACTCAAAACTTTCACTTGAAAATTCTTTCATCAAGTACTCGCACTCCTGTCATTGCAAACCTGTATTGGCTTTTGTTTCTTCTGCAGAACACAAAAGAAGATATTAATAAGAATGTTGCTTACCAAACAACACTCCCCTAACTTCCAATGTATGGCAAAAAAAACACAGAGACATTTCTCAAAATATCTTCTCTTGTGTTGCACAGAAGAAAGAGGCATACAGAGGCTATTGAAATAAAGGGGGATAAAATAAATAAATAATGACGAAATGTTTAATTTTTAACCCTTTAATCTATCCCTTTAATAAATAAACAAAGATACTAGCCAAGCAAAACCATGTTAGACGAAGTACATTTTACATGGGTGTGATGGAGGGATACCTTGCTTGGCAGAACGGAAGCTGGGATCCCTGTAAAAACGCAGGCGGCTCCTCAGGTTCCTACAAAGCTGCTCAAGACAGGCCAACGCTTGAAACGCCAAGTAACTGACATCACCGTCAGTGTTCAGACCAAGAAGTGACAGGAGACTCTGCAGCAGAAATTTGGTTTGTTATAGAACAGCCAACATGACTTATTCAAAGATGCAGATCAATGTCTAGCCCATTTAAAGTAAATGCAATATCGTGCTGTATCCAGTAAGGCCAGAAACGTGTATTGGGAAAGTGAGTAGGGTCTATTTCATGTCTTGTTGACATGGAACTGTTGAAAAGTGATTTTTCATTCCATTAGGCACTAAATAAAAAAAGTCATCTGATCGTGACTTTTAAGTTGTGTAATTTGTACCAATTTAAATTCACTAGCCCTCCAGTGGTACCAAAGCCATGCCAGTGGATCACAGTGATTCAATAAACTTAATTGAATCGATCAACTAGAGTCAGAACCAGTGCGACCTTCAATTCATTAACAATTAAACAAAAGACCAAGAACATTAGAAGCGGATATCGTACATTTAGATCGCAAGTATCTTTTGAAAGATTTACAACTATGTATTCTACACATTTCAAAATTTACTTCATATGTCTTTGTTCATTCAAGATTGCATGTTCTGCTCTGCTGTTGTTAGAACCACAACATGGAGAAATCTTCATTGAAATATTAGGGGTGAATGAAGAAAATCATGCAAAAACAAATTTTTCTAGCAAATCAAAGCAATAAAAAATCTTCACCGAGGACATTACTTCACTTATCTTCGACATAATGAGGTATTTATGCCAACACATAATACAAATAATACAGCGATCACTTCTTTTTTTAAATGCTTGTACTAAAATGCTAAGCGTCAGCTTGCTACAGCCCCAAACAAAGACACAATTTCCTGCTGTCAATTCCATCAATTCCTGACATGAATAATACAAATGGACCTGGTACTGTAAATCCCACAATATCAGATTAATCTATGTCACTTATGGCTAAAACTCAAATGGCATTTACAGATCTAAGACAGAAATCTCATTTAAATCTTACTTGCACTGTACTTGGTCTTTGCAGAAAGATTTCAGCGGGGAAGTCTTGCATGATGACATCACGAAGCAGCTCACATGTGGTCCGTACCAAATTGTGGTTGTTGCTTCTAAGGGAACTAAAGATTGATAGAGTGAAAGGTTATTAGACCAGCATGAGAAGACACTTCACGTGTAAGATGGCATTACCTGTAAAATTACAACAAGAAGATGAGAACAATACCTTTCATTTGATGACAATATATGTCGATCTGTTGTGTTTAAAGACAGCCATGGAAAAACAGAGAACTTCAGGCATTTTATAGAAGTGTTGACTGCAGAGGAAAAAAACATTAAAACACGTTATTAGGGTATAAGGGCAGACTTTACGCTAAGAAAAAATTAAACCAACCAGGGTTTCACTACCAGTATTCTGAACAAGAGACAAAAGGCCAGTGTGAGTTTGTACATGGCATACATCAGTGTTGTATGTTTCTATGCCTTGCTAAGCCAGACATCTGGTTTTCTGTGACACTCTGAATGGGTTAAAACATTATATTTGTAAACAAATATAAAACAAGGTTTTATTAAAGAGTACAACCAAATACACATTCAGATTTGAAAAATATTAAAATTGATCAAATGTGGTGGTGCAAAAAAAAATGTAACCAAGCTTAAGCATTACAATTAGCTTATCGAACACATGAAGTACATCTTTACAGTCATCCATGTTACAGAAAAAATAGGTAAAAGTTCTCCTTGAAAGTTATATTAACAGAGAGTTTGCTGATGTTTGAAAGTTGATGTCACCCACCTAATACTCTGGGGCCTGGAGCATCTGTCTGCCTGAGTTGACTGCACTGGAAATATCCCCTCGCCGAAACGTCCTCTTCTAAGAACACAAAACCAGCTGGAGATGAAAACCGAATAGGAAACCAGTACCTTCATACTATTCTATGCTCCAATTCAGTGCACTTCAAAAGACGCTGCTACACAGCCATTCAAAATGCCTATGTGACAACCTTGGACACGATGAAATGAACATCTACAGAAATCTGTGGAACAAAAGGAATTAAAATCAATATAACATTTTTCCAAACCTGTCCGCAGCAAGGGAACAGAATGTGGCTGGTAGGTGGTGGGTGGACAACTAGGCAGGACCTCTGGAAGGTGGAACAGCTGATCGAAAATGCTGTCTACGCTTGTGCGCATGTGAGGATCCACGTTAGGTGAGAGCTGTGTTAGGAATTCGACAGCCCCTACATCCCGTAGCATTTGTGCTCCAGTCGGGTGCTTTGACAGGGTATGGAAACCAAAATTAGACACCGCTGTATACACGCCAACTAGAAAAATAACATGATGGTTTCTTTCTAACATTTCTATGTGTGCTTTATTTTGATGCGAATTCTAACGAATAGTACCGCTGAACAGCGAGCCATTAAAACCTCGTTCCCTGTCATTAGCATCTCACTTAATACAGCCGAACCATTCAGAGCATTATTCTACCTTTGAGAGTGTACAGATCAACTCCAGAGCCTCATCTTGCATTGGAACCTCAGGGAAATTAAACCATTCCAGTAGGTAAACGAACAGCATCCTTTCCTGGACCAGATCAGGAGTAGAGATGAGACCGTGATCCAGTTTGCTTCTGATATTTTTAAGAGCCCGAACTCTGATTTCAGCTAAGGAGTGTCCTTGTGAGGGGGAAATCAGTAAAGTGAGAATACAGAGCAGTTTGCATTCATTCATTCACAAAATCAAATGAAAAGATAAGTCAAATAATACAATACCAGCAGTTGCTGCCAGTACAATTTAATGTAAATAATATTTTTAAAGATTTATATTATTATATTTGATCACTTGATTTCTAGTGTACAAAAAGCTATTAGAATAAACGTAGCTTAAGTTCATAAAGTCCCCTTACAACAAAAATAATCCTGATATTTTTCATAAACCATAGGAAGGGCAAATGTAAATTATCTTACCATATAAGTGAACCATTTATTTATAATATTTGTGATAAAACGTTGGTTCATAAAAGGGGATCAACATGGTTACTATCGTTACAATTTTGCTACAATAAAACTTTTAGACAATAAGTCTGAAAAGTAAAACTTTGACAGATCAAAAACACACATTTCGACATCGTTTTAGCATAAATGCAAGGCACAATATTAATACAGAATAACAATGTGAAGTGATTTGGTAACGATAAACATGTTTACTGACGGGTACAGTTCACAAATGTACAGTACAACTTCACTTGTCTTTAGCTTCTCAAGCTACATAAACAAAAACGTTAGTTGCCTTATAGACGTTTAACGCGAATAAGCGATCTTACAAACAAATCGTCTTACCCATCTTCTTGATGAGCGATGAGAGCTCCATGATCATACAGTTCTCCGGTAAAACACTAATGTTACATTTATTGTGAAGAACGACAGTTTTCGGTTAAACGTCACATCCTCGCCATCACTGCTGGCAGCAGCGCGCGTCTGTTTTCAACTAGCGCGCCACAGTCAGGCACTTCCGGTATATGTCTCAAAACTCGTTTTGACCAGTTTTTCCGATTAATGCTAAATATTCCATGAGTGATGTTACTCTTATTTAATAAGGTATCTCTTATTTGGTAGATTTGTTTATTTATGCAGTTATTTATTTATTCATTTATTGTTAGTAAATTGTTCTGTTTTTATTGGACATACGAAGGCATCGGTGGACGCGTGGTTATATTGATATTAGAAATGCCAGTGGTTTATAACTCCTTTTTTTTCATAAAGCCTTGGTTAAGTTCTTTTGTTGAAATATAAATGGCCTGCTTCGGTCTGCTGGTTCATACAATTTGATTCATCATTGTTTTGAGAAACAATATGCTTTTTCGAGGACTAGATATGACCTATAATATATCCCTTATTGATTTCTGTGTGGCATTTGTACTGTGAATCTTTCTTCCACCTAGAAATGTCACTGTTTATTACAACACTGATACCACTATCACTTAAAATGTTTACGCACAATAAAAATCAATCTTGCCCGATACAGTGAGATGAATAAAGTCATCTGTTTTATTTTCAAATGTGATCAGTGTTCAAGAGACATTTTTTAGATATGCTTTTTCATATTTTTTCTGTCAGTCTTGGAACCACAAGCTTATATTCTACCAAACAATAATTAGTATAAAGTAACTGGTGTGCAAAGACTCCAAGTCTGTGCACGTGATTTTGCAGGTGGCATTGATTTGGTGACTAACATTTTCACACTCTGGACGGTGACATATGAAAACACAGTGGGATCCTCAAATGTGATAATTAAATCCATCTGGATTTTGATAGATAATTGTGCAGGCACAATTTTAGCTTAAAAATGGTCCGTGCATTAAAAGTGGTAAGTGACAGAGGACAAATGTGTGTTCCAGCTGATTTAAATATGAATAGCATGAGCTCGCACAAGATGATCAACATCTGTTGTTTATTTTTACTGTTTTATCTGGGAGAAAGGCAGGTTCCAAGCAGACACTGCATAAATATTTGTAGATTTAACACCATCAGTGATAGTATATTTAAATAGCCAGGAGCACGGGATTAAATAAATTGCTGTATGACGTGGAGGCTGTAGTTTTAGCCAGAAAGGACTGAAATGAACAGCTCTTCACACATATTTTCAGTGGTGTCCAAAAGTGATTTAAAAAAAACCTGGATTTCTTAATTCACAGTTTTTTCAGGAAATGAAAAAACACAGTACTTTTTAAGTGATTATACTCTGTTGTCAAAGTTAAAAGGACTTTTTAACATATTTTGTTCTAGTTAAAACCCAGTGACAAACATAGTAACTAAAAAATAATTAATGGCAAACAAATAAAAATCTTACGGACACATAAGGTTTCAGAAGGACAGCTGCATGCGATGTTATTATAACTTATTGGTTGAATAGGGTGCAGTCCGTCTGTTATAATACCAAGAATCTCTATGAAAATTAACACTTTTTTGAAGACACAAGTTTGCTTGATTATATAACATTCTGGGTTGAATTCAGAGGATCATCTACCGAATATCATGGGCTGACTTTTCCCCTCTCTTTCATCAGTCTTTATATCAGAACTATGGGCCTGTATGAGGCAGAGTGAAATATGGTTTAACCGCTTAAATGTTCGCCATGTGCTCACCGTGATAGACCCTGGTGGTAATCAGGCTGGATCTGAGATCAGTCATTCAAAGCATTCCAGCCAGCAGAAAGACTACACCTTCAGATGAATGTGTCCTGGGTTCAGAATGATTCATCACCTTCAGTGGTTCGCCAGAGCTTCACCATCAAAATCATTCTATTTGTCTAAAGCACCCCAGAGCTGCGGTCTCGTCCCCGAGCATTCTGACCAGTTGATACGACTCTCAGCACATCTCTGACCTAAAGACCTTTAGACTGATTTCCCTGTTTTATTTTCCACATGACTGTCTCTTTCTGATATGTGAAACTGCGATATGGAAGGGTTCGGTCGGTTACCTGCTGTGAGATAAAGTGCTTGGCTGATGAACCAAATCTATCTTACTGGCTCAAACGCATGCTCATTCTATGACTCATCATGAATTTTCTGCATTAGGAGTCCAATACAACACATATCCCAAACCTCGGATTTCTTTGATATTGCCGTAAACAAGATAGACACTTCTATTTATAATTCAGTTATTTTAAAAGTTATTCGGTTATAGGCTAACTGAACAACAGCGGTATTGACTTGCATTGGTTTTGTGTCCGTACACTGTAAAAAATCCAACTTGCAAAATGTTCTCCATACAAAGATAAATAAGTAACTTGAACATAGCATTTTTAGTTAATGGAGTCAAATGATCATTTTGTATATACTGAACAAAATAAGCTTAAACATGTCTCTAACAAAGATTATTTTGTTGACTGGACTCAAGTTTTTGCCAAAATGTATCAGAAAGTTTTCCCAACTTACTAAACTTCTGAACAAGCATCTTAGTTTGAAAGTTCACAAGATGCATTGCAGCGTGTTCAATTCTGGCATATAAACACTCAACACAAACTGTGAAAACATTTACAATTGTAGTGAAAGAAAAATATATTTGTTTATTTTTACATTTAACAGTACATAAAGAATTCTTGGAATATTTCATTTTGCTAATTTAACATTTCTCATCCACAAAACAGAAATATATTACCCTGATAGCACGCATACATCTGGCTTACGTCTATTTGACGTCTGCATTTACATCTTACAGACATCTACAATACATAGTTTGCTCATCTGCAATACGTCTCGGAGATGTCTGCTGTCAGACGTTATATAGACATCTTGAAGATGTCTGTAAGATGTTTATGATTTAGAATGGATGTAAATCTGCTCTTTCTAAGATGTTTAGCAGATGTTTTTACGCAGCAAATCTCAAGATCTTTAGCAGACCTATTACAGACATTCAAACGTCTCCGAGATGTATTGCAGATGAGCAAACTACGTATTGCAGATTTCTGTAAAATGTAAATGCAGACATCAAATAGACGTAAGCCAGATGGATTGTGCTATCTGGGTAATTGCCAAAGTATCATTACTTTGAAGAATTAAATAATATACGTTGAGTCAACACAAATGTCTTACTGCATCCGGTTGCCTCGTTTTTTTACATTGGCTCAATTTTTTTCTACAGTGTACAAGATAAGTGAATGCTGTTAAGTTACCAACATTTTTCAAAATACCTTCTTGTTCTACAGAAGAAAGGAAGTCATACAGGTTTGAAATGAGGAGAGGGTGAGTAAATTATTACAGAATTTTCATTTAAAGCAATTACTAAAACACAATCAACAGTACTGTAAAAAAAATTTGGTTCAACTTAACAAAATAATTGACCGGGTTGCCTTAAAATTTGGAGTTAATTCAACTAAAAAATATTAGTCAACTCAACGAGTTTAGTCAACACAACGAGAAATTGACGAAAATTTTAAGTTGAATAAAGTTCAATTATTTTAAGGCAGCCATGTTTTTTGAACCAAGAAAAAACAAAAACATTTTTTAAAGCGAGTGGTTTTCAAAAGACATTAACACCAAAATGACCCAACAAGAAAATGCCCCGTTCATGCGGAGTAAGTTAATAAAACCATGTTTACTTAAGTTAATATTATTGGTATTTTCTATGCACACTGTGTACTCGATAATTGCATTCGGCTCAAGTCGTACTAAAGCTGACTCATTACATTCTGTGGGGCTCCAGCTGTTTCAGGTGTAATTAATGCAAACTCTCTGAGACCCTTTAAGGACTCTCTCATGTGGGTTTTGAAGGACTAGCTCGCAGATTGCCTTTCCTGCATGTTAATACGACGGGAGCACGCCTTGTCGGCTTGAAAGGAAAAGAGGGCACACGCAAAAGAGGTAAACATGATCAATCCAATAAATGACCCTGGACCGTAGAGCAAGAGCCGCTATATCCAAGTAATCTCAGACAACAAAAACCCAAGTGGTCCCACCGGTACCATCACTGTCTGGCACGGCTGTAATACACGTCTTCCGCTCTACTGCAAATGTTGAAGATATTAGGGTGGGCACCCAGGGACCTCTGACAACTTGCCCCCGCAAACAGCAAAAACAGTCAAGCTTGAGGACTAAATCAATGTGAGGCATGTCAGAGGCATATTGAGCAAATCTCCGGCTCATGGAGCTTTCATACAAAAGAGGAATCATACGAGATGACAAATGATAATCTCCAGCTTGTATCCTTAGAGGTCTCAAAAGCCATTGGTGAATATTGCTGTATATGAAAATTCTAGTGATGGACAGTGTAGTATACTGAGTCATTCTTCATTCTGAATATATCCTCCGTAACCTTTAAAGCGTCATTACGTATGCATTTCCTGTCAATCAAAACATGTCATACTGTATATGCATATGTTAAACAGATTAAAGATGCATTATATAAATAACAAAAAATCTAAGATTTAGATTTTTCTATACTAGATTAAACCAAAAGTGACTGTTGTTTACAGAGGAAACAGGTTCTCTCCTCCTCTTTGAATATAATGCGGTTCAGTATGATAAGTCCTAATAGAGGCAGGTAATTAGATGCTTTGCAAAGAGGTTGTCTGTGCACAGAGAGCTGAGGCAGGTTCACCACAGCATTTTATTAACTTGACAGTTTAACTTTAAGGGGTGGAAACAATATCTTGCCATGTGAGGCTCAAATCAGCCCAACTGCAGTAAACACAATTACCCACTTTAAAACAGTACTGACACTAATGAGGCCACCAATGAATACTTTAAAGTTCACATTTTATCTTTGATAACACTGCAACACCCACAACACAAATATAGGGCCCTGACAAAATACATAAAAATAAAAGCTACTCAAAAACATATCATGTTCTCTTTTCAAATACTATGGGAAAGTAATGTTAATGTTTATGTTTATGTATCACCATGATTTTTACCTACTAACTTACTATACTAAGCTATTAAAACATAAGAGTAAAATAGAACGAAAAAAAGAAATAACCACCCATTACAAAACTCTATTAAACCAAAGAACTTCTTTCAGAGTTTAATCAATAACAATATTTTAAACTGCCACATTACACGCACATCTCATTCTTGTATGCAGATATTTCTGGGAAATCATCCCAGATGGAGTTAATTTAGCAAAAGTTACTTTTATTTCACTGATTTATTTAAATATGTTGATTTATTATATTTTATAGTCGTGTAATTTGGGTGCATCCCAAAGAGAATCTAGATAAAAAAATATTTCTTATGATTAAGGTCAAACACTTGTTTATTATTGAGGTAAAAGTAGGCTAGTTGAGGTACAATGTGCTTATTTCTAAATATTTGAACACCATGAAGATACCATTTGTCAAAGTAAAATTAATATATAAATATGCATATTTTGCATTACAATATATTGATATAGATATTAAAAAGTACATAAAGTAAACTTCAGTCAGTTCGAATGTGAACAACGTTTGCATGTTTTCAGGGCTTTTCAATTTATTCCTAACAATATTGGGCAATACACAGTAGCCTACAGTATATTGATTTTTTTTGCAATTGCCATTGGCTGTCTACCTCAACACTGATCTCTATTTAAACCTGTATTTATCATCAGAGAACCATCTTTAAACTTCATATGTAAATACAGTTTTGTTTGTATACTTATATTTTCTACATATATTTTTCCAAATTTGGCATGTAGTCTTTTAAATTTAACATTTTACTGTGGGCCATAGAGGTCCACAATAAACTCAATAATTATTAATAACTGAATAATTCTGGGAATTCATGGTCTGAATGTTAAACTTTGTACAGTCAAAACAACAGGTTAAATCTTAATATGTAAGAACACAGAAATAAACTTTCAAAAATAAACCTTCCCTGATACAATTAATGGATGATAGTGTGACTAGCCCCAGTCTCACCCACTACAAACTGGACTAGTTTAAAGAAAAATTAAATATCTAATATCCTCAAGAATAAACATTGTTACAAATTAATAAGTCATATTAGAGCAGATTGTGTCCACCAAGTGTGTGTAGTTCTTCTTTTAACCCAGACCCTCCCACCTCTTGTTATCCTTTCAGTGTCTTTTCCCATAATGCAACAGGCAACAAAGGAAGAGGGAGAGGAAGCGAATGTAGCCAAAGTGGCTAGCTAGCACAAAAAAAAGGAAGAGGGGTTAAGCTTTCGTAACACTTTAAGGGATGTCTGTCTTTTACCAAACGGATTAATACATATAGGGAGAGAAGAATGCTGTTACTTGCGTGAGATGGGCACATGTCACGAGCAGATGTTTATGTGAGGTCTTGTTCGTGTAAATTTAGCTTAGCATATAGCAGTCCATTATTAGTACGCTAATGCTAAATGTCGCTGTCGTCGGTAGTGGTTTATATCATCCACATCCCCGTGTTTTAATACGACGGGATTTCAGTTGTGTTTCAAGTGGTAAGTTACCTGCGGTTAATATGTCTGAGTTTTATAACTTGGTCTGACACGAAGGGCTGTAGCAGGCTAGCTAAGTTAGCTAATTTAAAGGCCTGTTTATTTTCTCAGACGAGGTTATAAATGTGCTAATGGTGATAGTCTTAACTTTTAAACAGTACTGTATGTACTACATTGGTCCCTATTCTATACGACACAATTTATTAACAGTAATTCAATGTTGACCTCGTAGATATCGTGCTAGCTGGTTTTCGTTTATTGGGGTTAAATCCAGAACAAACATATACTGTCAGATTTCATGGTTTTATAAAATATGATCGCTTAAACTGTCGCAAATACATTAACCAGATTTGGTTTGAACTGTTTTTATTAGCACTTTTGGTTATTATATGCGTTTCTAAATGTAAAATTGCAGTAGAATGGCAACATTTACAATACCATTATATATTATAGTATTGTTGATATAACCAAACCATGTAGTAAAACATAAAGGTCATTATTTTTATGTGGAACCGTTTTACCGGATCGTTTTTAAATACATGTACTGTTTTTTTTTGCATGTGCTGTACATTGTAAAACAACATTGCTACAATGACTAGTTAACTTTTCTAATAAAGCATTTAACATTTGTTTTTTGCAGATGACAACAACTTTGGCGTGCACATGATTGACATTTCCCAGTCACATGGCAGGACCCTGCAGTTAACACCCATCGGTCATCACATACGACCGTCCCATGCCCTCACCTGGCAGGGTCTATAAGGATGAAGAAGATCAGTCTCAAGACGATCAGAAAGTCACTTAACATAAAGGGCAAAGAAGATGGGGATTTTGTCATGCTCCAGCAGCCGACTTTAGCGGCTGAGTTCACGAAAGACGGCTCTCTTTTCGGAGGTTGCTACACCAAAGCGTTGGTGGGTTGTGATCTTAATGGTGAGGATCAGAAGGGTCACAAGAACAGATCCAAGAGCGAGAGTCTCATGGGAACTCTAAAAAGAAGGTTGTCGGCTAAACAGAAAGCAAAAGTGAAAGGAGGTTCCTCTTCAGTAGGCTCGGGAGACGATGATGACACCTTCTCTTCATCGTCGGTCCCAATAAGCTTCAGCGAAGTCAAAGCCCAGCGGCCCTTAAGATCCTCGTCTCTCCGAAGCCATCACTACAGCCCCTCTCCGTGGCCTTTCAGGCCCGTCAGCTCAGAGGAAGCTTGCATCAAGATGGAGGTGAAGGTAAAAGCCATGGTCCACTCCCCTAACCCAAGCCCATCCCTCAATGGCATCCGAAAGGAGTTCCATGATATCCAATTAGAGAGTCTGTTTCACGACCAGAGCGAATCTCTGAAGGACATGGATACTCAAAGTGGCAACTTACATTTGAACATTGAGGATCATGTGCCTATTGGACTTACACCTCAGGACTACATCCAGTACACAATGCCTTTAGATGAGGGAATGTACCCAGATTCATCCCGGTCTTTCTGCTCTCCCATGGAAGTGGTGGATCAGGTTGAATCTGACTCGCTGCACGTGGACCAGGGCCAAGGCGATCATGATCTCATGCCACAGGACAATCTTATGGATGAGTCCGTGGATGGACACCTACCTGGCACTCCAGCAATGATCCTGTCCAATTCCAGAGCTGACACACCTTTGTTTTCTCCTTCGCTTTCACCTCTTTCTACCAATGAAATTCCTACGACCCTATCTGGGTTCAGTGGCGCAGACTCTCTTGTCATTGAGAGAGTGAGGCACCACTTGAACTTTGACCCCCATTCCGCCCCTGGTGTTAGCAGGGTGTACGAGTCTTTCCAAAGTAGTGGACCGATGGTTGTAACAAGCCTTACAGAGGAACTTAAAAAACTGGCGAAGCAGGGTTGGTACTGGGGACCTATCACTCGATGGGAAGCCGAGGAGAAGCTGATCAACCTACCGGATGGTTCTTTTTTGGTGAGGGACAGCTCGGACGATCGCTATCTCCTCAGCTTGAGCTTTCGGTCACAGGGAAAGACTCTCCACACCAGGATTGAACACTCGAACGGCAGGTTCAGTTTTTACGAGCAGCCTGATGTAGAAGGTCACACTTCCATAGTAGATCTTATAGAGCTTTCTATAAAAGACTCTGAAAACGGCGCATTCTGTTACTCCAGATCCCGCGTCCCAGGGTCTGCCATGTATCCCGTTCGGTTGACCAATCCGGTATCTCGGTTCATGCAAGTCCGTTCGCTGCAATATCTTTGCCGGTTTGTCATTCGACAGTACACGCGGATAGATCTGATTCAGAAACTGCCTTTGCCAAACAAAATGAAAGATTATTTGCAGGAGAAACACTACTGAACTTATTGTAGTGGTGGGATACAGTAGTAAATTGCACTTTTTTGGGGTGATACTTAAAACAGTTTACATGGATGTTGGTGAAGCAATCGGTTTTATAGGCTGGAGTTTTGTCATTAGCATAGGTCGACTATCTGATCTTCCCACAAAAATGAGCAGAAAATTTGTTGTTGCTCAGATGCAGTGTTTTATGTACAACAAAGCTTTTGAGATCTACTTGCCTAATGAAATTTACCGGCGTGTCTGATAAACACATCAGCATACTGATTATATGAATATGTTTTGCAGGAATACTAATACAGTTTTGTTTGGAATGGATGATAGGATCGGTCTTTTCAATGATGTGAATCATTTTTCCATCATATCGTTGTTGCTGTAGACTGACAAGAAATTTGCTTTTGAACTACTTAAACATTTGCATTTGGTTTTTCTTTGCTGTATTAGGAAAACATGATGTCAGCCAAATTTTTGGCAGGTCTTGATCATTTTCTCTCTGAATATCGGTACTCTTAATTAAACGCGGAAATATGCTGGATGCCGTTTTTTGGTTGTCATGTGTCATGCGTTTCAAAAACAGACTTACAATTTTAATTAAAAAAAATTAAGAAAATTATTATTTATTCTGAATGAACGTTTTACAATTATTCAATGTTAAATGTTTCTCTTACCCTATTCTTTGCTATTCATTAGACTTTTGTTGATCTGTGCAACAACAAATTCAGTGATTCAGGTATGAGAAGGACTGTGAATTACATGCAAAACGAATATTAGACATAAATGCCAAGAATCTGTGATTCTCCAAAAAGGGAGCAGGTAAAGAATGAAGTTGATTTGTGTGTGGCTCATACATTATTGTGTTCTGTCATGGCACATTTACATTAAGCAAAGATATTATGGTTTATAAACATCTTATTTGTTTGGTTTTGTTTTTAAACACCATATGAAGTATTTGAACTGTCATTTCATAGTACTAAGGTCATTAGAATTTTTTGTGACAACCAAGCTAAAAGCACAGTTTTATAGAGACATTTCACCCTAGATTGCTTGGTTATACTTGAACCACAAGGAAACTTTTACTGAATTAATCTGCAAATATCCCAAAGGAATTCTGCATTCGTTGGCTCTTGAGTGAATATGGGAGATCTTTTAGCATTGCAGAATGAGCAGGCTTTCTCACCCTCTGCCCTCCATAACAGTGGCATGTCAACCTGTCAGTGTTTCATAAACTCAGCTTCAAGCCAAAAATGTTGTATTTGAAAATTCATACACTGTTATTCGCTTTGTGTTGGTGTTTTTCTCACAGCGTTCTTTATTCCTTTTCCTATTACCTGAAAGGGAATTGTCTGTTGCTTTTTCCTTAATGAAGGCTTTAATAGGGCTTTCGGAGAAAAGTTAGTCATCTGAAGCAACTGAGGTTATTTGTAAGGTTTCGTACAAACTGACACAGATTGATATGTTACGATGGCATGCTTCAGGTCTTCATTGGGTTAAATAAAAAAAGCTATCAGGAGCTTATAAATTTCTCTTTTTTTTCTGGCATGATATTGAATGTGCGTGAATCAGAGCCAGAACTTTCTATTTGCGGTTTTCGCACCAAACATCGCCCAGAGGCCTTTAAAAAGCGCCAGTTGGCGTTCACAGAACCCGTTGAACAATGCCGTGTAAAGTAGTCATGAGACACCTTGGGGAGATTTTGAAGGTTAGTTGTCAAATAAACCCAGTTTGCCATCTTTAATGTTCCATTAGTGAAAAAATACATGACTCATTGTTGATTAGTTTGTTTGAATTATGCTTATGATGGAACAGTAAGGGGTGGAAAGTACTCATGAACACACAATTGAAGCCGAGGTTTAAATGCTGTATCTTCGTTGTGGTAAAGAATGTGCTCTTCATATTGGTTTGCTGTATTACGGCACATTTGCCGACGTCCCGTTAGATGAAGGATTGTCTGGAGTCAATAGAATGATGTTCTCAGTTGCTAGTATCAGAATAACCTTTATATTGTGTGAGTGTGTATGTGTGAACGAGCAACAAGAAAAGAATGTCGAAGGCAAGGCACAAGATTTTCAATGAAGTTGTGTTTACCAGAATGTGGAAGTTGACTAATGCAAAAAATAAATGTGAAGTGTTTGACCGCAATGTACTTTTGTTTAATTTCCTTCATTTTTTTCCAGATGTGAGAAGCATACTTTGGTCAAACTGAAATTGTGTGACTGCAGTGTGAGCGAATTTTGTTTTAATGAAGTTGCCAGGACTCGCGTTCACTATTGTTTTCATAACTTTGTGTGTGTTGTTAAATGTTGCTTGTTCAGATTGCTGAAGTATTTTGATCACAGTTAAGCACTCAACAAGCTTTACTGAAATATATATTTTTCTGATCCATTTTCTGTTGTCTGTTTGCTGCAAAGGAAGGTGAATGTTTACATGTTTTTAGTACAGATTATTATCTCTTTGATTAAATCTTATTCCAAAAATCTTGGTACAATTTTACTTTAATGTGTCATACACATTTGTGCTGCTTTATGATTGCCTTTATTAAAAAATGGGCTAGAAAGAATGTCACCCACATATTGGCCTATGTATTCATGACCTTTATCCTTTTGGGGTCACATGCAAAAATTGTAGTCATTGTTTTCAGTGCTCTGAATGCAGTCCTTTTGTCATAAAGGATCTGTTTACTCCAGTTTACATTGTCAGTTTTCCAAAGTCATTTCTTGTTTGTTGTTTATTTGAATTATTGAAAGTACCAATAGTGTTTTCTTGCACATTTGGATACAGTTAAACATTTTTGTATCTGCTGGTATAAATTATGAATAAA
This sequence comes from Triplophysa tibetana, assembly GCA_008369825.1. Classification (NCBI taxonomy): domain Eukaryota; kingdom Metazoa; phylum Chordata; class Actinopteri; order Cypriniformes; family Nemacheilidae; genus Triplophysa; species Triplophysa tibetana. The sequence goes on along the minus strand of CM017914.1, from coordinate 7,858,477 downwards.
AAGCTTTATTCAATTTTACCTTTCTTATTAAATGTTTTTCCAAAGAAAGAAATGTGTACGAAGAAACTTTGGAATGCAATAATCAATTGACATTTCTTTTGATTTGAGATGGAAATGTTTGATATGTGACCATAAACGTTTCTTAGCTTCCTAATAATAAAAAGACCGTCATATCTGAATATATTTACAATTCTCGACTGAACTCCTAAAGAACATACAATTATTTATTATTTTTCTGGGCACAAGATGTTTTATTCATGGTGTTAGGTGGTGATATGTTGTCACACTAGGATACCACCCTCATAAAATAGCACGTCCTTTTAAAAGTGCTGTACTGAGTGAGTCAAACTTTCAGTGTGAAAATAATTTTAGGTTTGTTTTGACACAGTGATATGCAATTCTGTTCCAGGATATAATTGCTCTTATAGTATTGTCATGTTGAGTATTTACAGCCTCAATCTGTCCCTACCCTTGTTACCATACATTATTCAGGTAAGAACCTTTGCAACACTGTTTATTATAGGGGAAAGTGTGCCAGGGAGGAATGGGATGGGGTAAAATGAATTCTCATATTTCAGTTTATCATCTGAAACGCAAAAAAAGCATCTGTAACACAAGGACAATGACATCTTACCCAACAGGATACTTTTTGTTGATTCACATTGGGTTCACAGATTTAACTAAAAACTCATGACTTCATTTGATAAACGCTGTTGAGAAGCCCAGATGAAATTCTAATAGCCCCAAAGATTTGCTAGTGTTATGTGGGATTCAATTAGTGGGAAATTGCCGTTCGTTTTGTTTTTTAGTGAGAGTCTTTCTTTCTCTCCAAAGTCATCAATCAAACGTCTTATTTCTTAGATTTATGACTTAGCCCTGCCATCTGGTCCTCTGCATGAAGTTCCATTTGTCACCAGAAGACCGCGGATGATGAAGACAGCTCAAATTACGCTGTGAACATATCCATGGCTTTAAAATGACACGGCAGAAGGAACTTCGTTGGTCTGCGGCATAATAATAAGGCCCTAAAGTGCCTGCTGGCACCAGATGTTTTTATTTGTGGGGTACTAAAGGTTCACTTTGGAGGCTAGTCTGTGATCCACGTCCAAAGGTGTAATCACTATTGAAGCTGCGGGTAAACAAGAAAGCATATTTATGGAGAATAATTAATCAATGAACTAATGGCTTTTTACATGTTTGACTTTAATGGGCTGTTTTGGGAGTATTGCCAGATTGTCAGCTCAGTTTTGTTCCTGGGTCAATGTTAAATGCTTTTGATATGGATTTTAGAATCAGTAAGATCAATCGTGACGCTCAAAACACAATTTACATATAGTTACGTTTGTATGGATTATCCAAACAGGATGAAGGCCCTCTTTGAACACCTGTAACTCTGACTATGAAATGTTAGCCTGATTTCACGGGAATTCGTAACTATTGGTTAGTGCATATGAATTACACAAAGTGAATTGTGCTAAAACATAGGCTATAAACATAGGCCACCTGTAGAAAACGGTAATATTCTGCCAGCTAGGGCACCGGAAAAAAACTATTTTTAAAAAAGTCGATTACATGTTTTTTATGTTTTTACACCAAACTTTTTTATGTTTTTATCGTATTTATTTCTGTAATTTGTTTTACAAAAAAAATGTGTTCTGTAAATTTTTTGCAGTCTATAAAATTGTAAAAGAATCTTATAAAATACTAACATTTTCTGGCAGCTGGGGCACCAGGATAATAAAGTAAAAAATAAGTTTTGTCATGTTATAAATTTACAGGATATTTCTTATTTTTTTGTTTTGCAGTAAATTAGCCTATTAGAAAAATAAATAACAAAGCTCCGCCCCTAAACCTAACTATAACTGGCAGATCGTATGAATCGAAAAATGGGATTACATAATTTCAAATGATATATCGTAAAATAATGAAAAATCGAGATGAGATTGTGTTGGACATGTTTATATTTGTATACACACATATCCAATAGTGGGGCGACGAATCACAAAACTCACAGATCATATTACGGATTTTGCTTAACGGATCGGATAATTTTTCAGATCAGGAAATGTTAATGCTCATCATAGTTTTATTAATATAATATGACCAGTTTAGAGAATTTGATAAAATTAAGTTGTGAAAATTCCCTAAATATATCAACACAGATTAATTTAAGAGAGAATCTCGTTTATAAACCGTTATTATTTATCTTTTAGGCAGTCATTACTGTATGTATGGATCATTTAAAAAAGTAAAAGCATAACAAATAAATTTGATTTTAAATATGATAAGATTTACACAAGAATGCGCTATTGTATTCATCAAGATACTGGAGAGAGCTAAGATGCCATAGATCACGATCACCACTTATATCCAACATAACTTTATTTATTTGGATAAAAGCGCCTGCTAGATGGCTAAATGTGATGAGCCACAATGTAAGTCTCTTGTTTTTTTACATGCGCTGTTTTCCGAGCAATAATTATGTGTCTGATGAAAGAACAGCACACCTCCCCTCAACAAACTGTGTGAGGTCAAATTCCTAACCCTAAAACGTAAGAAATAGTGCCCATAGCATACACCGATAATAAACTAATGTTTACCTCCACGCTAGCTGGAAGCTATCCAGATAGTCTCATCGAATATGGCTTTTATTACACCAGCACTCACATCTGGTACCTGAAGGACAACAGGTGACAAAGGAATAAAGAGAGAGAGTGAGACAGAGCCTCCCGCGGTGTTATCGTGACAATTATCTCTTCCCCAGCGATCCACGCATCCTCAAGCGGCAGGAAAAACAGGTGGCGCCCATCAGGAAATGGCTGGAGAGAACTCTCTGTAGCCATACTTCAACGAAGAGCACCCCACTATTGGTCCTTTAAAATCCAAGCCATACTGTTAGAAGTGGAAGATAAAATCCAAGCAGGTGTTCCTTTGTCATGTTAGTCTATGATAGAGTCTCAGGAGCACGAGGCTTTGGCATGTGCTCCCTTTGCAACAATCCACAGACATTTTAGGGGACCAGACCACTAATGAAAGTTCCATGGAATCCTATGTAGGTTTCGTGATACATTGCAATCTTTGAAATTTTACAGCAGGGCATGACACATTTGAAACATATATTGCATCATCAAAAATTCACCTCGAATATCTGTTTTTTAAAGATTGTATTTCGTCATAAAGATTAAAGATGATGTAAAAAGTACTTTTGTACTTTATTCCCCCTTTGTTCCATTTTTGGTCCTGAAGCAACAGTTCGGTCAGTCTATCAGATTGTCGGGTTAAGTTTAGGGTCAATATTAGGGTTGTATAGCACTGTTTTCTCCTGATTGAAGAGGTTAGTTGTGTTTAGAGTTTGGTGTCATAGGTTAAGAGTGTTTTTTTAAGAAACGTTCCAACAAAATATGTTGTTTCAGGAGCATGCTTTACCTTGCAAAATCATGGCAACCATAAAAGAGGTAACCAAAACTTGAGTTTAATAGCACACTCTAAAATATGTTGGGTTATTTGAACCCATTGTTGGGTCAAAAATGGACAACCCCAACTGTTGAGTCAAACTAGCCCAGAATATGTTTTCAGCATTTTTTGTTTTGTGATTCTCTTTGCATTCATTTCTATTGGCAGTCGAGGTAAGGACCACAACTCCCCTCATTCCATGATCATACACGGAATCATTAGCAACGCCTTTTTTATTGCAAAAAATAAATTTCTAACGTTTTTTGGTGTTAAGGTTGCTGTTGTGCTTTAATGGTCCTTTAACCTCTCGAACTGCTTGTGTCCCATAGATCTTGCCAGTCCAATGTCAGAATGCCACATAATACTTAACCTTCAAAGCTTTCATACCACAGGCAGTGTTTCTGTACTGTGTTTCATTTCTGCAGCACTGCCACTCCATCTTATCCAGAGTTTACATGATCCACAAATCTCTCAATATACATAAGCCACCAGCAACGTGGCTCTGATTAATGATGTTCCAAACCAGCAGACATTGCAGGATGTTGCCCTGTTTAACATGCTGTGCGTTTGTCTGTGTACTGTTGCAAAGGTGAGTTACTATTTTTGTCTTTTAAACTGAGACTGCTTTCAAGCATGGAACTAATTGTTGATGTGGAGACATTCACGCTGGAGCAAGTCATGTTATTTATGTCAGAAAACAGTCATATATGAATTAAAGTAAGTCTCTTTAACCCTCAGCCTTCAAGGGGACTTGATTTTTATGTGCATACATCATTAGTGGCTATGTAAATTACATACCTGGATTTGCTGTTTTGTGAATCCCGAGAAGTTAAAGGATTGTGTGAGTGTGAGTTTAAAAAAAGGAAAAACCTTACCTGTCTTTTTTAAGGAAATCTTGGATAACATCTGACGAATGAGAAGAATGGCTTTTTAATATTTCTTCTCTATTTTTCAAATCTATTGAAATGGATATTTTTGAGGAAAAAATTATTGTGAGAGTCTTTGAGTTGTTTTTTATATAGACAACACAACAGCAAAAATATCATACAAAAATAAATATTATGTTGAATATTGTTCATATTTTTATTGTTTATACATTTGCTAACCATAAATGAAAGATAGGAGGTTTATTAAAACATGATACTAAAACATGACTATAATAATTGCTTTTACCAGGTTTTCAAAACACTCCAACTTTCTTACCTTGTTCATTTATTTAGATACTCACCCAAAACCCTATTGGCTCAACTAATATTGCCATGTACACAAATAAAAAGAGCATTTATTTGGTCCTATTACTACTAATAAACACAATCCTTAAAAAAACAAAAACATTTAGAATTGGTTCAGACAGGTCATAGAGGTTTGGAAGAATATGATTTTGTGCAAATGATGACATCATTTTCTTTATTGGGTTTACTGTCTCTTTAAGCTAAAATTGTGGGGTATTGCTGATAAACACATAAAAATAACATGAGAAGTAAATAGATGGTGTAAGATGTGTGTTATGGTTCATTTTTCAACCTTGAAAAGAAAGCTGGTAGTTTGTTGTGAGCAAAATTTGGGCTTCAGTGAAAAACACAATCTATATTGTGTATGGTTCATATTTGAGCATCTCTCCTCTTGGACATTTCACCTGTGCAAACTGTAGCAAAATGATTGATTAGACTGTCTAATTTTCTTTAATTTGATGTGTCACGCACATTTGTGGATAAAAAAGAAAGGAATTCTTATTCAGTGTATTTCTCTTTGATCAACAGTTTAAACTGCATTTATGTCTAATTCTTTGATTTTTTACCAAAACCAGATCCATTGCTGAAATTCTCTTCTCCCATCAGTGTTACAAAGTTAATAGTGCCACCCAGAGACTCTGTCTAGTTTGCCCTAGATCTGTCCATTTACTTTCTATCTAAAAGTAAATATATTAGTTTAGGAAGTGTTGGTTCCTTAAACATACATTTATGGATTTTGTTATATAACGCAAGCGCAAAGATTTTTTTTGATCCATTATGTAAACCCATTTTTTTATTGGTGTACCTGGCCTTGTAATGTACTTTCCCCACAATTGTTTTCTGTTTGTAAATAATGTAATGCAGCCTTGATGAAGATGAGTAGCCATAAGCTATGCAATAATAATGAACTTTGGGAACCGGCTTTTGCAGAACTGAAATAATTCTGTTTGAGGATGACTGTTAAATATCTACAGCTGTCAGATTACATCTACGGGGAGTCTGTGAGATAAAAGAATGCGTGTGATTTATTTATTTCACAAACTGTCAAATGCTCCAAAGCACTCTTCACACTTAAACGTTTTTTCAAGAAGAAAGGAGACAAGGAGATGGGGGGTATGTAGCCAGTTTTCTGTGCTGATGTTACATTAACAGCATTTATCTGAATCACAAATTATTCTTATTTTTATTCTAAATTTACATATGAAAACAGGGGTATTAGCAGACTTCTTTAAACTGCATGTACACTACCGTTTAAAAGTTGAGGGATAGTTGATTTATATCAACCTTAAAAATGTTTTCATCAGAAATGTTTGAAATACTAGAAAAAAACATATTTCTCAGAAAGCTTCTCAGGTTGCCAAGGGTTACCCTTTTGAAGATGCTGAAATATATATAAATAATATATATTATTTAGTTTGGATGTTTGAGTCACAACATAATTCCCACAGCACAAACAAATAAACATAACACATCTGCAAACATATAAAAAAGAATGAGTAAATGATCTTAAATACACATGAAGAGTTGGTTCCAAAAATAAATAAATCTGTTTTAAAAAAATGTTAAAAAATCATATTTTTTATTATGATATCAGGTTTTTTATCGTGTTTTATTGTGTTAGTTAGCTGTATTTTTTATCATGGCTTAAATCTAAACAAAGCAATTGCAGTTTGATGGATTTTAATTGGAATGCGCAATAAAAATACATGATTTTTGAAAAATAAAAAAAACAGAGTTATCTCATTTAGGAGCCAAATTTCATATGTAAAACATAAGGAAAATGTTGTAAAATGTTGACTGTTACTGAGAAAAAGTCAAACCTGATCTAATTTGACATCCTTTCTATTTTACTCTGTGATGTGTGAGTTTTCTGTCCTTTAAATTTTGAGTGATCAAAGAGCTTTGAAAAGAAGCTTTGAATGTCTGGCTCTTTAAAATGAAGCACAAAAGGTAACACCGCACCACACATATGGCAGATTCTTTAACAACACGCAATTTTATGTCGCTAAAGTTTATTTTTATTAAAACTAACATGTTTTGTTATATGAAGGTCACAATAACCATTTGAAAATCTTAACTTTCTTTACCATGTTTTAATTATTTATTTCTGTGAAATACTTTATTTAAACAAAGAATCAAATCAAAAGAGTACAATTCAAAACATTTCATATACAAAATAAATTCCCAATTAACCTGTAAAAGTACAGTACCAGTACAGACAAGGACAATCAAATGGCTCATTAATTCTCATCTTCATTGATAAAATGCAAATTTAATCATAAATAATATATGACATAAAACCTAAACCTAGACATAATTGCATTGTAAGGAGCATTGCTTCCTCAACAAGCATTAATAAAAAAATCAGCTTCAAAGAATGAGCATTCTATCAAATTACTCTGTTGTCTATTGTTATATTGTTTTAGCTTGCTTCAATTGTTTGCTTCAATGTTTTGGCAGCCGAAAGATCCATGCTGTAGGGAAAAATGGAAGAGTGAACGGTTGAAGTTCCTGTCAGACACACTTTTTCTTTTCTGCTTGACAAACTTGATTTTACAATGCAAAATATGCAATATGTGCTGCATTTGGATCCATGAATCACAACGGAAGAGAACTGTCATCTCGCGCTATGAGCACCCGCAACAGCTCTATGCAAGAGACAGAGAGAGAGATAGATGGAAAGAGAAATAGACAAAGAAAAGGAGAGAGAATGGAAATCTGGAGCAGGCGTAGGTGGTGTTTAGAGGAATAAATAATTCAACATCGAGCTGATAGATGGTGTATTTCTACACTTACAGTGAAATGGGAGCCAAATAAAAAAGAACAAAACAATGATTTTCACATAAGAACTTATATTACCAGCTCTTAGAAAGGAGGGTGCATAGTTTCAAGTAAATAGTTCAGAGTCCATAGTCTCTTTTATTAAAACCAGCAGGAATGGCGTTTTAAGCCTAGACTATGTGAATTGTATTTAAAAAGGTGAACAGATGGGTGAACTGATCAGTTTCTTACCCGCTTCTATTCTCTGAAATGCTCACGCGAAGCACTTAAGATGAAATTATGAAAATTTATTTCAGTCTTTGGACAGCTTTTGATAAAGAATGTTCAATAATTTTCAGTTTGTAGCACTTTCTTTTTTTTCTAAAGGGGAGCATTCTTCTCTGTAAAGTGCCAGAGGATATCGTTCATGTCCACTTTTCCGGTGGCCTGTCAGGTCAGAAAGTATCCATACCAATGGAGATAAATGAAAGAAACATGCGCTGTATTGTGCTGATGTCTGTAGCTGTTTTCAATGGCTGATTACATTGTAACCCTGCATGTTAAAAAAATGTTCATGAAGCATGGTGCAATCCTAACCCCTCCTAATTCAAATACTTTTATTTTTGCAATGATAACGTTAAAATATGCAAAAGGAGCATTGGCTGCATCGTAAAGCACCTAAATTCATTTCACGTATATTTCTTTGGAAGAGTGCTGAAGTTGTTTGTTTGTCGCTCCTGCTTGGGAAAAGCTATAGCTTTGTGTACTTCATTGAATTCTGGGAACATGAGCAGTCAATGTGATTGTAGCAAAGAACTTTGCTCAATAAGAGCTTATTCCAGAGCTGAAACAGCAGTCTCAGCCTGGGGAATCTGCCACTGCATTGGCCATTCATAATGAGCTTACATTGTGGGTTGGGATTGTAACAGTGACCTAAATATTGATGAGTCAGTATGGGATTTTAAAAGAGACCTAATTATTGAAAAACACAACTTCTTACGACTAAAGTTAAAACTGTCTTTAATCCCATCATGAACATTTTCTGTACTTATTTCAGATTTTATCATAGCTGTTATGCATAGCACCTTTGTTTAGACATACAGCCAATGCCTTGTCCTTAAAGAACATTGACATCACTTTCCCACGAGAACACTCTGGGACACGCCCCCTTAAGTGCCAGGACAAGTACCCTTGAGTGGTAAAACAAGCAGAAAAATGGAAAGCAGTAGGACTCGATAGTCACCCTTACGACTTACAAAGGAACCAGGTGTCCTTGGACACTGATATGATGCCTAGAATTGTGTTCCTGATATTGTAAGCAGTCATTTTTGCTAGTGTGTTGCCACTCAAGGGATGGGGTTTTGAAGTGTTTACGTGGGAAAGTGACATCACGTGCATAATCTATTACTACGTTGTTTAAAAAATAAGCTTATGGAAAACATTAAGTGGATATATATATAAAAATGCTGTTTTTGCGTGTGGACTGTGAATACAGAGAATTTTGAAAATGATTACATATTTTTGTAATGCACAGTTGTTTGGCTGCTCTCCAGTTTGTTAGCCTTAATCCAGTATATGAAATTTAGCGGCATCTAGTGGTGAGGTTACAAATTGCAGCCAACGGCTCATTCCACTTCTCCCTTTCGAAGCACTACAAAAGCTGACACAGTCATAAGATCGTCATCATGTTTTTTGTTTCTTTGCCACAGGAGATAACCGATTTATAAAACTCGCTCTGTAGAGCATTTCCTGCATTTAGGGCTAGTGTAGAAACAACATGGTGAATTCCATGCAAGGGGACCCGTGGTGTACAGTAAATAGATAGAAATTAAGCTCATTCTGAGGTAATAAAAACATAATTCGTCTTTATACACCTCTGAAGACATAGTTATGTATATTCTATATCATTTCTGTCAATAGATTCTTTACTCACAGCACCTTTTTGGTCAATTGTTAGATTGCAGTTTAGCAGACAGAATGTTTAATTTCTCACAATTATGGTTCGGAAGCGGGAGGTGAGGACTTTCTCGCATTTGCAACTTTATTTTGGTACACACAGCAAATTCCCTAAGTCATTGTCCATCCATTTTTAAAAGTTCTGTCTCTTTCCTCTACATTGCCAAAACCTTATGAAAAAACATCTGACTCAAATGACACACGTTGAACCATCTTACATTTTACGTGTGCTGTATATGGTTTGTTTTTTGGGACGTTTCAGTGTGAATAGGCTTCCCTCGGAAAGCGGTTAATAACGCATGTGTGGACAAATACATTTTTTAAAACGAATACTATTGTGGATAATGTTTGAATTGGGAGATGATGGTCTAGTGGGTTAAACCACTGAACTGGTAAATTAAAGGTTGCTGGTTCGATCCCAGCAGCCACCACCAGTGTGTCCTTGAGCAAGACACTTTACTCCATGTTGCTCCAGGGGGATTGTCCCTGTAATAAGTGCACTGTAAGTCGCTTTGGATAAAAGCGTCTGCCAAATGACTAAATGTAAATGTAAATGAATTCTAAATCATAAAACGTTTTTTCCCATGGTCCTTCATAGATCGAGACCACTGTCACTGTACATTTGAAATCACACGTATTAAACTGCGCCTCTGAGGCATACTGACACAACATGGTGAGATTTGTTTATTTTGGCTAAAACTCTTATGGACAGATTCCTATAGTCAGTATAGGCATGTTGTCATGCACTGTTGTTTTACCATTTGCCACCAGGACAGCATTTCTTCATGTTTTCATGGGATGTGTTACAATATTCTACATATGTTCTGATATGGCAGGACATAATGTCAGATGCACACTACATTGAAAACCACTGACCCACTAACAGAACTAAAGAAAGGGTCTTTATTAATTTATTGTTGCACAGAAGTCTTTTATCGCAACTTATACCGTTAGGGCATGAAGATGAATTCTTATTTTAAACCACACTATTTGTGCACACATGCATATGCAAACAATTCCATAAATAAATAAATGCAAGTCCACATAGGGAGCTAAGGAACAAAAGCAAACAGTCCTCCTAAATGCAGCGCTATACTTTCACTTAAAAATTCTCACTGAGTTTTCCGGCACCTTGCTCACTTTAGCTGGTGTCAGAATCTCGTCTTGCCTCCCCTTTGTTAATGTGGAGTAAACAACACTGTGTCTGGGGAGTTTGCCTTGCGCGGGGACATATCTTTACTCCGAAAAAGGTAAATGAAAGAAAGCTGGGAAAGAGCGAGGAAGAGCATGATTAAATATGATGTCTCTCACACTCTACAGTGTGCACAATGATAAAAGTTGTTTTGACATCTTGTTGACAGGTTAAACCCGCAAATCCAGTTAATTGACGTTGCCTGGGATTCACGTTGCCGTATCAGAGGTTTTGCGAGTTTCTTATCTTTAGGGCGCACGTATCTTATTCCCTGGAGTGAGGTCTTGCATATGTGCTACCAAAAAGTCTATCTTTTCCAATTTCCTGAGTAATCATTCAGACCTTGTTAAAGTCATTTGCTCACATTGTTACGGTTAATGATGGTTTATGTTCTTTCCTCTTCAGATGTGGTAGCATCCCTATATAACAAACTGTGTGTTTGTGTTTTATACTTTTGACACTTATAATAGTAATTGTTGAGCCGGGATGACTTGGACTGGTTGTCACACTTTTCAGTCCAGTAAATGTTTCTCAGGGAAAGTTGTAATATTGGCAAATTGGCAAGTTATGTTGATCATTCCTACTAATTGTTTCATTATAAGATGAGATTTGGTTCATTTAACCCACTCTTGCCAACAAAACAGAGTATATTGTTTTATATAAGATATATATTTTAAAATATTTCTACTTCAATAAAATATTGTTATTCTGTTCCTCCACAATGAGCGTGCTGGATATTCTTGACACTCTAAATACATTCATTTAATTATTCATATAATCATATTAATTATGTAAATCTGCAACATTCAAAATGACAAAATTGTACAGATTTTGGTAAAAGCTTTCATTACCTGAACAAATGTTTTATTTGGTCATATTTATGCAATTTGAACTAAAACCACCGTAACGATGGACAAACAAAAAAAACTGTAGTCCCCCCTATCGAGTTCAATTCAGTGCTTGAAGTGGCCAAAAGGCACTGGTAAGCAGACAATTCTCTATTTTAATCTTCAGCGTACCTTCCCTTTTTCTTGAGAACCTGCACTTCTCACATGTAGCCGGTACTTACAATACCCGAGTCAAAGCATCACTGTGTGGTTAATTTGGTTGAGTCGTGGCGTTAGCATTAGCCCTTATGCTTTTTTGGCTAAAGATTGCAGGCCTTCCATGTAGTGTCTTTGGCGCGGAGCTATACTTAATTTCAACGAGAGCCATTGAGAGAGTTCTGCCAACAGAAGTCCAAAACGCTGGAGCGTCACTTGATTCATGGAGCCTTCAGACAGTTCCAGGAAGTTATGTTTTCTCTTTAAGTGCTTTATTCCTTTCATTTTTTATTAATTGAATGGTTTTTCTTCTTTAAATGGGTTAAAAATGTATCTCAGTTGTTCTGTTCAGTTGAAGCTCCATGCTAAACTAGTAACTTCCGGGAACTATTGAGACCCTGTATAATGTGATTCATGGAGGCTTCAGATAGTTTCAGGAAGTTATGTTTTCTCTTTAAGTGCTTTGTTTCTTTCATATTTTTATTCATCTAATGGCTTTCGTCTTTAAATGGGTTTGGAAGTTTACCTGAGTTGGTCTGTTTAGTCGCAGCTGCATGCGTTACTAGTAACTTCTGGGAACTATTGAAACTGTGTAAAAACTTCCATCGGAGTCAATGGAGAAGACGCTACTCTCTCTCTCTCAATGGCTCTGATTTCAACGGAATATCAGCCAATCAAATAACAGAGGCCAAGCAGCAGTTCAGACAACAAAACAATAGTCATTGAGGGATAGAGTTCAGCCAACGGAAGTCCAAAACGCTGGAGCGTCATGTGATTCATGGAGCCTTCAGACAGTTCCAGGAAGTTATGTTTTCTCTTCAAATGCTTTATTTCTTTCATTTTTTATTCATTAAATGGATTTCGTCTTTAAATAGGTTAAAAGTTTACCTCAGTTGGTCTGTTTAGTAAGAGCTCCATGCGTTACTATTTCCGGGAACTATTGAAACTGTGAAAAAAACTGTTCCATTGGAGTGAACGAAGAAGACGCGACTCTCTCTCTCAATGGCTCTGAACAAAACTAAAGAAGTCAGAACGTTCAGCCAATCAAATTGAAGAAGACAGTCTGCAGGCGGACGCTTATGACTATCTAGTGAGATGTGAGAAGGGAAACATAACAAAACCTTTTCAGATTCTGCTGTTTTAAATGAAAACTTACGTGGTTTGTCACATAATAATGTAATATGTGTGTTCTACTTGAAATGCCTAAAAACACAACAGATAAGTTTATAGCATATAAGGCATACGATATGACTGTGTGTATATGATGCATTTAATTAACAGTAGAATTCAATAGACTGCAGACTTATCATAGGAATAAATGTTTTTTGTAAAAATGTTATTTAATATTATCAAATCGTTTGTTTGGCGTATGGTTCCTTTACTTACTAAATATGTTACCAACAATGTCTAAATTTTGTTTTTTTCATTCTATAATGTGGTAATAATTTGCATTTAGAAATGTGCAAATAAGAGTACCAGAACCTTTTTTCCCCACTTCAACCACTGGTTCAATTTTAAGTAAAACTACAAAAATACTTACATAAAGGGGACATTATTATACAGAAACGTATATGCAAAATCATGCCTTGGTAATACCAACCAAAAATATGATTAAGATCTGAAGTGGGATTTTTCCCTAACAAGATCATTTTAAAGAAATATTCTACACATCCTTTACTTTATTCTAGATATTTGTTTTCAATGGTTAATATTGCTCTAAGAATACATCTTTATTTTCACTAATGTGTCACTTAGTTTTTTCTCTTCTGAGGTTTTGACAAGTTATGTTGCGAACGCTGTTTTAAAAAAATAATATTTTTACAGATGCTTCATCTTCCTCACCTCACACCTGGCCAGAATGTTGACTTTCAGCCTGTGACAATCTTTGCGCTTTCTACTAATTAAATATGTGAGTATTTAAAAACAACCACCAGCTGTAAATAGCAGGAATGTCTGTCCCCTGGGAAGCTGCCAAGCTGTTCTCCTTCTCGCTTTCTCACGAGTCACAAACAACGATTTCAAAGAGCCTCCCGTCTCTTACAGGCAACACAGTGCTACTGGTGCGATCACATTTTATGGAATGCAGAGAACACTGCACATGAAGGACACAAAAGGATTGTGTGTGTGCAGCTTTTAATTAGCCAGGGCACCGTGCGTTGCCTAGCTGAGTTGAACAAAAAATACGACTCACTGTATTCACTTGAAGTTTGTTTTATTATGGAGTATAGCTTTTGTTTGTTCGAACTAGGCCAACGTGGGCTCTGCTGAACTTACTACACTTTTTTCTAATATTGAGGGGAAATCTGTCAAAGTGATGTCCCAAACCTCCCAAACAATACGGAAGAATGTCAGTAACGAAATAGATCTCATCCCCCATTGACTCCCATTGTATTTACTTACTGGTGTAACTGGTGGTTGGAACAACCAGAGGGTGAGTAAATGGGTGAACTAGCCCTTTAAGGAATGGATTAAAAGATATAATCATCCTGAGAATATTAAATATTAAATGCTAAATAAAATGAACTTTTATTTTGGAAATGATTGTAAAATGTTGTTATTTAATTTTACAGAAATTAATTGAAATTGCCAAGCATTTTGAAATTACCTGAATGTTATCTTACAGAAATATATTGCAAATTTACAAGTTGAGAGTAAAATAACATGGTTAAACAAAACAAAAATGTTTTACCTTTTTATTATAGTGCACAGTGCATTCATGAACGAATGATGTTTTTGTGAAACACAGACTTTTATTCTCTCTGTGTGCTTGGCTTGCTTGTGTTCCTTGTTTTAATATTTCATTATTTTTTTAAGAATTCACTACAATTTTAGGTCATCAAACAGTTAATAGTCCTTGCTCTCCAAATGTAAAATTAAGGGCATTTATCATATGTGAACTTCTCCTTTTAGGTCAACATCTTAGTTATTTTGTTATTAGCTCTAGAGAGGAAGAAGATGCCATCAAATATGTTCAGTCAATGATGGATTAGAAACCCCATCTGTTTTAATCTGAAGATATTATTTGACAAACTTGCTTTTAAAACCAGCACGAAAGGACTGTCAAGATGAGGAACGTACTGTAGATATCAGAAAATCTCCAAAAACTTTAGCTCTCTGTCATGATACAGTATGTGGTTATATGCACAGATGAGCAGAGAATACTTTGCTGAACCAAAAACACAGTCATAAGCTCACATGCCCTCTGACTGTAAAATATTTGCATATCCTATTAAACGTACACACTCCGAACGAGCATCTCTTCAGTTTTGAGGAGTGTTCAAGTCGCACAGCGAGGCGCGCACCGCAAGCTGAGCCTCCCACTCTCCCCTCTCGCCCTCTGGCCTCCGAGAGGCCCCTCGGCACCACTGGCTCTGGATCCATCTCCACAAGAGCCTGTGTAGGACTGTTTAATATACAGAGCCACCAATTATCTCCATTCGATAACCTTCCATAATAATTGATTCTGTAGAAGTCAGAAAGCACCAGGCGCTGCTTCAAGGGTTCCTGAAACGAAGTTATTTTCCTCCCGTGCTGCCATGTTACCTTTTCTATTCTTCCGTATTAATGTGGCAGTCAGACTAATTTATCAACTGCAATTGCTGAAGCGCCTTTGGGAGGAAATTACTCGTCATCACGTATTCCTATATTATTAGGTGGATGGATGGGAAAATGCGGCATTGTTTGTTAATATTACTTTCGGTAAGGATGCTTTCATAAACACTGGCCAATTTATCACAGAGGATGATATAGCAGAACGCATTCTAGTTTTATTATTTGCGCTTGTGTGTTCTGTTGTAACATTCATCTTGTGCGTGTTCAGGTGTCACTTAGCTCTTTTTAACTCAGCAGACTTATCCTGGCACAGATGCCGCTGATGGGAACCTCTTATACTGAACGTTTTTTAGGTCTTATAAAACACTCCCATAATTCCTTTTTCTTCCATCCAACTTCAGTTCGCCATAAGCCTTTTCAAGCTCCTCTTGGGTGGCATTATCGGAGATAGTGGTTCATTTGTACTGTTTACTGTGTAGAGGTGATCTACACTCATATCTCACAATTCTGTCCTTATACAAGCTCTTACTGGGACCAAAATAGTCCCCACACAAGTTCTTCATGTTTTTTTTCTGCGTTGTCTGACTCACATTTATTGGGAATATTGATTTTTGTCTGCCGTGAACACAATGCATCTGTATAAGCTGTTTTGGGATGGTGTTTCTAATGTATTTTAACAGTTGTTTTACCGGAATCACCTTGAAACACAAATTACATAATTGCTTATATAATCGTGAATGTTGATGTTGGCATGTGGACAGCCACCAAAAGAATCTTCATAAAAAATGAGTTAAAGGCACAATAAGCCACAACATAAACACTGCTGCCACTGACTTTACAGTCGTTAAAAAATGTAGCTCTTGTGTTCATTTATTTATTTGGTTCATATATTTCTGGCCAATCAAAATGCTTTGAGGCATCAGTTGGAGTCTTTTGTTCTCCTGTGTCTTTTTAACACATTTGACCATGTTTAAATCCATTTTGCAAACAAAATTACGAAACAAAAGTTTTATGGTGAAGCTCCAAAGCTAAGCTTCGTTGAATCCTGGCATGAATTTAGACTTAGCGTCACGCTGTTATTGATATATATTAGAATAAGTTCAATTCATGTGTGAACAAAGATACATTTGTAAATATTGTAAAATATTACACACAACCTGCATGCACAATGAAGAAAATCCTGTTGTTTTGGTGAAACCACAAGTATTTCTCTTTAGCCTTTTCCTAAACGAGAACATTTCGAACGCAGTTCGAGATTGTTAACGTAATACAAATTTCATAACTATTTGGTAGGTTTCCCTTTTATGAAACCATGTTTTCGAGCTGGCCTGGAATCCAGTCATTTGTGCAAAAACTGATGATCCATGTTATCCAAGCAAGATTTGTGAATGTTCCAAAAAGAATATTTTGTGATATAAAGGAAACAAGAAAATCACCCGGTCATTTAGTTTAAATATAACAAGTTTTATTTTTGAAACTGTTTTAAACAACTTTTTTAAATTAGACTTTGAATCCCCAATTTTTCTTCAGGTTTTGAACCCCACTGCATGTCATCAATCCAAATTGAAGATATCCTAATCCAATGTCCAGTGGCTTACGATCCTCTTCCAAAGTTATCTCCCACTTATACACTTTGGTGTTCCATGTCCACTTTAACCTCTTTCCCAGACCACCACTTTTCTGCTGACATTAATCACATGTCCTCATCCTGGTGTCAAAATGACTGCTGTCTTGGACCCAAGGGTGGGACGACAACCTGTGGCCCCTCCTCTCCAATGCATTTAGCCAGACGCCCTCTTCCCTCCATCCTTCCATGCTTTATCTCTTCTCATAGCATACCGATTTCTCCCCAGCTTGACTCCATCTGCCCTTCCGCAGCTTTGGAAAACTGAGACATCAGCCCACCTGGGATCAATCAATTCTAGTTAAAACCTTATATCATCGGCTTCCACGGCACACCGACAGATAATTTCTCTCCAAAAGCAATTCAACTGTAATGCCACAAACATTCTTCTTGAAACAGAAAGAGGGTGATTACTCCTCTTTAAATGTGCTAGAGGAGGGGCGGAGCCAAACTAAAGCAGCCTTTGCCATATTTGGAAAACAGTTGCATGTGGTATGTGGGTGTTTCTTCAACTGTGGGCACTTTTATGTCCCATGGGTTAATTTTGTTGCAGACGTTCTGTTTAAAAAAATGTAAAATAGTAAGTTGTTAAATAATTTTCCAATATTTTTGCCCCTTATGAAGTTATTGTTCTTCACTTCAAACAGAATATTCTTCTTGTTAACCTTTTCCAATTTACAAGAAAAAATTATTCAAGCTGTAATATTGTAAAAATACTTTAAATATAATTGTATATGGATAGGTGGCAGTTAACGTGTCCTATGGTGTGACTGGAAACATTTAGATGAAACTAACAATAAAGATAAATCTCTCTTCTATTTCATATTAGGAAAATCAATCAAATGTTCTAGTAATGCTTTATTACCAATTAAATAAATAATTTAAATAAATGGTTTGATTGCATTATTTTTTATTAATTACAACATTATTTCTGCCACAGAATATGTGATGATTTGAGATGATTGGAAATGGTAAATGTTCAGAAAAATGACTCAAAAACATAAAACGTCCTGTGATGCTAAAATGTACACTGCTAGGTACATAAATTGTTAAAAAATCAAACAAGAGAGAGAGAGTGTGAAAAGTGTTTTAAAGGGAGTTTATTTCAACGTTTGTTTAATGTTTATTTTAAAGAAACAGTCATGCTGGTTAGATGGCACAGAAATGTTCTCTTCAACACTCATAAAGGCTGCCACGGAGATTCTGCTTGTCTTTCATAAAACAAACCCTTGACTTCGCACTCTTTATCAGTGATAGGGAATGACCCTAAGGAGGAAAGCAGTAATGCTTGTTGTGGGGAAATAAGGACAGCTCCCACGGAGAACATAAAAGAGAGCACTTAAAACTTGACAATAGCTTTTTTGTTTGTGTTTTGAGGAAAGTTATCTATTTTCTTTCTCTTGCTTCTTTCACTTCCCATATTTCTTTAAATTCACACACACACACACACACACACACACACACACACACACACACACACACACACACACACACACACAGAGTCTCCCAGAGAAATACATTTATCCACAAACCCTTTGTGTTTGAAAACAAGTGAACTTTCATTATTGCCGATTCTGTCTAACCCACAAATAACTTCACATGCGAGACAGGATGATTGATACTGTTCATCACTCGGCCTCTCTCTCCCCTCCCCCTAATTTAATTCCAAACAACTGCCAAGCCCCGTCATCCATACCAAAGTGTCTTACCAATGGTGCAGCCCCTATTGATCCACTGTAATAACACAAACTCTCCTGACACGTTGACGCTCACTGCTGACACAATAATCCAGACCCCCAAAAAGAATGACTAAGAAAAGCTTGAAGAAAAGAAAACAATTCATAGAAGTATTAAGTCAAACAAATGGGTAATCTAATCAAAAAATCAATGTTTTTTATATCAAGAAGGAAAATCTGTGAGAGCTGATCAGCTTCTAGCAAGAAGCAGCAGAGGAGGATGACAGACAGACAGAGATGAATGTGTGCAGTATTTCCCCTTATTAGAGCAACTGGCGGTTTCCATGAATAGGTTACAAAATAGGTCCTGGAACTCTTGAATTACCATGATCCGTGAAAGCAGGTATACTTAACCTTTAGGAAACGATGATCGTGAACCTCAGGACGTCAAAGTAAATATCAGCTGGTTCCCTTTCTTTATGTTTCCTATAGGTTGTCCAGATTTTGAGACTCTGTTACCAAATGTTAAATTAATTATATTATGAAATCATACAAATCATTTAAGTAGAACAAATAAATTGTATTTAACAACTAAAGAATAACAAAGTTTAAAGAATGTCACATTTTCATTAATGGGGAAAATTATGAGATAACATCCTTGCAAAATGTGAGCATTGGTGTGGGGGTGTAATGTGCTTAAAACAAGGTATTTTTTATACTGTGTTAAAATGCTATGTTATGCTATGTATGCAAGGTAACAGTTCATTTAACATATCTTATGTTTCACACAACATGAAAATAGGGGATTAGTACCTCTAATGCTTTAAAATAGGACACCAAAGCTCACCGTATTGAATGTGTAATGTGCTTCTTTCACCCCCCATGGCCTTCCTCCCACGATGCCCCCTTTTGGAGCTTACCACGTCAGCAGCCCGGTTTTACTTCTTAATAGTCATCAAATTTTCTAGCCACAGAGGTATAATCGCCACTGATGAAGATGCTCTTGGACTCTGATGTAAGCAGTTTTTTTTGTGTGTAAAAGCATGCCCAACAGCAAACTCTGTGTTTTCTCTGCTGCGGAGCAACCCTGATCTCTCCTCGCCTGGAGTCAGTATACATTTTTGGTAAGGTCTTATATTTACGACATCAAAGACAGTGCACATTGCTACATAATTTTCAGTGAAAAAATACTGCCAAGGTAGCAAAAAACCCCACCTTGGCTTAATTTCCCTAGAAGGTGTACGGTGAATTTTCCTTTAAAAAATGTTAAAGGATAGAGTTATTTGTATTTTGGTCATGAAATTAAGATTTTGCTGAGGGTGTTAAAAATGGCTGGTAGTCGCTCGTGCTCCCTCTGTGATGAACACCAGATTTCATTTCAGGCTCTGCTAGATCTCAGCCCCCTATGCTGCTTAGCTCAGCAGTACTGGAACACTTCACACCGAGTTTAGCTTAGTAGATGTTTACTGGTGTTTTTTGGGTACAGTATGCAAAATTCATTAATTCATGACTAATTGTTATAGCTATAAAGTCACAAAAACCTTTTCAGTGTCCCTCTGTGTCTGTCTGGTCTGAAAAAAAAACAATGGTTGGACGTCCGGTCTGTCAGTGGCATGTGGCACTCCGGTCTCACGATGGCATGTGACATTCAGTTTAGTGGCATGTACAGTTTTCAGTGGTATGTCTTTGCACATACAGTCCGAAATTTTAGTATGCGTTTCTATGTACTTGGCGCTCGTTTGTAAGGTGTCTCTGAATTGTTAAAGCTCTGCTACAGATGCGAAAATTCTAAAAGTCCTATTTTTTTATGACGGACGAAAATATCTGAGGCAGTGTGTAAATGTGATTGACACAACGCGAAGTCGTATTTATATTTTAACGTGTGAAAAATTTGGATGCAAATGTTGGACTCAATGTGTTAGGGTTAGGGAAAACGGTGATGTACTTGGTGACCGTCCCGATGTCCCATTTATCAATAATTTATTTTATTGCACTTCACATAACTTGGTCGAACACTTAATACACCAAACATTCACAACAACAACAAAATAAAATTGTCACTTTAATATCACAATTATGCTGCAGTCACTCCTGGAGGTGCCACAACATGCATCCTATTTGCGATTATCCATAGTCCACCACAACCACTAGAAACCGGACATGTCAGTAAATAGTGGCACATGCCAGATCCCTTGAACAGACATATGCCACTAGAAAGCGGATCTGACACCAGACGTGACACTAAACTTAATGGTATGTGCCAATGGCTTCTGTGCGTGAGACGCCATGCCACCTAGTGTTAAAACCCCTTCTCGATAGCTGACACTATCACAAATCTTTATTTTGTTAAAAGTGGAAGAGAATGGATTGCGAGTGTTTTTTTATGTTGAATTATTTTTAGTCATCTGCTGTCTATCCAACGATTTTTACTTGCTCAGCCCACCATTCTGCATCTTTATTCTTTATAAACCGCAATGCAGTTGAAGTTCAGTATGTATTTCACTTCAGAAGAACATGATACATATGATCACTTTAGTGGTTGTTTGTTTGTGAGTGAACAGCCTTCCTTGAGGTCTATAAATAATCACAGCACACAAGTCACAAGGGTAGTTCCCAGCCTTCTCTCTGATTTTTCCAAACCTTGATTCAACACACACATTTGCTAATTGTGCAAATTTTGCAATGTCTGCATTTAAGGAACATTATCATTTCCCTTGCGTCACGGCACGTTATGAATATGCAGATGTCCGCAGAGATGATTATACATCTGTGACTGTGCAAATTAGGAAGAATATGGCTTTTTCATTTTAATTATTTGCAGGTGCAACTAGGTCCTTGGCACTTTATTTAGAAAATGTGTAAATTTAATATCTTGTAGCTCAATTAAAGTTTTCTAAGACATTGGCTATAGTTGTTGTTATTGTTTATGTAGATAATGTGTGTTGCATTATCCAACATTCAAAAGATTGTATGTTCGTAATAAAAGTATGCTGCATTATGTTACGGTTATATATAGATGTTTTAGTTGGTGGTTGGCTTGAATATTGTGTATGAACCTAAATAGCAATAAGATTTGATTATATGTTGCTTCAAAAATTGTACAGTTCTGTCGCAGAGTGTAATGTGTATATCTTAAAACAGTCTCATATTCCACAAACAGATTTGCTGTTCCAGTAGTTTAAAGTTAAAATGAATGAATAACTATTCCCTCCTCTGACCACATAGAGCATTTTCGTTTCTGTCTGCCCTGTCAATTTCAATTTTTGCAGAAGTCTCCAGATCTTTCATTCTGAGCATGTGCGTCTTAATCACACCATCAGCTTCATTTCAGCAGAAACCTGAGCAAAATGAAAGCAAAGAATTGGAAAAGGTCAATCCTTCATCACAGCTAACAGCCAATAGGGTGATTGAAAGACATGATATTTTCACCAGAACAAGACAGGGTCGTGGATAGCCTCCGACTTTACATAAAGCAATCGTGTCACCACAAAGCAGAATGGGGACTTTTTTGTCTGTATAATTTGACAAACACATCCAAGTACGCGCAGGGCATGCTCATTCTAGTGGTTGCCCTTTTGCTTTGACCTAGAATAAGCTTCATGTTTTCCCTATATTGCTCATTCGTCCTGTCCCTTTATTTGTTATGTTGAGACATGTTAGCACTGATCGCAGATGAATAATAACCACTTGCATAAAAGAAGATCTATTTTTAAATCTTTGCTTTCAGTCAGTACTTTCTGGAAGAAAATAAAGAGATAGATTCAGTTAATGGTTTATGTACATAAAGAGAATCGGTTTTATATAGATTTAAGTGATACAGCTGCTACGTGACCTTTAGTGTTTTCTGGGATGTCGAGGTGTTTCTGCAACGATCGTCTTCTTTAATCAGAAGCAAATCTTGTTTTCAATAATTAGCAGACAGCAAAAAGAAGGGAGTCCCAGAATTCATGGATCAATGCAATGAATTGTAATGTCACACTGTTTAGCAGGAAGAAGCTATTCCAAAATTAAAATCATGTCACTTCTTCAGCTCAATAATTCTGTTTTATTTTGTTTGGGTTTGGTTTCATAATGTCTCAAATTAGTTTCTTCTCATTTTACAAAGTTTGATTTTATTCTCTTAAAGCATTCATTCATTCGTTCCTTCGCTCGCTCGCTCACTCACTGCAGAGTAATATTTCGTAATTTTCTTTATTTCAAATTTGGATGAAACATTGAATTTTATTGTTAAAACTGCACTGAGCAGTATATTTCATATGACGGTTTCTTTAAAACTCAAACTCAAAATGTTTTTTGTTGCTGGGATATCTGGGTTTGCTTAGATTTTCATTAGTCATCTATTTTAACTAAAACGTTGCTGTTTTAGACATATATGGTCACAACTTATCGCCAAACTCATGAAAAGTGTTATTCGGTATATTTGTGATGTGATAGTACATGGTTTTGCAGGTCATCTGATTTTTGGTGATTTTGTAAGTAATTGGATTTCAATTCTAAGAAGAGTGTTTTTATAATTGAAATATTTTATGTCTATCTCCTCATTTAACCTAACAAACAGTGCTGTATTTCATTGTCATCTCTCTCTTTTTTTCGCCTTTAAAACCGCATACACCTAACATCTGCGATTTCCTCTGCATAACTTCACTCTCTTGACAAATTCCTCCTGCCATATTTAAATATGTGAGGGTTCGACAAAGGTGCACTGCACATTAAGCCAGAGCCCCCAGACGAATCCAAGACACGATGTTGCTGTAAGCATTGTTTCCTTTATTAATGACATCTCAGACATCGTGATAGCTGCGAATGAGAGCTGCTGTGCTTGAGTCTGACACGTGGTGAAGAAGTTGAATGATGAAGAGGTAATTAAAGACAGGAAGCAGTGAATATGATTTTGGGAGGATCTGTCTGTAATTGGACACATGAAAGACACGAGTAGGGCGCATAGCTACTGCTGCTGCTCCTTATTAGCCGCTAATGTGAAAACCAATATTTCAGCCCACGTCAAGGTGCAGTGGGAGACGACGGCTCCCTCCAACAAGTGTGGGGTCCCCACAGAGAATTTGAGAGCATGCCAGGCATTGTCCTCCATTCTTTTTCTGTTTAATTTGCAGACAGATACTGGTTCAAATAGACCCCCCCTGTATTTGGGGGGTCGTAGCGTCGGCTGGTGAAAGATAGCTTCTCTGTGTCAAATCCAACCATTAAGGCGCACATACCCTGGAGAAAAAAGAAATGCCGATATCTTACGGCTACGTATAATTAAAAGAAAAAGCACTTTTGTTTTTTCTTTTTCTCCTTCTTGGGAAATTTCTGCAGGAAATTTTGCTTTTGTCAACGGACTGCTGGCTTTATGATGTTTTTCTCAAAACAAACAACAATTACTCTGCATGTGGGGCAGTTCCAACATTTGGTGAACATAATGATGGGTATGAAAGATTTATCAGTAGAAATCTTTTTTTTCCCGAATTTGGTACTTCTGGGTTATGACAGTGGTTAGAGCATGGCACTAGCAATGCCAAGATTGCATATACACGGATACCAATGTATAGTATAATGCAATGTTAGTCACTTTGGATAAAAGCGTCTGCCAAATTATTAAATGTAAATATTTCTCTTCTTTACTGGAGACCACAAGAAAATTCTCTTTTGCATGTTTTGTGGTTTACTCCTTGTATGGTGTTCATCTTTATGTTACCAATATTCACAAGTCTAGTGGACCCACATTAAAATTACATAAAGATTTATGTAAAAATACCTCATACTACTTTATCCCAGTTACAAGCATATACAAATATTTGCCTCCCTGCTGTGTGTACATTTTGGAGAATCTATTGAAAGAATTGCAATATAATATACATAACTATGTCTGCAGCGGCCTTACATAATGACCTTATATAATTAAGAGTTATGTTTTTACTACCTTATAATGAGCTATTTCTATCTACACACCGTGGGTCCCCCTACAGGGAATTCGTCATGCCGTTTTTACAGTAGCCCTTAACGGACAAACTAGCGTGCTTCGTAAATATGTTATCTCCTTAGGCAAAAGGGGTGGAGTGAGCCGTTGTACTTTGTGTTTTACATTGTGCAATTCACAACCTCACCACTAGATACTGCTAAATTTATACACTGGATCTTTAAATTTAATTGACAAAAAAGGCACTTAAAAATAAATAAATATCTATGAGGAAAATGGATTTTTTTATCTTGATAAATAAATATAAATATCAATAAATCACATACTTTTTTAGTAAACATTGAAAAAGGGTCCCACGGACCCAAGCACCACACTAGGATTAATACAATTTCTTGAATAATAAATTATGAGCAAAACAATGTGAGTATACATTTTAATTGAAATATTAAAACAAAAAACGATTTTTTTCATTTTGTTACACCGCATTTTCCTGTAATAACAGCATGCTTTCAGGTTGGCAAAGACGTTTGTGCAATGATCCATGTTATCCCAGTATGATTAGAGAATGTTCCAAGAATCATCTCATGCGCTTCAATGGAAGCCAGGAAATATAATTTCTAAGGAGTTTACATGATCAGTGTCACAAATTTGCATATTTTTAGTGAGAGAATATTGAACTTTGAGTTTATTTCCAGGTTAAAATTAGAATTGGATTCATAAATTGTCAGTGTGGTCTCAGATTTTTGGAATCTACTCAATGGTTGGCTTTCTGGTTGAGAAATTTGATGTGGATATTGGATAACCTGTGAGAAGACACAATAAGCTGCTGTGTATTATGACGAATGATTTTGACACACATCGAGAATCTTGACAATCGATTGTTCCGCGCGTGACACCATGTGTCACAGACGTGCTCTCATTACCGGCCACATATCAGGTGATTTCACCGGGACCAGAAAGGGGAATGTCATGTTATCACATTTGGAGTGTCATGTCATGTTATATTTGCCACGGCTTGTCACAACAGTGGCGGTGCAGTGCATATGACGGTGTTTATAACAGTATCAGTTTGCAAACAAGCGGCTGTCAGAAAACGTCAGCATTGTTCTTATAGAGAATAGTGGGTTATAGGGAAGACTGCCTAGGAGAGACGCCATTTGTTAAGAGTCTTTGTTCACACCAGTTTTACACATTTTGGGGCTTTCAACACTCTAATTAGATCACAAACATCTTTATTTTAATGCTAATTGATATTCAAAAATAGTGCAGCGAACTCTATGCTACATTCATAT
Organism: Triplophysa tibetana; assembly: GCA_008369825.1. Taxonomy (NCBI): domain Eukaryota; kingdom Metazoa; phylum Chordata; class Actinopteri; order Cypriniformes; family Nemacheilidae; genus Triplophysa; species Triplophysa tibetana. Next base: position 7,832,780 of record CM017914.1, on the reverse strand, counting down.
CTAATAAACAGTTTGTTTGTAATGGATAACAATTTGTTTGAAAAGAGATTTGTTTTGAGGTCTATAGAGCATTCTACTAAGACTCGAGCTCACAAAACATCAACTTTTGTAGAAACATAAGGATAACTATTTGTCATTAAACAAATTACTGGTCATAACTGTAAATATAATCAGCATAATGATTTGATATCATAGTATGGAAGATCAAATGCAGGAGTATCATATAAATTGGGCTTCAAGAAATAAAGTTTGTAGAGAGCACATGTATTATACTGTAAATTTTTTTAGAAATGGTCCAATTTGTAATAATCTCATTTCATTTGTTTTTTCTCATTTGATGAAAGGCAAAAAGATGTAATCTCATTTTACTAGAGCAGAATGCCTTTGATATAACATTGACTCATTAATATTTAAATGATACACTCATTAGAAGTAATTTCCATCATTCTCTTCTGTTCGAAACCAAAACGGTGTCCTCACGGTTTGATATTTGAAATCAAAAACCAAACAAATATACTCCTTGCCTCTATTTTTTTCACCCTTAAAACGCTTGCTCGCTCTCTCCTCCCAACAGCACGAGCGGAAACGCCCCCTATTGCTGATTGGCTAAGAGAATGTTTGTGTTGAATGGATTGGATCAATCCTTTGCTTCAACAAGCTATAGCAAACACAATACTTTTTTACAACTCACACACAGAACTGACAGATATTCACAAAATTGCATTTAGAAATCACTTCACCGGCAAGTCCAGGAAGAGTTTTTGGTTTTATAATGTTACGGTTAATTGTTCCAGTAAAACATTCTATTAGGTTACCCATTTATCATTTCAACAATGTTTACTATATCTAAAAATATTGCACCAGATATTGCGTCTGTTATGATTAAATATTGAAGCCTAATTTAGTCTGGTTTACACTCTCTCTCTCCAGAGCTTTTGGAAAACTGCAGTATTGAGTTCAATAAAAGAAGTTTGTTGGAGAGGCATACTGGAGTGTAGAAAGGTGAACATGTCAAGTTCACTGTAAGGTCTAGAAAAAATGAGCAGTGTTGAAGGATTCCAGCACCACACGTTAACTTGTGAAGGGGACACACACATATAAATGTCATAATAAAAAAAAATCGACTTACTCGGTGGACATAATAAAGAAACAAGCAATTTAATAAAAACATGAGTGGAGGTGCGTCATTTGCAGAGCAAATGTGTTTTTCAGTGTTTTTCTTTGGTGGAGAATTATGAAAAGGAATTGTTGTGGCTCTGTGTTTTCACTGTCAAAATACAAAATTAAAATTGACGTCTAGTCTTACAATTGAATATTTAAAGACTTCATAATTTTTTAAAGATGAAAACCTTTTACTCTTAAATTGTTCTTAAAATAAATGATCCATATCAATTATAGATGGTTTCACCGGATGCACACGCCTGGCCCCAAGTTTGTTGATCGATCTTGGGTGCGTTTCCCAAAAGCAAAGTTAGCCAAATATGGTCGCAAGTTCCGTCTTTTCAGCATAGTTCAACGATTCATGTGTTTCCCGAAACTCTTGTCTAGAGTCTAGAAACTTCAGGTCTAGAGCTGTGGTTAGAAGTCCTAGTTCCTTATTATTATGACATGTATTCGTACATACTGTATATCATGCTTTTGAGCCAGGTGATCAAGCAACATGCACCGCATTCTATATCCATCATTCTAAATATACAAATTTAATTTGACATCTTATAGTTTTTCAAGAAAATAGAAGCGGTGTTTTTTTTAAAGTGCGCATGCCCTGGGCCTACGTGCACTAGGACCCTGGGGAATCCCTGGGTGGAGTTAAGTTGGAGGAAACTTATGAATTTAGGAGTTAAATATTGTGACATTAAACAATAGAGAGCAGGAATACGATGCATTTTTTTCAGATGAAGTGAACAAATATTTACAGCAATAACATGACATTAAATCGATGTCACGGATTAATTAGAAGATGGTATTACTCCACCACCTATATGACGTCATCAATCTATTTATTTTTTCATTTATATTTATAATAATAGTAATTAATATAAATATTTTATTTTGTATTAAATTGCATTAAATAAACAATTTGTTGGATGGGTTGTTATCTGTCAAAGTTAAGTTTAGCCAAGTAACGGTTCTTCTGGTAACCCAAAATAACATCGACTAGACATACTTTTAACTTGCTAGCTAATATAATTTACTTGATGTTTAGGCACTCCTGAAGCAAAGTTTGGCCCAAAAAATAAGTTTGTTTATGTTGTTGCTTTGAAACATCTGTAGGTTGTTTTTTTGTGTGGAAAAGACAACGTTGTTATTAAATATTGTTAAACTTCACAGTTACCATTTGGCAGAGACTTTAATCCAAACTGCTTTTAAGTATCAGTATTATATCATATTTTCGAGTAACATCATGAACAAAAATTAATCGGAGGTGCATGATTGTTACAAAGACTATGAATTTTAATTTATGGTTTTAAATAAACTATATTTGTATTGTTTCAATTAAATAGTATTATACAGTGTTGTAAAAATGTCATGTTTGAGCTTTGGCTCAAAAAGGAAAGGTAGGAGGTTAAATGAGATATTTAAAACATACTCTCCCATTATTCTTTGCTGTGACCGTGGCATAGCCTCCTTACAGGAGGAACGCTGTAGTTTGATATGACTAAGTGAAGAATGTGTCTGGTGCTTGGAGAACTTTGACACTTGAAATGCAGAGAGGGATGCATGTCACCACAGCTCAGAGTGACTACACATCCACATCTGATGCCTCACACGGCTTTATTCAAGCCAGTGGTAAGGGTACCGGGAACACATCACTAATATGTATAGTTGAAGGTAAGAACCTTGTGTAAATTTTACATATAGGGTGCACAAAGCCAGGAAAAGTGAGTGAATATTCTAACAGCAGATGATGAGGGCTTTAATGACGTCTTTGAGAATAAGAAACCTTGGACAGACACTTTCCTTTCTTTCTTTTTAATGTTTTTGTGTTGGCCACAGAGAAGCCAAGCCTTTAGAAAATTGCAGCTTTTAGTGGAACAAAGGCACAGTTATTGATACATGCAATCAGAGGGTCACTATGGCTCAGTACAAAGTCCAACAAAGTCTAGAAAAATATTTTTTCTTTTCGAATGACATAAGAGCTTTGAAATCACTTTTCTCCTATCTTTAAGTTTCATTAATGTGGAATTGATGGTGGAAGTAAAAAGGGTTAAAGTGAGGCAAAGTCCATGATCTGGTTCCCTCAAACATAATGTACAGAGGCTGAATGTTAAAGTGCGTTTAGATCTTTTCAGTTTAGCTCTGTAATTCTTTAATCTGTAAGAATTTATTTGAATGGGAGGCATGGCATGGCATATAAAAGTCCATTGTTTTAAAACGCTTGCTGTCAGCATTGCGTCTGAAGCCGGGCCTTTGGCCTTTTTCAAGGAAAAGACATGCACTTCTACATGTGTCATGTTTTCTGATGAGTATTTGACACGGGAGTCTGTCAGTCTCATCCTCCTTCATTTGCAGTCTGAAGTTGTCTCGCAGTAGAATAAAATCTCTTATCTGCAGACTGGTTCAAGGTTCAGTGGTGTTGATGATGATACCCTGATGACAGTCCAGAGGAGACCAAAGGATGATATTCTGTCATTTAAAAAGAAATTTGAGCTTTGGATCTACATGAATGAGCGATTCATGGTGTCATTGGTTTTTAAAAACCACACTCTTTGTGTGAGAGTCGGTTCTCTCTGTGTACAAATTAAAAGTCATTAGCTGGAATTGCTTTTGAGACTCTGTGTCCAAATTATTGTAGGCAAAGGTATTACTGAGTCTTGGTATGTGTGTTGAACGTCACGCTTTTTAAATGTTAGTCAATTAAACTCTGTGAAAGGGGGCTAAAAAAGAGCGGTGTGAATGATGAACCTTAGTTAACTTTTAGATGTTAGATAAATATTATATTTTTTTATTAATTGGAGTCTTTTACAAGGAATGATTTATGACTTAAGGTTTCTAGCAGACTGGATGTGTATTTATTTGATCTGATGTATTCATATATACTGATCCATTAAATTACATATTATTTTTCTCCTTATGTGGTAGCTTACAATTAACAATATTTACAGTTTTATTTTTACATTTTCATCAAAAGCAAAGAAGCCCAGTCCTAGATCCCCTTACTTTATGCACGACTTTCATTTTAAACCACAACGTAAAAAATGAATGTCAGTTATATTTCAAATTAGTCAAGGGTAGAATTGCAGACGGTTGTTTTTATTTCTTTTAGCTAAGTTTGAGAAGTTTTATCTTGATGCAGACTGTCTGGTATCAAGGACACCTCTCAGATTTCATTCTAACTGTCAGAATATTTTACAGTTATTCTCCTTCAGATATTTTACGGTTTTCCCTCTTCTGAAGTATGATTTTGGTGTGCAACATCAGTCAGACACTCACTGAATTATCGCCACTGAAAACAGCAAGCAGCAGGAGAGTGTTTGTTTAAAAATCAAGTCTATCTTCCAATATTAATGAGTTTTAAATTGAAAAAAAAGACCTTGATGCTTTATGAAATGTATTCAAATTTGCATTTAACATGATACGCGACTAATCTTTTTAAAAACAGTATTTTCTGTGACCTTGTTCTTGACAAACACGGCTAACTCCGACCTTCAGTGAGCCCTATCATACTAGAATAATTCAGCAGTACAAAAATGAATAAAAGAGTAGAACATACTTTTAGAGTGATGTGTTTACCAAAACAATACTGAGAACCATCACAGAATGATATACCTTCACATTATACTGCATTATTTTATAAATAACTGTTTAAAGCTTCAATGTCTAATTTATTTCAGGATCTACCGAAATGCAGTATAATATACATAACTGTCACATACATGGAATTCACCATTATTTTTATACCGTTGCCCTTAACGGATAAACTGCTCTTCAGAGCGCGTTTCATAAATACATTATCTCCTTCGGCAAAGAAGAGACAACACTTTAACATCTTATTTTTGTGACAGCCACCGTAGTGCTTTGAAAGGGAGGGTTTTTGCGTTGGAGTGAGCCATTGATTGCAATTTGCAATGTTACTGCTAGATGTCGCTAAATTTCATACACTGGACCTTTAAAAGAATAATGTACGTTTACTTTTTATGGAATATTTGTGTCATTATTTATTATACTGTAGTTATTGCATACAAAAGGAATAAGGCCCTTGAGACTGTGCTGTACAGATGCCTAAAAATGGCCATTTACTTTAGCCGACATGATCAGGAATTCCTGTTGTGCCACTAAATCTTCCCCTCTTTTTCATCTAAAGCAACTTCCAGAACAATCGATGCAGGTGCAGTCCCCCAGGAGCAAGCAAGAGTTATGTGCCTTTATCAAAGCTACAGTGTTTACACAGCAAAACTGTGATCTTACTAACTCTACTGTTCCTATGTCACCATTTGGGTTGGACAATATTGTGGTCTGGATGAAGGATGTGATAGGGTGGAGAGATGGATTGATGGGTGTGTTAAGGGCTCCAGGGATCCGGTTTGGTCATGTGGGGATGGAAAGATGGAAAACCTGATGAAGGGTTCAAAGTCAGTGGATGTGGGTTTAATCTGATGGGAGTTTATCCAGGCAGGAGGATCCTTGCTGGGAGTCATAAGGATAGCTGCAACCCATGTGGGACTTTGGATAGACATCCTTCTTGTCATGTTTTAATAGTCTCAGTGGTGCTTTATTTAGAGTAGAAGTAGAACCTAGGTGACAGGCTAATTGTTGGGGGAATTATGTGTGTTTTACATGTTTTTAAGCTATGGATGGACTAACATTACACCACCGTTTTTGTATGCATCTATGTAGTCATTTCTTTATTTTTAAGAAAAATGCCTTACCTGAAAAGTCAACTTGTACAAAATAAGGCAGAGAACCCAGAAAATCAGTAGAGGCTTTAAACACAAAACAGCTTTCCTGCTAATTGAAAGATATTGCTTTTGAGACCGTGGGTAAAGAACTTTATCAACATACTCAACTTTTTTGAAATTAGAGAGGAAACAAGAAACACCATTGTTTTATTGCAAATATTAAACTTATAACTTTGTTTCAGTCTTGCAGCTCATAGATATAAAAAAGCAGGTGTACAAATGCATGGTTATTGAAATGCATGTACTCTTTTAGATTCCTCAGTCCTAATAGTTTTACTTCCCCCAACTTGAGTTATTGGGTGTAACCACGAGAAAACGGTCTTATTGATTTACCTGATCGCTGCCTCTGCAGGGTCACAGGCTAAGAAGCTGATCAGAATTCTGCGTTTTTTGCCTCCATGTCCTGCATATAAGCATTTGAGCTGATAGAAGTTAAGAAAGAAGAGCAAATTTTCAGTAGATAGCAAAAATACATATAAATATTTTCTTAAACTAGACTGGCTGTTTTTGGTGAAATTGTGGTACATAGACATGTTTAGACGATGGTGCTGATGTCACAACGGAAGGAGGTTCTCTATCATAATGAGATTCTACAGTATGCTTTATTATTCTTAAGTCCTGGGGGTGTTAGAGTAAAAATTCATAAATGATGAATTATCATGTTATTTTTATGTTATATAAATAACATATTTATTGATTTTTTTAATGATTAACCAACCAATATAATTTATTTATAATTTGAATACTTAGTGTGACAAGCAAGAGAGGAAAATAACCTGCTAATTTCAAAATGCAATATTCAAAAGCATATTTCAAAAGCGTAGTTGCCTACACTGTAGGTGGTTGTGATGTATGTGGTCCAAATCATTGGAACACAGCTGAGAAACCAGGATTCAGAGATGTGTTCTTATACTTTATTACAATCATTTTTATATGTAAATCATTTTACAGAGATAGTTGCGAATTAATATTCTGTCATCATTCACTCACCCTTATGTCATTTCAAACCTGAATGACTTTCTTTCTTATTCACAACATAAAAAAATATTTTTTGGTAACCAAACAATGGCGGTATCCATTGACTTTTATTAAATGGTACAAAACCAATGCAATGGGTAACACCATTGTTCCGTTACCAACATTCTTCAAAATATCTTCTTTTGTGTTTTCCAGAATAAAGAAGGTCATACAGGTTAAAAATTAAAAGTGGATGAGTGAATGATGACAGAATCTTTATTTCTGGATAAACAATCCCTTTAATATAGATGAGCTGTTCCTATTAGAGGAAAATGCATGTAAGTGAAAAAACTCCATTTACATAGCCATCCCTCCACAGAAGGCCTCTGATCAGTACACGCCTGGCAACCTTTGTCATTCACGAATCATTTGTGCAAATAACATAATGTAGATATAACAAACTCATTCTCATGCATCGAAACACAATAAATCACTTTAAATAAGAATCAGGAAGATAAACCAGGCTCGCCCACAAACTCTTGATTTGCTGTTGGCCTTAACAGATGCTCCAGACACGTTGAATAAATCCAGCAGATGAAGCATTTTGTTTCTGTTTATGCTTTCTGAACACTGCGGTCCCCGTGTAACTGCCTCGGAGGCCCTACATAAGAAGACGGAATAGAAAAAAACAGCCCGACTTTAATCTCATTGGTGCAAATTCTCCATGCTCTTGCAGCCGGGACTGTCATCACTGGTCTGAGAACAATGGGATTTCACGCAAGCTTAAATTTGAGCGATTTGGATGGCTCTTTATCATTCCATTGAGAGAAAATATTTAAATGATGCTTTCACAGGGAGCGATGTGCTCTATGTTTACAAGAATATAAAAGCCACCCTCCTCCCACCAACACTTGCCCTGATGAGAAATTCTCATACAAACAAATTATGCAGCTTTAACATTATTAAATATGGCGCATCTGGTGCTTCACTGTCTGTGACATATATTTTTTTATGTGTCATCACTATTGCCTGCATTTGTATTAGGCTATAGAAAAAAATAACGAAACAAATATTTTTAGGGTCTTTATATTCTAATCATTTTTGTACTACGTTTTAGATTCAGATAATGTTTGCACAAAGACTTGTATGAGGTTGTTCTGACATGTGATGAGATCCTGCAACACGTTCCCATGAGATGTAGGAGGAAGTCCAGTCCAATGGCAAACGTAGCATCACCATGCTGGACATCAACTCAGATTTCACGCTTTATGTTGCAGAATGATTTGAAGGACAGCGATTCCCTTTGTTCTACCCGGCACCTTGCAGTCTGATCAAAAGTTTGTTCCTTTTGATGTTTTAACCCCTTCTTGTCATTGAATAAACAACCTGGCTTTGAACCATATGGTGTCCTCTTCACACTGGGAGGGGACCGGGTGCGTTGCGGCTCCCACCTGTGGTTTTAATTATAGTCTATGACGAGGTGAAGCAGTCAGGCAGAAACAGAGATATTGGAGCATGAGTGGTGACCCCAGGTGTTTCCTCCTCCACTGCCGGGATGAACAAACCAACCAACGCAAGGGGGAACACGTAAGACTGCGACTTGATATCAGTGTTGTTTGTTCACAATCAATGTCCAACAGTGTATGACTGACACTATGGGTCAGAACCCTTGGCATTTTCTGGTTGGGGGGACTTAAAGCAGAGACAAAATGGAAAAATCTGAAAATTGTTAAATTTGGCAGATGCTGTACATTGCAGCACACAAAAGTGGTATAAAAAAGTGGTGTTCTATATCGTATTTGAATGTTATAACGAAATGTTAACTTATGAATGTACCTGTTTCGAATACGGTAGAACAGCACTTCTTTGACCTCTTGCACATTCACTGCTGTGTGCCGCAATGTACATCATCTACCAAATTTAACTATTTTCTCATTTTTCCATTACTGCATTAAGTCTCCCCAACCGGAAACTACTGATGGTTCTTGCTGTGAAATGGAAGTCAAGCATGGATTTAGCCCATTGTCACATATAGGCAACCAAGTACTCTAACTTTAACAAAACAAAAAAACATTAACTATAGACAGTGGTAGTTTTAATTTCGGGTAAATAAAAATTAAATGAATTATGTTATTAACTTTTATATCACTATAACAAAAAAGAATGTTATAATTAATTTATAAAAAAAATCTTCCAATAACTTGAATTAATATATTTTTTACACTTTTCTTAAGATTTTTTTTACCCCGTGGGCAGATTTTTTGCTTGCTTTAAAAATAGACATACTTAATTCCAATACTTTCTTTTTATCAAACAAGACTAAATGTAGGTCGTTATGAGATTTTATGGAATAATGGTAATTTTTAATAGAAAACAAGACAGAAATGGTCAGTAAGTGAATTTTTTTGAGGGATGGGTCTAGGGTTAGGTAACCTAACCTTTGAAACTTTAGGGAGAAAAATTACTGGACACTGCGGGAGGATGTCACATACAGTGGTCATTTATCATTTTCTAATACATAAATATTACATTGAAAAATATTTATCTCATAATAATATGTTTATTAATAGTTACAATTCAAAATGTAGGATTGTATCACTGGGTCTGAGACAAAACATCGAATCTACACCATAAAGTATTTGAAAAGTAGTAAATACAAATAAATAAATATTTTACATGATGAGAAGTTTCCAAAATGTGACCAAGTTCCCTAACCAAGGACTCTAATCTTAAAAAATATTAGGGAAAAAATATTGGTCATGGTTGAAATATGCAACTTAGTTAGAGTAGACAGTTGTTAGTATTTTTTTTATAAATAGATATAAAAATGAATAATGTTTATCCCTCTGTTTTGGACATGTTATAATTGAATTCATATTTTAAGATTGAATGTACAATTTTACATAACAAAATGTATGTTCTGATTTTACGTACAAATATGGAACTGTACTGTTTTTTTATAGCGATATTTTTGAATGCGATAAAAAGGTTAAATTACAGAAATATTCTGCAAGTTTACAAGTTTTATGTAAAATAACCTGCAAATCATGTTATATTATTTAACAAAACATTTTTGTGTTATTTATTTTACGTTTACTTTTTTATTCTGGCTCCCCAGATGTTTTTTTTCTAAAGGATTTTTTTAGCGTGTACTCCTATTTAGCCTGGTTACTGTCAACTGTGCCCGATCGGGATTGTTGCATTATGTTTGACAAACCTAATATTTTGAGCTTTTCTGGCCGGTGACACGCATCAGCACGTCATAACGCTGTCCACTTTAGATATTTATTTCATGACAGCTGAATCTCAGGGAGAAATATATACAGGCGCATAATTGTATGTCATGCTTTGGGTTTGCACTAATACTGCCCTTTTTCAAACCGAAACCTTTACATTTACATTTAGGCATTTGGCAGACGCTTTTATCCGAAGCGACTTACATTGCTTTATCCTATACATTTTACATAGGTATGTGCAATCCCCGTGGTTTGAACCCACAACCTTGCGTTGTTAACAGCAATGCTCTTACCACTGAGCTACAGGAGGGTTTGGGAGGCCAACTCTTCCAACCAGGCCAGGGCGTGGTATTGAACCGTGCCTGAGCACAGTTGAAAGTACTCAATCTAATGCTTTGTCTGTCAAACATGCCCAGGTGCGGTTCGATTAGGACAGTGTGAGTACATCTTTACTCTCGGTCTGGGGGTAAAGAGAGAAATGTAAATAATAAATTTAAAAAAAGCATTAGAAAGGTAGCAAATTTTTAAGAGTTCAAATTTTAATGTGACCTTCAAAAGGAAGTTAAAAAACATTTGAGTTTCCGCATCCCAAGTTGAAGAAACTTTTTAAATGTTTTCCACTTGTCAAGTACCTTCCAGACCATCACATGAGTCTGCACATCAGGACCTGCTGTCAACACCACATATATTCCCTCATCATCTGAGATGATTCATATGTACGTCCAGAATCTCTCTCTCTTCTTTGCCATAAGGATCACTGGATTGCTGTGAGACCTCTCCACAGCTCTTGAGTGGAAGGACCAAGCTGAGCACCTTTCAAATTAAACCGGTTCCCATTGTAACACCCTCGCTCTGCATGGCATGATCCTTATCTCCCCAGCACCTTGTTCGTTCGTTCCACAAAACTTCTTCTGACTTTTGCCTCCTCTTCATCTACAAATGCTACAGAGTGTGTTTTTGCATCTAAACCAAAAGATTTAAGCCGATGCACCGGGCATAACAAAGTAGACCAGGGCTTAGATCTAGATCTAGTTCTGTCTCAATTACAAAGCGTTTTTTAATATTAGATTTTCACATTTGTGGAGACAAACGTGAGACGAGTGTTTTGGCATAAATCTGTGTGAATGCAAACACGATTCATCAATCTTTTCTGGAGCCTCTCGCTTAATATGCACCAGAGCTTTCAAAATGATGTGAAATATCAAATGAAAGAAACATTGCTACCTTGAAACCATCTTCAAATGATGTGCGTCTGATATGCCAGGCTTATTAATTTCTAACCTGACATTGGTAATACTTTGAAAAGTCAGTTTTATTTTTCCTCTAATGTATTCAGTGAAATTCCTTTCAGGCTGTGACTCCAGATTTTATTCTTGGTGAGCGTTTCATATGGCTGCTGTATGTCAGATGTACGGAAGCCTGTAGGCTGTTCCCAGGGGGACTCTGAGGCAGTCAGACAACATAAATGGGGTCGTACGAAAACCCTCATTCGCTTGCGTCGGGTTGGCTTCAGATTAGCATTTCTGTAGCCCGTAATCAGTTGACATTTATGCAATGTTAATAAAACACTGTGGGGTGAATTCATGCGGCGGTTGCGTCAGGTTTGCTCGCTGTGCTTTGGTAAGAAAACCAGCTTTTTCGAACCACCTGCAACTCAGTTTATTCATGCACTAAAAGCATGTACTGTGTCTTATCATTTTGTTCGTGGTATGTAAATTAGGTTCATTAAAAGCGGTGCCTTATTTACAACTCCAATTATTAACCTGAAAACGGTTTCATTTTTAAATGTAACTCTTTTTGTCCTGCAGAACATTTGATGTATCACACTTGGCTTTTAACGTTTTATGTGGTTGCAGATTGCTATTAAAAGATATAGCAGAGCCGCACAGGACCTGAATTCATTATACTGAATCTATTACACCGGCTATTATACAGAAGAACAATGCAATGATCCCGTATTGGCAAAACTTTCGCCATAATTACCTTTAATAATCCATCAAGCTGTACTGTGACTGTATTAATATTCATTACGTATTATGTGGGAGAGCAGTAGAGGATATAATAACAGCTAGCGCAGGCAGCCTCTGCGGTTCCGGCACAGGGCCTTTGTCGAATGCAAACCACCCCATTCAAAGGTCATGTAAATGAGAGCATCGGCCTGGAGCTCGGAAGGTCCTGCCAATGGAGGAGGAAAATAGTGTAATTGCGGCTTGTGAGACTGATTCCTGACATTCGGTCATACCTGAGTGGCTGTTTCTGTAGCTGAGACCCTTATCCTGATCATTGGCATTCTGTGGGTGGATTTCGGAAGAGAGTCTGGCGCTCTCAAGCACATAGAAACATGTCATAGGAGAGTTGTGGTTGTTCCTATCAGACATGTGTCACGGTGTAAAAGCGTTCTTTGTCACTCAACACAAACCCCAGACTGAGTGGCTGCTCATAGAAGTGAAAGAACTTCTCTGTTTAACTCTGAGAGGGATGTGGAGGTGTTTCACTCAACGCCCATCGAGAACCCTTTTGCCAACTTGACGGATGCTCGACAGAAGCCATGGCATCCGGATTTTGAGGCGAAATCTCAGCAGAAAATCATTATTTTCTGAGAGTGCCAGTCATTTTGAATGGGATGGAGAGGAATGAGAGGAAATATAGGGAATTATGAAGGATTTGTGTCTGTTGTCAGGAGATCATAACATTGCATCCCCAGCCAAAAGAAGATGTTTGCATTAATATTTGACCTCGTCCGAGATGAATTTCAGAAGTGAGAGGAAAATGAGATGTTCTAATGCCTTTGCAAAGGTACAGCATAATTATTCCACATCAAGAGGTCACTTGAAGATCAATGGCCTCCAGAACTCTTCAAAGTGTGCATCCCGTTCTTTGACAGTGAGTCAATCTATACCAACAATTCCCAGACAGGTTCCCTTGCCCCAGGAGGTAACTAAACAGGTTTCACGGGTGTTTGCTGAGATTTTAATTTTACTTCCTTATAAATCAATAAAACGAAACAAAGAAGATTTGTATGTGCCAATGACACTCTCAAAAAGCATGTGTTGAATAAGAACACATTTTTTGTGTTATGAAATTTTAACACACAAGTCATTTTGTGTTGATGTTGTGATGAATAAATAAATTTGACCACACAAGGCTGTTTAAAGCATGGCAATATGTGTTGTACTTACTGTAACTAGACACAGTTTTAGGAACAGGAAAATTGTATGGACACAAAACCAATGCAAGTCAATGGGGACAAACGGTTTTCTTTCAAAATATATTCTTTGTGTTTTGCAGAAAATAGAAAGTTATACAGGATTAAATTGACAAGCGGCGTGAATATAATGACATAGTTTTAATTTTGAAGGTGAATTATTCCTTTGAGGACTGTTTTTAGATCAGTTTATAATCAATAGCTTAAAGTGTCTTTATGATTTTTTATAATCGTTGAGTGATAATTGTTTTTCAAAAAGTGAATTATTATTTTTAATATCCCATCTGAGTTTACATTTACATTTAGGCATTTGGCAGACGCTTTTATCCAACGTGACTTACATTGCTTTATCCTATACATTTTACATTACATTCCCCTGGGATCGAACCCACAACCTTGCGTTGTTAACGCAATGCTCTTACCACTGAGCTACAGGAAAGTTTAACCTATAAGGTAATGTATACATGTCTTTTCTGGAGAAAGTTTATGTTCTCAAAACTGGGACATACTCATATTTCCGCACCGATGATACATTTTGATGCCAATTTAACTCCACCCATCTGGACAAATCCTGTAGCCTTGACTTATAGTTGTAACTCCTTGTTACAAATATGGCAGAATTATATGGTAGAACGATTACTTCAACTACCAAAGATGCGTTTCTCGATAATCTGCCTGAATTGTCTAAAATATCTAGCATGTGTAAAAACGTTGACGATTTTGACACTACTATTGAAAATTTTAACTCTACCTTCTCGGAAATATTAGACATAGTTGCTCCTCTGCGTCTAAAGAAAATTAAAAATAGCAGCCCAACACCGTGGTATAATGAACACACTCAGACTCTAAAGAAAGCGTCCCGGAAAATGGAGCGCAACTTTAAGAAAACTAATTTAGAGGTCTTTCGTATAGCATGGAAGGATAGTACTCAAAAATACAAGAATGCCATAAAAACGTCTAGATCCGCCTACTTTTCATCACTAATAGAGGAAAACCATCACAACCCTAGGTTTTTATTTAACACCGTGGCTAAATTAACAAAAAATAAGTCGTCAGCGACGTCAGATTCTGATTATCAACATAACAGTGATTAAACCCGCTGAGCAAACTAACTACAGCACCCCTAAGGAGAAATTGCAATTATTTTCTACAGTAGATCACGATGAACTGTCTAAAATCATTAGATCATCTAAATCAACAACATGCATGCTAGACCCTATACCTACAAACCTACTGAAAGAAATGCTCCCAGAAATTATAGATCCTCTTCTGAGTATTATTAACTCATCTCTGACATTAGGACATGTGCCTAAAGCATTTAAGGTGGCTTTAATAAGGCCTCTTTAAAAAAAAAAAACTCGACCCTAAAGAACTAGGGAATTACAGGCCTATATCGAATTTACCATTTATATCTAAAGTTCTGGAAAAAGTAGTTTCAACTCAATTATGCTCCTTCCTCCAAAGGAATGACATTAAGTCTGGATTTCGAGCTTGTCACAGTACAGAGACTGCTTTGATCAGAGTTACAAATGATCTGCTTTTAGCGTCTGACCGTGGCTGTATTTCGTTATTGGTGCTGCTAGACCTCAGTGCTGCATTTGACACCATTGACCACAGCATACTTCTACATAGACTCGAAAATTACGTCGGCATTAACGGAATAGCATTGAAATGGTTTAAGTCTTATTTATCTGACCGTTTTCAATTTGTAGCAATAAACAATGAGGTGTCCCGCAAATCACAAGTCCAGTACGGTGTACCACAGGGCTCAGTTTTGGGGCCTCTGCTCTTCGCATTATACATGCTACCTCTAGGAGATATAATAAAGCGACACGGAATTAGCTTTCACTGTTATGCTGATGATACTCAACTTTATATTTCCTCGAAGCCTCATGAAACCCAGCAGTTTCATCGAATAAAGGATTGCATAGTTGACTTAAAAATGTGGATGAGTAACAATTTTTTACTACTAAACTCGGACAAAACAGAAGTGTTACTTACTGGACCGAAAACCGCTATACGTAACAACCAAGAATACTGCTTAACGATTGACGGATGCTCCATAAAATCCTCGTCATCAGCTAAGAATCTTGGCGTTGTATTCGATAGTACTCTGTCATTTGAAAGCCATGTCGCCAACACCTGTAAAATTGCATTTTTCCATCTTAAGAATATATCTAAACCACGTCATATGCTGTCACTGTCAGATGCAGAGAAATTAATCCATGCATTCATGACATCAAGACTAGATTATTGTAATGCACTTCTAGGTGGATGCCCTGCAGGCCTATTACAAAAACTGCAACTTGTTCAAAACGCGGCAGCTCGAGTTCTTACACGTACAAAAAAGTATGAGCATGTAACCCCGGTTCTGTCAACCTTGCACTGGTTACCTATAAAGCATCGCATTAACTTTAAGATCTTGCTTATTACCTATAAAGCCCTACATGGTCTAGCGCCGCAGTATTTGAATACCCTTCTATTGTATTACAGACCTCAACGTACATTACGCTCTCAGGCGTCCTGTCAGTTGGTAATACCTAGAATTTCAAAATCAAGTGCAGGTGGTAGATCCTTTTCTTATCTAGCGCCTAAACTTTGGAATATTCTTCCCTGCACGGTCCGGGAGGCAGACACACTCTGTCAGTTTAAATCTAGACTAAAGACTCATCTTTTTAATCTTGCATACACCACACCTCCATAATATTAATCCTCAGAGGATTTAGGCTGCATTATTTAGATCAACCGGAACCAGGAACACATCCAACAACAAATGATGTACTTGTTGCATCAAAGAGTGCAGAACAGTACTCTACTCTCAACCAGTCTTATCTCTTTGTTCCAAGGTTACCGCAGGATGCAGTTCATGCCCAGACCTGATGGCAGAGCTGAAAATGGGAAGCGGTGACCTGACAAGAGCTAAGAGGATAGAGCTGGATAAAGGACGCCACAACTTTGATTTTCCTACAATAATCTTAAATCTATCATTTTTTTTATTTATTTAGCCTTGTTGTGCAAGCACTGTTGAGCTTGTGCAGAGGCAGCAGCTTTTGCCAGAGGGGAACTGGAATCCCCTGGTTGGGCCTGGGTTCTCCTGAGGTTTTTTTTCTCGATGGGAGTTTTGGGTTCCTCACCACCGTTTGCATATTGTTTTGCACTATCTGCCTGGCCGTGGGGGCTGCTTTAGAATTCAGAAATTGGACATTATTAATATTGCATATAATAATTTATAGTCCGTTTAATATTTGACCTGTGGTTCTTTCTCCTTTATCGCCAATGTGTGCTTTCACTGTGTGTGCGTCTATGTCAATGTGTGTGTGTATGTATGTTTGCATATTGTGTGTGTGGAGCATTTGTATGTCTGTCTTTGTTGTTTTCACCTTTTTCTTGTTTTTACAGGTATATGCCTTTAGTTTTTTTACTTGTATTCAATGTGTCTCATGTACAGCTGCTTTGTAACAATGAACGCTATATAAATAAAGTTGAGTTGAGTTGAGTTCTGACTCAACAAACCGGATAGACAGTGCCTCAGGATTGCCATCCAAACTTTCTCTTTGGACAAACTCAGAAGCTGTGGTCTAACTACATATGTGAGCGAGAAGGCAGGTCCTGCAGTGACTTTGTAGATTTTTTTACACCCATTCCTGAGAGACACGGAGAGCTAGCACCATCTCACTTCCACCCACAGTCGAACTGCGCTCATCACAAATAATGTGCTGTATCTGAATATCATGTGACAGTGTGGGAAGAGCCATTTCTGTTTCACGCTTTTGAAATTATAAGAGCTATATTAATGTCTTAAATAAGACGTGTGTTGGTTTTTTGACTGGTTTCACACATATAAAGAGAACATAAGAACGACTGCTGTTGGAAGCTTTAAACCTGACTGGCTCTGATATTCTCAATTTGTTCCTTATTGGTCTCATAAGATGTGTCGGTAAAGGTTTTAAAATGGGTTTTCACATCGGAAAAAATAAAAAAGAATTTTTGGGGAAAATGTTGCACCATTCTTTTAATTGGTCTCCTCGTTTTTAGCCTGGCACACCAGAAAGTTTGTTTTATCTTTACTAGGCAGTTTTTTTTAGATGTGGCGACTGCGCCAAATCAAATGAACGAAGGCAGCCTTAAGATATGACAGTTCATCAAAGCCTGGCGCACGTCAAAGGGCACAGCTGGTGAGGATAGAGACAGAGCAGAAACATACTCATAAATACAGCTCCGTGTCGCTCAAAAAGCGGTCACATGTGTATCGGCCTTATTGCTGCTTCTCAAACAAACACGTATAGATCTCATCGAAGTGAAACAACAAACTCACAACGATGTCCTCGATGGGTTTAATACATTTGCTCTGTAAGTGTTTTGCTAATAATATTATATTTATATTACAAGATATGTACATTGTTTAGTTAATAATGTTCACATTTATAACAATATTTGCTAATATCTCAGACCTGCATGCTGATATTTTTTTCTCAGACACAACGGGACAAAAACCTTTAAATTATTTTAATATTCAGGTTAACCACAACCCTGAAGCTCCAAGATGGACAAAAAACTAAACAAAATAACTATAAAGCTCAGATTTGTTTGAGTCCCACAGACTAAAAACAGCATTCAGGTTTGTAAAAACAGAGATGAGTAAAAACTCTCCCTTTAAAATGTTTATTAATGTAATACCATGCATTGGAAAAATAGGCTTGTATTATGACGACACAGTATAAAAAGGTTTGTTGTGCATGCTTACTAAAACCGATGAGTATTCAAGAAAAGAACATTTCGAAAATCTTCCGTCACCTTCCCGCTCTTTAATTGCAGTCAGCTTTGAGTCACAGCTCTTTTTTTTCTTGTCAGAACTGTTAACCGAGGGTCTCAGATGAGAGCTGGTGATGCAGTCAACACAGCCGACTAAATATAAAGCAGTCGTGCTGCCTCTTAACTCTTATGGGTCCTGCTGAATCATTCAGATATGATGATAATAAATAAATGGAGAAACAGGAAAAACTTGCATCAGGACCTTATGGGTCAGGCCAGGAACGTAATTTGCTGTCAGCAGTAGTTGGCACTTCCTCTCAGGTCTTTCCCTTCCTGTCTTCCCCCCCCTCTCGCTCTCTCTAATTGTATTATTTCAGCTCCGAAAAATGAAAAATAATTCCTGTGGAATTTTCATCCGTCATTATGTCAGAGTAAGAAAGGGGAGGGGTTTGGGTGGGAAGAGAGTGTGAGATGCTCTGGC
Source organism: Triplophysa tibetana (assembly GCA_008369825.1). Taxonomy (NCBI): domain Eukaryota; kingdom Metazoa; phylum Chordata; class Actinopteri; order Cypriniformes; family Nemacheilidae; genus Triplophysa; species Triplophysa tibetana. The sequence goes on along the minus strand of CM017914.1, from coordinate 7,814,249 downwards.
ACTGTGGTGTCAAGCATTAACAGGGGAGGGAAGAGATTTGAAGCGAGACACACACACAAAACAGAAGCCGTCAAGGCCAACCGTGAAAGTATGGTCGAGATGGGGGCCAGCACATTGACAGGAGGACAGCGCCAAATTGGAGACTCCTCCACATATCTTCCTTTATTTTCCTCCGTCACCTTCTCCCGTTTGCCTTTCTGCCAGTCTCTCTTGTCTGTCACAAAATTTGTCCGGGCTCGCTCCGTCATTAGTGTTATGAAACATTGTACTTTGTATTCATTTATAGCACCAGATATAATACAAACCCACTGTTGCATGTATGTGCAAATCTGTCATCTTCTATCTGTTCTTCTCAATGACTCACCTGAAGCCTTGGGGGACCCTGCAATCCACAAAAAAAGAAAGAAAAAGAGTCATAAACCTCTTCCTCAAGTTGTTTTAACCAGTACGACTTTTGTTGTTCTGCTGAACACAAAGAAAGATTTTTGTTCGAATGTTGAACATTTTCATTTATGGGTTAACAATGCCAAAAATTACCGCTTCACAAAAAAACTGAAAAATATAGAGAAAATACGTACAAAATGTTTTCATTGCACATTTTTCAGTAAGATGTACCTCAACTAAACTAAACTAAAATATGTTTTATGTTACCCAAGTTTGTTCATCTAATCTTGCATAATATGTATATTAGCAATGTTAACTAATAAAATGATTATACGATTGTAATATAAATAAAGTTTCAAAATAGAAATATGAATAAATGTATGACAGCTACATCAAATTCAAACAATTTCAAGAATTGGGTGCGCATCAGGAATACCATTTCATCTGAAGTCTGGTTTATGAGAAGACAAAATAAAATAAAACATGATGCCCTTTTTTATTAAAAATATGATTTCTCTTGCTATTCGCTGTAGAACCCAGGAATATTTATACAAAAAAATGCATTAGAAATCTTTGTAATTTAAACAGAAGTTGAAATAGTCAACAAATCAGTTTAAATCTATGTGACTATTTATTTTATATATGTTCTGCCACCGATACTCGTAGCATAAATACAATTTATGCTTATAAAAACGTGCTTGTGAGTGTGATATTGCTTTTATACAACAGTTCAATGAACAGAAAGACCTGTTTGCTTTCGACTGTGATTTCCTCGGTCTCTGACCATTTAAAACCCCCATCTCTGTGCCGGGCTGTGTAAATGTCACAACAAAGCTCTTTTATGTTGTGTTGATTGCAGGTGTTCACCAGTCACCAGGGCTTTTGGTCAGGGCTGTGTTTGTTCCCAAGACACTCTTCTGGATAATGAGTCCAGACACTTTGTGCATATTAAGCTAATTTGTGAGGAATGTAATTAGTATCATAGCAGGGGTTTGACACTGTCAGCATTCTACTCTTTTCAAACTCCTGGCATACACGAATATCACATTAGAAAGTAAATATTGACTGCAATGTTCTGTGAAGCGATGCATGATGTCACTGGGTGGTATGTTACCGAATCTTTTCCACGATCTTGCGTTTTTCCTACGGAGGTTCTGACGCTTTTCGAACTTCGCTCCCCCCGGTGTGGCCCCGCAATTTCCTGTGTTGTTTTTCCGGCTTCCTCTCCTCCTCTAAATGTTCCCACCTCTTCCCATCTACCTTTGAGGCAAAGAGAACGCTACCGTTCATCTGCCGTTTCTCTTTATTGCAAAAATACAGAGGCATTTCAAGTTGTTCATTGCTGTGGAGGATAGTGTAAGAACTATGAAAAATGAAAGGAGATTATTTTTAACATACATTTTTTATATTCTAATTTTTCCAAAAATACCAAACAATGTGCTCAAGTTGTTTTAAACATGTATTTTATAGTTCCACTGAACACAAAAGAAGACATTTGGAAGAGTGTAACAGAACAGTTTTGGGGCACCATTGACTTCCATAGTAGGAATCGACACTCAGAACAATTTGGTTTCTCACATTCTTCCAAATATCATCTTTTGTATGAATAGAAACATGTATACACATTTGTAAGAACATGAGGGTGAGTTACTAAAATATAAAAATACAGGCTAAAGTAGAATGTAGATGCACGTTGCCATTGTTTAGTGATGAAGAGGATTATAATGTTTTAAACCTGCAAAATAATGACAACATTACTAAAAGCACTTTATTTTGACTGTGAATATTATGATAAATGGATAACAATATTAATGCTTGTAATGAATGCATATTGGGTCTATTTGACTGTGATATACAGAATGACACCCAGACATTGTTTATGTAGTCAGAGTTGTGCTTCCATGGATATGTTGGAGGAGAGATTATACTGTTTATTTGTTTCCCCCCACAATCCTTTTTTAGTTATGTTATTTTTTCACTACATCAACATTATTGCCAGTTTTTATTTAGTTATTAGTTGTAAAACAACTGGCATTCTGGTTTTATCATAACTCCCTATTATATCATTGAGAAACCATGATGACGAGCAAATGTCTCCGCATTAACTTTCACAAATTCACAACATCACCATCTGCTCGGAACTATCAGAAGCCATAAATATGGAAAGTTCTTATTTGCAGATGAATTTGCAGTAATCATCACTTAGTCGCACCGACTGAATTAAACTGTGACATTCCCTGGGGCTTTCTATCATTACACAACACAATGAAACGTCCTCCAGGCCTCTCGCTCAGATGAAAGAAGTATAGAATGCTTCATAATTTAACAATATTGAGATCCCAGCGCTAATGAGTTATTAACAAGATTTATTTAACGATCGCAGAATTAGGCGGCAGGGTAATGGGACATATCTGAGGGAAATTTGTATTTTATTATTAAGATGTAAATGTGATGAAAATAAAAAATAAATCATGTGGAAGTGCGTGAGGAGAGAGATGAACACAATGTTTGCAGATGCCTTATACTTTGTGATTTAAGTAGAGAGGATAGTAAAGTGATTGGTGGAAAGAATCTAATGAGGAGAGATTAAAGAACTGCTCTAGTAACCCAAAAAAGAGGGAGGAAAAGGTTATCGGATTGTTGCCCTTCAAACATCTCTTAAACAAGCCTTTTAATTTAATGAAGCTGTCTGGAGTGCTAAATCATGACCTCATTTGCAATTCACTTAACTGAGAATGTCAGACAAACTCTTTCTTTCTTTCTTTCTTTCTTTCCTTCCTTCCAACCATCCTTCCTTCCTTTCTTTATTTCACAGACGTTCATACTTTTGTTTTTGTTTTATTTCCTCCTATTAATTATTCATGTATTATTTTGTTTGTTGATTCTTTCTCCCCCTGGAGAAGGGGCTCCTATATGCAAAAATACACCAAGGTATAATGAGACCCCTCCGTGGTTGCCATGGAAACCCTGACAAAACTGTCAAGTTTGAAACTCTTTCATACATCTCATGTGGGGTCTGCACTGCAACTGTCAAAGAAGCACTTTAAACCAAGATCTTTTTAGCAGAGTGCATTTTATATCCAGCAAAATAAGCCAGTGTTGAGAGGTGCTTTCAAACGATACCCGCTCTTGAGTTTCAGCGACTCAAAAGAGCGTCGTGCTGAATAAATGAGCAAGCTGAAAACGAGGTGATTTTGATTCTTTGGACGTGAGCTATTGCCACACGCTTTCCGTCAGCTCGCGAGGGAGGCGAGAGGCTTCGGAATCGACCTAAGTAGGTTTCCAGTAATCCAATTACGACATGTTTTGGATAACCAAACAAAACAATTTCATATGTTCTTGAAGATCTCTTGACCGTCTTCTGGGGCAATACTTGAAATAGCAGAGAATAACATGGGAATTATTGTTGTATTACACAGTGTTACAAAGTGTGACTATAAACAATCAAAGCAAAGATTTGCGGCTCAGTCCCTAAAAAGTGATGTCACACCCCTTTATGATTTTTTATACTGGGTACCAGGAAGGGCGTACATGCAACATGTAAAAAACACATTATAATTTATTACTTTTTTTAGATGGTATAAATATCAGCAATGTGGTGCTAACCAAAGAAACAATATGGATTTGTATACTTTGGCAGAAACTCTTGTGTCATATGCTTACCACACAAAGTATCGCACTGAGATTGTTGTTGAAAATGAGCAATTCCTTTATTTTGTATATTTAGTCATACAGTGATCCTTTGTAATGATCTATATTTGTTATTGTTTTTTTTCTAAAAGGATAATTTAAATTCAAAGCATTTTAAGAATTGCTTCCTTTTTCCACCAGAGACTGTAATAATTAAAGTCATTCATAGAGATCAGTCTCTGCCACATGGGGGTTCGCTCTCGAACTGGCTTTTATTCACACCTGGGGGAACAGATGAGCAAAGGAAAGCCCTTTTGCATCAATGAAACTATCTGTCAATCACTTACATTGTGTGCTCTGAGCTCATGATACATGATGCACATTTACCAAAAGCTGAGAATAAGAACAAAAGAAAGATGTCATCCAACATGATCGTCTTCAGTTCCAAACATAAATAATTGCAATGTCGTACAGCATTCAGGAACTAAATGTTAGAGATTGCTGTGGCGCTTTTGTGGATAATATTGTAAAAATAAGATTTTAATTTTTATATTAAGATTCTTAACATATTTGCAAAAATAAACTAGGACTGCGGTGTGGACCTTTTACATGTTTGGCATTCTATTTTGATCCACACATACAATGACATATATTAACATGGCTTCAGTTTAGGGAATTCCACTCAAATATTCGGATAAAATATCACTTCGGAGTTATAAAGATTGTATCTGACATTTTTGTCAAAGTTGAGTTGTTCACATATTCTTATTCTGTGACAACTTTGGGGGCCCATGAAATCTGTTTTCTTTTAACCCAAACTAGTATTAATGTTTTCCAAATTCCTTTTCTTATGGATTCTGTTTTTCCAGTTTTTTACTATACAAAAGTAATATATTTGCACACAAATACTTCATTTTACTATATTACAGTACTATTAAAGTATAAACTATATACAAAACGATAGTAAATACTTTGAACCATGCAGGGAAAAAAAACTAGTATCTTACCGGGACATTTTTTGGTGTACTCTAATGTCAGTACTTTTGTACTGAACTGTTGCTTTTCTCTAAATAAACAGTGAAACACTAAATGCAGTTCAAGTATTCACATCCTCATGTAGTGAGACGCTTACTCTGCATCACGCGTGCAGTACACGCAACCTGCCACTGTTTCACTCATAGATACGCAAAACAAGCAGAATGCACAATTAAACCACATCAAGGTATTTCAAACGTTATTTATACCACAATCTGACTTTTGTTAGCTGTTTAGTGATACTTTCAGGTTAGGGAATGATGCATTTGCAGGATTCCGTGCAATTTACGTGTTATACAGCAAATGTCTTGATTCTGCGTTTCCGTTAGCATTTCTGCCTTTCAGAAATCATAGAGCCCTGCAACTTATTTACATCATGCAATAGTTTTTCTTTACATTGTGTACATTTTGGGACTTTATAACACAAAAGGTTTTATCTACAAAGCAAGACGGAATGCAAAAACTGCAAAGCTTAATATCTCAAAACTGCTTAGAATACAGATAGAACCTAAAAACAAACTAAGTTAGCTCAATGGTTAGAACATGGGCTCTATGGCACAGTGTCATGGGTTCAATCCCAGGGATTGTACACTCAGAAACAAATGCATAACCTACAATTCTCTTTAAAGCGTCTGATAAATGCATAAATAATAATTAATATAAACTAAATTAACCCTAGTAATACTATCACAACTAACTATAATACTAAATATTAATACTACATGTCAATAAGGCAGCAGTCCACAATAAACTAACTGTAATATTTGCCCCTGGACATGTCATTGTCATGTGTCTCTGTGCGTGATGGCAACATTTTTATATTTTCAACCAAGAATTGCAATAAAAAAGAGAAACAATGAGGCAGGAGATGAAGTCATGATTTTGAGTTTTGTTGGGCATGTTCAGTGTGTGTGCTGTATGTGTATCTATGTGTGTGTGTGCACGTGTGCCTGTAGGGCTCGAGCCACAAGACTACTGGGAAGAGAAGACGAGGTCTTTGAGGAAAGCGGGTGAGAGATGAGTCAATCAGCCCAAAGCACCTGCTCCAGCTACTACTCTATGCTCACGCCTATTAACACACACACATTCCACCTCTTTGGCTAGACCCCTTTGAGAATGTCATATTCAATCATATCTCAAATATTTTATAAAATGTTAGCTAGGTTTATAAATCAGATTTTTACATTTTTGTACAAGTGATAAAAATTGCGAACTGCCAAGTGGACAAGTGTGCGAATGTTAGGGGTGGAATTGCAATGCTGATACAGACTGAAATTCTTTTGGCCAATGTATATTTCTCATAAACCTTTCCCATTTTATGATAACGTCTACAGCTGTTAAATGTTTGAGTCTTTAAACAATTGACCACCCATGTCTTTTGGTAAGTGTGTCCTGTTTTGCCTACACGCAAACCAAGCGTGTCATACATTGTTAAAAGCATGTTTAAACACACATTTGCCGCTTCAATGCCTTTTTTACACTCAATGATTATTTAATCATTATCTAATTGGCTCACCGAGGGGGTCTCACACAGGGTTGCAGAATTGTTTTGTATTTTTGGTTGTTTGTAGGGTCACAGTGACACGATGCCATCAATTTATTCCTAATTCTGTGTGTTCAGCTGTATTCAACAGTGTGACTAATCTGTTTGATTTTAGAATTCCACACACACCTTGGGTGCTTTTCAGACAAGACGATGAATAATGAAATCTTCGCGTGCTCTGTATATTGCTCAAATTTGAAATCAATCTTTCATGCATAACGTGCTGACTGTCTCCTGCTGGTTGGTTCCCTTTTACAGTCAGCTGAGAAAATCAACTGGCATTTAACTGTGGTGAAATGTCAAGGTCATTGAAATGTGTTTTTCCCTCCTCTGAATCACTAATGTTGTTCTCTCTGTCCGAAACATCTGTACTGTTTAGCATAAACAGGAAAATTAATTAAGGATTCCAAACTTGTCAATAAAATTCATATTTAATATTCTGCAACCTGCACGGCTTCGAAACTGTAAATGAGAAACCGAAAAGTCTCAAATGATTCATAAGCAACTCTGGAAAACTGTCTTGTGAACTTGGGATTTTTGCTCGGGATTTGTAAATGCCAGTTAGATGCCAATCATTTGAAGCTGCGGGATGTTACAGTCATTCACATTGGCTGCAGACTACAGTTGTCAGTCCTGTTTTGGTGTGCAGTATGTTCATACATGGTTTGGTTTTGAGATAGAGTCAGTTTTATCTTTGTATAAGCAGTGTTGGGTGATTGGCCCTTTTGTTGATGTGATATTTCCATTTTAAGCCTTACGGTCTAACCACAGGCTTTGAAAACTTGCGTGCTCATGAGCTAAAGGCGCTCCCAAGGGATCTGAATGAAACGTTTACGTGGTCTTAGACCTTCACAGTGCCCTGTTCCTTTTACCCCGTCACACTTGTTTCAGTAAGGCCAAGCCAGCTGTTAATTAAGAAAATGTTTACTGCTCTCTGCATAAATCACATGCTTGCTGCAGAAAGTCAATGAGATTCATGTTTGGCTTTTTCTTTAAAGGTGAGTGTTCACAATGTTTTATACAAGGCTAATTATGACAAACTTTTACAAGGGTTCCAATTTCTGACTTTACTGTGCATAAAGTAAAAAAAGATTACAAAAAACTATATGTTAATTTAAATCCAATATTAAAGCTCTACACACAGTGTGTAACTCTCTGTATCACTTGTATTATAGGTTTGGTGTAAACAGCTCTATTTGCACTAATTTCGAAAAATTTTATCCTTATTTTTTTTTATAGTTATCGTCCTTTGTGTAAACGGGTCTTAATGTTAACCAAAAATGTAAATCCTGTCATCATTTACTCACACTCTTGTCATTTCAAACCTGTTGAACACAAATGAAGATAATGAGTTTGGCGGTACTCGTGTTTTTCTTCAAAATATCTTCTTTTGTGTTCGTGGAAGAAAGTCATAGAGGTTGGAAATGACAACAGTGTGAGTAAATGATGACAGAATGTTCAACTATCCCTTCACCTTATATTCACCCAGTATTATATTGTAACTTTTTTATGCTAATTTAGTTATTTTCAGAGCGCTGACTGAACGTCTAATGCATACGGCACACTTAACTGGAAGCACTTAAGCAGATTCATAGTCATCCTCTGGCTGAATTCTCAAGGATGTGCATGGGAGACATGAGTGTGGTGTTCTTTAGAGGTTCGTCTGGAAACAACATAAAGCCGTCTGATTATAGAAGAAATCTGTCGTTTTTACATCAGTGACAATGAGCTTTCATCAAGATTGACTACATGCTGGATAATGTTTGCCAGGTCAGCGGCATGAAATCATAAACATTGTTTTTTTGGGGACACACTTGGATACGGCACAAAACGAAACTTGGTTATATTCTTTACCTGTTTGTCATGTGACCTCTTGGATATTTTCAGATAAAGGAGGTTTATTATTTGCAAATTAAAGAGAGTATAAATGAAGTGGTTTGTCCGTTTTAAAAAATGTTCAAAACTCATTTTTTTATTATGTTATCATTTTTTATTGTGTTTTATTGTGATTGGTAGCTGTATATATTTTTAGTTAGTTTATCTTAAATCAAAACAAACCAACTGCAGTTATTTTAATATTAATTAAAATGCACAATAAAAAAAAAATTTTGCAACCAAACTCTTCAAATATAATTATTATAATTATTATAAGATTAAGAGTAGGCCTACTAAGTATTTTATAGTATAATGCAAATATTTTAGTTGTCGTTTTCAAGCATGTGCGGATGGTGATCAAGGATCAAGAGGTAGAAGGATTTATTTTGCGCTTTTTAACCTTTCATAACTTTTCAATTGTCTTAGAAGTTTGACTATTTTAAGAATAACACGTTTTGAAACCTCTAAACACATGCGTGTTTGATTTCCTTCAATCTTATTGGCAGCAAAGAAACATTTTTGCAAGGGATAGTTGAACCGAAAGTAAAAATTCTGTCATCGATTACTCACCCTCTGATCCAAACCTGTATACCTTTCTTAGTTCTACTGAACACAACGGAAGATATTTGGAAGAATGTCAGTAACCAAACAGATCTCATCCTCCACTGATCCCAGAGTATTTATTTTCCCCTACTATAGCAGTAAATGGAGGCTAAGATTTGTTTGGCTAACAAGAAACATTAAAGTATGGCTAGAATAACACAAAATCTATTCTTTAAAACCATGCATAAGAAACAAAGTTTTTTTTCACTAATTCTATTATTGGTAAAATTGCAAAACATATAACATACAAAAATACCGTCATAGAGGTGATAGAGAATAACTGTGAAGAACGAATACAGCTCGTGTTTTCTCTTCAGGCTCTGCCTGGGGCGAGGAATTGCTTGCTGTAGTGGCTGCTAAATTGTCCACAGAAAGTTTGGGGAACATCAGGAGCTGTTTTATCTCACCATTTATTTCTATTTTCATTCAAGTGAGCTCAATCTTGTTTGCGACACAATGTTTGCAGCGATTTCGGTACTTGGACAAACCGAATATTGTACGTCACGTTGGCACTAAACACTGGTTACAAGTCCATTCTGGGTGACCACAATCTACTGAAAGCAATTTGTGACAAGGTTAATAATAGAACTGTCAGTCTGTAAGCTGCCACCAAGTCTGCCACTCCAGCGCTAACATAGACACGTTCCCGAAGATGCTCGCACTCAGAAATTACAGTCCATCTGCTTTTGACAAATCTAGTTTTCTTAAATAACCGCCTCAATAGCACATCTGTATGTTAAAGGAATGGACCTGGAGCCTGTTATCATCTTCTACAAGAGAAGTGGTAGTTACCACCAGTAAACTGTTTTCCGAAGGAGTTATTTATGTTGGAAGATGCGAGTGTCGGTCAGTGATATAGTTGCTTGGAGTGATTAGGAAAAATGTCACTTCGCTCAGCAAGTGATGAAATCTGACATATGACATCAAAGCACCATTAAGGCTACACCTGCTGGAGAAGGGTAGAGGTCTCGAAGGAGATTTTACCGGGAGGGGAAGTGATTGCTGGATGAGGAAGGGAATTGAACAGCTTGGCAGCATCCCCGCTGGGTTAATATAAAAATCTGAATATAGGTCCACACTGTGCTTGAAAGCCAAATGTACATTCGTGACAGATTTCATTTTTAATCTCACAGTAACACGAGCATAAATACGTCTCATGTGCTGTTTTGATTCCAAGCAGATCTAAATCGGCTCTTCTCCGCTCCACATGTCCAGAATGTCTTCGGAAAAATGAAGCACAGATTTCACAGGTTTGGCTTTAATGAGCTTGATTCATTAGAAACATTTGCAGGGTTGCCCACAGGTTATGATGTGTTTGGCACCGAGCTTCAGATACTAATGCAGGTGGTTGATCACATATGTCAAAACTTTGGCCCTTTCACTTCCTACTGCATAAGCTTGATCTTCTAATAGCATTACATAGCACATTACAATCCACCAAGATTAGGAAATCAGTCTCAGGGTGATCGCTTTATTTCAGACCAATTATCAAACAATGAGCAATTTGGTAACAATCTGATGGCATGTTAGGACAGAAAGATAAGCCTATTGCTCCAGGTTCCTCTCTTTTTGCGAATGCAGATCAGTGATTTGTCCTAACAGAAAGAATGGAGGTTTGCAACAGAATGATGAATGCTCTGGCTTGCTAGTGCAATGTTTTAATATGCTGCATGCACTGAATGCTCCACTTGCTTTAGCAATGGATTCTCCAAATTATCTGAGATTTTCTTTTAAAGTCATTAATTATAAATGACACGCAATGTAATGCATATGGAGAACCAAAGCATCATTATTAACGATTATGAATGAAATCAGATGAGAAAATGTGGAGGCGGTGTATTTCTAATAAGAGAATTCATTAATTTCAGTGCTCATCATGTGAATAACAATCGGGGGTAACTTTGACACGTGATCTCCAAAGGTTATGGTCTGTTGACCTCAGTATTGACCTTTTAAAAAGCACTGCATCATTCTTCATAAAAGTTGAAGTTTGGAATTTTCTGGTGTCCAAATACTGTCTCCTGTCCCGGCTTACTATGCAGAAGCCATTTTTTGATTTATTTCCTGGAAAAATGTAAACATGGTAACTCTGTGGTGCTATTATAACACTGTTTTTTTTGTTTGAGCATCTGAATCCATGGCGGAACTAATTGCTTAGCACATTATATTTATTAATACTTATTAAATAAGGCTCTGTTTTTTGTGTTGCTTGATTATACATTATTACTTTTTTAAAAGATTGCTTAAATTTACATTTTTCTGTAGTAACAGGACAGCTAATTAAACAATGAAATGTTGTTGCGTAGTGAAACATTATACAGGCTTTCGATCAATTATATTTGTTCAAAATCAATCACTGTAGAAACGTAATATTATTAATAAAATAAACTAAATAAATAGAAAGTTATGTAAATATATGATTTAATACATCGATTTACAAGCTGTTGTCCAATCAGATTTGAGGACCAAATTAATTTATAATACATATTTAATAGTACAAATGTTATTACAACATTCACTGTGATTCCCACCAAAACAATGCAATAACTCGCCTGTTTGATGATAAAAAAAGAACAAATTTCCTCACAATAATTTGTTTGTTTTTGTTTGAATAACAACAATGGTCGAAGTTTCCAGAATTTTCCGAATGGAAAGACAAATGGATATATTCCCAGGAGAAATACATTTCAGTTCCCAAGTTAACTGAGCTGCTCTTTTCAGGAGGAGGATGTGTATTCTTACCTGCTATCTGTATAAATTCTCTCCATCATATTAAGTCCCTGTGCACCACAGAATAGCCCAATTGTTGTTTTCCTCTCTTTCTTTACCAGAGGTTCCTCTTTATCAGTTCATTCCACAGCAACTGAGAGCTCCTACCCCTTCCCCTTTTTATTGCCTTTCCTGGACATATTGTGCTGGGCAATCCACTTCCTTTCCGAAAATGAATAGGACTCATAGCTTCTTTACGGAAATGAGATGGATAATCTCATGTGTCCGTAAAGTGGTGTGCAGTTCTGTTTAGTACTGTGCAGTTGAGGGCTAAATATCAGCAATTAAGTTTATCTCCAACAAAAAGTCAAAGAGAAGAGTATTCTATTTACATGTTTTTTGTGGAGATATATATTTTTTAAAACTATTGTGATTGTGTTTTATTATAGAATGTCTATAAATTCATTCAAAGACACAGAGTCCTGAGTCTCCATAAAAACACTATTTTGATTTAGTAAATAAACAGTCCTTGCAGATCGCCATTCAAACCTCTAATCTGAGACTGTGGATTTTCTGGCACTCCTAACCCATGTTTACTGGGCTCTCTGCGTGCCTGTCGATCTATATTCTCAGATCATTGCTTTCTGTTGTCCTTTGTGGTTAGTTTGATTACAGGTATTGTGAAACTATTGCTGTCTGAATTGGGATTGAATGGGTAAACGTGAAAAAGTGAAAGTGATGATTATGAAGGGTTAGAAGGAAGACAACATTATTATAGTTTTGACAATGAAGGAATACATAGAAGTGAGTCCGAGGTGGTTTTCTCATACTGCAGAACTGTCTATAGTATTATTCCTGTGAGAATATCAGAGGTCGATGTAAAATTAGTAATGTGTGAGTCTGTGTGTGTGTGTGTGTGTGTGTGTGTGTGTGGTGAGGGAGGCATATTCTTTTATTTAATCTGGGTCAAAGTATGCCTTTTCTTTGATGTGTATGTTGCAGTAACGTTGTAGAAACGTAGCAGAAACGTTGTAGTGACGTAGCAGTAATGTTGCAGTGACGTTGCCTGTTATCTTATAAAAAATCAAAACACTGTTTTGTAGAAATCAATAGAAAACATTGAGAGCCTTACTGTAGCAATGTAAGTTTGGTGGACTGTAAGTGATAACCTTATGTTTATTTCTGATATGTGACAATTTAAATCAACACAAAACAAGAGTATCTGCGGAGTCAGTCTGTGAATAGATTTTACTTACACATCAACAGGTCTCTATTGTGTATAAATACATAGAGGATTAAAGACCAGAGGCGAAATCTGCCCTCAGGGCTCAATAACTCTCCAGTCAGCGTTCAAGCTTAGTCCCAAGATGAGGTTTAAATCACATTCTTTGCCATCATTTCTCCAGAAAGCCGATTTGCCCGATGGCGGATTTTTGAAAGCAGACTGCAGTCGTTCACTTGTCATCAGAGCGGGTGAAGCACAGTCAGTCTGAAGTGAGGAGAGAGAGAGAGCAATGAAAGGATGGAAAAAGCGTATTATAATGGGTCACTTTTGAATGCTAGAATAAAGAAGCGATCATTAAGCTGTCAGGTAGAATGGGTTCAGGTAGTGCAGAACTCTCTTTAGTCCTTGTGAACAAGTGGACGAATTGAAAAACACACATTCATCTATATTATGGAAAATTGTGAATTAGAGCATTCACTAGTGGTCACAAACTTTTGGATCCCAATGTAAAGTCAACCAATTGCAATCCGTGTCATGCACTGAAACAATGTTTTGATGACTCCAACTACATCAAACTTTGTAGATGTTAATAACATCAAAGAAAAATCATGGGGGAATGCAAATAAGGAAAATTGATTTGAATAAACTTTGTCTGACTTGAACAGTTTCTTTTGATTGACATTTTTTATTTGAAGGAATGTAATTGGTGCTGCTAGAGGTTTCTATAGAGAATCATGTTATCAATATCTAAGATTTTCTAGTTTGAATAGTAGAAGGCAGCGACCATATTCAAAAAAGTTACCCATCAGTCTGATGATCGGTGAATACAGAAAAATGTTGTTTGCTAAATCTAGAGGTTGCATCTGATTAAAGTTTTATGTTGATATCTTTGCATGTACTTTTACACACAACGGCCCTCAGTCATGAAACTATTCGTCAATTTAATTTGACACTTCACGCAAGAATGGTTTACACAGAAATTCGCTCTGCATGTAATTCCTTTACAGAAAGCCTGAAGGCTTTGAGTCACTTTGACACATAAACTGTTATTTCATTCAATCGTTGGCTTTTGTTTTTAAATCATAATATAAAGACACCATTCTAATGAATGGGAGAATACGGAAAGATTTTTAAGCGCTTTCATAATTCATAAGGCCTGAGCTGTTGGATGAACTGTTTTCTTCCGGGTGGCATGTTTACTCCGTCATTGAAAATTTCATTGTAAAGGAAGCCGGTTGTAGTCGACTTCATCTTTTCTCTCGTTTCTTCTAAAGTGTTTCTTTTATTTCTCAGCATATTTCTAGGAGTCAAGGAGATGTATCGCTGAACAGTTTAATGAGATAATTATCTCACAGCCCTTTGTCTTTTTTAACTTCCCTACCATCTATAGAAATAAAGAAGTCATGGTTTATTACCCGTCAAGGTTAATTTAATTGACGGCTCTTCCTGATCATATAGGCTTACTGTCAGAAAAGGCTTCTTGCATCTGTGTATTTTTATAATGGACTATAGTACATATGAAACATCATTAAACATCAGGCCCTACTTGACAGAATAAAAACAGAGTTTAGAATGGGCTTTTATGTCTCAACGGTGCTTTTAACTGTGCTTGTGAGAACATGTTGACGTAGTGAGTCACAAGCAAAACCAGTCAGTGGTTCAAATAAACAACTTCAGTGGTGTTGGTCCACTGAACTTCATGTCCTGCTCCTGAAAGGCGATTCAAGTTTGCCAATCTGGTTTTCTTTTCTCTTCTAAGGAGACTTTCCCACCAACTGAAGTGTATTGTTTTCTGACGCAATCTTTAGTAAGAATGCTTATGCTTTAGGCAGTATCTGGATTCAGACTTGAGAACTATGACACAAAGACATCTCATTCCAGATTCTCGTCTTGTATTCTGAGGAACTTTAGGGTGTTTGGAGCACCAATGTTCTAACGCACTCTTCAAAGTGAATGTTACCGAGTTGTTCTCACATCATCAATGTTCCTCAACACTTCTCTCATGCATTGGCTGAAGAGCTTTAAGTGTCACTTCATAAAATAAAAAGAAGGTCCTCATGTTATGAATTTGCATTTATTGCCATTTGAATGTTACAACATAAGGTTTCTGAAGGCATTTGTTTATCATTTGTACTGTAGTGGAATAGTCGATATCCTGAAGTGTGACATGTTTCACTTCATATCAACCATAAAGTTATAGCATTTTATCAAAACCATGCAATTTGACCTTATATTAACTGAAATTAGGTGTAATGTGAAGGTTCATTTAAATAAACTAGCGAAGGCAGAAAAGGGATTTCTAATAAAAACATAAAAATGAAACAAATGGGATTTGATATACACTTTTCTAATTTAGATACATGTAAAATCTTGATGTTACTAAAAAAGCTCTATAGACCCATTATGTATTATCTCCATAGGCAAATAAGGAAAAATAAAATATTTTAAATTAATTTCAAATTTACGGCACATGTTATCATATTAGATTTATGATCACGGAGGGAAAAGAGTTAACCATGAATGTAAATATACAGTCCCAAAGATTTTATTATTATTACATTTACATTTACATTTAGTCATTTAGCAGACGCTTTTATCCAAAGCGACTTACAGGTGGGGTAAGCAATGGAAGCAATTGGGACAGCATATATACAACAAAAGCATGAGTGCAATCAAAAAAGAAGACTGGTCTCATGAAACCTAACATAGTATACAGAACCATTCATTCTTTCTTTCATTCATTCATTCATTTTTTTTTTTGAAAATAGAAAATAGAGTCAGAACAGATCAGTCAGATGTTGACGGAAGAGATGTGTTTTCAGACGTTTCTTAAAGATGGCTACAGAATCTGCAGATCTTGTAGCAGCGGGCAGATGATTCCACATGGGTGGAACAGATCCGGAGAAGCTGCGCGAGAGAGATTTTTTACCTTTATGGGATGGCACCACAAGACGCCGTTCGTTTGCGGAGTGTAGGAATCTGGCGGGTACATATGTCTGCATTAGCGAGTGAAGATAAGGTGGTGCCGAACCAGTGGTGGTCTTGTAGGCCAGGAGCAGAGTCTTGAATTTGATGCGAGCGACTATAGGGAGCCAATGTAGCTTGATGAATAGAAGAGTGACGTGTGCTCTCTTGGGTTCATTAAAGATAACTCTTCCCATAGCATTCTGAATCATCTGTAGTGGTTTGGTTGTGCAAACTGGAAGTCCACCCAGTAGCGCATTACAGTAGTCCAGTCTGGACAGGACCAGAGCCTGTACTAGCACTTGTGTAGCATGCTCTGATAGGAGGGCAATTTGATATGTGAAGTTGAGCTGATCATCGATCACCACTCCCAGGTTTCTTGCCTTTCTGGAAGATGTGATGGTTGATGAGCCCAGCTGAATGGAGAGGTTGTGATGAGTCTTTGTATTGGCCGTGATTACAAGCAGTGCTGTTTCTGAAAGGTTCAACTGCAGGTGATGGTCATTCATCCAGAGCGAGATGTCGGCTAGGCAAGCTGAGATGCGTGCAGAATCGTCTGGGCAAAAAGACAGGTAGAGTTGTGTATCATCCGCAGAGCAGTGATAGGAAAAGCCATGTTTCCAAATGACAGAGCCTAGGGATGTCATGTATACAGAGAATAGCAACGGACCAAGCACTGAGCCCTGAGGCACACCTGTGTCGAGATGTTGGGACTCAGACACCTCACCTCTCCATGATACTCTAAAGGACCTACCCGAGAGGTAAGACCTGAACCATTGTAGCACCATTTCAGAGACCCCCATCGCCTTGAGGGTGGACAGGAGGATGTGATGGTTAACGGTGTCAAAGGCTGCAGATAGATTAAATGATTCCCAGCTAATAAAATATGATCTAGGTATATTGTGTCAACATTCCTATTAAGTTATTATTGTTTTCTGAATACATTTAAACATTCCTCTTATGATGTAAGAACAACGTTTTATTAATGTTTTTAGAAAGTTTAACAATGACATCAAGTTGGTAAAATGCTCTTTTAATGCTACTGTAAAAAGGTTTTGGACAACATTGAGATAGCGTTAAGACAACATTATGAGAACATTCACTTTTAGTTGGGTTACGACTCCACATCCCCTGGAGTCTACACTCTTGATTTATTTTACAACAGCATTTATTTAACATCAAACTCAATAATCATCATTCCTAACCTTTTTGTGCCTCTCTAAGGAAAGTATTAATAAACCATAATGTGTCGTGAGTTTACAGTCTGAGATGTCTGTAGTTATCTGTCAATACAAATGCAAACAAAGTATCACTTATTTATTGGGATGTTCATATAATTATCTTTTTTTGGATGGGGGATACATCTCCTTTCCTTAAGAGAGAAGACCCATTTGATTCATGCCAATTAAATATCCTTTCAGCATTAATGAGAAGACGATACTCTGCTAAAAGCTCATTAGGGGTTAATGATATATGCACAGTCAATTAGAAGTCTGGAGAAGTCTGACTTCAGTGGAATGCATAGGGACCCACTGCTCTCTAGCCGACTTTCAGACTTCAGAAATATTGGGATGTCCTCTGTCATGTCAACTTTATAAAGGTGTTAACGTGGACAAAATGATTCATTTAGCTACATTGCAAGTTTAATAAGGTCACACTCACAAAACACAATGTGTGTATATATTAACGCTGCATCTAATGTATCTAAAAAGTCAGATGTAAAATGGCGCCAATTACAGCATAGGACAGATCACATTTGTCATTGTTGTTGATAAATCAGGAACACATGGCCAGCCACACCTCATTAAAGACCATGGGCAGCATAAGTGACTGTGCTTGGGAGCCCTGCCAAATCACAGTAGATGCCTATGGCAATTCCACCAACCAATCAGAGAGTGGACACCAGACTTCAAATAGTGAGGTCCCTCACTGTCTGTTGCCTACATGTTAAGGTAAGTAATTATAAGAAATCTATTTGGAAAACTGTACAGTCTAATCTGGTTTTGCCTGGTGACAGCTGGATCAGGCTAGTTCAGCTGTTCTTCAAGGTATGCCAAACACCTCCTCTAAAAGTAGCAGGTAAATCTGCTTTTTGGACATGAAGAAAAGACATTTATGTCAAGATGTGTTAAAAGACCAGTGCATCTTTACCTTTCTGACTTCAAGCCCCCCTGACAAATTATACCCAATAAAGTTCTGTACACTCTTAATTTTTTAAATTTTTTTAGCCTAGCTGTAGGTCAGAAAGGGTTGAATCCAGGGCTGGATTGTTGATCGGGTATACCAGGCATGTTATCGGTGGGACAAAGCGCGGTGGGCTGTAACGCGAATTAACAAAGGGGGTCCCCAGAAAATGATACCTAATAGCGGGTGATCCGGAATTCAATCGCTGACGCTTGGCAAAGAAGT
The DNA here is from genome assembly GCA_008369825.1 of Triplophysa tibetana. Classification (NCBI taxonomy): domain Eukaryota; kingdom Metazoa; phylum Chordata; class Actinopteri; order Cypriniformes; family Nemacheilidae; genus Triplophysa; species Triplophysa tibetana. The sequence goes on along the minus strand of CM017914.1, from coordinate 7,795,872 downwards.
CCAGGTCTGCTTTTTTGTCCTGGCCAGCCATGCACAAATACAACCGTTGGGTAAAATGAAATCAACTAAAATGTTTATATTTGACCCATCAATGGGTTAAAACAACCCAGCATTTGTTATTTTATAACCCAACGGTTGGGTTTGTTCCATTTTGAAAATAACCCAGCATTTTTTAGAATATATGGTTTAGCTAGGCATCATTAGAAAAATGTATGTTTAGGTATTTTATCCTATATATAAATATTTACACATTTCTAAAAATAATAAAACATGAAGTGATGTCTTGACTTTTAGTTGCTTGTTGTTATTTTAATGCTTGTTTAGTCTTATTCTAACTAATTGTAAGTCATCTTGAGGCCTCCTTGGAAGTTCGCTGAGAATCCCTACTGTGCTCTGACCCCTTGGTTGAGAAATGCTGGCATGAACGAAGGGATGTTTAAAAGGAACTTTCAAAGTGTCTTATAGGCAGCTTCAAATCTTTAAATGCATACTTTACAATAATTGTATCCTTAGCAATTTACTGTAAAGAAAGCCCAACTGAATCCGTCTTCTCTTTGAGGAATTGTGCAGTGCCACTAGATATACATCCCAATCTCTCATAAGAATATTTGAGTGTCCCTTCCCTCAGGTTATCCAAGCCATCATCTCATGTGAAGGGAATGACCCCTCCAAAGGGAACCAGAGACGTGGCGCACATGGTCATAAAACACAGAATGTAGCTCTAATAACAAGCTACCGTGTGTCAGGATCAAGCAATGTAACAACCCTAGTACATAAAATATTTACACCAAAGTATGGTTTTGAAATCCAAAAGACTAGTCATTTGTAGCTTAATTAGTTATTAGCACCAGAATGCGTGCTGAGATGGTTGGCATGAATAATAGAAGACAGTTTGAAGGTCATTAAAAGCAAGGCAGTTCTCAGTCGAGCAGGGGGAAAGCAGTTTGAATTGCCAAATGCTTGCAGATTAACAATGCCATTGCTCGACTCCCCACGCTTTACCAGTAAAGGCAAGGTGGGGGTAATTTGTCAAGTGCTCTAGCGGGGCCATCTGTGCTACAGACTGACAAATGTCCCCCTTATTTGTCATAAGGACACATGTCGTACAAGCACTGAATTAATTCCCACTTTTACAATACATTTATTTGTCACCCAGGTATTTAACTGGCTTGTGTATTGTGTTGCTCGCAGTGTATTACGGGAGCTTGACAGGAGCAGAGGAAGTTTCACCCAGACCATTGTCTGTGACAGCAGCAATGTTACTGTTCCATAATATGATCTGCTTTCACGAAGGAAACAAATAAAGACACATTTTCGGTTGATCATCCCATGACCAATTGAACCAGATACAAAAACAGTTAATTTGTTTACTTGTAGTACAGTATAGTTGCAGCACGAATGAAAAATTTAGTTGTCAACTTTGAGCACTAGTTTATGGCTTTTATACTTCCCATGAAAAAAGCGTTTTATAAACTTAAAAAGTAGGCAAATTTTCTCCCAATTTTTGAAATAGTACACTTACATACTACATAAAGTATTTAATAAAATATGAACTTTACATAAAGGTCCAGTGTACGAAATAAAGCAGCATCTAGCATTTAGGTTGTGAATTGCAACTAATGGCTCACACCACCCTCCCTTTCTAAGCACTACGGAAACTGCCACAGGACAAACATGTCATCATTTTTTCGCTTCTTTGTGGAAGGAGAAAACGTATTTACCAAACACGCTCTGAATTTGTTCAGTTTGTTCCGTCTATGGCTACTGTTGAAACAACATGGCGTATTCCATTCAAGGAGACCCAATAGATATAGTTCATTCTAAGGTCATAAAAACATAACGCTTTTATTATGTAAGGTTTATACACCTCTGAAGACATTGTTATGTATATTATATTGCATTTATGTCAATAGATCCTTCAAAAAATTACCCGCTGGACCTTTAAGTATACTTGATAAAATGAACTTATTAGTATACTTGTTTTTGCAAGGAATGACTAGCTTGGACCATCTACATTCACATTAATTCGTTTAGCAGATGCTTTTATCCAAAGCGAATTACAGGTGGGTTAAACAATGGAAGCAATTGGGACAGTATAAGGACAACAAAAAGCATAAGTGCAATCGAAAAGACCCGTCTCATATTGCCTACCACAGAATTCAGAGCTAAGTTTTTTTTTTTTAATCTAGACCTGCAATGTGTCATAACAAAGCCACCAGCTTTGTAAATCAAAAACCAGTAAATCAAGACACACGATTTCGAGTTCTCACTCTCAAAAGGACTGTTAAACGTGTCTGCGATGAAATCTCCCTGTTGTTTGCACTGCAATTTAAGCAGCCTCATCTTTGGAAGTAGCCATCTCAACAGCACACCCTTGAGAACCTTGACGGGTTTGCTGTTGCCAGTCTATTTCATCTCTTTCTAAGCAGGTGTCTGCGAAAATGCCATTTGGTAAATATGATGTAGTACCATTAGATCAGGTCAAGGCCAATAATCTCCTAATCTTATCATAGGCAATATGCCGCTTTCCAGGTGAACTCCCTCAGTCTGTGGCCTCTTCATCTGATAAAAAGAAAAGATAGCTTTTTATTTGAAGAGGCCTTTCCTGGAGAAGGGTATGTTTGCACTTTAATCACTATGGAGGAAAATATGACAGTCTGTGCTTTATTATTGCCTTTCTTTATCTATGGCATTTGATGATGGAGGTGAAGCATGAAAAAAAATTTTGTCGTGCCATAGTGTCAACCCCGAACTGAGTTACCATTGTAGATCCATGTGCAGAACATATAACTGCTTTATTTTTATTTCTGTCCAATATATGGAAGATGCCGAAGACCCACAAGTATATATTTTAATATTTTATGGTTTAATATTTTGTGGATTAAGTGTTGCTCAATTCATGTATGTTGAGTACACGGCCAATCAAAATTAAATGCGTATCAAATATTATTCGGAAATAGAATATATTTCTGCCAGATTGAAATCAATTATGAATATCGCGGAAAGGGAGAGCAATCTTCAGAAAAGCTCGGGAATAAAATGAGAGATTGAATGCAGATGAATTGCTGTAGATGCGCATAAAGACGGTTTGCAGTTGATTTGAAGAATAATTATCCAATGTGTCCCTGCCAACATTTTCAATTTGAGACTTATTTCAAGTCACCACCTAACATTGAAATAAACTGGATTATTGTCCCGCTCTTTATTTAAATGTACACATATGTTGATCGCATTCTAGTCATTTTCTTGTTTTTGAGGTGTTGTTGACAGGCTAGTCTTTGACATATCAGAAAATATGGTGGGATTATATTTGTGACCTTTTCAGTGTTTAAATATCAGAAGATATAATGAAATGAAAAGCTTGGAATATGACCAGACAACTCAAAATCAAGAAACTGTCTTTGACCTTCTTCAAGTCTTTAATAACCAAAGCAATGTGTGCAGGCCTCTCATTTTATATAATTTATTGATGTTACAGCATTAAATATAAACAGGAATTTTGTTATATCTCTCTGAACTAGACACCTTTGCTGTAAGTTTCCATTGTGTGTCATCGTGAGTAATGGGATATGTGCACGCGTTACTTTCATGTTTCACGGGAAGAACCATCTCCAGTTTCCGTTTGGGGAAATTTAAAGCAGAGAGAAATGTGAAACTGAGAAAATTAAGCAGATCTCACACTGCAGTGGTATATAGAATTGGTGTTCTTCCGTATTTTAAATAATACTTTCATAAGTTTACTTGTCGGTATAACATTCAAATACGGTAGAACGCCACTTCTATAAAACACTGCGGTGGGCTGCAATGTATACATCGTTTAATTGAACTATTTTCTCAGTTTCCCAATTCTCTCTGCTTTAAAGGCCCGATTTGAAGAAAGCACATGAAACTAGATTATTGAGGAATCATTGATCACAGGAGGGCTGAATTAAAAAAGATCACACAAAGGGGTCATACCATTGGGAACAAACTGCTTTTGAACTTTTGAGATAACAATAGAACTCAAATATGTTTCCTTATATAATAAATATTATTGTAAGGGAAGAGAAAGAAACTCATATATAGTAGTAATAGCACGTAAAAAAATCTTTACTTTTATTAAATGCCCTAAGAGAGAAAATCACATCTTATGACCCCTTTAAACACTTTTCAAACGTAAATGCCTGTAAAAAGTCTGTGCCTCATGTGTGCAGTATTTATGCAAAACAAAGAGCAGCTAATACAATTATTTTATAGCATGCGAGGATCCTCTCAACAGAAACAATGTGTTATAAGGTCAATTTCACGCTTGCTGCACATGCATTTTCCTCCACTGGAAAGACAACTTAAACTTTGTGAAAATCTCAAAGAAAATTTTTAATTATTGCCCGTATAGATTATTTTCTATATTTTTTGGTGGTCTTTACTAGAATAGTAATACAATATGTTGAAAAATACACGTGGCACTGAAAATATTGCTCTCCTTGAGTGCCAACACAGCAAACATCAAAGGCTTGAGTTTGGAGTGGGACATTCCCCCAAAAATACTCATATGGGAGAAGTGCTCGAACAAGCCTGTTTCTACAATTCAATTCGGTACAATAAAAAATCGCAAACTTCACCTGTCCAGAATGTGAAAAACAGCAGTAGTATGTTTAAAGCCATACTGTATGTCTTTTTCCCACCGTGGAGATATTCTTGTTTTGGGCAATGCCTTTGGGCCTTATTAAATCAAAAGGTAAACTGGCTCTCTTCTCACAAACAGCGGAGAAAATGCCAGTGGCCGGTTACCTCCGGGACCTGGACTCAGATTACTCTGACAAGTTAACCACCATATGAGCTTCCACTCCTCGTCTTTTATTCAGTTAGTTGAGGGAATACTCTACATCTCTTCGATATTACAGCGAAAAGAGCGAGAATATCTCCCCCCTCCTTTCATTGCGTTAACACTGCAGGCACTGTAATGGGTCTTATATGATTGTATTGCAATGCATTTGGAATGCGTTCCCATAGACCGAGATAACACAGTATAACGTAAACGCTTTTCGGGATAGCGTTAGCTTCTGTGCACGTAAGAGCTCACCTTGATGAATGGACAGCGATGTCCGGGCAAGGCTGCTGTTGGGGGGTGGAGGACACTGTCAAAAGGGCCAAGGCAGCTGGACCATCTGTCCTCCATATGGATACGTGCTAATATCTACCTATTATCATTACATCGACACTTTGGCCTGTCATAAAGGTTAGAGGGACAAACTTCACCTGTCTGTCCGAACACACATAATAGATGTTAAGTGATGAGGCATGCATTTCCTAAATTGCCTCGTTGGCTTTACGTCAGTATTTAGACACATTCGATTAACAGCAATGTGACATTTTCCTCAACAAATAATTGTGTTATCTGCAAATTAGAAAAACTTCTTTACTGCTTGACTGGATGATGTGGATGATTGTTGTACTTCTTGGATTGTTGTACACCTGCCATAAAACGCGTCCCGAGCTTCTTTCTCGTAGACCGCACGCTCCCCTGAAAATGTGCAAATGAAACCCTTTGGCACGTTGAATTGATATAGCGCATGTGTGCACTTCTTAAGGTGTTTAAAATTCACACTCGGAGGCAGGGATAAATGCATGCCCTCATTAAATCTCAGGCAAGGATTTAACACGGTATGTTACACCGGAGACTTGAAGCCACTTAGCACCCCGATTAAACATGAAAACAAAACAGGGAGTAGTGTTTGAGAGAAGCATCGCAATTCTTCAGCCTGAATAAGTGTGAGACAGGTGTTTAAAGTGTTCTTAAATTTAGCACGTGCCAAACTACCCAAACTTGCAAAATCTGTTAAAATGACTTGTTTAGGGTTCAAAAAGAAACGTCTGTGTTTCTTCGCAGAGGATAGCAGAACCGTGTAAGAAATAAACCAAGTTTTTGATAGTGGTAGGAACTGGTTTTGTGTGGCACCTGCTTTGTTTACGTTGAGTTGAAAAGTTCACTACACAAAAGAGGACTTCTGGATGTAGTTCTGGAGATCCGTGAGTCTCAACAGTGCCGTTACAGACCCGGTTCCTCCGTCTCGGAGCGACCATCAGAGGCACTGTACTGAATGTGCAACGTTTGACTGCCGATCAATCACACTGCTGTGCTTTAATTAGGAACCAGAGCAGTGATAAACTGATGATTTAAATGAAACATCTTGTGTGTTTATCTGTCATTTGGGACGGAGGGAGGAGCAGAGTGATAGGCAGATGGAGGTGGCTTATGTCTGCTCCGTTGCATGCTGGGAGAGAAACAGGAATGGCGCCAAACGCTTCTTGCCCCATAATACACAACCCAGCCCATGCAAGCCAACACACAACAGCTCATACACATTCTTTATACAGCTCGGGCATCTGTCTCTGACCGTCCACAGTCCTGGAGAGAGGCATCCCTCGTTATCTAAAATCAGCAGCTTTTTATAACGTCGCTAATGAGTCGGGAGTGTAAATATAGATCCCAAAGCCGGATCCCCAAACCCATATGGATCATTTTCACCAACACACCAGTTCACTCCCAATTCACATTTCAAATATCAGTTCATGTATTTGGAAACACAAGCTTGGGATGTTTCAATTCCTTGATTCGAATTAAGGGCTGTTCACACTAAAGGTTAGCATGCTAAAGGTTAGCATGTTTTTCAAATTCAGTATGTTACTCTATCTAGTGTGGAAGATATTTTGAAACATGTATCAGTTTTGTGCCCATACAATGGAAATCAATGGGGGCTAACGTTGTGCGACACCTAGCATTCTTCCAAGTGTACACTGGGATGGGTAAAAATATTTTTGCAGGTGTTTGGAGGAAATGACTTCAGCCTCTGCTCAACTGTGTTGCGTCATCAATGATCACTGTCGCTCTTGTCATCAAGTCTCATTGAAAATGAATGACTTCCAGTCGCTTTGGAGCTGCTAGAACGTAGGATCTGATGCAACTAAACAACACTGAAGTATTTGTAAGCAATTTTTTATCCCAAACTATTCACGCAGAGATTGGATACCTTAATGAATTATTTACCATCTGAGCTGTGCCCCATGCTGCTAAGTAAAATTTGCACTGTCCCAAAATAACACATTGCCATGATGTAAAGATGTTGATATAGATGCTTTGATTCAGATTTGAAATCTTACAAGAAATCAGCAAGATGTCTATTGAATATAGCAAGATATAAGTTACTTTTGCATAGATAATGCTTGAAAGATGAACTGGCATTTTGCTTTGTTTCTTCCTTTTTATTCAGTAGTGCTGTACAGCATTAGAATTAGTATTTATATGATATTAAGCTTAATATTGATGCTGAATTCAGCAACCATCTATTACTAAACATGCACTAATGAGCATTGGAAGGGAAAGATCAACTAAACATGACACTTCTGTCACCATTTACTCACCCTTTTGTAATTTCAAACCTGTATGACTTTCTTTCTTCTGCAGAACACAAAAGAAGATATTTTGAAGAATGTTGGTAGCTGAATAGCAACGGCACTCATTTACTTGCATTGGTTTTGTGTACATACAATTGAAGTCAATGGGTAGGCCTACAGCTGTTGTAGGGTGAATAAATGATGACAGAATTTTGTTTTCGGGTTGAACAATCTCTTAATACATTATACTTAATTGGTTAAATGTTTTGGATGTAAAGGTCATCCAACAGACCCTGTACATTATAATAATATTAGTATCAAAACTCCCTATGGCAACGGATGACACATTACAAGCATTTCCAGCAGGTGGTTATATTTATCATGTCAGTGCATGACATCCATAACACGCAACAATTTATTTTGTTTGTTTGAACTAAAAGTCGTGGCCATTGAAATTGTTGTTTTGATGCATCGATGAACTTTTTGTTTGCTATAAACTTTTGGCACTGAAGGACATTGCAGAGGCAGCTCTTTTGAGATATGCTGTACTGCATGCCCATTTTCACCCCATCAGCATTTTATTAGTTTTTTATGAACATTTTAAATATGCGACATATTGTGTCTGAAACTATTGATTAACGTTTTGGAGAGGCAACTTTTCAGATCATTTGGAATCTGTAATTTCGCATATACGCCAGACAAAACTGCTTATTGTGTCCATGACTAGCATCAATAATTCAATTAGAGATTCCTATTCTTGAAATAATGCGATTTACAATTTTGGTCATATTGTACCACAAACATTCATTTACATTTTTATGCAAGTGCAACATCTTCAGCTATTAAACAAACTAATGTGATTTGTAAAATCCATCAGTCGAAAGTGTCGTTTGAGTCACAAACAGCCAGGGAGGGGCTGACAGTGGTATCCTAAAGTCAAGTGAGACGGAGCGATTTCATTTATTTCATTTGTTTCTGTAAAAGAGGATTATAGCGTGACCTTTCTGTGAAGTTGGACTGGCGTCATCATTTGCACTCATTATGTGAGAACTCGATGAGATTGAACCCGACACCTGCCTCCTAAGGGGGCAATTATAGATAGTGAATGAATTCTATACAACTTTGTAAACTTACTTTGTGTCTGCGGCCTAAAATTGCAGGAAACAGGGAAAATAATGCAAGACTATAATATATCTTTGGGCACTGCTGTTATGTAGTAGAATAACTATTAGGTTTATAATCATTTAGAATGTTTTTTTTAAATAAAATCATTATATAGATGGTTTCAGGAACAAAAACATGAACAAAGATTATGTGGCCCAAACTTAACTTCTGGTAGACCTCCGCAAACAATTACTTTCTGTTGGATAGTTTTAATTTCATTTAATATAATTAATATATAGTAAAATATTAATTTAAAAAAGTATTAATACAAATTTAATATAAAATAAATTGTTATATTATAACCAAACACAAACAGGAAGTAAACTTGAACCACTCGTGTGCGTCTGATGAATGTGATCAATATCGGGTTCCTCTGGGGTCTCAAAACAGACCATCGGTTAAATATAACTTAAACTCACCCGTTTAACTCTTTCTCTTTACCCATTCTTTTCCTCCGTTTACTTCCTCCATGCAGGACATCTGTCTTATGGAAACATAAAATATCCAAAAATGAAAATACATGAGAAAAATCAGCCACCAAACTTTTGCCAAATGGCATTTGAAAGTAATACCGTTTTATAAAATAATATAATATATAATATATTAAATAATATAATAGTATACTGTTTTATAAAAATGTATAAAACGTTCTGTACAAATATCATAAACCTTGATATATTTAATATTGACTGAGTAACGAAATGTCCAAGATTGAAATCAATATTTAGAAACCTTCTTGTTGGCTCACTTTTAGCAAAATAATAAAACATATTGTGGTGTTAAAATTATTATTTTCAATATTTTTCAAATTTACAGCAATATACACACTACTCATTTTTCATTGTTTTATGGCTATGTCTTGTAAAAATATTATGTGACCTTAGTCTGACACAGACAGGGCCAGATATTGCTATGGCTGACTATTAAAGAATGCAGAAATATTATACTTACACGTGTATCGCATATATAAAATCTATTGTTGTTTAGTGTTTTAAAATTAATTGGTCATTTTACATGAAACGGCTAATTCTAAGAGGCAAAACAAAACAAGAATTGTTTCTCCACTGCAAGCTCCTCATTCTAGCATCCTGACACCTCGTTCTACTACTTAAGTGTGTTTTAAAAATTTATGAGGGCATTTAAAGCCGGCTCTATATAAAGATGATGCAGATGGGTCTGAAAATGCTATTCGGGATGAATTAAAGTTTAATTTTTGTCCTAGATTACTTGTCTTGTTTGCAGCCATTATTTACCGGAGACAAGACTTCTTTGCGCATAATTATTGTGACTTAAAGCAGAACTCTGCCTGGCACTACCCATGGTAATGCATTGCTCATATCTATTTAATGATGAGGCAGGTGCATTACACAATACGAAGATGTCCAGTTTTACCTTTTTTTAAGCTTTTATTAAGCTTGAAATGTTTTTGCAGCTTAAATCATTTAATGTAACTGCAACTGTTGCTGAATTGATAGAATGTTTGAATTGTAAACAAATTTTGTTGAACATCTAGCACGAAAGCAATGTCATGACCTCCCAAGTATTGTTGTGGCCATGTTATTTGCATTTGAAAGCTCACATTTACATAAAAAAATGGCTAAAAAAGCTATTGTGAAAGTTTCTTTTACATCTGTGACATTAAACGGGTAGATTCAGTAAATGTTTTATTAAATGTGTTACTCACGTTGCATAGTTTACGAAAGTGTGTTTCCTGTTTTTAATCTAAAAAAAACTTTCAAAACCTTTATAGAAAAACATTTCAATTTTTTTTTCACATCACATATCTGTAAAGTCATTCACAGTGGGTCTGTTATATAAAAATGTCTTAAATGTCCTGATTAGTACTCCCTAAGACACCTGCAAGGTTTTCCAATAAAGCCGACGCATTGCTCATGCCCAAAACTGTACTTGACACAATGATGAAAAACAAATCCAGGCTGTTTTAACTGGGTTTAAAAACATAATTGGGTAACTACAGTCCCAGTGTTTCTGTTTCATCATAGGCAGATCAATAATTCCTTGGAGAGAACCCAGCAAATCATCCCCTAGACCAAGCACCAAAGTTCTCCCTGATGATGAGGTGGTACAAGGCAATGAGAAGGGAAAAAAAACGTACACATGACAGGGACATAATACAAAAAGTATCGCAAATTTTCTAAGCATCACAATTTCCTGGTATCTTGCTGTGCTTTGGCAGATTGGAGCATCAGGAAACTGGCAGACAGCGTGTCTAGACCGGATGCAATTCTTCATTAATTCAGACTGTTGTTTTTCGGTTTTCCAATTTAGAACCGTAGCAATTAAAATGAGGCAGTCACCAAAGCAGCTTAGTCTGAAAACATTCAGCTTGTTGTTCTGTTGTGGAACACAGGAATGCTCTTGCTCACTTTCTTGGAAAAAAATAATGCCATTTAACGAATAGATATACTCAGCAATATTTAATACAATTTGGTACAAACATGTTTTGTCTTGTTGCTCACATGGGTAAATCAGGTTCGTGTCTGGCACGCAGTGATCCTCGTTCCCATTCCTTCTCTCTTTATCTAATTTAATCCTATTATTCTAGAATGTATAATAAATAGCTGAAAGCCACACAACAAGTAAAACTATAAAGTGAACTCTTACTTTGTTGAATTGTGCTTAGAGGTCATCTGGATGTCCACTCGGTATCAAAGAATGAATTAATCGGTGCGTTTGTGCTCAGGGTTTGAATAAAGCTCTGCACATAGTGTGTAACTGATGTATTACTTGAAAATACGACCTGTAGGTTTGATCCATTCTCTCCATTCAATCAATGGGCAGCCACAGGTGAAATGAAAGTTATAAGGGGTTATCAGAATAAGCTGAATGCAGTACGGCAATTGAAAGCTAAATGATTGATACACACTGGAATTACTTCGGTCTGACTAACTCTCAGAACAAAGGAGAAACTACTGTATATTCTGCTTTTAAATTGCGCCTAAGATAGAACTTTCAGGGGAAAAAAGCAATTGTGTGCATAGAGTCACTGGATAATTGGCACCACATGAAGACTGGTTGCGGCAAATGTGAGAAGTGCCGTAGGATTAACAGATTCAGGTTCACAGAGTTTTCAAGTTTTTCTTCAGTTTGTAAGAACAATGAAATCCATATCTGTTACGTTATAGTGGTTTGAGACTACTAGCGTGACAAAAGTTTGCTTCGCTGTTCTTAGCCTTTTGTATTGTTCAAAGGTGCTGTGTGTCATTTTTTTAAGGATCCATTGAGAGAAATGCAATAGTATGGATTCGTCTTCAGAGGTGTATAAAGAAGCGTTATGTTTTTTTTATCTTAGAATGAGCTATTTCTATCTACATACACCGCGGATCCCCTTGCATGGACTTCACCATGTTGCTTCTACAGTAGCCCGAAAGGGACAAACTGCTCTACAGATTGTGTTTCGTAAACATGTAATCCCCTTCTGCAAAGAAGCAAAAACGTGACGCAATCTTTGTCCTGTTTCAGCCACCGTAGTGCTTTGAAAGGGAGGGGGGAGAGTGGAGTAACCTGTTGGTTGCAGTTTGCAACCTCACCACTAAATTTCATACAGTGGACCTTTAAAATGTGAGACTTACCTGCCTTAAATCTTTTTTCTGTTCAGCAGAAAAGCATCTCATTCGAAGTCAGCTCGCTCGTTACATGAATAAGGATCCTTTAGAGCTCACACACAACTTATACAAAACATTTCAATATTCCCCACTATAAGCGAGTGTCAGATTTTATTTATTTGTTTCAGCATTGAATTTTGCTTCAGCACCACAGTGTGACTGTTTAGGATTCATTCTTCACCATCAACAAATCTACTATCTGTAATTGACAAGGCTACTAATGCAAAAAGAGTGGAATATTCTTTTATGATTCATGATGTTGTGATGATTCTATCATCTCTTCTGATTCATGGCTTGAACTCTTTTCTGCAACATCAGAATTGAATTATACATTCAATATTGCTAGTCTTTTGTGTGGGACACACAGCTTATGAGAGACCTATGGCGACCCATTCATTTTCATTAAAGAAAACGATTGCCCCTCTTTCATAGCGACTCTTGGGCGTACGACATACCGGCATCCATGGGAGCCAGAAAAACTTCAGCGCCATTTCTTGTAAGTTATTATGGAGTACAAGAAACGAATACACAGAGGGGACTTTTACTGATGTTAATAGTGTAATAAGGTTGCGTCAGCAATATTTCTTGATTTAGCGCTGTGCTCTAAATTAGGCAACATTTTGACGTAATATCAAAGTAAAAAGATCCCGCCAGATGAAAAAAACAGACTTTATTGCTCTGAGGAGGTGAGTGATAGCAGAACATAAAAATGGATCCAGCTGGAACAGATGGAAGCTTGGTGACTGTAAAACCCAAAATGTCCACGGAAGCTTTTCACTGGTGACATATGAAAGCAATCTGTCAAAACAAGTGCAATGTTAGCTTAATAATATGCTAATGAGACCAGACTGGCGTGCCACAAATCAAGTTTAAAATGTCAATTGTTTTGTAGAGATAGTGTTTTTCGTTTTTAAAGATAGGATGTTTGAAATTGACATGGACAGGGAACCGGCAAACATAATGGGGTGCTGTCTCTGCTTAGCTTTGCCAGGTCATTTTTTCTGATGTTTGAAGCCAAATGCTGTGGGAGTTCAAAAATCCCTAACCACAGTGAAAATGCTTCTACTTTTCTGCTTCAATTTTTTTTATAAGTTCTGTTATGAGTTCAACAAAGAAACTGAAATGTATCCCTGCTGTCCTTCTGAAACCTTGTTTCTCCATATTTCATGATCTACGTTTTTTGCCATAAATCATTGGTTTGTCATTGGGTTTTGCTAATTTCTTACCAATCAAATGTATTAAAAAGTGCTCAACAGTATTTAATCATTTGTCAAGTACAGTGCACAAAAAGTACAACAAATTTGGACATCAAAGGTTTCAGAACCTCCCTCACACCAAGAACGAGTTATTAAGGATAACCATGCGATAGTTAAAAGGTTAGAAATGTAAGATTTTGTAATATTAACTTTTGAATGTTGTTAAATACATTACATAACTTGAGATGTGTTTGAAATCATCATTCCATCTTCAGAATTCATGAATTTTCTGTGCTGCATAGTTTTCAACTATTCAACGCTGTTGGTAGAGAAAACAAATAAACTGCAAAAGTTTTAAAGAGTTTATTCTCTCCACATGGCCGCTTTAAAGAAAGTTTAAAAAAGAGTTGAGTTTGTTTAACCAAGACACCTGTTTTGAAACAATTTTGATGTACAATGTCAACACACTTTGGAAAATCTACAACAGGAATGTTCCCATGGTGCGTCTGACTATGCAAATTATGCATCATATGACAGTTTGAAAAGAAACCGACGACCGTACTGCGCTGTGTTGTATTGTACACTGTGCATGGTACATTTTGTAAACTTTATCTGAGAAACATATAGTGCAGGGTAGAATTACGGAGTGGATGTCAAATCTCAGTGGATCATTTTAAAAAAGCAGACCGTTGCCATCCACAAAGCCAAAAAAGGGCAACTCCACATGACATTTGAAGATGGAATTATTATAGATGTTTACATGCCAGGTGTCAGTGGTGTCACAGATTGGCATTCTAGTGTGCTCAGCATGGCTCCTATGCAGTAAACAGACTTCAAAAGGCCGCTACTGTGCTCACATGCTAGCCGGACTGAATAGGTGCCTTCACTGTGAGCCCTTCACACGCATCAAACAGAGAGCTCATTCACCAGACCCGACGCGCTGTGCACAGCCGGACACCGGCGTGAAAATTACACCCTTAAAAAGAACAACTTCATTCAAAAATGTCAGGTCCCTGTGTCTCTCTCTCTCTCTCTCTCTCTCTGTTTCTGTGTAACTAGTTTGAACAGGTCAGCAAACATTATACTCTGAAATCTAGGTTATGTGTTGTAGTTTTACCATTTCCTTCGAAACAAATAAGATCTACAATACAATGTTATTTTTGTTGACAGCTGCTTGTATGGACTTGTGATGGTACAGAATCTTTACATTTACGTTTTAATGTATGCTTTTATATTTAAATTATAGGGTTTATTTAGTTGCTTTTGAGCAAAGACTGCTAGACATTTAAAGACCAGCTACTGTACTACAGTATGCAACAAAGATTTGTTTAAATTCTTTAACACCTGAAACGGCAAGACTTTTGCTTTATGTACTATGTGAAGGACTGTAAAATTAAGTGCTACCAAGATGTTACGAAAATAAAGGATCTACTATAAAGTATATGCATTTAGATCGGTTTTTAAAATTGTATATTTAAGAATGTGTAATTGAGTAATGCATTGCTTGTAACGTTTTCATTGATTCCATAAGATTGGCAGAATGGTTTCTGTTCATACAGATGAATAGTGAATTACTCATGCAGACGTATGATGGCTTTCTTTTTGATGGCATGATACAAATCCTCTAGAGACTTTAACTTGTGAATAACTCTCTCGTACATTTACCATTTAACACATTGACCCAACAAGTACAGTACAATTTAACATTTCTTTTCTCTGACACAAGGGCATTTTTGAACGTGTCCAGAGGCTATCTGAATTCAGTTTTCATATTTTAACTCCCAACATCCCTCCTAACCCCACACACACTGAACAGAAATTTTCCTTCCTCATCCACACGCTTTTAAATATTTAATAGACACAACAGTTTCACAAATGATGTTAGAGAGAATGCTTGCTAGATCATATTGTCTGATCCACTGCGTTGTCCTTTGCTTGCTATCAATTACAACTTTGACTCCCAACTAAGTCATTTGCCCTGGATTGGTGATTTGATTTCGCCAGCTCTTTCACTTGATTTCCCTTTGCCATTAATTTAATTTCGCAGACCCCCATCAGCAGATGGCACATGCTGAGACACCTTTTGCCCAAAGCTAATCCCAGCAGTCTGGATTAAAATTGAAAGGAACGTTGGTTTATCACTTTGTCACCGTGGCATTATGAGTAACTTGTCATTCATCTTGACAATTCTAACATATATGGTCTTGACGTTAGTGAAACCGGGTTGAAATATCTTCCTCCAATGAAAAAAATATCTTAATTTTGAGTTTCTGTATGGGCACATGCCTTTACGTCTTAGAAGGAATAAACATTTTCACTGTTATTGCCAGCACTAAAAGTACAAATGCACGTTGTGTAATTGGGCATTCAATTTAAAGCCTTATATGTGCATTAATACAGTATTGCCCTTGTGACAGTTTTCCCATGTGGCAACTTACCCTGATCTCCACTCCACTAAGTTTTTTATGATTGGGTACATTAATACTCTCTTATTGTTGTAGAGACTAGACTATACAATAAGGTTGGATTAATAAATACATTGCCAGCATGAGTTTACAATGAACAATAGTACAGAATTTATTAATCTTAGTTCATGATAATTTTAGCATTTGCTAATAAATTTAAATAAATACTACATTAAAAGTTGTTACTGTTAACATTAATTGATGGACCATGGTCTAACATGAACAATTGTATTGACATTAACTAACATTATTACGCGGCTCATTTGAATGCTTGATTCTGATTGGCCAGTCGCTACATTCCAAGGGTTGTAATTTTCAAATAACAACTGCTCAAAACTAATAACAACCTGTAACCCGGATGCTGCATATCATTTTGAGAGGGGTAGTTTAATATTACACAAAACAAATTTATAAATATGTCTTTTTATTACATATATGATATTATATTTATCAATGATTAAACCAATGTTCGTGACTTTTGAACATTGTTTCTTACTTTAAAAGCGAAACTAAATATATTTTCCTAGCGGAAGGTCTGCTCATTACAAATTTGCAAATAAAATATTTCAACATATTACGTTATTTTAATGTACAGGCAGCCGGTTATTATCGCGAAATAAGCCGCTTACAAGACCCTCCGCTTGGCGTCGGGTCCTGATCACACTGTCAGGGCTTATTTCTGCGATAATAACCGGCTGCCTGTACATTATCCCTTACTTAGCGAAGAATAATAAAGGCTGAAACCTGTATTCTTCATTTAAGTTCATACATGTTAGTTAATGCATTTACTAATGTGAACGAATACAACCTTTTGTAAAGTGTTACCGTTATAGATATTATAATTTATTGTATAGAAAATGGTTTACTGTAAAAGACAATTAGTTGACATGTGAAATACACATACCTGTAACTGCACATTTGTTGTATACTAAATTTAGTACATTGGCAAACCACTAGTCTACAGTATCACTTGGCAGAAGAATTCTTGATCCAATGTTTAGTATTAATAAATTTTACTATTAAATGAACGTTTGTCTTATCATACTGCGGCTGCTACCGTAATATAAAACCATAAAACCTCTTAAAGCTGTTTTTTTTACGTAATTTTACCACAGTTAAGGGTTGTTTGAACACCCATTACACACAAAAATGGGTGTCTTAAAAGCCTTGTTGATTAACTGCTTAATAAACTTTCAACCACAATTGCTTGGCTCGCATATATAAAAATAGCCGTTCATATCCACCAGGCAAGTTTCCTTCTACACGTTTATATGCAAACAGTTTCCAGTAGACAGTCACAAGCGAGTACATTTCATTCATTCACTGCTAGCACTAAACAGAAATTAAGAATCTGGTCCCCTCTAGGCAGAAGTGCTGTGAGCCTCCGATATGATGTAACAGCGCTGCTGTCACCATCCCAGCATGCTGAACGAGAATTAACACACAGTCTGATGGTTTGATTGAAATGTGACCATTGGAGGATTTAGGAAAAGAAACAATGAGCTAATGAAGGGTATTAAGAGATCAAAGTCAATTTGTAAAATCCATTATCGTGCAAAGCCGTTGAAGGTTTTGAGAAATCAATACGTTCAGCTCTTCACTTAAAAACTTCAATTTACGGGCCAGATTTACTAAACAAGGCAAAATAGCGCGAGAGCTCACTTTAAAAAAAGCGCCAATGGGAATTGACATTTCTGCAGTTGAGATACCAACAAGGCGCATTTTTGGGGGGGAGGTTAAATAATGCTGCAATTACCAGAACAATGACAAGCGCAAACATTATTAAATTGCGTTGCATGATTCATTTAAATACTCTCCTTCCATAAATTTTGCATCTGGAGAGGCAACTTTTACAAATGCATATGCAATAAGGTCAGTCGCAAAAACAGTCCACTCCATTTTAGCGCTTATTTTCATTGGGTGTCTTTAGCAAATACCGACTGTAGTTTTTCATGCAAGAAGAGGGGTTTGCGCTGTCGCAAGATGTAAGTAAGTCGGGCCCTATGTATATCAGAGGTGCTGAAGAATTACGGTTTTACAAATATAGGTTACGATATCTTTGGTATATTTGGTGTAAAATTCCCAAAAATGGCACTGTGGAGTTAATTTATCATAGCATAATTAAACGCAGTGCGTCAAACCCACACCTGTCATGACGCCTTCACACATTCAGCTTGCACACCTAAATTGCTTCTCCTTTACCGTAGTGTAGTGGACAGATTCATCTTTAAAAAGCATTTCTCCATTACATGCTGTGTAGTTGATGTAATTTACTTTATCCGAAGGGCAGGCCACAGCTAACTGTTACTGTAAGCAAAGCAGAACCATCATTTATAATGATGCCAGTCTTTCGCTAGAGGAAGTCTTTCATCTTATTTAGGCAAACCGGCAGCCCTTAGAGTACATGAGTGTTTTACAGAGACTAGCTGGATCATTGACTGCAGGCGCTCCTGCTGTTATTTACGAGCCGGTTGTCGTAAGATGCAGGTAACTTGTACTCAAGCCGTTTAAGAGGCAAGCGAACGCAATTGCGACTACATGTAAAAGTATTCCCTTTAGCGCTGAACCATATATAGACTTGATTGCTAACCGAAGCCGCTGTGCTTTCACAACATTGCTCGGTTTCCGTATCTAGGTCAGGCTAAACGCATTAGAGAATCATTTGGATGATATAGAAACGAGATACTGCACCAAATTGCCTCGTTGCAGTAAAAGCACAGTAAAAAGTAGACGTTTTCTATTGTTTGTAAAATGAGAAATTATAAAACAATTATTTGCATTTGCTACTCATATTTGGTTTGGCATTGTACAATATGATGA
Source organism: Triplophysa tibetana (assembly GCA_008369825.1). Classification (NCBI taxonomy): domain Eukaryota; kingdom Metazoa; phylum Chordata; class Actinopteri; order Cypriniformes; family Nemacheilidae; genus Triplophysa; species Triplophysa tibetana. The sequence goes on along the minus strand of CM017914.1, from coordinate 7,777,227 downwards.
GATAAAAGAGAAGGCTTTGCAGGAAGATGAAATGTTGTGACCACCCTGAGGAGAACCGTCAACCCCCCCACCTACACCCTCTCCTCCACCCCACCCTCAATAAATAAAAACAGACTAAACCGCATTTGGGGCATAATAAGATGCAGTAATTAATGCCATCGATTCACATCCATAAGGATCCCGACTCGGGGAATCCGATTACTTTTTATCACATTTCAAAACTCCAAGTTAGTTTCAGGAGCCCGTAACTTGGTTAGTGTTGGGCTGGAGCGGGAATGAGGCGGCTGCTGAGCTTGATTGATGAGAATGCAGCAGGCAAGCTATTAAAAAACCAGTAGCTTTCATATCGCAGACAATGGCTATAAACATATTCTGAGAGCTGCATCCAAGATTACTCCTTCAGAGAGCGAATACTGGCGGTTTATAGAATGTTCAATACACGGTTCACAATATACCCGTCTTCGCTGTCACTTATATCGATGACAAATAGATATTGTGTACATATAAATCGTTTCTGTTGGCCCTGTTATTATTTGGAGATCTGTAATAATGAGTTGAATGTAAAATAAGCTTTATGAATAGGGTAATGACATTTTAATTATTAAGCGATCAAATGAGGTTCGGCTTGTTGGGAGGCATTATGGTATCCTTTTGATAACTATTGTGACTGTATAATTATTGGGAGGCCGTTTAAACCGCATGCTTTGTCAGTAGTTTACGGGTGGATGAGATGAAAAGGTGCTTGGAAGGCGTGATAATGAAAAAGATGATAAATGATGAAAAGAAAAACGTGGGGAGATGCGCTTCTCAGTCACTGATTTTATTGCAGCTGTTTTCTTATTATATTTAGATTAGGGTGGCACCAGTCATGGTGTATGAAACGCTGTGGCTGCCACACAAGCAGGTTTTTCAAACTCCAGTATAGACCTAATTTGGTGAAAAGAATAGTACGGGTATCTAAACTACTGCCTATCATATTTTATTAAGCTTTGGGTGAACTGGAAGCCCAGCAGTGCATTAATGAGGGTCAGAAACAGAGACACTGTCATCCATTGCCCAGTATAAACGTATTCACATTTATAATGCGCACCGTCTGATATCTTATGTTCTGGAAGTCTGTTTAAGGGATTTCCTACGATTTTTTTTCATTATTGTTATGTTTTGACAGCAAAGAACGGCAAAGGATCTCCCATATAACTGTCCTCCTTCCAGTAACTCTGTTCACATTATCTCAGGGTCTCCAGGGAGGTGTGCAGAGAACGTGCTTTGGAAAATAGTGAGCACTCCTCCAGCAACAACAGCTGTTTGCAAATGATCAAGTTCTGGGGTGGGGACGTGTATAATATTTTATGGGCCGAATGGGATTGGTGCCTTTCTTCAACTCTGCTCCTTCCCCTCCCCCCCCCCATTAGTCACTTCCTTTGGTTCTGTCTCTCTCACTTTCTTTTTATCTACCTCCATTTTCTCCTGCTGAGCATTTTATTTAGTTTATTTCATTTAGTTTATTTAGCATCGAGATTGAACAGCTAGAACGGTTTTAGATTTTTCAGAGTACACTGCAACAGTTTAATTAAGATAAAAGCATGGCATTATTCAAATACGCAAATGTACAAAATATGTTGTTGTATGGTTTCCCTATAGATGAATATATATGGAAGGTGTTTAATCATGTTAGTGTTGTAAAAATGCTGAGGTATCAAGTCTCTGTGAGGCAAAATGACTGTGGTGACTTTCTTAAAAGTTAAACTGCTGTTTACCTTGATGCACAAAGACAAAAGTACTTAAGTGTTTAAATTGTAAGAGACTTTGTGCCTTTATGTTATTTTTTCTACGAAGCTAAGCTGCTTCTTCAAGAAAGTTATTAGTAAACACAATCCAGCCGGCTACATTGAAAATTGAAGAAATTGAGAAATTAGTATTCTTTTTGGTTTTCAGGCTCTTATTATGTAAATGTTAGCCTTAAGCATATCTATAAACATTTTGCTCCAAAACATTGACAAAGTTTACATTTAGAAGATATAAGCATCTAAGTCTCTCACTTCCGCCGATACGGATCAGCGGATTCAACCTGACCAATTTGTGAATTTTTCTAATTCGTATAAATTTGTACGATGCGAATGGTTTAAAACATATGATTTTTTGAAAAAGCAATACTGAAGCCCCCCCCTAATCATAGGGGAAATAAGATCGTACGAATTCAAATGAATTAGCTTGTATAGCTCCGAAGTCCTGTGAGATTGTGTTGGCATTTCAGCTTCTCGTCAGATTCTAAGTCTTAAACTTAATGCTATTTGATATTTTATAAGGAGATGCCACTTAATATATTTCCTTCTCTATAACTTCCTGTTTCAGTGAAAATGATGGCTGTTTCGCAGTATGCATTCTTCTGCGATCTTGCGTTCTTACACTACGTCATCATCAGCCGTCAAAGTCCGGATCCAATACTCAAGTTCACTAGTACAGAGAATGCAGGAAAGTACTCAAATGTGTTCTCAATATCAAGCATGCATCGAATGCAAACTTGCCATTAGCGAACCAGCTTGAAGACCCAGAAGTCATTGAGGCGGGTCCATCGCAAGACCGGGAGACCACAAGAACAGAAGTCCGATCTCTGTGTTCTTGGAATTGAGAAACAGGCTATGTCAACTCATCAAACAAAGATGTGCATTCCCACACACTTCAGAGGGTTTTGGAAATCTAAAAAGATAGTTTGACAAAATAAATACTAATTTGAGTAAAGAACAGCTTGAGGGCATGGAAAAGCATTTTGGAATGCAGTAGCTTGTCATACCAGGTCCAAGCTGGTCATTAGCTACTGTAAATAAACTGTTGTACTGCTATGTTCCAAAATCAACTTGACTCGACTCGACAAAATCAGTTGGTAGCTGCTAATATGTTTGCACCAGCTAATAGCCATATTGGACTGGCTAAAACCCGCCACCATTTTTCAGAAAACAGCCAGAACCATTTTAACTTGGTCGGTAGGCGGCAAATACCTTTCCAAAATAACTTTTAAGTGCATATAATGACGATATTATCCTTGTGATGAAATGCGAAAGGAAGCCACCGTTTGTTGAGTCAAATTACAGAGAAACCTTAATCTTGTCCAAGTTAATATTCTACTGAAGTGTATCTTTCAAACTTTTGAAAGAAATCTCTGCCCGCAAGAGCGCTTTCTAATTAAATCTGACGCCGTTGATAGGGAAAGTGAGATCAGGGTTACTATTTTTGTAGAGACTCCTGAGATTGTCGTTTGGAGCTATCAACACAGTGTCAGTGGACCTCATGACACTTGCGCAACAAAGTAAGGCGGGTATTTCAGGTTGCTGGGGACCAGCATTAAGAGCATGTGTTTCAGGTAGGCTCTGAAGACGTGGCAAGAGCAGATGGCATCTGTGACTACGCCCTGAACTTGGCAAACAAAGCCACCTTCAGGGTGCACGGTGCCAGGCACTGGTTCCAAGTATTCATTTTACACGTAGACTAGAAAGTCATTAACTCCATACAAAATATGGAGTGGCTTATAATGTACGTTCACATACCCTTACGAAACAAAAATATACTAGAATATACTTTATACTACTATATAAATATAACGTGATATATTGAATAATAGATTTCAATAAATTGGAACCAAATGGTTCTTTTTGTTTTTTCATATAAAATGTGGCAGTTTCTTAAATTATTAATTTGATGTGAAATATGAACCATGTATTTTTTATATATTCTCAAATACAGTTAATTTATAGAAAAATATGTTTTCTTTGCATAAAGCATACCCAGAGGATAATTTTGTGGCTAAAAGGTTTCTCTTTTAAACAAGGTGTCAACTTCTTTCAGATGTTACTCCTTATGCCTCATGAACACACTAATAAACACACATGAGACTACTGTTGGCATGCCATTTAGAACTATTAAAATATTAATAGCATGAAGAATTTGAGTTCAGTTTGAAGTTGCGTGCTCTGATAGATCTGACACTTTGAGACATTGTAGAGATCTTTGGACACTGGTGGTGTTTGAGATTATGCAAAAACATAATTCTCTATTTATTCTCATTGGTGTCTAGACATTTGTTTGGTGTAGCATGTGGGTTTAGCCACTTATTATTATTCTTTTCACTCTCCAAGAAAAGAGAAGACAGTAAATAATAGTAGAACCCAATTAGAGAAAATAAGCAACTTAGATTTCAACTTGTCATGAATTTATTTTATAAATATTATGTAATGAATTTTTTATGTAATGAAGATATCTCTTTAATATCTTGTAATACTTAAAATATCCCCCTTTTTAGTGTTGCACATATCAAGCCTGAAACAATTAATGGTAACGCTTTTAAACAAATGATTTGATTCTCTAATTCTCATTTTAAGACCAGAAAGGTAAAAACATATGAACGATTTTTGGAGGTGATTTCTTGTCTCTTAACCCACACCTGTTTAGTGACCTGGCAACTTGTCGTGTTGTGTCAGGTCTTCCTTCTCAAGAGGCTTTGCTGAAAAGAAAGGTCAGGAAAAGAGAGTTTATAAAAAGATGTGGACAGCTTCTACCCTTCGGCTTGGCTTTAATTCCAACCAGACACACAGTCACAGTCAGACAACACTTCTGATTTACTTCAGCAAGACTGAGCACTAGGTCTGAGTAAGATCTATGAGATTTGTTCGGTCGAGGGCTCTGACTAACCCAAAACCTTTAAAAGCCCGCAGGTAAGCACACAGGCTGTGTTCTCGTCCGGCACTGCACAGCCCTCATTTAAATGTGTGCGCTTGAATGTTCACATGCCAATACTTCTAAGTCCGACTGCATCTCTTCAAGATTCTATTCATGCACATATTTGTCCGTGCATCACTAAAAATCATTTAATAAAATAATTATTTGTAGAGTCGCTCAATGTGCATTATGTGCAACATATCTGTAATACTCTCAAGGAAGAAGGACGATGCTAAACACTGAACTGGTGATTTAATGGAGGTGCACATGAGACCAAAGGGCAGGTATAAATCCACAGGAAAGTGTAAACAAGTAACATCCAGAGGTGAGTAATAGCAAATAACATACATCCAGGTAAGTAACACATCCACATGTACATCCACAGGTAAATGACATCGTTGCTGACAAACAGACCAGAGAGGATGTTACGATATCGCTGCTGCCCTTCTAAATCTGTCTCTATATTTTGGGATTTCTATTTTTTTGTTAATAAACTATTCATATTAGTCATTCTTTATGTTTGTCACTGTACGTGTTTTCCAACTCTGGTAGTGCAAATACTGTTTGCTGTTCTTCCAGATATTTTTCTCTGTGTTCATCAGAACAAACTAATTTATACAGATTTGTCCCTTGAAATTAAATCAGCCTGATTCCTTAAAAAAGGATAGAAGGATCCTTGTATAAGATCCTGGTAAAGGCCTATAATAACCAAACAGACTTAAATGTTTTGGACCACAGATTTTCCGCTCTAGTAAGGCTTACGTTTGACACACGATAATCGGCGTTATCTTTATTAACCAGAATGGTAACCCTTTTAAACCCGATTATGAAAACCCACCTATAGACCCGCCCCATCTCTCGCCTTTGAGTTTAACCGACACGATTCTGTCACACAGTTGATATCCCATAAGCAGTTCTAATTTCTTGACCTGCATACGCCCTTTGGTTTATCTTTAGATCAGTGATTCTCCTCGCTTATCTATGAGGGTCTCTCTGGTAACTATGCCCCCCTTTCCGCATATCCCTGTTAATACTTATTTAGTACACACATTGTGTAATTAACAACACACCCGCCTACTCACCATCTTACTCAATTTGCAATCAAAGGCCGCTGTCTTGAAAGTTTTTAATTGTGCCCATGGCGATGATTTACGGTTGGTAATTACACTCCGCTTTACCCTCTATAACGCTAGCAATATTCCCAGGTGCGGCCAAAGTTAGCGGCGCAAGCTAATTCAGTGCGTCTCATATGCGAAATGAGCAACACGGCAATAGCCCGTTTGCACATTTCTGCCGTAGCCCACAACAGAGGGCTGGTTAATATGCTCACCAATTATTTCCACCTTGGGCGTTTATGGGCCTCCAGTGGGGGGCGGGAAGATAGAAAGCATGCCGGGGTATTGTAATACAGTACAATCCGATTACGTTTAACATCCTTAACGCGGGGAAACATAGGCGGTATCGCGTAACCAATAAATTGCTCTGTTTTGAGACGCAACCACACACAGATGCTGACTGGAGGTGCTTCAACACCGTCGATCCAGGAAAGAGTTTATAGACGCTACAGCTTGACTGAAAAGCATTAAACATGGCACGGCTTTGGATCTATGAATCACAAAGTCCTCAACTGCCAATTTAATATTCATACTGCGGGAAGGCAAATTATAGGTGACTTAGTGTTCTTGGTATTGGAGGACTGCCAGAGCATGTACTTAACTGACAATCATAAATAGAGAGAGTGGGATTTTTGGTCTCGATTAAGTGTAAGTCTCGCAGTGACGAGGGGGGAAATTGAGTGACGCCGATTTTTCCGTCGGATGCTTCGCTTTGTAGATGACTTTGAAAAATCGCTTTAATATATACCCGCCGCACCGTTTGATACCTCGCCCATCCGAAATATGAAAGGGAAAAATTCCACGTATAAATGAATCTTATATCTAGGTCACCTTTATGTTTTTTTGTATGGAAATGAGGATTGGTTGCTGCAATATGAGCGTATTTTGGCCCACTCTAACCAATTAGGAAGAGCTCCTGAGGAGAACTGCGCTACCTAATACCAGCAAACAGCTTTTGGAGACGAGTTTGTGATACACTGTGTAACTGTTAGAAAGCATAACCCAAAAATAGCAGCGTAATGTTATATAAAGCGGTGATAACAACCCGGTGTTCGTTTTAGTTTATTCAGTTTCGAATCGAAAAAATTAAGTTAGAAAAAACATGATGCTGGTTTTAAAGCATCAGGTGATCACTGTATTCGTGATTTGATTTGCACACCGTCTACACTGTATTAACTGTAAATACAAATGTTAATATGCATTATCAACTCTATTTATTTTTGTTTTATTATACAGTGGTTGAGGCAACTGCAGCGTTTTACTTTCAAACATGCCTTATACACTTGCAGAAAGGCAAAACAGCATTCCTCCCCTTTTTCTGTTAAACACACAATTGCTATTGTCATTAAATCTCGATCGTTTATCATAATAAAAAAAGTGTATGAGAGGAAGGAAGCGAGAGGGGGAAACTCTGAAGAGAATGCGTGGAATGAGCAGATTAGCTGAGATATTTTTCAAGATTACGTGCCCCTTCTGTGGAGCTCTCAGATTTGTCAGCAGAAGAACAGATACAGCTCTATCAATAATCCATGGCATTGTGTATTTCCCAACTGATGCTATTATACTGCTGTGGATGACAGGCTGCCTCAACTCCATCTTCTTCTCCGCCGGGACCAGAATCTCATAAACTGCTCTCAACACAGACATCTCATATAAAGGGTAATAACTCTAGCCAGTTAATACTACAGAATTATCAGAAAGTAGAGCAATGAACCCTCCGTAGAAGCTGGCGCTGTTGAAGGTGTTCTCGAAAATGCGGCAGGCAACTGAAACTAAAGAAGGAGCGGAGAACTTTGACAAATAATGGCTTTTGGATCGATTTAGAGTTTGGAGGGAGGTTTCCTGTGCAGGGAAAAACAGAGTCTTAAAGGAGACGTCTTTAAACTGATACAAATGAATTGAGCCAAAATTAAAGTCTCATTAGTATTTACTCTCCCTCGTGTTGTTTTAAATCTGTAGGATTTTTTTTTCAGTTGAGAACTAAAAGACATCTTTTTTTGATCTTTTGCATATATGAATCTCAATAGCAACTGGAAAATATGAACCGCTTTGAAAGTACCCAAGCAGTACTTTACACTGCATTAGCCATATGGCTGAGTAGATGATATCTTTCTAGTATCTCTATTATTTCTCCTAGACATCAATTCAATTGAAATGAGAGCAAATGGAAACGTTTGCTTAAGTGTTCTGTGTCTAAGATATTTTTATCTGGAAAAGATCCAGAAATCTCACAAAAAGTCTCAAAGTTTCAAAAGAGAACTTAACAATGTCACAAACTGAGCTAAGCTTTGTCTGCAACAAAAGTAATACGATGATTTAAAACGACCGCAAACATTTCTCAATTTGCCCGAATCCAGATTAATAAACATAAAACTTACTTTCAGCTCCATACTCTTCATGTATTTTAATAATTGTCTCATTTGTTTCTCCTAAGCGATTTTGATGCTAAGTCTACTTAAATGAAAGGACTGAGATCTCCAGAGCTATGAAAGAGCAACATCATAGAAATAAAAATTTCCTCTCTGATGATACACTGTAACTGTGTGAAGAACAGACTGAAATTGTAGAAATGAGTTTTATTATGAATAGTTCTGCCATGAAACTCTAGACGGCGCAGTCTTAAAGTCTAAACCTATCTGATATATTAACTACTAAATGGTGAAGTGATTGGTTCCCTCTGTATCAGAATATTTACATTTAAGCATTTGGCAGACAGTTTTTTTATATCCAAAGCGACTTACATTGCATTATCCTTTACATTTGTTTATAAGTATGTGCAATCCCCTGGGATCGAACCCACAACCATGCGATATTAATGCAAAGCTCTTACCACTGATCTACATGAAAGCTAGAACCCTCCTCCTTCCCCAGCTCCACTTGTCTAGATCTGCTACATGGACCATGTAAGCTGTGGTTTATTCGTTATATGTGCAGCAGCAGGATTCCTTATATCCGCGCAGCAGCATGTTGTGGATATATTGGCAGTATCAAGTCTCCTTACTTGCTCCGCCGCAGCAGTAGCAGAGTAGCAGATCTATTCCTCCAAGACCAAATACATTATATGTCATGCACACTACCATGGTAAACACTCCGAGAGTTGTCATGACAATATTATTTATTATTAATGTTGCAATTTTTTTTTATAAATCTTTCATTTTATTCTATAAATGATCTCAATCGTGTTCCATGGCAAAAATAACAGACAGGTCTAAACAATAACAGAATAATCCCAATTTTAACCAACAGTGTATTTAAGATCATTTAAGATTATATTTATACTTGGCATTAATTAATGAGGACATGTTTTAACCCTTTCTGTTCTTTATCAACACCAAAGTGCTGTGGAAAATAACCACTTGCATTGTTTTTTTTTCTGAAACCCCCATTATATTGACAGCAACAATTAAGCATAATTGTATAATCGCTGACATCATTATGTACCTCCACCCTGCAACACAATCAGTGCAGCAATTTGAGGGAAATTACTTAATCAGTATTTACACCCAACAGAAGTTAACCCTGGTAAATAGGTACAGAAGAAAATGCATTTTGTTGTCTGTTACATTTACAGTGCCAGGTGTGTGCCCTGCACAGCAGGCCGCAACTGGGGAAGGCCGAATCGTGAACCCAGTCTGCAAATGTATTCAGTGTTTGCATTTCAGGGCACAATAAGAAAGACCATCTGGTCGTGTCATTTGGGCATCCTGCCTCTGTGTTTGGAGTGTTGTGTGATATGATGGTGGAAGGGCTGGGGCTCATTACCGCTCTCAGCCTTCAGCGCATCACAGCAGTGAACAGGAATGAAAGAGAAGATGGAGCTTTGTGGTAACTGCAGGTCTGAGACTGCAGTGATGGCCGCAGTTGGAAGAGAGAGTGGATGAGGGAGAAGAGAGCGGAGGGGAGGTTGCCATGGATGGGACCCAGGGAGAAAGCAAGGATTTTGGCAGGGAAAGAGAGGAGCTCCCTGGAGTCGAATCTGCCAAGTCTTATGTGGGAATGGGCCTGGCAGCAGAGATATTCTCTCTGTGGATGGGCCTGCGAGTATTGAGCGAGCCAGACGGCATTACACATTTTGCAAAGAGACTGGAGACGTTTATGCGAGATGCTGCTTTTACATTCAAAGTTCATGGGCGACGATGTTTTGGATAGGTTGAAGGTGGAGGGGCATAGTATCGTGTTTGGCTCTGGTTTGCTTTTTATTTAGAAGAACGTTCTTCTGAGAAAAAAGAACAAAGTGTTTCTTGTAGTGAAAGGGTTTTAAAGTGTTATGTTATATAACAGGCAATGCCGCAATATCAGCAACTGAGACCAAGCAAAGCCACTATAATTCACTGCCATGTCTCTGACTGTATTCTAGAGTTCCTCCTTTATAAATATTTCAAAACCTCATTAAATATTGCGGCGACTAATGTAGAATTATTGGCGGTGCTTTGAGGGAACCTTTAACTCATTTTCAACTAATGTTCCATTTAATTCAGCCTCCCTAGTGCAAATTTAAATGATGTAATGGAACCAAGCCTGAGACAATAGGACAACAGTTACTGCTAAACATTACGCACCGATATTCCAGCTAATCAGAGAAAATGAAAGAAGTTTTTCCTTAGTCAGCCAATGTTGTCAGCAAGAGTGAAACTCTTGAGAAATTAAACCAATTGCTGATTTAATGTCGAATAAAACGAAGCAAAAACTGCTGTGCAAAAAAAACCTCATGGGTACTAATTATGGAAAACTATAGACATCGGAAGGCATTGTATTTGTTAATGAGCGCTTCAGACTACAAAGGGAATTTAAGTGCATTTTAATAACAAGAAGACAACAGCAAAAACAAAAAATTGTGATCTAAAGACATTAAATGTGACTACATGCAAAGAACTATATTCACAGTGTTATAATGGCTATTAAATTCCTCTTAAAAGGTCAATTTTTCATGTTGGTTCCTTAATGCTACTAGAAAAAAAATCTTCCTTGTAAAGTGCGCATTTATTTGTTCAGAAGCAAAATGGCATCTGAATGTGTTAAACCCATTAATCATGACCCATGTTTTATAGCATGAAGTCAGAACCAGGAGAGAGAGAGAGAGCACAAAAAGAATATTCCTCCATCAAAAGATGCTTTGTTAGAAATTCTATATTTATATTTAAGAGATTTCAACTCGAATGACATACAATAGTACAAAGTCTAAATGTAAAGGATTTAACGCGCTTAAATGGACAGACACTGTGTCCAGATACAAGATATAACAGTTCCTGGCAGCACTTTTTGCTCTTCTGTCACTGCAGCTTTTTGAAAGCCTCGGAGATGTTCTGCTTCTGGCCACTGATCTCAGAATTGTCTCCCGGTGTAGAATTACAGGTTAAATACATCCCGAGACGCTGCAGCTCAAAAAGTGGATCTTCCCGGGCTGGATTTACTAGTTAACAAGTGTTGTGTGAAGAAAATGTTGTTCTGCTTCACTGCCAGAGGTTGGTGGGCCAATTAGCATTGACAAAGACTCCCTTGTGAATAGTCTTGTGTACAGACTGTCTGGATCTCACAGACTCTTGCTTTTAAGATCTAATAATGTGCTTTCATTGCTCAATAGTTTCAACACGTAACAAATCAAAACCAAGCGGCCAGACAAAAGAATGGCTCTGCACGCACAGTCAGCCCTCCTGTGAAATATTATATCACATACAAGAGATTTTTTGGGAGGGTAAGAAAGGATAAACACAAAGGAAATAGCGGAAGGTTTGGGGAATGTGTGGTGGAATGAAAGCTCTCTAAGGGACATTTATTGAAGAAAACATTGCTGAATTGCTCGGAGTAAAGCAGGGTTTTATCTAATATGCATAAACTGTTGAACATTCACAAAGTGAAATGAGATATAACGTGTATAGTAATGATTCCAAATTTCTGATGTGAGCTGTTTTTAAAGCATTTTTGCCTATGCACATCAATGAACACATCATAAAGGGACAGTTCACCCAAAATTAACATTTGGTCATCATTGACAGTGTTCACCCTCTTATCATTTCAAACCTGTATAACTTTCTGCTGAACACATAAGAAGATATCTTGAAGAAAGTTGGTAACCGAACAACAGCGTTACCCATTGACTTGGATTGGTTTTGGGTCCATACAATAAAAGTCAATGGGTACCGCCGTTATTCAGCAACATTCTTTGTCTAAAAAGTAAAACCACATTTTCTGTGGTAAAATCAGAGTAATGCACCCTATTGTTGCTCATTCCCTTATTAAGATCTCGAAGATTTAGTTAAGATTCAGTCTCTCCAGTCAGAGAAAATATTGATCATTATGTTGGATTATAATCTGCTGTCATGAGCCCAGTTCACAGTTACAAGTGCTGTCATATGAAAGCCGTGATTCTTCTGGTCTGTATGCAGCCAATTATTCTCAGTCATACGCCAGTCTCTCTGCAGGACCAAGATGATTTGTCAGATCCGGTTCGGGAAGATACAAAAATCGAGCATTTCTTTTAGACCATGGAGGACAATTATTATTTGAAAAAAAGAATGAACGTATTTGATCTCATTTTATTGAAATTCTCTCTTGCGGCCTTTTGATTAACATATTTTTAAAGAAAGGTAACCCCAAGGGCTATGATGAGCTGTCATCTAGTCCCCAGAGGCAAAGGAGGCTCTGAACTTCCTCTAATGATGTGGCTGTCTCGTGCTCAGATCGGCTCTGCCAGGCCCCATCACTTTGCTTAACCAAGTACAGCCGAGCACCTGAGTCACTAACTTCACAGCATTTGAGTGTCTATATCAAACGCTTTTAAATAAGAAATCCCACAGCTTTTCGGGCTCGACGTCATCTCGTGCATTATTTGAAACAATCAAGCTTGTATTACTTTGAACTTGTAGGAGGCGTCTATTTATTTGGCTTCCAGGTTACATGATTTGTGCAGGATGAAGAGTATGTCACTATTTATCAACAGAATCTTTAGCAAAATAAGCTTTTATGAAGTGGCATAAAATATAAGAGGAAACCGTTCACTCATAAAACCCTGTAGACCTTTCAAGTTCCACAATTTATATTTTGCAACAAACAGTACATTGAGGGCAGTGCTCGAATTGAATCAAGTATTATGGGGGTCCCCACCATAAGATTTTTTTTTGGCTGGAATAAAAATCTTAAAGGAATAATTCAATTTTCAATTTTTTTTTCAATAAGTCAATTTTTTATTCTGTCACCCTCAGATTGTTCAAAACCTCCATAAATGTATTTGTTCTGCTCAACACAAAGAAAGATATTTGAAAGAATGTCAGTAACCAAACAAATCTCATCTCCCATTGACTACCATATAGTATTTATTTTCTCTACTATGGTAGTAAATGGGGAAGATCTGTTTGGTTACTGACATTATTACAAATATTTTATTTTCTGCTCAGCAGAACAAAGAAATTCATACAGGTTTGGAATAACCTGAGGGTGAGTAAATGATGACAGAATTTTCACAAATGGGTGAACTGCCCCTTTAACTTGTTTTAAAATATTTTTTTATAAAAAATGTGTCAAATAATTCTAAATATATTATCGCTTTGTCTATTTACACTTAGTGCAAATAGCCCACCGTGTTGACAGAGGCTATTTACACAAACTAACGTTTTATTTCTTGTGTTTGTTTGGTGTGTTTAGTGCCCACTAAGCATTTTATATTTTATGGCCTTTATAAAGGAAATGCAGTATGTGGTAACCCATGTATTATTGGTTAAGATCCAGATTTTGTTACCAAACTCCAAACACAATGCCATCCTAGTAAACATGGAATGATGAAACAAACACAATGAATAGTAAATGCATTGTTTGAACGGCTAATAATAACACATGTCTGGGGATCACGGGGCTATAATCGGGGTTGCATTATGGCATTATTTTATAGCGGAACATATATGAATCAGCAATAGTGCATCTCCCTAGGGGGATATATATAAAAACTATTTAAACACTATCCACCCATGAATTGGATAAGCAATACCATTTTGCTGTATGCTTACTGTATTTCAGATAAGTGATAATATTATATCGTAAATATTATAATGCAGTATTTGAAACACAGCACAGCACTATGTACAGCCATTTGCTACACATCTTTGCTGCATTTCTTATTTAGCCCCAAGCAGGAGTTTCTTATACCTACAACTTGACTGTTGTCAATCATTTGGTTAGCGCTGCAATGGCATGTAACGTTTCACCAAACCACGCACAGCCTTGGTTTTACCCCTTCCAAAATATCCCAAGGCATCGTTCCCTGCAATTTTATCCTCAGATTGATTTCAGCGCTCCTTGAAGCCAATTTAAAATGTTTTCTGTGTCTTATATTCTACTGATTTGATCCACGAGGGAAAGTTGTTAGGAGAAGCAAGCCAAACACAGAGGTGGATAAGGATTAGATTCCATATTAAAAAGAATGGTAATAGCTATAAAATAGCAGCTGCCCGAGGCTGCTTGGAGAAAAGATGAAACCCGTCTTTTTTGTCCTTTTTACATTATTCAATTACCACTGAAATGGAACACCTGGGACGCAACCGTAGTGACAATAAGAATAAAGAACAGCTTTAAAATATGTAAATGTTGAAACAGTGCTGTGCGTATCAGTCCCCAAAAACAAGGCTGTCATGACTCGGATGCATGCTGAAGTGGCGTGAGGTCTTCCCTGGGTTCCGTGTTAAATGGTATGCAGCCGAACGCGCTGGGACACGAGGCTACAAGCAGGGCAGCGGATGGGGTGACAGGCAGGGAGTCCGGGAGGTCACTTAAACGCTATTGGAGCGTTGCACCGAGGACCTGGAGATTGCTGCAACACATGCTCGCTCCTGTTCGCTTTGCAGGCGGATGAAAGCGAGGGGGGGAAAAGTCCCTCCCCACTTTCCCTGAACTTCTCTGAAGTGAAGTCTTAAAGAAGAAGTGTTGTGCTAAAAAAGCAGGGAGGGAGGAAAAAAGGGAAGTTAAAACAATCGTTGAGAGACACAGAAGCACAAAGAGCGGGTGGGTTCTGCCATCCTCTCTGTGGGGAGAAATACTCCACCAGGCCGGCTTTTGCGTTTTTAAAAGTCTTAAGCTTTGTGATTTAAAAGAGGGAGTTGCAAACACCGAGCACAAAAGAATATTCAAAAATGCTGGAGCAAAACAATCCTCTATCTCTCACCCGCCTCCTCCGTCAGGGGAGAGTTGCATAGCGGTGGGTGGAGGGGAGGCTTGTACATCTGAGAGGAGTGTCGTGAGTCGCTGACAGAACACATGCAGACAGCCGCTCTTACTCCACAGAGGGCATTGAGGTGAACGTCTAGCAACATAACTGTGTAAATGATTTGCTCTAGCTCCAAACAGATTTTGACCTTGGTGAAGGATCTCTTCATTGATGTGGTCAAAAGCGATTTGAATTGCCACGGATGCGTGCGTCTGCGCAGAATTCTCTCGTAAAATGTGATGTTTCATTATGATATTTACATAAAAAACATCAATCGATTCCAGGTTACAACTTGAACTATACAAACTAGAAGAGGCCTTACACTTGGGTAAACACAGCAAAGTAAATGTGGTTGTGTTTGTTTAATCTCGACCACACTGAGAATTCCACGGTTTGAGAACTTGAATATTGTCGAATTGGTTCACTCTTGGTCTTAATTCTTTTAACACAGAAGTCCGCTCTCTCTCATACATGGTTCTGATCTATTGAAATTCAAGACCGTGATCCCGCCTAAGTTTTTATGCCTCTTTAAAGTTGGAGAAGTCTGAAGCATCAAGCATTCGCACACTGCTAAGATGAGAGCGGTGCAAAAACAACCGAATTCCATCAAAACAGATTGTCAAACCAGATGGGAAGCACCGAAGAACTGGGCCAGGATGTGTGCCGCGCAGACTTTGAATAGGTAAACACTCCAATCTTCAAGAGAAGCGAATCGCGCCTCCGACAGACAGTCAGCTCATTACTCTCTGTAATCGAAGATTTGGTTAAACCGCACATTAAGTGACTTCAGATCAAATTCATCATCTTCTTTGGCATATCACAATAGCAATTAATAGTTAATACAAGGAGCTGGAATAAAAATTAGAGGCATGTCTGGTGTGATTATTTGCTGATGTCACAACGGTCCGAAAAATGCGTTTTTTTGCCCTCGAGTGAGAAGCGATCTGTAAATGGTCTGGGTGAAAAATATACAGCTACTGTGTAATTGGCCCTCACTTTCACAGTCAACAGCACTGGTGCAAAGAGATCTAAAGTTATGCTGCGCTGTATAAAAAATGTCCAGGAGGCGAAGAGCTCATTTTTAATACATGACAAGGATCTCAACTGTATTTGGGCTGTAACCCGCACCAAGAAACCGACGGCGAAGACATAGCACCTCTCACAAAGGTCAAGATGCAGATCAATGAACTTCGACACCTCTTGTGGATTCCAGTCACCGTTTTAAAGGCTGTATAAATGTGGAAGATTAAAGAAAGCTCTGGTTATAGGACCAACAGACACCATACGTCTGTGAATGTTCCACAGATTTAGCCGGGCTTGTGTTAATTTACTGTATGAAGTGCTGTTTCATTAGTGCTCATAGAGGCCCTGAAGAGAAGTCAGTCTCGGCATAGGCTTACTATTATTGCATCGCCTCTGGCTACTCTGTGTCTGTGCTTATTAGCATTCAACAACGAATTTATTAGGACGTATCAAGTAGATCTAATGCATTCTCAAAAATGTGAACGTATGTGTATTTCTTTAATTATAAATGTACTTAATAACTGAGATTTCATGTGTTGTCCTTTAGAACGATATGTGGAAATATGCCAATTTATGTGCTGAATTTAACTTTATTTCTTCCCTGAAGATTTTTGTGTTATTCGTTTGCCCATAAACATGCCTGAAGCTCTCCTTATGGTCTTCATGTTGCTGTAGGCAAAAATGACATTAATAATTAGTAACTCTTTGTCTGATTTAATATTTCTCCTTTTTTATCCGAGTTTGTTTAAATTTTACTAACCCTTGTTGATGGAGTTTAGACATCAGATAAACATTAGTCTACGCACAAGTCTTCTCATTTAAAAAAGTTAAATAAACATGCGTTGTGGATGTGACAAAACAAGGACACGTTTTTGGGAGACGACAAACTTTGTAGGAGTTCTGGGAATTTCAATATATAAACCTGAAGCTATTATAGCCAACAAATAAAGAAAGGATGCCTCTTCATAACATAAAATATATGTAGTTTCTTTCATGTGCACATTTATTAGAAATATGTACCGTTATGGACGTGACAATCCTGAAAATGGCACTCACCTGACTAATCGGGCACTAAAACTAAAACAAAAACTTAAAGAGAGACCTTACATGGGTTTTACAAATATCTGATATAAATATATGTGCGGTTGGTATAGTTGAAACCTTTGGTAAAAACTTTTTCATCGTAAGGTTGACAATTTCACGGAATTGCTCATATTAAAAATGCGTCTCTTGTCAGCACAGAATTTAACTAGTTATGGATAACATTTAACATGTCTCATCTACAGAAATAAAACTATATAGTGTTTGATTTTAATAAGTTTTCTTTGTTAAAATCCTTTGAACTGTTCCACCAATATCCAGCCCTATATGTCATGCGATTTGCTTTATAATGTAACATCTAATAAATTGATGAATTCTGTCTTTTTACTAACTTTATTAACAAAGAGTACACTTTATTCTACTCCGTGTTTGAAACAAACAGCAACTCTTTGGTAACCTGGTAAGCTTTTCTTAGCTGAGTTTATGTATTTGTATATACAGTATATATATATATGTATTGTCTTGTAAGCTTTTTCATTTTTAATCATGACATTCATAAAATGCCATACTGTGCTGTACAGAAGTGGTTTTCAAACTTATTTGTTGTAAGGCCCCCTTTGTGTAGGAGCGTCATTTTGCGGCACCACAAGTAAAGCCTTATAATCTTACACTTAAATTGAACCAAAGCATATTAAGTTATGCAATGATGGAACATCAATCTTTTGACTTATGGTCTTATCCTTGCATGTTTGATTGTATAAAATGTATGAGAGATTTTAGAAAATGTCACAAAATCCGTGCCCTACGGATCCATCTTTGGGTCCCCAGTTTGAGAACCACTGCCGTATTATTGCTCATGCACACATAAGAGGGTGTAAATCAAAATATCAGGCTAAATTAGGATGAATTAAACACATATTACACATATTAATGTACATGAGGATGAATCATCTTCAGCAACGTGCCATTTCACGATGTCAAAGCATCTATGAAAATGTGGCACAGATGTTAATATGCCCTTCTTCTGATGCAAAGACAATTAAAATGATCTGTGAATTTAAAGACAGTCATTTAACAAGGTAAACTGCTTTAAAACTGTAGATACATCCATTCAAAGGGCAATAAAACCCAAACGTTTAGCTTATTTGTCTTGGTTACGGTCGATAAGAAGTGATATAAAGAGTTGGTTTTAAAGAAGCCAATAAGTGGAGGATTTTTAACACAAAAGCCACACATGCTCATTAATTCAACTCGCTCACATAAAATAAATGAATTTGTGTTTTTTCTAATTACTTCTTATCGTGGTCTGTTTTTGTCAAGTTTGTTTTGTTTTCTCTCAGCCTTAGGAAGACAAATTGATCTCAGTGTATACCTCTTAAAAGTCAAGGTGGAGATTTGCTCAAGTTGAAGGCCTCTTGTCAGAGCTCAAAAGCAGTGCACGATGCCGTTCACCATTTTGATTGTCCGAGCCAATCTCAGAGGAAGCATATTGGTTCGAGCCATTTCCTGAGCTAGATTACTTTCCTCTGGACTCTTGAGGTGAAGTTATGAGTCTCTAAACTGGAAGTTAGCTAATGGTTAATTAAAACCAGAGAATGTAGCAGGGAATGCAAGGTACAACATATTTTTATCCTGGACAGCAAATGTGTCTTTGTATGTTCATATTTAAATTAAAGTACCTTTTAAATATTATTAAATGTTCTACTGCATGCTTATATGCTGTAGTTGCATTGTACTATTGTTAGACAAGTATTATAAAGAGAACATAATTTCATTACGGCAGGATAAATTTATTTCGATTAGTAGGCATTCTGAACCCAAATGTGATAAGTAATGTTGTTTGTTGTACTGGGAGATAACTGAAATGTGGGTAATACTGCTGGGTCTACTGTTTGATATTGAGTACTTTACTCATACCACAATGAATGTTAAAAGTCGTTGTCCTTTTGGAGATGAAACCAAAACCCTATAAATGTTGAAGACTTTTGGGGTGTTGCTGTTGTTTTTTCATAATAAAAAATTCACAGTGTTTGGCCATCTGCGCACTCATAAAACTGTCTGCCAGTAGATAAATTTGCAGCACTTTTGGAGGTTTTATGATCTAAGTTCTTTAATGGGCTGTATGTAAGTCAAAGTCAAACAACAGGCTGCTCGTTCCAATATTTTTCGAAAAAACACAGGACTATCTCCAGTGTTTTAATCAGCCTAGATTTCTTTACATTTAAAACCAGTACAACCCTATGATACCTCCTTGTTCAAGAACCAATAACTATAGATGATAGGGGACAGAGCCTTATGTTGATAGCTGACACATGACAGCCATCATAAAATATATTTTATATGTCTTCCTACCTAAAACCTAATATAATTATTTTGTAATCTTAGTTTTCACAATAAACCAAATAGGCCAATGAAGCCAAGGATCAACTGTATATTGAAGGCAGATTATTACAAAAAGGTTGAACTGTGTTGTCATGACAAGTGTATTTTTTCATGAATGTCAAATTGGGGAGGGTTGTCACATGTTTCATGTTTATAATTTTTTTTTTACTTTGTAAATTGTGTTGTGCCTTTTATCATTGTATATTTTTGCGGTATTTGTGGATTAGGTCAAGCCATATAACCGGACATGTTGTCAGAAAATGTGTGGTTAATGAACTGCATTTTTTGCCTTCACAGTAATTGTGGAAATGTTCAACTTTTTTGTAGTCAAGATTTTTTTGGTTTTTGCCCATGCAGAAACTGTCTTTCAAAAATAAATAAGCACACCCTGAAAATGACCTAGAGAAAAACACGTGAAAACAAGCCCCCTTATATGAAGCAAAAAAAGTTTTAAAAGTGAAAAATGCAAAAAATTTGCAATGCACAGTCCTTTATAATCTTAAAAAAGTAATTAAAGTATAAAGATGCAAGCTAATGTCTGCGAGTTACTCTAATAGCCTTTGACAGTCTGTGATAGAAAATGGATGGCACACTGAAGTGACTGGAAAACACTGACATAAGAAAAATATTTCACCAAACATTAGGTCATTAGGAGACCTGGCCAAGTGGATTTGGGAACTGAAAAAAGTAACCTTTCACACAAAAACTTTGATGCGAAAGCTTTCTAGTCATTTTTCCAAGCTACTTAATTCAACAACAAAGCTAATTACACACGCAAGTAATCTCTATGGAAAATTAGAGATTCTAAGAATTTCAGTGGGCACTACTTGCTCTAAACTGCCAGTGCTTTACAATTGTAAACATTAATTAATTCTTTTTTAGATTAATTATAGTTTTAGTATTTTTTATATTCACTTACACTGTGTTAACTTGTTAACTTTTAGGCCCTTTTAGACTAAGTGGACCTCAAAGAGACACAGTCACCCTTTAATCTCTTCATTACACTTATGGTTTATGACAGGCCTTACAGTAATGACACCTCTAATTACCCTTCATGACACAGTCCAGTACACATCTGCTCATACAGTTCAGCACTCGGTTTAGCTGTGCCCTGCAACTTCTTATGCTTTTAAAATGGAAAGTTATATGTTGTGCTACGCATGAGATGACTATAGTTTCCTAGACAATTCGTTCTCGAGAGCAGAGCTGAGAGCTTCATTTGCATGCAATAATTTATCCCACATTTGCGCAACGGCTTCCATTTATGAATAAACAGAATATCTGATCAGCCTTTCTACACCAGTGAATGTTTTGACGCCACTGAATTTAAAAGCCAGTTTTAAAACGGGAGAATAGTTTTCTTTACTTTTGTAGGGTCATTTTAAACTCTAGAAAATGATATGAAATTGTAACATGAAATAATAAATACATGGTTAGATAATTTCCGATATAATTACATGATCGACAGTTGTTCATTTGCTGTGTAAGAATGCCTATGCAGTGCACACCCATTCTGCTACATGACGGATATTTGTTCTGTGTAGCATTTTATGTTCACCTCTGTATTCTGAGATGCTGGTGCACGGGTTTGCTCATATTATCACCGGTTTGCAATATGGATTTGAAGAAAATAAAGTTTGCATGTATTGTGTACATGCAGGTGCATGCATGCATCTATGGATACGCACTTATATGCATGTATGTGAGAGTGCAGGGTAAATTGGCATGGATAGAAAAACAAAGAGAAAAGCTAAACCTTTTTGTTTATTTGTGTGCGTGTATGTTTATAGAACATTCATATATATATACATGTGTGTGTGTGAGTGTGTGTGGTAGCCAGTGTTAATAGAATATCACCTTTCTTTAGTTCATGCAATTTATAAGGCCTTTGCAAAAAATTTGATTTTGGATTTTAACCTCAAGGATTGCTAAACAGACCATATTCAAGGTTACCAAAACACAATTAATATATTAAGACCATACATACTTTTTTATGCTCGGCGAGTACACTTTGGTATTCTGACTTGAGAACAATACTGCGATTTTTTAAGCGCGAGTTGTGTTTCAGCACCACGGACAGCACCACGCTGAACGCACGAGATCGCACGGACTCTTTTCGCTTTTGATCATTGATAGATTTTAATCTAAATAAAGAAAAGAAAAATAACGTTTAAGCATGCTCAATTCCTTGATGCAATTTATAGCATTCATTTAAATAAAAAACATTATAAAAAGATTGAGTAAATATGTGTACAATACAATATTTTATTAGGCGGGACATATAGGGACTTTTCTTTTTCCACAACTTACATCTCTGAGCATTGTAACTGAGCACTAAATCAATCAAAGCTACTTATATCCGGAATGTAGAACACACCATAATGTATTTTATAAATGAGATGTCTAGCAAAAGTTTTAAGACGTCTCCATTGGCTGATATATGGTTTCTTATTCTTTTAAATAATCACTGTATAGCAGGTGGCCTACATTTGGCATATTTTCAGTATGTTCAGCATCCAAAAGACACATCATTGACAGCACAAAACAGGATCTTCCATTCGTGCAAAAATGCTTTGGGGCCATAAAGCACTTCCGCAGCTCCATATCACACATGGACGGAAGCCGAATCATTAAGGCTATACAAACACAAAATAAAGCACTGATAAATACACCTAGTTCGGGACTAGAAGTTCTCCGTCATAAATATCTTCTCATTTATATAGTGTTCCATGTAATTGAAGGTTGCGAATTTCTTTTCCATCCATAAAATCCACGCGCGACTGCTTTATTCTCAAAATTGCGGTGGCCAAAAAAGGCGGGAACTCCCCTGGGACGCGTCCATAATCGGGTTTGCTATATTTTTGACATGTGCGCTATTTGTCTGCATCGCAAACAGTATTGTTTAAAAAACTGATACTTTTCTTCATCGGCCTCGTGAAAATGTCACTCGCAAGCCAAGACCACGGGTGCGAGTCGATTAAAGAGGAAAGACTAAAAATCCAGAGAACGTGGAATATTTCCATCCGCCCATTAGATTCCCTCTTTCCAACTTGAGATATACTCGATCCTCGCGCTCCACCATCAGTAGAACTCCATTACTGGCCGCCTCCCGCGTGACATCCTGATCCCCAGCAAAGGCTGATATGACCGGGTAGTCGTTCTGCATCAGGTTAACCTGAACAAAAGAACAGAGCTCACTTTAGTCCTTTTCAACCCGAATAGGCGCGGTATGAGATGCTACTGCAATCGGATGCATGGACAAACACGAGGACGAACACACTGCTCTGCTCACCTGTATGGTTTGTCTGTTGTACACCTTGACCACATGAAAGCTGAAACTGTAAATTCCTCTCCGTGGGGCGGTGAATAGGCTCGCTTTAAGGTCGAAATGATTGCCAATGTTAACTAAGACCTGGAACAAAAGCGACACTACTCATTACAAATCCAGTCGCAAATAAAGAATAAATACCGAGTGCAACATGCGATATTTAAGCGCCGTCCACCCCTTTGTGTGTTTCAACACACACAATTACTCCGGGTCAGTTTTCATTACTACAGGTCAATTTCAAACGGTCAATTTTTTATGAAGTCATACGTACAAACCCACATGGACAAACCAATTGATACCTGACCAACATTGCGTAATTTGCAAATAAAGTAATTTACACTTATAAACAATTTAGGCAATTGTATGCGTTACGACGTCAGGTATCTGAATTGTCTGATTCGTAAACGTTTAGCTTTAAGCACGTTATTGGCCATAGTTTATGTGGCTTTTGTGAAGTTTCTGTCTGAAATTCCAAAACGCACCCCTGCATTTGCCGTTTCTGTTAAAAAAAATCACCAAAGGTAAACCTGACCTGATCAAAATAGATGGTCGTCGATGTGTTGCTCATGTCCGAAGGCTCATGGTTTGTCCCTCTGACGGCAGAAAAAGCCACTTTGGCGCTGCCGGAGCGGACAGATATCCCAAGTGAAGAGGTGACTCCTCCGTCAGATGAGGGGTTGGAGTCACACACCACCAGACACTTTCCCTCCAGAACGATGGGCTCCGTTTCATTCTGGCCCAGGCAGAGCCCACATCCCAGGAGAAAGGCGAGAACCAGCATGGCAAAGGGTCCGGGACAGGCTGCTGGCACCATGATTGGAACAAGAATCCTGTGCAAACTGATCTTAACCACCCGCCCCTTGGAGGTTTGTTGTGGTTCTATCACCTGGTTCAAACTAACCTCTCTCTCCCTTTTTCCCTCTCTCACTCACTTACTCTCTTCCTTTCTTGCTCATTAACTCACCGGCACACACACTCTTTTCCTTCCCTCTATGCGCATCAGTTTGATATCAGAAAGGTGCTCAGAGTATTTGCACAATTTTTCCTTTAAAAGAAAGAAAAAACGATTAAAAAATGCTTATTATAAGTAGCATACTTGTAAACATAATTTTTGTAAAAATGAAATTCCTAAAAAATATAAGGAAATATAAAATGCAGGTTTAGCGACATCAAATCGTGCAACGATAAGCAACATTTCATCTTATAAAAATAAGTTAAACAACAAGGCAAAGTTGCGTTTATCTAACTTGAATCGTATAATATCAATTGGCTGTAACAAGTTGTGCTGCAGCGCGTCGTCATATTGAAAAACACTTTATCGCGTGTAATCATTACATACCTCACTGATGAAAAACAACAGCACACTGAAAAATCTCCATTATTTCTTTTTTTCAAGATTTCTATGCATGTGAATTATTTTTTACCTGTTAAATCCATAGTTGAGAGTTATTTCTGTGTCGGCTCCTTCAGCAGTCTTGAGAGACAGTGAGTGAAGCGCGCACCCAATAACAGTGGAGAAAAGCTTTTGCTCCTTCATCCTTTTTAGAGGGCGATTCACGCCCATCCCTTCAGTTTTCAAGTACAGTAATAATTCTGGAGCACTGTGCTTTCGACATAAAAGTAAGGGATGCCCAACCTCCTGGATTAATGGGGTTGTTTGCATAAGCAGTTAAATCACAGCCAATAAATCAACGAGCTTTTGGAGTTGTCGATATTCGGAACATAAAGTCGTAGCAAACCAGAGGCATTTGCTGTGTTGGTAGTTTTAGGGACGACAACATAGAGAAATTTAAATTACTTTACATTGTGAGGAAAAATAAGGAGCTAATGTTATTTCACGTAATGTCAGCAAATAGACATAAATGTTTCTAATATTATCTGAAATCCCCTCTAAAAAAGACAAAAACCTCGGGCTCCATCCAGTGGAGAAGAAGTGCTACAACACTCATTTGGACGTCACCTCTCCACTCTCAGAAAACATTGTTCCAGTAATATATTTTCATAATATGTAAGACATATTGCGATTTGAATGCCTATAAAATCTCCAAATGATATACATTATGGAACATTGTAAGTCTTGCGGTTGGTCCTAAAATCTCGGCATCAAGAATTTATATTTTTGCTTGTATGGAGAGATTTTTCACACTTTAGAAAATACATTAGGATTTTTTGTTATAATCAAGTGCTGTGTATAAAACTGGTATTTGAAGTTTAATGTTTTAGCTTCAACAATCAGTTATTCTTAAACTGTGGGCGGTTTCCTGGACAGGGATAACTTTATACTAGGATTAGGCCTTAAATTAGGATTTAAAAAAGTTTTTTTACTGGTTTGCATCTTCAGACAAAACAATCGTACTGATATATTTTAAGATATGCCAGTGAAAGTTGTTTTCAATCAAGACACTGCTTACATTTAAATTATTCTGGGACTATAGAGTTAAGGCCTTTACGGGAAACCGCCCTGTGCTGCATGAAAGACATTTCAGAGAAGCTCTAGTCGAATTTATAAGGTTACACATTTTACTCAGTAGGTGTTAAATTTAAAGATCCCTTTCTTAACTTTTATTCTTCCTTCCCACCTTAAAGTTCCTTATTGATAAGTACTGAAGGCTATGAAGCCTACTCTAATGACTCTAATGCTAAAAGTATCCATAATGGCACTTCACAGTGCAGGCTTTTTCTTTTACAATATACTTTAACCTCAGACTTTCCCTGTAACTGCAAAATTCTATGAGACATTGACAAGGAATAATCTGTGAGAATAAGCTAATTTATACTTTAAGATCTGCCATGTTGCGTCAACATTCTTACAGTCTCCATACGCACCTCCTTTGACAAGCATCGCATCTTGGGTGGAAAATGACAAGTTCTGGTAATGTTGACATCGAGTGTCCGAGAGCAGAGTCTGACCTAGAGCCTGCAGAAGGGCAAGAATAGTAGAAAAAACATCAAATGTCAAGCTAGGTGGGTACAGGGCCTGTGTATCATGAAGCCTAGAGCGATTAGCCCTCGGAGAACAGCTCTCCTCAGCCGCGCGAAACCATGCGCATTAATGTTAGGACTATTTACTTTGACAGACAGCGGACCACCGTCACTCTAGAGATCCTAGAAAAGAGTATCATGTGCAAACTTTGATATTCTTGTTCTTTGTTATATTAACGTGCTTGTACTTGTAATATTTAATTTTAAACATGAATTCGATTTTTATATTTTTAAAATTAATTAAAGTTAAGCATATATTAAATGTACAAAAATGTAGTTTTAAATTATTATGTAAAAAATAATTATCATTATTCTACCCAAACAGTATTGCACGACTGTTATAATATTTTTTATTTATTTATTTTAATTGTTCAACTGTAATTATGCTCCTGACCTGTTGGCAGTACTACTTCCGAAGCAAGTCACGTTTCTCGTGTCAGTCCAATGTTGTTGTTTTTTTGCCGAATAACGAGTTTCGGAAGAATGTTTTCTGAAAACAAGCAATAAACTAAATAGTTTACTGTACTTTACAAACGAAATAAAACGGAATGTGTTGCGCTGTGTCGTGCACCTGCAAAGCCTTTGACTGGTTACCTTGACAACGGGAAGCCGGAAGTTCGCGGTTGAACCAGAGAGTTGCTTAAACACGTTTCAGCAGAAAATCCAAATGATGTCCTCGGACCCCTCGAAACCCCAGAGGCCATGTGTTGGCCAATTCTCAAATATCCAATCAAAATGGTTATCCAGGTTGGTTATTTTGATGTTTCAGGCTTTAATGTTTATGTACTGCAAGGTTGGATCTCATTGTGTTTACATTTCTCAACAGACACAGAATGGCGACTTCACATACATCAGTTTACAAAAAGACATACAAACGCTCCGAGATGACTTGTGAAACGTCCTTAGAGAGGCAAGTTTGCTAAACTCGGACACGAATTCTCAATCAATTCTTGCTTATCTCAAGAAAGTATCAATTTATTGTATAACATAGCCGATTTTATATATTACCACATGTAACTTTTAATAGACTTCTGCCAGAGGTCATTCTCAGGATTCTTTCATGGTTGGATGCTGGTTCTCTCCTCTGCATTAGTTTAGTCAACAGACACTTCAACGAACTGACCAACAGCAAGTGAGTGGGTTTATTTCAAAGTCTTGTCTATTTTGTTTGCCTCTCTCAAAAGTCTTATGAGTTTCGCTTTTCTTTCTATAGTACCTGTAGTGCCATGTGGTATCAGTTCTATGTTCATGAACGTAACAAGAAAAAGATTGCCAACCCGAAAAACAAGAAGATAGTTGTTCCTAGCACAGTCAGCCCCCAGGAGATCCCCAAAGGATACTGGAGAAAGATGTTCTTCAGAGAAATGTCCGGTCTCATTGGGAACAAGTGGAAAAAGAAGCTGCACCGCATTGATCCTTATTCAGGGATGCCGTGTTATACAGAGGAAGTGGTGAGGTAAGACATTACTTCTTATTTAAAAAGATCAGAGCATTTGCTTGTATAATTATATAAATACACATAAATACATATGTACATTTGTGGTTCTTTGTTTTGATTGATGTCTTCGGCTCCATTTTAGTACATCCCCACATTTAGTAATACAGAACAAGACTTTGTAACCAAAACCTCCTTTTGTAATGATCAGTCTGATCTGTGGATCGTGGCATATTCCCCACGAAATACACGTCAGGCTGTGTTGTTTCCTCCTGCAGTGTCTGGGCTTATTAAAGGTGAGTGTGAGAGCCAGCGTCTGAGATTTGCTCAGTGCTCTTGGGCGTTAGGATACAGAAACGCGCTTGATGATCTGCAGGCCGCGACGCGCTGTTGTCGTAACCTCTGATTAGAGCTGCCGGGCCACTCAATTTTTCGACTCGAAGAGCGTGTGCCGCACAGAGAGGATGAAAATAATTGTGGTCCCCTCAGAAGGCTCTGTGAATTGTAGAAATAAATTGCTTGGCCCCTACCTCTTGCCAAGACAAATCCCCATAGATTCCTCAGTTACAAAGACACCAGAGGAGGAGATTTGCTTTGGTTGTAATCATCTCCACTGACTTACAGACACAAAAAGAAGCTATTAATCTCTCTGAGACTTGTATCTTGTTTTACAGCGATAATTGATATCATATGGTGTTATTGGCAGTATTTCCCCAACCTAATGCCCAGCTACTTAGAACCAATGCCATTCATTGGCAGTGGCATTCTCCTGTGCTCAGTCAGGTCAAAAGCAGGACTCACACTGCGGAAATATCTAATTATAAGTAAAACATTTTATATATATATTTTCTTACCTGTTTGGAAAAGAGTAATTTCTTTCATGGGTGCTGGGTGTAATTTTTTGAAGGGTCTGTTGACAGAAATGCATTATAATATACACTCACCTAAAGGATTATTAGGAACACCTGTTCAATTTCTCATTAATGCAATTATGGTGGTGGAGTAATGGTGTGGGGGATGTTTTCTTGGCACACTTTAGGCCCCTTAGTGCCAATGCCACGGCCTACCTGAGCATTGTTTCTGACCATGTCCATCCCTTTATTACCACCATGTACCCATCCTCTGATGGCTACTTCCAACAGGATAATGCACCATGTCACAAAGCTCGAATCATTTCAAATTGGTTTCTTGAACATGACAATGAGTTCACTTTACTGAAATGGCCCCAACAGTCACCAGATCTCAACCCAATAGAGCATCTTTGGGATGTGGTGCAACGGGAGCTTCGTGCATCCCAAAAATCTCCATCAACTGCAAGATGCTATCCTATCAATATGGGCCAACATTTCTAAAGAATGCTTTCAGCACCTTGTTGAATCAATGTCATGTAGAATTAAGGCAGTTCTGAAGGCGAAAGGGTCAAACACAGTATTAGTATGGTGTTCCTAATAATCCTTTAGGTGAGTGTACATTACTATGTCTTCAGAGGTGAATAAAGACCTTACATAAAGAAGTGTTATGTTTTAATTACCTTAGAATGAGCTATTTCTATCTACATACACTGCGGGTCCCCTTGCATGGAATTCGCCATGTTTTTTTATAGTAGCTCTAAACGGACAAACTGCTACGGAGCGCGTTTCATAAATTTGTTTCATAATTCGCACTTCATTATTTCAACGTGACAACATCTTAGTCCTGTTTTAGGCATCGTATCGTTTCGAAAGGGAGAGGTGGAGTGAGCCGTAAGCCGTTGGTTGCAATTCCCAACCTAACCACTAGATAACACTAAATTTAATACAATGAAACTTTAAGTATTTATTTAACAATATAAAGAGTTTATACAATTTCTGATACGAAAACAAATAAACTCTATTTTTCTGTATTTATTTCACATACATCTTTAATTTACAGTAATTTCACAGTACTTTTTCTCGAGTAATGTTATGTTTCATAATGAATGATGAAATAAAAAACTCAGTAAAGGAGTCTTTTTTAGAACGTGTCTTTTCGTCCTGCTTTTCCCACTTCTCTCAAAATAAAAACAGACATTTCTCTTAAATGATCTGAGAGCGGAGGTGTCAGTTGAGGTTTGTGTCATGTGTGTCTGGCAGGAGTCTTTGCGTTTCATGGGAGATCACAGTGACTGATGGGAGAGGACGGCGGAGCACCTTTAAGCAGTCTCATGCTGCCTTCAGCAGTACGGCTGTTTTTCTGTACTGGGGTGCTTCGAATTGGCCTCCTTTCAACCAGCTCACCTCACTTGAGCTTCACGGAGTGTTGCGGGTACCCCTTGACTGTCCAGCTGCTTACAGGTGCGGTACATAACAATGATGGTGCTTCATTTTTCCAGCCTGAGTTAATGATTTAATCGCTTTTTTATCTCGTATCTTTTAGGCCTGGCTGGAAATCATGCATGTCCAAAATCCCGCTTCAAGGGGAAAACAAGGAGTTGTGTGCCTCAGACAAGCTTGTGAAGTTGTTGTGCATTGGACAGGGCGTGACTTTGGGATTTTGGCAGGTTTGTTTTTGTTGATGTTTTAAAATATTTTGTGACACTGTCAGTGATGATTGTTAACTGTCAGATATTGAATAGTTATTGCGTCTTTGTTTTACATTCAGGGCGGGTGGGAAATTGCATTTGTCATCTTCAATTTGCACACTCACAGACTTGTGGAAAGAAGTCTACATGCATCTGTTTGGTATTCCTTTATTTCTATACATTAGTGGATACTTTTGTAAATAAATACTGATTGCATTCTTTTAAAAGGAGCAGTTCACCAACAAAATGTAAATTCTGTTTGATAATTATTTTTGCTGGTAATTCTTTTAAACTCATAAACTTTCACACTGATATTTTAGGTTGGAATCCAAATGTCTGTTGTACAGCACTACATCTGTATGTTTGGTTGTGTTAGGACTCCATCTTCTGGTGATGTGGGATACTGTTTGTGTACACAGCTCTTACTCATCAGCAGTGCTGTGGGCTGTTGTCATACTGTTGATCTGTTTAGCCACCACACTGTCTCAACAGCCCCTATAGCAAATGAGTAAATTGACTCCCACGTAGTGTTTAATTTCTTTTCTCTCCACAATCATCTTTTACTGTGTCAGTCCACGTACAGAGGCTGGAGTCAGTGCTTTGTTTGATGATGTGGACCCAGAGTTCGGTCTCCATGGCTACAGTGCTTACATTGAACTGCACAATACAGAGAAAATGATTATGTCTGCACGGCTTTCCCAACTGTTCTGCAAGAGAGGTAGTGGCACACAGTATACTAAGATAGTAACAAATGGAGAAATATTCTTTAATATAATTTTAGATTTTTTTCTTAAACTAATAGTTTGCAGTCTGAGACTACTCATGTATATAATAGTAACAAAATGTATGCTTGTATGTGTTAAAAAAGGACAGCAGATGGTGCTATAGACTCGAAAAATATGTTGTCTTGCAGAAAATAGGTTCACCCTGATTTACTTCAGCACATATTTTATTCCTACCCTGCAGGCATGGGTGTTCCCTTTGAGAAATGCAAATCTGCTGCATTGTGATTTAATATTATTTTAGGTTGCATTCAGCTTGGCTTAACTGTGGTTCTTTACTAATAGTTTCAAAACTGCATTTTAGTTATTTGTAAAAATATATGGTTACATTTTCAGAATACCTTTCTTACATAGCACTATTATGGTTCATAGTGATTAGTGCCCTTTGCATTTAATCTCCAGATGAGATTTTTGATGGCTACCTTCCACTGGAAGTGATCGGACGGCCAAACAAATGCCTAAATTCTCAACTGGTTAGTGACATCAGGTTGCCTTGGAAGACAGAAGCCCTACATGGATACATCAAGGTAAAGTATCACCGTCGTAGTCCAAATGCCCTTCTCAGCTTTACAATTGTGGGATAGTTAACTCCAAAATATTATTTTCTCCATCATTTATGTCAAAGGAACACTTCACTTTTTTTGAAGTAGGCTTATTCTCCAACTCCCCCACAATTAATAAGCTGAGTTTTACCGTTTTGGAGTCTATTCAGCCGATCTCTGGGTCTAGCGATAGCACTCTTAGCATAGCTTAGCATAGATAATTGAATCCAATTAGACCAGTTGCATCACGTTCAAAAATGACTCTTCTGATATCACGCAGCACATGTGGAAATAGGTTAAATTCCGGCATCATATCCAACGTGGCCAGCTGCTTCCACAAGGAGCGTGATATCACTGGGCCTAATGCGTCAATGTTATGGCAGCAAACGTCCTTAATTATTACAGCGGAATGGGAGTTCAGTTCCTAATCGTATCGGCCTAGAAAATTGCAATTTGTTTTATTTTCCGCCAGTCTAGCACACCATATAAGTAAAGAAGTGTCAAGTTTTAAATAGGAAAAATATCGAAACTTTGTTAATTTTTAAACCAGCTACTGGTCTAATTGGATTCAAGAATATATGCTATGCTAAACGTGCTATCGCCAGATGCAGAGATTGGGTGAGTAGTCTCCAAAACAGTAAAACTTAACTTATTAACTCTTGGGGAGTTGGAGAATTAGCCTAGTTCCAAAAAAGTAGAGTTTTCCTTTAATGTTATTTCTTATACAAACAAAAAAGGGTAAATATCTATTAGTTTTTTTGTATAGCCTCAGCTTTTTCCACTTTAATAAAAGTGTACGGCTACCAACTATAATGTTTTCTGCCTAACCTCTATTTGACGTTCTAGGAGAATCTTTTTAAGATTGAAGTTTTATTGCACAATTTCATGATGTACTTGGTGTCCCCAGGATTGTTGCATGATGAACCTCACTTTATGGGATGAAGCCGAGCAGCCTTTTTGGTGTGTCACTGCCCCTGTTGTCATAGCAGACGCAGAAGAAGACGAGGTATCATTTGACGTTGATGGTGAAAGTGTCTCAATCCTCTACCATAACGAAGAGGGGAGGGTGAAAATATGGCTAAAACGTATTAAGGATAGGGATGAGTATTCTATTGATAGACTAGTGATTTACATTCCTGTCTTCAAAGTGAACGAGCACTTTGGGAGAAATTATTGAAGCCTTGACATAAACTTGTATGTGTGTTTAAGTCTGTTTATGTTACAATGTGTCTTAAGACATGACAGGATTTGTTAAAACATTGCCAGTACATTAACTCAGGAATAATCCTGGATAACAATTTTCAAGTTAATATTTTCATTGGCTTTTGTTTACCAAGCTTTTTTTGTAGAATCATCAAATCCACCCTTACACCCTTATAGAATTCCATCTTGAAAGTTAATTCAGGCTTTAAAGCAAAGCTTAATATGTAACAACTGTAATGATGTGTTTGTGCATTATAAAACAATACTACATTTGAAGAGTAAATGTAATTTGTCATAAATGAATGCAGCTGTTCAGTAAAGCATTTTTCTATCAATTTATTGTGAATGTATTTCATTATAATAATTTTGATCGCGATTATTAGCCTTGCTTTTAAAGCAAAGCCAATCACAAAAATGCTCTCGAAGTCCTCTGCATCCATTTTATTTGATTTACCTTTTAATCTTAATCATAAATGGCATATTTTCTTCCCCTTATACTTATTTCCGCTAAGTGTGATGATTTGCATAATGGATGGTAACATTCGATCCTACGTCGCTCTACCAGCAGAACATCTCTTACCACTGAACATGACTTCTCTTTTTTTTCCTTCATATTATTCAAGGTAATAGACGTTTCTCTGCCCTAGAGGAAGATTATGTTCTTTTGTCATAGCATCAAGTTACACTTTAAATCTCTGCGGCTTTGGTTTATGTAAATTTAATAGTCCATAAAATTTTAGCTGAAGTGCTTGACTTGAAGATCTATCACATCAGAACTTGAAGGGCATTAAAGTGGATGTAATGGAATTTCAGCTTGTGACTTGGCGAACAATATTTGTACATAATAAAGCGAAGACTCCTGACTGTAATTTGTAAAGATTATGCGTGTTAACAGAAATGTCCTCTATGCAGTGAAATGCATTACCGTGCAGTCTCAGTGTTTCACGCTCTGGCATGTTTCATGAGACAGTTACATTTGGTTAATGTACATAATCATGCCAACAGAGACTGATTTTATTGCAGGTGCTTTGACACAATTCCAGAATTGGAATAACTTCTCGCTTAGGTCAGTAATCAGGGTGCTGATGTTATGCTGCTGGCAAGAAACACTGACATAAAAGAAAAAAAGTGGATTGTGGTGTAATAGGATTGCCTAGCACTCTTTCCTCAGAGGTCAGTGTAACCTTCAAAACTGCCTTTTCAACAAATTCTGTGTCACTGCTCTGGCCCACGTCTCTTCTGTCTGTAGGCTGATCGGGGGAAATAAATGGCTTCTGTCACTGTTGTCAGACTGTGTTTGAGGATTGCCTGATACGTTGCTTATGTATTCTGAACATGGTTTATTGTAAAGCATAAATGAACTACTGTAGTTTTCACAGCTTTTTAAAGGCGAACCCGAGGCATCTTTTAGTGTAGTGAAAAGTACTTTGTCCAGTGATGTGTTATTCACAAGTCATAAAACAAGATGTAGTGATACTAAAATGAGACTATAATGAGTTATCAAAAGCAATTAGATCATGCACAGCAGTAATGGCCACAGTTTTAGAGTTTCAGTTTGGGATGGCTTCTATATATTGAAAAATCGTAGTTTTGGCAAACACGTGCGCTTCAATTAATTTATGAATATTCAATATTCTCAGAAACAGAATAAACTTTTTTCATCATGTGTGCACATACGTACACAAGGAATTTGTGGTTTCGAGAGCTCTGTACTTAAATGGAACATATATGCAGTATAAAAACACAAGAGATAAAAAATACACCAATATTTGTTTTTTATTTTGTTTATGTAGATTACCATTCAAACGTTTTGATTGAAATGTTTCTATGGCCACGTTTACACGATGAAAAACAGAAAAGTTTTTCTTTTG
The DNA here is from genome assembly GCA_008369825.1 of Triplophysa tibetana. Classification (NCBI taxonomy): domain Eukaryota; kingdom Metazoa; phylum Chordata; class Actinopteri; order Cypriniformes; family Nemacheilidae; genus Triplophysa; species Triplophysa tibetana. Next base: position 7,743,084 of record CM017914.1, on the reverse strand, counting down.
CGTTTTTGAAAAGTTTTACGTACACACGACAACGTTATCAAAACAATCCGCGTTTAGCTACAGAGATCCGCAAAAAATGACTAAAACGCTGTATTACGCATGTCACGCCAGTAGTTGGCGACATAAATTTGTAAAGAAAAAATGAGTCCCTGACGATTGATTGATGGTTTATTGGAAGGCGGACTTCCCACCATCTACTCATCTGTTTTCTAAAGCTTACGTTATGAGTCCCCTAAAACGCCGCTTCCGTGTAAATGGACAGCCCAATGGCATAAATTGTTTTGCGCCTTTCACTTGAAAACAGTCTGGTGTAAATGGCCGCTAATGGTCTTAAAAATCTTGTATTTTCAAGGTGTATGCTTAAAAGGATAGTTCACCCAAAAATGAAAATCCTGTCATCATTTACTTAACAAGTTATCCCAAACCTTTGTAAATTCGGTTCTTCCTCTAAACACTAGGGAAGAAGTTTGGATGAATGTGTTCAACCAAACCGTTCTGGGGCACCATTGACTACCACATTACAGAAAAATCTACTATAATCAATAGGATTTTAATTCTTCAAAATAGAATCTTTTGTGCTCAACAGAACTAATCATTTAATACAGTTAAGGAACAACTTGAGGGTGAATAATTGATGACAAAATTTTCATTTTGGGGTGAACTGTATCTCAAAGCATGACACCTTTGCATATTTCCAGTAGATGGCAGACTAGTAAAATGAATTTATTTTGGCATAACGTAAACATTGAAGCATATCAATAGTAATAAACCAAGAGCAGAAGGCTGATGCAGTCAGGAAATATTACTCAACAGGTCCATATCTGACTGACTGCCATCTAAAGCTTATAAACATAAAGGCTTTAAAAGAGTGCTGTGATGATGGTTCAAAACTGTCCGAGCTCCAAAACAAATACAAATATCATTAAAATCTAGTTGCTGTCATAGTGGTCACAAAGGCATTCATAACAGTTTATCTAAAACAATACTTTCTGTTATTATGTGCGGTAAATTAGGTAGGCGGCAGATTATTAAATGAGCTTTCGAGGAATTCTCAGCAGACACATTTGGAATAGAAATTGCAGCCATTTCTGGTAGCTAATGCTTTCTCTAATGACTGACCAGCTGAGACCTGGATCAAATCGGCCTCTCGAACAGAAGAGTCTCTTCTCACTGTGACCAAGAGAAAATTGAATTGCCAGAAAATATAATAAAAATAATTGTTTTGAATGAGCAAGTTAAAGCAGTTTTTTAGCCCACACAGTTTGATTCTAATCATATCGCTTTATTAACATGGAGCTAAAAAGTCCCAGTGGCATTTTGCCGCAGCTTGGCAGTGCTTTTGCTCCCCGATTAACATTTAACTCCGATCTGGTGGGACCTTGTACAATTAATTCTCTGTCATCCCAAACCAGGGTCACATGCTAATGAGGCCACATCCTAAACTGTTTGACACAACTCCGCATTGCCATTTTAACTGACGTTCATGTCTAAACTAGTCATTTACTGGATTGTTTTTGCAAAGAAACACAGCATACGTAGATTTTAAATGCAACCCAAAAGTTCAGACCCCTCTAGGTTTGTGAGAATCCAAAATTGCAGCCATTCTGAATTTACTATTTAGGTATGTTTACATAAAACTTTGCTTCATTCTCTGGACTACTAACAAAATATTACCTAAAATGTAAGTAACAATATTGTATCTATTTGCATATACAAGGTATGAACAAAAAACAAGTCCTCAAATACTGCGAAGAAAATAAGTTCAGATTCACTTTCATGCAACACTCAAGTCATTTTTCTACATGTTTTTAGGAAAAGTCATAAAATTAGGTTTTATGTCATGACTTAGATTTTTTTCACAGTTGTGTCTTGTCATGCTGTCGGTCTTTCACATTGCTGTTGGATGACCATACAGTGTTTTAAGCAAAAGAAAATGAATTTCCCAGCCCTGATCTAGAGACTAGACAAGATTCTACCAAGATACTGTGTTTATTAGCCTTTTAGTTCTCTATGGAATGGAACATACTTCATGTATTAAAGCCTAATGGTCTTTAATTATATCTAATGCTGACTGTAACTCAATTAATATGAATACTATTTATTTCAAACAGCCGCCTTTGTGTAAATGTACAAGACCTCTGTATAATTTCTTTTTGGTGCAGCTGTCACCTGTCAAAATCCATTTAACTGTGCGCCCATTACTGAGTGCAATTTGTCATAATAGTTATTGCATCATGTGATTGAAAGCAGTTACACATTCAGAAATGTAAAAAGAACATTACTGTGCATGCCAAGCTAGAAAGGGTTCAGTGCCATTTGTAAGAAATGCACTTCATGTCTGATCCGTTTTACAGTCTTATTTGGGAATTTCTTAAATGTTTGTTTTTTTAAATTGACTTGGCCATTCCAATGTTGGTCCCAGGAGTCTCATAAATCCACTGAGGGTTTATTTGCTCGAAGCAGATATTACAAATTATTTTCCAGTAGGCCTAACTGTTAGTTGCTTTTGAATTTAAACTGAAAAGACTTTATGCTTACTGCTCTGTTCGGGCCTGGAGCTCTAGATATGTACCCAGTTTGATGTGCGTTATATGGAATGAAAAAGTGAGACTGCTTTATCAAGTCAAGTAGGTGCGTTGTACAATGCAAATTGTTTTAAAAAGACTTCACATTAATGGAGTAGTTACATAAAATGAAATATTACTCAACCTCATGTGGTTCACTTTCGCCGTAAGAAAAAGAACAATGTCAACAGTCTTCTTCGGTTTTGGGGTGAGCTATTCATTTAATATCTCCAGCAAGCAAAGCAAAGGTGACTGTGGAAGTTAAAACTCCCTTAGATGTTGGATAAGATAGGAAAGAAACCTGCCAAGAACACTTGATACTTGCCGTTCGGGAACAAATTGTTCAAAAGCCTCTGCGTTTCCAAATGACCTGAAATGGAATTATAGAATAAAAGCCCCACTTCATGAATTATTTATATATTATTATTTTTTAGGATAAAAAGGCTTGAGATGGGTGAAATCTTCAAGACAGCAACCGTCAATGAGCAAGTGATTAGAAGCCGTTTATTTCTGTTTGTAGGTCTCATGAGCCCATCTTGCAACGAAGGCATACAGAAAACAACAATTTTGTTGTTGTTTTTCTCTTTCTTGCTTTTTTTAGTGCAAAGGTTTGTGCCTAGGGCGAAAGCTCATTGATCTGTGAGCGGGGACGCACGGCGTAGCCCGGATTTTAGCTATTCCGCTGAGAGCGTTCGTTTGTTTTGTGGGAGCCTGTGAAGCCGTAGATCTTGTTTTCCCTCCACTGTCAACGAGGAATTTAATGGAAGTGTTGGTGGGCACGTCCGATTTATTGATGCTGTGGTCAGCTGGAACACTCTGAAACTCTATTTGCTTCAGACTCGAGTTAGCAGTCGCTCATTATTCAAAGCCGCGCACTGATGGCTAGCTCTGCGGTTTGGGTGCGTACCATCATTGCGTTATTCCCAGCGCTCGCATTGTGGTATTTACTACTGTTATGAGCGAGGTTTATGGCTCACGGCTGATTTGTGTGCATTAGAAGAGCTGGTGTGTAACGGAAATAGTCTCAGCACTACTGTTTTATGGGTCAGGATTCTGCCCTGCTGAAGGTGGGCGGCATCAACATCACACATCGAATAAACAAATCATCCTCGTAAAACTATAACTTACCTCTTCATTCAGTTCGGGTGACATGAAAAGATTGAATGGGCAAATAAGCCGGTTTTATGGTTCAACGGTCTCGTTTAGTTCTGTGCATCTATCTACTTTGTTTGATCCAAGTGTGATTTTGACAAGTAAGGCATAATGTACAGGCACACGGTTGTTATTGCAGAAATAAGCCATGACCTTGTGATCACACTGACTGGTTTATTTCGCGATAACAGTGGCTGCTTGTAAATTATCCAGTTTATTACACGGCGAACGTGTGAAAAAAACTTTCAAATATGTTATTAGCTAATTTTACCCGAATGCAGACCTTCCACGAGGAAAGCCGTTTACTTTCGGTTTTAAGGTCAGAAACTAGTCAATTTGGTTTAATCATTTGTAAATACATTTCATATATGCTATTAAAAGACATATTTAACTTGTAAAAAAATGTCAAAAAGCTATTTGCTGCATGCAGGTTACCTTGTGTTATTAGGTTTGAGCGATTCTTTTCTGGGAATAACAAACCTGCAAATGTCGCGACTGGCCAATCAGAAGCAAGCATTTCAACGAGCTTGTGAAATAAATGCATTTAATGGAAATGCATTCAGTTGGTGCTGTTTTTCTATTTTGTGGTTAGCATGTTGAAGCAGAAGATATCTACAGTATGACCAGCTGTTGTCATGACAATGGTTCTTGATGCTGCTTCTGTGGTTAGATCATTTACAGTGAAGGACTTCAACATGCCGAATGAAGCAGTTAAGAAACCACTGAAACATAACTGGAATTAAAGATTTAGCAACAGAAGTGCAAATGCAAGGTTTGAGCAAAAGGGGGTTTTATGTATATGACTGGTTAAAAAACAGGAAATTGGATTTCTATATGATGAAGGACAGATAAAAACCAGCTCTAATGTGTTATGAGCAAATGTTCTACCTTTAGCTTCTCGGACACAGAGCTATCACAATACACACTGTAAAAAATACCTGTAACATTTTGACGGCTGGGGCGCCAGAAAAGTACCGTAACATAACATTTTGTTGTTAAGTAAAATTGCATGTTTTTCAACTAGTCAATTTGCAGTTTATTTCGGTGATTTAACATTTTATCGCATTTCAAAAGTATAAGAAAAACGAAAATAAAACTGTAAAATTCCTGTTTTAAAGTGTACCGGCCTTGACAACACTGTAAAAGCATCTGTATAAAAATGGCACAATATATCAAATTAATATGAAGCAATTTTCTGTTTAATTTTGAAAAATCACTGTTTCATCAGTATTTTAAATGTTGCACCACACTATGTTTTTTTAGCGTGAACAGAAATGTCCTAACATTTTGTAGATAATAAACTGCAATAAATGCCCAGAACATTTAAACCATTATTTTTTACAGTTAATAACTTTGATTTTTATAACCATGGTTTTCGGTATTGTGTTATTCCACTCATACTGTAATATTGGAAATAATTCAGGACCGATTTAAAGTTTTGCCTTAAGGTCTCTCTTTCCACCTCCCAGCATTCATAGTTCGAGTGTGAATCATTAACCAAAAAAGAAAACAAAAAGAAAAGATTATGACTGATAGCAACATTTATTTCCTAAAAAAAATATATACAGTATATTGCAATAATAACGTTATCGTAAAAAATTTTGGCCATGATCATCATTTAGTAAAAATCAAATCACAACTCCGAAACCAATGAGTTGATTTTTAGTATCTCTCCGATATTTTTTTTCCCAGAATATACATAAATTTAGATTGCAGAAGCATGCAATCTAGACGAAGATATTAACAGTAGTGCCACATTTCATTCAAACAAATGTATCATTCCCAGCTCCTGTGGAGCAACTAATGGTTTCAGTTACCATTCCACATCATTAAAATCATGAACAGATTTTGATGTGTGTTATTTTCACACCATGGTAATGCAGCAGTTGTCCATTTGTTTATTGAGACCATTTCGCAGTTCTTGCCAACAATGTGATTAGGTCTCTGGTAAGGGACACCGGTCCTAGATAAATGTTACTGAGCAATTTCAGCCCAGAACATGTAAATGTTGTGGTGCTTCTGGGATGCTATTTTTTATAATGCTCTACAGCGTTAGCACCACATGCATAATGAGGAGACATCTCTGCTATGATGGTGATTGATTTTATCACACTCTGAGACTCTCAGCTCGGTCTCCACGCTGGATGATCAGTGAGGTTTTATATTAGCGTGATGAATGACTCGCAGTTATACACCTTGAGAGGTAATGTTCTTTTAACCTCGCTCAAGAGTTGTGCTGAACAGATAACAGCCTCATATACCATGATTTAACGACTGTCACTGCCCATGTGGCTAACATTTTAATAAGAAAAGAAGGTCACAAAATTCCGGGTGATATTCTTGTTGTGAAATCTCTTAAAACATATAAATGATTTTAATAAAACAAAGCAGAATGTGGTTTTAAGGAGCAGAAATTCTCTTAAATGTTATGTAATGTTCTCTGCTTGTCACCCAGTTACAACCCGTTTCCTAAAAGACTGGGTTGGCAGGGCAGATGGAAATTCATTTTTATGCAGAAGGCAGGTCCTAAAATGTTGGAAAAAGTTAGAATTAGAGCTTCATACATGAATGGCCGTGCAACTGCATATCTTTTGATTTATTTCATTCAGCACTGAACGTAACCTGAGAGATCGTAAGCCCTTGTTTGTGACTCATTCAGTCTCCATATAATTAGCCAGATAAGATCATGCATTATTACTAACTGTTAAGTGTTGTTGAAATTACTTTTCGTAATAAAATTACAGTGACATTGGCCTCTTAACAATTTCAAAATAGTACATACATAAATTTATGTAGTATACACCCACCAAAGAAACAGAGAGAGCCCCAAAATAAATAAAGAGAAATAAAACAGATAAAGGTTCAATTATATAACCAAATTACCACAGGGAGAAAGCATAGCAATAAGAGCAAGAATAAGAATAAGATGTATGGAGAGGACAGGCTTTAATACAGCACAACCAGCCTGATCACACAGGACTTGTTTTACAATATGTGTAATGGGAATAAAGTCGTACAAGTTGAATTATATTGAAAACTTACGATATTAAAGGGATAGTTCACTCAAAAATGAGAATTCGGTCATCATTTACTCTCCCTAACATCAATTAAACATCAATTAAAAACTGAAAGTCAAAAACCTTAAACTGACCGTAAGAAAGAGTATAATATTAAATTGATTAACGAGGAAAATCCAAAGTAACACGTGACTCTGGAACCATCTAGCTTTTTACTAATCAAATGAGTGGTTAACAAAAATGAAACATGATAAATATAGTTTAATCAAGACAGCTAAGCATATGAAAACAAATCTATTATTGTCTAAATGTAATGCCACAAAATACTATCATGGACAAACGAAATACAGTGGTTGCATTGTAGCTGAGATTAACATGAACACTATACAGCTGGTTTTGTGACTGTGGGTCCATTCCCTGTAAATGCTATTGAATTTAGTATATTAATGTGTTTGTAACTTTGGAGACGGCCCCTAAATTCACTACTGTCGAACGCAGTCAAACCAACTGTATGCAAGTGGACAAATACTGAATTTGGGAATCTGTAGTTGCATAATTTGGCAAAATGAAACAAGACTTTGAAAAAATACTTAACCATATGCTTCCTTATTCTTTTGCTTCACGTTGTTGTATAAAAAAGCACATTTCAAAATGAATCCTGTAAAGTTTGTAACAGAACACTCCAAAGGCAGTAGTTTGCGTATACGAAGGATTGGCTCCGAGTAAAACTTTTAAGCAATATGTGAATCAGTAGGCCTACTAATGACCTCACCGTTACAGAATATTGGGCGACTTTGAGCCATAGGGTCCTAGAATATAGAAACAATGACCCGGCATATCCGTAGCCCGAGGCTGACAAAATGCGCAGTGGCCTTGTCGGAGTCTGCAGGACGTCATCAGTTTTTTAAGCAACCTTGCGTGGCTAAATACAAACCATATCTCATTAGCCAATGTTACCTGTGACATGCAGGACAACATTCATCAATGCCAGGACATTTCTGCTCCATCTGCAGTTCAGAACCTAAAACCCTCTCCGTCATCCCTGGCACGTGAGTTTTACAGCTAGCACAACTTGGCTGAGCCCCTAAAGAAGCTGCTACTATTGCAAGTGAGTTTAATTCTTGATCAGTGTTATGTTGGTACAATAGGCTGCACTGTAAATAATCACGCTACTCATTGCAAGTCATAATATTTTTAGATCTCCGTAAATTGAGCTGTTTAAAGAGTTGTCAATCAACAAATGTATTTAAGTCACTCATTTGGGTGCTTTTACTGTTTATTTGTTATGATAATACAAGGGTGTCCTACGCACAACCCGGAGAACATTACAGCTGTCCTTAGAGAAGCAGCTACAAACAACAACCTTCTAACAAAACCCCCGAGGATAGCAGCCCAGATGTTTCTTGAAGCCACGGATAACCAAAGCAGCTTCACAAGTGTGAAAAAACAAAACAATATCTCACATAAACCTAAACATACAAGCGTACAATTCTTTGACGCATCGCTTTGGAGGAGTTTGGGTCTTAATAGCGTTTTGTCTCCAGAATTAATTAAGGGTTATAGCACGCTATTAAATTTCCTAACGGTACAACAAACTGTGAAGGTGTGAAATCTGCACATTGAAGGCGTGGATAAAAGACAAAAATGTGTTGTGCGCATGATAAATAGAAAGAACATGAGTATGACTAAAATATTCAAGACAGCCTTCCAGCCAATGCAAATGAGTTGAAAACAGCTTCATGGACAGGCCTTTAAACGCACATGAAAGATGTTTGAGGAAAAAAACACAGTGAAACAGCACATCGCATGACCGTCTCAGTGATCTGGCTTCAAACTGTTTAAATGTGCTAAACGCAAATGTTTTTGCCTGATTATATATATATTTTTAATTTCATTTAAAATTAAATCACATCTTTATTTGCCAACACAAAACTGTCTTTGATGTCGCACTTGTGTTTTAGGTATATTTTATTGTTTGTTTGGGTAACACTCTGTGGAATAATTGGCGTAACGGTGGATGGGCAGGAAAGGTTGAGTTGTCGATGGGCAAGGTTATTATAGCTTATTAAAACTAAAACTTAATTGAAATCATGTTGGCCTATTATTTGAAAAACTTATACTAAACACAAATTTAATACAGTATGTTGTCTGAATGTTGTCCATTAAGTGAAATAAGTTCCTGTTCTGAGATTTCGTGCCTTGTGGACAGGGTCATGACAGTACCATGTCTCGTGTGTATGTTTTGTTTTGTGTGGAGACACGTGGCGGTGTGTTTTGACATTTCGCCGCGTCTATCGTTTAGCTCCGCCCCCTTATTTCTCTGTTAGTGTTTCATCTCCCTCACCCGTTCCCTCATCTTCCCGCTAGTTTCCTTTTATGTTACATCTTGTCACCTGCCCGTCACCCTTCCTGTCCAATTATCCCTCATTAGTTCTCCCCTTAATAAGTCCTGCTTATATTCCCAGTCCTTGTCGGTTCATTGTGTGTCTTACCTCGTCTCGCCCTGCGTAACCCATCCTGATCTTATTTGGATTACCCTGGTCCTGTTTTCCGTGCGTTGTCATTGTGGACTTATCATGTGGATTTTCCTTGGACCCTGTTACATTATCCCTGTGCGGAAGTTTTTAAGTTTGCTTTCTTGCTCTGATTTATATCGTGTTTTCCCCATCGTGGGTTTTTGTGTTTCCCTTTTTATTATAAATCTTTAAGTTAACCCTTTAAGCCGGCACTTGGGTTCTCCCTGTGAAATCGTGACACACAGAGAAGGATATTTGGAAGACTGCAGCTCTTGGCCACCATTGACGGCCGTAGTAGTAAATTTTACAATGGTACTCAGTAGTCTCCCGAACTGTTTGCTTTCCTACATTTTCCTTGTCATCCTCTTATGAACAGTATAAATTTATAAAGCAATTTTTCCCCCTATGGACAATGATGGCCAAGAACTGTTTGGTTATAAGCATTCTTCCAAATATTTTTCAGAGTTGGAACAACATGGGGGTGAGTAAATGAGATTTTTGAGCCTTGTCTTTGAAACCGGACCCAAAGAGTGTTCAAAATACCTAATACTCATATAAATAAAAAGAACTTACACATTTATGTATCAAATAAACAACAAACAAATAAATTATAAATGATTACAGCACATAACAAAATTGCTGAAAATTAAATTGCAATGAAAAGTAAAAAATATAAACACAGAAGCTAATATTAATTGTGAACAAAACTGAAAACAAAACTATAATTACTTTTCTTATGGATGGAAGATCATATGCTGGGCACTGCCATGTGAAACTTTGCAATTTCTGTGCCAAAAATAATTCTTCAGGCTTGGCTTCCTCCACCTGTATTGCCTATGGTTATGCCACTGATAACACTTTTTTCAGCTGTAATGACTTACATTAATAAACCCATTTAGGCCTTTGGATAACCATCGCCAAAGGCTCTACCATTTTTTTCTGTGTGACTACAGACTGGCTCACAAGCACACAGCCGGAGGATGAGCTTTTGACAACTTGCTGGATAATAACTTGCTGTCATGCAGTGCATTTTAATTCATAATCCCAGAAATGCACCTGGAAACTTTTTACTAACGCTTGGGCAAAATCTCAATACTTCAGTAATATACCTCTCTGCAATGTTCAACGTATATTTTGACAGGAGAGGGACATAAGTTGCACTTCAGGTAGCAAATTCTCCATTTGGACGGCAATATTACAGTGGTAATCGTGGCAAAAGCTGCAAATCAAGAAGTGTGTTCTTTTAAGGTTTCTCCATACACATCACTGCCAAGAATCATTTCTGAGGTGTTTTGTGGCAATGACATTGAGGTTAGACCAAAGTCAGCTCATGCATGTGTCAGGGAGGTGGACGTCATCTGTGTTCTGTGACAAATGCGCTGTAGTGAAACAATCGGCCAAGCTGTGTGTTACCAGAACTCGTGCAGCAGAACCTGCTCCTCAAAACCCTCCCAAAGTGCTGTCAGCTCCCTCACCGGCAAAGTTTATTTATTTATACCCTTTCCCAAGCAAGCTGTTCTCAAACACACATGGGCAAAGCTAGCCCCTGTCAGCAGTCTGGACCACTGACAAATCTGATCATATTTCACAAAATGACACCATCTAACACTTTCCCTCCAAGAACAAGCATGTTTTGTTTGATTTCAGCGTGTGTCGCTAATGAATCTTTCTTTTCAAAGCTGAACCGGGGGAGAAATCCTTCCTGTCAACTTCTGCTTTAATGTTGCTATGGTTTGACAATATTCATATGTCTCCAGGGCTGTGTAGTGAGCGGCTGTCTGGTCTGGTTTTGACAAGAATTGTCTTCGTGTCAGATTAATGTGATATCTTTTCATGATATTTAAGTTAAATCGGCACTTCACGATTTCTTTCATTTCGTTAGCACCGAAATTCAAACTGTATAGGGAAATTGCATTGTGGATATCTTGCGGCATTGCGTTATACTCGACCGTAGTGTTGCGCATGTTTGTATGGGTTGAGCCAATGCAGTTGTTCTCTGCACGAGACTGTCTGTTGGGGATTCGGGAAGCTGCTACTTCAGAAAGCGTTTGCAAAAAGGCCCCTGAGGAGCCTGTTCAGCGTATTCCTGCATAATTACCTCAGATGACTAACGTAAATCGATGCCATGTCTGTCCCATCAGCTTGATATGCAGGTCTTTGTAATAAAGGTTCACATACCTACTCGGAACCGAGCAGGAGGGCTGCTGGTTGGAGCCCCTGACATGCCAACACAGATGCCAGCATGGCAGTAATAGGCTGGACAGAGATGCTTTCCTGCTTAATTAGGCAAAATGTGATGTGGCTTTGTTGCACCCACAGTGCTGAAGTTTATCTTGCCATTAAGCTCTCTATGCTTTTATGAGGGGTGATTTTAGTGGCGTCAGACAGAGTTGATGTTAGTATCCGTGGGGCAAATTAGTCATTAAGCTCTTCAGAAGCACGAATCAGGATATAGGAGTTAATGGAGGGAACAGATTAGTTAAATATAAAAAAGTATTTAATTCGAATCATTTGCTTTCGTTGCTAAAATATAGTTTTTTTGAGTTCGCCTTAGTATATTGGTATTGTTAGATCAATTTACGGTCAATAAATCAATATACTGTATTCTGTCATGTCCCACTGCTTTTGAATGCTTGATTTTAATTGGCTGACATCCTGGTTACTCCACTAACTCTATAGAAAATGGATACGTAGATTGTTATTTATAATCAAAAAGTGACGCAAGAAGTCAGTTCGATAAAGTGTTATTAGCTGATCACCTATAGCAAGTTGAAAGAAACCCCAAAACGCTGCAAAGCATTTCGCAGTCTATACAACATAAAAAAATTGCAGGTTACTTTATGCACATGTCTATAGGCCCTATGTGGGTGGAAGTCAAGTGACGTCAAACTGACATTTCCCTTCAATTCATAGCCAACTGCTAAGCTTATGGTTGTCAATCTGAATACTGTTTTTTTTACGTCTTCCCTGAGGACAAACAGCAATATTATTGCGCTGAGGTTTCATAATTCAGAAGTTTTCAGGTGTGTTTTTCCTTTACATATCAACATTAAAGGAACAGGTCACCCAAAAATAAAAATTCAAGTAGGTCAAGTTGTTCCAAATCTGCATACATTTCTTTGTTCTGATGAACACAGAGAAAGATATTTGGAAGAATGCTTGTAACCAAACAATTTTTGTAGTTTAAAGTGCCCCAATACAGGTTGCTTCCCTACATTCTTCTAAATATCTTTTTTTGTGTTGAACAGACTCAAAGGTGAGTAAATGAAGACAGAATTTTCATTTCGAGGTGAACTGTCTCTTTTAACTCCGATGTTTCCCCATAAGTTGCGTAGGAGGAGAATCTTTGCAATATATTGAGTGTTGAGCTGTAAAATTGATGTAGATTGAATACACAAAATATTCTGAGTGAATTCTAGTGTTAGTAATGTTTGATTTATATCCAAATATTTAATTAAGCTGCCATTTGATTGCAGACTTGGCAAATCTTAGCTTAGTTAATGAAATAACAGAGAATCTTATATTTGATATTGTATGCGTTTACTTTATGGGCTCGATCAATGGATGATTTTTGTTTCATTTTAACAAAGTTATGGATTTCAGCTTGAAGGAAATAAAAACAGGTAACACTATACAATAAGATTGTATTTGTTAACATTTGTACATACAATGCATTGGCTAACATGAAATAACAATGAACACAATAGTGTTTCAGCTCTTATTAATCTTAGTTAATGTCAATATAACTGTTCACGTTAGTTCATGGTGCATTAACTAAAGTTAACAGATACATTTTTGCATGAACGACAATTGAAAACTGCTGCAGAAGTATTGTTAATTCATGTTAGTTAATGCTTTAACTATTGTTAACAAATACATCCTTATTACTCATATTAACCAATCAAACCTTAACTGGACCTCTATTTTTCAACAAAGGGTTCAGTGTGTTCCCAGTTTACACATTTTCACTGGTCTAGAACATCAAATAAAACAATTTTAACATATGTACATAAACCATACAGCTGAATAAACATCAGTGTTGCTTTTAAACTTGACAATAGAGTAGATCAAGCGTTAATGAGAGGGAGAGCAGCAATACGCTTAATTCTGAACTCAAAAGACGCATTTCCGTGACCTAGTGGTGGAGCTTGCCAGTCCTATGAACTGACAAAGGCCACTTCCCTGCCAAATGAAAACTGACAGCTTCTAATGAAGACAGAGAGCATTATTCATAGTTTCAATTTCACAGTCAGAAACATTCATTGACCAGGTCAGAACAGCATGTAAGCGGCAACTCACGCTGCTATTAGAAAAGGTAAGGTCAAATCTTTCAATGTGTAATTAATTTTTACCAGCTGTTACTACAGGGAAGTTGAAAGTACATGTGCCTGTGGATTTCATTAGTTTAAAAGAACAAGCTTAAGGTAATGTTTGCTCTAGATATGAACATATTTATAAGGCAGGGTTACAGGCCAAGTTTAATGAAGCTATTAATATCAGCTACCGTGTGCTTGTTTAATGTATATAAATAATGATATAAATAGATACAATATTTTGGTAACACTTTCCTCGAAGCATGTATGTATAATACATCATAAACGTAGTTTTAAAGGATTGTAATGCACCTTTTAATGCATTGTAATGTCTAATAAATAATTGTTATTACAGTTAATACATTACAACATTTAGCAATTCATTGTTACACTTCACATTTTAAATGGGTTATAATTCATTACAACTACATATAATGCATTACAACACATATTATGAAGAATTATAATGCATTTTACCCTTTAATAATCTCTTTATAATAATGCATTATACATACATGCTATAAGGAAAGTGTTACAAATATTTTTAACCACGGTGTTATTCCTAATACTAAGAAACGTTGGATTAAATCTGTTCTGTGACCCCACTGCTGTCGTGATTTTTGGTTTGTTTTTTGTTTGGGTTTTGCTCTTTTTTAACCTGTGGTTTGGTCAAATATGGGCTTTGGGCAAAATATAGAAAGAACTATTTTATCATTTATTCCCTCTCATGTCATTCCAAACATGTATGACTTTCTATCTTGTGTATAACACAAAAGAAGCTATTTTAGACAACGTTAGTGACCAAACAACATCAAATTGATTTGCATTGAATAGACACAAAACATTGAGACATTTCTCAACATCTAAATTTGTAGAAGAAAGGTTTTATACAGGTTTTGAGGGTGAATAATTGAATTTTTTTTGGGTAAACTGTTCAAATGTTTAGGTTTGTCCATACTCTACCCAGTAATGAAACAACCCAGTGCATTGTGAAAACAAGGACCTCACATATTTATTTCATACGGAATGACAACTGCTGGCAAGTATCAAATGTTAGTTTGTCTTTGTACAGAAGAGCAGTTTGTGCTAAAATAAAATAAACTTAAAAAACTTACTCTTACAATGCCATCTTAAGACATGACATTTTGTTCTGAATTGAGGAGAAAATAGCCTGCAGTTTAGAGGTAGCACAGCATTCCATCTATCACTGTTTCATGTCCTTTGATAAAATCTGAGTTTTTGAACGCATGGCTTGACCTCGTTTAACGGCCTATAAATGGTTTCCTCTCTCCCATAGACAGTTCTGATTGCTTCCAACCCATTTATCAATCTCTATATGTCTGCAATCAAGTCCCCTTTATCAACACTTTCCGATGCGGATGCCTTCTCCATCATTTTCAATACCTGTAGCTCCAGCGCTTTTTGTCACGTCATTCGTTCGGTGTAGTCATTGAGTCGCTGGCTGTTTCGGCTGACATCATGATGCATGTATTGTGTTGGCCGTGCTGATGAGGACCTTATGACATTTGCTTGCATTCGCTCTGTCACTGGCTTTACGATAATGAACGAGTCATTAGTGTCTGCGGTCTTTTAGCTGAATTGCTTCAGCAGATGGCCCTGAATTACCATCTCCATCTCAGGCCCCATTCGGACCCCATTTCCTGTCTTATGTGGAGTCTGTCATGCTGATGACACACTTTCATCTGGGCATATACTGCTTTTTTATGCACGCGTCATAAACTGTGTCAACGTTGCGTTAAAGGTGCAGGTTGTAAATACCGCCGCTAGAGGGCGCACGATCAAAACAACAACAATGCCGACTGCTCGAAACAAGTTAGCGGCATCCTAGACGCGAGACACTAATTCCGCATTTGTCCACGACACTGTTGTCATGTGGTTTCTACGTCATTTAAGGCGGTAACAAAGGGTAACGTGGATATGACGCCATGGACAGGCAACTGCACAGCGCCGTGTCAAGGTTTAGAATCGCAATTTTCTCACGATTTAAACGTAGTTGGAAACATTTGAGATATTTTAAGTACTCAGTTGAACAAAATGTATAATACTAGCTCAGTGGTTTTTGGATATTTACTTCAAAATTGTTACAAACTGCTCCTTTAAGCCGAGGTAAAATTATAATGGACAGTGAAGTTTGAAATCAAATCATGTTTTATAAATAACAATTTTGCGTACATTTCCATATTGTTAACAGTTTTTTGAGAAAAGAATTGTATACGCAACCTTCAAACCACTTCAAATCACTCATCTCATTAAATATTACATTAAACACAGAAGGTTTGTTAATAGAGAGTTTGTCTATGTTTTACAGTAATCTCTTTATGAAGAAGAGCATTATTCCAGGGCATGTATCCAGACATGTGATGCACACGGATGTTTGACTTTTAAAGTGCCGATTCGGGTTCGGGATCACCGTTATGAAGCAATGCTCTAGAAAGCATACCAGGGGACCACATGCTTGCTGCATTTTAAACACGCCAAAGCTCCAAACTGGTTTGCATTGGGAATTGCGCTGTGTAAATTGCATTCGATGCATCAGTGATTTGCATCAGCAAATCCTGCGCTTACACAATTCAAACACAGCATGCAAATACAAAATGCTATCAGCGACACAATTCATTCTTACAATTCCTCTTGTGTTTGTAGTTGTGGCATTCACTGTGAAACGATTTTGATTTATTAATATTTATGTGTGTTAGATACATTCCGTGTTCCATGGTTTTGCTAGATCCACACACCCAATGGATTAGCATAAAGTAGGATTTTGAAAAGATTTGTACAGCGCTTACGGGCCTCGAAACTCTAGAATCTTTTCCTCATGAAACGTGAACAGATAGTTTCAGAAGTGTTATCAAATTTATTTATTCACTAAAAACATTTGCTTCAGAGAAAACCCCTAAAGTGTCATGCAGGTCCACTTCTGAAATACCCGTCACACATTAGTGCGCGCAGGATGAATGATTAAGCTTGTTTATGTAATTGGTCAAAACGGCTGGAAGTAAACAAACATATCTATTGTGCAGTCAGGAAGAAAGATGCATTCACTCACAGTAAGTCGAGTGTTCAAAGGCATAACCCTCATATCATGAATCACAACAGTGTTGTTGCTTAAGCCACGTGTAAGTTATGCGACAGCGCATTTGATCTATGATAATGACGGCATACTTGATTATGTTTTGCTTATCAGCGATTCAACTCAACTTTAGAAGTCACCGCTGAATGCAACAACCTACAGCCTCAACTTTTTTGGCTTGACATATAGTCAACCTAGCGGTTAGATGCAAATCTGTAGTTTAACAGATGGACATATTTTTGTATTATTTGTTTATAATGTTATTAGATATTTTACTGCACATTGCTGTGGCCATACATGAATACACAAATATTATTTAATGGTAGGTCGAAAAAAAAATATTGTATATTGTTTTGTTCTGTTCTGTTGGACACAAAATGAGTTACTTTGAAACATTTAGGACAACAAACAGTTCTCGAGCACTTTTGACTAGCATTCAATTCAATACAGTCAATTCAGACTGTTGATAAATGTTACTTATGTTACATTGGCAGCTTTGTCTCGTTCAGTTGGTCTGGATCACTCTCGAGGAACAACTTTGATGCTAATCCTGCTTGTACTGTCCCAGGTTGATAAAGCACTCCGGCTTGAAGTGATTCGTGCAAACAAGCAGGTTTTTACTTATGGTTTCTGAGGGATTTCCACTAAAAATAAAATAAATCCACTCCTGTCTCTTCAGAGGTTAGGAGCACATTGCACATTGTCCACAAACTTTAGCCTCACGTACACCGCTGTCGGTTGTGAAAACAACAATGGCGGCAGCGCCGTGGGTGGAATTGTGTAGATTAAGGGGCGGTTATATTATAATAAGAGCCTGCGTCTACATCAAATCAGGTGCGAAATCTGAACGGCTTGATTCCTCACAAGCTTTCAGAGGAAGGCTTACCAAAACAAAGTTACTGGGATTTAGTTTTTTCAGGTTTTCTGGGTTTCTAGATGCACCGGGGACCCGATTATAGCACTTAAACAAATAAAAAATTTGACTTTCATCCAATGGGTCCTTTTTTTTACAACGGATTTAACTACTGTCACTTCTCCTCATTACAAAATAGTACTTAAAACATGTATCATTATATCGGAAGTTTTATCAAGTAGTTTATTTTGATCTGAATCAAGAAATACCTCTTGTGCTGTATGGGATATGTGGGATGTCATCTTAGGCTGATGCTACTTATCTGCCAATGATTAAAAGCGTGAATGATGCAACGATTTGTAAATAATAATTTCTCAAATTTCTTCAAATGACCACGACAGGCTGGTTTATAATAGTATCCTTCAGTTTTTGATGCTTTCTTAAAACCCTATAATTACTTTAGCATAATTCCGCTAGTTTTGGTCATTCATTGAATAATTTACAATATTGCAGTAAAATGATGTGTGTATACGGCCTTCGGTTTCCCCAAGAGTCAAATTATTACATTGACATA
This sequence comes from Triplophysa tibetana, assembly GCA_008369825.1. Lineage (NCBI taxonomy): Eukaryota > Metazoa > Chordata > Actinopteri > Cypriniformes > Nemacheilidae > Triplophysa > Triplophysa tibetana. Next base: position 7,725,004 of record CM017914.1, on the reverse strand, counting down.
CTGTACAACTATTTTTCTTTCCCTGCCCATACATACTGTATTTTGTTTGAAATTGTTAAAAAAATGAAAGTGTTCATGCAGAAAGAACAATTACTCAAATGCCCTTATCAAAGAAGTATCCTACAGGAAAGATATTACCAGTGTGCTAGAATGCATACAACTTCACCCTGGTTTTAATTTTCTTGCATTGGCACTAGAAGCCTCACCCTGTATGTTTTTTTCTCAAACTTGAAACTTGAACTTATGATGTTATCAAAATCCCCATATGAGGTTTATGTACCTTAGTTTCTTAGGAAGATAACATCATATGTTTTATTACCTCCGCATAAATACATAACCAATGGGAAAATGCAGCTAATGTTATCTGGGAACACCGCAGGCAGCATAGTGAAGGAATTGCTATTGAACAGTATCATTTCCATGAGCTCAGTATCCCAGAACAGAAAATTGCTTCAGTCAGGTATATCTATTTCTGCCAGATAGACAAGCACGGTAACCTTGAATGGACTGAATATATTAGAGGCTCATTCATCCTTGTGTTATTATGAGTTGAAAGACCTCTGATTGGCTATTGGAGTTACTTACTAACCTCTGCTTCTGTTACGGAAATTTGGAGGCAAGTTCTGAACATATTAAACTTGGCATTCAAATCGAGATCGACTTTAAAGTAATATTTATATAAATATGCTGTGCGGTGTGAATATTAATATGGTGTTGTGCAAAATATCTAAAATCTAAAAATAAACAGATTTTGCCATCACACCAAGGGGAAATAAACATGGTTATGAATGGAAAGCCTTTGGGAATTGAGGAGGGTAATAAATCACGCATTATGAAAGGCATGTCCTTTAATGGCATAAATAAACAGAGCACGATCTAAACATATGTAAACAAGTCAACATCCACTGAATTGATTTTATGTGAACACTTTCCAAGTTTAAACGATTGTATTGTATTTCTTTTTGAAGTTTGAATTTTACTTGCCCTTATGCAATTTCCTACCTGTATAAATCACTTTGTTTGGATGAACACAGAGAAAGAATTTGGGGAGAAAATTTGTCATTCCCTTTCTGTCGGTCTCTCGACGTTGTGTCGAGAACGACAGATGGGGTTCGTCCTTGAGAACCAATCAACTCTGACTACTATAGAAAAGGCCAATGAAATTTGGCGAATGAAATTTGCATGCCGGACTCCGCCCCCGGATATCCGGTATAAAAGGAAGCCGGCGTGCAGCATTCATTTACCTTTTGTTCTTCAGAGCCTTCACTCTTGAGTACAACTTTGGATTCAAAATCCTCTACAAACTACACTGCTGGTGCTACGACGTGTTGCAGCGGATCGTCCCTACCTGCAGCGACCTTCCCCTGGGCGTCTCGGCGGTTCCGGAGGTGTAAGAGATCTTCTAAAAAGTCCTTTTCAGGACTGACTGAGCATTCTCCAGCGCGGCATGTCCCGCTGTTCTCTTGGGTGCGGCACCCTCATCGAGGAGGGGGATGGACACGATCGCTGTGTTAGGTGTCTGGGCGTCCAGCACACTGAAGCAGCGTTCGTTGACACATCTGCCCGCACTGCGGGCAGATTGTCTTTCAGAAGTTGCGGTCACGGGTGGCTGTCTTCCTACGGGAACCAGCCACCATTTCGTTCGCTACCTGGGCTGTGACATCTGTGGCTACGGCCCTGATGACCACCCACGTTAGCAGCGTTAGTGATATGGGGAACTCTGCGAACGTAAACCCGCCAGCCAAGTGCTCACGGGCCGATCGCACCCCGATTCGCTCTTCTAAACGTTCCCCAACCGGCGGTGGCATACCGTCCGGATCCTCACGCACACACTCGGAAACGATGTGTGACGTAGATGAGACGTCGCTCGCAGCATCGGAGGGAGACTGGCATCCGGCTCTGACGAATCTGAGCTCCACCCCCGGGTCGAGTTCTAGAGGAAGCAGAAGTGATGCCACCCGTGCTAACCCGGGGATGCGTGGTTCCTGGGGTCGGAGTTCCCACCCACCCCGGGTTCCATGTTTTTCCCGGAAGTGCATGAGGAGCTGTGTAAAACTTGGAACGCTCCACGGACCGTTCCAGTGAAACCAGCTCCGGCTCCCTTACTTCCCTCGATGGTGTGGCAGCCAAGGTCTACGTCGACTTCCCCCGGGTGGAACGTCCGCCCGCGGTGCACCTGTGCCGCGGACGGCTACCACCTGGTGGGAATCGGCCACACCTACCGCCCAAAGCACGCAGACTTCGGCATCACGGTGTCGAAGGCTTGCGATGCCGCGGGCCAGGCTGCCTCTCTCTACGCCATGGCCATCCTGCAGGTCCGCCAGGCCTAGGTGTTGAGAGAGCTCCACGAGGGTAAGGCCGACCCGGGTATAATGCAGGATCTCCGTGCCACCGCTGGCAGCGCTCTACGGGCGACCAAGGCGGTGGCACGGGCCCTGGGTCGGACGATGTCCACGGTAGTGGTCCAGGAGAGACACCCCCGGTTATACCTTGTGCAGAGGAGTGACACCAAGGAAGTCCGCTTTCTTGATGCACCCATCTCGCAGGGTGGGTTGTTGGTAACACCGTCGAGGACTGTGCTCAGCAGTTTTTGACGGTGAAGCAGACAGTGGCAATAAGCCACATTTTTTCACGCCGCGACTCGGCCGCCTAGAGGCCTCCGAGATCCCGCGTGACGTCTGCTGCCCTTCAACCCAGGACCCCTTCGACATCGGCTCCGGTTCCTGTGCCCCCACTGGCGGCACCCCGGTAGCAGAGGTCGAGGGGGAAACCTCCACCCCGTCAGCTACCTTCTCGCGAGAAGGGACACTGACGGGAAGACCCCAGGGAGGACAACTTCGGGCCCGAACCTTCACAGCCACGGCTCTGATCGGTCGGTACGGGACGACTCCTGCCTCGTCACCTAAGCCGGGCCCTTATCAGGGCCTGGCGCCCACTTACTCACAGAGTTTTCCGTTCTCCCCGGGTGTACTTACAGCCGATCGCACACTCCACTGGACTGTGCTCGGCGAACCGACCTCACACCCTGGCGAGGTGTGAGGTCGTACACATACGACAGCTGTCACCACTCTCAACCGACAGTGCGTGCCGTTGTCCCGCCAGGCAGGTAAAAAGGCGGAGCCAACCTTCCCTCCGGGGACCCTCCGCCAGCCGACGAACCACCCCCTGTGGGAATGATGAAGCAGACCGTCCCCTTGGTCACCCTGTCACAGTCCCTGGGAGCTCGAGAGCTGCCCACACTGTCTCGCTGGCCTTGCGGGCGGTCCGTCTTGGTTACTCGATCCAGTTCGCCAGAGACTCTCCCAAGTTTCAGGGCATCATCTCTCCCTCTCTCAGAGGCAGGGACGCCTCTGTACTTCGGGTAGAGGTCACCACCCTTCTGGCAAACAGGCATCGAGCTCGTCCCTCTAAACCAAGATGTTCAGTGGGTCACGACCCGCACTTCATCGTTCCCAAGAAAGACAGTGGGTTGCGCCCAAATGTCTGCGTACCCGGAACAGAGCACCTTCACAAGCTGCCGTTCAGGGTGCTCACACAGAGGCGCGTCCAGACATCTATCAGGTGTCAGGATTGGTTCGCGGCAATCGACCTGAAGGGCGCTTACTTTCATGTCTCGGTCCTCCTCGACACCAGCCGTTCCCACGGTTCTCGTGCGAGAGGCGGGCATATCAGTACAGAGTCCTCCCTTTCGGTCTGTCCCTGACCGCCCTTTCTCCCTTAGGGGAAGAAGGTGAGCGGGTACTAAACTACCTCAGCGACTGGCCTACCCTGGCACACTCGCGAGATCTGTTGTGTACAGTAAGGGACCTGGTGCTCCGGCACCTAGATCGATTGGGACTCCAGGTCAACCAAGAGAGGGGCAAGCTCTCCTCATTGCAGAGCATCCTCTCTCTTGGTATGGAACTCAACTCTGTCACCACGGCGGCGCTACTGTCCGCAGTTGCGCCCAACCAGTGTTGAACTGTTTGAAATGAACATTTTAGACAGACAGCGGTCCCCCTGAAACAATTCAGAGGCTCCTGGGACACATGTCGTCCTCGCGGGTTAATACCCCTCGGGTTGATGCACATGTGACCGCTCCAACACTGGTTTCAGAGTCGAGTTCCGAGGAGAGCGTGGCACACTGGCAGCAGGCGCATGTTGATGCCGCCCTGCTGCCAACGCACCATAACCCCTAGTCTTAGGACTTTTTCGACGGACTCAGGTCCCTCTGGGCAGGTTATGAGGCAGGTCGTGGTGACGGCTGACGTCTCCCTGCAGGGGTGCGGTGCAGTGTGCAACGAGCACGCAGGTGGGGTGTTGGACGAACCCCCGCCTGCGCTGGCATATCAATTGCCAAGAGTTGTGGGCTGTGCTAATTGCACTGAGCAGGCTACGGCCTCTCGTGCAAGACATGCACGTGCTGGTCCGAGGACAGCACTTTAGCTGTAGCGAACACAGATCGTCAGGGTGGCGTTCGCTCACAGCAGCTAACACAACTTGCTCGACGCCTCCTCCGGTGGAGTCAACATGTGACCCGCTCCCTGCGGGCCACACACACCCCGAGCAAACTGAACTAGACAGCCTACGTGCTCTCTCGCCAGTTTATGCCTCGTGGAGAGTGGCGACTTCACCCCCGCGCACCAGCTCATTTGGAGGCTGTTCGGGTAGGCCCAGGTAAACCTGTTCACCTCCCGTAACACCACCATTTGCCCGCTTGATATTCCTGCCCTCGGCACGGATATCCTTGCGCACAGCTGACCGCGGGATGGGCGGAAGCACACCTTCCCCCCCAGGAGCCTCCTTGCACAGACGCTGTGCAAGGTCAGGGAGCAGGAGCACCAGGTGTTATTGGTTACACCACACCGGTCTAACCGCACTTGGCTTCAGAGCTAATGCTCTGGACAGCGACTCCCCCTGAACCATTCCCCTGACAGAGGACCTGCTCTCTCAGGGGAGGGACACGTTCTGGCATCCCGGATCAGACCTCTGGAAACACCCATGTCTGGTCTCTAGACGGGACGAGAAGATCCTGAGATGGCTACTCCCCCTCCATGGCAGAGACCATCACCCAGGCTAGGGCCCCATCTACTAGGCGGTTTCACGCCTCTAGACGGCGCCTCTTCTCGTCCTGGTGTCTCTCTCAAGGAGAAAGACCCACTGAGGTGCTCGATCAGGATTGTGTTTTCCTTCTTACGAGACTGGAGACTAACATCTCCCCTCCACACTGAATGTGTATGTAGTCGCTCTTGCCACTCATCACGACTCAGTCGGTGGAAAGAGTCTAGGGCAACACGACCTGGTCATCAGGTTCCTAACGGGCGCGAGAGGGCGGAATCCGCCTCACCTCCGCTCCATACCCTCTTGGGACCCTAAGTGGTCCTGGGGAGCCTCAGGGCCCCCCAAGAGCCCCTCGGAGGTTCCGATCTTCCTCACTGAGTAAGACGGCCCTCCTGACGGCGCTCACTTCCTTCAAGAGGGTAGGGGACCACCGAGCATCCTCCGTGTCCCCGGATTGCCTTAAATTCGGCCCTGGATACTCTCACGCTAGCTTGAGACCCAGGCCCGGATGCGTGCCCAAGAAGTTCCCACTACTCCCTCCGGGGCCAAGTGGTGAACTTGCAGGCGCTCCCCATAGGGGAGGAAGACCCAACCCGATCAGTGTTGTGTCCAGTACATGCTGGACCGCACGCAGAGCTCTGTAGCTCTGACCAGCTCCGTGTCTGTTGGAGGACAGCAGAAGGGGAAGGCTGTCTCCAAACAGAGGCTGGCGCACTGGGTCGTGGACGCCGTTACGACGACATTCCGATCTCAGAATCTCCCATGCCCATTGGCAGTGAGGGCTCACTCCACACGGAGTTCAGCCACCTCCTGGGCACTGGCAGAAGCGCCTCTCTAGCAGACATCTGTAGAGCTGCGGGTTGGGCTATGCCCAAACACCTTCGCAAAGGTTAACTACCTTCGCGTAAACCCGGTGTCAGCCCACGTCCTGCATGGCGACATGTAGGACTGGCATCCGGGGGGGCGTATGCCTGCGAAAGCACCATCCCACCCTCCAAGAGGTTGGGTCAGTGTGCTATCTACCCTTTTCCTCTTACCCAACCTTGGCTAAGAGAATTGGTACCTCACCAGCCTCCCTTCTTACCCACTCCTTGGTTAAGAACAGGCATTCCATCCATCACTAAGCACTTCCTCGGGGTTGGCTGAGCAGAGCAGCCTTCCCCCTTAGGCCGGGACATTCTTGACCTACCACTTAGTTCTAACCGGACCTGTGCTTTCAGACGCAGTAACACCCCCTCCGTGGGCTGTTCCGTCTGCTATACCCTCATGACACTGGTTCCCACACCCGGTAACCCATGAGCTTCCCCAGGTGGACCTCCACCTCGCGGTTAACTACCCAGTCCGCACGTTCCATGCGTTCTCCTCCTAGGACGAGACCATACTTATCCACCAATTTCCTCCCCACGGGTAGGAGGTGGCCTCTGCAGCGCTTCTCTGCTTAAGAGTGCGCTTTCCCGGTGTAAACCAATCCGGACGGCCTCTCGCCTGTAGAGAGCTAAGGCCCCGTTCGTGAAAGTTACCGGTCAGGGCTGTATCCATCTTTCTCGAAAGCTCTGGAACCCCCCGACCACCACACTGGAAGGTTACAAGTTTCGCGAAGCTTCGAGCTGACACGCCCAGGCTTGTTACCGTCGCTTCGCTGAGATTGTGACGCGATACAGCGTTTGTGGCGTTTTCCATACATAACCCCATCTGTCGTTCTCGACACAACGTCGAGAGACCGACAGAAAGGGAACGTCTTGGTTACGTCTGTAACCTCAGTTCCCTGATGGAGGGAACGAGACGTTGTGTCCCTTATGCCACAAACCTGTATCGTTTCTGTTGCAGTTTGAGAGGCTCTCAGGCTCTTCAGAACAAGAGGTAAATGAATGCTGCACGCCGGCTTCCTTTTATACCGGATATCCGGGGGCGGAGTCCGGCATGCAAATTTAATTCGCCAAATTTCATTGGCCTTTTCTATAGTAGTCAGAGTTGATTGGTTCTCAAGGACGAACCCCATCTGTCGTTCTCGACACAACGTCTCGTTCCCTCCATCAGGGAACTGAGGTTACAGACGTAACCAAGACGTTTTCAGTTCTTACCATAGTAGGAAGAATTAAATGGTAGTCAAAGCTTTTAAATTCTAAAGAACATCTTATTATGTGTTCAACAGAACAAAAAAATACAATATTTTTTCCTACAAGGGTAGTGGATGATGTCCCAGAACTGAACATTTCTAACATTCTTCCAAATATCTTTATCTGGTAAAGAAATGTATACAGGTTTGAAACAACCTGAGGGTAAATGAGGACATATTTTTAATTTTTGGAAGAACTATCCCTTTAATATTTCTCATTCCACTTATAAATATGTAGCCTATCAAAGTATGGTATTACATGAATATTATTGTACAATTGTTGTTCTAAAGTCACAGTATGGTGTTCCTTGAAGCATCTTGCCTGTAGGTTTGTTTTTTGTTTAGTTTTTTGTTTGTTTGTTTTAGAAATATGGTACATTATTATGACCACAATGGGCATCATTGTGGTAATCATTCAATGCATCAAAGTACCATGACATCCAATGCAGTCGCTTTACCATGGTATCAAAACTGTGTCCTTTTTGCAAGGGTTTTTAATGCTGTTAGAAATATTAATAAACAATAAGAACAGACGACAGGTTTCAGATGACTACATTTCGTTACACTGTACTTGTATATGTGTAATGACAATAAAGTTGAATCATCTAATCTAAAAAAATACTCTCAACCTAATGATTAACAGTGTTGATAATCCCATTTGTTCATAGCAACCTTTTGCCGGCCCAATATTTCAATACAGTTTCTTTCAGAACCTCTTTGATTTCTAATGTTAAAGGCAGAACTTTTTATATGGCTAAAAATAAAAAAATACCAGTCCAAGACACTGGTTCTGCCATATGGACTGACCAGCTGTCCTTCATTGTTTCAGGCATTTGTTAAAGAAATTGGGATAAGCTCCAGCAAGGATTAAACACATTGATCTTCTCTAGAGCAAGATGATTTATGATTTTCCCTTTGTACAATCACATTGTAGCTGGGGAAATCAATTTAAAAGCAATGTTAGAACTTCAACACAGATGAGGTGACTTACCAGTCTAGAGAAGCATCCCGTATTAATAATTTTTATAATTTTACATTTATTATACAAAAATATTGTATTACCTTTGATAATTCAGCAGGATTACTGAGACACCAGATTGTAAATTAACAATGCTCGCCAAGTACTGTTGGTAAAAATGTACCCAGTTCTATTGAGTTGCACCTTCCTCAGATCATTAGCTTCAGTTTTAACTGAGATTCAGTCATCACTTAACAACTTTAATTTCATAAACAAATATAATTGTTTATTGGCACATGATGCCCCTGTTTGTAATGATTGTAATCATCAGTCTTATCAACCCCTTCTAGTATCATGATTATGTCACATAACAGCCTATCAAACTTGTTATAATGAGATTTTGTTTTCTAATCACTGTTATCTCATTGTACAAGTCATTAAATGACTGAGCATTTCTTTCTAACACATCATTTGGTGTTGACACAGCATCCTCAGCCAAACACGAGGACTTCATTGAATCCACTTCGTTCATTATAATTTACATATACATCCTGAGTAACCTGTAATTGATCATTAAACCTTCTTAATCATTTCACAAGAGACATCTAACCCAGACCTCTTGTAATAAAACACTTCGCAACCTGCTTAAAATAATGTGTGTTATTTACAATTGGACATTTAATTAGTTTTCTTGGGTCGGGCTGTTTTAGAAACTTTTAATACAGACACATTTCGTCTAATTCTTCAAGACGCTTTTTAAGCGCGCACGCAGGCACACAGATTTGAGTATTTCAGTTTAATATTCAATCCATTAGAGTTGCTTTTTTAGGGCGGCTAAGAATAGGAACAAACAAAGATGGTCCAGTGAAGCGTTAGACCCATTGGATAATTTGGTCTATTCTGAGTGCATTATGAATTAAATGAGGTGTCTGGGCTTCTCATTCTGTTTGCCACACTGATTCAAAAAGCGAGTGAGATAATGAAGAAGTCACTTCAGGGTTGGCCGATTCTGCCCTTATAGTTTTTATTATGAAGTTTCATATTTCCAGGCTGGTTGGCTATCGAGCAGCAGGAAGAATTCAGTCTATTATGCTTGTTTATTGTTTTTATGGTTCGTAGCTCTGATGTGGCCCGTAAAAACATTAGGTCTGTGTAATGCAGCTATAATACTTTTCTCTTTCTTTGTGTAAAACACAAAAATATTGCTGTTAGAACATTTTAAGAAAATTTGTAGGGATTTACTTTTTGAAATAAGCAAGAGTTACATAAACATTAAACGTCTCAATTAATTGCTACATACAGTAGCACTGAATTGAGCATATATGCTTTTCCATAAACCTTTAAAACTCTGTAATGTTCACTATCCTTCTCATTTTGTACTTCTGTGATTTGGCTAAATGCTCTTAACCTTGTGTATTCTGCTTTCGGAAATAAAGGTTGAGTGAGCTACGGTAATGAACTCCCCTTTATGGCAGCTGATGCAGACGTTCTGTATTCAATATGTAAAGTTTCTCATGAGGTCAGTAAAAGTGTGATGTGATTGCTGAAAGTATTCATTATTGTGTTATATATTTGCTATAAATATGAAACTTGCAAAACATTTGCAATAATTCACTAGCAGACCATTGTAGAAGATTATCATGTAAGTGAATTCCGGCAAAATGTTTTAATTTGTTTAAAAGACCAACCTTAAACGTTTACTCCCCTATTCTATTCCATTCTATTCTATTCACATTTAGAAGAAATTGTTGGAATTTAAAGAAATATTAAAGGAACATTCAACATTCAAGAGCATTTTCAATCTGTTCTTCTTGGATTTGTGTTGATACATGTCAACGTTAAAGGGATACTTCAAGCCAAAATAAAAATTCTATCAACATTAATTCACCCTTTTGTCATTTTAACTATTTTTCTGAAGAACAAAAAAAGATATTTTGACAAACGCTGGTAACCAAACCATGGTGGTACCCATTCACTTCTATTGTATGGACACAAAACAAATGGAAGTCAATGGGTCCCGCCGTTGTTCATTTCCCAACATTGTTTCAAATATCTTCTTTTGTGTTCTGCAGAAGAAAGAAGGCATGTAATGACAAGAGGGTGATTAAGTGATGACATCATTTTAATTTGGGGTGCACTCATGTTCGTTTGAATTCCGGCATTACAGTAAAATCCCTATTTTCATTTTTATTTCCCTTATAGTTCAGCTATATGGTAGGACTTATCAGACTGTGTTTTGTACATCTACGGTAGAAGATGTGGCATATCCAGATACCTATTGTAATGTGAATCACAGTCAGGCTCAGAGCTTCTGAAAAGCTGCATTGACATAGCTGGATACAAATCTTCTGAGGTCGGATATATTCTATTAACCTGGCTATAGCACCTAACGGCAGCTCCTATTTACCTGTCAGATGCTTTTGTGCTGCAGAAACAAACGGATTGTCATGTTCACTACCTCTGACAAGTTCACCATGCATTATTCATCCGGGCAGGGTAATAGAGCTCTCTCTCTCTCTCTCTCTCTCTCTTTCCTCATTTCACCTTCTAATCAGACTCAGAAATAAGACCTGTTGTATATAAATGAACTCTAATGGCCCTTTCTGCTTGGTTGTTAAAGGATATGAATTGCAGCCACTCTGTCAATCCAGCTCACCAACCCACACTCATTCACACAGATTTTCTGATACAGACAAACTGCATTTACAATCACTCTTTGGTATAAAATACTTAAAGTATCAGAGGGGATCTCTTGCATAAGTGGCTCTTGCCCTTTAAAGACCTCCTGCTTTCCAAGTCTGCTGGTCAATATTTCTGTGAAGAAAGGTCTCTCAAGATGGGCAAAATCAATAACCTCCTCACACCCCATTCATCCTCTCGTTTGCATTCGCCTCATCAGCAATAGAAAAAACGATTACCAGCTCCCCTAATACTCAACGGCATAATTGTTAAGATGTTAGTGTTTTACCACTTCACTTGTATATTGTATTACTTTATTATTGTCTAATCTAGTCTAATCTAAGACAAAACTGAAGTCATTGTATTTGGTTACATGAATGAAACTAACAATATAACACACACCTTGACTTAAGGGGTCTAAAGATACAAAGTAAGGTAGAAAATCTTGGTGTCATTTTACAGTCTGACCTTGGTTTCAGCAGTCATGTCAAAGCAATAAGCAAATCACAGCACTACCATCTCAGAAACATGTTTGTCTCGTTCATGCTTTCATCACCAGCAGGGTGGATTACTCTAGTGGACTCCTTACAGGTCTTCCCAAAAACACCAAAAGACAGCTGCAGCTCACACAGGCACTGCTGCCACGATTCTTATCAGAAACAAAAATCTGAGCTTATCACTCCAATTCTCAGGTCCTTAAACTAGTTAACAGTTCCTTTTAAAATCATCTTCAAAGTGTTATCAATTGTCTATACATCACCCAATGGTCTAGGACCTAAATACATTTCACATATGCTTATTGAATATAAAACAAACAGACTTCTCAGATCATTAGGATCAAGTCAGTTAGAGGTAACCAAGGGTTCACTCAAAACAAGGCGATTTAGCCATTATGACACCAGTAGCTTGAATCTGCTTCAAGACGACATCAGAGGTTCACCATCAGTGAGTACTTCTACATCCAGATTAAACACACACTTGTTCAGCTGTGCATTTACAACCTGAGCACTGCGCTGGTTTACATCAACTGCACTTCTATTTCTAATTTATTTTTATATATACACAAACATTTATATCAATTTACTCCATTTTTATTGTTTCTTAAAATCTAAGGTCGTATTTGTGATCTTAAATCATTTGCATTTTAGAGATGTGTCTTATATCTCTCTGTCAATCATTTTATGTAAAGCACTTTGAATTGTCCTTGTGTATGAAATGTGCAACATACATACTTTCACCTTACCTTGCCTAATCTCTATCAGTGGCTTCACAATTAAGCGTTCCCTCCAAAAGGCATTCCTGAACTAAAATACTTCCCAGATCCTGTAGCATAGCTCTGGAACTTCAAAAACATTTGTCTGGTGCAAAAGCCACTAATGACATAGGAGAACCATTTTTAGTCGTATATGGTTCCATAACAATAAACATCCGTGAAACCTTTCTATGGTTCTTCGTATTGGTAAAAATGTGTTCATACTAAATATTCAGTCAAAGATTTTTTGTAATAAATCTGAAATTGTGCATTAAGGAACCAATAATGGTTGTTCCGGGTAGTTATAGGAACAAGGTTACGAAAACAAAAACAAGGACGACTGTTGCCAGTTCCTGCATGGGAAACATGGCAAAAGCGAGTACTTCTGCCCCTCAGTACTACGAAAACCTTCCTTCCAGTTATTTAGACAAAACAATTATACATGTTGATCTGTCCAGCACGGACCCTTAATCATTTCCTATCAATGGGTTCAATCACTGTGCATGGTGTCACCTGTTAAATTCAATTATCACGACTCTCTGTACCCACACTTCACTGTCGCTTTTGCTGAAAACCACCACAGTAAAAGATGCAGATGCTCTCTGAGCATTAAACTCTACCTACTAACTCGAATAAAAAAAGACACATGGGCACACCAGGACTTTTGTTGGTTTGAATGGTTTATTTAGCCCCTGCTGATGTATGACGTAACTACAACATCCATTCAGCATTTGTTGTGTCTGCAGCCTCGATACGTTTTTTGCAAGCAACATAAAAGTGTAGAAATCATGGGTTCACCCGCCATGACACTCACCCCAAAACAACAAGTTTACTAGAAATAGCGAGGGGAATTGCTACAGTGATAGAGGGCACAGAAGGTTTCGCTCTAGAAGATTGCCTTAAGCAAGCCACTGGCAGCAATGCAGTACTTTGTGCCAACTCGTGCCATCGGCTGAGCCCATCTTTCGGTTTCACACTGATCGTGAAGTTGATAAAGCAAAGGGATATTGGCACATTTTAGGGAAATCAACCTATGGCTTCTATCTGACTCTGTATATTCGCTTGGCTTAGTAGAAAGGATTATCTTTTATTACATGTTTCATCTTTATATTTGTATATTGTGTGCTTTGCTAATCTATAGGCAACCACAATAGGTATATTGTAGATATATATAAGATAAGAAATATTGGCAAAGATACAAAAGTAAGTCAATAACAGCAAAATTAAAAACATTAGCTTCAGTTGGAGCTTTGTATGGTAAACACGCAATAAAACACATTGAGTCTGTGTTTCCATTGTTAATAATGCAGGCTCACCCCCTGGGGTTTCTCATGATGATGGTGATATCCATTTTTTATAATTGCTTTGTTATAGCTGCTAAATCTGCTCTGAAATTGTAGCGCCTCGTTGACTGGTTTTAATGTGTAATGGAGCATTCCACCGTATGAATCCATTGTAGCACGTTTCTCTTGTTTGATCCAACACCTTGTATGGATTTAATGCGTAACGTATTGTTGTGTTGATAATTTTGCATGCAAGCAGAGGGCACTTCTTCAAAGGACCATGAAACCGAACATGAGTCTGCATCACGTGTGACGTTAAAGCGGAATTTCTGTTCCGTGGTGCAGTATGTGAAGAAGCCCCACCATCCCCCAAAGCAGTTTAATGGAAAGTGACACCTTGTGAAACCGCCTCCTCAGGAATTCAAAATAAACTACTACATGCACTGAAGCATAACTGAACATGTCATCGTTTGATATTAGTGAAGAAAAAATGTAGCTTACTATCTTTACCGTCAGCAAGGAAGAAAGCAGAATTTACTCAGTAGGAACCAGCCACATCTAGTGATGATTTAGGGAAAGCCAGGAAATATCTTATCCCGATTTTCTCTATGATGATAAATAATGGATGTTTCCAGAATGATATTTCACACTAATATCTCTGAACTCTTCACAGTGAAGTCTCATTTTTAATGTCTGTATCATAGAAAATCTTGCGGACTGTGATTGATGAACCAGTCAGCTTTGTGTGCGTTCAATAGTTCACCCACAGTCAATAATCCATCGATTGCAACTTCAGGAATCTCTACTTCGGGAAATGAAATGAAACTCTGAATCTCATGATCAGACACAGTAATGGAGATATAGACTCCATATAAATGTAAAAGAATTTAATCTGGTGCGACAGTCAATTTATAAGCAAATTTATAAATATACATAGATCATACAAAAATTGTGTCAAAGTTTTGGCAGTGCAGTTTAATTTAAGCAATTAAAATCCGATCAGCCCAAATAGTTGCTGCTTAATTCACCCCTGCTGTTTTTGTTCCTGTTCACCTGGCAGTACATATTTAATGGCCTGGCATGTCAGACCCAGCACAGTTTTGTCTCAGCGCAAGCTCATTTGAGGTCTTTCGTGATAGTGACATGTGATTTCATGACCAGGTCATCCTGTTCCGGAGATTTGAGTCTTCACTCTCTTGTTGTTTCTGCGAACCATGCTAGCTCAAGTCACCCTTCGACGTCACATTCATCACATTAACCTCTCCCCGAGGATACTGAGGGGCCACCCGTGGTCAATCCCTTATGTGTGAAAGATTGTGAAAAGGGTTTGCGCCGTTTATATCAAACCCAACTCAATGCAGGGTCCCGTTCTTGCCTCTTCTTCCTTCGTGAGCTGTCAATCACATTAGTGACTCAGCTGAAAGAAACGTGGCATCTGTTGAGCACCTGAAGGCTTATCTTCACTGCTCAACCGGCTGGGTGCTTTCAGGTTGGCTAGCCATGGATATGTGCAGACTGTCGCTCTGGCTGTTTCAGGCTTTTGATTTGCGTTTTTTTCTCCATATTTCTTTCTGTTGGCCTTCCTCTCTTTGTAATTTCAAAAGACATTCGCAGGGACATAGGATACATGGATACATAGGTATTAGACATACAATAAACTGTGGCGCTGCCTGTAAAAACCCTATACGTTTTTTTTTATAATTCTTAATATATAATTATAATTTCATGCATAACATCATCCTACATAATGTAAAGAACATTCTATGAAAAAATAATTGAGATCTTTAATATTGACTGCGTAAGGCCATAATAAAAATGAATGGTTGAAATCAAAATTGATGCTCAATTTCTCATTATTAGATTTTGGGACTGGTTTTCACAGGCAGGGTCACAAATAGTCTGTTAAAACAAGTTGAACGTAACCCAAAGTGCCATTTGGTTTGACGTAATTGATGTTACGAACATTTCTTTAAAATTTTACACTCAGTCACATAAGATCAATAGAATCCGTTTTATGTTTAACGGTTTAAAAACCGTATTATGATTTTTGAATGGTGTGAATTTTAATTCATGCTGCTGTATTCAATAACAGAAGTGATTTATCCTCTCATATTATCAGAATTTGTATTCTCTCTGACACAGTGTGAAGCAAGGTTTTCTGTAAAGTAAATTTAGCATGGAAAAACTGTATAAAATAATTAACCAATTGATCAGTGTTCCTAAGAACTACATTTTTAGTTTGGGGTTCAGCAAATTTACAGTATTTGTTCAGTATGTAATAGAAAATGCAAGGCTGTTTGCGGCAAGTATACATTAACAGGGAGATCATATATTGTAATTCCATTAGATTCAAGTTCCTCCTTCAAGATCAAACCATCAGTTAAAACAACTTCAAGATTAGCTAAACTTATCTCTAGTTCAAACTCAAATTGAACTTCTAATGCCAAAAGACACTTGTTTGTTTACTGTAATGGAGTTATCCAACATAATCCTTATAGCAATTTGTTAATATTTTTGTAGTATCTGCTTTTGCCCCAGTGATTGTTTGGTGTGTTTGGGTTGGACTTTCTTGCTTTATTTATAGTAATTTCGCATTTTTTGTATGATCCTCATCGCATGAATTCAAACAAAATTGTAACCTTGTAAAACAGTTAACCCTACGATCAGGTTGATTTGCGACATGGCAAAGATTGGCATTATTTGAACCAGTGGTGCTCAAACTTTTCCGTTGTGTAGAGTGCACCCCCAAATAAAGACTTATGATCTGAACATATTTATTTGTACAATGATAAATTGTAAAATGCCCCAAAATCTGTGGCCCACATGGATCCGTCTTGGGGCCCCCCAAAGGACCAAGGCCCAGTTTGAGAAACGCTGGTTTAAAGCGCACTATTGCAATCTTCTTCTTGTAGTATTTGGTGGCGGATGGCATTCCAGCGTCTGGTACTTTTAGCGCCACCTGGAGAGAGGGAGTGTTGAGGCTGTAGAGTTTGGCTAATATTATTAAAAATGACGTTCCAATTTATGAAAATATCGAGGGAGTCACTTCACGAAACGTCAACATGTCGGCAGGAGCTGCTTTTTGGAAATATGTGCTTTGGGAACTCTTAGACAGGTGGACCCTATAGACTCCCATTATATGAAGCAGAAAGGGCTGCAGATTTACCAAACAATCTTCTTTATGGTTCTACTCAAGAAAAAATGTCACCTACATCTCGAATAGCCTGAGGGTGAGTAAATAAACAGCAAATTGGAGTTTTTGGCTGAACTATCCCTTTGAACCATTATTGAGCCATACCATGATTCTCAGTTCCTTTAGTTCTGGTCATTTTAAGTTTCGGGAAAGTAGAAGTAACTGAAAAAGGAGCCCAGTATTACGAAACTCCCATATGTCTTGTCCACTGTAATTTGTGGAGTATGTCAATGCTTTCATCCTTTTGTTAAGAGCAGTTAGGAGGACTGTCGCAAAGAGGATGAGAAATGATCCAACCTCTAAAAGCACACCTGCATGACCAAATGAGCTTTTGAAATATTTAAAAGCTGCGATTCTTAAAGGTTTGAAAGAATGTGTAATGCTGTGACTTTCACCCAATGGTCAGTGCAGGTATTGATAGATTATTTCCACAGTGTCCTTGATGTGCAAATGTTAACCACAATGTGATTGAAAAAGTAAAGAGTTCAGCTTTGTGAGAGCAGCATCTAGATGCCCGAGTCCGAAACATGCTGATGTCGACAAATATAACCACATTACAATCAATCTTTGTCACCCACCAGCTGTTGTCAAAGAGTGCTGGCAATTTCCTATGTGTCAAAAGGGTTACAGGAGGTAGATTTGTTTTGGGCAACAACAGAGATAAAATTTTCATTTTAGTTTCAAGTTAAAAATGAACTGATTTTGTGATTTAGCGTAGTCTAGCCGGTCAAAAAAAAAAAGGTGTTTTGTGATAATATGGCAGACAGAGTGGCCCACATTAACTTCCATTGTATGGCTCCAAACCACGAAGACATTCCTCAAAATATCTTCTTTTGTAGTCCACAAGATATAGAAATGTAAACAAGTTTTTAATAAAATGAGGGTGAATAAATGACAGATTTGTTTATTTTTAGATTTACCGTCCCTTTAAGGGAGGTGTTCAAGTAGATACAGTAGATTTAAACAAAAAGATTGAACTATTTACTTTATATAGTGTTGTGCAGTGTTATTAAACTTCTGTTTTTTTTAAAGAACTTACTGTGCATTTGTGTATTTTTGGTTTTAATCGTTTGCCCCATCCTCTACCATTAGAGCTATAGGAACACCAACAGCTTAAAACTTTCCATAGGGGAAAAGTTTGTTGTCTTTAGTTTTCAAAGTGGATTAATTTCCTCACAGTCTCACACAGATAACCTCTGAGCTCCTCAGTTTGTGGCGAGCGTGACAAGGAGAGAGAGGCAGATATGTGATAAAAAGTTTCTGTCATCTATTCCCTGCCCAGCCACCCTTATGACTTATTACAAAAGATAGTGACACCCTACCTGACGCGCTGTATCTATCACGAACCTCCACCTCTCGCTGGCCGCAATAATTTGGATGCGGGTGATGTCTATATTTAGTCCATTCAATGTCAGTTAAGGACAGTGCTCGATCTATGGTGTAAGCATAATGGAAAAGCTGCTGATGCACACTGTAGTCCTTCCTCGTTTCACTGCATCTTCTTTGAAATATACTGTACCATGATTCATTTCAGTGACCTGATTATGGAAATGCAGTTTAATTAGATCACAGATGCAAACTTGCTTTAGATTTTATCATGTGAATGTGTGTGCCTCTGACCCTGGACAGTTTGCCAAAGTGTAATTTACGTGATCTCTTGAGAATCAAAAGATACATGGTGCCATAGGCAATAATGCTTATGCTGTCGGGGATTTACATTTAAGAGATTGTAGTGCAACAGACTTGACTGTCAGAATAAAGTAAGATCTTTACATGACGTTATTTATATAAATGAGTCTTTATTGGTGAATGGTAACAAAGGTGGCCAGTTTTCACTTTGTAGAATTCAGTTTACAATTTTTTAGAAATTACGCTAAGGAACCATTCTACAGCTCCCAATTTAAGTAATGCTTTTGATAATAAGGGAGCATGTGTTATTAACGCTTGTTCTGTTGTCGTGCTATATCTGTTGTTTGATGCATGAATATTCATAATGAAAATCGTTTTCGAAAAAACAACGAATGGGATTGTGGTTTCATTTTTCTGGTATATAAGCTTTGCATGAGAATAAAGCATCCTATAAGTGAATGCAACCTGAGGTATCGGACCTCGGTGACACAAAAACACATAAATATTGTATAGCTTGTATATATACATAGGGCCAGATTTTAGGGCAACAGTTTACAGCATCGCAAGCGCCTCATTTGGCGTATAAAAGCTACTGGCATATGCATTTGTAAGAATTTTCTCTTCAGACACAAACTTTATGGTAGGAGAGTATTTAAATGAATCACCAAATGTGATTTACAGCGTTGAGCGTACTGGTATTTGCGACATTATTAAACTTCCCAAAAAAGCATGTCAAATTTGCGCTGCTCTTAGATTGTTTTGGTCATTATGGAAATAATATATTGCGCCTGTGTTTTTTAATCTGCGCCTTGTTAGTAAATCACCGGCAGAAATGTCCACTCTCATCTGCACATTTTTTAATGCACCGTCTGGCCCACATAATACAAGTTTACGGCTACACAAGTATAAGTCAGAAAATACTGCTGTCTAAAAATAAATGTGATTAGTATCAAGTGAGCTGACAATAATGCACTTGTTTATATAGCCCTCATCAGTAGAAGCATTCATAGGAATATATCTTTAATGTAGCATGTATAATGGCCAATTCACCGTGTCCCATCATTCAATGTGATTGTCTTTGATTCATTAAACCTTTTCTTTGCAAATCTTTCCACCACATTTTACGTTTATGCACAATTGAATCCATCAATGTAAGTCACATTATTTTCCTTAAATACTGTAATAACGACTTATCTTACATGATGTGCAATCCCGTTATTCCGAGATTGATTTTAAGATTCAAGGGGTTTAGGGCTTTTGAATGGATAGAAAACGCAACCAAAAACAAACCGACATAATGCTACAATTTTTAGTTTTGAAAAGAGATGTGATATAAGAGAGCAAATGTACTCCAACAAGACATCAAAATCAAAGTATTCTTTGACATGATGAGGCTATTTTCAGTTCACAAAAGATAACCTTTACTTTAACCACAAGTCTTTATGCTACATGTCTTGTTGCCTAGCGACCAAACTCAACTGACAGAGGTTTGCCATTACACATTTTAAGGTTATTTCATGTAAAATTGAATAAGCATTATCACAATAACAAACATAACAAAGTGATCTCATTTAATGGCTCAACATCGTAAATGAAACATGATGAAGTAAAGATAAATACATATGTGGAAAAGTCGAACAAGAGATTGTTTAATATTATTTGACTGCTTAAATAGGTTTTGCACCATCTCGAGAGCATAATGGCAAAGTTTCACTGACTTTCTATAAATCAAGCCACTTTTTACACCTATACATCATTGAGAGGTATTTTTTCTCATGCTCTTTCATATACTGACCATTGACTACATCTCTTTAACATTTGTATCTTGCTTCTTTCTTTATGGGGTCTAAATCCATCCGGCATTGTCATTACAATGCACTTACTAAAGGTTAATGGTGGCGTCTATAGGGAGGCACCATATACATTGCTATGATCAAGCCACATTTCACACATAAAGCATCTTCATAGTGGGTGAGAAGAATTATATTCCTCGCTTGCTCATATACTGACCAATAACTACATCTCTTTCCCATTTATTGGGCTTTTTTTGTATAAGCTCTGAATTTATGGACAGTGCAATTAGAATGCACTTACTGAAGGTTAATAGAGGAGTACATAGGAAGGCACCTTATACATTGGGGTCATAAAGCATAATTAAGTCATTGTATTACTTCTAACCTTCACTCCTGTAGAGATTCATCAAACCAAGTCTTCAGCCTTTGCCTGGAGCACACAACATAACCCTAGATGGACCTCATTCTTATTGATTATTAATCATTCTATTAAAGACGGCCTAGTCTGGCACCCTGCTGATGTGCATGGTGAACATCCAGACTTCTTGACATTTGCCAGCGGATGAGTTTGAAAGAGCCTCGTCTTTCCTTCACTTCATTTCTGTTGAAACTCCATAACCCTGGTTTAGTTTGACATTGCTGAAAGGGTTTTTGTTGTGCAGTACATTTTCCATTTGTACCTGATAATGTCTGTTTTACAAAGTCAAACAAGTGCGAGGGCAATTATTACTTTGAGATTCTAAAAACAAACAACAAAGCAGTAATCCTTATAAAATCCGTGCTGCTTGCAAAGCTCTTATGTGTGTAAAATCAAACTTCAAAAAATATAAATAAATTGTTCGACAGACTGCAAGGCAGGCTTTGTGATACATCCTAGTAACAAAGGGTCGATGATGTTTGCTGGAATCATTTTTTTGAAAGCATTCATGTTGTTTATTTATTTATCTTTACCGTGACGATCACAGGTTATTTTTGTTCAGTTGTCACTGTAGGTTATTGAATATAAATAGAACAATGTTTGTCATGAATGATTGGTCGGAAAACGATTTTCTTCTTTATTTGGATCCCCATTAGCCACTAGGTGATGGTTACTCTTCAATGGGTCCCAACAAGTATAAAATACAATATTACATCTGTAACACTTCGGCAGAAGAGGAACGATGCCACACAGGAAACTAATTATTATGTGATATTTTTAATGAGTCCTGGCAATAAGATCAGAGTAGTTGTAAACACGGGTAAACATCCACAGGAACAAAAGTCCATCTAATAACATCCACGGGACAAAAACAGGCAAAATAGATAATCCATGGCTATTAGTTATAAATAAATAAAAAGGTCAACGAGTAGTTTAGAGAACAACATCAAAATACAACAAGACTGGACAATAAAAATTACAAAACATATGGAATAAATAGAGAACATGGGATGGGGTGGAGGTGGAGTGTTATGATGAGCGTCAGGTGCAGGGTAATCAATGAGGTCAGAGGGTTGCAATGCATGATGGGAAATGAAGTACTGGGGTTAAAAGTCTGGTGATAGTGATCATGCGTGAGGGGGAAGTGGCTTTTTACTGGGGGCGTGGCTGACGAAGGTGGGGCAAACGTTACAACATCAAGCAACAGCAATAAACATCAAGTCAATGAAGGATACAGAATTTCAAAAAGAACCACTTGTATTACATTTTGTCATTCAATTCTCATTTGAAGTTTTTTGAAATCTCATTTTACTGTAACATAAATATCTGATGGTAAATCATTCCACATTTTTATTTCTCTATATATTACAGTTTGTCTCTTTGCATTGGTTTTTGAAACAGGAAGTAAAAAACATCCAAAGCATGCCTGGTCTCAAAATTATGACTTGATCTACTATATATAAGTTGACAATACAGGACATTAGGAATTCTAGACACACAAATATTTCAAACAAAACAAAGCAGGGACATAATTATCCTATCCTTCACCAATAACCAACAAAAAGTCCTATGCATTCCATTTATATTAGCCCTTCGATTACAATTTAAGATGAGCCGTGCAGCTCTGTTCTGGGCTAATTGCAGCTTATTCAAATCTTTACTTGCTGCACTTGACCACACTACTGGACAATAATCGTAATACGTAAGAACCGTTGTTTGTACAATTTGAGCAATGCACTGTTGGGCTAAAAATTTTGTGCATCTCTTAATTTCAAACTGGAACTGCAGCGAACTTAATGTCTACAGCATTTATCAAAACATCAGCGACATGCTAATTAATTTTAACGCAAAATAAAACTGAAGGGTTTGCTCATTTATAGAGTATCCAACTGTCACATGTTTTTCACACAATTTCACATAATAATTAAAATGCGTTTATCGTGAAGCATCCCTATTTGATGCATTTCCATGGTAACACTGCTTCAGTGTAGACCGAGAACCACTCAAAACAGATCTGTGAGAAGGTTCTTAAAAATACCTTTAAAGTATACTTCCTGTTAGTTTTAATGTCTTTAAGTCCAATAAGGCTTATAAGTACCTACCATTGCTGAATGAAAATCACACTAGAAATGAATACTTTTTATGGGGAATGTTTTATTTCTTTAAAAGCACAGTTAAAATGAATTGTAGCTTTTAATGGGTTTCTAATGTGTGAATGTTGGATTTTTTTAAACAGCCCAGCCTGCTTGTACTATTTTCATCTAATGCAGTCTTTTAGATTCAACTATTATTCAATAAATCTGCAATGAGATTATTAAACACGTACAGTGATGTTTTATGTCCCTTTATTTTTCTGAATGACTTAATCTATGGCAACTCCAAGAGCAGGACTCTTTTGGTATATTTTTTTTTAGGTGTTGCTTGTACATTGACTGCACTTAAAGATGCTGTGGGTATTTTTAAGTGGATCTATTGACAGAAATTAATTACAATATACATGTCTTGAGGGTCTTGTTGCAATTATCTTGAAAAATGAATCTTTAAGGATTCTTTATATAATATCCTCAGTGTGAAACCCACCAACTGTGTGCTGTAACCTTTACTCATTGTTAAATCAGCAAGCGGTCCTCCAACAGCTGAATGTTACCGTCCTCTCAAACCTTTGATTTGTCACCAATTGCGTTCGATTTTTTTTCCTGAGGCCTGCATCACTTATCTTTGCATCATAATTGCGTCAGACAGGATAATTGCTCCTTGTTGGAAGTCTCTGGCCGGGCATTCTGGGTGACACTTTATCGTATGCTCCAGTTTGATGGACAGTAGAAAGGTGGTGGGAAGTGGAGAGGGAACTTAATCTTGGTCAGCTCAATACCTAAGGGAATGTGCCAGCACCGTCTCTGGAACTAAATGTGAGTGGGAGTTAAATTTTTGGTAGTTTTTTTTTTTTCTGAAAACGATTCAACAGTTTTACTGGGACTGTATAAATGACAAAGACTCAGTTATACACAGAGGATATGCAAATGGCACAAGAGAGCATGCCAAGAACATCATAACCAGTTGTTGAAAAATGATTAAGGAAAAATTCATTAACCTTATGGTGCCAAAGGACAATTCAGTGTGCTACTACACACAGACTGCAACCAAAGTTAGAGATAATGACAATTACATTAGCCGGAAAACAGAGAGCAGGTGCACAGCAGGTCAGTCAGATGAGATGTGTACTACTAAGAGAAACTAATGTTATAGAAATATCCTTGAAATAAGCATTTTTAACCTTGCTTACAAAGCAGAAATCAGAATAGGCTGCATTGAAAATGTATTTTAAAGAAACATTCTAGATATTGGCAATTATGTTGTTAAGAAGGCAAAATAACTAAATGACATCAATTTATTTGATCCAGAGATTCCAGGACGTGTATTACTGGTAAATGTGCTGTACAGTAGGACCTTCACCTCATTGACTGCATTTTCAACCACTCCGTTGTTCAGTTCGAGTGCCCCCAAACGCTTCTTAATATAGATTCAAGGCGAGGACCATCAATCAGAATGAGTTACATGAGGGATTACCTGTTATTTGTCCAATTAATAAAAATGCTAATGGCCGATACACTGCTAAGGCGGCCTGTAGATCAATAAATGAAATACGAACATACAGTAGTTAATCATGGTTGCTCTTTTTGTAATTACAAGGAATAACTGATAAATGTTGCAATTTGTTGCGATTCATGAGTTGCATATGCTTTTTATACTTTCGTGCCACTGTGAGGATGACATTCACTAAATTAGTAACGGATGTATGCAAGTCAGGTAACTGCAAGTACATTTTAATCTAGAATATCTTGCTGTGACTGTGTGAATTCACCAGGCACCTGAAAGGCATTTTATTAGAGTGCACTTAGATACATTGCACACCTGAATTTTAATGCCCTTCTCTATAATTTTGTCATCATTTGATAAAAAACTGCTAGATTTATCTATACAAAATCTATGCACGGGTATTTTCAATAAAATTCCAATTAAAGTCTGCTAATTTGCACTAGTATAACGTAAACTGCACCAAGCTAATTTAACAGCTTTTTGTAATAAAAAGATGCAAAACACGGCAAGGAATTTTGAATGAAAACAATGACAATGTCTTAACTTCAATATTTAATTTGAGTGCCAGGTGCATTAAAGCCCCAATGAAATGGCCTGGAACGCGTAGCATTATTTGATGCGTTACCATCAGTGTTGAGTGTAACTAGTTACTAAGTAGTTATTTAGGTTTCCCTTGAAAAAATAAAGTAAGGGATTACTCATATGTTTTCTGTAATTTCATTACAGTTACTTTTGATGTAATTACACTATTGAATATGTAATGAGTTACTAGTAATTAATTACTTTTTCAGAGTAACTTACACTGGTAACTTACACTTAACACTGGTTACCGTTATTTCAACAGAAAAATTCAGAGAGAGCCTGACACGCCCACTTTAAAAATAACCGTCTAAATAATATATTATAGCGTATCGTTTCTTTTTCTATTTCAGCCATTGCAAGACCACATTCTTGTCCACTTGAATAGGGGAGGCCAAGCTTTTAAACATAACCATTAAATAGAAAATGTCTGACAAACAATTAAACCTGACATCAACCAAAGAATTCAACCTACATTCAACTGGAAAATACAACTTCACTTGATCATTCATCTGCTTAAAACTTGTTATTATGACTACACTTGAAGGAAAGACAAATGCTTTATTTAAGTGGATTGCAAAGTTAAGTAAATAAGAAACAGATGCTTGTGCCGAAAAAACACGTGCAAAATCAGTTACCTGCTCAGTAAAATAGCCTCATATGCCTGGGACATGCATGTCATATGTTACGGGCTGTTTTTGCTGCAGCCGCTGTCTCGCAGCTTTAATCTCTCTTTAAAGGTCAGAGTGCATCAGGTATACTAACAGGTGAACATAAGAAGACCTACTTATTGAGGACCAAAGAGGTGAGAATGTCCCTCATTAGATACTGAACATGAAGGCTACGGGCGATTGCTAAAGGTAGTTATTGAAGATCATTTAGGGTCCTGCATAAAAGGCCAGTCTCGGGTGTGGAGCCTCTGGGTTTTGCTGTGTCCCACATAATGAGCAGATTTAACACTGGCTCAGATGACTCATCTCAGCAGTGCTCCATGTGAGTCACGGTTCACAGTTCTGCTCAGCTTTTGTTCTGGTGTAACTACAGTAATAGCCTACAGCCAGTCAGGGTTTGGCCGGTTGGCATTGCTTGGTAGTCAATGCTGGTAGATGTTGTATTTGGGCTGTCTGCTGAAAAATATGGTTGAAGGTGATTTAATATTAGTTGTGTGCTGTGTTTTATTTAAAGAAGTTTAAGAAGCGTGAAATTGACATAGCTTCGTTCGGTCGCTAGCTTATGATGGAGGCATTTTATTGTGGTGTCATCATGAAGTCGCATTGCCATCACATTTTTAACTTACTTGTGACTGGTCCTGTTCCAACCAAGCCAATTCCTTTGCTATAAATAAGAATATATATAAACAGGCTGAATATCACCTGTGCTAACCTATCGTTTATTTTCATTAGCAGGTTAGCTGAAACATGCATGAAAGGAGAAAGATGGATACATGTGAGCAGTGCTTGACAGAAATAGAGAGACAGCTGCAATGTATTTGTCAACTTGGAATGAATACTGATGCTTTCTAATTATCGGTCAAACCAGTTTCCAGCCACAGTCTGTCTTGCAGAAACCCTCTCTGATGTTGTTTCTACATCTGTGTGAGGAACAGCTTTGTAAATCCATGCAGCAATCTCCAGGGTGTCATTGCTGGGGGAAACATATATGCATAAATCATGTCCGTTGTCCTTTTCAATGAGATTTGAATACCAGAGGCATTGAGATCAATATAACGGTGGGTTTGAATGTAGGATGGACTGCAATAATGAATATTACATGCAGGGTTGTAAAATATAATACGAACTGAGAATAATTTTGTTGAGACTACATTGAATTTAGTTTGAATAAAAATATAGCCTCTCAGCAAACTGACAGGATACGCAATGGATTCTTAGATCAAAAATTTTGAATTTTTAACAACATACGATAGTGCGTAAGAATACATCTAAGTGTATATCTTAATAATTATAGGCCATAATTAGGATAGGCCTTTTTTTCAATTTTATTTACACTGTTTGTTCAAGGTGTGTGTATTTCATTTATTTCTTTTGTTTTATTAACATTCATCTAAAACCTTTTTGTTTTTTTTGCATATGCTTTTGTTTTAACCATTAACAATATAAATTTTACTACATGTACATTTTTCAGGCCCATGATCTTGGTATTGCTGACACCACGCTCTACCACATGAGCCACAGAAACATGAATAATTGAAATATATGTAGTACAGTGCAATTTAAAACTGTGTTTAGTAAATAAAGCGAACAATGTACATACAAGTTGAAAAGAACATAAGAAATCTTCTTTCTGCTACATAATACAAGTCTTAGCAATTTGAGTTTTGACAAAATAATTTTCCAAGGACCAAATTAAGTTTTTGATTACTTTTTCAAAATATTTTTCTTATATTTTGAAAATACCAGAAAACAAACAGAAGAAAAACAACTGAGGGAAAATATGTAATGCTCAATTTGGTTATCCCACCAAACCGTTTAAAATACCACATTTACAGCATGGTGCAGTTCAACAAATGTCTTTTTGTCTTTGTCATGACATTCGGAGACCACATTTGAGTTTGTGTCAATGTTTTCTTTTTTACCGTGGATTTAAAAAGAGGAAGATGAGTTCAGGATTCATTACTGGTGTCTCTTCCTCCAATTTCCTTCAATCTAGTTGTCTGACAGGAGGAAGCAACCGTCGCTTTGAGAAAAGCTGATAACATGGAAAGACATCCCATAGTTTAAGGCGGCAAATGAAAATGCCATTGCTGCAGCACATATCTGCCACTCTTCAATGCACATGAGCGGTTTGCTTCTGCCGAAACCCTGCCAAGAGTCTCCTGTACATAATTGAACAATTACATGGCAATGTATTAAAATGATTAACCCTTAATAGTGCAGTGTGTCATTTCTGAACCCATTAGTGTAACCAAATGGTTTTTAAACCATTATTCCAAATCCCGCCCCCAACCGCCATTGTTCAAAAACAGATAGCTCTGCCCCAAACGTACAGCACGACATACCATCCTATAGTGTTCATCTTCATGAGTTCAACATGTTTCCCCACCAATTTTGTTTAAAGTGATACTTCAGGCCTCAAACAAAATTTCCCCACTTACCCTCAAGGCATCCTAAGTGAATGTGAATTTCTTCTTGGGAGTGAATGAGGGGCAATTTTTTGAAGCACCAAAATGTGCATCCATCGTTTAAAGAACGGCTCGACACGGCTCCGTAGTATTAACACAGGTCTTCTGAACATTTAGTCATTTGGCAGACGCTTTTATCCAAAGCGACTTACAGTGCACTTATTACAGGGACAATCCCCCTGGAGCAACATGGAGTAAAGTGTCTTGCTCAAGGACACACTGTTGGTGGCTGCTGGGATCGAACCAGCAACCTTTTGATTTACCAGTTCATTGGTTTAACCCACTAGACCACCATCTCTGAAGCCAATCGCAGCGTTTGTTTAAGAGAAATATCCATATTGACAACACTATTAACTGAAAATGTCGAACATCCGTTGCAGGTGAACGAGAGGCTTGTTTTTTCGGCAAATGACGCAGGCATTATTCGTTTTCAGCCAATTGACACATCGCCACCCTTGGGCGGGAGCTTTCGTCACCATAATCACCCCCCATTCACTCCCATTCTACTGCTTTGAAGTAAAAACTTTCAAGAAGAAAGTCACATTCACTTGCCTTGAGGGCAAGTAAAACATGGCGAAATTTTGATTCAGGCCTGACGTATCACTTTAAGAACACGGCAAAAGAGACAAAATCTTAGATTTGCAATTGGCGGTTGATTCAGGAGCACCAGACGCACCCTGTGCTTCAAGACTCTTTGGTCTGTTACATTGTGCTCTTTAATATGCATAGACTTGCTAATTAAGCTCATCTAATTCTAATGATGTGGCCACGAGAGCAGTCTGTCAGCTCAGAGGAGAAGTGCTCTGTGCAACCCTTCCACTCTACAGCTGTGTCAATGAGGTCTGGCAAAACTAATTAGTCAAGTTTGATTATAATATTTGTTCCATTGAGCCTCGAATATCTATAGATTGATAACATTGCTGTACATCCACCTACACACCATCAATTACAATAGAATATTCGATTTAATCACATTTTCATCTAATATGTCTTTCTGTTTACAATCCACCACACAGATGCAGACATGACAAATCCCATACAAATCTCGTACATGAGGATGTGTGAAGAAAGGAAGGCGGGACGGGAGCCGTGAGGCGGGGCCGGTCGCGTTAGTGATAGTTGGAACCAGCTTTGCTAACAACGGTCCCGCCTTCCTCACCACAATGTGACATGAGGGTAAGTAAATAATGACAAATTTTTTGGGTAAATTATCCCAATAATAAATGCAATGAAAATGATGTTACCTCTTAGTTTATGATATTCAATGCATTACATGTAAATACAGAACCTTATTATAAATTGTCGCTATTTAATTAACAATGTATTATCTTGCTTTACACCTCTTAAGCAATACAATCCCCTTCCACTGATATGTTGCTTTATTTGCATTATTAATTATTTCCCACCCCTCCTCCTTATAAACAAAAGAGCCCAGTCCCATTCTGGTGGGTATGTGACTGGGAAATGCTATTCACTTGTCAGCATTAAAGAGCATATAGGGGTCCCAGCTAATTGAAATAGAAGCAGGCAAATTGAACCCCAAATCTTCAAGGAGCCGCCATCAAAATAGCATTAAGATTCCATTGCCCTTAAACGTAGCAGTGATGTTGAACACTAAGATGCAATTACAAGCTTTCTGTAAGACGTCCAATTTCAAATAGAATTTTAATCAGACTACTGTGAAGAGCTCAAGGGAAGGTATGTGTGCCCCTCCCTTATTGTTTCTCTCAGCCAATTAAATCTGATGTCAATTTACAATATTTTAAGGTTCTTTGAGAGGATGGCAAAGAAACTCTAATCCTGCGTGCCTTAAAGCCGAATGATTTTAAAGGAATTGTTCATTGAAAAATGAGTTATTATTCTAAAAACTCAACCACAGTTCATAAGTTCATGTTGATTTATATTTAAAAATGTGGGTGTCAGGTTTCCAGGTTTGCATGTGAGTGATGCCAAAGGTCATTGTTTCATGTGTCTCATGTTATGACATGCCCAAGAATCTTGAACAAAAGCGATTTACTTTTATTGTATGGACACAAAACCATTGCAAGTCAATGGTTATCGACGTTGTTTGGTTACCATCATTCAAGAAAGAAAGTTATTCAGGTTTGAGCTCCGGCGAGTAAATAACAATATTTTTGTGTGATCTTTCCCTTTAAGCTATGCCTACAGATTGTTGGAGCTTGACAGACCCCGGACATACTGGTTTGGAACATCACTCTTACAAATAAAAGTGCTTAAAAGGTTCTTCACAGCGATGCCATAAAGTACCGTTCAGCCAAAGGTTTTTGACAGACCATCTCTTTCTTACTTTTTTAAAATCTGAAGAACCTTTTTTCGCCACAAAGAACCTTTTGTGAAAAGTGAACATGAAGGTGGGTAAACAGTGAGAAGATTTTTCTGTGAACTGTCTCTTTAATTTCACGTATTCAAAGGTGGACCATAAAATTTGGACATGATACAAAATCAAACACGTTTAAAAATTGGAAAAGCAAAAGAGGAAAACATCACAGCATCCGTGGACTTAATGTGATGAGTCATTAATTATTCAGGATCATATGTCGCACAAATCTGAGAGAAAGACGCAATGAATATCTGGCCATTTGATTTAGATTGGCAGACGATACTACATTTCAAAACATTAATGCAAACTTTAATAAAGCTTTTTAGAAGCCCTTTAGCTGTGTGTTGATAAAAATTGGCGCAGAAAATATCTCTGGGTGACATTGCTTTGTCGCCTTGTTCCCCCAAGAACTCTTCCACCTTGCTGTAGCAGGTAAAACAGATGCAGAAGGGGGTTGGTCATCCATCCTGAGGAAGGCTCCCATCGAGTTGCTCTCTTCTCCAGGTAAACGCTGGCAGAGCTGATAGTGCCTGAGACACAGTCAAGGACTTTGCTGGTCTTGCACTTATCTCAAGTTGCTATTCAGGAGAAGCACTCGTGTGCAACGATAAGTGAAGAGCAATGAGAACTTAAGACAGGTCTAAATTGCATTCAGGATATAAAAAAATTATGAAGCTGCAGACAAATTAAGAGACTAATCCAGTTTTGTCATTTCTGTGTGTTTTGTGGCCATTAGTGTTTTTTAATTTTAACAAAAACAAACATCAGGAATGACCTAAAGTCACCCAATAGCAATGTGAAAGAATGAGAGCGTGTAAAGACTAATGAAGCTGTGAAAAAAACCTGGTGTATACCGTATTCATTTCTGAGCTGATCCTAAAAAACATGTAAAAACTTTGGTATTGTGTTGTTTAAAAATGAGTATCAACTTGTTTTCTTTGCAGTATTCAAGATCTGCACAGATTGCATCTTATTTGTAACTTTGACCACATTTTCCTGTTCTAGTTCTGTGCAAATAAACGCACATAAAAAACTGTTTTATTTGGAATATGGGAGAAATATTGTAACTGCTGTGCGGAATGAAACAAAATTACCATTAAATTAAACACGTACCTATTAATTGTAAATTCGGAAAAACTGAAAATAATTTTGTTTTTTGGTCTACAGTATGTAGAACTACAGATGAGGTATTTTGATGTGGGAATTTTGAAACCAAAGAGTTGTCACAAACTGCAAAATGTTGTGAAGTAATGCTTATTTTCCATATTTGAAACTTTTATTTTTCGTGAATGCGCCAAATGAGAAGTGTTTCTGAAATCATTCAATCAATGCAAACTCTCTTGGATAAGCACAGATGTTTTGTGCCTATTTCTAAAACCACAGACAACTGAAAGCTTGACCTGTGTTGTAATGTTGATATGGGAGCTCTGGGAGAGAGAGATGGAGACCAAGCATCAGTTTCTTGAAGACGATGTCACCATGAGTAATGCACATTAGCCCAGCACCCGACAAAGGGTCTGACATTCATTGATAAGCCACAGATGCCCAGGGGACACTTATGGAATGTGGCTGTCTCTAAAATTGAACTGAGGGTTGCGTGTATCTTTTGGCAAAAAAACTTTCTCATCTTGAGCGAGGGACACAGTCTTCCCACCCATAGTAACGCCTTCTACTAAAATCAAAAGCGCTGGTTGAATTACCGTGGCAGGGCGAAATGATTCCAGAATAAACCTTCGTGCATTTGGTAAATTAAGAACGGGATGTGGGTATGATCTTCGAGGAAAGTGCTGTACATTTACCATGGCAACAACAGTTCAAAAGGGTTAGCGTGCTTCCTTCTGTACTTCACAAAAAGGTTGATGCTTGGTCAGGTGTAGACGGTGACACATGAGCTTGTTTTCCCTCTTGGGTGACAAATATGTCATTTAAAGAGGGAAAACATAACAAACAGGTTGTTTGTTTACAGATAAAGATTCTAATTACAAAACCAAGCCCTCCAAAGACAGCGTGCTAATCACGCCTTCCTATTCCCCAGTGAGTTCGGCTGCGGGTACATGCAGTGTTTTGTGCCATTCACGGTAATTCCCTGCCTGAGAGGATTCATTAACCGTCAACAGAATCGCCTGGTGCCACGCCCCGTACGGCATATCACCAGCATCTCTTTCTACGGTGTGATGTTAAATGGTTATTTTCTTTTCACATGTTAGTCTCTTGCTTTCATCAGTTCAGTCCTGAAAGTGATCAGATTTGTATGCACTTTTAGTCTTATCAGTCCCTGGGTTCTGAATCGGAAAATTGTGCTTTCTCACAAGGATTTTACGTTGATGTATTGCTAGTGGGGTAGCGTAGTTTGTCAGTGTCCCCTGATCAATTTTAGGGGCTGATAGGTTGTCCTAATGTGCTGCATTGTGGAACTAACCTACTCTAAATTTGGGACTACTGGGAACTTAGTGTAAAAAGCTTTACGCTGCTAAACAACAGGCTTATGGTCAATTTTAGGCAGTTGGGAACAAAGATTACTGGGGCTACTATCATCCTTGTGTCCTCGATGAAGATACTTAGTCTCGACAGGATTTTCGGTGTGTGATCATTCTAATGAGAATTTGTTTGCTTTTACACAGAATACACAGAGATATGAACATTTTACAAGGATGAACCACTTACAGTAACATGGACTAAATGCCTTTTTAAGAAAACTATTTTGTATTTCAATAAACCATTTAGTTCTAATTTTTTGAATAATGAAAACAATGTTAACATTTAATTGATAACTTGAAGCTAAATCATATAGAACATTATTTTAACTCGAAAACCCTGATCACATAATTGCTCATTATAATCATAACTGCTAATTAAGTTTGATTCCATTCCTTGCTTTAAACGTGAGTCAAATGTTATGTTTATTTTCCAATTTGTAATCTGTATATGTAGATAGGCAATGGTGTCGGCTATATGACATTCAGATGTAGAGTATACTTAACAAGCTGTCATTTAACAGATGTTTTATCCATAGCATCCAGTTTGTAGTTTTGTCATTACAATGATAGTGCCCCTTAAGAGAAATACAAACAACTTAAAAGTAAGTCAACAATCTAATCCTAAATCAACTATTTGTTTGCATTATGTTCAGCGGTTTGAGGAGGAGAGTCAATGTCCTAGCTTTAAAGGGACAAGTTCACCCAATTCTGTCATCAACTCAGCCTCTTGTCATTTCAAACCTGTATGACTTTCCTTTTTTACACAGAACATAAAAGATGACATTTTAAAGAAGATTGGTAACCGAACGACAGCAGTTTTGTGTCAATACATCAGAAGTAAATGGGTACCGGCATTGTTCAGTTATCAACATTCTTCAAAATATCTTCTTTTTTTCTGCAGAAGAAAGAAAGTCGTACAGGTTTGAAATTCAAGAGGGTGATTAAAGAATGACAGAATTTATATACAGTATATAGAATATTAGTATATTGGGTGAACTATCACCCAACATAGATGAAATGTGATGTATACATCTCAATATGTTCAAGTTTTTTATTTATGTGTTTATTTTGTACTTTTCTTCACAATCAACTACAATAATTCAGTACATTCTGGTATAGTTGTAATTCTTCAAGTTGTTCTTTTAGTTTTAAAACTATTCAGTTCATTAGGTATTAAATCCTTTGTGTCCGTCACAATCACAGAAATCAGGATCAATCCGGTTCAGTGTTCACTAAAACCATCTCATTCACCATTCAAGTCCAATATCAACCCCGACGTGACTGAAGTTGGTGGTGTCTGAGTGTATGTGTTGTTAACATAGTCTTTTCATTTTCACCAGTCTGATCGATGCAGGCTGAATTACAGACATCTTGCGAGCATTAAAAGCGGGCATTGTGCAATGCATTGAGTGTTGCCAACTATTTACAAAAGAGAGGAGCTAAACCCCTTTAAATTTAATAAATGTCAGATGACGTAATACTCAGCATATTCACATTCATCGTATTTAAATTCTATCTGGTGTCTGAACATTACATCATTTTGTTTACCAATCTCAGAGGTCAAATACTGTGATTTAATTCAACTGAATGCCAAATAAAGCTTTTCTTATTGACGTTTTCTGTTGTCAAAAGCAGCATAAAAATGAAGTACTGTTCTGACTGAACACAACCCATAGGTATGTCAAAAAGTCCCTATAAATAACATGAATCAATATGGTAACGTATCTATACATTTTATTTTATTTTTGGTTTACATTAGCTGATTGAATCAGTATGTTTTCCTAAATTTGGTGTGTTTTAGATATGACCAAGGTAGAAGTCCTGTTTCCTTTCTTTGTTCCGATTCTCCTCAACAAACAGAAACAGTGAGTTACGCTGGAGGACAATACAGCGTATAAACCTGCACCATCTGCTCCTCTGGGTCCTGTGCCAGGTAAGCACCTTCTAATTTCATTAACCACCTTGACTATTCTCTTCACAATCATAATTGTTTCTGACTTTCAGCATACATTGTGAAGTGTATTGTGAGAACAAAAGTGTCTTAACAGTACAGTATCTAAAATCAGTAAAGATTGATGAAGCACATTTTTGGATTAATTATTGAGCAATCTTCATTACAAATGCATGCATCCATATGTCAGGCAGTCCTGTTTCATTAACAGAAGGACAAAGAATTCATTTATTTGTATAAACTAGCAAATTATTCTCTGTAAATTCTGCAAGTTTTGTTGTATACATACACTTAAATGTACATACATTTTCAGTCACAATTCACATTTGGTTTATTTATTTTATATAGGCTATATCTTACATCAATACTAAAAGAAGACTAAGGAGCTTGTGCCAAGGCCGCATTTCAACAGGCAAGACTCAGACAGTCTTATTCAAGGGCTTTCACCTGATTTCAGACACTTCCCCTTGATGCCAGATAATAGTTATGTGTCTTCAGTGAGTGCTTTAAAATGAATCATTCAAGTTAAACCTTATCCAGCATAAAGTACCATCTAGAGTAGCTTGAGGAGATCTGTAGTGTAGAGGAGGATGCACTGTAAAAAAATTGGTTAATTTTTCTACAGATGATACAAGTGAAATGCAAAGGAACATCATTTTACAGTTTTCTTACAGTTTTATGTATTTTTCTGAATTACAGTAAAGACCATGTATTTACAAGAAAAACGGGGGGGGGGGGGTAAGTGGTTATCAGGGAAATACTGTTGTTTTATAGTTTATTTCTGGTGCCCCAGTTGCCAGAAAATGTCAGTTTTTAACAAGATTTCTTTACGTTTTTTTTAATACCACTTATTAAGCTATAAAATTACAGGAAAAGAGAAAAAAATGTAGAAAAAAATAATATATACCCTTATGAACTATAATTTTACTGGGGGAACAATACTTTACAGGATATTTATGTCAGGAACGAGCTGTGGAAAAAGTTAGTGGAGATACTGAGGTGTATTTTTCACTGAATACTCTATAAACAAAAAGGATGGGGCAACATGGAAAAAGTTCATGGGCTGTGTAGCCTTTTTTTGCTACTGAAGACATAGCAAGCTCCAGCTTCCTGTGGTTAAGAGGGGAAGCGACTCTCTCTTTCCCCTGTGGAGGTGATGAGGCCTGAGGAGTGACGCTCGGCAGTCGCCTCTGCTCCCCCACCATCATGCTAATGAGGTCAAGTGATGAATTACAGAGCCAGTTAAACTACAGGGACAAAATGTTTGAGGACCAGACTGAAGAGAGTCCACATAAAGCCAGCGGCCAGGACAAGCTGCTTTTCTTTGGCCTAAAAAACCAAGGACAGTTCATTTAAAACCAAAACAAGAAGTAACAACCTCATAACGGTTGTAATTAACTTACATATTTACCTCTTAGACTTACTATAAATGCAACCGAGGTGATTTATTTTCATCTTGGTGTAATGCTTAACACTTATTTAATTATGAATGTGTTGAGTCTGGCCAGTGATGACCATGTTATAGAAATATATTGATGGTTTGAGCCTTTAGCATTGATTGTCAAATGTAGTTTTTCGTTGAAGTTTCTAACAATTTCAATTGTGCTTTGTTATCAATCTTAGCAAAAACAAGAGTATGTCTAAAATGTAAAGGATGTGGAGAAAATTGTTGAATAATTAATAACAAATAAATATTGTTTTTGTTGTAAATAATACCATGTCTGCCCCAAACTAATGATAGTTATCAAAATGGCAAAATGAGAATAAGGTGAAATGGAAACTAGAACTGGAAGATAATCTCTGATTAGATGAAAGTTTATGAAGAGAAACAAGAGACCCAGAGGCAATTGAAAAGAATTACATTGTGCTCATTATAATTTAAATCACATTTAGTTCATTTAGCAAGAACCTGTCATATTGCATTTACTGTCTAGACTTGCAGACTCTCTAAATAATAAATATTGATTGACTAGTTTTAACCCCCCGAAACCACCAACAACAAAAACGCTCTTGGCGTTTTAGAAAGATCAACTAAATTGATGCTGATATCACTGAATATTTCTTCAGCACCATAGGGGGCGAATACAAACTGACAAGCATGTACCAAAATTGCCTCTGCATGCCTTTGGTTCACGTCTGAGCTCACCATTACTGCCAGCTAATGAAACAGCAAGCCTCTTGCAAATATTTGCTCATGGTCAGAGTGCTATATTCTCTGCAAAAAGATGTTTAATGCATAAACAGCCTGCAACATTTTTACATTTTATGTATTTACATAATAAGAGTTAGTTATCTTAAACACCAGTTTTATTTTGATCTTTGGGTATTCATTGCTACGGATAATATTTTAATATGAGATTTTTTTTCTATATGCATAATATAATGCTAAATATGTAATATAGTTATATAATAAATACAATTTAAATAAAATGCTTTTCATATCTTCTCCCTGCAGAAACAAAGAGAGTACAAACCAGTCTAAAATAGTTGCTGGTTTTAGATATTCTTTCAGTCGGGTCTGGTTTGCTGAATTTAGGAAGGTTAACTGTGGGATCAGCAGGTTGGGTAGATGAAGACCAGCTTGGCTATGCACTGAGGCCAGCAATTTAGATTTAAATAAAAGAAAGAAATTAAAGTGTTGCATTACTGAAGAAGTAGGGTTCAAAACAGACTTGTTTTTTCCTCGAGTGGCAAAAATGTCCAAGACAAATTTTTCCCTTCATGGAAACTGTGAGGAGGGTGAATGTTTTTGTAACTCACCCATTTAACTTATATCAAGTCTTATAATTCTGCAAATTAGGCGCATGGCCACTCAAGTGATAAGGCGCCTCAGCTCCAACCATGTCCCGCCTCTTTTCCCATTTTCAATAATCCGGGAGTGAGATGGCGACGGCCGGCTCCACCCGAGTTAAACTTCAAAACAGCTCCTCAGAAGCCTACGGGTGACGTCACGGACACTACGTCCATGTTTTATACAGTCTATGGTCGCAACTCTGTTTTTCAACGACTCTGAATATGCGTTTGCATTAATTGATCAAAAAATGCTACATTAAGTCAGTGGTTTCTATGCCCACCGATATCATGAATGCAGTGTTTATTAATATGTGCATACATGACTGAGTGTCCCATCTCCCTTGAGCTTTTATAATTACAAACTCAGAGCAGCAGAACCAAAACCCTGCTTATCTCAATTCAAATGATAAAGATGCACACCTTTCATTAAAAAGATACTTTTTAGGGAAAATGAATACATTGCTTTCATTATGCTTCACAATGCTTCACTGGCATAATAGTTAACACATAGAGGCAAATTCTCTGATCATTTTTGCATCTTACTGTTCCATTCCAATCCTTTGTTGCGTTCAGTCTTCTATGAATATCCTTGTCACAATTATTTTTAGTAAATGTAAATGAAGGCTATGGCTACAAATAACAACAAACAACGGTGTTTCAAGTTATGTCAAATGAAAATGTAATTATTGGATAATGTTTTAGTGAACTGGCATGACCCATTCCATCTACTTTTGTGTTGTTGTCTGAAACCTTTATGATATATTGTTATTTATTCGTGGACAATTTATAGTTCAATTTAGACAGTCCGTCCTCGTTTGCTTTAATTTTATGAAAAAGGACGGTCAAGATATTCCTTTAAAAAATCAGCTTTATGTTTCAAAGGAAAAGGCAATTCAGGTTGATTTTAGTGCGAACTATTGGTTTAAACTGAGGAAACTGAACACTGCAGTTGTGTTAAGGCATACAGTAAGCAAGATAAGCCATTATTTGCATAATTGCCATTTTGTCATAGTCATCCCTCAAATTTCCAATTAGTGAGCGAAATTCTCAACGATTCGTTAACAATTGCTTTCGTTGAACTGGTTAATGGGTTTTGCAAAGTCCTGCAACATCTGTTTAAATAAAGCAAAAGATTTCCAATTGGATTAGTGTGTTTACATTTACATTCAAATCCCAAAGTGTCTCCTCCATGGTTAAAGTATAACCACAGAAAAAACGGAACGCTTGGGTTGCTACAGAATGACACATTTTTCATCTTTCATTAACTTTTTAAAACTTTTTCCTTTGAGTAAACAGTCTTTTTTTACTTAAGTCTATAGTTTACGGTATATAAATATAATATATTTAAACACCAGCATAGCATAATTCCCCAAAGGTGTCTATTCATAAGTAAGGTCCAATGCCTGATATATTTAGCCATTCTAGTCGAGTTTTTCCACAACCACTATCACCACTCGACAAAAACAATCTTGTCTCTCCTGTGACTATCAGGTACTATTGCTGATAGTGATGAAGAAGATCTGGTTGTTTTTCTTTTTCTATCTGTCTAAGGAAAGAAATCGGGTGCAAAGGCCCTATTAAATGTTATTCAGGTATGGCGCGGGGTGATTAAGTGTTCAAAATTGCTTTTGAAATATGGAAAGTAATATGAAATATGCTTGAGGAGCTCATTGCTCCCTATGGCTTAATATTTGTGTGATCTGCAAGTTATTTTCTAAGTCATTTATTAACATCATTATTAACATTTCATTTCAATAAAAAAGAATAACATTAAACAGTACAAAAGTATAAAACAAAGTTTTAAAATCACTTGGCGATATCACATTTAACCCTGACAATAAATGTATGATTCCAAAGGTTAATACATCCAGTGTTGAAGATTTCTCCTCAGTTATTTTAAAAAAGCCATCAGGAGCAAAGCAATATACTTAGTCAACTTAGGGAAGGGCAGACTGCTTTTTGACTGTCAACATCAATAAGCTCTCAGTTGTAGCACTGCCTATCAGAAGTCACTTTAGAACCAAATTCGTGGCCAGTTTCATCTATGCCTAAATTCAAATGTTGAACATTTTCACCTGCAAAAATCATTTTTGATTCTCTGATCATTGGCAGGAGATGGTTTGATAGCATTCTTTTAAAGTATGTTCAAAACCCTTTGATTTTTTTGTGCTGACTTTAATGTTTCTACAAATCGGGTCTGCAAACTAATGTGCTTCACAGCATGAATATGTAAGATAACTGTGTAATGATGTTCTGACAAATCATGGCTGATGAGATCAGTGAAAATGTCTGCTGGCTGGCAAGGACTATTTACAGCATTAAAATAATTTTAGATCCTTGCTGCTCTGCTCTTAAAATGCTCAAATATAGCATTGTCTTAACACTGTGCGCTTACATTTTCTATGAAAACTATTGGAAATGATCCCCATCAATGTTATTCAGTAGGCCTATGTAATAAATAAGGCTGCCAAAATTGCAATAGACAAGATGGTTTAGATCTCCACAGACTGGAATTATAGCGTCATAAAGATTAATTATTACAAAACAACAATATTTAACCAGTCTATCAGGTGGAATATGTTGCAACAAAATAAGGGATAGGATTTGTGCTTAACTTTAAATTAGACTATAAATGATGGTGGTTTATTGATCAAATGTGCATTTATCTTTACTGCAAACAAGTGTTGTTCAGTCCTTTAGACTTTTACCAATGGGCTCTTTTTCATCAGTGCAAACACTGGTCAATCCAAAAATCTTTTCACAAAGACAAAACCGTATCTTTAGAGTATATCAAAACTGCTCACAAATTCAGCATTACAGAACTGCGTATATTAAAAAATGTGTCTAAAAAATATTCCAAAAGGGAAAATTCGACTGTTCAATGCTCGCAGCCAAACGCAAAAACACTCGCCATGCAAAAGTTCCATAGTAGATTAAGTTATCGTTTATGCCCGAAAATAAGAGTATTAACTACAAAGTGGTTTGCTACACCACCCCGTGAGTCTCCGATGAATTTTTTAGAGTCCGCATGCTTCGTTACTTTACTCCGGACCAGACCCCCGCCATGTCCGCGGGCTGCAGATGCTCTTCGCCAATCCAACACTGCAGGTGCATTTACTGCTTGAAGATGCTGATGGGAGCTGTGGCTCTCTAGATATCCATCTCCTTTGCTTCTTTCTCACCTTGCATTACACAGAGATTTTTTTTCTGCTCACCCCTAAATGTTGCTCTAGCGCGAAGGCTTTGGATTCATTGGATCCGCAGTCTGTCCGGTTTTGCAGTGCGTCTTGCGAGAGCATCATCCGAGATGGATTACGGACCTTTATGACGAACAGTTCTGTGTGCTGCCGCAACATTTTAAACTGTTGACTTAACTCGGGACTAAAACAATGAATCGATGATAGAGCGATGATATGAATTAACTCTTTGAGGTTGAGGAAAGCAGAGGCGCATAAGATTGGTGAGGGGGTTATACTGCGTATCGTGTCGAAGAAACAGAAGGA
The DNA here is from genome assembly GCA_008369825.1 of Triplophysa tibetana. NCBI lineage: Eukaryota > Metazoa > Chordata > Actinopteri > Cypriniformes > Nemacheilidae > Triplophysa > Triplophysa tibetana. The sequence continues at coordinate 7,684,263 of CM017914.1, read as the reverse complement.
AAGGGGCTTTACTAAACACGTTTGTTTTCGCCACGAGTTTTCTTGTTGAAGTTAGCGGTGCTCTTTGTTTTGTAAAGAAGCGAAACAATGCGCAAATGAACGGAAGTGGATATTCTGATAACTGTTCTTTAGAGATGGATGGGAGATTTGAAAACCTTTCCCCTGTGTGAATCTTTTCACGGTAACACTGGAAAGGTGGAGCGATCGGGAAAAGCTAATGACGGACCTATTAATCCATCACCAGAGGGGTTTGGAAACGTGTGGATGGAAATCGGACGAATGTTTAAATCTTTCTCTGGTTTTATACGAAACTACTAATGAATAGTTGCCTGGAATCTCCATCGCAGCGGTTAATAAAAATTGGCAGTGAATTGAATTAGGGGGCTTTGAAATGTTGACACATTTGCTGTGAATCATTTGCCAATACCGATATTTTCTTCTGAAAGTATTCCGATCTAAATGGAATTAGTTGAGAAAGCCCTTTGTGAAAGGAATAGACATGGTACATGGGAACAGGTTCCTTTACGGTAAGTACAGGTCTAGGTTAACTTCGCTCTTCTCTTTGGCTCATTTTACGCATGAGGTGCATCTGCATTTACCGGCGTATTACACGTGCCTGTCTTTATTTCTGAAGGAACTTTATGTGTAATTATAAATAATTTCGTAAAGTGCGTTTGGTGGTATGCAACATGCATGCGCATAATGGCGTTGTTATTTATTTTCTTTGCGTCAGTTTTGTATCTTAATCCTTTCTTCCCAAACTTGTGACCAATTAGAACAACATGACTGCATAATTTGTTTATTGTTCATACAGCGTTTACTTTGTCTAGTAAACAAAAATACGTGTAACGTTATTCAGTTTAAATCAACACATACTTGCTTTTCATAAGTAATAAAAAAATGCATTTCTCATAATCTGTTGATCTATCTACTGCAGCAGGAATAGATACTGAAACACCATTAGGACTATTAAGTTAAGCTTTAATAAAGCTATGCTCTTTCATAAAAAAATTGATGATGTTTTGATCTTAACTCTTATGTCGCAGTTGTTGCAGGTCTTCTCATGCTTGGGTTGTCTGGGGCAACAAAGAAAGAAGCAGGTAATGATGTTTGGTCACAAGTCATACCCACGCACTCTCCATATCCATGTTTTCCTGAAATCTGTGACATGTGACTGCTCTCTTTCAGTGAAAAACAATTCAGGGGTACAGCCTCCAGGTCAGTGTGGTACCTGGGTCAAAGAATCAGAGGGAGGCCTCTTCACGTCACCCAATTACCCAAACAAATACCCCCCAGAACGAGAATGCATCTACATCATTGAAGGTACGGACCTTCTTCCATTCGATCTTACAGAAAAATCTATCATGTGACACTAGGTTGGTTGGTCGGCGGGGGATGTTTAAATTGTTTAACAATGGCACAGAGGAGCAATCAGGTTATTAATGGTGTGCACTGTTCAGCACAATAATAATGTTATACGCAATGTTACTTTATTTGCTTTCGTAATAGAAAAAAAGCATAAGTGACATCATCAATCCTCTAAGAACTCCTTATTTTGGATATGATTTAAGCCATAACAACTCAAAAAATACAGCTAACTAACACAATAAAACATGACAAAACATATAACATAATAATATTTTTTGAATAAAATATATCTCATTTTGGAGCCAAACTCTTCATATCGTCTTGCTGCAACTTATGGTTCACACATCTTTTTCTGATATACTGTATGAAGAATACAATAGAGTAAATCATACAGAGATTTTAGTAGTAAATAATACAAAATGATAATTTTCATTATTACTTTGCTTCCATCCCAGTAGAATAATATGTACTGTACTTGGATGCATTATACATTTTTATCTTTGATTATGGCTGTTCCTTTTTCATGTTAACACTATTAGACAAATGACATCATCCTCCATCAATTACAGCTGTCAATCATCATCATTTTTTCCTTTCAGCTCCCCCGAGAAAATGCATTGATCTCTACTTTGATGAAAAGTACTCCATAGAACCTTCATGGGAATGTAAATTTGATCATATTGAAGTCCGGGACGGGCCCTTTGGTTTTTCTCCAATAATTGGACGCTACTGCGGCCAGCAGAACCCTCCATATATCAGATCAAGCGGGCGCTACCTATGGACAAAATTTGTTGCTGATGGTGAATTGGAAGCGATAGGATTTTCTGCGAGCTACAATTTCACAGCAGGTATTATATTTTGTTTCAATGCTACTTATCAACCTAAACTATTGACCGTGATGTTACAGCTTAATAGCCAGAGGAGGTTATGAGTGTCAATAGCAGTTTTAATAGTGAAATGTTGTTTTCCAGCCTGATTGATTATTATGCCAATGAGTTGAATGACTTGGCGTTGCCTGCTGCTCTTTTAAGAGTTCTGGAAGCGGTTCTGACTAACTAACCTCAGGGTATTGTTATCCCCTGCATGTCGACTTGAATTCTTGATGCAATCAGTAGCTGCCCCTCAACATTCAAGCTTCTGTTTCATGTCGTGATTATTGTGAGATCTATCTTGTTTTTGTCAATGATCCTTTTCCATAATTTACTTTGTTAAATTTATTGGAAGCATTTTAAACAACTGACGAGGAGCCTGTTTGCATTTAAAATCGAATGCCTTTTGAATTTAAATGGTTAACTATGCTCAATTCCTAGGTATTTCAAAACATGATCCATAATAAATGCTGTCAAACTCAAATATTTCACGGGATTTGCTTTACACAAATAATAATTTCCAATTAAAGTGTAAGAACGAAATAAATTTGCATGTAGTGCATCGTACATTCTTGAAAGCGAATGAAATCCCTCGATCTCCCAAAATCTCAAATATTTGTTTTGTCACACTCTGATGGACGTCTAGTTTCTTTGGTGTTAGAAATTACCATCTGTCATTTTATTGTACCATGTGATGCTGTACATGTTGTGGAAATGGAACTATGATGGATTTTCTGTGAGCAATGTCAAAAGCCATATACCTCAAAGTAAAGTTGTACATGCAAATTCAGTCTTAAGGGCCTTGCAGATAAATTGCACAGCTGTGGCTCTGGGTGCACAGAAAGTAGCACGCAACTGAGAAGGCAGCTCTGATTTAGAATCGTATCATGAAAAATGAGTTATGAGCCACTGCTATATTCCATCCTATTGTGAGTCAGGAGGAAGTTCTTTCGGCAAGTTTAGAGAAACTGTTCAGCATGAATGGCTCCAGACGCTTGCCGGGGAAAATGCGTGCCTTCTTGTAGTCTTGATAAGGAATATCGGTGGCATGTAATTTACATAATTAAGAAGATAAAAGTCCCTGAATTCAAAAAAGCAAGAGCGCATCTGCTGCAGCCAGTGGTACCACATGCTAATACGGAAGGTGCAACAGATGAATGAAATGCAGGAGATGAGGAAAAGTACAAATTAGATGTGATGAGTTATGTGTTATAGTCATCCTCCTTGGAACTTTTTGCATTTTATTGTTACAGAGTGAAGCATTAGTGTATTGAAACAAGAACTCAAGCTACTTTTTCAAAGCTGCACTCGGAAATGAGGAATTTAATACATGGTCTTCTTTCATTATGCTGGAGCTCTGGGCGATGATTGTCCTAAAATTTTCTGTATCAAACCTCATTAATCCTACGTTTGCTTGCTTTTGTTAGTAACTTCGAATTCTATTGACTTATGGCTTGGATCTCAAGATTTCATTTTTTGGGGGCTAAGATGTTCTATTTGATAAAGTCCCAAGACGTCTTTTGATGCCATGCAGTAAATAATGTAAAGTGATGGTCACATCTAGACAAGTCATGTAGCCAAAGGAGTTTTGGACATAGCCAGCGAGTCCATCTTAAAAGAGTAAACTTGGAACATAGGCATAGGCATAGATCTACACAACAACAAGTTTCCAAATTTAGTAGAAGAGTAATTAAAAGTGTCTTCGCTGAAGGTTAGTTGCTTCATCTGAAATCGTAGAAGCATGGTATAATCCTTTGCTGAACTCAGACGTTGGATAGCTCGGCGATGGAAATGTAGAATTAGGTGCACACTGTGTGTAATTACTTCCTGATATCATGTGAATATAAAAACTGTGTGCACAGTTCTGTGCAGTCCCACCTAGCGTTGAAATGCAATTATCATGAGAAAGTTGTGTAAGAGTTCATTGAAGTACTCATATGTAATATCAGATCCTGATGTCTCAGAGCAGCATTTCTCAACCTTTTTGTCCTATGTACCCCCACAGCCCAGTATTGAAACCAAACCAGAAAAAAATATAAATATATATCCTTCAGGCTATAATTTTGCATAAAATTATTGCACTTTAGTATTCAAGAGACCATTTTACAATGATTCATTGAAACAACGATTAAAGGTGTAGTCTACCCAAAAATGAATATTTGGTCATCGTTTACTCGCCCTCTTGTTATTTTACACCTGTTTGTATAACTCAAATGAAGATATTTTGAAGAATGTCTATAACCAAACAACGGCGGTACCCATTCACTTCTGTAAGGACACATAACCCATGCAAGTCAATGGGTGCCGCCGTTGTTTACCAATATCCTTCAAAATATCTTCTTTTGTGGTTCAAATGATGAAACAAGTTTTTCGGTGAACTATTACTTTAAAAAGCAGTCAACACTCCTAAAAAGGTGTTTCACGATGCCATAAAAAACGTATTTAGCTGTACAATTCCATAAAGAAACTTTAGTCTTGTCAGTTTATGTGGCAATCAGGAAGAGACTTTAACTGGAAAGACCTTTAGATAAATGTATTAATATTCCACACTTTCATGTAGTAAATTGCGATACTGTAACTTGTACATTTGTTGTCACTCCGTTGTATTACGCTCTTGAGTTTGTTCGAGTATTTGGTTGCTGCCAGCCTCTGTCCCCGCCTACTTCAATCTGCATGTCCCTCTGTTTTATGTCTCTTTCCTTCTCCTTCTCACTATCACAAAAACTCTCTTTCTCCTGAGTCTCACTTCCTTGTCTCCGGGGTTCGACTGACCTTATTACCCCACCACGTCTTTGGAGGAGATAAAGCTGTGTTACCAGACAAGATCTAGCTGAGTTAAATAACAGAGAGCGCTGCACTCCTCGTGTGCCTTTTCTCAGCCCGCTGGCTGTTTGAAGCCTTTGTCCCAGCTGTAAACAGACGCAGAAGTAATAAGGAAAACAAGATGGACTTAAAAGCATTTCAGGGACTGCTTTCTTGATCCAGTGGCCATTTAATAACCTTGTTTGGGAAAGCCTCGTGTGGCCATTTTCATGTTTTATTTTTTCAACTGTTGAATGCTCGGGAAAGTCTACTGAAAGAAGTTATATGAGAGGAATGAGCTGAGAGCAGTCCATAAATGTTCCAACGTTCAATTAAAAAACCCAGTTGTGCTCTTGTGAGCTTTCGTGTTTGTGCTTAAATGTTTAAAGGAACAGTACACCCGAAAAGGAAAACTCACTCTTCATTTACTCACCCTCAAGTTGTTCCAAATCCAAATTTCTTTGTTCAGATGTACTGAGAGAAATCTATTTGGAGGAAACCTTGTTACAAACATTTCTTGGCCACTATTGACTACCATAGTAGGACAAATTTCTTTATAAATGTCTTTTGGCTGTTGAACACACTAATAACAAATTTTATATGAAACAAAATATTTTAAAGAATGTATGAAAGCAAACAGTTGCACATTTGCAAATAGCACCTTTGACTACTAATGTCATTTTTCGTACTATGGTTGTCAATGGTTCCCAAGATCTTTCTGGTTACAAGCATTCTTCTAAATATCTCTCTCCGTGTTCATCAGAAGAAACATATTTTTACATATTTTGGACAAAGAGCGTTAATGATGACAGATGTTTAATGTTTATGTTAAGAGGCTAATTTCTTATAATCTTCTGTGATACTTTACGAATATTCATTAGCATTATGTAATTAAAGATTGTATTGTAGGCCTATATTGTAAATTACAAATATTTGATCATTTAAATTATAGAACTGTTTAGAATCTTTAATTGAAGTTTCTTATGTTGTAATTTATTAAGTAACTTCATACGTATTTCTATATATTTTCAATATACAGTATAAAAGAGGAATATGAGTGTTTTATAAGGGGTGTTTTCATTTTGCTGCGTATACTCATTTAAATGAATGATTATCATTCACAGCACTCATAACCACATGCTTCTAGCTCATAATTAAGAATTTCCTCCTCTATTTTAACATGTAGCAAAACAGAAATAAGTACTGTGATCCCAAATGCAAAAGTCCTGATTAGGCTGTGATGTAGTGGAGGTGTTTGATCTTTTAATTTGTGGACTGGAGCTTGTATTGAATTTAAATCATTCTAATGACAGATGAGATTAGAAAAGGGAGCTGGATATATGGCCCCTCTGTGCTCAAGACCCCTGTATATTATTGTGGTGTGATGGATTCCATCCAGAAAAATTGAAAATTGAACCCTGGGAATGAACTTTCTGTACGTTCAGGTGTTGGCCACATTTCACCACCACCCACCTGCTTTTCTCAAGTCTGATGAAGTGTGAGGGATGGAGAGGTCTCCTGCACAAATTACACTTTAGGTTTCATACTGTCCTCGGTGTGACAAAACCTTATCTCAAGATATAATCGCTTACTAGGTATTTCATCTTTGTTTTAGTTTAGAATAGTGATTAGATAAGAAACAACATAGACGAAGGTAGAATAAATTGTACATTTTGCATTAGTAACTAAAGAAAGGTTCGCAATATGAGATATAATTCTGATTGCACATGGGATTTTGCTATCATAATGCCTCTTTCAATAGTTTCATCGGACAAACCCAGTACAATTTACAAAGTCAGCAATCATTAAGAACTGCATATAGCTTAAGGAAGGGTGAAATGCCTTTCAAACAATGTCTGTTGAATTGTGCACTTTAGTATGGCAGCATCTATTACCCGTAAATGTCTTGGAAGCTTGGGGGACGGAAAATTGCACGCTTTGTGTTTCGCTTCAGATGCTACATCAAGGATTAATCAGAGAGAGGCACATGTAATGCTGTTCCTTTCAGAAAATGAGTTCTGTTCAAGGTGATTCAGTACACAGAAAGAAGCGGTTATGGGTTTTCCACTGTGAAGTCTGCACAGCATAAATATCCTTTTCTAGGAGAACTAGCACATCTTAATGAGAAAATAAATGTATTTATTGAAAACATTGCGCTGTACTTGACTTTCACGTCGAAGGGAGATGAAAAAACACATAGATTGGATCAATTATTCTGGACGCTTTTTAAACGATGGACAATTTGAACCTTCACAAAGCACACATTTTTTAGAATAGCATTCTGAGTTTTTAAGGTTTTTATTTTTCATTTTATTTCTCATGTTCTTTCACTCACACTCTGACAAAATTAAATCTTGAAAAAATATTTCTTGGTTTAAAATGAGGCACTAACAGCGTTAACCTTGATTTGTCTTTATTTTCATCACACATTTCATTTCTAGTAGAAATTATCAATGAATTTATCATAATCAAGTAAGGTTGCATAAAACATTCTAGCTGTATTTTGTTTATAATCATTACTATTTACTCAAAGTTTACCCTATATCAAAGCCAGACTATCAACGTGAATGTACAAAGTCATTGTTAGTTATTTTGCTATAGTTATAAAAAATATCAACCCTTCAGAAACTAAAAGTAACTATATGTGTAGGCTGTGAGACGTGAGTCCTTATTTCTGACTCTTAAGCTCTTACAGTAACTAAAAACGTAATTTTGCCTTGTCATGAAAAATCCAGGTATTCCACAGTGGAGTGATGCCTTGAGGGGATGTAATTTGCTAAAGTAAAGCTATCAGATGGAGATGTTTGGCACAAGCTCTTGCAGACAAGGTGGAAAAGAACACAGGGGCTCCTGGATGTGTTGTTTTTCTCTGTTTGTTTGTGCCATTCTGTATCGGAAACCAGGTGCCGTCCGGATGGTTAATGGAGCGTTGAATTGGTTTTAAAGAGCAGTACTTTTATTGTAATTTAAAAACGCCTATCTCTATTTATTATCATGTAAAGGCAATTTGTGAGGTTTTGTGTTTGCTATGGATTTCCTTTTTTTGCATAATGCAGATGTTATTGTGCTGTGTAGTAAAGCTCGATTGACCGTTTCGTTCAGCCATTCAAGCACATCCCCACTAGCCACGATATAAAGGTCTCCAATCTCTCTATCCTCTAAAAAACGCTGGCCGTGTGTACAAGCACAAAATGTGCACAGGCTTATCAAACCCCACCTTTCACTCAAAGGAGATCCAGTGTGTTTATCACAGCCACCAACCACAGCCTAAAGAATCCAATAGTACAATGTTATTTAGCTCCCAACATTTTTATCTCCCTTTCCTGGCCTGCTTTTTTCTACCAGAGCCAATTACTTCCAAAATCAATGTGTGGACTAAGTGTGCTTGCGGTCAGATTCTGAGAGAGTGACTGGCAACAGGAGAGAGAGATATTTAACTTCTACACAATTCATAGGGACTTGAATGTTCTTCTTTTCTGTTTGTCTTTCTTTCTTTCTTTCTTTCTGAATTATATATATTTTTAATATACACCCATGTAGACAATCAATTTGTAGTCCCGCCCACAGTGATATCTCATTGGTCCAAATGCCGCTCCACATAACTGAATGTTAAACTCTATATGAAATAACCCCCTTTCATTGTTTCGATGTTTGCCTTTCTGTCTTTTCTTGATCAGTTTTGTACTGTATATGCTTTTCCTCACTCTCTTTCTTTCTCTTTTTCACGGTGTTGTGCTCTCAGGCCCAGCAGCTGGAAAGCCATGCTCAATTTAATCACATACAACATTCATCTCTTAACCCATCCATTTATACTGGCTTGCCTACAGCAGGCCGTATTATTATCCCCTTGCTAATCCTAATGCCCATTTAGCCATAAAGAGACGCTATACTGCAGGGGTGAGTACAGGAGGTTAATGGGATACTCATGGACATGCCGTAGAAAGGGGCTAGTATGTCACTTTAAAGTCAAGGATTTGGGTGTGATTTGCAGTGCTGACTTTGGTCTTGTGCAAAATGAGATCCAAATTTGTGTAATTGTTATTTATAATATTTGTTATGCCTTCATAGACTTGCAATGGGGGGGGGGTTTAGTAAGGTTGTCATGATTTCCTGGAGCTGAGGTTCGATACCAGGGATTGCACATACTCAGAAACAAAATGTAAAGTATAATGCGATGTTAGCCACTTTGGATAAAAGCGTCTTCCAAATGCGTAAATGTAATTACAATGATAACTTAAACATATTTTTTGACACTAAACCAGCTTAGGTATCGTGATACCAAGAAGTACCGCAATGTTGTATAATAATTTGAATCTACAAAAAAAACAGATCTTGTTGAAAATATTTTGCATTTACTATAGTAAACTGTAATATACTGTTATATATTACAGCATAACAACACTTATTCATGCACACTACAATATTTTGTAGTATAAGCTATAGAAATTTGATATTTGTTGCAATTATTGAAGTATATTTTAACATTTACTATGGTAAGACTTAAAAATCACTAGAAGATTAATCTAGAAGATTTAGTAAAGTCTACTATAGTAATAGCTACTTTAGTACACGAGAACATTTTTCATGTTGGAACTCATTTAAATGTGCGACATATTTCATTGATACATCAATGTTTGAAGAAGTAAAATGTTAAGCTGGCATTTTCAATGTAAAACCAAAATGGCGAGTAGGTGGTGGAAAATGGAGTTTCGTTGAAAACGGCTAATTTGTTCAAGAACGAAGCAAGTGTCTTGATGAATAACTCACTTAATCATTTGCTGCATTTAAATAAAAAAACACGCCCAATGGAAACACGTAACTTTCACAAAAACTACAATATATCGCAGAAATCTCCTTGCAGTGTTTTTCTACTACTTTCATACAATACAGGCATATTTCGCAAAACTGCAATGGAACCCATGTTTGTCGTATTTATATTTGGGCATGAACGGCGTGTTTGGGCAGAACATTTGTAAAAATAGGATGTAAGGAATTCACATTAAGTAATATCTAATATGAATGCAGGGAAGCTAATGAGTTTAGTATGGAGATGTATAAAGGAACAGTAAAGAAATATGAAAATATACGGGGACATTTTTGACCATGGACAACAAAACCAGACTTTTAGGTCAATTTTTAAAATGTAGATTTATGCATTATCCAAAAGCGAATATGATAAGCTTTTCATTGATATGTGGTTTGTTAGGATAGGACAATATTTGACAGAGATACAACTATTTAAAACTGGAATCTAAGGGTGCAAAAAAATCTAAATATTGAGAAAGTTGCCTTTGAAGTTATTAATCAGAGGCACTGTAGCAGACTGTTGCTAAGAAGAAACAGGTTTGTTTTAACTCTCTCTGTTGGCCTAACACTGTAATGACATTATCGTGAGTATATGAACCAAAAATCTGATACCACACTTTAGTGGGTAATTCCCAAAGAGCGAGCAGAAGCGAGCAAAGTTTGTAGGCATGTATCCGGCCATTTTTGTCAGCGATTTTGTTGCATCCACTTACAAAAATAAAGTTTTAATATATTTACAGTAGGACATTAACAAAATATCTTCATGGAAAATGATCTTTATTTAATATGTTAATGATTTTTGCCATAAAAGACAAACCGATCATTTTAACCCATACAATGTTTTGTTAACCGTTATTTTGGTCCAGGGTCACATATAGAAATCACAATGCTTCCTCACGGTAGGTGGTACTCTGCACAAGTTGGTTCGCAACCTGCCAAAAAACCTAAAAAGATAAAGTGTTTCCAGAATGACTTATTGCGAGAGGTAAGAAATTACACTGTTTTTTAAAAAAGGTGTCTTTCCGCAATATTTTTCAATTGGCATCTTCAAATTGTCGCTTAAGTTTTGCACAAATCTGTAATGGAAACCTGGCTTCAGACTTGTCCGAGTCATTCAAAACGGATTTATTTGGGAGAGAAATACATATGCAACATTGCTTATGATACTATAATTCTACTATTTGAAAGAAACGCAAGTATTTTAAACCTTTAGCATCGCAATGCCACCGTAGCAGCAGTACATCGTGCAACACAATAGTAAGATGGGACAAAAAGCCTTATAGGTGGTTTTAGGATTTTATTTGGAAACGAATCATTGTCCGGATCAGCCTGGAAAGCCATAATAAAAACTAGATGTTTTCTGAAAATGTTATGGGTACTTGGACACATGAAGATTGTTATTTGTGAATGCTGGTCATTTTTATCGCATTATTTTGTGGTTACATAACGTTTGGAGTAGTTCTCCGCTTTGCAAGCCACCTTTTACTGCAGTTATTTAAAGTTATTATTAAAGTCCTGCATATGCTCATAGACTGCTATTAACAGAAGGGTGTGGCCTTTAGAGCTTCAAGTTCAGGATATTAGATTTTTTGTGAGAGGCGGTTCAGCAGTTTCTTTTAAATTTCCAAAGAGGAGTGTCAAAGGGTTGAATCTGCCCTTATGAGTTTTTCTAAAAGCTTATTCTCCAGCTCTCATGAGGCCAAGATCCCTATGAATGTCTGGACTCAGCTGCATCTCATTCATAGTAATAGTGGCAATCAGCCCAGAGAAGTCAAGACCCCACTAAATATTATCCTGTGTGACCTGCTCCCCTCGCAGAGACGACGAACAGTCGGCTTTTAGCATATTATTGGACTCTAAGACTTGCTGCTAAAAGCTGACATCACATACTCTAAAAGTATTTAATAAACCAGCCTATATTGAATCCTTTTTTACCGCATGCTAAATTTAATAATTGATCTCACCGAACCTTTTGTAGGGTTTCAGGGTGTGAAATTTGACCATTATGGGTGGTTATGTGGCAGCATGTGTGTTTGATTAAGTCTGTCAACATTTGTTTACACGCAGAGTATTAGTTACGCGTCCATTCGCCGCTTTCTCCTTGGCCGCTGACCGTAAAGGGTGCTCATCCAGAAAGTCAATTATTTGATGCTTTCCCAGTTGGAATATCAACTTCCTGAAGGCTGGAAGGCTTCTGGAACGGGTCACGTGAGCTCATCATTTCCTGGTACACCAACACTAAACAAGCCACTGAACAACATGGCTCCACTGACTTTTTATTTTCTGTTCACCGAGCTCGATTAATCACACCAGTCACACGGAAATCCTCCTGTTCTTTTCTATTATATCCGGTCCCTGAAAATGCAGAGCTGTTCGAAGAGAAAAATAGGAAGCGGAAGAAAATATAAAGTAGCAGAGCTGTATAGAGGAGAGAAGTGCCTGATAACAGCTTCCCCAAGGCCCTGTTCCCTTTGAATATTCATGGGGCTTGGCGAGAGAGTCTGCACCATTTGTAAAAGGACAACTATCAGTTTCCATGACACAGCTGAACATGCTTTTACAGCTTTCGGAGGAAAATACTTGGCTCACTGAAAAAGAAAATTGGTTGTGACATTTCGTTGTTTAAACGTCGTCCGTGTACAGCGGAACTGTCAACACATTTTTCAAATATTTGTCGCTTTGTGTGATTTTGAATAATAGCTATATTCATGTTTCATAGATTAAAAGAAGCAATTTAAAAAAGGCATTTGTTGGTTGATTTCCCTGATACACAAAAATACTTTTTATTAAAATATTGTTATGATCGGCGTTGGGGTATTGACTAACAAATGGCATGAGTTAAGAACAGGACTCGATTAATTCAGACAAACAGTTTTCAGAAAACCTTAAAGAACCATCATTCTTGAACAAATTGAGCAAAAATGGCACACCTAACATGTGGAGCTCAAACTTTTTGCTCCAAATTAAAACTCAGTTGACTCTATGGGAAGCATGTCCAACAAGCGCCATGTCTGTTAGTGAATTTTTTTCATTTGAAGACTAGGGATTTGGGCAAGATATACCACAGTTCGTTCTCATTCAGTCTGCATAAATAGACACGGTTCACAGTAAGCAGATTAGACATCCTTTACCAAAGCAGTGGGTTATTAAATTCAGTTGCAGCCAAATGTTTTGAAAGCAGAAGCTGTTAATGCCAAGCCATGTTCGACTTATTTTGTCTCATGTATTCAGACTAAAGGCACCTCCTGGAGTAAAATTGTATTCCTTTTTTTAGCTCAATGAACTTAATGGAGTACTCAAATATGTGTAAAATGTTTCTTTTTGAGACACGAAAATGAGAAAATGATGTGCCTACATAAGATAAAGCTATTAAATGAATGTGGACTGCATATCTAAATTTTTTAGATTTTCCTGCATGTTTATATATTTATTTCATCATGACAAGCTAACACAATGGCTTATTGGATCTTTCACATGGTCTGTTCTTCTGAAAGCACAAAAGACTGTCTCAACATTCAACCTGTGTCTATCCGTCTATCAGCTTGTGGACTTGCTCTAGGGAGCAGGATTGAATTGTTCACATGAACAGTTTGACTGGGGGCACAGCCAGAAACACAAAACATGCTCCTGTGCTTTTGGTTGTGAGAGAGAAATAGCAACGGTGAAGTGGATTTAAGTTCAGGCTTGGTAAACCAGGGGCTAGCCCTTAGATACACACCCTCTTGCGTACCCGTGAACTGAGGAATAGACCTGCTGTTCAAACAGAACCACCCAGCATGCATCAAATGGCTTTCTATTATTACAAAGCGTACTGTAGGCATTTTTGGAAACATGAGCAGCATTGTGGGCTCCGTCATTGTATTCTTGATGCTAGGAAGTAATGGCTTTTTAGAAGGAGGAAGTTGGTTGTGAGGGTGGATTTGCACATTGTGAATAGACTGTGTGATCTCTTACAATGGTGTGCTTGGGACAACTGATTAAACAGTAATGAAGTCTTTAAATGAGGTGTCAGTTTTGAGCAGGTAAAGGATTCATTTGTGCCAGCATAGATTTTTCAGCGGACATTATTATGTTTGCTCTCAGCTGATGTCAAGTGCTTCGTACATCAATCTTTGCAGAAGCCACGCCTACTGATTGATTATACGAACTGGAGGGAATAGTGTGACTGGATCGAGCTCTATACCTCACCACCAAGAGATACTTCAACGTTATTTCATTAGTATTCAAATTAGTAGCAAATTTAAAGCGTGTTTTAGAACAAATGCATAGTTTTAGTGCACTGGTACTGATTAATATTAATGCATAAGCAGTTTCTAAAAATTATAGTTAGCCCTTGTATTTACAAATGTTTATGGAATGTGGTATTTACAGAAATCCAGAGGTTCATATTTATAATGATGTAGAATAATTAATCGAATATATTTAACACAATGAAACACATTTATCTTAATCATAATTACATAAAGGGCTTAATTTTGTTCTGTGTGATTGAGCAATCATTGTGACAGCACTCTCTCACACACACACAAATGAGTTAAAAATCACAACATCGCGTCCTACCGGAACCTCATGAACTGTACTTTTTTGCTACAAATCCTTATTATCAGTCCCCTTGTTTGTCACTCGATTTTTCAGGTATCAACATAAAAATAAAAAAATGCTTTACAACAGTGTTTAATAATTAAAAAACAGTGTTTTTTCCATTTCTGAAGTCAGCGAATTTGGGCATCCAGGGTTTCGTAAGGACAGCTACGACATTAATTTTACACTGTGTCACAGATTTACAGAGAATTATAATGATTTTTCTTTTACTAGTATTCTACAATCATTCGTATTTCATATCTAAAAAAAAAAGTTGAAGAGGGTTGAAAGATCTTGTTAGTTTACTTACAAATGTACACAAATAAGTTGCTTCCGGCAGTTCTCTTACAAAGACTCCAGAGGAGTTTTAGAGGATTTTTATCCTTGTGTTTATGTTTTAGATCACCTTGAATTTTACTGACCCCACTAAAATATAACATTCCCATCTTGCAGTGCATTCTCACACGTGCAGTCCACCTGCATTTTTTACATCAGATTTGAAATAGTTGTCTGTTCTTAATCTTGGAGATGGTGGTCTAGTGGGTTAAACCACTGAACTGGTAATTCAAAGGTTGCTGGTTCGATCCCAGCTGCCACCACCAACAGTGTGTCCTTGAGCAAGACACTTTACTCCATGTTGCTCCAGGGGGATTGTCCCTGTAATAAGTGCACTGTAAGTCGCTTTGGATAATAGCGTCTGCCAAATGACTAAATGTAAATGTAAATGTTAATCTTTCAGTTGGCTGCTTTGTTTTTGCCTCCCCTGGAAGTGAAAAACATTTGAGCTGGGCATACTAAGTGGGTAAAATTACCCTCTTGCTTAGAAGCTTATTGTGTTATGAATTTATGTTATGTGGCTATATAGCTGTAAATAGAAGCACTAGGTGAGCATTAGGACTAATTATGATATATGTGCAAAGATGCATAATACAAAGTAAATAATGTTTTACTCACATGGCTAGCTTAATATGAGTGTTTTCCAAACAAAAACAAAGAACCATCTATGATACGGTTTTAAGGAATACCTTTATTGGCAGTTGAAGCGGTCATGTTAATTCAAACCTTGTGTTGAACAAATTAGCTTAAATTAAAGGAATAGTCACCATTTACTCACCCTCATGTCATTTCAAACCCTTATGACTTTCTTTCATCTGTAAAACACAAAAAAGATTCTGAAGAATGTTGGAATGTACATATTTAACTGTTAGAGCACATCAAATCAAAATGTCATGATCTGAAAAAATAAACAGAAATCTGGTTTTGTACAAATGAGATTTGTGACTCAGACAGTGGCCAGAGATTCACTGTTTCCAGTAATGCTCTTCCTAAAATGAGATTTCATACTCGATCAATGGGTAGTACCCATTCACATTCATTTTACGGACACAAAACTAATACAAGTCAAAGGGTACCAACGTTCAGTTACCAACATTCTTTAAAACATCTTCTTTTGTGTTCTGCGAAAGAAAGAACGTAATGCAGATTTAAAATCTCAAGAGGGTGAGTTAATAAGTAGATTTAAACAATCTAATTTTGCTTTGAACCATCCCAAGCAGAACGTCTGAGCCATTATTTTGTACAATGAAAGTAGTTGACTAGATGATGTGTTGCTCTGTGTAGATCATAGTTCTTATGTACTTTATTCTGTCTTTGTGTGAGGAACAAGCACAAAAAATCAGAAATATCTTGCTTGAGAGCTTTGTTCACTATTCACTTGTATTGTATTATATGTGGGTGAGAAATAATGACAGCATTAGAATTATTGCGTGAACTATTTTCTTACATATAAACATACAGAGCTTTAAAAGATGGTGCACGATTTATCTACGACCTGTATTGATGGCTTTGTTCTTTTCTGAAGCATCTCTGTTAAAGGCCCTTTTTTCCCTATTTTCGATACTTTGATTGTGTTTTTTGGCTATTTAACGATGGATGTTCATGTTCCTAGTTACAAAAAAAACCTTTATATTTCCAATCTCTCAAGTCTATTGTCCACCGCTGTCTCTCTTCTCACAAAACGACTGGATTTCTTCCTGTTTCTTCAAAGTCCCGCCTTCCGAAACGCTCTAATTGGTAATGCTGACCAGGTCTGTTGTGATTGGTTCCCCGCTTAGAGTGTCTTTGTGGAGATCTCCCACCCATTCCATATCAGCGAGTTCCGCTCCTCAAGCTGTTGTGATTGGTCTGTCCCCCTCTCAGTGCACATGAATTCATAAGCTTTGGCTTTTAGCAGTAAACAATAACAATGGCGTCAACATCGATTCGTCAGTTAAAAATATGTGGATCTATTAAAGTGTAACGGAGGTCTGCTAGTGCATACACCAACGTCAGTCTTGTTAGATATCGCGTTTTTTCTACTATGGCGAGGGAAATGACACCGGATCGAATTGCGTCAGACCGGTTATATTATCACTTATAACAGAAGTGTTAGTTTTGCCTTTTTATATTGGACCCGAGTTGAATAATAAAACAAGCAGATTGACCAGGAGACATTTGCAAGCAGGACTTCAAATTATGTTTCATAGAAGTGTTTAAGAGGTAAGCGCGCACACACACACACACACACACACACAATCAGTGTATTTCACAGAACAGCTTTCACAGCCGATGTTTAACAAATGGAAGCCGTTATTTGACTGCTGGTTATCTTAGAATGTGTGTAGCTGAATTCTTATTACCAGCTGTAGGACTGTGATGAAAGTGAAAGTAGTTTAGCGCGTAGCTCAGTCAAATGTTTACAATCTCTTGTAAACAAACACTACTCCAGCGGCTCTTCCTCTTCTCTAATGAAGACTTTGACCCTTTTTTGGCGTATTCCTTTGGACGGAGGTTATTAAAAGCACTCGGAATAGTGACATCATGTACCCGGGAAGTAGTGGGGTGTAGTCCGATTCCAGCCGTTCTCTTTAGTCCTTGAAAAGTGAATTCTGTTAAAGACAATATCTCGCTTGGCATTAAACTTTGAGCTTTATCCTTTTGCAGGTATTATTTATGCTATGATAGCAATATTACACGCATACTAAAGTGATATGCGATTGCGCGGAATGGCCCTATTTTAAGAGTTAAATCTATTGAAAAAACACTGCTCCGGTAGAAGGCTACAAAGCCAGTACTGATATGCAGAATCCATCTGAATGGCTCTCGTGGCCATGCTGATCAATTTAAAGATTGTGAAGCATAAAAAGGCCCTTGTCAGTCTTTCTGATGCAGGGTTTATTTTAAACATCATTATATAGGTCCCTAGAGCCTACTTGAAGTTCTTCCAGTTGAATAATCTATTGATGTAATTGACCTAGTGCATCGTGGGTATTTTCAGGAACTCATAAAATCAGAAGGATATGGTTTTTGGGTTGACCAGAAAATTGAACCTGACCAATTACACTCTGCAGAACCATTACCCATTATTCTATAAAGATATATATGGGGTGTATTGATTGTTCTGGAACATGCATGGGTGAGCAAGAATTGCTAGGCTGAAATTCTTAGCCGCCTTTTAGCTTTCTTTATGATTTCATTACAGACATGAGAGGCCGTGTTTGATCTCTGTCAGAATCCCTTTATATCCACGTTATTATTAACTTTATAGCACATTCGCTGATTACCAATTCTATGGTAATGTGTGCCTTTCGGCCAAAAAGCCGATATTAGAAAATTAAAATCTTTATAAAGGGCTGTTGTTATCACTTCCCCAGAGATGTTTTAATATAACTCGGTTGACGCATCACTTTTTCCATTAACTTTTGTTCCTGAGGTTTGTTTTAAATACTTTTCTCAATTTAGATAGACAGACAGGTCTGAGTGGGTCAAGTTGTATATGTTGATGTTTCATTGGCAGTTGGCATGTCACATTCATTTAGTCCTTTTGTAGTCATTTTGATGTCTCTGAGATGCTTATTAAAAGAATAAAAGATAATCATAGTTGCATTATAAAAGAAACATATTTAAAAATTGCTCCGTGTGTTCCACAAAGGTTTTATGCAAGATAAATGTATAAACATTAAATGTTCATTTTATATGAACTATTCCCTGAATTAACATAATAGTGTGAGAATTGGTTTTGTTGGTGTTATGTAGTCATAGAGTATTTGTCTGTTTTTCCCCATTTGCTCAAGACAGAGCTGAATTCGTGTCATACGACTAGCTTGACTTGACGCAGGTCTTTTGATCTGAACAGCACAGATTTAATTTAACGTGCAAACAATATTGTGTTTCTCCTTTGAGGTGCTATGAGTGGGAGGTGTGGACATTCACACTAATGGAGCATATCAAAGTCACTCTGAATGCTCAAACGGTGCGAGTTGGTTAGTGTGCACATCAAAGGCCAGTCAGTGTGCTGTCAGTCGGACTGGGCGCCATATTTGTGGGACAGCCAAAATTAATGTAATTGGACTTCTAGCTTTAGAGTTGGCGAGCATTGTCCTTGAAAGCTTGATGACAGAAGTTGTTGCTACTGTATGTGTGGCGGTGGCGCGACGTTCTTTCTTTCTTTCTTTCTTTTTCCCTCCTTCCTGCCTTCTGCGCAGAAAATATTGTAGCAAGTTTGTCAAAATTCAAAGTGCAAGCCTTGGGCTTGTTTCTTTTACTTACCTATTCTTTTGTAAAGAAAAGTGTTAAGAAAAATCGTTTCACTGTTCAAACAATTTGGACATAACCTTCACAGACCTTGCGTTGCTGCACTGATGCACACGTCTCTTCCAGCCGAACAAGCTTTACACAAACACACATAGTACACAACTGTATACACATAAAACACATGTGAGCGGAAAGCTATCTGCCAGTACATATGCAAACACACACTGTTGTTTGATTATATTCTGCCACAATCTCAACATTAAAAACACACCCTATATAGTTTACAGCGTATCGTGTGTTTGTATAGTGCATGTGTACAAATATAGAACTTTATTTGTTTGCGAATATGCTTGTTTGTCATTTTGGCACTGACAGACTGAAGTATTTTGCAATTTAACAAAGTGTTTAATGCAATTTATGGAAAATAACAATGTCTGCAATACAAACAGATCATACAGAAGAGAGAAGTGATATTTAATAGAGTGTATACAGTCAGAAAAAATAACAAAATTTTAGCGTTTGATGTACAATAGCCACCCTTGAGGTGGTACCATTTAAAGGGACAGTTCACCCAAAGCTAAAAATTCTATAATGAATTACTTGCACTCAAGTTCTTCCGAACCTGTGTGAATTTCTTTGTTCTTTTGAACACAAGGAGAGAGTTTCGGAAAAATATTAGCAAATGAGATTTTTGGAGCACTATTGACACCATTGTAGAAAGACCTTTTGTGTAATTTCTTTTGTAAATGTTTTCTTTTATCAACATTGTCCATTTTAATCTCAGTTGTGGAAATAGAACGACGAACGATGTCTTGTGGTGCCATCCCCAAAAGGTACCGGATCGGTTCCACCTATGTGGAATGATCTACCCGCTGCTGCAAGATCTGCAGATTCTGTTGCCATCTTTAAGAATCGTCTGAAAACACATCTCTTCCGTCAACACCTGACTGATCAGTTCTGACTTCGATTTCTTCTCTACTCTTTAAAAAACTAAGCTCTGTATACTGTGTTAGGTTATATGAGACCAGTCTTCTTTTTTTGAGTGCACAAAGAGGAGGCCTTTCAGAAAATACAGTTTTGTATTTTAACACAATTAACTACAAATAAAAACGAAATAAAATTCCTATCTAACTGGATGAACATATACTTTATATTCTGTTATAATAAATGCTGAGGTAGAAAAGTTTCATCTTAGATTCTGGCCAAATGAAACTGAATTAAGTAAACCACAGTTGTTAATCACTGAGCTAATATGTTTAGTGACCTAATAAGACTTTCTTATGAATATATTATACATTTTCCTTTTAATGGGAACCCCAATGGGGACAAACACCCATCTAACACAGCTTTCACTGAATAATGCCACATTCATAATGTGAAAGGAAGAAACCATGTCAAAATATAATCCTTGAATAATGATATTCATTTTAAGTAATTTATTTGCTTGATTTATTTTGCCATTGGCACAGATTGCAAAGATCATTTTGAACCTTCTAGACATGTGTTAAGATTGTCCTACATACTGTACGTTCTCTCAGTCTTTAATTCTTTGAACCTCTCTTGTCATTAAAGGGACAGCTGTTGATGTGAGCACTAGCGATCTGTCTCTCTTCAGTCGATGTCCTGCTCTCCACTCTTCCCACACATGACTTTCAAGTCGTGGCTGAATCTGCACGTATGCTTGTTTATCACGTCTTTGTTCTCTGCCCGTCGTTTCATTCTCTTCTTTCTGTCTCTCTTCATGGCATGTCTCACCTCCCCCATGACCTCTCAGTCTTGCCCTCTCCGGCAATTATCACACAGTCATCCAGACCTTTAAGTGAGACTGGATCCCGGGCTGCGGCGGTTAAACTGAAGTGATACACGGATAAAATGTAGTGGAATTGATACCTTCAAAATAGTCAGGAGCTACATTCGAGAAAACTACAGTAGAGTTTGAGGTATGGGATAATTTAGGTAAAGACACCCTGTTAAAGCCTCTGCGTTACACTTTCGGGAAGGTTTTACCTAATCTTATCAGCGGCTCCAGTGGAGGGTGGATAAATTGCGAAATCCAAAAGAGCTGATGAGATTTTAACTAGATTTTTAAAGACGTGGACAAATCAGGGAGCACAATCTGACTTTAAAGTCTGGTTGAAAACCATCAAGGATTATCTACTGTACATGAGGCACTTGAACTTTACCTTTATGATTTGACCAACCAGACACACGGAGTAACACAAACCACAACAACAGAAAAAGTAAAAACTTTAACCAAAAGTAATTTAACTGTATTAAAATGTACATTGAACTACTACTTTAAAAGTTACCAAGAAAGTACAGCACTTTACAGCCGAAGTACATTTTACATTCACAGTTCACTGTTTTAAAGCTCAAATGTGTTTATTTTTGGAGTATCTATTCACAGAAATTCAATATAATATCCACAACTATGTCTTCAGAAGTGTATCAAGACATAATGACGCGTTATGTTTTTGTTACCTCAAAATGAGCTATTTTGCGGGTCACCTTGCATGGAATTCGCTATGTTGATCCTACAGTAGCTCTAAACATACAAACTGCTCTACAGAGCGTGTTTTGTTAAATCTCTCGAAGAATTGAAAAATGTGGCGACATATTAGTCCTGTTTCAGCCACTGTAGTGCTGCGAAAGGTGGACGGGATGGAATGAGCCATTTGTTTCAATTCGCAACCTTATGACAAGATGCCGCTAAATTTCATACACTGGACCTTTAATTGTTTTAATAATACATGTTGACATTTATCGAGATATGTCACTATCCAAGTTTTCATTGGCAGATCCAAAACATCTGCAGAAAAAATCTGCGATCTACAGTGTACACATACATGCATAATTCTGTATAAGTAAGCGCTGGTGAAATATCCTACTTAAGTAGTGCCTCTACTTTACTCTAAATTTATGCAGAATGTTGACGTCGCCCATTTGTTATGTTGGGAAAAGTACAGCGCTCGCAAACATAAACACGGGGCTCTGAGAGGCGGAGCAGGCTGTCAGGATCCTCGCAGGAACGTGACAGGTATTTACAGAACGTGTGCTAATAGCATCATCATGTCTGTCTAGTGGAGAAAGGGGTGTAGCAGCACTTAGCTTCAAAAGCTGGGGGTCTTCCTAGGAATTGTTCCGACAGACTGTTTTTCAAGCTGACGGGTCTGAGAATATATCCAATATATGCCTGCCTTTATGTTTGTGGGTGTGTACATTTAGCAGTTTTGTTTTTAATGATTTGCCCTGTATGGATACCCTTTTTGTTTGCTGGTTCTGTTGTTGTGAATTTAGGATGCTCGATGCCAAGTAACAAAAGCTGTATTGTGTTCCTTACTTTGGATACAGAATAATTTTTATCGCTAAATGTGCAACTCAAATCCGGCGCGATTGCCAAATCGCATCTGTCTAAAGTATAGAAAATGACTGAATTTTCTATCATGCTGTACTTGGGCTTATGTTGTGATGTAAATTCAGTGTGTGTATGTGTGTGTGACTCAAAGATGTGTCATGCATTCATTGAACCACAACTTCTTTGTGTTATCAGTATGAAATGATTGGACAATGCAAAAGTGCATTAAGTAGACAACAGCCAGCGTTTGGAAACTCATTAATGTGACCCTTGAGTCATTCAGAGCGGATCATGCACTCCCACATACAGACTTTGTCTATTTATTCACACACATACTCTTCATTCAACACTCACTATGCTGGCACACACTCTTTCTGTCCTACCCTCTTGCATTCAAATTTCAATCACAAAAACACATCTGCTCGAGTGTGACTTACTAAAAGACGTGAAGCTACTATCTTTATATTTTTCAGTATCCTGGCAGTAGCTGTTTTCAAAATAGTGTCGCATTTTTAACAAGCATTTTTTTCTAGGAAGTGTTGGTGCAGAATGACAAAGTGTACCGTTTTTAAGTCACACTGGAAGGGGCACGCTGGCTTTCCGAGCAATGCAATAAAGAAACACACTCGTATAGAATGTCCTTTCTCTATCTCAAGTAGCCTAGGGATGTTGATTCATTTTAGAGAATCATATTTTCCAGACAGTTTGTGCGACCAAACCAGTTACAAAAATACTTCACCTCTTATACATCTGTGTCACTGTTTGAATATTGTTTTTGGTTAGTATTGAAATTAACATTTAGTTAAATACTGCTTTTCGCTTCGTTTTGTTTATTTGTGTTTGTATTTCATGTCCATTTGATTCAGTCACCATAATTGTTGTTTTGTGTCGCAGCTGATCCTTTACTCCGAATATTATTATAGAAAGATAGTCGGGCAATGCCAGGGTTATGGATGTGACATTTTCAGTCAGAACTTGATATAAATTCTCAGAAAATGTATTTAAAACCAATATATTGAATCATCTGTGTATATTCTATTAAACCCCTGATGATAGAGTCTAAAATTATCAGATATCCACAAGTTTTCTATTTTAAAAAAGGAAAAAAAATTGCATCATGGATGTAGCAAAAGAGAAAAGACACACATTTTTGAGAGAAAAAATACATTGTACGACTTATGTGCATTAAAATGTGCAAACCAGAGGCAATAATACCCAACAAATAGAGAATGGCTCTTTATAAAACATAAAAGAGTTACTATATTTGAAGTTAATGTGGCCATCTATTGGGAATATGTACCGTTATGGATGTGAAAATTTTGTTATGGATGTGACAATTCACTTATCTGGATATGGAAAACTGTGCTATAAAATAAAAATAAAAGATATTGAAATACTTTATTTAAACCACCAAATATTGAGATGTGACCTTTCAGTATTGTAAAATCCTTAGGTGAAAACCTGATTTAAAAGTTTTACATTTATATGGAATTCCAAAACACACCTCAAATAGATTTAATAGTTTTTCTTAGTAACCTCTATTGTAAAAAAAGAAAACCACATCTTTCCAGAAAAGTAGGTTACCAGTAGTTTAGCCAGTTTAAAGTAGCTCATATTTTATCATTCCGCAGTGTCAAAGCAAGTTGACAACCCACCCAACATCATCCTTCGACCACATAGACATGCACCACCCTCTCCACGCATAGTGCAGTGGCACCTCAGTATGAGAGACGTGGCAACATATGCTCCCCTGCTGATAAACAAGGTGCTCCCAGTTTGGCTGCAATCTGAGGCAGATTGGACTCCAGTTAAAAGAGCATGTTGGCATATAAATGAACCAGAGGGGGAGGATGTGGTCGGTGGCATCCTCCCTACTGGCACTTGGTAATGAGGCAACAGTAGTGACAGAACAAACCCTGCAGAGTTACAGTATCATTGTGTGCTCGAAGTAAACCCCATATGGTTATGTTCATCCCTATTCAAGGTCAATGCATGCACTAGATTTGAATGTCTGCGTGCATCCTCAACCAACAAATGTAAAAATGAAGAGTTTGGTTCCAAGAGAAAAAACTCTCTTTCGAAACTCTTGTTTTTTTTTTCAAAAATCATGTTTTTTATTATGTTATTATGCTTTATTGTGTTTTATTGTGTTGGTTAGCTGTATTTTTTTGTTACTGTGCCTTAAATCAAAACTAACCAACTGCAGTTTGATCGATATTAATTGGAACGCACATTAAAAAATGTTGAGAAATAAATAATTTGTAAAAACAAGTAAATTAAATTACAAGA
The DNA here is from genome assembly GCA_008369825.1 of Triplophysa tibetana. Taxonomy (NCBI): domain Eukaryota; kingdom Metazoa; phylum Chordata; class Actinopteri; order Cypriniformes; family Nemacheilidae; genus Triplophysa; species Triplophysa tibetana. Next base: position 7,659,621 of record CM017914.1, on the reverse strand, counting down.
TTGTATTTGCTCTTTGAAGCCATCATCTAAAAATATATGTTTCTTTCAAATAAAGAAACGTTCTCTATTGTGAATTTTAACCTTTATATGTTGTCTTTAAATGTTACTAAAGTTGAAACTAAATCCTATTTATTAAAAACTGGTGAAGTTAATATTACAGCTTGAGGCTTGCTTTTTCAAGTCCCAGTGAAATTAAAAATGAGAATTCGTATTTTTCATGAAATATTGCAGCGTTTATAGTAAATAGCTTATCAATGTGGGTCATTTTCTTTTAAGAATTTTCTCCTTTGAAATTCCTACGCAACTAAATTATTTACAATAAACGCTGCATTGTTACATTGAAAAAAATATTATTTATTTCACTGGGATTTAAGATGTAACTGCGCTGAAAAGATAATTGTCAGCTTGGAGATTTTGCACATTTACTTTTTTCTCTCTAGTCCACTTGTATTGTGATGTGGAAATTGTTTAAATCAGCGTTAGCAGGATATAAAGAATTTATACCACGTCTTTATCATTCAGTCAATGGAAATGCATCATTGCGGTAATGTGTGTGCATATAGCTAGTTCTACATTAGTATTCCCATACAGTAGAAGTTATTTGACATTTTAGAACAGACCTTTATAATATATCCACTATATTATTAAAACACAGTATATTATAACTACAAATATATAAATTGCTTGCTAAACTAAATGATTTTGTCATAGGTGATAGTAGGCTATGCATAGGGCTTGATGTCCGGTGCTGATCCCACCCCTTTTCATCTCTCTCTGCTGATCCTTTCCTCTCTTAACCAAAATGCCTCTGCTTTCGTTATAATAATAAAGATTAAAAAGCATATTCAAATTTGTCAGTTCTCGCTTAGATCCACAAAAAAGTTCATCACAGGTCTGTCACTAACAACCCCAAAACTCACCATCGGCCACCAGCTGGCACTTTTACATGGCGTTTTACTAATGATCAGGGGGCATCCTTCAGAGATTTTACACACGCTCTTGTTCCCCTGTAAAATATTAAATTTTCAATTAATCAAAGTTCAGGGGCTTTACTGCCTGACTAGATTTAATGATTAATATATAAGCACACAGTTAGATGTGTCAAATCACTCCTGGAATGTAAAGTAGAGACAAAATATATTTGAAGTTTTTTGTGTTTCCGCACGTTCTCCCTGCCTTTATCACAATACAGTCTTTTCAAAATAGAAATATCTCCCGTCGTGACTGTTATCAGTCATACAAAGTGACATATTCAATATCAAATATTGTTTATGACTTTGTGCTTTTATTTATTGATTGCAGATACAAATTGTTGAAAATTCTGCTTCTAACAACAACATCAAAAAAGATTAGATTTGTTCCTTTTTCCATGGCAAATCTTTAATGTGTTTATACTGGATATATATATACAGCATACATGTGCTTATATAATATACACCTTATACAGGAATGATGTTTGATTTGATGGTTAAATACAAAAGATGAGAAAGAGGAAGTCATGTGATCGAACACACTGCTCATCAAGGTCATCTTTAATGGATGACTGGTGTCTCAAACTTCTTACTCTGCATTCAATAATTCCACCAATCAATTATGTCCATACCACGAATGCCTGGCTTGCCAATATTACAACTGAGTCAGAGCTGCATCCCCTATGCTCCAGGAAAGAGGATCTGTGCTCTCTAATGTTATTTATCTTTTTAAAGGAGCATCTGCTTGGGAAGCATTTTGAACTTTGAATGGGAAATGTGTGGTTTTATGGATGGCGGCTTGATTGCTTTCGCAAGTGCCAGATGTTTATACTGGACAAGCTATTTTTTGATATATCTCTTTAATATTCTTCTGAATACCAAAGTCAGAGTAGTGGCACAGTGACTTTGTAGATGGTCTTGACGTACAGTACGGTGGTGCTCCATGGGTCACAAATTCAAGTCTGGGCATTGTTTCTAGACCTATGTCCCTGTGTTGACCTACACTGCGGGGGCTAATTTTGGTAATCAGTATTTTATTTGTAAAAGATAAGAATTGAAGAATTGAACCAATATCCATGATGGTAAGCTATAGGAAAACAGAATTTTTGGTAACCGAAAAACAGCGGTCGGTCCACTTCTATTGTCTAAACAAAACCAATGCAAGTCAGTGGGTACCGCTGTTGTTCGATAACCAACATTTTCTACCAACAATACCAACAACACTGTAACTTAATATTTTACAAATATTAAGTTACAGTGATTTGCATAGTTTGATTAGAAAACAAGATTCAAATCCACAATCATCAAGACATAATTTATTAAAGTTCATTGACTTCCTGTTGCTCTCTACTAAACTGTCTTATTAAAATTTGAGTGCAAAAATATAATGCTTTAACAGAATTATTTGTCTTTTAAGTTCTTTCACACCAAATTTTTACGGCTGCTTTCTTGTTTTCTGATAAAATTAGATTCTGTATATGATTTTCAAGCTCTGTATTGCGTTAATAGAAGTCTTTAGATGAAGACATATTATTATCTTATTAAGGTGTATTTGGTGCATACAATTTGAGAAAATCTGCTTGAATAAGATCTTGTTGCTGACAGAGATTATGGGGTCAATTATGGATGTTATTTGGGCATTTCATGTAATTTCAGATTCGTGGGCTGTTTTGCCGGCTATTGACTCTCTCTCCTCTATTCCAAAAAAATACACACTTCAACTTTAAAGAGTACATATTACGAGATCAAGTAAATTATATGTAATGTTGCCGTGTGTGAATTTGAGCAGTCTGCCAAATTATAAAGCTAAAGGTAAATGAATAACAAAGTTATTGGGGAGTCGACTCTGAATCACCCATACGATTCGCGAACCGATGTGGATTAAAGTCACTATGTAGTCCCAGCCTACGTTTTGTTCCCCCAAACACTGTAGCTCGTGAGCCTCGTGAGCGGTAGACCAATCACAGCAGACTAGACCATCTGACCAATCAGATCAGCGTTGGCTGGCGGAAAGGAGGGGATTAGACCGATGAATCGCCGAATGAATCATTTGAGAGTCAGTCAAGAAGTAAGGACTACCTATTATAACAAAATAATAGTGTTTTTAAACCTTTATGTACTTAAGTTTGTTGAAACAGCCATTAGTTACGCATGGCCTGAGGAAATCCACTGCCTATACGAGCAAATGAAATGTGTTCGTGCATTCATTACTGAATTTCCTGTGAGAAGAGGAAATGCCTCTGATGTATCAGGCTCTCAACATGAGACATTCTGCCATCTTTAATGATGAAATGATAATAGGAGACACCAGTGAGAGATGTGAGATGAATGAGAGTGATATCTTGTTGATTTCGATTTCTTTTATGGTCTTTTATCTTTCGTCCTGTCTCTCTTTGTGACTGTTTTCTTTGCGGCGCTATATGTTTCAATCAGTCTTTTCTTTCAAGCATAAGAAACCTATAGATGTCTTAAAACTCTCTGTAATCTATAATGTGTACCATTTTATTTTGTTGTTTTGTTCATTACATTTATTTTCCTTTGTAGTCATGTGTGTCTTGTGACTTCGTGACTTTTTTAAATAGAGCAGCACTTTGGGGCATTGTTTTTTTATGGTGTCTTCAGAATGCAGTTGACTCATCTCCCGTGAGCTGCATTGGCTTTGCATGGCTATGAATCCAAACATCACTTGAAGCTAATTTTATTGATAAATGTGTCTGGAGTCCACAGTTGGATAGGAGAGCTTGTGAAATCCGTTCTTTTGATCTAAATCAGACTTTCCAGAATAAGGACCTGCACCAAGCCAGTGCATTGAACTTTTGATCAACACTGACTAGAAAGGCTGTGAGAACAGAGCTCACAGCACTTTCTAAATAGTGAATTATCTTTTTAACCACGTTCAAGTTCAGAAAGGTTTGTTTGGGGACAATGTTGTTCAGAAGTTTCTTCGGTTGAAGATATATTGATCAGGTTGTGGGGGCTGTGAAGTTGTGGACTGTTTAGTATCGTAGGGAAAGTAAGCCAACTAAATGAGTAGTTACTCTGTGGTTTATCTTCTGAATGGTACGTAGAGACCCATCCTGTTCTTCAAGTGCAAAATAGAATGAGAAATTATTGAGGAATAATTTTGAGACAAGCGTGTACATTTTGTGAGAAAATCATCCATCTGCTATCTTGTCTCTTCTAACTTTTACTCTTTAAAATGTATTCCAAAGCAGGAGAACAAAAGAGTTGATTTGAACCCTTGTCTACGTTCATGGTACATTAAAGTGGTGCCAAATCAACACATTTTTTGCCTTGTCTTTTTGATGTTTGGTCATTTCTTCTCAACTATGGCACTGTGCAAGCCATAATGGTGTAATGTTTACAATTTCTATTCATCGTTTGTCTTTAGATTTTAAAGTTTTTGAATGACCAATTTTGTTGTAGGATGTGGATTCAGGAACCAATTCTGTTTGTGTTAGTTGTAGTTCTATCCTTAGATATAAGTGTATGAAAGTTACACATTTTGGTCTATCAAGCTAATCTATACTAATAAACAAAACACTTGTTACATTTGAAGCCTAAAACAATCAGCAGAAGTAAAATGCTAACATGACACTATAAACAGTAGACTATAAAAAGACTTCACTAGGGTCGCTCGATATCAACAACATTACCACCACCAAGCCTTCCGACAACTTTTTCAAACTTTAATAATAACATGTTCCCTGGAAAGTAATTACTCTGTGAATTAATCCTCATTAATGTTTTCAGAGATTTATGGTCGCCTTTTTATATAATTTTTTAGATTTATATGTGCCATGACATCTATCGTCCCCGCCGAAGCATGTAGTCGCTTTCAGCAACTTGTTAGCAACTGTTGTCTTTAAAACACAATAAAGCTCTAAAAAATCTCGAGTGGGTTATAACTGGTGTGTTTGACACTATGTCATGGAATAAAACGTGAAAATGTTTAGAGGTTTTGTTAACCACAGACCTTATTTCAGGCAATTTACCCAAAACTCATAAAAAAAACATAGACTTTGGTGCTTAAATGCTCACTTCTGGGGTTTGCGTACAAAAAAACGTCATCCCTGCGGAAATCTATTTATGCCTGATTGCAGTATTTCGCAATGACAATTTCAGTGGCAGGTCACTGGGAGGCTGTATTAAATATCTCTGATGTTGCATTGTTTAATGACGAACAACACAACAGCACCTGGTCACGGTCCATTACACCATTTATTGAGCTTCATCAAATTGTATGAAAAGAAAAACATAAGCTGACATTCTGTTCAGGGATGGGTGAGCGTTGCGTGTAATTGTGTTTGGGATGGATTCAGATGTGGCTTCAAAAATGAGCATGCTAGTCTGAATAGTGTTTCAAGTGAAGTGCTTTATTCATTATGACAGTAGATTCGGTGAAGCATAATTGGGCTTCTTCGAACAACAAGTGGTTTATTTTGTAGAATCTCAAGGTAGAGTTTGTGCTGGTGATTGACATCAAGGGTGTGTTTTTTTGTTGTCCTTGCATGGTGATATTTGATTTAATTGTTGTGGATTTATTTTTGCCGGTTAATGTGACTCCTGGAAGACCTCGAGATTGTGCATCATCTCGGGCGCACCGTGCTCAAATTAAAGGCAGCGGTTAATTCATTTGTTGCGTGAGGAGATCTTATCAGGAGCAGTTTGCTGCACATTTACACACAGCATTCTGACAACTCAATTCGCATGCATTGACTTGCTAAATTGGCTAAGATTAAGTGTTTTGATTAGAGTTTGGGAGTGGACAGAGAGACAGGGGGAGGAATATGCTTACTTCCCACGAAAGGAGCTTTTGCCTGTTATGTAAAACAACAGGAAGCTCAACGCTCTGGTTTGTCTAATTCACTGGTTATGAAGCAGATTTGAATAATACCTCTCTGTGGCATTCAAAACAGAAAGGATTGAATAGAAAAGAGCTCTTTTCACTGTTTTGCAAATAACCTTGAATAGCATAATCCCTGTCTCTCATACAAAAGATGCAGAGCGCTTAAACCAAGCAACAGTCTAATGGTAGGGATATTTAGGTATGAATTAGCTTATTTGGCCTAATTTTTAGCCGAAGAAATAAATAAACATCAATGATAGGCTTAGCATGCATACAAAATGAAAAAAAAAATTGATGGAGCATTGATAGGAATATGAATGTATAGAAAAGTCATAATGGCAAAAAGTCATATTTTGAAAGCACAACAAGACCCTCTAGTGTAGAATTCTCATGTATTAACAGATTAACATTTGCTTATACTTTTTCCCCTATATACAGTTGAAATCAATGTTTTACCATTATTCTCAAGTGTGTTTAGGCGCCATTCAGAAATCAGCCAGAACCCAAAGGCTCAGTTGGACACTCATGACCGTAGACTGAACTTAAGAATGTACGATTTTTTGATTGCTGAACAGAGGCCGAGTTGATTGTTCTTTTACATTTCATGAGAAGACAAGGAAGATTCTTAAAACACAACACATATGACATGAGCGCAGGGTTGTGATAATATCAGACATTCACTACATAATTATCATGGCCAAAAATGATGACAATGAAAATATTGGCATATTATTGAAAAACAAAATAGCCACATGATACAATAGTCAAATTTATCTTTTATTTAGAAAAATGTTTTAAGTATGTTTACACAACAAAGATGGAGTGGAAAACAGAAATATTATAAATTATAAAATTTTCTTACCGATCTGTGTGATCTAGGCCACAAAAAAAAAAAGAAGTAAATGCCATGTATTGCACATGCCAGGCGATGTCAGTAAAAAAAAAGTTTTAAGCCAAAATTACTTTTAATACCCTTCGTCGGTCTGTTTGTGTGTTTAAAGTTTGGTTTATGTAAATAATATGTCTCAGTTGGTGACACACTGTTTTCAGTCCCTCAAAATTCCGTTATTAAATCTCAAATTTCTTTCAATCTCAAATTTATTTATAAAGCACTAATTAAAAACAACATTAGGTTGACCAATGTGCTGTACAATACAATTTGACAATATTTTAAACAACAAGTAGACAAAAACAACATATAACAAAAACATCACATAGCATAAATTAAAGTAAAAAAGATGTGTTTTTAACTTTGATTTAAAAAAACGAACTGTTTGTGCTGTTCTGATATGAGTGGGAAGACTGTTCCAGAGTTTGGGTGCAACTACCGCAAAAGCCCGATCACCCCTAGATTTTAATTTTGACTTTGGGACAGTTAGTAGTCTTTTTGCAGGTCTAAGACTGCAAAGAGTCTCAGATGATCACAGAGCAGGTCAGCCAGATAAGGGGGGGGCGAGACCATTCAAGCAAAAACTAGCAAAAGCACTTTAAAATCAATTCTGGAGCGAACAGGAAGCCAATGCAAGGACATTAAAACAGGGGTTATATGTTCACGTTTTTGACCACTTCAAAGTCTTGCAGCTACATTTTGGACCATTTGAAGCCTGGATAACACAGAGTTGTTTAAACCAAGGTACAGGGAATTACAATAGTCCAGTCTGCAGGAAATAAAAGTATGATTTGCAGTTTCGAAGTGTTTGAAAGAAAGAAAAGATTTCACTTTGGCCAGTACTATTATTAATTGATAATAGCTAGACCTTATAACAGAATTTATTTGCCATTCAAATTTAAGTGTAATGTCAAATATGACACCCAGGTTTCTTACACATCACTTTGCTGATGAAGATAAAACACCTGAGGTTAGTTTAGCAATGTTTGGGATAACAGGGGAACCGAACACAATAATCTCTGTTTTGCTCTCATTTAGGTGTAAAAAATATCTTGTTGTTGTGTGAATGAACGACCAAAACACATGAAAAGTTTTCGTTTTTTAGTTCAAACGGTCTTGTGTAACTGGCCTCTCAAAGAAGGAGTATAAGGAGGCGCAGAGTGAGTTTGTAACCTTTATGGCTCTTAAGGCAAAATGTTAAATGGAAGCATAACCATAACAACTACCAACCAAATACTGGTGCTGAATTACTGCACCAGTATTAATTTATTAACATAAATTTGATGATCATGCATAATATCACAAACAATGACACCCATGCATGAGTTTCCAGGACACTTGGGCTAAATTTCTCTAACAGTTGTCCAGCTATCTTTTTCCATATTTTTGGAATGCACAGCTTTTCTGACTGGCACACAGCTTTTCAGTAGCTCAGCGGTTAGAGCATGGCGCTAGCAATGCCAAGGTCATGGGTTCGATCCCAGGGATGACATACTCTCAGAAACAAATGTGTAGCATAATGTAATGATAGTCACTTTGGATAAAAGCATCGACCAGATAGGTAAATACACAGCCGTTCAGTTGATTTTTCAATCTAGAGAATATTGCTTCATTTGATAGTTTGCTAAAGGTCTGTGCTTTGTTTGTAACCCTTAAAAAGATTAATGGACTCTTCAGCTAAAACATTCACCCATAAACCTGCTACTGAGGAAAACAGACGCTCAGCACAGATTTATTTTTGAACACTCATTGTAAATCTTTCTAAACACTCAGCCCAAAACTTTTAAAGACACAAAATTGACATTTCTGAATGACGTACGTAAATCATGACAGAATTTTCATTTCTGAGCGAATTTAAGATACCTTATTGACAATTTTGATGACGAATATATCCATAATGTATAATTTTCACTCATGAAAACATTTGTCTGCGTGAAGCTCCTCTCTGTAAAGTTCCTCCATAAATGCCCGGCAGCACAGCAGCAGTCCAGAGTTAAGTAAGTGGGGCAGTACCCTGTCTGTCTGATACTCCGGAGACAAACATAAACTCTCAAAGAAAGCCTTCTGTTTACCAGAGCCAAGCACGGCACTCTTCCAGAGCAGCTTTAAACCTCTTGCACAAACACTCAATTAATCAAGTCCATTTTAAATTCCACACATCCATCTGCAATAGAGAGTCTGACATTAGTACAGATCTGAGGTAGCATCGGCAGATATTAAACAACAGATATCAGCAGATTGTCCACGTCTTATAAAGATGCATCTTGGTACTCATGTCACCTTTCCAAACAAGGGAATTAAGTTGTCTTTTTTACGATTCCCGTGTGTTTATTTGTTTGTCGTTCAACTCAGTTGAGCTGTGTCTCATCAAAACGGATTGTCGGAAATGCAAATATCAAAACAGCGTGTTGCAATATTTGGCTGCAAATCTAAAAATGAATTCTCCATGCGGTGTAAATAAAATCCAGTCTCAAAATGCGATCTGATTTTCTAATTACCTCTTTGCACAATCACATTAGAGCGTATCAGACGTATAATAGACACGGTTATCGTAATGAAAGAGCTCTACCGTGGGGTTGCTTTACTGCACGAGTGGATGAATAAGTACAGGGTTTATTGTAGATATTGGAAAGTATTTGTTTAAACAAAACGTCAGCGTGTGAACAACTGCCCCGTCAGGGTTTCGCTCTAAACTGTTGGCCAAGCACAGTGAAAGATAGACACTATTGATTGGTTAAAGGAATAATATGTGTCCTTAGATACACTCCAGGAAATAGGAATGGCAAAGTGTGCACCCTCCACCGGTTCTTCTCTTGAATAAACAGGTTGATCAATGAGAGGGATGGTATATTCTCTTCTGATGAGAACTCACTCTGTTGAAGCCAATAAGACTGCGAAAAAGTGAGATGTGGCGTGATCTGCTAAGTTTCAGACAAAAAGTTTCTCTAGAAAATGTGATCACTTACTGTATGTAAGTAGTCTAAAACTTGTTTCATTTGGTAGGATTGACTTAGATAACAGAAAACAAACCACGATGTGGATCTCTTCCAAAGATACACTTTAGTAGAGATTGGCAGAGCTTTTAAATTCTAATGAACTCAGAAGTAAATTATCATTCCTAATGAATGTTTGAGACATAGCACGCACACACACACACACATGTTGGGCTTCCATGTTTTATGGGGACATTCCATAGACGCAATGGTTTTTATATTGAACAAACTGTATATCATATTCCCTACCCCAACCCCTAAACCTAACAATCACACAAAACTTTCTGCTCTTTTATATTTTCAAAAAGTTGATTCTGTATGATTTATAAGCTTGTTTCCTCGTTGGAACCAAAAAGGTCCACACAAGGACAAGGATTTTGGATGTTGCCCCCCGTAACGAAGGGTTTACCAGGTACTCACACACTCTCTCTCTGTTTCCATCAAATGGCAGGGCAAGTCTCTCTCTATGGCTTCTTTTTTTGCCTCCAACCTACCTCAAATCACATTTTATTCCTGTGGCATTCTGAGAAATGTTTTCTGTGTGTTGCTAAATTGATTGTTAACCTCACATGGAAGAATTGTACAACGCTACTGAGGGATTCAGCTGCGTTTCCTTGAGAGGCCGATCAACGAATAAAATGAGATGTTGAAAATCATGTTTAATACTGCTTTCAATTTATTTGTCAAACTATAAATGGCAGGCCATGTCAAACTAAAAATGAAAGTTTGACCCTTTTGGGATACACTCCCCTGCAGTGTTTTTTGGGGGTAAAATATAAATACATTAAATAAAATGACATTGAAGCTCATGAAAAACAAGTAGCGTTTCACACAATGAATCAATATAGAGCTCATTCATACTGTGCAATTTTTCAAATGAACTACATGATCCATCTATTCAATGCGTACAGAAAATAACATTTAGATTTACTAGGAATCGAAACATCCAACTTTAATGCTGCTTACACAAATATACCAGTATATATCAGTAGACACAAATATACCACTACACACATGAACACAAATTAATATACTGCACATAATACACATAGCTAATTGCTAAAATACTGTAGTGCTAGTATTATTATGCCAATGGGCAGTTCCATGTAGATATCAACATTAAGCAGTGTGACCACCGAGGCGTTTACGCCTGCAGCCGGCGTGTTTTTTCGTTTGTTTTTAACGGTCACACTGTGCATTTAAAAAAAGCCATCAGTTGAAGTTTTTTTCCTCTCAGCGCTGGTGCTATGATTTTTACCACGATAAGCGCCGGCGTTTGACCGGGTGCCTAGAGTTGAAAAAAGCTCAACTTTAGGCAGAACGCTGTGCTTTTGCCTAAGGTTTTCACCATACTGACGTCATACTCAGATGTCAATATATTGTGGTTTAAAAATTGTGTTTGTCTCTATTGTGTTTGACATGTGAAGTCTCTATTAAAGTACTTTTTGTATTTTAAGGCATAGTTTTCTTGAGTCAGGTCAGTATGTGGACTGTCACATCCAAAACTGTCCATATTCCTCATAAATGGTCACAAGAAAATTTAAATATAGTTACTTTTTTATGTTCTATAAAGATCCAACCCTTCTCCATTTGTTGGGTATTATTGTTTCTGTTTTGTACATTTTAATACACAGAGATCCTATACAAAGTATGTCGTCTCTCAAAAACACGCCACCTTTTGTCATAATGTTTGCCCTACATTGCACGCTGTGTTAACCCTGATAGCAAACATACATCTGGCTTACGTCTATTTGACGTCTGCATTTACATCTTACAGACATCTACAATACATAGTTTGCTCATCTGCAATACGTCTCAGAGATGTCTGCTGTCAGACGTCATATAGACATCTAGAAGACATCTGTAAGATGTTTATGATTTAGAATGGATGTAAATCTACTCTTTCTAAGATGTTTTTACGCAGCAGATCTCCAGATCTTTAGCAGACGTATTACAGACGATCAGACGTCTCCGAGACGTATTGCAGATGAGAAAACTATGTATTGCAGATATCTTGCAGATGTAAATGCAGACGTCAAATAGACGTAAGCCAGATGGATTGTGCTATACAGGAAGGGGTTACATGTACAATTGTAAATATCAAATAAGTCATTCAAGAAATTCAATCATGCTGGTGTTTAATAATCTTACTTTGAGTGAGACAAGGTACTCATCCTGCTTTTGGAAATATTGGAATGAAAGCTGATATACTTTAATAGGGTATTTCGTTCTCTTGTACTTTCTCCTGTACTTTCTCTATATGGACCTTAGGGTCTGAAATAAAGCGTGAATGAATGAATGAATAACAAAGAAAGCATGATTAGTCAAATATAAACAGATGATTATGAGAATTTAAATTTCAAATTTTGACACATCCATTGTGCTTGATATAATATAAATATACCTTGCATGTCAGAGAGAGATGGACAGAAGTGTTTGTGTTCTCATGCATGCTTGGACTTGTGTTACAGGAAACACTGAAAAAGCATTGGAGCATGAGTCTGGCAGAGCAGCTAGGGATTGACTGATTTAGTGGAGTATTCATTACTTTTATCCTCTTATTTAACATCTTTCAACGATATTAATCAGTTGCTTATTTAAGAGTCACCTAAAAGCATTAGAAAGGTAATGAGGCCTATGGGAAATGAACATTTTAGCTGCTATTCTGCCAAAACCCAAAGAGCTGTATGTCAATTGGCTTTAACAGCATACTGCACCCTTACTCAAGATTCTCTATTCAGAGAAATTGCAGACACACAGGTTAGCATTTGGCGCATCTTGACATAACGTTGACTGAGTGTTGCGTTTATGTACGTATGTGAATCCTAACAAGACTGTGTCCCTGCACGCTTCACGCTTCTCCTGACAGGCATAATTTCCGTGGCTGAGGAAATATAAATCTCCTTTAGGTTGTTATGGGTAAATACTGTAAGCTTCAAAAGATTATAGTCTAAGCCAGGGTTTACAAACCAAGGCTCCACACAAGCACATGGGGGAATCTGTTGCGTGTTGTGGAAGTATTCTGTGCATACTCGCACATACACACACCAGCTCCTAGTGATGGCAAACCAGGCAAGAAATGCTATAAAATACCACTTCCTCTTAGTCAGATTATGCCTGTTTAGGAAACAGGGTGCGTTGTTTACAGAGGTCACGGTTTCAGAGGTGGATTTACAGCATCCGTATTGTCCACTCACAGTGCTTTATAACGGTGAATAATATATACAGGATTTATGTTGGGTGTGAGAATTCCCTAGTAAATCACAATAAGGCTGTGAATGCGTGCACACTTGAGGGTGGAAGTTGTGATCTTGAAAGATATTTTTGTCTTATTTTATGTTGTAAATGGTCCTAGTTGTGCTGAATAGAAATGTCTTTTCTACTGACATCACTGAGACCATGAACGTCCTTGGAATATATTATGCACAGTAACGTACTTATTTAGCATTTGTTGTTGTGAAGTTGCATTTCTATAGCAGCTTTATAGAATGTAACACCCACTTTAGGAAACCATAGTACCATACCATAGTAGGAAAAAATAATTGTAAATCTCTTTGTTCTGTTGAACGCAAAAGAAGATATTTTAAAGAATGAAGGAAAAGCAAACACTTCTGGGGCACTTTTGACTATCATTGTTACATTTCCTACTATTAAAGTCAATGATGGTCATCAACTGTTTGGTTACAAGCATTCTTCCAAATATCTTTCTCTGTGTTTATCAGAAAAAAGAAATGTACACAGATTTAGAACCACTCGATGATGAGTAGCCTAAATGAAGTCAGAATTTTTCTTTTTGGTTGAACTGTCCCTTTAAGCGATTATCATGCAAGCCTGTGCGTATTTCTGAATGTTAATGGCGATGTAAATGCAATCAGGAGAATTGCACGACAAGTACTTGTTGACATGCTGTTGACAAGTAGAAAATAGAAATGGCAAAGGTTACACAAATTCTTAAATATTGAATGTAATTTCAAAGATCTTACGCTTTGTTCTTCATGCCGACAGGTGTATAAGGTAACATTTAGTGGTATCCTGTATTACACATGACTGGGGCTGTAGACTGATCCCACGGGGTTGGCTGAACCTTGGCGGTTAAGTGATACCACATCCAAATCATAAATCAGCCCAGCAACCAGCTCTCTTGACCTGAAGGTCAAGGTTTCATTAACTTCCTGCCACTCTGAATTTTCCCTCCACACCTTCCCACTAAATACAGTAGTCTTGGGTTTAACAGTCCATCTACCTGCTTGCACACATACACACACATACTTTATTGCTTACCTTATTGATCTTAAGGTGGTAATATTCCAACTGATCTACTGCGATCATAAATCTAGTTTGTATTTAAAAGCAGCCACATTCTTTCTTGTGTTGATTGACAGCCCCCTGTCTCCGGTTTACCCTCTTGCTGTCAGATCTCAAGCAGTGGGAATTGGATGGACAGGAGACCATTTGAGTGTTTCATCCAAGGGAGAGCAAAGCCTCGACTTGTGTGGCTAACACTGTAGGTGGGTAAACAGAGTCGGAGGTTCCCTTTCACAAGATTATCAGATGAAGAGCAGGAAGGATGACACACAACCAAGATCAGATAACAGACCTCCACTCGAGCGTCCTTTCTTTCCCCGCTTGCTAAGAGGATCCGCATCTTTTGCGAAAACAAAAGATTTTTTAGCAGGTGGATATACTGCAGGTAAAGTTAGGATGGAAATCAGCACTGATACAATATCATATCAATATCTCGATTGCACGATAAGCATTAATTACATATTTTCAAACTATGAAATGTTTTAATTACTTATTTTTCTTTCCTCTGCGGTAGACTTTGGTGCTTTATTCAATTCTGTCAGGTTCACTTACATCAAGAATGATTGACAATTAGCATACAGTTTAGATTGGCGGTATGGTTCTGTTCTGGGCAAATTTCCCTGCCTGTCCATGCAGAATGAATAAGAGCCGGGGTTGCAGGGATAACCACCTTTAGATATAGTACAAAACAAACAGATGACATTAGTTCTCGATGATATTAAAATGTAACGCATTATGTAAAGTGATTGAGACTTAAAAAATTGAATATCTGAAAGTCGTGTCCCAATTGTAAAGGTGAAGCTGGGGATGGAGGAGGGTAATTTGCTCCTGAGCAGCATGATAATGTGCTGTTCGCTGAAAGAATTTAAAACGGAAGCCGTGATAGCGTCGTATTTCTATAGGTAGACGGGGATCAGCTGATGCAAGCTTGACTCACTTCACCTGCCATACTGACGCTATACGCTTGATTTATGTTAGTTATTTGATAAACCTAAAGGGATATTTCACCCAAAATTAAAATGTCTTAATTTACTCATCTTTATATCATTAATGATATGTATGACCTTTTTTCTATATCATTTCCATATTTCAAAGAACGTTGAAAACCAAACAACATTGAACACCTTTGACTTCCATTTTATGCACACAAAACAACTAAGACATTTCTTTCTTTGTGTTTCACAGAAGAAAGAGTCATACACAAGTTTAAAATTATAGAGTGTAGAGTAAGTAAATAAATAATTTTTATTTTTGACTGAACTACAACTTTAACGCCACGGTACGTTTTATCTTCTCACAGACTTCTTTCATTTAGACTTCTTCTAAAGATTTTCATGTTAAAATGTAACAAAAAATATTGATTTGTGCCATGAGAATATCAATACGGTATAGTGAACTAAAATACAGTAGCGCAAACGTATTTCGAATATACTTGGAAATATCGAATTCTCCCCCTATCCCTTGGGCAAAGCTGAAGCCTTATAAAGCATATTTAATTGTTTGAGGATTCAACCAGAAACGCTTTCAAAGGTGAACAGAGTGACTGGATTCAGTTTGAAGACGCTGAGTAAAAGTGAGAGGCTCATTTTGAATGCAAATGGCATAGCCCAGTTCCTATTTCCACACTGTTTCTGTCTTTGATCAGACATCTCATCTTCATTCTAACTGTGAATATGATATGGAGACCCCCCCTCACTCGCTCACCCTTTCTTCCCCTATAGTCTAGTTTTGTCATATATAATCTGTCTCTTATCTCATTACACTATGCTGGTGTAAGGCTTTATCTAAATTCTCAGTGTAGATCTTGAGTAGCGTGTGTAATGTTTAAAATATTAAGTGAAGGATTGAAGGTTTCAGTTTTAAAGCAACGAAATTCTTAAAGGCCCCTTAAGGCATGTTATGCACTTTTTGGTATAAGGCCAATAATAAATGTGGCCCTTATAGACTACATTGATACACAGAGATTAGCCAATCACACTAAGACAGATTTATATAAAGATGTTTTGAAGGTACAGTATGATTCAAAGTGGAAAAGACAACAGGCACTGGCCATTTAAAACTAAGTGATACACTGATGCAAATAGACACGGTCCCCTTTAATATCTGAGTGCTGCAGACCGCAGGTATTGCCATGTCCATGTTCCAAAAAAAGAATAAATGTGTCATTATAGTGATGGGCTCCTTCAACAGCTGAATACAGGGATACACAGTGACCCACATAAGGACTCATTGGAGGGTTAAAATGACAGCATTTATTTGCCAGACGAACCCACAAATCAACCAGTCTCCTCCGTAAGGGTAACTGTGATGTACCACAAAGACATCATATTTTAACAAGACGCTGCGGTTCAGTTGCAACGAATGGGGAAAAGTGTGAGGAAGTCCCACCTTCCAGTAAAAGGAGCCAATCATTATATTATCTGGGATGGCTAATGATTCTTTGTGGGAGGAGCTCAGTGCAAAGTGTCATGAGGTACTTGAATAACCTGGAAAGATGGTGTTTTATTGCAAATTAAACTTACAAAACAACATGTACGGAAAACTACTCATCAGGTTTAATTGTTTGTTTAGAATTATAACTTAATTGTGACCCCTGCAATCAAATTAAATACTGTGGTGGTCTTCCCCATTATATTTTTTGACTAATACAGCTGCCCGGACGCCCAGTTGGGAGACTTTTCTGAAAGCAAAACTTTGTGTACGATCAGCCCCTTTGTAAACAAAGAAGTTGTGACTCATAAACTGTTGTGTGTTTATACGTGTATTTATGTAGCTTATGTCTTCTTGTATTATATAGAAAGTCATCTTCAATGAGATTCAGGTCTTTAAATGTCATCGCTGTTGTCCACAGTGTGAATATCAATGTGGCATCACAGAGCGAAATGTCAGCCATGCGAAATATAAGCCTTTCTTTTTGTAGAAATGTGAGAGTAATAAAGCTGTCCACCTATTTATTCTGTATTGTAGCTGAATGTCTTGATTTATGATCTTCAGGTGTGATAAAGAACAGAAGCATGACACACATTCAATTTTGGTTAACATTATTTTATTTTGATTAACTATTGGAAGTAATTTAATCATTAATAAAACATCATACACAAACAAGGTCTATGAATGCCTTTGTGTATTTAGTGTCAAAAAGTGATAAGCAAGAAAAAGAAGTCTTGATAAGCAAGAAAAAAATGCTTTGGAGAAGCCTCATGATCTGAAGGCTTTCTGGAGAGCACCGTAAGACATTCAGAATCTAGTTAGCAACACGTTTTGAAAAGGGACATAAGATATGAAATATACAATAATAAGAAAACCAATATAATACCCTACAGTCTCCAGTCCGACAGCCTATTTTGCAAATAAGTAATTAATAAATCAATTATTAAGCATTTATTACATGTGAGTTAAAAATGTCTCACTATTTGGCTGGTATTTCATACAATCCCCCTTTTTATTTATGCAATTATAACTGCTTTATAATGCATGTGTAAATGACTTATTAATCATTAATAAACACATTTATAAATGCTTTATGAAGGGAACCTTTTTGTAAAGTATTACCAAATTTTATGGAGATTTTGGTGTTTATAATGTATAAAATGGAGTGTATTTTGGAGTCCTGTATGAAAGTGTGATCATGCAAATTATAGGGCTTTCAGGATATCAGATTTTCGCTATACACGTTTTTTGTGGCTGGTAACAGTATTATCATTGTACATATCTGAATTCCATTTTTAAGAAATATATTATGCTAAATGTACCTCTAAGTTAGTTTATTTTGTGTTTTATTTGGTCAATGAATCACACTCAAAACACAAATGTATGTAGGCAGAAAGAGAGTTTGATTGTGACATGGCTGTTTTAAAGGGATTGTATCGCCGCGCTGCACCTCATCCAGTGTGAACAAAAAGTAATGTGTTATGTTGTATTGTGTTGCGTTGCGTCGCTACACATAGCACCGCGTCCGTTGTGGACACGGTGCTAAGGGAACATTTTAAATGAGTAGTGAAGAATTAACACAATATTGATAACCGTGTTTTACATCACGGTTATTGACAATGCCAGTATATTGTGACACTACTATTGTGAATGCTACCAATCGCTTTAAACAAACATTGGTCTGATCATTTATGATACAAGTGAAGAGCTCATTTGCAAAAACAGATAGCTGAATTTTTTTAAATTGTCAAAAATCATGTTTTCACTGTGCATTCTAAATAATACAAACTAAACTGTTGTTTTGAATAGGTAATAATCATTTATAAACACAGCTAGAGCTAACACAATAAAACACAATAAAAACATGAGAACACGATAGAAAAAAGATTTTTGAGAAGGATTAAGAGTGATCTGTTTTGGCAAATGAACTCTCAAGTTGGCTTATTTTACAGTAGCAGGAAATCATTTTGTGACAAATTAGATGTAAACCAATCACACTTCGCCTAAAATACAATAAAAAGCTTGTCTTAACCTGGTTTTAAGGTTTAACCATGATCACCAAGTGACCTTATTTCACTTACAATATTTGAAAAAGAAAATAATCTTTCAGGTTCTGTTTTTGTTGTTATGAACAGAACAGAAGATGAAAGACGGTGAAATAAAGAAGGGTTGCGAGACAGTGTAATTAAAGTTTATCAAATGCACGGTTCAATTTTAAAGAGCGCTGCCATTCAAAGGTTAATACAACTTAACTGTTCCACTCGCTTCCTCTATCGTACGTTCTACACGGCAATTCTGCATCATTTTTAAAGACATCTTTCATAGAGACCATTAAACAGTTCACATATCTTATTGATCAGTCCAAGTTGACTTTACATTGAAGGGTTTCTGTTCATGTACCACAGTGCAATGTTTATGGTTATTAATTATCTGAGTTATGTCAGTGTGAAATTGCTGTTTTCACATCTTAGTTTATTCGTTTCTTTCAGATCCTGACTTTAAGGACATAGGAGTCCCCAAACCTCTTCCCTGTGGGTATTGTTTATTATTCTATAAGCATTTTCCATATGAATGCATCTAATGGCTTTCCGTTTCCTTAGCGGGGGTCTCATCTGTTTTCTCTTCTGCAGTTTGTGAATTTGAGATGGGAGGACCAGAAGGCATCATTGAATCACAGCAGATCACCAAAGACGGCAAAGCCTTGCAGACAGAGGCAGTGGACTGCAAGTGGTACATTCGTGCCCCTCCTCGCTCCAAGGTCAGTTCCCCCAGTCCGCCTAATAACACCACTGTTATTTCCTTGTTGTCGTTCTCTTAGCCAGCCTGCCACATTTCTGACATACGACAGCTTCTGTCTGCCTCCAGGAGCGCGGTAACTGCCTAACTTAGCACTTGGCTTCCTGTTTTGTAGTCGTTTGCATTATGCAGCCATTGCATAAACATCTTGGGGCGAATTTGTATGCAGTTGGTGGAATTCTGTTGAGGATAAAAATATGGCAGTGTGTGGCATACAGAAGATCCCAGATGAGCATTTTATTGCTCAGAAGCTGCTTTTCATTGCTCAGGAGATTTGAAGGGATACCTCACCCAAAAATGAAAATCTGTCATCATTTACCTACATTCGAGTTGTTCCAAATGTGTATAAATGTCTTTGTTCGGATGAACACAGAGAAAGAAATTTGGATTAATGCTTATAACCAAACAGATCTCAACACCCATTGAATACCATAGTATGAAAAAAGCAATGGTAGTCAAAAGTGCCCCAGAACTGTGTGCTGTGATTGATACAAGTAGTTTTCTTTATGGTAGTCAATGGGGGTTGAGATCTATTTGGTTATAATCATTATTCCAAATATCTTTCTCAAATATAAATTTTTTGATGACACAATTTAATTTTTGGGTGAAGTGTCACTTTAACAGAGTCCTCTGTTTTAATTGTTGTAAAATGTAGATTTTGATGAGCTTGATAAGAAAAGTTTATGTTTACATGGAATGTTAGTTTGTACGACGACGTTTTTGTGCCACGTAAAAAAAAAAAATGATTTTGAGAATGAAGTCAAAATGTTACGAGAATAAAGTTGAAATGCCACGTAAAAAAACGATTTCGAGAATATAGTCGAAATGTTACGAGAATAAAGTCAAAATGTTACAAGAATAAAGTCGAAATGTTACGAGAATAAAGTCGAAATGTTACGAGATTAAAGTCGAAATGTTACGAGAATAAAGTTCGAAATGTTACGAGAATGAAGTCGAAATGTTACGAGATTAAAGTCGAAATGTTACGAGAATAAAGTCGTATTGTTACGAGAATAAAGTCTCGTAACATTTCGACTTTATTCTCAAAATCTTTTTTTTTTTTTACGTGGCACTAAAACGCCGTTGTAAGTTTAATATATTGGTATAGGAGAAAAAAAGATTTCCTTGTATTTTTCAGATCTGAGAAGCAGGAGACTTTTAAAAATGCCTCAATTTGTTCTCCATTTCATCTTATTGATCCATTAAAGAGATCTCATTTGTGCTGGGGGATGAGTTCTCCAGGCCAGTATTGTTTTATAGAAAATGAGAATAAAAAAACGGGCCACAATGTGGAAAAGGTCAGACAGTGGAGTTTATTTGGGGGTAAGAATCACTTTTATCATCTGGGCACTGTTGCCAGGGGAGGGGTTTAAAGCTCATGAAATTGCCCTGGCCTCTGCACCTAACCCTGCCCAGAAAATCCTTCTTTATTTTCAGCAGCCCTTTTCCATTACTTGGTACAATGACAAAGCACACGGATCGCTTAGATCGCTCGATTTCTTTTATTGTTTATTCCTATCTAAATGTGGACACATTTAACATTATTTATTACAAACCGGAACTAGAATACTGAATTCTGTTTGTTGAAACATTTATGTTTGCAATGAGTTATATAAGGCCATGCTATTGTGAATATAGTTTAGTGTAAGGCACAAGTTAAGCAGTAAAAAAATGTCAAACTATTTTAGCACATCCAGAATGCTGTATTTATCAGTCAGCATCCAGGACCAGAACTATTTCATATTATGTTTTATGATTTATAAATATTTTGTAATGTAAATAAAATATCAATGTGCAATTAATGCTATAGTTGTATTTATTTAGAGATATGTCTATTAGGCTTCCTATATGGATGGATCAGTCGCCAGATTTGACAAACACAGTAACCTACCTCTATTGCCTGTGTATTTTCAGATAACGTTCTTCAACAAGTGTTGACTAGAGGGGAAAAATCTGTGTTGTGCCACAGCTTGTTGATAATATTTGAGCCTAATGTGATTTATTGCTTTAGAAATTGATTTTCGTTCTATCTGATGTCCTACCAGAGACACAAATCAAAAGCACACGTCCTTGTCTTTTCACAGTGATTAGATTTGCACACCTATTCAAAATTTTTATTCTTCACCTGTTATGACTCATGATTGCATTTTTATTCATTAATACACAACGTTTGAAGAATGCATGTTTGTTGACAGAGGATGAATCCAACCACAGCAAAAGATAGTGATATGCTGTATCATTTGTTTTCTCACAGGAATGATTGTCTGAATCACAGATGGTCAGGTATCTGTCGTGTGTTCCCCTAGCCATCAGATAATGTTGCTCATGTAACTCTCCTCACCGCATGTCTCACAGGCTTTCATATCTCATCCAATAAAGAGCACACGCGTGTAAACTCACAGACATCCACCCTTTTATTTGTATTTGATTTATTGTCTGATAGGGTGGGGATCTATACGAGCAGGAATGGAAATGACAAATCCTATCACTTATCTTTTCCTTTTTAAAGGTCCAGTGTATGAAATTTAGTGACATCTAGTGGTGAAGTTGCGAATTGCAACCAACGGCTCACTCTACCGACCCCTTCTTCCTTCTCGAAGCACTACGGTGCCTGACACAGAACAAAGATGTTGTCATGTTTTCGCTTCTTTGCCGAAGGAGATATTTTTTGAAAATATTTATGAATAGGTATTTATGAAACAACATGGCGAATTCCACGCAAACGGACCCGCGGTGTATAAATAGAAATAACATAACGCTACATTATGTAAGGTCTTTTACACCTCTGAAGACATAGGCTGTGTCCAAAATCACCCACTATACCCTCAGAAATTCACTAATAAAGTCCACTTTATAGAGCAGGTTAAACGAGTGAGTAAATTTGGACACTCGGTCCACTGGAAATGCTGCGGGTGCCATCTTCTGCCGAGACGCGGTAATTCATTCAGCGCGAGCATCATGATAGATGGCTAGCGGCTAGACGTGAGTGTACATCGACCGTACACTCATTGTTATGATGCATCATGGGATTGAATGAGTGCCCTCAATGATGTCCACTACGAATTCGGACACCTCTAAAAATGCATGTCCCCTCAAATAGTGCATCATATTAGGGTATAGGGGGCTATTTCGGACACAGCCATAGTTATGTATATTATAATGCATTTATGTCAATAGAGCTTCTCAAAAATCACACATTGGACCTCTAAATGTAATTTTTATCAAAAATGTGGATGTGCTGTGTTTTATTAGCAGTAGATTTTTCACCTGAGGGTCTCTGAGCTGCAACACTTTGCACAGCTCATCTCGCTCTTTCTCTCTAGTCTGCTGGGAAAGGTCGGCTGATGCAGGGTACAAATAAGTCAGCGCAGAGGGGGATGTAAACCGTACCTCAAACACATCCGCATGCCCTGAAGAGACAACAGGCCCCGATGGGCCAGATGTTGATTTCTCTGTGTCACGCAGCCAAGACTAATTTATTCTAAAGAAACGGTAAAGATGAAGCAACTAGAGTGAACACAAACAATCAAGCAGAACCTGCAGTTAATGTGATGTGTTGGCATGATTCAGTTCAATTCACGTATAATATTGAGGTCAGGAATCTGGATTCTTGTGAATTGGGTCCAGCAGGAAAAGCATTTAATAATAAGCTTTTGTAATTCAGTGTCTGTACATTTACCATCACATTTGGCAGACGCTTTAAACCAAAGCGACTGACATTGAATTGTACTATACATTAGTTTCTAACAATATGCAATCCCCTGGGATTGAACCCATGACCTTGGCAATGCTAGCCCATGCTCTAACAACTGAGCCACAGGAAAGCATACATACAGCATGTTTTTGATAAAATAGATAAGAACTAGAAGATTTGGATGTTGCTCTTTTCTACTGACACGTTGTGAAGTTTGTTAGAAAACGTATGTTTACATAAACGTATTACAATATGTAGTGTTAGTATAAGGTAATTGTTGACATAGAGGGGAAGAATATAGCTATGTGGATGTGGATAGGTAGTCCTTAACATTTTTCCAGTCTGGGAATTTACGTAATGGGAAATGTTTGCATTTGTATTGAATTCTCTGAATTCTGATTGCGGACTTATTTTGAGATCTCTTCTGAAACATTAGAGGAAACTTAGAACTACCAAGGGTTTTTTCTAAAGAGAAAAATCTTCGAAGTGGGACACATAATTGGATAGTTCACCCAAAAAAGAATTCACTTTTTACTCATGCTCATGACATTCCATACCGGTATGACTTTCTTTCTTCTGCAGAACACAAAAGAAGATTGGCCCCCATTGACTTCCATCGTATGAACACAAAACCAAGTAGATATTTCTCATAATATCTTCTTTTGTGTTTCATTGAAGAAAGATTCCATGTACAGGTTTGGAACGACATGAGGATAATAAAAAATGACAATTTCTATTTTTGGGTGAGCTGTCGCTTTAAGAAGATGTAGTTGGAGGTGGTGGTCTAATGGGTTAAACCACTGAACTGGTAAATCAAAAGGTTGCTGGTTCGATCCCAGCAGCCACCACCAGTGTGTCCTTGAGCAAGAGACTTTACTCCATGTTGCTCCAGGGGGATTGTCCCTGTTATAAGTGCACTGTAAGTCGCTTTGGATAAAAGCGTCTGCCAAATGACTAAATGTAAATGAAAATGTAAGAAGTCTCCTTTTGTTCTCCGATTAATTTCATTGTTTAGAATGAAAAAAAATATATAGGAGAAATCATCTCTGCTTTTTTTTCACGATAGGACTCCCAAGATTACGTACACTATATTTGGATTATATCTGTATCTTTGCAATATGAGGACACTCCACACTAAATATTTAATTTTATACCATCATATAATATTGTCAGTTCCTGTATCCTGGGGTTTGTTATTGGCAATTCCGTTGCTAGTGAAGGCACTCTCAGCCACAGCTTTTGGATTTTCGCTTTCAGCTGCCCTTAGGATAGGAACCTGTCGAACTCAAGACTCTCAGATTCTGGTCTATAACACCACCAGTGTACGGCATCTCTGCACTACTGTCAGTAACACTAATTTACATTAAATGAGGGACATGTTTAAGTTTAATCAACTAACATTTTCATTTAAAACCTCATGACACTGTGACATGTGTTGCTTAGATAAACAGGATTGTGGATTTTAGCAAATAAGATTCAGGGTTTGCTGAAACACTGAAATCAGTTCATTTAAACAGCAAACTCACCCTGTTGTTAGATGATTAGGTGAGTCTTTTTTAATCAGCAGTAGATTTCCCTAATACTTTATTCAGTTATCAAAGAAACCTTTCAAAATCAATTACGTCTAATTCCTGTCTCGCACATTCCTCATATCTCGTGCCTAACAAGCTGGCAAGCACTGTAGTGAATCTCCTTCCATCTTTATGAAATCCTCTGAGGGCATGTGGGAAGCCTAGTTCATTTCATTATCTCTGTAGTGAGTGGGATTTTATGTATTTGCATGCGTATAAGTGACACCCCCACGCAGTTTTGCTGACGATGAGAGATTGTACATGCCAAAGCGCTTTAGAAAGAATGTGTCTCCTCTAGTTCATTACTTATATTGCAGGTGTCAGGATGTTGTGGGTGGCAAGGGCGAGTCTACCTACGTGGCTCACTACGCAATGGTTGGTGCTGAATGAAACGTTATTACAGAATGAACTACTGAGCGATAATATCCTTTATTCATCGGGACAACTGTGCTCCTCAATTTACTTGTCATAATAGAACAGTGAGTGCTCATTAAAAGTGATAACACCACATTTTGGTGCCGCAAACTCCAACCACTGCTGGGAGATATAAAGGTGGCGGGTACGGGAGAACAACGTTTTATGCAAATATTGGGAGATCATTGCGGCTGTCAAGCCTGTCAAATGGTGTTGGCACATCACGGTAAGGGTCATTCTTACAGTATGCTTAATATTTCAAACAGTGTAATTGGGATTTTGGATGAGGGGAGGCGTGAAAGTAGCTTGATTAGGGTTAGATTGAGTGAGAATAGAGCAGATGGCTCATTCTAACACCTCCGTGGTTTTAAAGAGCCCGACGGGATTGGCCAGAGCGGTGCCGGAGTTTATTGGAGTGCCGCATGAGCTTGTCAGTCTCAAGTGATTGTCATTGATATTTTTTTAAACTACTCAATTTCACATATGTGCAATCATCACTCTTTTTGATTATCACTTCTTTCAATCATCACTCTTTATGACTATCTCTCCTTTAAATCACTCCTTTTGTTTATTAGAACTCTTCTAAATCATCACTCTTCTTGATTGTCTCTCCTTTAAAACATCAGTGTTTTAAAATTTTCACTCCTTTTTTATTATAACTCCTATCCATCATCACTCCTTTTGATTATCACTCCTTTCAATCATTACTCTTTTTGATGATCTCTCATTTAAATCATGACTGTTTTAGTGGTCACTCCTTTTTACTATCTCTCCTTTAAAACATCACTCTTTTGAATTATCACTTCTTTTCAATCATCATTCTTTTTCATGATCTCTCCTTTAAATCATCACTCTTTTTAATTATCACTACTTTATTATTAAAGTTTGTTTAAATCATCACTCTTTTTAATTATAACTCCTTAGTTTCAATCATCATTCTTTTTTATTATCACTCCTTAGTTTCAATCATCACACTTTTTAATTATCTCTCTTTTAAATCATCACTATTTTTGATCATCACTCCTTTTAATCATCACTCTTTTTAATTATCACTCCTTTTAATCATAACTCTTTGTTATTATCTCTCCTTAGAATCATCACTTCTTTTAATTATCTGTCCTTTAAATCAGCACTCTTTTTATCTATCACTTCTTTTCAATCATCACTATTTTTGATTATATCTCCTTAGACCTCTCCTTTTTAATTTGATTATCACCCTTTTAAATCATCACTCTTTTTGATTATCTCTCCTTTTAATCATCACTCTTTTTAATTATCACTAGTTTCATTCGTCACTCTTTTTAATTATCACTCCTTAGTTTCAATCATCATTCTTTTTAATTATCACTCCTTAGTTTCAACCTTCACTCTTTTTAATTATCACACCTTAGTTTCAATCATCACTCTTTTTAATTATCACTCCTTTGTTTCAATCATCACCCTTTTTAATTATCACTCCTTAGTTTCCATCTTCCCTCTTTTTAATTATCACTCCTTAGTTTCAATCATCACTCTTTTAAATTATCTCTTCTTTCAATCATCACTCTTTGTAATTATCTCTCTTTTAAATCATCACTCTTTTTAATGATCACTTCATTTCGATCATCACTCTTTTTGATTACCTCTCCTTTAATCTCTCCTTTTAATTTTGATCATCACTCTTTTAAATCATCACTCTTTTTAATTATCACTCCTTTCAATCGTTATACTCTTTGTAATTATCTCTCCTTTAAATCCTCACTCTTTTTAATTATCACTTCTTTTCAATCATCACTAATTTTTGATATCTCCTTTGATCTCTTCTTTTAATTTGATTATCACTCTTTTAAATCATCACTCTTTCGGATCATCACACTTTTAAATCATTAATCTTGACATTTCATAAAAATCTGGCTTTACTCTTTTTAAGAATGACTCCTTCAACCTTTACTCTTCGTTCAACAATTTTCAATCATCACTCCTTCGTGGTATTGACGCTGTGAGTCTGGCCTTTCTGACTTCAGAGTCCAATATCTGTCGTGAAACACAGTTTAAGTAAATCTAGATATCAATTATTTGACCGATGACACGAGACGAAACCGGCTGAAAGAAAATAAAGATTATTTGGAATAATGGCCCCTTTCCTGTGCAGAGATCGAGATTCCAGCCAATTTCAATGAGCGTAATAGCATGTGTTTTTCTCTCTTTCAGATCTACCTGCGTTTCTTGGACTACGAGATGCAGAACTCCAATGAGTGCAAGCGTAATTTTGTTGCGGTGTATGATGGCAGCAGCTCGGTGGAAGACCTGAGGAATAAGTTCTGCAGCACAGTGGCCAATGACATCATGCTGGTGACCGCGCTGGGCGTGGTCCGCATGTGGGCCGACGAGGGCAGCCGGAAGAGTCGCTTCCGTATACTCTTCACTACCTTCCAAGAGCGTAAGAGATATGAACACGCACTCTTCTAGCTCATACCCGTTGAAAAAAAACTGTATATGCTGGATAGGGGTGTTTTGAAGCATGGTAACTGGTTTAAGATGGTCATGTGCTGGTCCTAAGCAACAAGCCTCTGCTCAGGACCAGCTCGTAACCTGTTTATAACCAGTTCAGGAACAGATTAAACCAGCTCATGACCAACTAAAGGCCAGCTTAAACCAGCTCAAACCAGCCATCATGTTTAAAAACACACCTAACCAGCATGTGCTGTTTTTTAACAGGGACTTTGTTTCTCAGTGTACTACAATAAATTCATACAACTTGGGTATATTTCACAAAACCTTAAAGTAGAATTTTGTTTTTATTAGGACCATTATTATTTTGTGCATTGTGATGTTATTATTATGATTACAGTAATATAGAGATGAATATTGTTGAACGTACACTAGATACTGCCATGATATAAAATTAGCTTTATTTGTTTTAAAGCTGCTATCCATAACGTCTCCTCTATCTCCATCTCCAAACATGAACCTGATATTTCTTGAGTTCTTGCAATCGTGTGCGCATGTTTGCACAAACACTAACACACTGACATCAAACACTTCTCTCATCTCTTTTATGAATGCAAACTTACAAAACCCACTCTCCCACTCTCATTTTCATTTACATGTACACACCTGATAGGACGCTTAACGGAGCAGTGCTTGGGAAATAAAAGTAAGTCATCCTTAGGTCTATTAAAGAAATACAAGCCACATATTTAGCCGGTCCAGTTCTACCAATGATTTGAGTCAGAAACGCAGCGCAAACCTTACACGATGACATAATATCTTGCAAACATCATCAGCCGGTGGTCATTGTACAAGACCACCAGTACATAAGGGACATCAGGGTGTAATAAATTCTCTCCCAAAATGAGCCACATAAAACTATGTTCCTAACCAGAGTGTTATTTATAAGAAACATTACACTGAATCCGTATAAAATGCTCATTCCCATGTCTTGTCCATTTCCATGTTGAATCTAAAATTCTCTTGCTTTCCTGTTGCCCAGCTAAATACCTTAATAAGAAGAAGAAGGGCTTAAGGGGGAGGGGATGATGCACAATTTTACAGGATTATTCATTTAAGCTGTTTCTGCAGTGATGGAGCTGTTTCTGGGAAGCATGGTGGGCTACAGCAGGGCCCCGCCTCCTGGGCTTCTTTGATTCGTGATCCACCACAGTTGGGGTTCACAGCATCAGATGCAGACAAGTCACTGTAAAGCTTAATGGGAAGCGCGCAAGAGAGAGAAAAAGACAGAGAGAGCAAACAAAGAAAGAAAGATATTCAGGAATCGTGGCGAACAAGGAACAAGAAAGGAATGACGAAGATTGAGTGTTTGGCTGATGGAGGAGATGCTGAGAGAGAGGAAGGAGGGACAGGGTGATAAAATTGGGGTTTAATGTTTGGCATGTAGTACACTCATCATTACTGCACGCCGCAGGCATCAAACACCATCCTCCATATTGGTCCCGCTGCTGTTCTTGTGTCTTGTCCCAATAGCCATCCTTGTCCATAAAGGATGCCAACCCGAACACGCCCCGCCAGACACTGATGGGTAAAACATTAAAAGGAAACGGCAATAAGAGGCGCCACCATCTTTACTGCGCCCGGCTAAAACTGCAGACGCTAGCTTGTGGCCACATAAGCGAGACTGAGTTTATGTCTCAATCCGTTCAGGAGTAATTGAACTTCTTTGGAAGTTATTTCTGGGGCAGTGTCATTGTCAACGGTTGCAGAATTTCCCAGAATGCACCGAGTGGTACTACACTTTTAAGAGCTTCAATGAAGAAGCATAATAAACTAAACTTGCGTTTTTAGTGAATAACGGTTTAATGGGCAACCTTTCCGCTGACCCTTCCTGAATTCATTTTAATGATATTGATTCACAACACATTTACAGTAGGAAGAGGGTAGAATACTGCATATCAACACAACCTTCACTTTCTCTAATTGATTTTGTGACTTTAATCGACATTAGTTTGCATTTGAAGAGGGAGGCGGATATCCTGAAGCGCGCAGGTGAAGAAGGGTTCAGGGAATGACTTGGTGGTTTGGTGCCGAGGGCCTTGAGGGTAAAGAAAGCATATAATGCTCTTTCTGAGATAGAAAGAGGCAGCTGCGCGTCTGCGTCAGTCTTCGTGAATAGCGATAGGTGGATTTCTGTATGAGCCCAGTGTCCTTTCTGCAGCCCTATCCAGTGAATGAACACAGGATGTGCGGTTGCCCGGGTAACACCCCTGCATAACTTGTTCAGACACTTACTTATGCTCTCTCTCACCCCCTCTCTCTCTCTTTCTCCGATTTGCTAGACTCAGCAGCTAAAGGGGGGTACCTCCATCCACAGAGAAAGTCTAACCCACATACCTGTTAAAAAATTAAACACACTAGTCTACATCTGACCTACTGCAAAAGCGCATTATATTGTTAAGCAAGCGAGAATAACTGATTCCGAGGGCTCATTCACAAATCGTGTCAAAAGACGCATTTTAACACCTCCGTCATTCCGTCTGGATTCTAACGTATATTAGTGATTCGACAAATCGAGTCGTGGCAGGTCTATCAACCTTCAACGGAGCTTTAACTGAAGACCTGTCCACATAGGTGAGAGGAATAATTTGTCAGAGTTCATTTACGCAATGGGGTGGTGAGGGAACGTTGAGCACTGAGCAAAAGGCCACTTTTATTATAAGATCACTGAAATTAATTTCTCTAGAGGATTGAGCAGACCCACCTTTAAATAAAGTCCAGTCTCATTTGGCGAGCTTGTCAGGAGAAGTACAGTTCTGGAGCGCCACTTTGTGGTGGAACGGAGAACTGTATCCGCATGTAAAGAGTTGGGAGATGTCCAGAGTGATGATTCATCCTAATTTGCGTTGTTATTTCTCACCTGGGAACGGCTCTGGAGTACGGTCATTAATAATTCTACAAGGAACATCTTTGCAACCTTGAATCTGTGTTATTTTAGAAATGTTCTTATTTTTGTCCTCTGCTGACCATAAAATACAGTAAGTTACAAGTTGTAGTGACGTGACGCGAGGTATGTGGGAATTGGCAACACGCGGATGGGCGTGTTTGCTATTTATATATGTGAGGTGATTGATACAGAAGCTCCGCCCTCTTTATAAGTCACCTTGGCTTTAATTGAGCCTCACGCTGTAATTCACCAGTTCTTTTATGCATATTTTCACATCTCTCATTTTTCATGATCTCAGCTACGATACGTTTTTCAGATTCAAATGGGGACAGTTTGAACACCCTCCCTTATGTATTTTTAAGTTCGACACCAATATTAAATCAATCTTCTTTGATCTTTGAAGGATATTAGCAGCTGTGGAATTCTTAAACTGCTTGCTGTTTGTATCTGCGTTCATTATCATCATGACATCTTCGCCATTACAAACTCAATCTAAGATCATTAAAAGATTAAGTGGTAAATTTTAATCATATTAATTAAGTCACTATATACTGTATGAATAAGAACTGTCTGGACTTCAGGGGCAAAGGCAGATAGATATTAATAGTGATGCGTATTACAAAATAGCTGTACTACTCCTACAGACATGGACTTGTTTTCATGCATATTTGAGGAGCCGGATTAAAATTCATGCCCAGCAGAAGGCAACAGAACTTGATTTGGTTGGTTTGAGTAATGTGTTCCTAAATTTGAACTGTATTGATGCACTGACACAGTCAGACAGACTGTATGATTCATTTGATGAATTATGTTCAGAGGGTAAGATTATAGAAATTGTCTTATTAACAACAGGAATGAAGTGTAATTTAACATAAACATTATCCATTTTTCCTCTCAGCTCCCTGCGAGCCAAATACCTTCTTCTGTCACAGTAACATGTGTATCAATAACACACTGGTGTGCAATGGAATCCAAAATTGTGTGTACCCCTGGGACGAGAACCACTGCAAAGGTGAGTGGTACTGTAAATGTTAGATGGAACCTGCCGGGCAATTTTTGTGGTGTGGCTTTGTTATTCCAAAGATTGATGTTTGGTACTTTGGTAGTTCTGAAAAATGGTCTCATTGCTTGATACATGGTGAAAAAAGATATTCTATTGGTTCTTAGCCCAAGCTGTGAAATACGCTTTTGTTTTCACATTACATTTACATTTAATCATTTAGCAGACGCTTTTATCCAAAGCGACTTACAAGTTGGGTAAACAATGGAAGCAACTGGGTCAAACATTAGGACACCAAAAAGCATAAGAGCAATAATGTCTCACAAAGCCTACTACAGTGTTCAGAGCCAAGTTTAGTTTATCTAAGCATGCTTTTTTATTTTTTATTAGATATTGTAGAAAAGATATAGAAATCGGAAATGATCTGTCAGGTGAAGACAGTAGAGATGTGTTTTCAGCCGATTCTTATAGATGCATTTCAAAGCCAAAATTATTGACACAAATATATATATAGTTAACCCAAATATTAAATTCTGTCATTATTTATTCACCCTATTGTCATTTCAAACATATATGACTTTCTTTCTTGTGCAGAACACAAAAGGAGATATTTTGAAGAATGTTGGTAAACGAACGACGGCGGTGCCCATTTACTTCTATTGTATTACAGTCACAAAAGCAATGCAAGTCAATGGGTACCATCGCTGTTTGGATTCTTCAAAATATCTTCTTAAGTGTTTTTCAGAAGAAAGAAAGTTATACTGGTTTAAAATGACAAAAGGATGAGTAAATTATGATTTTTAAATAGTTTGGCGTGAACATTCCCTTTGGAGAGACCGCCCAATTTTCAAATCCATCCTCATTTGGTATGAAATGCCATATTTTGCATGCACCGCTGAAAGTAAACACTCGACTGCCTTGAAACAAAGCCAGCACAGATGTTATTCGCTCACTGTGGTACATAAATGTCAAACATTTCCCATTAGAAAGATTTACTGATTCTGTGTGCTATTAGTCTCTGTAAAACAACACTTTCAACAGAAGCTAACTTAAAATGACACAACATGCCTGGACTAATTTATTACTCTTCATGTTTGTTTCCTGCAGAAAAGCGGAAAGCTAACATCTTAGACAACCTCAACAACACAAACAGCACCATCATTGGTGTAACATGCTGCATCGTTCTAATCCTGCTGGTGGTATCGGTTATCGTTCAGATCAAGCAGCCGCGGAAGAAGTACATCCTGAGGCGCGAGGACTTCGACCCCACCATGTTCCAAGAGGTGTTCCAGGAGCCGCCTCATTACGAACTGTGCACCCTCCGTAGCGCGGCGGCCACTTCCGCGGATCTGGCCGAGCTGGCTGAGGATTTCGAGAGCTACCACAAGCTCCGGCGCGCTTCCTCACGCTGCGTCCACGAGCACCACTGTGGTTCTTCGCAGGTGCCCAGCTTAAAGGGCAGCCGCGGAAACCTCAGCGCCCGCGAGGCGGCGGCGGCCATACTGACGGACCTTCCGCCGCAACCGGTGCGGCCACTTCCTCCTCAGACCAACCGCAGGAACATTCTGGTGATGAGACACACATACTCACAAGACGCCACAGATGCCTGTGACCTGGATGATGAGCTGGAGGAGGTTCCTACAACCAGCCACAGGCTCTCCAGACATGAGAAAGCAGTGCAGCGGTTAGTATTTATAGATTTTTATTCAAAAGAATAAACATTTCAAGAATTCATTTGAATATTTCTGGAACTGCTTGACCCCCCCCCCCGACTTTTTATTTTTAGCCTCTGTCTTCAGCTCCTCATTGAGTTGTTTGAGTTGTATTTTTCCATTCTTTTTTCCTGTGTTCTTCCCATTTGGCAGACAAGCATCAGGGTCAGAGTTAAGTCGGTTTAGAGATACAGAAGTTCTGAGCTTTAGGAAATTGTCTGCTAAACATGTTTACGGCCACAGACACATCTGTATTAATGCTGAGCTAAAACCATGCTGTATGATGATCTATATGAAGTTTGATGGAACTATGAGATAAACAAAGAATGTGAGAATAATATGTTTAAAATGAAAATAAAAGGTTTAACATTATATTATTAGCACTTAAAGAGATATTTCACCCCAAAATGAATAGTCTGTTATCATTTACTCACCATCTTGTTCTTTCAAACCTGTATGACTTTCTTCCGCTTCAGACATAGTACAATATTTTATTTTATAGATCAAGATATTTTGAATATTGTTGGAAACAGAACAAAGCGGTACCCACTGACTTGCATTTGTTTTTGTGTCTGTACGTCACATTGTAATACAATTCAATAAAAGGGAGGGAAGGAAGGAGACGGGAACCAGCAAACATTTAAACATTTAATAAAACTACAAAAAAGTAAAAAGACATAACAGAACGAATAGCATAAACCACAACTAAAAGCCAGGCCTGGTCCTCTTTCATTGACAGTCTGGTCGCTCGTCCTCTTATGCTCCCGATCTCCTCCTCGACTCGCGGTCTCGTCCCGCCTACTTCACTACACACATCTTTGTACAATCGATGTTAAAGGGTACCGCCATTGTTACGTTACCAACATCAGAAGAAAAAAAAGTCATTAAGGTTTGAAATGAAATGAGGGTTTTTTAATAATTTTTAGAAAAACTATCCCTTTAATACACAAATTGTACTAAAATAATATGATAATATGAGAAAATGTGTTTTTTAAGAAAAAGAAATAGACAAAAAATAGGCTAAACGGAGTGTGTTTCTCAGTTTGATAGGATTTTGGAAACAGTTTAGACTCAGTATCTAAACTCATTTTAAGTATCTTAATTTTAAGTAGTTAAAGGAAGAACTGACATAAATGCACATGTTTCATTGTTCTCCAGTGACAGTGTTCAATAGTTGTAGACAAAACACAAATTGCTATAATTCATTATGTAATGAGTAATGTGATGTTAAACATACAAGCAATGACATTCCAGGTTCTGCCTCATTGGGTCTCTTAACAAACATGAATCTGAGTACAACACAACTAGGGTGTAAGGGACAATCTGAAGGTAAGAACTCTTTAAGACCTCAATATATTTCTTTACATATTGTGTTGTAACTGTGAGTCAGTGTCAGTGTTCTTTCTTGTATTGTTTGTTTTCTATTCATGTTGGGTTCTGTCCTTCATCATTGCCATAGAGATGGTCATCATGAAGATATGTGACCATCTTGCTTATTAGTCGAGTCCTTCTATGTTGCTTGTCATTTTTGCTTTTTCAATTTATTTTTGTGATTTGCATGGAATGAATTGGTCAATGTATGCTTGACGTATCAAACTTGACATTTATAAATGGAGAAAGAAACAAATTCGACATTTTAACATTTTTAAGTTTAACTTAAATGCATTTTAAATATACAGTGATATGTTTTAATATACTTTTATAACTTACCAGCTCATTGTCTCAAGAATATGCACAAATAAACATATATATATTAGTGGTAATACGCTTGCTTTGTTGTGTTTGTGCGTAGCAAATGATTGTGTGTGTTGTGTTGTATTGTATTGTGTATTGTGCAATGCTGTGTTTCTCATCGATCGTCATGCGTTGTCTCCATCATGTAGACTTCTTGAAAATAGTGCAATCCTGGATCAGTACGAACAGGCTTCAATGAAATATGAAAATGTGGACCGGAGATAAACCCCAGCAATGATAAAATACGGACATTTTAATGGCAAATTTTTGTCAAAACCACCTACAGATGGACATGGATACAGTAACAATGAAAGTGACTGTGCTAAAACTTACACCTAATTCAGGATCATTGACTCTTTTTAAATTACTTATTTAGGATTGCAGAACATAACATGAAGGTTTGTGAAAATGTGTGGTGGTTTCATTTTATGTGACTAAATGTGAATTACTATATATTAATGTACTGCATGCTTTTAATTTCAATTTTGCTACCAAAATTACTTTCAATGAAGACACTGCATATTTGTGAATTACATTTCCTTCCCTTATTTTTGTCTACAAACACTTTCATGTTAAAAATTTGATGGATGTTTTTTATTCTTTTAAATTGACCAAAGGGACACGTAGGTACAGCAATCCATGAATAAATGATTCTAGAAAAATTATAAAAAATGGAATGACCTTTAGCCCCTTCCCTCCCCTATATAGTTTATTGCAATACTAACTGCATGTGAAAATCTTAACTAAATTTATAATATAAGATTTATGATTAAATTACAAAGTTATGGATGTTTTGCTTTAGCCTGCGGAATTATTTAGCAACAAACTTTTAGTTGCTGTTTTTTAGGAAAATCATGATGACGATAGGTTAACAGTTGCTACATTTTTGTAGCACACAAACTTTGTATGTTAAACTTTTGTAGATGACTTGTTCAATAGCTGAACTACCGACACCAAATCAGATGCTTTGTCAAAAACAATGAAGTATTATTATAAACTACAATGACTTTAAAATGATAAACGTTGTTAAGTTAACATTTTATGCTTTTGCGTAGTACTTGTTATAAACATGCAAATATCACAAATAAATAATGTAGTTTTATCCGTGCCAGAGGCCGGATACTTTGCTTTTGTCACCACAGAGGAAATGATTTAAGGAGTCCAATAGAGGGCAAGAACATTATAAGTACTAAAATTTTTGACACCAATAATACGGAGGCTTTCTCAAGTTTTGATTTATGAGTTACATTTCTGTTTTATTTTCTTTAAAGCTTTTGTCCCAACAGGTAAATCAATAAAATGGATACATACACAAGTAGAGCCTTTTCCCAAATACAAAGTGTAATCAACAAATTTCAATTGAATTTAAGAAGGGGGCAGAGATAACGGTTTCTGATTATTATGATTTTTAAAAAAGAATATCAACATTTATTTAAAAATAATAGTTTCTAAAAGTGGATGTCTTCATCTGTCTTTTGTCTCCATTGTCATTACTTTTTAAATAGCCCTAAAGCGTCAGAAACATGTTATGATTGCTATTTCTTAGCATTATGAGTGAATTTTACTTAGGACACATTTTAGCTAAGATATTGATAGATGTCAGCTGTATTGGTACATTATTTGCTTCCACACAATGGGCCTCATTCTAGGAACACGAGTAGAACGATTTTTGTGTAAGTGGTTCGTAAGGTCGTTTTGACGTAAATTTTCGCATTCATGAAGAGTTCAAAATGTCAGTTGGTACGAAAGAAATGTACACCTGCTCCATACCACGTGTAAAACCGCATGTAACGTTCTGTATTTTATAGACAAACTGTTGACACTGCATTTTGATGCACTATGTATCCTTGTGATATTTCACGAGTTCTTTTGCCCAGTCTATTTTTAACTCCTTAACTTTGTATAAAACGCAAAGCTCGTCGCTGTCCATTTTTGCACAGGTATCCAACCACAGGAGAAGTGGGACAAACACTACATTGACCAACTATCACATACACAACAATGGAGAAGTTAATATAGCTGGTTATTACATTATATAACGGTCTATTCAATAATATTATTGAAAATAAGACACTATAGTAACAGATATGGATATTCCAAATCACAGCAAGCAACGCGTCCCCGCAAACAGCGCAGTACTTCTAAGTGCTCTCAAGCGCCACCAGTTGGTCTTTTTTAGAAGAGCACCAGATATTATTTCAGCTGGCTAAAATCGCTTGACACAGTTTAATTTATACATTTATTGGTACGCATATAGCCTACTATGCATTTAAGCAATAATGTTGCCAAACCAGAAAATGAACTCCAGATGATTCCAGCATTCCTAGATACGTAATTTGCGTAGCGAACTACAGGTGGAGAATATGCTAATTATGAATGAGCGTGCATTAACATGTACTCCTTTCACTATCAAATCTGAAGTTTACATAGTATTTGTGAACACCGCTAGAATGTCTCAGGAAAGTTAGTTTTACACATATATTTACGAATGTTTCATGAATGAGGCCCAATGTCTGATGTTGTGTTTATAAATTGTAATTTCGAAAAGTAAAATTAATGCATGAAGTTATTTTATATGCTATTTACAAAACCCCAAAACACCAATTTCCTCATAACAGTTGTTGCCGTCAATGCTAATGTGATACATATTTTTGTTTATCTTGTGACTTGATTTTATCGGGATGGAATGAGTTTCGGATATTAGGTTCACTCCATAATATGTTCATTTCTTTACAGGCTGTTACATCATACCTTACACCTCACCTAAGATTGACAACATATGGAACTTTGACCATCTAATGGAAACAGCCTCAAAGAATTTGATGAAACCTGGTTTTAAGGGGTGCAGCATTGTGGGATTTGTGTTTTGTCAATCTTTAGTGAATTTGATGGTAAGATTCTGTGGCACCAACTTGTATTCTTGTAAGTAGCTGAAACTGTGAAGCTCTTGGGGACTCTATCAAACATTGGACTGAAACTGAATACAAACTGATGTACATTGTTCATTCAGTGGATTTTGAATCAGACGTGTTTTTGTTTCCTCTGATTTGACCTCGCGGGGTTATATTGTAATGCTCAGATTATTTTTCAATACAAATTGTAATGTCTTAAGTATAGGTGCATCAAATTTGTACTTTGCAAAGAGCGTAGTTGAACAACTTTAACATATTCTGAAACCATAAGGTGCGAAATTTAAACCAACTGATAGAAGGGTGTAGTCTGTGTTCCTGTCAGTCCTGGGGTAATTTTACTGTGATAGTTCTGAGATCCTGTGATTTGACTTGTTAGCATATCAGAAGTGTAAACACAAGACATAATCACAAAGAAAACCAGTTGGTCTTGTCTATGCATACACTCCAAGATCAAAAATACCCAGGATTTAGATCATTTATAGTTTCTTACTGATAAGAAAGTGGTGGAGAACAACATGTTTGAATAGTTCCTTGACACTTCCGATGTGAGAAACCTTAACAACAAAACGTATTTAGTTAGCAATTCATTTGATTGATGCTGGACAGAATGTTTTAAATAAAGTGAAACCTACTTAATTTGTTTGTCTGCCTTGAAACTACCTTCTGTGTTACTAAAACATAGGCTACACTATATTTTATGGTAACGTAATGTATATTAGAAACAAAATTAATTTGTGTGTCATGTTGTGACATGTGCTTTGTAAGAGGGCAGATATATTTATTTACACGTCAGAAAAAAATAGCTCACATCATGTATTGCGTTAAAGTTAAATGTGACGACAAGTGGGACGACAAAAACAGCATCATGGGACAATTTTTCGAAATTGAGATTTTTACATCTTCCAAAAGTTGAATAATCAAGCTTTCTATTGATGTATGAGTTGTTAGGATATTCAGATATCTGGTGGAGATAAAACCAATTAAACTCAGGAATCTGAGGGTGCCAAAAAATCTAAATATTGAGAAAATTGCCTTTGAAGTTGTTAATAAGAGGCACTGTGGCAGGTCATCCACTCACAAAAATAACGTTTTGATATATTTACGATAGGAAATGTACTAAATATCTTCATGGACAATGATCCTTACTTAATATCCTAATGATTTAGGTCATACAAATAAAACATGATAATTTCTCTCCATAAAATGTATTTTTGGCTTTCACTAAAAATGTTGCCGTGCTACTTAAGATCCAGGTCTTAAGATAAGGTTTTGTGATCCAGGGTCACAAATAGTCTACTATCATTATATGATAAGAACGTTTAAAAGTCACATTCTTTACGTAATCGGTACTTTTATTTTGAAAAACGGAGACGATGTGAAGTCAACAACCACTGCTAGGCTAGCTAGTAGTACAACATCACAAATCACAGAACAATCTTTGAAAGTCAGCATTAAAAGCATGTTGTTTTAGGGTAATCCAGGACAAAACGTTTACATAACCTGCCTAAATAGGACTTTTTTAACTTTGAGGTAGTGATAATGAACTGTTTAGTATTCAGAGTCTGCAGGTCGACCCGTAGTTTGCGGGACGTATTAAAACGCGTGCATGTCAAATTGCCACAGCAGATATTAGCCTTACAGACGCAAAGCTCTCTTTTGCAAACAAATCGATGTCCTGGATCCCAGTGGGTAGTTTGCCACACTCGATTTCTTCATGTCGGGGCTCAATTCTGCAGTAAGGATGATAGACAGAAGAGCTCTGACCATGTGTCCGTTTCCAGAAGTTCGTACACACCCCCAAGTCAATCTGCAACACAGAAAGGTAATTTACAATACGTGTATTTCCTGAAATACCAAATGAACACCAAAATAAAATAATTATTGCCATTAACTTAACAAATTCTGAATACTGCGTACACTGTTTATACATTATAACACCACATAATAGTTCATATTAAATGTGAATAAATATGCAATGTGTAATGCTCTTTGTCAATTTTTTTACAGCCAAACAGGCAGGCAAAGACTTCACCTATTTGATTGTGGTGCTTGTTGGGCTCGGAGTTACAGGTGAAGTGTAATTGATGTTTGTGGTACATATAAGCAGCTGTTGCTTAAATAATCATAGTTACATCATTCAAATATAAAATGTATAATAAACTAATAAGTTAGACATTCTCTGTCTATGTTAGGTGGATTGCTCTATTTGGTCTTTCAGGAACTATTTTCATCATCAAGTCCAAGCAAAGTCTATGGAAAAGCTTTTGAGAAGTGCAGGTCTAACCCAGAGGTTAGCGAATGAAGTTTATCATCAACTCAAGCATGCCTGCCAGGACCTCATATATACTGTAGTTGAAATCATAAATGACCATTTTCTTTATGAAACGTAAAGGTAATTGGAGCTTTCGGAGAGCCTGTGAAAGGCTTTGGAGAGACCAGTCGACGTGGCAGAAGACAACAAGTCAGGTACGATTTCCAATGTCACAGAATACAAATTACTTTTATACACTTGCCTCATGCTTGTTCTTGATTTCTTGCTTTTAGACATGTTGAGTACATAAAGGATGGGCTCAAACACATGAGGCTAAAATTTTACATTGAGGGATCCGAGCCGGGATTACGGGGAACTGTTCATTCAGATTCAAAAGAGGTACATTACAACATTTCAAGGATGCTTTAAAAACAACACATGAAAGTTTTGTAATGTATAAGTGGTTAGGTAGTCTGCAGATAATCATTCTTGTCCACTTGCTTCTTTTTCGGACAGAATCCAGAGACGGGAAAGTATGAATTCCAGTATATTTTTGTAGAAATAGACACCTATCCCAGGAGGACAATCGTTATTGAAGACAACAGATAGGATTAATGTTAACAAGGTTACATGCATATTGGAAATTTCAATGGCAGACTTTCAAACTAACATAAAAAAAGAATAAGTGTCACTACACAGATTAATCAAGTCTAGATTTGCCATGCTTGACTTTTGTTGGTTTAATTATCACAGCATTGTATAGACTAACCTGTGTAGAAACTGAATTGAATGTTTTTGAGTGTGTTGACCATGCAGATGCTTTGCACTGTTTTATTATAGAATCTGTCGTTTAAAATAAAGTTTGAGAATATAATTCATTTGTGAATAATTTAATATGGAATACACAACAATAAATAAATCAAAGAAAATGGACTGTGTGCTTTTCTTTCTGAAAAGTTACTGGTTTTTATATGAGGAAATTAGGAAGTACCATACTGACAAGATATGTTCAACAATATATTTGGTAAAATAAATTCCTTCTCGTCCCGGTAGGAGGCGTTTTATTACTATTTGAGTAATGCTAAATGTATGTTAATATTATACAGAACGACGCAACGCTTATATACAACGTTTCATATCTACAATTGTAAACGCATACTATTTTTCAGATTTTTAATTGTATAATAACCAAAACAATGTAGTACATAACTGACTTGGAACGGATAAGATACTTTTAATTTGAAATGTTTTTTCCCACAATGCAACAAAACTACAAACGTCTTTCGAGACAACAGAAGGGAAGGAACTACAGCAAACCCCTCCGTTTGCTCATGGAAAAACAGCAGCGGAGTATATTCGCCGAAATCTTCGACACTTTTAAATGTTAAAATGTTCTAACAGGAGAAGCACACTCGACCTACAACTAACGTTAGTTAGTGACACCGAGCTTCTGTAAAATTATACCAATATTTTTAGTGTTTTTATTTTACGTGGGTACATTTCTTTCCTAGCACGTTAGCAAAGCGACTTCCTCCCTGTCTGTGAGGTAACGCACAGATGCTGTGTTAGCTGTGTTATTTATAACGCTTTTAAAAGGTAAGCGCTTTATAAAGATGAACATAACTGTTATTACAATTATCTGACTTATACTTACAAATCTTTTTTGAAGTGCTAATTATGTGTTGGTAGTCGTTGTTTACTTAACGTTAAATGTTTTAAGTAAAGCTCGTAGTTATGTTAGTTTACTTTCACGTAATGAAGTGTTTTATGTTATGAAATAATCCAACCCCGTAAATCATGTATATTTTGATAAAGAAGTAAGCTGTTGTTAAGATTAACACTCATGTTTGGTTGCTTGACGTTTCATAATTAATGACATTACATATGCTCTCTTATTTTAGTTTTTCAGCTTGGAAGCTGATTATGATAATTGATACCAACTGGTGAGAAGCATGGAGCTGTACTGGTACATGTAAGTTTTCGGGGAAATTCTTTACTTTATAGTTTGATTACTTTTAATTTCAACATTATCAGTTTATGCAACAGTTTATGGTCATTAATGTATGACACTAAGGAAATAAAAGTCATGCTTCCTCACTAATCATACTGTCTGCTCTGTCGTACATGGTTCAGAAGGATGAATCAATCTTGTTTTTTTTTTGTTTTAGAGTCGTCATAATATTTATTATGATTAAAATCTTCTTCTACATCTGCTGGTACCGCTCAAGGCAAAGACAGCTGGCTGCATACCTCAGCAATCCTCGCAATGCACAGATTGTCATTGTGGGAGGAAGAGCTTACCTGCACCAGATCTGTGAAAGGCAAAATGTGAGTCAATTGCAGCCTCCGCCCAATCGCATCCTTTTTGTTCTTTTAGGGTGTGGCCTTAGTCGTGAGTCATAAGTTGCTTTGAAAACTCTCTGGGGTATTTTGACAATGCAAATGTTAAAGTGTCAAACTTTTTGTCTAGGTAAATAAGAATGAGACCGTTAGGCTAACAGACAAATGTCTTCCCCTGACTTTCAAGTTGTGAAAGGAGAAGTTCAATCAAAATGATGGCTTATCATTGTTCACCTAAATGTAATTTCAGATTTGATATCTTAGGTTTTCTGTATAGTAGGTCAGTCATGCTTATGTGTTTTACTAAAGAAATACATTTTGTATCTATAATCTGTATCTGAGCAAGAGAAATGTGCATTTACTCACACTAGAGGTTGGTTGGATTTCAGAGTGAGTGAGAATTTACATGTACTATTTACATACCCAGAAGGTCAGAATCCATTTCAAACTGTTTTGCTGCTCTTCCACTTTTACTGTTTCACAAGTTGAAAACACCAGTTTTGACCTTGGTGCCTAGTTTTTTTTTTAAACTCGTGATGTTAAAAAAATTTACCTGAAAGCTACAGCGTGGAGTTGTTAAACCACACGGAGGGCAGAAGTGTCAGGTCTCGGTTGCGTGCGATTCGTAAGGGCCTGTAACTGTGTGAGCTCTGCTGTTTTGGAGAATAGCTTCACTTGTTGGTGCCCAGCGCTTGTCAAATCTAGCTGGTGCTTGTGAAAAAGCTTGAAGAAGCAGTTAAGATGGAACAAGAATAGGGCCTTTACAGTGCTGACAGTAACATTCCTAAAAGGTTTCGTGTTTTTTGGCAGGTTAAGTGAAGCTGTTCACTCATACAGTCGATGTTTGTATCTCCGTACGATTTCTCTTGCAGTCTGAAGTGTAGAATGCATTTTGTCTGTAGCTCTGCTTCATGTTAAAACTCGTAATGCTAAAAACCTTTGTTTCAACATGAAAACTTTTCCTGATTCGATATTCACTCAGGCATCTGGAGTTAATCTGCTAAAGAAGTTTAACTGTACCAAGGAAAGAAAACGCTTTGCCATTCAAACAGGTTTTATGTTTGTACAATTTCCTTTAATAATTTAAGGAGACGCATTTGCTAACATCTGTTTTACCTATAGTGTTATAAACCACAATTTGTAGATCTAAGTGTCCATTCACAGCATTCCTAGTGCACTACATTTGCTGTTTAAAGTTTCATTGTACATGGCTTTGAAAATTGACTGTTTTTTCTCTTAAGAAGAGCAAAGAACAATATATTTTTAGAAACACAAGCTGCCTCTAACCCTCTACACCGGAAATGCCCTCAGTTTGTCAACAGTCAGATCATATTTGGACATCATGCATCGTTCTAGTTTTTACAGTTGTTTGTTGTTTGGTTTGTCTTATAAGGTTGTTTGGTAGAAAAGTATTCTTATATATTAGTCATGCGTAGATATATACATTGATATAAATATAGTTATATATATAGTCACTCTGTTTGATGCTAAACAAATCCCTATGTTGAGAAGATTTATTCAGTATATTTCACAAACGATGACATGCTCTCTTTTGAGTTCATGGCTATCAATGTAATCTAAAAGGGAAATACCAGATCATTAAGATCTGAAAGCTTTCTGTGGGCTGTAGTGTTTAATTCTATTCAAAACCATAAATGGGGATTTAAAAGATTGTAAGTATCTTCCATTAGTAGAACAAACAAAGTCTGTTTCCTCTAAACGTTGTAGGACATGTTGATATGATCAAATCAGCAATGTTTTTATAGTGCTCCTATTCCAGTGTTTACCCTTTTCCAGATTATCTAAAACTGGCATGTTTATAGTCTAGGAAATGAAAATGGGACAGAAAGAACTTTTAACATGTCCTCTTTAAGCAAATGAATACCTTTTACTAGTTATTAGCACACTTCTATGAACCAGAACAGAATGGTTTCTGAAGTATTTCTGTTAAACAAGAGTCAGATCAGACCTGTGAAAAAATTGCACAATTCCAGCATCTCAAAACAGACTTTTAGAAAGACTGATCTGCTTTCACCACGGTACATATTTAACGTTTTTTTAAGAGAATAGCTTAACCTCAGATGCTTCCTCTTGGTTACCTAATTTTACAATACGTCTGATTTCTGTCTGATTGTGAGTGTTTAACTCCTACTGCGCCTCTCCTCCACAGACATCAATCTGGCCCAGTTGGTACGGCGTTCAGGACGATGGCTCGACAGGCGAGCCGTCCGCCTCTCTTCCACCATCATCATCGCTTTCTCATCTGGACATGCCTCCACCGTATGAGACTGTTTCTGGAGGTAAGACTGGGTCACTGTACAAATTCACCACAGCCTGCGCGGGGACAAGAATAGTTTTTAATATTATGATTATTAAAAAAAGTCTTGATCAAAACTGTTTGCTAGCGTATTTCAGTTAAAGTGAAGTCATTGTGTGCTGTCTGTTATGTAGACATTGACTTGATGTAGTTTGGAGGAAAGTTTTGAAAAAGCTCACACGAGTTTGCACATTGAGTCTAAAGGGTT
Source organism: Triplophysa tibetana (assembly GCA_008369825.1). Taxonomy (NCBI): domain Eukaryota; kingdom Metazoa; phylum Chordata; class Actinopteri; order Cypriniformes; family Nemacheilidae; genus Triplophysa; species Triplophysa tibetana. The sequence goes on along the minus strand of CM017914.1, from coordinate 7,614,858 downwards.
TATTTAGGCTTATTATTCTTCATTATATACTTGAAGTTGTAATATTGCTGAATGTGACTGCACTCAATCTTTCCTGTAGCTTAGAATGTTGGAGCATGGCGCTAGCAACGGCAAGGTCATGGGTTCAAATCCCATGGAATGCAAACACAAATTAAATATTTAGCCTGAGTGCTGTGTATAACAGCGACTGCCAAACGCGCGCACGTAAATCGTCTTGAAAAATACTTTTCCAAATGGTCGCACACCACATTTCTGGCATGTAAATGATTAAACGTTTGTTGAACTATGTGCAACTCCCCCCATACTCTGCTATGTTACACTTTATGCTCACTTCTAGAAATCAGCTCATGATATGTTTCAGTAACAGTTGAGCTATTTAGAAGACTATCATAGTCAGCAACATGGCTGTTGCAAGAAAAACAATAAAGGAACCAAAACAAAAACACACACTGTAATGACATACAACACTTGGTGGGATGGGTTAGTTTGCCAACAAGCGCTGTAAGCGTTAAGTTGCTAGGTCTCGGTAAAGGACGGGTATTCTTTTGTTTTCTCTCACTCTGCCGTTTGATCTGTAAATGGTTAACATGGGCAACAGGGAATTTAATGACGAGGAAACAGCAGTTGGAGAGTGGGCCTAAAGACATCAATCCATCTTAAATTAGCAAATGATCAATGTTTCTTAATGGGCAGGTTTGGTAGCTAACATATCGGGAAGAACATTTATGTACTCCAGCTGTCCGCTATTGACATGAACACGTGGAGAGGTTAATCTGGCAGTGAGAGCACTGTATGTTAGGTTTGATGCAGACTAGGGCTACAGTATAAGATCATCTCAAAATGTCACGAAAATGCATTTATGGTTTGCAATAACTGAATGATTTTTAATGCTTAAAGTTATGCATTAGCTGTGTTTAGATCGAGGCTGATAGCAGATGTATTGAATTATCTCTTTTTTAGTTTTAAAATATAATTTAATACTGTTCAAATTGATTTTACAAACTAAAAGTGTAATCAGATCACATTATTTAGCAAGTTATTGCATATTACTTTTCACTATCACACTGCTCATTTTGCAGCAGAAGATAATTTTTTCTTCTGTTGTAAAGAAGATAGTTTTTCTCTTCTTGTGTGGAGAACTAAAATCGACAGCAAACAGCAAATTCTGGCTCAAGGCACTGTTCTTCTGTATCACATTGTAGATTTTTTCACTTTACTTGTTTTTGTTCCCTAAGCGTTTTGACACTTTTTCTTACAAACATCTGTTACAAGAAGGGACTTGCTCAAAGTTGGTCTATTTTGAAAAGCACATCTTACATACAAACTAAATCTGCATTATTTCATATAATGCACTAATAGGTTTAAGGGGCACTATGTGAGAATTTGGTTTTATTTTTTGTTATAAATTAATAAAATAAAGACTAAGAACACCTGATTGGCATGTATCATAACAGTGGGTTAAAATGTATCCCGGGCCATTGTATTGCTGCAGATGAAATGAGGAATTGTGATGTTTTACTTTGAGCCGTAGTTGAGTATTCTATAGATTATTCCATCGATTAATTAAGTATTCGGATAATAAGTGCTTATTATCAATACTAAATATACGGGTCTGTAAAAATGAACAACAATTTGTTTCCTTTTAAGAAACATTACATTTTTGTTGCTGAAATTGCATACATTGATATCTGTGAAAACTAAACCTATTACATTCCATTGCCATATTACATTCAAAATGCAATATAAAACAAATATGATCTAATAATATTCTAAAAATAGAAAGAATAATTTAAAAGGTAAACAGCTAACTTCAGTTTATGCATACTGCAATTAGTTCTTCAAAGTTCTGTTTTTCATTTTTTACTAGTGCTACAATATGCTGTAGTTAACCAGACTTTTATTTTGGCACGTCGTCGGTGCGTGTTTGACGACAGCTTTACTCAAACAGTAAAATGTTTGTGAAATAAACTCTCAGAGCAACTCTGGAGACGAAGTTCATGTGTTCATGTCCTCATAAAGCGCAGATACAGACAAATCCATGAGCATCACGCGTGTAGCACGTGTGCAGTTTAATGATGTTTGAATAACAGGATCCTGCGTCCACAAGTCCGCATCTAGTTATGTGTACTCAATGCAACCGGAAAACAAGTTTCAGAGGCAAAATAGACTTATCTAAGTAAAATAGCAGTGCGCCATTGATTAATGTCAAACAGAAACCAGATCAACGACAAACAAACTGTTCTGTTTAACGCACCTGCCAAACTGTATCCTATACGTGCTGCACTGTCGCGCTGTACAGCCTTGTGTGCACTTATGCGTTTGAACAGCCATAAAGACTGCTTTCTGCCTTTGGACATAATAACGTTATGTACTGTTAACATTATGGGACACGCGCTAGTCGGACAGGATAAACTAATACGGAAAGAAAAACTCTGTGTGTGCGTGTCATTCATGTGACTTCTGATTGTCCCATGTTTTTATTGACTTCCTGGTTATTGTTTTTACTGAATCTTGTAAGGCGCTTTTAATTCGAGCGTCCATATTTTAAATCGAAGGAACCAGTAGTTAACAAAGCACATCAAGTTTCACACGTCTAAAAAAGCTAGATAGCATGATGAAGATGCTAATGTGTGCTTTGCCATTTCCTTTGATACGGTAGTGTGAAGATAAAATCTCCAGAACAGGATGTGGTATTTGCTGTGTGACCTTCAGTGAGCAGTCATTGCAAGATCCTTTACATCATTCAACATTTCCACCGTTTCTTGATATGTGAAGCATACAAGGAAACTCCCCTCCTACCCTTCGCTTTTCTTCCAATCAACTTCAGTATGTGGGGTAGCATTCTCTTTATGGTGAAACAGTCATCTATTACATGGAAATTTGGCGATACTTGCCTTTGTTTGGGGCATTGACATGTGGATAATCATTTCCAGTGGCCTGCAGGATAAAAACAGAAACTTATTTTTTTTTTTACGGATGACCTTGCTGTTTTGAATGTTGCATCATTGGGTCATTTCAAGGTTTTTTTGCGAGACTTTGCTGATAGATGAAACTCTTTTGAACGATTTGAACAATTTGAGTCGTGTATTGTGGGTTTGTTAACTTTCTGCAATCTGTAAGTGAGCCATACATGTGAATTCAGGTGTCAGAAACACTGCTCGTGTTTTGACACCTGAAAACATAACATAACACCTGTTATGTTTTCTTTGTACTTTACTCTTCCATTATCAACGCATATGTATCCTCTTTCTCTTTCACACAGAAAACGATCTGAAGCCACCGCCATACAGCGAGTTTGCTCAAAATGACGACACCGACACATCCCTGAGCATAACCATCCCGGAGAGTCACGATTCTAGCACCATCACCGATGCCCCACCTCCTTATACGCCCAGTGTCATCTCTCCAGCAAATCAGCAAGTAGACAACAGCCAGTCACAGTCCGAGGGAAGGTCAAGTTAAACATCTCCCCTATTTAAAAGCAAGGGCTAAGCAACAGCTTTTGGCCCTCCCCAGGTTGTTTTTTCCATCTAGACTTATTTTCCTTACATCAAACTATAGAAAGAAAAAGAATGTTGTTTCTCTAAAATAAGAGAATTTGGATAGTGCTTGATAAGCCGTATAAGGAATAACTGTCTCGATGCCATCTGCTGGCAGAGTTGAGAACTGCTATGCCCACGCTGGTCAAAACGGTGCTTTTAGTTCACTCATGCCTTATGCTCATTTTAGCCAGCGTCACGACAGGGCATAGCCATATGATAGACGCCTCACAATCCAGTTATTTTAGACAGATTATTCACAAATATTTTTTTGTGACAGTCCTGGGGACTAATTTTTTGAGCATCGGAAGTTTATATCACGTAAACGTTTTTTCTGTCAATCTTCTCTAAAGACTCAAAGGGAGAGGTTTGAGTATAGAGGTCTAGCCTCAGGTTTATTTATAACCTCAATTTATATGTGATGACAATAAAAAAAAAATTGCCCTGTTAAGCACTTTTCAATGTGTTGTAATTGCCTTAATTCTGTCTGTTGGTATGTGTCCAATATTCATGAATCAACCAGAGCAGGTGTGGATAGTCTGGCTAATGGTTATGACTCGTGTAAATGTGCAGCAGTCATACTCGTGTCGTATCGCTTTTCAGGTAACTGTAATAACCGATGCATTCGAATCACAGTGCCCTTATGAACTGAACTAGAAATCCTCTGCTTGGAAGTGTGCGCATGTGTTATATGTCTGATAAACCCTAATAGAACTTCCTAGTGAAAATGGTGATGTGCTTTGGTGAGCGCATGAAGTCATCTCTTTGCAACTGCATATTCCAGGTTCACATAATGGGAACAATATTCTTTTTGTATTTAAAAAGTCTACATGAAAGTATGTAATGTAATGTAGTGGCTGGAATGCACTACAAGACTTTTAAAATCTGAACAGAGTTTTTTAAACCAGACATCATACACTTCGGACTTTTTGAAAGTTTCAGATAGAAGGACACTACCGGATCAAATCTCCTGACTGGCACAGACTTTCAGCAACAAGTCCAAACTGAAAAACTGGGCAAAATCTGAGCAAAAGTCTTGTAATGTACTTTAGCCTTAAGTGTGTTTTTTAGAAAATGTGTGTAGTTTTCCCTCCAAGTCCTTTCACATCCACTATATAATATCATTTAATCATTATTTGATTTAAATAGCTTATTCTGCAACATGTATTATCTCATTTAGACTGAAGTACTGTATATGCTATTTTTGTATTTATGGAAACCCTTCGAATCTCTTTCAAAAATAAAGTTGGGTGAAATGTCTGAATATTATTTAATTTTATCACAAACAACACCAGTTGACCTGTTTGTTCTATAGGTTGGGATGTGAGTGCAGAGTGATATGCCACTGACCTCAAAGATTAAATGAATATGCTTGGTATTACTTTATTTTTATTCATCGCAAAAAAACTTGGGTAAAGTTGAGCGAACGGCTTTTATGCAAATGTAGTATGTCATCTTCATAATCTTTTCTTGTTATAAACTGCACAATATTGCATTACAAATATATGGACGGTTTCATGGTCCGATGCAATTCTGGTCTGTGTTTGGTTATAATGAAACAATTTATTTTAATTAATTTATATTAATATTTGATTTATTAATTTTATTACATTAAATTAGATTAAAACCACTCAACGGTTATATATATTCTTTTCAGAGGTCTACCGGAAGTTAAAAGTTTAGGCCACATAACGTTTATGTTGCTGACACTAGCACACTATCCGGAATGTTGCCCTATTGCTTTCGCTGTCACCAGAAGGGGGCAGTAGCTCACTATGCTTTACCCCGATCTGTTCTGTAGCACTGAATATTTTCTTAATATAAGTTCTCAGCATCTTTATGAAAAGTTGCCTTTCCGCTTTATTTTTAACATCCTGCTGTGTATAACATATTTCCATATTCATAATCCTGCAGAGCCAATGCCCTCTGTGCTTTGCTTCCTACTCTTATCGTGTGGGTTGATGGAATCTCTGTCAAAAAAGTAAAGTGGGTGGCTCCTGGCGTTCAGCACAACTTTTATTTTATTTGCATGATGTTTTAAACTTTGTGTACTTTGTCAGATCGCTCACAACCAGGGCGGATGTGCACTGGAGTTTAGATTTTGACTATAGATGTGGCCTGCATTAAGTATTAGTCTGACCTTTATACCACTTTGCCAAGGCCTTAAACTTAATACAGTTTAAAATATAAAGATACTCTTTAATGTCAGTATTCTGAATATGCAGTAGACATTGTGGCACAAATGTGGACATAGTGATTTTAAATGAAAGTAGTGTCTGCCAAATGCAGAAATGTTTTTGTTATCGTTAAAGGGACAGTTAGACCCCAAAAACAATTCTGTCATTGTTTACTGCCCCTCGAGTTGTTCCAAATCTCTATAAATTGATCTGATGAACACAGAGAAAGAATTTTGGAAGAATGCTTGTTACTAAACATTGCTAGGCCACCAATGACTAACATAGTAGGAACAATTACAATGGAAGTCAATGGTGCCCCAGAACTGTTTGCTTTCCTATATTCTTCCAATTATCTTCTTTTGTGTTCAACAGAACAAAGAAATGTATAAAGCAATTGTTCTCACTAGGGTTCTCAATGGTGGCCAAGAACTGTTTGGAACCATTCTTCCAAATATATTTCTTTGTGTGCATCAGAACAAATACATTTACACAGATTTGAAACAATGTGAGGATGAGTAAGTGAAGACAGAATTTTTATTGTTGGGTTAACTGTTGCTTTAATGCTGTTAACATTGGCAAGACATTCCAATGCTTAATGCACAAGTGTTTGGACTTATTCACTTTCGCAGCTCATGCTAGGAATTGAAGCACATACACAGCACTCAACAAGTAAGTGGCTCTGTTATTACACCCTGCAGGAACACAGAAAGTGTTGCCTTGAGCGCCTGCAACTCTCATTCACGTTTGTCTGGTGTGAGAAACAAATATTGACCTCCAGAGTGAATCAGTGAGTGTAAATACAACAGACTGGAGCTATGGTGTTATTCCTCAAATGCACCCTGTCTCATCTTTGCTTACTCTGCTTCTGTCAAATCTTTATTTCTTCTCCCTGGAGGTACCAAAGCTGACCCATTCTCTCTCTCTCTCTCTCTTTTTTCTCTCTTACTCTATTAGATCCTAGTGTGCACTTATCAAGTATTCATTAGGATTATCGGATGAGCAGAAAATGTCATGTCAGAATTATTCTTCGGCGAGCTGTTCTTTATGAGAGTATAAAGCAGATTTAAGCTGTCATCTGAACTGCTTCGTCTGGAGCAGCCTGTTTAATTGCTATTTTGACGGTATAGTAGAACGTAAACATAATAAAAGATATTGCAAATATTACACTTGTACTTTGCCATTAATATCACAAGTTAAACTCTAATTATGTAAGAATAGATTTCAGAGGACTATTGTACCTTTTTAAAAATTAATTATAATTATTTTTTATAATTAAAGAGATCCCTTAGAGCCCATTCTATTGAGGACGGATCAAATAAAACAAGTTTTATCGGGCTACTAGTGGGAATGCTCATTTGTTGCGGTTTACTGATTCAATACACATTTTTCCATTGCAAATAAATATTTTACTTGAATTTCATATTATTATTTGACTTGCTCCCCTTTCGCTATATTGAAGGCACTTTATAAGCGTGGACTTCTAACTAAGGGTTTATCAAACAACGATGTTATACCTGATAGTTAATTTGTCAGAACTAGAAATAGTGCAGAATCTCTACTGTTAGTATATGTTTAGCATCTTAAAGGGAGAGTAAACATTGTGTCATCATTTATTCACCCTCATGTCGTCATAAAATATGACTCTTTATTCTGTGAAACACAAAAGAAGATATCAAAAATAATTCTCATACAATGAAGTTCAATGGAGTTGTTTTGTTGTTTGGTTACCAACATTCTTCAAAATATCTTCTTTTTTATTCTAAAACTATTAACTGGTTAAAATTGGATTAAATATCCCAGAATTTCCCTGGTGCTTTTGAAAGGAAGAATAATTGATATCCTATTGATTTATATTGATGTATAGCCAAACTGCTACTGTAAAACATGACACAAGTTATGATATTTAGCGTGTGAAAGAAACGTTTTTTGTTTTTTGAAATCACATCTAAAGTTTTGAATTATGAATGATCCAATGCGAGATGTTCTGTGGGCGAGCACTTCTTGCTTTATAAAGACCTCTCTGAATATAGAGAGAGAGGATCGTTTTCAGGGAGAATTTTTTTAATTTGATGTCACCTCACTAGCAGAAACTGTGTTGTTTAAACCATGGATGATTCCTTTGTTAAAATAACTCAAATGAAGCTGGTTGTCAGATGATGGGCATGGAAACAGTGGCAGCATTGGCTCTCCTCACAGCACTGGAAAATTAAGTTTCGTGCCAGAGATCCTTCAAAACTGCTATCACACTGATGTCCCACACTTCATGTCAGCCAAGTTTAATTTATAAGTACTGACATAATTAATCTTGTCTTTTTTCATTATTGAAAACAGGACAACAAAGTCACTCAAGGTCAGAGGCTTCAATTCGCTGCTGTGCTCAACCTATATCACAAGGCAGAAGCTGTATTTGCTTGCTGGTGTGATTTTCTGTCAAGTGTTGAATTAATATTTTTACATAAATTACAGGGAAGGTTTGCCCAAATGGAAAATTGTCACCCCAGCAGGGGGATTTTCCACTAATGGCGAGCCTAATACTGATACTCTCTTTAAATTACCTATACTTATGAGTTGCACCACAGAGCGACCTTCATTTTGTCTGCTCACATGTTCAACTAATACACCGTTTGACACAAAAACTGTGATTTGACACAATTTAACTGTTTTGTTTTACAGAATTTTCACTTATTTTTCTAAAAATATCAAATTACAGAAATAGACAAATGTGACCCTGGATCACAAAACCAGTCTTAAGCAGCACGGGAACATTTTTAGTAAAAACCAATAATACACTGAATGGGTCAAAATTATTGATTTTTCTTTTATGCCCAAAATCATTAGAATATTAAGTAAATATTGTGTTCCATGAAGATATTTTGTAAATTTTCTACCCTAATATATATCAAACCTGAGAAGGGCGATATTCTCAATGTTTAGATTTTTTACACCCTCAGATTCCAGAGTTATAAACTTCTGTATCCCCGCAATATATTGTCCTTTCCTTAACAACTCATGCATCAATAGAAAGCTTAATTATTCAGCTTTCAGATGATGTAAAAATCTCAATTTAGAAAAATTGACCCATATGACTGGTTTTGCAGCCCAGGGTCACAAATGTACAAGTAGGGTGTAAAATAACATGAAAAGCATGCCATTTTACTTAAAAAAACTACGTAAAATAAATGACTGATTTTTTACAGGATTTCCTTTCCAGTGAAGCATTTTTCCTAATGTATTTTGTATTCAAAGTAAACAATGTGATAAAAAACAATGATCAGAGGTCATTCTAAGTAATATATGGTCAAACAATGGTTACATCTAAAGTTTTTCGATGGAAAGAATCCAGTGGTTTTGCATAAAAACTGAACAGTTTTGCAGAACATGCACGTACGCTTGTCGTGACGCATAAGGTTCATACGGATTCACCGTGTGTAAATTTCAGGGCCGCAAGATACCTGAGCTTATGATTCACTGACATACATGCGTGTGCCTGCCTGTCTCCACGTCTGTGAATGTGTGCCATGTTAAACCATAGTCTGGTTCATCAACAGCGCCTCGGATAATCGGCGGCCCCCAGTTTCTTGTTACCAGTGTTCCACTACATTAATTGAGCAAGATTTCCATTTTAATTGAATTGCACTACCCATCTGCCTGTACTTAAAGGTGCCAGGTGTGCAAAGTTAAAGCCTCATTCTCAGAGTCTGGCTGAGGTTGTAAGCAGTCAGACGGACTTCCATTAGCCATGTTGAGAAGAAATATTTATGGCCTGAACTGTTGCTCTTGAGAATTCAGTTTGTGCCCCCGGGCTGGGTGTATGGTCTGCTCCGTTGTGAAAACCATCTGTGATAGAAGGTGTTATCACAGTTCATTTGAATACACTTCCCATTGAGGCTGAGCTATTACAAGTGTTTGATTTGTACTTTGGCACGCTAGAAAGCTATAATGATACAGCACAGGATTACCTAAAATGCTTGATACAGCACTTATTCCTTGGCGTAATTATAACTGAGCTTTATAGTAATGTAAAGCGTTGGAGGTTCTTGTTTTTGGTTGGCAGATGTCCACGCTTACATCTCTCAGCTGTCTGTGCACTGTTAGAGTCTTGGAAATGAATCATTTTTAACATTTTGTCTGAATATTAATGTGTACGGGTGGTGAAAATATGGGCTGGCTGGTCCAACAATTGATCTCGTTGGTCAGGAGCATGGCCGTCTGACAGTCTTTTATGGTTATTTTATAGATGAGATATATATATATTAATGTTCACTTAATATTTCAACAAATCAAGAAAAATAATAAAAGATACTTAAGGTTTAAAACTATTCTAATTTATAATTTAAAACTAGAATATTCTTTCCATTGAAGTCATACTATGGGTTGAGTTTATACTCGCTTATTAATATTGTGGCGATAACAGACAGACCAGTGTTTTCACAAAGGAACCCGGTTTTCTTCTGCGCTAAATCCATTATTTTTTCAAGATGACAGTAGCGAAAACAAGGCATCAAATGAACTGTTTCAAATGAGACGGCGAAGAGCTCCATAGCAACAAAAGAGATTGTAACGTGTTGTCATTTTGAAAGATACTGTTTTTGCACTTGAAGCCATTGTGGCATAGCTGATAGAAATTAATTAAGCGATAATGTGGTTGTTCATTCAACAGCATTCAGAGAACGAGAGCAAAATGTACGTATGCGAGAGAGAAAGAAAAATGGACGCTTAAGATTACGCAGGCGTTTAATTAAAATTCCTAATGGAGGTAGACGTGGGGATAAGGTCCTGAGAAACATGTCAGGTTAGACTCGTGTTTTCTTTTTAATGTGAGAATTCGACTCAATATTTAATGACTAACCTTTTTTATTTTTTAAGTTGTGAAACAAAAATAACTTTGAAACTTTAGAGTGATACGCTTTTGTTTGTTTCTCAGTTCCATTCATCCCTCCATCACAAACACAATTTGAGGTAAACTATACCTGAAAAAACAGACCCCATCACAATGCTCTATCAAACCAGAGAAAATCATACCAAAGCCGAAAAAATAAATCCTTTGAAAATCACTTTGTGGAACAGAGGCTTCAGCTGCATGAAAAGCCGACATTATCACTCTTATTTCTCTCACTGGAGTGAGACAATGTGCTTTATTCTATTACAAGCTAAATTCAATTCCATGCTTCACGGCTGACGGCCACAAGGAACATGATAGAATGGTAGTGTGGCTCGCAGTGTTGACACAAATCCTCTGATCCTAGATATTAGTGATGATTTGGGAAAATCTTTCTTTCACCTGAAACTGGTGTCTGCACTATAGCGGCACTATTGTATTGCTGCAGAATCTCTTGTGTCTTTCTTAGTATAGGCTAGCTATAGATCTGATAGAGGCAAAATACAATAGGAAGAAATTAATTGGTGACGTTAAATTAATACCATTTCAAAAATTGGTATCTTAATGTTAAATACACTTAATTAACTTAAATATAGCTTCCTTATGTCATGAAACTCAGACGGGAACCCAATTGCAAGGCAGAGACGGTGGTGAAGGGGTTAACAGGTTTATTATACACTAAACAAACGGCAAAGCAAAGGCCCACGATGGGGTAAAACAGAACAGGAATATTTATATATATAACTTTGACAACAAACACTGACTTACTAAACTATAAAACAAACACTTGAACAACATTAACATTAACTAAACTAGACTTACTACACACGGGGAACAGGAAACAGGAACAACGGTTTAGCATAGACGAGATCAGAACAGCTACAGCAAACAAGGGACATAATACAATGAACGCACACCAGACAAAGAAACAAGAGGATGTTTTATAGGGGAGGTAATTAACACAAACTAGGAAACAGGAGGGTAGGGAACAATGACATGACTCGGGGAGAGTATGGAAGGCCATAAGTGTCAAAACCCATCTCTCCCCACAAGAAACAGAGGATTCTGTATGATTCCACCTCTAAACCAAGAAATACCTGACAAGGAGAGGTGAAACCATGACACCTTATTATAATGAATCGTGTGATTAAGCGTGTGATGTCTTTCTAATATAATACTGGGATATCTGAAGTTATGCCTTATACATTTTCCTGACACCTGTGTGTGTTGTATTGCTGTAATACTCTCTTGCTATTATATTAAGCTTCTGAGACTTCAAATGTAATTGCCATATATCCATATATCACCTTATTTTTCATAAAATCCAATTTTCGGAAAGTAAGTAGACCATGTAAGCAATTATAATGATCTCTCTGGCTTAACAATGAGCGGTATTTTGTAAGCAGTTCTTGATTTTACATTGAGTCTCCTATTTTTCTTTCATTAAAAAGCACTCTAGTTTGCTTTTCAGAAGCAGTCCTGGAAGATGTATTTGATCTGTGTGTTCCTTGCACTGTCTGCGATCATACTAAAGGTCGCCTTAACTCGTCGCCTTTGAATCTTAAGTTTCTATCTGCGGTCTGAGTAGTCTTGAGATATTGAGCTTTAAAATGTTTGCATTTCATGTAGCAAAATGATATGAGTAAAAAATCTTTCTTATACATGAAAGTATATTCTTATATTTCAAATGTACAATATCAACATTTTCTGAAATTTGTAAAGAGTTTTTTGGGAACAGGTCGAACTCATATAGATCCTTCTGATTCTGAAAAATCATTTTTTTGTTTAGAATTATAAGGTTCTATCTGCAAACCATTCATTAAAGCAATACATTTTCAAGTAATGCAAACAATTTACTTATAACTTTTGATAAAACATGAAATTCGTGTAAAAAGGTACATTTACATGGTTTTTATGAAACTTATTTCATATTTTAGGATGCTTTTCTCTTGTTCAAGTTAAGCATTACAGTTAAGGCTGTGCTAATTTTTGTATCAATGTTTTATCTCCAGACGGATCAAATTTCCTTTAAGATATAATTATGGCTGAAAAAGCATAATAATGTTTATTGTTATTATCAAGACTCTGACGTTGATCACTAGTTGGACTTCAGTACATTATGAAAGTCTATGTAAACAACGGTATTAGGAAGCTAGCTCTGCTGGGTAGTGTTGTGTCTATAACTAAATAACTAACTCCTCAACCAACCCTAAAAAAAACAAAATAGACGGTTGTTTACTTTTGTTTACAATATATTACTGTTTTTTAATCTGCCGGGATCAGAGGATTGCAACAAAACATGCAGTCAATATTATGACAAAGTCCAACGCCTGAATTGTCAGGCAGACACTGACATTATGGTTGCAACAACCCGCCCTCTTTGTCTCGACAAACTTTGCTTTATTTCTAAGGAACAACTCTGACAAACTTCTTAGCGTCCCCATTGCTCTTTCTGTCTGACCCCTGTCGTTCACTGTAAGTAATTAAAATTAATTAACACATCTGCTGTGTGCAAACTTGCTTGTCAACTAAGAGTTTTCATGTGTTGGTTTTTGGACAGCTTGTTAAGATACGATGGCCTCAGCTGGAGACATTAGGGATGATGGATGTTTACCTGCACTTAGGGGGGCAAATCTTAATTCGAAACCCATTTTAATTGCAATATTTGGATTAACGAAAATATGATCAAAGTCTCTGAAATGATAATTATGAATGTGTTTGGTTTAGGAAGGGATCAAGGTTCATATCTAAAAATAAGCTCTGTGATAAGTTTTACAACAGATGCAGTAAGTGTTGCAGTTTTGAACTTAAAGGTCCAACGCGCAATTTTTTGGAGGATCTATTGACAGAAATGCAATATAATACTATGTCTTCAGAGGTGTATTAAGAGCTTATATAATGAAGCGTTATGTATTTGCTACATTAGAATGAGCTGTTTCTATCTACACATACCGTGGGTCCCCTTGCATGGAACTCACCATGTTGTTTCTACAGCAGCCCTATACAGACAAACTGCTCTACAGAGCGCATTTCATAAATACATTATCTACTTCGACAAAGAAGGGAAAACGTGACAACATTTGTCCTGTGTCAGGCACCGTAGTGCTTCAAAAAGGGAGGACCTCACAAATGCCGCTAAATTTCATACACTGGACCTTTAAAATGATGCACTGCAATGATTTTTTTTCGGTCTGGTAGCTTTAAATCAAGATTAAAGTAATTTGAATACACATCTGACGGTCTGAATTGTCATTGTGTGAAATTGCTTAGTGCACAACTGAATGACCTGTAATTGTCATAATGACTAGCTTAAGTCTATTTGGGTTCGAGGTGAGAAGGTTGTGATTGTGGGCTGTGACATTATAACCTTCACTGAAAGACCTCAGTGTGCCATAGAGAAAGAAACTTGAGATCGCTCTCCATATGGTAAAAAATAGAAACCTATCTAAATAGTCCCTCAAGTTTTTGTTTATGGAACCAATAAAATTTGTATAGGCTATGGTGAGTTAAAAATAATGTAATCATTGTTAATTTGCTTAGAAATCTGAGCCTCAAGTTTATTTCCGTATGTAACATCCATGCACTCACAAACCATTTTTTTCATTTTACAGTAAAACAAAGCAGCGGAAAATAAAGGGATAGTCCACCCTAAAATGAAAATGTTGTCATCATTTACTCACCATCTTGTCATTTTAAACCTGTATTACATTCGGGTAACACTTTACTTAAAGCATGTATAATGCATTATTAAAGCAAATAACATAATGTGTTATATGTTTTAATATACTAACTATACCTTGTTATGCACCTTAAAATGCATTGTAATTTGTAATGAATAATTGTAACCACAGGTGTAAATTATAACACTAATCAATTCATTGTTACACTTAACATTTTTATTTTAGTTATAATTCACTACAACAACATTAAATGTATTACACACTATGAACAATTATAATGCATCAAACCCTTTAATAACCCTTAAAAATGCATTAAACATAAAGGCTCTTTCTTCCGCACAACGCAAAATATATTTTTAAGAACATAAGCCAAACAATAGCAGTTCCCTTTGACTTCTGTTGTACGGACACAAAACCAGTTCAAGTCAATGGGTACCGTCACTATTCGGTTACAGGCATTCTTCAAATTATCTTCTTTTGTATTTCACAGAAAATAGTAAGTCATGCAGGTTTTAATTGGCAAGAGGGGGTTAGTAAATGATGACAGAGTTCTCTTTTTCTGTTGAGCTATCCCTTTAATATAATGTTTCTGAATTTGAAGCTGAATTTGAGTTCTCCGTTATCACATATCTCCCCTGATAACTCTGATACAAAACTTCCCAGTCAAACTAAAACCTAAAATAAGAAAAGCGTCTAATACTATCCATCATGTCTGGAACAGGTTGGACAGTGACATATAGTCTGCAACTATCTCAACCGGCCAAGCCTCACAAAACCGGGAACAGGTTGATGTAAAGACAGAAAAAAGCCCATGTGTTATCTCTCTATCCCTTTTTCCCCTTTAAGCTTCACTCCAGAAGCTTTTCACACAGGGGTCAATAGTTCTAATACAGCCAGCTCGCCTCCGTCCTACCAAACACCTAGAAAATCACCTGACCACGGGACTATTCACTACACCCCAGCGAGCCCCGCGCAGGTACACAGAGGTGAATGATGTCTGATGGTCTTCATAGTCGGGCAGCTTCACATCCTCCTTCATGGTACTTTGAGTGCCCCCGGGGACCCCTGTCAGTTATGATGGAATCACTGCTGAGGTAGTTGTTTAGCCCTGTGCTTTCTTTTTGTTATAACGCTTCCATCGGGGGCCGAATTTGACAAACGGTTGTTTGGTGATGGATGGAATGTTTTGTAAAACAAGGCTGGGGTAGGATTTTATACTGCCTATCCGGAAAACATTATTCATCCCCTTGCCCCCCTTGGGAAAACATGTTCAAAAACACACAAGACCAGGTAAAGAGGTCTTAACTTTAATAGACAGTTGCTTGGCAACTTAGTCATTAGAGTCCTTGGAGCTTTCGTCAGGAGTCTGAAATTATGTATTGTTAAACATAGTTGTCAGGCAATACAGGACGCTCTATGATTTGTAAGTCCTCAGAAGCTTCTGTATCCTTTTTATAGGTGCAATAATGGGATATCATCACATAGTTTTCAGGCTGACAACCATTTGATCACTCTTAGGCTGTGCCTCTGGGTAATGAAGACGGCAAATAACATTCCTGCGGGATTAAAGTTTCAGACCACATTTAAATCTGATAATGACTGTTTTTCAAGAACCGTCTGCATTATCCAAATGCACTTTTTTTATTTGCACTCATTTTGAACTTCTCTGCGGTGTTGAAGTTGAGTCACAGTATGTCATTCAGGAAATGTAATACTCAAGCTTTCATGCAGGCAATTTCACAAAATATTGGACCAGCCCTTGCTTTTTTCTCTGGCTGCATAGCAGCTCTCTGTAACAAGTAGGGTATTATACACAAATCATTATACATTCTAGCACTAGAAAACAGGCCTTTCCCAGCACAGTATTACATCACAGAGAGTATTTTCTTCAAATTCAAATACACTATATATAACAAAATATTAGACCATTTAAAATGTAAATTTCTTGATATGCCGCATTTAGTGTGGGAAAGGGCCATATTAAGGCAGAATTTTGTTTTATGTATATACAGTATAAGGAAAGGTTCTAAAACGAAAGTGCACCTAAAAATGAAATGTCTTTATCATTTTCTCACCCTCATATCATTAAAGAAATGCTGGTTACCAAACAATAGTGGGACTCATTGGTTTTGTGTCCATGTGAATGGTTATCACTGTTGTTCATGACAGAATTTTCATTTTTGGGTGAACTATCCCTTTAAAGCGTTCTTTGCAACGATGCATAGAAAAACTTTTTTGGTTATCCCGAGAACCTTTTAAGTCAAACGTTTTCAAAAGAACCTCTCTTAGCCTTTCATAGCCTATATAGCTAGTGTAAAACTTTGTGCTAGCAGAAAGGTTTTTAGGATGTTATTTAAGGAACCAAACATCCAAAAATAGTCATTATTCGTTATTTCGAAGAGTAATGTAAAATGGATTACTCACTTATTGTTCTTTTTTATACAGTCAAGTTTTGTTTAATGGTAACAAAAGAATGAAAACTGAAAAGAAATTTAGGCCTTATAGAAAACATGCATTCAGAGTGCTAGAAAAATGTGACCAGTCTGTGAAATCCAGGCTTAAGTCCCAACATCTAATTATGAGATAAGAAGCATCAAAGTTGGACTTCAACTATTTACTACACAATCATTTTTATCTTTGGCTTTGTTTTACGCAGTCAATAGTAAAGACCACTGTTATATTTTCAAAGAATGTTCTTTACATTATGTAGGATGATATCATTTAGAAACAGGAATCACAAAAAATTGCCTTTGTTACATTAGAAAGAATTTCAATTTCACTGATGAACAAATTCAACAACTCAATTAGGCAATTAAACTTTAACTGTTTAATCTTCAATGCTGATCTTAGACATATAGAATAGACATACAGCATATGTATAAAGTATTGATGCCAAATTTGTGCGAAAAAGACCTCCGTGCTAGAACCATTAGAAATCATTTTACAACAAAATGCACCATGTAAACTCAAACGATGTGAATTTTTAGACAAGTTACGCAATAAACGTCGTCGATTATTATCAGCCAAGTTTTTCTATGATCGCTGGTGGTGTAGACAGCTTCATTGATTCGAAAGCAGCGTTGTTGCGTGGCGTCGCGAGAGTAGCAGACACGGGGGCGCTCGCTGGCAGCGTCTCACACACTGACGCTCTCTGACCGGAGCGCTTCACACAAACTGTCCAGTGAGTTGAACTCAGCAGGTCCGCTCCGCGTCTCTTACCGCTCGGCTGTCACCGTCTCCTCAGAAACAAGTGGAAACCATTGTGTTTATACTGACCATTATTAGCGTATTTGGTGTGAGTTGTCTCTCAGAGCGCGTCTAGAGGAAGAGGTTGAGTTCAGAGAAACCTGCGCTCACACGGACTTACCGCTGCGGACTGTAGAGACATTGGGATTTAATACACGTTTACGAGTCCTGTACATATTTGGCAGAAATCATTGACTCTTCTTCACACCTTGATGAACGGGAGGAATATTGCAGGACTTCTTTTGGTAAGTGACCCGTTTGCTTTCTTCATTAACCGAACCCTTTTATCCATGTTTACATCCAAACAAACTGGATTTTTTTACTTCAAAAAGCAAGAAAGCAAAACAGCACATTTAATGTGATTTAATAACCCAAACCTTATGAAACAGTCTTTTATCTGTTAAATGTATAGTCTGATTTCTTATTTTGCAATACTTTTACACGCAAGAACAAGTTTAATTGTCAAGCATTATTTAACACATATATTCCTCATATCTTCATATCCTGTAAGGCTATTTAAAGAGTTCAAACTTTTCGTTTTGTCCCAACATAGACCTAACTTCGAGGAAAGTAAGTGCTAAATAAATTAAACACAAATGTCCGTTTTGATCTGTTTTGTGGAAGAACTTTTGCAAATAAAAGCGTGTTTACCGCATGGTGGTGCTGCATCAGAGTAAATTCACAGTGTTTCTATGAGATGAAGCTTTTGAAAGCGCAATAACGTGTTACGTCTTCATCAGGCGCTCTGCATGATTGACAGTTTGATTATTAACATACGGTGCCAATACTATTTTTTAACACTTTCTTTCTTTCTCTCTTTCTTTCATCTTTCTTTCTTTCATGACAATAGTGACCTGTAGTCTAGTGTATTGAAATTAGTTCCACAAATGTCCAAAAATCATTGATGGACTTCTAGTTGGGGACATTTTTTAAACCTCTTTATGTACCTTATGTACTACATGTGCCTTTAGCTTTTGAAGGATATTTCATGGACAAAATACAGAATTTCCCTAAAGATTTTGAGGTGAAACTCGATTTCACATTAATTGACTTAAATAGGTTAAATACATTTTTAGACTTTTTAACATTAAAGCAGCTACTAATTGCTTTATGCATATGTCACTGAGCTTGAGCATTTTGACCTCTGCAGCGAGACCAAACAATGTGCCACCACACGGCTGTTAACAGAGAGTGCGTCAGGTCTTTAAGCATAATAGCATCAATTTTGGACATGAGACATATTCACTCAAAAACGTGCAGCAATCTGCGAATATCATATTATTTTAGTCATTTACTGTAGAGTGGCAAAATTACCATTTAAAGCAGTCTGGGCAGCAAATGCATTTGCTTAATGACTCTGAACACTTGGCTTTCTTGAAAACAGTAGCTCACCTGTAGAGCTATGACTGCCAGAAGGATACCAAAGATCTCTCCATACTATAACATTATTTGTTTTACCCGTGCATTAAAAAACTTGTGCCAACTGAGTTTTCGATTTTATCCTGAAAGATTTCTAAGCTCACTTTAGACAGAGAGAATACTAAAAACTGTATCTTTTCCTACTATGGGAGTCAATGAGCTGCAAAATCTGTCTATTTATAAGCATTCTTCCAAATATCTTTCTCTTTGTTCATCAGAACAAAGAAATGCATTCAGATTTGGAACAACTCGAAGTTGAGGAATGATGACAGAAGTTTCATTTTTGGCTGAAGTATCCTTTCAAACCCTTTTGCATTTTAAGCAGAATATGTCTTTAAGACTAGCACATGTGGAGAGTTTATCAGCGGCACACTTCTGGAAAAGCGTGACCCTGATCCAGATGGTAAAATTACTTTTAGATCATAGCAGCGCGAGTCCTTCGGGTTCATTCTCCTGCAAAGGCACGGCCATTAAGGTCCCATAGGACAAAGCAGCTCGGGAATGTAACAGGAAAGTAACAAAAGTGCTGAATTCTGAAAGAGTATGATGAGTTTCCTTCAGGCAATGAGACTGCTTCAAATTACACCGCAGATTTAACACCGAATCTCTGTGGACGTATTAAAACAATCCTTAGCCCCCAAAAACCTACAGGTCGTTGTTTTATACCTTAACCATATTTAACACCGTTTCTGTCCTAAAGAGTTTAATGGACATGGGGTAGCAGATCACCGAATATTAAGTGTAGTTATATAACCACAAACAACATACAGATAACTGATTCCGTCATAACAATCTTACGTACAAAACACCCTCAGGGGATCTTTAGTAATTTGAAGAGCGACAGGGGAATTCCGTTGTATCTGTAGCCTACTTGTAACCTGAAGTATTACTGCACTTTCACAACATCCAACCCAAAAAGCCTGATGTTCTTCTGATCCACCGGTTCTTTCATTTTTGTATTTTCCCTACTGAATACATTTTAGCTCAAAAGTATTTTATTACAGAATAAGTACTATAGGTCACATAATACTACACACTTGTTTCAGACTGTTTGAGTATTTTTTGGCTCTCCTGTCCCTCTTGCCTATATATAGATTTTCTCTTCACAACATCCCCCCTCAGGTGTGGTGCTGTGGAACTGAACAGTGGTGTTTTTAGGAGGAGGTTGGGGCACTGGCTCTCACTTTATTACCCCTGTAGAGTAAGTCATGCTTGAGGAACAGCTGGCATAAAGAGCATACGGGTCAAGGCTAATGATGCTCGAACTTAATCAGGTGTGTGTGGAACTATCTGCCATGTCAGTCTGAGAATGGATTGTTGCCATGGCTATATCAAACACAACCTTGATGGTAGATTAGCAATGCCCGTCCAACAACTATAGAAGACAATACGGAGATTGTGTAACATGAGATGTAATTGCCTCCTATAAAGGTTTATTGACGTTGTCATAGCTATTGAAGAAGATTAGATAACTGCGTTGGGTAAAAACATTATATCACACAAAACAAGCTGAGGTTGGTTTGATATAAGTCTTCGTAATCACCCTTCTTTGGATTCTTTATCTTCTAATTGCTGTAAATTAGTTTTGTAAACATCATTTTCATTGCATCTTTTGCATATAGAGAGAATTCATCATCTTTTTGTTCTTTCTTTTCTCATTTAATGGATAATTGATTATAACAGTAAACAGTAGCGGTGTAAAAGAATAGTGATTTGAGTGTTTTTTACATCTTAATTTGAGGTTATTCATATTTCATATAAGTTATTTTAGATCTGAATGACTCCCGTGAGACTCACTTGTATTCAGTATTTTCATTCATTCATTTTCAGTTTATTTTTAAATGTTTTCTGTATTTTTTTTGACAAATACGATAGTGTCAATTTGAAAAGATGCGACTAGCATGTTAGCAGTCCATTCAATCTGCAGCGTTGCCAGATTGGAGAATGACTAGAGTATTAGTGACTTTCTTTGAATTGCCTGTGTTCAGTGCTTTCTTCAAATGATTTCTCAAAATTTGTGACCAGAAGATGACTGTCAGTGTGTGTGTGTGTGTGTGTGTGAGAGAGAGAGAGAGATGGATGCCTGTACTTCACTTGAAACAATGATATGTCCACATGTCAGTGCAGATTAACAGCATCTCTCCACGCCGGCTGATGTTTACTTAGTCCTAAAACCACAAAACCTCATTACGCTGCTTTCGCTGTCATTTGAACCACAATCCGTACACTGACAAATCCCCTAAGTCCCTGTGTATCCGCTGTGCTCTTATGAAAGACTTTCTTTTTAAAATAAGGACACAGGTTTTCAGCAGCACTTACAAAGCAGGTCGACTTTATAACCCCTTCAGAACCTCAGCTGTTATTTTTAGGAAAGACTTGGACAGCATCCTGTTTATATTTAAAACAGTGGACCTTATGTTCTAAGAGGAAAAAAGGAATTTGAGATGGAACCTAGCTGGAAAGCAGATTTTTTTTCTCAGTCTAGTTTATTATTTCGTAGGCAGACGGTCTGAATCATGAGTTGTCAGTGTCTCTGAAAATGATTTTCCATGGTTTCTAGGCTCGGTTTAGCTGCCTCATAATTTTAACGTGAGTGAATGATATTACGAGACCAGTGAAGGGTTCATTTCACCGTTTGAGTGACTCGTTTACTAGATGTCTGCATGAGTTTTAGAGATGTTTTCCTGTCGTGAAGGATTATGGGATACAACTTTCAAGGAGAACTTGAAGTCGGATCACGATTATGTCTGAACTGCATTGAATTCTATTGCTTTTGATTTACATTGTTAACAAATGGAGAAGAGCAGGTTTGTGGTTGACATTCCTTTTAAATACGGATGGACACAATTTGTTTTGCAGTTGAGGTCCATTTATACAAAGCTGTTGAAGCATGGCTGTACTGTCTGTTGGTAGGACCTTGTTCTTGTCTTATAAATTTTATATGTGTGGTCTTTTGACTCACGTCTAATACATTTAATGGAACATTAATGAATTGGCTGTCAAACAGGCAGATGATCCTTTCACCTCATAAAATACCGGCCTTTGCTTATAATGAATTTAAGATGTACAGTAACAAAGAAACATTCAATGATAAGTGTTTGCAAATGTTATTTCTAAAGCTGAAAATTAATTTTGTATTTCAGTCAGGGCTGGAAATGTACATACTGTGCATGAAATGGAATTTCATCATACAGTTGGGGTCAAATATTATCTTACTGTAATGTTTTTCATTTATTTTTAGCGTTTTGCCTTTATTTGTACTTCTTAGTGATAGAGAGAACATGAAGTGAAGCGGGAGAGAGAGAGAGAGAAGGGGGTGGGTTCGGGGAAAGGATTACAAGACGGGATTCGAACCCGGGTGCCACATGCGCAACCCCGCCACGTGTCGGATCCGATTACTGTAATGTTTTTCATGATGTTAAAAACATATTGATCTGACACAGTACATTTAAAGAGTGTTTTCTTGGTTTAAATACCGTGCCAATATATTAATTTCTTTTATTACACAACTACAATTTTACAGCGAAAATGTCTTGAAGTGAATGAGCAATAGATAGCAACCCCATTAATACTGTTCAAAATGCTTTTAAGGTTGCAACAGTTTTGGGCAATAAAATGCCAAAAATTCATTTTTACAAAATGAAGGCGAAAAGCTGCAAAAAAGTATAAATTTAAAGTCATGTGCGTTTTTCATAGTTGAGTTTTTCACGATGAGTTTGGTTATTCTAATAAGTTTGAACACAAATTTTGTTGAAATGTGATTTCATTCTTTTTTTCCCATGTAGAATAAATATTGTACGAAAGAAATGTCTGTACTTTTGTGTACGTATCACTTCATCCCATCATTATTGAATCATCCTGTTCTTGTCTTAACAGGTTGGCATCATGTTGGCCACATATCAGGATAATTTATTGAAAAATCGGTGCCGGCAAATCCCAATAAAAATCACATTAACTAAACCCTTCCCATTCAAGCAAACACGATTACTCACAGCAATCTCATTTTTTATAAAGAAAAGCTTCAGATTCATTCAAATGCAGGGTAAGTCAAGTGTTCCTGATGGATTCTAACAGCATTCTGACCAAAGGCTGTACGGGGAAAGAGATGCAGATAGCAAGAAAGCACTTAATATGTATTTAGGGCTTTTCAGATGGAGCTGTTGCCTACCTCCTCCCCTGCTGCTCTGAAAGCTCGTGTCAGGCTTAGAACAGCATCCATCTTTGTCTGGGGTATTGCTTGCGAAAATGTGGCGTAGCAGATAGGGGGAGTGTAGATTGATTCTTGAAGCTGAGACTTTGCTTGAGGGTGAAGAAGGCGCTGAGTTCTAATTCCTGCACAGATGGTTTCTTAATTCTGATATGTCAAAGTGTTAATAAAGTTTAACGGACAAACTCAGACTTGCTTTGGCGATATCAAGCATGTCACTTTTCCTTGTCACTTTTTTCTATCTACTTTACTCTTGGTTGCTACTTTTCTAAATTAGTACTGATGCTATTAAAATTCTATCTTGAATGATGACAGAAGATTCCTCAGTTATGCTAGATTGCCAGGTAGGGATAGGGATGCTCAAATCTGATCTTGGACATCTACCCACTGGGTATCCAACCCTCATAAAACACACCTGAGGCATTTAATCACATCTTGGAGTTCACTTGAACAGGCAGGTGTGTTCAGATTGTGATTGGAAGCAGACTCTTCGAGATGGTTGATCTCCAGGAGCAGGATTGAGCACCCTTATCTATTATTCCCATATGTGCTTGAAGATTAAATTTAAAAACTTTTGGCATCAAAAGGGAGTTAGTTCTTACTTTGCTGCTATGACAGTTTCAACTGAAAGGTTTTCCAGCACCTGTTAGAACATGGCTGAACGGGGTTTTGCTTAGTCATTTTGAGTGATGAGGCCGGGACTCTCTTGAATTCCAGCAAAAACAAACCTCAGGAATGACAAAGTCAACCAAATGCTAAACTACATGCAAGACATTCATATTTTAAACCTTAATATGAAGTAATTTTTTTGCTGTTTTCAAGATCTGCAAACATTGCTTCTTTTTGATTTATTTTGACCATTTTGTTCCATTTGAATTTTTGCAAGTAAAAAACATGATTTTCACAAAAAAATTCACTAGTTGGTAATTTTGAAAAACGGTAATTTTACGTAAAGATGATTCTATATATTCTATATTTTTTATATACCTCATAAATTCCTTTCTTTTAATGATGTGTGCTTACCTCTTAGCCATGGCTCCATCAAATGCCCCACTGTTTTTGTAAAGAGAGGATGAGTCAAATCCAGTATTTTGCTTCATTGACATGTGATATTTTTGATACTTCTCGGTGTACGTCTGTGCTATCCAAATCTCAGGATATGTCAGGGGACTTGACATCATCCCTGACAGGTGATGGGTCCACAGGGTCCAGAGAGCCAATGGAGTCAGACAGAACGTGACGGGTTAAAATGTAACATGACAGTTAAATTGAATATGCTCTTCTTTCAAAAAACATAAACATCCAAAAGCAACCTTGAGCCTTTTTTATGAACTTTTACACATTTTAATCAGGGAAATGCTTCTAAATTTATAGAGGGACAGTTTTTCTAAAATAAATGATTAAGCCGTCTCTTCCCACCCTCATGTCCTTACAAATGAATGGGACTTTCTATTTTCTGTGGAACGCCACAGTGAAACTGAATGTCTGGTCTTCTTTCATACAATGAAGGTGGATGGTGACCAGGATCTATCAATGTCTAAAACAGACAAACAAAACTTCTGCACTTGTATTCTACATTTTTATTTATATGATCGCATTCTGTGTGGTGGTAAATATTCACTATAGTTATTCACTGAAAATCTTGAAAACCTTGAAAACTTTCCTTTGCAACTATGGTCACCATTCCCGTACAGTTGTTTGCAAAATTAAACAGTTTGATATAAACATTTGGATTTTATTAACTCTTTATAGGTCACATGAGTTTTGAAAGGTATGGGAGCGAGTCAATGACATCGCAATTTTTAAATGCACTTTTCCTTTAATAAACAAAGCCACAACCCCTTGATGCGATGGCTTGGAGAAAATCCCTGCCATGTCTGTGAACAGCTTGATTTTATGGAGACAGAGCTCTTGCTAATCAATACAAAGCCTCCCAAGTCCTGCTTAAAGCATCGAGCGTCTCCCTGAAATGCCGTACCACATCGCTCTGATGGGGCAGCGCCATGGCGTGCAGTGCACTTTAAATGCGTTGCCCAGCTCCTGTCAAATAGACGCTTGCTCATGCGAGCTGTGTGCAGAGATCAATAAGAGATTTCCTTTAATTAGAGGCGGGTGTCATTTATATTTAAAATCTTAGTAATGTTTTTAATTGATCTTTACTCATTACTACCACTAGAATGAAGGAGCAATGAAAGACAAACAAATATATCTCCTCTTAAAGGGGGGGGGGGATCCCCTTCAGCAGACAATGACAACTTCCTGCTTCTTGATTGAAGCCTGTGAAAGTAGACACAATTGAGATATTTTTAGCAGGAATGTTTAGAGATCAGACAATATTTTGAGCATTATGTCCATTTTACGATAGTCTGATTTTATTGATCAAACCTCATATTTTGCCCTCTTTCGTCCTATTTATCCCAGTGAAACTGTGGTTACAGTCTGGCTACCTTTGTGTGTCTGCTTCTTAATTATGGATTTTAACCCAGCATTAATTATTTATTTGGTGTGTTAAAGGTGGACTTTCTTCAGCGGCGGTCCTTCTTAAATTATGTTTTATAACATAAAAGGTCAATTATGAAAACAGGCTGTGTTTATGATTACTACTGTACAGTGATGGTCAATGATAAATTGTGTAATTCATATCAGTGGCTGTAAAATATTAAATAGGTATTTTAGGTTTTTGGACTGGCATATTTTCATTTTCTAGTTTTGATACTAGTTTTGACTGGCCATTGGGTTGTTTTTGTTAGGTAGACCTGGCAACCCTGATGATATTTGATTTTACCAAATACTGTTGTTCAGCCCAACACTTTTGCTAAAGTTTTGAGATTAGGATTGGACTGTCTGTTTGTCTATTCTATATCACCAATGGTTATCAAAATAGGAACGAAAGAAAATCATTGTCATACGGCGACTTAGTCTCATGGCCGTTAGTGACATGGTCTATTGATTCGTGTTTTTGTTAGTCAGAACAACCTTTCTTGAGTCATTCAGCAAAAAAAAATCTTTTGTCACTCAGCATGACTTTCAATATACCGTCTATGTACGCCTGATATTAGGGGAATTTAAACATATAATTTTAATCAAAAGATTCAATTCCCTTTGAGACTATGTTGCATACACACCATTGTAAACATTCAATCCACTCATTTTACAAAGAGAAGTCCATTATTTCTCATCGTACAACTTTTTGTATGCCAGTGCACTCGATTAGTATTTTTTTCTGCTCTATGCTAAGAACTCTTTGGCGCTTTACAGTCAAGTGTTGTGGGAGTTCAAAGGCGTGCTTTCATTTGTATTCACCTTGGATAAATGCCACTGGAGGAGGGCTAGTTAGCTAGTAAATTAGCCTACCTGCCGACTCGGGAGTTCCTGCAGTGGAACGATCAACACATCACTACTTTCTCAATACCCTTTTAATATGTTTTTCTTGCTGTTCAACTTTCCACCCCTTCTAAAAAGACAAAGTGCCCGGATGGGAATATCGAGTTAGAAAGAGAAGAACTGAAATCACCTGTTGTGCTTAAAATGTCCAGTTTTGCCTGTCGGGCTATTAAGCTCTGAACGAAGATTATATCAACAGGCTTCTTTTCCTTTGAATAATGTTGAATGAAGCTGAATGAATTATGGTGAGCTGAAACCCACAGGGTTACTTCCCAGTACAGAAGCACAAATGTTTTCCAGTGAATTTAGCAACAGTTTACTAAAGAAAGTTACTGCTTGACCCTACTGCATAGTTCCCAAGAACCCCACACAAACTGACAAATTATGGACGCTTAATGGTTTTAGGTGTTAAGTGGACTGAAATAATAGAGCCTTTGAGCAATTATTCAGAGCCATAAAAAGACCCACTTGTTCCATGACACTCTCCAGTCTCTCATTGACCCTGCTGAGGTCTGCGGTCTCGCGCTCCCCCATCTCACCTGCTGATCTTAGATGGGTCTTGTTGCAGTTTTCCTCTATTCGTGCTTTTCTGTCAGCACATAAAACGTGAGTTCAACCCTGAACTCACCTGACAGCTGCCCTTCCAAGGGCTTGACAAAGACATATTTGAGAGGCAAAGTTAATCTGCACAGAGCCATTGGATCTGACAGATGGACTGTAGATTTAGAAGATGTTAAAAGTGAATGAATTGTCAATTTTAAATTAGATTTTAAGGGATAGTTCACCCCAAAAACGAAAATTCTGTCATGAATTACTCAACTTGTAGTCATGCCAAACCCGTATTAACTTCTTTGTTTGGTTGAACACGGATAAAGATATTTGGAACAATGGCTATTCTGAAGCACCATTGACCACCAGTGTAGAAAAAATAATGTGTAATTTCTTTGTTCTGTTGAACACAAAAGAAGATATTTTGAGGAATTTAGAGAAGAAACAGTTCTAGAGCACCTTTGACTACCAATTTAAAATGTCCTACAAAAGAAGACAGAAGGACACAAAAGCACAGACATTTCTCAAATATATTTTGTGTTGTATATAAAAAAAAGAGTCATGTTTTAAATGACATGAGAGTTAAAGATGACAGAATTGTTATTTTGGGGCAAAATATCCTTTTAAGTTTTCAAGTTTTTTTTTACCTGGGTGCTCTTGCAAATTATACAGAAACTATACCACAGAACAAATACATCAATACACCAATACATCATAAGCTGAGATGAAGAACTACTTCAGTAAACCTTCAGTTGCTCCATGCCAGGGCTGGCACTGGTACCTCCTAAAAGCTAAGGAAAAAGCAATGTGCCACCCTGTATAAGTTCATCTATTTTTATCTTCCTTTCTTCTCTGTAAATTCCCACTCTCTAATTACTGTAAGAACAATAAGCACAACATATAATTAGCACATGTGGAACTTTGTTTTATTGGATTGTGATGTTTTTCTCTCCTCTGTGTTGTTAGGTAATTATCTGGTCTATTGAAGCTTAAAAGAAGGTCGTACAATTGAAAACTGCTGCCTTTTTAACCGTTCCAACTATTATTCTTTCTTCCATTTTTAAATAACAGACACTTTTTAACAGCGCCACCTAACCTGATCCGTATGGGCCGTTTCACCACTGCTTAATTTCATGCTAATTTGGATTGGAGAGAGGGATAATGAGGATTATGCATACAAGGATTTTCTCTCCTGCTAATAATGGCTGAATGTTCTTTGGAAACAATTAGGGGAACACATCCTGTTATTTCTACCCTCAGAATCGAATTCAATCTACCATGACTGCTCACCGCACACGTTTTTGTCTGGAGCGGGAGGAGGGGTGAGAAAGAGTATTTGAAGGTGAACATGGGTAGAGAGAGGCAAAAAAGAGCTGAGAGAGAGAGGGGGAGAGAAGTCGAGGGCCTGGTCCAACAGTAGTCCTGGATTATTTAGGAGTCAGAGGATATTTGGGATAATATCGTGTCTGAGTGGCCCACCTGGAGGCCACATGTGGTGGCCCCAGTCTGGAAAACCTACAGTCTCCATTAAATGGAAGGGTGTGGGGGCTCATTAAAACATTATTTATGTGAACTGTGATATTTTATCACCACCATACGATTTCATTGAGCTGTGCAGGGCATGTTGGCTAGCAGAGGGAGAAGAATAACTTATTGTTGGACTTTCTCAGACGCCCGTCATTAAAAAGAAAAGTTGAGGTGAGATGCTGTGCAGCTCCCAATCCACCCGAGTGTGCAAAATTCTCCATCTTGTTAGCACCTGTTTCAGTTTGTTTACGAACTGTTTGGGGAATAAACTTGACTGCACTTAAACTTAAATCTTATTGGTTATGTGAGCTCATTGTGGAATGTTTGGGAATGTTCTGCCTCAGTGTTCTTGTTTATCTGGCTGGATGATAGGAGAAAACTGAAACAGACTATAAACATTTCAACCAACTGTAACCAAAAATCAAAAATAAATCCATTGCAAAGGATTTTCTGTTAGCATTATGACATCCATTTTGATTGGCTATCAATTTTTATTATGTCATTTTATATTTTTGATGTCTAAATTATTTATTTATTTAATGATAAAGGGGTCTTCAATAAGCAAATTCTTTAAATTTATGAAATATATATAAATATTTTGGTCTTAAATGAAA
The DNA here is from genome assembly GCA_008369825.1 of Triplophysa tibetana. NCBI lineage: Eukaryota > Metazoa > Chordata > Actinopteri > Cypriniformes > Nemacheilidae > Triplophysa > Triplophysa tibetana. The sequence continues at coordinate 7,585,637 of CM017914.1, read as the reverse complement.
ATACTCAAGCTAGGTGGGAGGGATAATGAACCTAAATGTTCCTTTATTTCGCCCACCTTAGAATGTATTTTGTGAAATGATTATTTAATGTATATTACACAACTGTAATGATTTTTTAATGGCCATACACCAAGTTCAGGACACATCATACATTAACATGGTAGTATTGACATGTTATTTTTGTTTGGTTGGCTGTATCGTGATCAGAGAATCTTGCCGACTGAGACATTAAGCACAGAGTTAATATAACATTTTCCTATCAAGCTGCACCCACCCGCAGGTCTTCCTCTTCCCAAAGGTCTGTTTAGTTTTCTCGAGTCAGCTTGTAAGCGAGAAATAAGGGCTCACAATGGTACGGCTGTATGTGGGCTATTAGTGGTGATCCCAGTTGCAATTTACCACATTTTGATGCTGAAGTGGGTAAATTGATGTTGAATTTAGTGGTCAAGTGTGGTCAGGTAGAGTAGCTCACAAACATGCCAAATTCGTGCTCTTGGCCTACAAGACCACCACTGGTTCGGCACCCCCATATCTTCACTTGCTCATACGGGCTTATGTACCCGCCAGATCCTATATGCTCTGCAAACGAACAAAGTCTTGTAGTGCCATCCCAAAAATGGAAAAAATTACTCTCACATACAGTACCTTCTCTGGATCTTTTCCACAGTTGTGGAATGATCTGCCTGCTGCCGCTAGATCAGCAGATTCTGTCGCCATATTCAAGAATCGGCTGAAAACACATCTCTTCCTTCAGAACCTCTCTTTTTTACTCTCTGTATCCTTAAAAATAACAGAAAAAAAACCTTAGCTTTGTATACTGTGGTAGGCTATATGAGACCAGTTTTACTGCGCTTATGCTTAATGCAATTGCTTCCATTGTTTACCTCATTTTTAAATCATTTGGATAAAAGCGACTGCTAAATGACTAAATCTAAATGTAATGCAAATATTAAAAATAAAAGCATTACCATGTAAAATAATATTATTGTATACATTAAGATAAAAATTCAACTTCTCCTGCAGATGATCTGCTGGCGTGCTTTAATCCGCCATGGCGCGAGCACAACGGGCTCTTAATGGATTGGGAGATGACCAACACAGAGCGTTTTTTCCATTGTTAAACTAGCAAAAGTAGATTCGGACACGCCTTAATAACTTGCGCCACGCACTTTAGACCAGGCGCTTACACCGTTAAAAAAGGGTCCATTATTTTCTTAAGAGCCATATTTATTTGGGTTCCATTTTTAGACAGGATTCGGGTTTGTAATGAAGATCGCTTTTAAATAAATTGTATTTTGCTCTCCGGTCAAAGTGTTTGTTTATTAAAACAGTGGTTTATAATTTCATTACCTTTTTCATTCTGTTATTTATGAATTGTTTTTCAAAGTAGTTTCGATTAATCGCCAGTTTTCCACTCTGAGAATTATTAGCCCCCACCACACTCCAAAAGAGATTTCTCAAGCGTCTCTCGATATCGATAGGCGAGTGCTTTGTTTAACACTCTGACCCACAACACTTAGCATAGCTCGGTTAGTCTCAAAAGATCAGAAAGTGACCTGGCGTAATCTGACTTGAGCGCAATAACACAGCTGCTTAAACCAAACAAGCTCTCCTTTTGGTACTTAAGTGACTGCTGTAGGCTGAACGCATGGCCCGCAGTGCTTACAAATACACCGGAAGAGAGATGCTCTCGATAGAACCCTAAACATCTGCTGCAGCTTGAAAACTGCTTACAGATGGGACGCCTTGCTTGTGTAGGTAGTGCGTTTCACATCAAACAAATGATTGGAGAACTGTACCAGGGGTTGGAGGTCGGGATGGGAGATCAAAGCCTTGTTATTAAGTATAATGTTAATGTCAATTTGGATTTAGATGCATTTTTAGAATGGATTTCATGGATTATAATGAAGTCTGTTTTCTAAATTATACTAAATTGAAATGGACCGTATTTTTCCGTTGACAGAAAGGGTGTTTTAGGAGAAATTTCAGCCTATGTTTTAATGTTAGAAACTCACTGTTTAAAATAGACCATAAATATTCAGCGTACTAAAGGTGTTGAAACAAGTGACCGCTGCATGCAGCATAATTAGCTTAAAGATTTTAATGAGAAAATAAGTCCTATAGATCATTAATGAACCAGAATGGAAACAACAATCGTAAGACTGTCCTGATATAAGAAATTCAACTGACATAGTCTGAATGGTTGTGACCTAAGCTATGGGCTTAAACTATTGCACTAAAGAACATACTTTTGTATGTAGTAAAGATCTGGACATATTCGTTTGATATCACAGACCATTTTATCAACGACACACTAATCCTCATTCTGCGTAGCATAGTATGCTAGAATGCAGCTATTGTGAAAATACACTTTGAATAGTGTAATCTCTTCTTACATTGTGTCTCAAACCCCCTTGTGGACTATTTCATCCCTGGATTTGACTGCTCATCTAATTAGACTACTGGGCCGCCATATTTCAATTACTTTAATGAGGCCTCCAGGATAAAGCATATATCTCCGGTTAAATGTTATTGTTTAAACTTCATTGTTTAACGCCCAGATGGCAGAATATTGCAGGAAAAGGAAGAGCGAGACAGTTTCAGTCACAGGTAAGAATAGCCCCCAAAACCGATTGTTTGTTATAAAGGCTTTTCTGCAGCATACTGCTTTTTTAATATAATAAACTATTGCAGTGTATGGAACTGTGGGTATAGTTGCAGACACTGCATTATTTTTGCATTAATGATCTCCATCCTCTATTGATCATTTTGAGACCATGTTCTTTCTGTATATAATATCTGATCGGATGCTGATTTCGGTGGCCTGCTATTTGTATGCCATCCTTTATTTTATGTAAAGGTTTTGATAATAACATAGATAACAAAGATGGTTGTACCAGTAATCTCTGACCTCATGGGGACTGAAAACCTTTTATAAAAATAAAAAAAATGTAAAAATGCTAAATGTTTAAAGTAGCTACATTAATTAAACAAGATAGACACTGTTAAAAATGAAGAGAAACTGCGCCTATAGCCCTGTGGTTAGCATGCCAACATTTAGCGACAGTGCGTCTCGATTGTCCTTCACCTGTCCCACTCCTCTATCTCTGCCCAATGCTTTCCTGTCTGCTATACACTGTCCTGTCCCAATAGATCTAAAAGCCCCATAAATACAACTTGATGTATTAAAATAAATTGTTTTTGGACTTGTAGAAAGTTAATAAGATGACCATCAAGTGAGTGTTTGTGCACCTGTGTGAATTTGAGGTGCTTCCACTAAAGTGACATTGAGACGCTTCAGTTATTGCAAAAATGTATTCTTTGTGAAAAGTGAAGTTACATCAACCAACTTTTGTTTGCATATACTGCTTAGTTTGATATATTGTTGTCCATGCAATTGACTTTCATACATTTTTAAGTGTGGCTTAAGTGTACAAATACTGGGCACTCTGGTCACAGTATTTTTTATTTAAGAGCCTTGGATGCTGTGCTTTTTGGGCAAGTTTGGATGTTGAGAACTTAGGAAACAAGTAGGAAGCAGTGGAGCTGAATGCAAGCTGATTGGGCAATTGAAATACACCTGTGACATTTATCACCTCCGTTGAGTAAATTGTGGTTGAAGTGCGGTAGGCATTTATAGATGACATTTCCAAGCAATCAAATTAAGAAATTTTGATTGGGTTTAGTGAAAGCAAAGAAAATGCATTTCTCAGGAAGGTGTAAGAACTTGTTGCTACGCAGATAAGATTTGAATCTGGGTCATTGGGTCCTAGCTTTGAGCTTCCTTTATTTTCCATGGTTTGGTTTTCTTCACTTACAGTGTTTGTTATCATCACAGGCCACGGCAGTTCGGATGGATTGATCTTCTTGTTCTTCTTTAGAAAATTGTATGAATTCATCTGCCTGTTTCATGTTTACCTCATTTATAATGGAGTCTTTGGAGACTGAGATCTATGTTTTTCTGTGTGTGAAAGGGAATCCACAGAGACTGAGCATCACATAATGCAATGGGAGTGCAATTATTCAGTCTTCTTAATACCTTAATTGGTTTAGATCTACATTAAAATTCATGTTGTTTTTATAATGTGCTGCATTTCAATGTGGCATAAATCATCCAACTTATTTTTTTCCCTCTAAGATGTTAATAAGCTTATTAGGCAATGTTTTAAGGCAAACGCTGCTCATCAGAATAGAGATGACTCTCTGCATTTCTCTTGACTTTGCCCTATATTTGGGTCTCGGGAGAAAATGGAATACAGCTCATTAGGTATTCGATACATTTCATTAACATCAGTTAATCGTACAGGTATACAAATGTCGACAGATGTTTCAAGCAGGGGTCTATGTATAGTCTGAGGACGTTTAAGGAGGTTACACTGAAAGTTTTACATTTGCTACGTTGAAAAGGTATTAAAAAGCGAAAATGTAGGGATTTTACGAGCTACATGGACAATTGTGATTTTTTATAATTAAAGATAAGCAGAGCACAAGAGAAGTTTGATACAATAAATCGGCAACAATGACACTGAGCTACAGTATACTTTAAAAAAATGTTTTGCTACTAGGGTTCTGTGATCGGAATCATAGGGTACCACTTTTCCATCTTGGTGCTTCAGTGGTTCTTCAGAGGTTCTTTGGGGTGACTGAGGTGATATATAGCACTATTTCCATATAAAGAACATGTTAAGCCCCTGTATGGTTCTTTAGCGGTAATTTATAGCACCTCAGTCACCCCAAAGAACCGCTGAAGAAGCACTTAAGCACCATAATATGGTTCTATACAGCACTAAAAGTGGTTCCCCTATTATTTCGAGCCAAGAACCACTTTTAGTGCTATATAGTATATACACTCACCTAAAGGATTATTAGGAACACCCTAATAATACTGTGTTTGATCCCCTTTTGCCTTCAGAACTGCCTTAATTCTGTGTGGCATTGATTCAACAAGGTGCTGAAAGCATTCTTTAGAAATGTTGGCCCATATTGATAGGATAGCATCTTGCAGTTGATGGAGATTTTTGGGATGCACGAAGCTCCCGTTGCACCACATCCCAAAGATGCTCTATTGGGTTGAGATCTGGTGACTGTTGGGGCCATTTTAGTACAGTGAACTCATTGTCATGTTCAAGAAACCAATTTGAAATTATTCGAGCTTTGTGACATGCTGCATTATCCTGCTGGAAGTAGCCATCAGAGGATGGGTACATGGTGGTCATAAAGGGATGGACATGGTCAGAAACAATGCTCAGGTAGGCCGTGGCATTTAAACGATGCCCAATTGGCACTAAGGGGCCTAATGTGTGCCAAGAAAACATCCCCCACACCGTTACACCACCAACATAATTGCATTCATGAGAAATTGAACAGGTGTTCCTAATAATCCTTTAGGTGAGTGTATATTCAACACACAGTTACAATTTGTTGTTCTTTAAAAGTTCCAAAAAGTGATGGCCAGTGTAGTATGAGTTGAAGTAATATATTGGGTTTGATGTCAGTGAAGTACCTCTAGAGAATTTTTGAAGCTGCTGGAATAAAAAAAGTTGTAAACACTGAATTAAACCAACACTGTTTCTCCTCATCTTTTCCTCTTTCTATTTACAGTGCTGATGTCTGTATACACACAGGTGTTAAAATATGATCAGTAAATTGTTCCGGTGATAACAAGAAACGTGTGTTTCTTTTCGCTGACAGCACTGTGACTATACGGTTGTGTCAGACAAGAAGTAAAGTAGAGTCTCCTGTAGAAAGGTCTGTAATCTGTCCGACTTGATGCAAGCTCGAATACACAACGCCTGCAGCTGTGAGACATGCTCTGTCCTGTCAGGACATCTCGTCGGTCACAGCTGGGCTCTCTCACTCATTCTCTCATTAGCTCCCTCTCACTGTCAGCCTCTCACTGCTTCTGTTATGGGGAAAATTGCGTCGCACACATGTGATTAATTGGTTCCACTGGAGCCGCGTAATTATTTACATCCCCACCCTCTGCATATCTGAGGACTTAATAAAAACATCTGACGATCAAGCGCCGACCTTTTCCCTTATGTGCACCGTTCATGTCACCAAAGTCTCTTCAGCAAAGTTGTTTTAAAGTTGAATTGTACAGCACATGAAGTTCCCTTGTTATTATCTTTGTGCCACAACAGCATGTGTTTCTATACATATTTAGTCTCACGCATGCACCGGCGCCTGGCTCTCATGATGAACTTGTGTGCCGAATGTGACATTGATTACAGATGTGTCATAACCGGCTAAAGATTTATCCTTCTGCTTTATGTTGTATAACACTGTTCAAATCAGTTGCACATTGCAAAAGTTTGTCAGATCTGGCCTAAATTCTGTTCTGCGCAGCTTTGGGAAATCTCACATCGGTTGTGTGTGTTTGCCAGACCGGTAATGGGGTGGCTCGACTGGGGGGGAAATCCCATATTCTGGTTGGGCAGATCTAATCCTGGAGCATTGCTTGCATAATATTTTTCTGTGATTAAGTTGATAGATAAATATTGAATAGCTAATACAAATTAGTATTTAATAATAAGAAACTTTTATTTTTATTATTTTAATTGTCAGCTGGACATTTTTGGAGGTACCCATGAAAAATCTGGAGGAATATCCCCCCCATAGCCCCCCCAGACCCGGCCCTGTGTCACATTCAGATCTCTGTCAAATCAAAACTTTCTTTTAGGTACTGATGCTGTTCAATTATGAGACCAAATAAAGACTTTTTACATTTATGCATTTGGCAGACGCTTTTATCCAAAGCGACTTACATTGCATTGTATTATACATTTGTATCTGAATATGTGCAATCCCTGGATTCGAACCCATGACCTTGGCATTGCTAGTGTTATACAACTGAGCTATCGGAAAGCTAACCTTTAATAATTTAATAAATAAATTCTTAAAAGACCTCTGTAGATGCAATAGCTACCCATTCAGCATTTCTGCATATAAAAAACTCTTGCCATTTGAATCTTATTAATTTCACATTAGCTTATAGGCCCACCCAAATGGAAAATCATCCTGTGACAGAACCCAGAAAGTGTGCCTCTTAAGTTCACCTCTGAATATGCCTCCTATTTATCCACAAAGGTGAGGGCGTTCAAATGCTGAAGGGCCACAGTGCTACAATGCTGATATGCAGCTGGGAATAGTGATAGTGTCATTTGCCGCAACATTCAGCGAGCTCTCGGTGGCCAAGCGTGTTATTAAAACCCCTAAAAATGTCAAACGTTCAGAGCGACAGGCATTATTGTCCTTATCTGTGCACCTCCAGAGCAGTGTGTGTGTATTTGTGCATGCACTGGACGGTAAATGATGGGTTAAAAGAACTGCACCCCTTTCAGAGTTTAATGTCAGGTTAAGCACATATGTTGCTATTCACATCAACAATAGAACACTTGAATTCAGCCAGTCAATCTGTGTGTTACATGCATGATTTATAGTGACTTGTACAACGTAAAAAATGTTGAGTTCTCCTGTCATCTTGTTTGAGAGCTTGTGAAGGTTTACCTCTTAAAAGGCTTCTTTGATGTGGGGTAGGCTTTAGCTCACTGGCCATGTCATGGTTTGGCATTTAAATGTCTCAACAACCAAAGCTTTGTAGATCTTGCCGAAAATATCTGAAATCTGTCAGGTAAGAAATGGTTTAGTTTACGAGGCCCATTATATTTTTGACGCTTTTGCGGATTATATTTGTAATGCCCGGATTACATCTGGAGACTTAATAGACTTCTCGGTTCTTTGGTTACATTTACAATAACATTATTTATTAATCTTAGTTTTATGTTAATTATAGCATTTATTAATATATTGTATTGTAAAGTTGTATCTGTTAACATTATGGATGTAACGATTCACTCAGCTCTTGATGCGATTCATGATTTTGATTTCACAATTCATTTTATTCACAATTAATTTTGAAAAATAAGTTGAGACAAATTAGAAATGAACAACTGCTCCTTTATTATTTATCAAATGCTGCACAATTCTTTGTAAACTAAAAATATATTTTATGGCAAATAACAAACTAAACAGTAATTTTCAAATGAATTATACAAACGTCTCTTTAATATAAACAAACTAAGTCTTTGTCCGTGCTTTTCTTGCATTTTTTACATTTAAGAAACATCAGTATATCCACCTTTTCCAAGTTTACAAACACAGCGGCTCCTGCTGTTCCAAAAAATGTTTGCATTCAAATAACATCTCAACCGGCTTGAATCGTCACATATTATGACTGGTGAATGGTTACATCCCTAGTTAACATTAGTTAATGCACCAGTAACTATCATAAACAATTGCATTTGCATTAGCTAACATTAATGAAGATGAATAAATGCTGAAAATCTACATTGCTTATTATCCATGTTAATGTACTTACAAATGTTAACAAATGCAACCTTATCGTAAAGAGTTACTGTTTTCTTTTAAGAATCAGTTCAACTATTTTCTTCTCCTAGCATTCTTTATGAGAAATAAAAATAGACAAATGAGACACAAAAGTGTTGCCCAACAGTAAGAAGATACGACTTTGTTATCACTAGAAATCCAATAGATCTTTGGAGAATTTGAGGTCATACTCAGTTCATAATCGGCAACTTTGATAGTTTATGGCTTATGATGGTTTTGTATCTTGGCAAATCTCATAGAACTCTTGAGTAGAGACATATGATTTTAATATGGTCTGTTTCACATGGAAGAACTCTGACAAGCAGAGTCTGTGGTTTAATTGTGTCTAAGACAAAGAAAACAACTTTGAACATCTTTTGTGCAATGAAGTGAGTTTTGGGGCAACAAAATGTTCATATTGGTAGCCCCTCTTAAGAAGATCTTACATGCCGTTACAAACACGTTCATATAAAGATGAGACACGTTGTTGTGGTTTTTTTTGTGGCCTCTGGAATCTTTTACAGCTAAGCGGAGGAAGACAGCTATGCTGTCAGATTTTCAGCACCCCCTACCGCTTACTGTATGTTCCCTTCTGAGGGGAATCAACAGCACAAGATGAGTTTATCCAACAGTGATACTTTCATGAGGAGATAAGCCTTCTGATACAAATGATAGTTGTGAGCTTTTGAAACCCGGATGTGATGATTTTCTTTTCAATCATGGCAGATAAACCTTTTATGAAAACTTATTGTAGAGGGCAAAGGTCGGAAAAGTGACCTTGTAAAATCTCAACCAAAACCTGGATTTGCTGTTTCAAGATGAAGGTCAAATCCATCTTAACAAACACCTTTTCTTTCAATGTTTATGAGCCTCGGGCTCTTATAGATTTGAAAATGTTTTTGCGGCGGAGTGCTCCGGTGACCTTGTTTATAGTGATGACTGGGTCAATCAGGATTCTCTGTTTTTAAGAGAGCCACATAACTATAGTGCCACAGCCTCCTTTCAACATGGGGAACGCTTTGTGTCACTCCAAGCATAGCCAGTGCTGGTTTCATCAAAGGGTCTAGAAGAGAAACAGGCGGTTAAAAATAAATCTTGGATACCTTAAGAGAGTTATGGGTGTGACAGTTTGAAATTGCCGGGTTTGCTGTCCCAGATTTAAATATGACTTTGTCTGTGGCCAGCCTGCCCAAAGCTACCCTTTAACAGCTCCAGAGATATTGCACTGAACGCAAGCCTCAGCGGCAGCATTTCAGTAGTATTGTTTTCGTAACTAGCCTGCAATTTTGGCTGCCTACCCCCAATAAGTTTAATACAGTTCTAGCCAAGCCCTCCATCACTTTCACCAGTTGGCTGTCAAAGCGTGGGTTTGTATTATTTTTTCTTCCTTTTTGATGACTATCAACTTAAACAGATGTGCATTGAAAAGTTTGGCGGATGGTTGTTGTTGTTCAGTGGATGACAGATGTTGTTCAGATGAGCATTCTGTAGGTATCGGCTTAGCAGATTTTGAGAGCTTCGGACCCGAAAACTGCATTGCATTTGAAATGGAAATGCTTCTGTCTGGCTGAGAAAAATATCATGATAAGGAGGCGGCTAGTGGAAAATTCCTTTCCCGCGTTGAAAAACAGTAAATGTTTACAGACTGACATGTACACGCTGCGCCTAGGAAACTGCCGTGTGATAGTTATTTGCTCAGAGCCTGCTATCACTTTAATGCTTTTTTGATGTTCCGTCATGCCTCAGGTTTCCCTCAATTCTGCAGTGTAAGAAAAGATTAAAGTTAGGATTCAAGAGTGGGGAAGGTGGATCATAAAGGATTGATCAGACATTTTTGTATTTTGTAATAGTAAACTGGCTTGATCAGAAAACACTCATGAGGTTGGCTGGCATACTCTCAAAAATTCTGAGAGACTCTCAGTTATCTTTTTAAGCAGTCATGATAGCGCAGCGGGATCTTTGGTTTCAGATGGCATGCCAACTGACTGCCAATAAACTGTTCATGAACTGTACACTGACTGTATGCAGGTGTCCTTGAGCACAATGTGTTCTATGTGTCCATGCCAAAATTAATCTACCAAATTGTGCAAAAAGTGCAACACAGTCTCAGGGGAATTTTTGACATTGTCACAAACTGAAAGCATCAATTTGTGTTTACTAACACGAATTTCCCCCATTTTTTTGTGTCAGTCAGCACGACTTATTTCGTGTCACTCAGTACGACTTTCAATCTAATGTATTTTAACTCTTTCACCGCCATTGACGAGTTATCACGTCATTTAAAAAAAAAACAGTTCCGCGCTAAAGACAAGTTTTTATGGCAAACAGTGTTTGTACCTTTGTAGAGCAGATGGCGCTATTACACACCTTTGGGAAAAAGTACAGAATCCCAGAACCTAGAACGTATTTGTTTTAGCGGTTTTATAATCACTCAGTTTTTTTCTGAGTGTCTGAATCTTTGACAAAAAACGTTAATTATCTCATCTGTTTAATCAAAGTGATGCATTTCTGAAGAAAGCTTCACACATCTACGTAGTGATAAAAAACGAACAAATGAAGATAGAAGAATACCGTTGCTTTTGTTTAAAAGCTTAGACTCTGTTATTTCATTTGACAAATTATCCATATATTCTTTACATAAAATTTACTGTGCGGCATTCAATTTGGGTGAAAATGTTAAAAAACGCTGGCGTAGGCTGGCAACTTTAAAAAAAAAGGCTGGCGGGAAATGAGTTAATATTATAAATTTTGTATTTCTTTCACATGTATGAATATATATCAATGCAATCTGGTGGGAGTGCATACCTGTTTTACAAGGTGGCTCATTCGTGTGAATTTCTATTTCCTACAATCCCATTTGAATGATTTGTTTTGATTTGACCATTTCCTGTGACGTTAGGTTTAGGGGCGGGGTTAGGGGAGCCATTCATTGTTGTTTTGCCACCTCGTGAAACTCATGTTTTTAGCAAAATTAGCCGTTGTGGCTCTGAATTTGGGTTTGAGGTGAAGAAGGTGTTGGTTAGCCACATCCTAAAATATTAACGACTTCTTTTTATTTCAGTTTATAAATATATGAATGCAAATACAAGCGTAAATATATGAATGCAAATACACTCGTGCTGCGTGATATGAAAAGAAAGTAGTGCTGAGTGGCATTAAAAAAGGTTGTGCACAATGACACGAAAAAAAGGGAATATTCGTTTCCAAGAACACAAATTAATTGATTCCAAAATTCGTGTCCATGTCGCGAACTGCTGGTACACTGGGTTGAAAAGTGTGACAACCAGACCCAGTCTCTCTACATATTCAACATAAAATGCAAACTTTTGGTCTTTTTACATGTTGGTCGGACAGCCCGTTCCTATCTAAATAGGTGGTTCATGTCCAAATACAAGCAATCTTAACCAGACGTCATGCTTTTAGGGGAAAGTCTGCCTACACAAGCACATTCAGAATTAGTAGTTGTAAGTAACTTGTCGAAGTAACAGTTTGTGAGACAAGCTTAGACTTAGACAAGCCACGTAAACCCTTACGGTGATGTAAATTCGAACACTGATGGCCAATTAGAATATTTCCACAGTTGGAGAGGGATCATTCAGACAGCACGACTGAGCCGTGTTCAGTCCTCTAGAGCTCGTATGAAAATGTCTCTTTAATTATGCATTGTGTGTATTAATGCCTGGAGGCTGCCTGAACCAGACAACCAGTGCTTTCCGTTTTCTGGACCAGATGTTGCTATTGCTTTCTCAGTTCCCTTACCACAAGTGTTTTGGTGAAAATATCCATATTAGTGGAGACATCGAGAACGGCAGAGCGAAAAGCAGGGGCTAGATGGATTGAAATTGATCTACAGAGGAAAAATGATCTCGGTTTACTGTCGGCGCTGGTTTGTGTTTCTTTGCTGTCAATCTTTAGTGAACCTCTCTTCCTCACGTCCATTATTGGTTTTCTCAGAGTGAAGTCTGGTCTTTTACAGCATGTGTGTCTTGTCCGCAATGAAACACGGGTGGTGATTGTGCGTGGTCCACAAGTGGGTTTGAACGCCAGTTACAAGCCATCTGTGCAAACATGGAGAAGGACATAAGCATGTAGAATAGACACTGTAAAATAGAGTATAGCATACCCATGACAGCAACAGTAGGTCAGTGACCTAAACAATATCTAATTATCTTTTTTCTTGTGTCTTTTATGTTACGATCATATCTTAATGCTTTCATAGCGGAATAATTTTTATTGCTAGCACATTAATGTCATTTTTTCCAGCGCTAATGTTTCTTAGAAATGTGATTAATGTAAAGACTGCAGTTTAGTAATGTAATATTGGGAAGATCTGGTGTTATTGCTGGAATAATAAGATCATATTGACCACTGTAGTCTCACACTATACTTTTAACAGACTGTGGCAGGAAGAAGCCACTTGGATCACGAGAGGGAATCTGTGGAAATTGGATTCTGCATGTAGCTGTTTATATACTTCATCACTGCCATATACATTGTTACTTTCTGTATGACAGAAACTTGACCACTGGAGCGATATTTCATGTCGTCATATGTGCAGCTGTGATTAAGGAAACTCACTGCTTGTGTCATGTGTTTGCACGGTAACCTGACTAATGAACACAATTCTGTTGTCCTTATGGTCATTGGTTAAGCCTGTGGTTGCTGTTTTCCGCGTTGTGCGTTTCTCCACTTTTCATTTTAAAGATATTAAGTTAATGAGAAATTGCGAGCCAAATTCAAATCTAAATTATCTATTTGAACACTATATGAATGTGTCACAGCATGTACTGTTAGGCCACGGCTCTGCCCAGCTAATATTTCCTGACTTGTTCTCTAATAGCTTGTTACACAACATCTGCTTCCCAAGAGACTGGAAACAGATCAGGTCACAAACACTGCTAATGGATGTTTGCAAATGTACTAATAAACCGTTGGGTTTGTCATCAACACTAATGTGATTTTTATCTTTTCTTTTCTCCGGGTGTGTCTAGTTGTATAAGAGGATGAGACAGTGTTTAAGCTCTGTGAAGAACTACAATACAGAGTGTTTTTTTTATGCATCAGAAAATACCTTTTCATAGGAATTAAGGGGCTAAATTAATAAAAAATCAGTCATTATCTAGTCACCCTTATGTTAACTTATCCTTACTTACATTGTCAATTTACTATACAATATATTTAATGTATAGTTCTACGTGTTATACAGTTGTTATATAAAAAATTACAGTGTACTGGTTTGGATCAACATACACGGAAGTAAAGACCAAAAATTATTATGAATAAACATTTTATTTTAAATAAATAAAAAGGATATTTTGCATTCATAACCTAATTATTCACATTTTAACAGTATCTCTATTTTTTTATAAATTTGTATTTTTCGGGCATTGGCTATTGACAATTTAAAGGGCTAACTTGATTCCGTGCCCACCATTTGCTGTCAAAAAGCTTCACAGTCTAAAATATGTATAAGTCAGCCTACAGACATGCGTCTCCAAAACCATCAGGCCATTCAAACCAGCGCTTTCATTTGTTGAAAGTCCCTCCGGTCCCTGCTGATGAAAGCAACTTAGGCGTAATTGAGTTCTGTACTAGCCTTCTCCAAGGCAGACTCAATTTCAACTGTCTTACTCTAGTGGCTATCCTAGGAAAGGACAGATGGAGAGATTTTCTATTGACAGGCTCTGGTAAAGCAGTGCCACAGGTGCTTGGCTCGAACGTGGTAAGATCGTGCTGAAGACTCCATTCAGCATGTCTGCAATCAGATTCTACAGAGTGTCCGTGCCCTGCAGGCCATTATAAATGTAATCTATAACAACAATGTAAGCATCTCACGATGAGTGCTGAACTGCACTGGAGTTTTACTTTTCGTGGATGATGTGTGAGAGGTTCTGATGGTGTATGCCTTGGGTGCTCTGTGCTGATTTGTGGAAGAGAGATCAAAGGTCACAGATGAATGTGAAGACCTCAACAGCTGCATTTTCTTTATCTGGCTACAGTCTGTGCTTGACGCTCATTTACTCACATCTTACTATTCTATACTTATATTTGTATAGTTATCAACTGACATGAATGGTGTTGGACAGTGTTAGCCAATCTGTTTAACCAGCGATGTCACCTTCGCTCCGGAGTTGTTAGTCACATGGCTTTTACGACTCAAACACAACTTTACCCACAACTATGTGCCTATGTGAGATAAGATGGCAGATTTCCAATTGCATGTTGCATTTATATTGGGCTGGTATGTGGTCATGAGATATCTTTATAAAGTTAGTCCACACATATGACTGTCACTCATTTTGTATGAATGTATATTGATCCTTTAACACTTACAGCATTTGTAAAAATATTGATCATTTTCCGAAATGTTAAACCTCTAAGCATTAAAAATTATATAATGATTAAATATCATTAAATAATGATTTCTTTTTACTTTTAAGTATAAACATTATTTTAAATAAATAGTGATTTGTTGAAGTCTCATCAAAATCTAAATGGAAGTTTTTTGTAGTAGTATAAATCTGTTGAGTTATCGGATATCTATAAGCTAAAGAAAAAATTAATTTCAAATGTGCAGTCTCTCACTAATGCTAATACATATCAATAACTTTTATATATTTTTTTATTTTTTTCATGCAACTAAAGGTTGAAATTGTATCCTTTGCTTACCAACGGCGTTTGCCATTGTCTAGCATTGGTTTTGTGTTCATACAATAGAAGTGAATAGGTATCGCCATTTTTCGGCTGCATACATTCTTTAAAATATATTATTTTGTGAAAGAAAGTCATATAGGTTTGAAATGACAAGGGGTTGAGTAAATGATGACATGATCGTTTTTGTTGGGTGAACTATTCCTTTAAGTTTCTTGTCATATTCCAGGCTGTTTGCTAAACTAAACACTACTGGGAATTTTATAAGAGGGAGGGACCACTCTATGTCCCGTCGTCCTGTTTCAGTAAAAGTTCTGTCGATGCAGCACACAAAGCTGCACATTCCAAGGCACATCAGCGAGTCTTTAAGCACTGTAATAATGTTGATCAATGACTTTATAATGAAGGTTATGAAGGTAAATATAGTGTGACCAATAAAATCAATCAACCTCTTAACAACGAATCAGTCATATTTTCTCACTTTCTCTCCCCCTGTAGTGTCCATTGGCAGATGCCCAGTGCCCTATGACCCTGACCCAGCAGTACTGAGCAGAGTCCAGTGGACCCCCATGGCTCCCCCTGCAGAGGGAACGCCCCTGGCCCGCTGCCTAGTCGTGGTGCACAGTCTGCTGCTGCTGTTTCCCAGAGGAGTGCCCTGCCGGGGGGCCACACGGGCCTCTGAGTCCCCCTGCCACAAAGCGGAACACCCGCTCATCTCACACACAGGTCAGCATCTCTGTCGAATGCAGATTTTTACTGCAGATATATGAGCTTGTCCTGCCCATGGGCTTGATGTCAGTCAATTTATTCATTTTAAATTACGTAATGCTCATCATGTAATTAATATTTTTCTGTGATTCACTTTGTCTTGTTGCTCTCTGTATGAATGGGCCATTAAATACCTTATTTGAATGACTACAGCAATATTATTCTGCTGAATATTGGTTTTGGCCCAAATCAAAGAGCCATAATTGCATTGATAGACTCGGTCACCTTCCCCATAGCTTAAATAAAGTGACTGTCTTCCCTGGGGAACATGCATTGTGTTCGATGTAAATTTTGCAGGCAGATTTCAATAAGCAATAGTGCAGCTGTATGTCAAAGCCAAAGGGGGTCTGTTGGGGCTAATGGAGTGGAACGGCAAGGTCATTGTTTTTGCCTAGCGATCAGTTTCGACTGTACCTTAACTCAAGAACAATTATGCTGTCTATATTTATGGTCTGGTGAATAGTAACATGTACATGTGGCTAATTTATCCATTGATTTTTCAAATGGAATAAAAACCTCATTTCCATGTGCCAAACACACGCTGTATGCTTTAGAACAGGACCCTCAGCTGTGCAAACAAACAAACTTCACATATAAGGTCTGGGACTGATAATGACTTTCTTTTGCAAAACACAAAATAAGATATTTCGAAGAATGTTTGGAAACCGAACAAACGTTTACTTCTTTTGTACTTGCATTGTTACCTTCTGTGAGTCAACAGGTACTGCTGTTGTTTGGTTACCCGCGTACTATATAAAAAATATATTCTTTTGTGTTTTGCAGAAGAAAGTCACAGGCTGAGTAAATGATGACACCATTTTTTTTTTTGGATGAACTGTCACTTTAAGGCAAAATGCAAAATGCTCGCTCATTTGTAAATCACTTTGGATTCAAGCATTTGCTAAATCAATGAATGAATATAAATCAACACATGTCAAATTTACCCCAAATCTACACTTGTATAACATCTATCCCTCTCACAAACATTGTAAAACATTTTAAATAGCACCCAATTTGTTAGGTATGCATAATAAATGCAGTGAGAATGGCATGCAGTAACAAGTGTGTCTGTCACACACACACACACACACACACACATATATATACCGTAAGCTTCATTCTTTCCAAACCTATCCAGTCCATTGGCCCCGTTTTGAAAATGCGATTATTCTGCTAGTGAAGATAAACTCAGTTCTCCCTGTCTGACTGAGCTTCTGAATCAAAGCTTTCAGATCATTGAACGGCACCCAGTTTATACATTTAGCAGCTGCCCTGCTGTAAGATCAAATACCTGCGCACCAGCTTTCACAAACACAAGCTTTCATAAGTAAAACATTTATTCTGGGATTTGTTGGTTGGGCACTGGCCTTTTCGAGTTTTCTTCAGTTGGTTGAACTGCTCAGCTAAGACTTCTAAAATAAGTTTTGAACTCTAAATGCCCTTTACAGGCCCAGTTGTCATCTGGAGTTCAGATTATGCGGTGTATTCTGAAGGCTCTTTTATTTAGACAGTCATCTCCATTTTAAAGCTCAACAATAAGGATTTTTCTGCCCTGCTCATTATTGCAAAATATTTTATTTTACATTTTTTTTATTAAAGGTATAGTTCACCAAGAAATAAATATTCTGTAATCATTTACTTACCCTCATCTCATTTCAAATCTGTAACTTTCTTTCTTTCACAGAACACAAAGGAAGATATTTTGAATAATGTTGTTAACCAAACAACACAGGACCCATTCACCTAAATTGTTTAGACACAAAACCAATGTAGGTCAATAGGTACTGCCGTTTTCTGGTACCTATACATTCTTCAAAATATCTTCTTTTGTTTTCTGCACGTTTTAAATGACTAGAGGGGGGGGAAATGGTGACAGAATTTTAATTTTTGGGCAAACCCTTTAATATCAAAACATATATATTTATACACTAGTCTATTTATATTTTTTTTCATTTTACACTTGCCTTGAATTACAAGGCCAGAATTATTCTCAATATGAATACAGTAACCTTAAAATTCAACACAGATAAAAACAGCATTCAGTATTTCCCGAAACTGTTTACACGTAAAATTGATACTTTCAAATTGTCGTAATAGATACGCTTGTACAGTCTGTTCTAAGAAATGTCTTGCTTCGTGAAATAGTTTCCTCTGTAATTACAGGTGAATACACAGCTAGTTTTGTGTTCATCTTGACAAAGAGTGAAGAGGGATTGATGGTCCTTCTTTTTATTTTTAAACTAAACCTTTCAGACTTTGTCAGACAGACCACCAAGCAAGCTAATTTAAACGGAATTAAAGACAGAGAGAAACATTTTGCTCTCTCTTTAAATTAGCCTTTCTGAATCAAGCCTGCAGCCTGCATTTATACTGGAGAATGTTCCTAGCAATCTCTTTGAAAA
Organism: Triplophysa tibetana; assembly: GCA_008369825.1. Classification (NCBI taxonomy): domain Eukaryota; kingdom Metazoa; phylum Chordata; class Actinopteri; order Cypriniformes; family Nemacheilidae; genus Triplophysa; species Triplophysa tibetana. Next base: position 7,567,428 of record CM017914.1, on the reverse strand, counting down.
AATCAATAAAAAGGGTTGAGTAGCACAGATGCGTGTGTCCATCCCAACCAATAGAGAGACATTGTCAGGGAGAGAGTTTTCCTAAATGGAACACCTCTGCTTTGCGAAGCTCTCTGAGCGCTGTCTTCAAATATTTCTCAGTGGATCACGTAATCCTTGTCTTTAAGGGATCAAAACCTGGGAAGGACACAATTGACGGTCGTCTTTTCCCTGCATGGACTATAAAGAAGATAAATACATGTCCCCGCAGCCATGCTAGAACCCCAGCTGAGCTCGTGTGTTAGATCTCTGTAATAAAGACTGACATTGGCTGACTGTAAAAAAGTTAACAAGTGAGTCATGGAGCCGTATTGCTCTGCACAGCTCATAAGTGGGTGTTGGTAAAATATTGTTCTAGACAGATGATGTAAATCTAGATTGATGATGTACATTCGTGAGCTTTGCGTGTTGTTTTGGTCTAGACTCCAGAGAGCTATTTTTTCTTTATGTGTGAAGGAGGGAAAACAAGGCTATTCTTTTGTTGTAAATGACAGGCTTTATAAACCAGATGGTTCCCTGCAGGTATATATCTTATGATTGGTGGCGAGTGTCTGCACAGGCTTGCCGGTGAAGAAATAAGGCCAACTTTCAACATCATTTGGTTTTATGTCTGAACTTAAGGCTTCAGGAAAGGTAGAGAAGGAGGGATTACCCCCATAGCGAAGTTGCGCAATGTTTCGGTCCCCGGTTCTCAGGGTCAAGTTTTTAAAGTTGTGATGATCAGTTAACAAGAAGAACACTGTCGTCAGTCAAGATTAATTGTGTTATTGATAAACAGAGAATTGCAAGAGCGCTTCTGAACATGGTCATTTGAAATTTAAATGTATTTCACTTTTTCATCATAAATTATGACCTACAAATATTGGAGAATCGTAGATGCTTCTTCATAACTGTATATCACAACTTTTCTTTGTTTTTTTCAGGGTTCAATAAATAATGTTTAGGACTATCTATAAGGTCACAGTCTTCTGAAGTGTATGATCTAAACCTGCACTTGAATACACAATAGATTTCTGCAGCGCCGCATTTACTGCTGCATCAAATGTATCTGCATTTATAAATGTTGTTAAGCTTTTTAACATTTAATATATTTCGCAAATTGTGTGGTTTTTTTTCAATGCACAAGGGAAAAAATGTCATAATTTAAAAATAAACACACTTTAAGTTGGTTGGTTTCATTTCATTTACAATCTTGCTTTGGGCTCGTCCTCTGTAATTTTGGTTAGTAAAGTTTTATATCAACTTTGTGCCAAAAGTACAAGGACACTAGAATTTACACAGCTGTGGTATGTTAGACTTTACTCTCCGCACTCAAAGAATCTTTAAAATGAGGAAGCATATAAATATCTATTAAAGGAAACAGTGGGGATTGTTCAAGAAAACAAGATTATTGCCGGGGTTTCTGGCTCTTTCACACATTGACTTGTGTTCTTCTACAAAGTTGGTTTTAAAACCTAGGTGGCCTAAGGAATCATTATTTTCACGCCATTTTAGGCTCACACATGTTCTCAACATGATGATTGTAGCAAAAGGTATGCATCTTGTTTATATTTCTTATTTAAGACAACTGGTTTAGGCCAGATATAAAAGCACCATTGTATGTATGCTTTTTAAAGGCAGTCACAGAATGCATTGAAACAGGCTTAGTGAAAAATATATTTAATATTACAGATGGCTCCAGTGTGCGAAGCTTTTCTTGCTATAAAAGTTATACCTAATGTATCAAGGAGGACTCAATACTCTTAAAAATAAAGGTGCCACAAATTAACCATTTTTGGTTCCACAAAGAAAACCTATTTAAAGAACAATCTCTTTCTTATCTTTTTGTAATCTCAAGAACCTTGTTTTGCCACAAAGAACCTTTCGGATGTTATAAGTTCTTTATGGAACCATTTAGACAAAAAAGGTTCACCATGGCATCATAAAAGCACTTTTATTTTTTAGAGTGAAGGCTAAGCAACATGGAACCCTACTATTAGCTAACATGACTGAAATAGTATTCGGCCTTTAAGTAATTTAGCCCTATGAGATTTAGTTTTCATTGTCACATTATTAAAATGCTTCACAAATTGACTGTAGCACCGCATTGGGTCTCCACATTCACTTTGGACTTCCATTCGTGATGAAGTTGGGTTATCCCACAGAGACATGCAAGATTTATGGAGGAGCACTGTGGTAACTAATGCTGTTGATCTTTGGGGAATTCTGGCTTCCTTTTGCTTGAGATGGTGTTTTTGACATGCCCACAAAAGTACAGCAGACTTTCTTCTCATTTATATTTCCATTACTTAGTTTTAATTTATGTCTTGTGATGCTAAAATATATAAAAATAAATAGTTCTTCTCTTTTTTTGTAGTCCATTTCTGTTGAGTTTACTCTGATAAAATAATTGATTCGTTTAGCAGATGCTTTTATCCAAAGCAATGTACAAATGAGAGAGAATTTAATACATACTTAAAAATAAAGATGATTCTTGAAACCATAGAAGTACCATTTTTGCCTTAACGGTTCCGCAAAGAACCTTTAACATTCTAAGAACTATTCTGTTTCACCAAAGGTTCTTTGTTGTGAAAAAAGGTTATTTATAACAAGATAAGAAAGAGTTTAGAAAGATGGTTGTTTTTTTAACATTTGACTGATTGTTTCCTTTTAAGACCTTTTAAGCATCTTTATTTTTAAGAGTGTAGTAGTCAGTGAGCCAAAGAGATATGGTCACATATCGGCACTTTTGAATACTTTTTATTAGCTAGATGTTTACAAAACCTAGTGACAAGCATAAAGGGTGACTAATAATAATGATTTATGGGTAAAACTAAAAATCACGAAACATGGAGATAAAACTTCTCAGAAGGACACCAGCGATATGCAGTTAACAAGGCTATTTATGTAACTCTTAGAACATGGAAATATGAGAAACTTCCTTCCAGAGCCAGACAAACGCAATGAGCAGGGATAATGCAACTTTGAAAATTAGCATAACTGGACCAGCTAGCCAAGTAGCTATCACTTTACCACAGAGGCAGGTAGGGCTGAGATGTTACACAGTGTAAGACTGTACGCTTTGATGCCAGGGGGCAGAGGTTAATATGAAAGGCGCCACAGTGAGAACATTTGCTATGCACATTACACACTTCACACAAACAAACACACACACACACCCGGTGCCTGCAAACTGACAGAAAAAATGATTTTCCCTGAGGTACATAAAACAAATGTGTGTGTGTGCTGACTTGTGTCCTCTCCCTTGCTGCAGAAATCGAGCCGTGGATCCGCCGATTCAAAGCTGAGGGCACAGTCGATTACTCACAGCTGACCTTCGACCCCGGCCAGAACGAACTAATCGTAGGCGCCAGGTAACGGTGGCTTCTTCTATCACTGTGTGAAATTGAATTAGAATTCAGGGATGTAGCAAAGTATGTGTCTTAGTATACACAAATATGATAGTGCTGTTCGTTGTCAGAGCCTGTGACAATGTGTCTGCTAGCCCTATTCACATTTTGCTATTTTTTTAACAACTTTAAACGGACACCCACTGTGAAAATATCACAGTTCTACAATTTCTCTACAAAGTTTCCCGTGATTGGCTCGATACCGATGTGTAATCCGGCTGCACAACCACACAATAAAACAATAAAAGAAATCGTGACTTACAAAGAAAATTGAAATCTTTTTCGTTGACAGATACTTTTATAAAATGTGAGAATAGGTTTGGTTTCCCGCTGTCCGGCTCTAATTAATAAGTGTGATGATTTCCACCCAGACTTTCCCACTGTCCTGCCGAACATCTTCAGTTAAATTAATCTCATATTCCTGATCTGTCAGTGGGTTGGAAGGTCTCCAAGCAATTATTTTGTGACAACCACAGAAACGGTTTAAAATGAAGCGCTGTAACACTTCTCGCACCCACGGGGCTAAAAATGGTAGAATAATTACTTTTTTTAGAGAAGAGGGGATTACGCTACACTTCACCGGTGGTTCATTATATCAATAGAAAAGTTTTTTGAATTACAAGTTACGCCACAGGAAGTGCTAGTTAGCTGTCAGAATCTAAATGCAATGTGTAGTCATCAAGAGTGTCTATTTAGAGATTCTATCAGGAATGTCTGTTTTTATCAGCAAGTGTTAAAAAGCAAACACTTCAAATGGAGGTTTTTAGAGCGGATATGTTCTGACGTTTGGGAGACTGTCCGAGAGACTCCAAGGCCATTTTAATCGCTTGAAAAGCACACTAACATTGGGTTGAATATTTCAAAAATTTTAGATTGTATTAAAACGATGTTTCTTGAGAACAGACAAAACATTCAATCTGAACAGAGCCTCAACGTAAAAATAAACTCTCTTACTGCTGTGATTATTTTCCTAGAATGAGAAAGCTCACTCGCTCAGTTTCTGCTAATGGCTCGGGCTGTCGATAGAGCTCTTTTACTTTGGATGTTTGGCTCTCACCCTGGAGTCATCCAGTCCCGCAAACAAGACAAACAGAAACAACTGGAGCTCAGGGAATCCGGTAAAGCACATTAGATCGAGACTGGGAACTGTACAACAATCATTTCCAGCAACTTGTTCAGATAGGAGAGATCTACGTCAAAATATAAACATTTATAAATAATAAATAGTTATAAATAGTTCTAGACAATACAAGGAGGGCCAATGCATTGAAGATTTTAAGCTCCCACATGTCTGCCTGTTATTCATACGTCATCTTGAAGACTTTGATTAGTTTGCTCAGGTGTTTGATTAAGGATGGCGCTAAATTCTCGAGGATGGTGTACCTCCGGGCAGATTTGAATAGTCGTGATATAGGGGATTAATGTTGTTTAAATTGGGTTGTGAGGAGACAAACTAAAGTCTTGTGGAGCTCCTCGAGGATTTCGGCTTGATTGGTTCTCCCTGGAGCAGATTTTCTGGCTGTGCTGTCAGTGCACAGGGCCTCACAACACACCCACAGTCTGGACTAATGGACTGTGTGAAGGTGCTGCAGTGGCAGGGCCATTTCATCAAGGTCACTGAACAACAGGGTTCTTACAAAGATACCCACGGGCTCAAGCAATATTTCTACCAATTACCAAGAGATACTAGTCAAAATACAGATTTAAGAGATTGAATTATAATGAATTTAGTTGAGCCTCTTCACAAGTTTTTGTCCAACTATTTTTGTGTTTACAAATCTCTGTAGAGAGCACTGTAGAGAAGTTTGTCCGTTTAGGGCTACTGTAGAAACAACATGGCGAATTCCATGTTAGGGGACCCGCAGTGTATGTAGATAGAAATGCCTCTTTCTAATGTAATAAAAACATAACACTTCACTTCACCGCTGAAGACATAACTATGTGTATTACATTGCATTTCTGTCAATAGATCCTACAAAAATGTACACATTGGACTTTTAACCCTCAATGGCACGAACGCAAATCATACAAAAACTTACATATGAGATGTAGGAATTAATACGATGAATCATTACGCCATCTTACAAATTTCCATGAGGTGGGTACTATCGGTTGGGGCTGGAGTAGATGCACCCCACCCATAGAAAATGTACTCAGGCACTGTCAATATAAATGAAGTGCTGCCTGGAAACTTCAAAAAGCAACTGTACATCCACATAATAATGCAACAAGAAAAACCAAAACTGCAGACATCAATAACCTGGAAGGAGGACCATTCCACAGTGTCAATACAAGAGAAAGTCATTGATAGCTGTCACAGAGGTAACGGCGCAGTGTCCTGTGCAAAGCATCCATTGATATCGAGAAGCTTAAAAGACTTTAAAACTGTGAAACTCTATCAATAGACACTAATCACAGTAACCTGTTTAGCGTGTTCGCTCTTATGCAATAATACAGGCTCCATTGTCATTCCGTGTAAGTGTGCATGAGTGCTTTTGTCTTTAACAGATGTATAGAAAATCATGGCAGACGGATTGATAGACAGATTGATTTGTCGTTCTGCCTACACAATTCAATTTTCCAATATAGTTGGCGGAGATGTTGTTAGAGTAAACTAACTGTATTCTAGAAGATGTTTAGGGGAGCACATTTTGTCTCTTTCACTCAGTGCAAAAACAAATACAAGAGACTTTTGCTTCCTGGATTTAGAATGCAGTCAGCATTTACAAGCTTGTGCTGTTTCACACAAGCACCTTATCCTAAGGCAAGGTCCCGCACCAGCTCATTAAAGTGACAGTGGGCTACATACTTTGCATAAGAGGTTTTTCACTCCAACACACATTTAGCCCTCAGCCAGGTTTTCCAATCATTTGAAAAAATATAAAAATTAGTTACTACACCAGGTCATACGCGTTAAAACAGGGAGTAAATAGAGAGCACATTAATATGATTTATTCAGCAATTAATTTGGCAATTAAGTTGCATGGAAACATAACGTACACACCCTTGTTTACTTCTAAAAAAAACATTCCTCTCACGGTATCGCCCGCTATTACACACGGAATGACCCGAAACGTCGCAACATCATTTATAATCCCAATGCCAGCCCCCCTCTGAGCCAACTACTACTCCAGCCCCTTGAGGATAATCATACCTTTTTGTCTTTTCTCTCAATCTCTTTCAGAAACCATCTCTTCAGGCTACATTTAGAGGATCTTTCATTGATCCAGGTGGGTGAGAAAGTCTGTATGTCTCCTTTTTGTTTGTTCCAACCCAGAATTTATCAGACGGCTCAAAACCCAGGACGAGACTAACAGGTGTTGCTGCTGTTATGTGTGAATGCCAATTACAGTCGTTTCATAAAATCGGGGAGAAGCACTCGGCCAATTTAAAAGCTGTCGATTCACTTTCGACACAATAGAAACGTGACTAGCGTTTGGGCACCGTCGGCTGATGCTTCCTGGTGATGTGATGCTTAAACTTTCTGGGAGCTTTATTTTACCTGTTCTTATTTTATGGCCAGATGTCTGTTTTTGAAAACATTTACATTTGGATATTTCAAACAATGAATTAAGGCAATGGCTGAGTATGATTTAAGGGACAGTTCACCCCAAAATGACATTACAAAACTGTATGACTTTCTTTCTTCTGCAGAACACAAAAGATGATATTTTGTTGATAACCAAACAACACCCTTATTGACTCCCAAAAAACTGGTTTGGAGTCTATACAGTTTTAAGTTTTAGACATTTTTGAAAATATCTTCTTTTGTGTTCCATAGTAGAAAGCATCGTATACAGAACATGTTTTAAGTGACATAATGGTGATTAAAATGATGACAGCATTTTCAGTTTTGTGTGAACCAGTCCTTTAAGGAGTCGTAGAATCAGGTTTTTCCAGACGTTATGCTTCAGAGTCATTCTGTAAAAGCCAGAACCATTAAATCCTATTCTGGAGCCCAGTTTAAAGGGCAACCCTGTTGAAAAAAACAACATATGGTGGTTTTGGTATGTCTTTATACTTGTTTGTGCTGGTTTATTCTGGTTTATGCTGGTTTAAGATGCTCATGTGGTGGCCCATAGTTGGTTTAAGGTGGTCAAACCAGCATCAAAACATAGCTCACCCAGCATATGCTGTTTTTTTCAACAGGGAAATGGACCTGAAAAAAGCTATCCCTGAACTCATAACTTTCATTTTCATTTTCAAACATAATTACTGAAGAGTAACTATTGGCTGAGAGTGGCTGTAGCAAGCCAGTTTACTGTTTCATTCCATCTTATAACCCTGTAAACAATAATACAAACAGTGTTGTGTTTGAAAAATGTGATGCTTTTTCCAGTGTAAAGAAGGGGGTTCTTTCCAGGTCTCTAAAAGGCCAATCAATGGGCTGTTTAACATCATGGGGTCTCCTCAAAGAGATTGACCTCCTGGGGGAAAAGAGCAAACCTACCAGCCCCAATTCTTGAGCCTTTTGTTCAGATCCGCTCACAGGAAACCAACATCACAAAGATGAGCCCTTCCACTTCTCTCTGGCCAACGCTTGGCTTCATAATAGAATTTCTTCAGTTTTCTCACAGCATGGCGTCTTGTGTGTACTTTCTCTTGTTGGTCTTTTTATGTCCTTTGTCATTGCCACACTGACTTTGCTCAAGGTTTCCTCGAAAAAGAAAATGTTTTGATGATGTGTTGTGAAGAAAGATGCCCAATTTATCTTATGCTGAGGAACATTGTAACCTATGGGTTCTTGTAGGTTTTGTTTTTTAAAATGTTTAATTTATGCCTCTGGCATTTTCCAAATACGGCATTGCTAGCATCTTTCTACCAGTTGTGCTACAAAAAGTTAAAGAGCTGCAAAACCACTGCAAGAGGTTTTGCTGTTTTTTCAGAATAAACTTGTATAGGAAAAAGTATGTTAGTATTATCTTTCTTAGAATGTCGATTTTTCATGTCTTCCTGGTGTTATTTCATTAATGCTGACAATACATTGTAATGAGCGAGAAGTCCTGAGACCTGTGAAGGAAACGGTCTGGAAACGACTGCTTTTATCCATCATTGATCTCACAGAATAGATCTTTTGGTAGCATTGATGCATTAGCAATGTAAAAATAAACCCACAGAATGACCCGAGATGTTTTAGCAGCACCTCTGCTGGTGTTTAAAAGCACAGGAATGCAATACATTAAAAGGCTTTTAATGGCTAAATAAATGCTAACAGTACATTATATCACTATAGTATATAATCATTATGTTCATAGACAATAGTGTACGTGCCAGTTTCAATATCATTTTATTATTTCAATTTTAAAGGTCTAATAAAAATATACTGTAGGTGTTATTCTGAAATGGGTCTATTCTGTCTTCATTTCTGCAGTGGTGTAGATGAAACAGTTTGGGCGACTGTAGATAGAAGAGTTTTTCTAGGGATAAAGGTTACCTTCCATTGATCCGGTCTGTAACATAATTTACTAAGACTTCTCTGCAGGTGCCCTTGCAATAATAAACAACAAAAATTCGGATCTGCCGCAGAAGAAAGGGTTTCTTGAAGCAGACCTCTTTGGAAGGCAGGGAAGGTCAGATATATTGTAATTAGACATGAAAGTGTCAGACAGGTTTAGTTTAAAAAAATCTTTACATTAAGAAGAGGAAGAGGAGTGGTTTCAAGTGTCAATGGAAAGTCACATACTCAGACAGCGAGTTAGCACACTTGCTGACAGGTCCAGATATCCCCTAATGCTCGTCGTCTGCCTGCCGTCGCCGCTCTGTCAGGCTGTTGTCCAAAAGAGAGGTGAGGAAAGCAGGTTTCTCTGAAATTCTCTGAATTTTGTAGTCTTCCTGTGAGCAGCATGAAGGGACATCACATGGACACACAAAGCCAAGTCAAAATATGAGTGAGATTAGGCACGAAAATGGTAGGCGTACAACAAACCCTTCGGGCTCTCTGTGTGTCTGTACTCATTTTTTGGTTTGTTTAAGGCTCATATGCATTCGACTGTCTCTTTCTTTTTACATTTTTAATCTGGTAAAACATAAGATTTTAAAAACGTTATTTTATGGCATCACTATCACATACAATATATGGGTCAATGACAGATTTTCCACATGCCAATTTAAAAATTCTAATAAATAATATCTTAAGCAGATATTCAAATATTAAGAATGTGGTGTACACATAGATTCAAGTTTTAAATTAAGTGATTTTTTAAGTGATGTCATGTGGTGTGACCTTGATTTATCTTCATCCTTGACATGCTTAGCTTAAAAAAAATCTTTAGTATTTAAAGTGTTTAGAAACCATGAAAAAACATTTTTTCTATCTATTGTTATGTAAAAGCATCCAATATAAATTGTAGCATCTTCAAAGTTGCTAGAATTTGCAATGTCTTACTCTTGGTATTTTATGATCCAGCTTCTTAAGGCTTTTTAAACTGCTTTGAAGACTTTTCTATCTTTGCTTGACTCTTACTGGCTGCTTTTATTCATTATTTGATCCAAGTAATTCATTTAAAAAAATAATATTTATAAAATTTGGTGCAAAAAAAACTGGTCAGTCGTGTGTTAACGAATGTTAGGTGCAATTTTTTTGTATTAATATTTTTTATTTGTCCGTCTGTTGTCTGTGACAAGTTTGTTAGTTAAATTTTGGGTTTCGTCTGTCTTTGACTCTCTCTCTTGTTGGGTGGATTGGTCTATGGTTATTTGTAAAATAGAGAATACAACTGTTGTATACGAAAAGTGGAAAATTACAAATATAGTGTTAAAAAAAAAACGGTACAATTATATTTTTGTCAAAAATTGAACTATACACTTTCGGATTAAAAGATTTTTAAGATCATGAGCAACTTTTTTCGCATACAAAACTCTACTATTGCTTGCTAACCGTAAACAGTTAAAGGAAAAAGTCATTTCAAAATAAAAATTGTGTTATTTTTTACTCACTCACATGATGTTCCCGGCGTCTTCAGAACACAAAAAGATTTTTAGGTGACATCCGAGAGATTTTCAGGCCTCCACATAGACATCATGGTCATAGTTGTTGTCAAGGTCCAGAAAAGTACTCGTTAAATTAGTCGCGTTCACGAGAGCACTTTGAATCATGCACATTCGGCGGGGGCAGACACTGGCATTCTGATAGACAACCTGGAAGCGCAACTCTGTGTTTACAAGCAGACGCACGCTGTATACAAGCTGAACTTCGCAAAATGTCTGATGATTTCGATATTGAGGAAGAAAACCGAATGTGCATGAGTCGAAGTGTACACGCAGCATATATTGAGAAGATAAAGGAGAATATATCGATTAAAGTCATTATTTTCTTTTTTTCTTTTTCAGACATAAAGTCAATTTACATACATTTTTTAATTATTAATAATTTTTTAAATAAATTTAATTGAGCCACTCATTGAGCGTATGCACCAATTTAACGATGTCTTTAGTACTTTTCTGGACCTTGACAACAACTATGACCATGATGTCTATGAGGATGCCTGGAAATCTCTCGGATGTCACCTAAAATATTTTTGTGTTCCGAAGACGCCGGGAGATCTCAAAACATGTTGAACGTCCTATAGTTGAGTAAAAAATTACACGATTTTGATTTTGAGATTAACTTTTCCTTTCACAAAACATATACTTCAAAGCAAAAAAATCCCATTCTAAAGCAGGCTGGACTAAAATTTTCTTCAGCTGTAGATGTTCGAGTGTTTATGTACTGTATCAATACAATTCTGAAACCTATGAAGATCATAGTTGTGCTCTCTCATTGGTCAACAGCAGAGGTGTCAAGAGGAAGAGCACCTATTGTTCAGTCATCTGGTCATAGTCTACAACGATCCATTACACCTTGCTCAGCCGATTTTCCTCTGTCAAGTCCATTCTCCCTTGAGCATTTTGCATATCGTACAGTAGCAGCACTCCTAGCGTCGTTGATTAATTGCCTGAATAAATCTGCATTGTAGTCATTTCATTGTATTTCAAGCTTGACAAATGAACACCTGAGCTCGTTTCCCCAGTATGCTTCTTTTCAGAAGATTTGTGAGCGTACAAACTGTTGTTAATATGCAACATGAGCAACACTACAAAATTATCTTCCCTAATGCATATGTATAAGCTCTAAACTGCGTCTTCAAATAATTGAGCTTTTTATTCTTATTGAATTGGTTCAGGTCTTGTTGCTTCTTTCTTTATGCCAGGCTTCTCATCGGGCAGCTTGTTGACCGATACCCCTAAAATAAGTCTGGCCTCTTAAACAATTAGTCTGTTGTGTCAGTTCAACACTCATCCATCGTATTGACATTTATTAACGCATTGGTAGCTCTTCAGACTGTGGCAGCCATCTCAGTTTAGATGTACCAGACTGGAACTGCCATTTACATTCACTCCCACTGCAAATATGCTAATCGTCGTGATTTAAACCTGTGTTTAGCACTTTGCTCTGAGCGGCTATGCCCATGAGCACAATTCCACTCTTCGCTGTAGCTACTACACACGTGCATCGTGCATTTTGTACAGCAAAAATAGAGCCGTTACTGTGATTGATGATTGTATCATGTCGGGTGCAGTGTTTGTTTTTTCTTGTTTATATTTTATCCAGTTGCACCAAAGATTGAGATAATGAATATGTATTTGCCCGTGCTGCTGATGTTGGAAGGCACTATTGCAAGAGTTGATGTACACTTAAACTTAAACACTCCCTTGCAGTGATGTTATGTTGGTGAAGCGTTTTGCTGCTGTATTGAGTTTACATCATTAACTATACTTTTACATGCCGATATAAAGCACAAGTAAAAGAGACAGATTGTCAGTCATGTATTTCATTAACCTCTCTTATTCACCGTCACTAAAACAATTACCTGCACTGATCAACAGAACACTTGTGCTAATTTCTGAGGCCAGTTGCTAAGCCATTTAAATTCAGAAAAAAGTGATCATATGAGCTCCCCTTCAGCAGTCTATACACTGCAACTCCATCATCTGCTGTCTGATTAACAGAAGCCCGAGGCTTGGAATGCGGTCCAATATGGCAATTACAGTCCGATAATGGCTACTTAGCAACAGACCCAGTAAATGCTGCTGGGACATTTTCCCATTTACATATATAATGAGTGGAGATATATTGGGTTTTGGTAAAAGATCACTTTTGGCTAGAATTGCAGGAATAGATGAGCTTCCCGTTTATACTCATCTTCCAGCCATGGTTGCAGTGCAAAATGACATCATTGTTGAGAAGTCCAAGTGAAATTTTTTCATCAAATATCGTGGGCCTTTTTTCTTTTTTAATTTCGTGTACCCTCATAATCTTCATTTAAAATCTGAAAATGTACTTCCCCCCAGAAACGACTATCCATCTCAAATCATGTAAACTAGACGGCTTGGCCGGAGCATCCGTTAAACTCCTCCCCTTCAACTGTCAGTCTTCTGCCAGTTTCCTTTCAAAATCAATGCAACAGCTGGTTTTACAATCAATCAATTCAGAGTGAAAAACCCGAGCCACGCCCACTAAATTTATCCTTAGAATTTCCATTTCCCCCGGAAATTTGTCAGAATATGGAAGTGAAAACGACTGCGTCTTCCGGTTCATAGGTACTTTAAGATTTCACACTTCAGTGCACTATAGTTGTTAAAATACAGGATTAATTCAATTTGAAATATGTGACTTTATCAATAAGATAGATGAAATGATTCCTCTGTGTACTGTAGATTGGCTATTGAAAGGCGCAGAATTCGTGAAATACTCGGAAGCGTGCTTGTGGTTACATTCTTCAGACGATATCATTTCAGACAATATAAGCATGCAACAGAAATGCCTACAATCCTTTATGCATATTCTCTCTTGTCTTGGCACTGTGAAATATGGTAAATTCCAGGAGGAATTCTGAAAGTGCCGCATGGTGGGCGACTCAACCCACACTCTGCTGACTGGGTCTCTCTGGCCCACCTGTTCTTCACAATGACTGCTTAGTTCTGGGGTCTGCGGCAGCCCGTCTGGAACAATGGATTAACTCTGTCCATACAGGGAAGGTCAAACTGTACATTACAGTGTTTTCAAAAGATTGTACATGGTGTTTTTCTTTTGCAGTTTATGTTAATAGTTTTGTAGTCATTATGTAACACGTTGAAAACAAGCAACTGAAAGCACTTTACTGTAGGGAATTTTGTTATACTGTATATGACACATTTTATTAGAACACTTGCTATAATAAAGTGAAAACACAAATATTTAAGGAATCTGTCAAAAACATATTTTCAATTATTATGCAAATAAAACTGAAACAACTTTTTATTTTTTATTCCCAAAAATTGCGCCGGCACTTCCAAAAGTCAGAAATTCATGAAGCGTAACATTCAATTACAAACGTTTGCACAAACCTTATATTGGTTGGGGTTTTATACATTGTTAAGCACTGAATATATATATACAGTATGTTCATAAAAAACGTTTTTCTATTTGCTTTTTTTGCAAAAATTTGTAACATTGTTTTTTTATCCGACTTTTCATTTGTCTATCATGCTATCAGTCTTTAACATTGCTGTTGTTTGCCTTTTTGTCACTCCTGGGGTTTGATTTTGTTGAAATTCTATAGTCACTGGACTCGAATGGCCAAAATACATCTTGAAATGCTGAACAAATTAAATTTGAAATGGTCTCTAAATTTTGTATATTTATACATATATTTATGCTCTATATTTTTAATACTTCAAAAAGCAAATAATTATTAAGATCTAACAAATATATACAGTACAACTGGTTGTAAAAAATAAGAATTTTAAGATTCTTAAGGCTTATTTGATAAGAATCACACTAGATTTGTTAGGAATGTTGTTCAATTGCAAAAGCAGAAAAGTAATAAACAAACACCGGGAGGTTATTGAGCCTTTTGCCGATCTGATACCCGTTGCCTTTATTTACAGGGAAAATGTAAGCATGTTTGTTAAAGTGAACTGTGTTTTCGTCCTCTCTTCCTTTTCTGAATACATTTTAAAAAATGTGACTTATCGTAAGATGTTTCAGAGTGCAAATAACATTCATGCCATTAATGGTTTCTGCTTCATTACATCAATAATTAGCTCGACTGATGAATGATGCTGACTAAATAATGAAATTGTTTAGATTATCCTGGAAATTCACAACGCAATTTTCAAAAGCACAATTTAACCTAATTTGTCTCGATAATGGTTTTAGTAATGACTCTTAATTCACATTTTACTCCGTTTTTTGCTGAGCTAAATGCAACGCCTCAAGTGGGCGACTGCTTACTCGCAGTGTTTTTTTGCTTGCACAAATTTCTTAAAAGACGGCCGAATGCTCCCCATGCTCTCTTGGTCTATGTGCTGATGTGCAGTTTGTTTGTATGACTGACTTCCCTCAAAATAGCTGGTTTCTTGCCTGGGGTATAAGTAGAATTTCTGATCTTTGTGACTAAGGCTCTCAGCCGTCGTCAGTGAGAAAGTTCATGAGACTTCCACTGTTATAACTATAGTGTTGTTCCTCAGCTTGGCTGCCTGGCTATAATTATGGTTTATGACAATATACTTTACTGCCATCTTTGAAGCATGAAAGAGTACAGTGGCTCCCCTTTGCTCATTCCCACCATCGTGGTGCTGTTGTGTCGGGAGAGAAAGTGCTATATCAGTGCTAATGGTTATTTTGACACATTAAATCATCTTTCATGTCACCATGGATGTGAAGGAGTTTCCCTGATGTCTCCATCCCTCATTGGAAGATAAGCCTATTTCGCCGTCTTGCATTGGAGATTTGGCGCGAATCATACCCGTGGGGAAAATCATTCGGAAACTTGACTAGGCAAAACAACAGCTTTTCATTCCTGCATTTGCACATTCACATGCTGCCTTAGTCTATGTACGCACTCATTGTCTCTGGGACACTGATTCTCAGTAGAGCACAGCACACACTGCTTCTGAAAAGCCTGTTGTTTTCGTCCCATAATGCAATTGAGCTGAATACAAGTGATTATCATCCGAGATCTGACTGCTTTCTATGGTCAAGTTCATTTATCCTCAGCTACAATCGATAATACTTGGCTAAAACCAAGAGTGGATTCAAACAAAACTATTTCTCTCCCCATTATAATATATATCTTAAGAGTAAGATGTATCGTAATCAATTTTTTTCTGTTAATAATGACTAAAATGAAAGACCTACCAGTAAATAATTTATTGTTTCATGTCTGTTTACAGGAGGCAGAATGGCACTGTGATGAGTTTACCAAAGGAGCCTGTTTCAGTCGGGGAAAATCAGAGGTGAGTACCGGGTCGAAAATGGAAAAACCCAACCTTTGAGTTAAACTGACCTAGCGTGTTCATATTTGACCCAACAATGGGTTAAACAACCATATATTGGTCAATTTATATCCCAACGGGTGGGTTTGTCCATTTTTGACTCAACGCTGGGTTGAAATTAACACAATCAAAATTTTTTGGAAGTTTGATGTTTAGGGGATAATCCGTTACACAATGATCCCTCT
Organism: Triplophysa tibetana; assembly: GCA_008369825.1. NCBI lineage: Eukaryota > Metazoa > Chordata > Actinopteri > Cypriniformes > Nemacheilidae > Triplophysa > Triplophysa tibetana. The sequence goes on along the minus strand of CM017914.1, from coordinate 7,551,518 downwards.
TTTTTATATGAAAAAATATTATAGATTATGCTTCTTATTCACAAAATTCAGTGTATTTGCATGGCACTAAAACATTTACAATAGTAAAATTGAATGTGAAAGAAAAGTTTGTTATTGTTCTTGGCAGCAGTAATTCATCAAATAATGATCAGAATATGATAAAGAGTGTTTTAATTTGTCAAATATCAAGACGTTGACATTTTTAAGGACCCATATATGTGCCTGGATCTCAGTTGTGGAGTGATGCTTTACAGTCCTAATAAAGCTGGATCCTCCACAAACTAGCACTTAGAATCAGTCTGCAAGTAGGGAATTGCTGTATGCAAATGAAGTGTTACACAATTATTTTTTGTGGTTATATCTGCGTCTTAACTTAATTCTTTTAATTCCTTTACCACTACAGCACTAATACAATGCTGGCAGCACTTGGGCACAATTCATTTATAAATTCCCACCTCAATATTTTGAAGTTCTGCTTAAAATGAAGGTTGTTTTTATTACAAGTGTGTACCTAAGAAAGTAATCACCCTTCAGCCTAAAATACCATGTGCATTATTTATGAAACAATTCTGTATGAGGCATTCCCAGGTCTCTTCCACTTTTCTACAGAGCTGTTTCCATGGCACTAATGTACCGGCTCCCTTGTGTTTTTGACGGCTGACTGAATCAGATCAGATTTGTGCTACAAACTGTTTCTTAAGCCTCCCTAATATTTCACTTACTCTAGGTCTGTCAATTGGAAGACAAAAGATCCCCTTTTGTTTTGTGGTATGCAATACACTGAGCTAAGCCAGGTATGGGACTCTGGGAGTGTGTTTGGGATCAGCCTGTCATCCAGCCAGCCTAACCCGAACCCCAAGGTGTATTTCTGGGGCCCGTTGTGGTTTAGGTCTGCACGAATGTTCCAATGACTGTTTTTCAATTCGTGAAATGTGGTCAGAGACTCATGAGATGTTACTCTTACCGAAATGTCATTGTCATTCAGAAATGCAAGCACAGCCACCTTTTCCAGAAGACGGCTGGCAGTAACACGCTTAACAATGTGGAGCTTTTCATTAAGATTTCTAGATTTTTCTTCTACATAATTTGTAGCAGTGCTTTAATCAAGACAGTGTGCACATTATTTGTTAGACAGCTGACGCTGTTCAACCCTCTCGGGAAAGTTGCATATTAAAAGCACAGCAGCTAGGGTACATAAAAATAGTCCAACTTTAGGAAGATGTATTGAGACCCCTGCTTTCACCAGCCACGTTGCACTTTGATTGGCTGTTGATGAACACATCAACACATCTTATTTAAATTCTCTAACAAATGTGTCTTATCATGATCTAGTCACTAGTGAACCTTTCTGTATCAACAGTGCATATGGCATCACCATGTTTGGTTTTTGTACACATCACTAAGCAAAGTGCTTAATTATTTACCAAACAGCATCTTAAAGAGAAATCTTTGAGTAATCCTTCAAGTGGTGCATCTAAGTCTGTTGTTTCAAGAACAAAGGGAAGAGTTTGACGCAATGCACGGTTCTATCGAGTCCTCTTTGTTTGCTAACAGCGCATAATAGCCACTACATTACGCTATGGAATACAGCCATCTGTCAGGGGTTTTTATAAACACGTCATATAGTGATGCGGCGGGCATATTAAATCTCAGTTTATTTACCCATTCGTCGAAGCACTGCCCGTCAGCCAAATTGCATTAGCGAATGTAAATCACGCTTTTCTTTGCAGCACTTTGCGTAGCGCCGAGGAATAAATAGCTTTACAAGTTAACAGCCATTGTGATGAGGGAATAAAGCAGACCCCCTCCAGCACCGCCTTGGAACACCTTTAAATCAACCGAGAGAGAGACAGGGTGACAGGGTTTCAAGTACTTGAGACAAGTGTGATTTACTGGCTCCTAAATTTTCGAAAAAGCCTTGTAAAACACACAGAACTGAGGCGGTGCAGTTTAAAAAACTTGGAGCTGGTTAATACGGCAATAATTTTGTTTAGAGGACAACCGTAACCCAGCTTCTGTAATGTATACAGTAGGCTTCATATTTTTGAGAATTGGCCAGAATCCCTTCAGCGTCAGAGTTCACTGTGCAGACATATTGATAACATTCCTGTCACCTATTTTTTGTGTAAGAATGTTACAGAAAGGTATACTTGAATGCGTATATAGCACCCATTTAATATGGCTATATAATGGGCATGGTATCCTAAACTGTTTATCAAGGTTATGTTTCAGTTTCAATAATGGAATCGGCAATACAATCTGACATACTGCTGTTAATTCAGTTTAAAAAACACCTAAAAACTACACTTTTATTATCTAATGCATCTGCCCTAATGTCTTTTCACAGGAGGAGTGTCAGAATTACATCCGAGTGCTGCTGGTCAACGGAGACAGGCTGTTTACCTGCGGCACAAATGCATTCACTCCCATCTGCACCAATCGGACGGTAAAATAAATGCGTCAACACACTTACACTTGATGTAATGTAAGAGGTTTTTGTGACCCGATGTGAAGCTAGCTTTGTCTCAAGCTCTCTCCACATTGACCTTTTCTGCGCTGCGTGGGATGTGTAGCATAGCATGTGGTATTTCCACCAAGTCTGCGGTTTATCTCAATAAGAGTTTTGTTGACTGAATAGTTCTTGGCCTCAGAGAAAAGCTTTCTAGTGCGTATGTGTCCTTTGTAAAAAAAAGTTCACGCTTGTTATGCAGGTATTGTGCAAGCATTTGGACTTTATCTTCGACAAATTTATCCAACGCATGGCATGCGGCGCGGTCGCTGGCTGTCGCAACAAACGCCACTCAGTGTGGCTGATTGAAAGATAAGCATCTTTTACTGACGGTCCCCATTATTCCCTGTCACAATCTGTAGGTGCCATTCATGCATGTGAATCCCAGAATTTGAATGACCGGATTACTCCTCTATCCTTCAAATGTGATAATGATAATGGCGTTCGGCTGGTAATCGACGACCGTTGATTTTCTTTTTTAAAGAAATGCAGGAAATGTTGACTCACGGCTGTATCAGCCATGGGATTCACCATCCTGAATATCTTGTGCCAGCGGGACAGGACTCTAGGAAGGCACGTGCACAAAACTCAGTCACTCGCTTCTTTGTGTCCTTTTGGCGTCGCCGGTAGGACTTGATCTTCAAATAAACAGCTATAGAGGCTGTTAGGTTGCTCAGCGTGCAGCACAGCTGTCCATGTCCTGAAGAGGCGCCTTTCAATTCTCTCTATTAATGTGCATTATGGGTACTGTGTCTGCATCTACTATGACTTGCATCTTCTATGACTTCCGAATGCCGTTTGTCAGAAGGTGTTCCATCAATAAACGCCTTTCATCTTTCTTCTCGGCCAGAAAAGGCACATCTTTCAGGCTTTGGCAAAGGCAGAAGTCCCTGAAATCTCCCTGGCAGTGCCGCTTCAAAAGGCTGCCTCGTCTTGCCAAACATGCAAATTGTTTCGGTTTGACTGCCAACTAAATGGGTCCTGAAGGAAGCAGAGAGACTCGCAGAGGTTTTCTTCGAGCCAACATCAAGGATAATCCCCCTTTACATTGATTACACAGGGCAAGTGTTGTGGTAGTCAGCTGCTTGTAAGATAAAAACATTCAAGTGAGGCCACACAGGATCTAAGCTGCCTTCAGAATAGACTGACACGTTTGTACCCAACAAAGTCAGACTACCCCTCATAAGCTCTCTATAGGTATGACATTTCTAGCGGCATAAATGTATTTAGCGCTACATGGGTTAAATTACTGATGTTAAAAACCATTAAGTTGTTATTTTTCCACTAATAGCTTCCAGATGCATATAAAACTGGAAGGGATGAGCACCATTGCTTTATCTGGTTCAGTTATAACATTAATTAGATTTTTCGAGCGTTATGTAGAGTTGGTCGTTTTTCACAGCGAAGGATTTTAATGCCACTGTGCACTGTTAGTCTGCCGTTTGTTAATATTTTTAAATATGATTTGCTCTCAAAAGAGACTCTGACTGCTTTTTAAATCCAGAAAACAAAACCAGTAGTGCAGATGGATAACTGTCAGGGGGTTTCTAAGGCCAGTCATTGCGCGTGTAAAGGAACTCGAAAAGCGTATTTAAAAATGTAGACCAGCGCGAAAGGTTGTAACTATTTCAATTCCTGTGTTGGCACATCCCTTGTGCTTAATGTATACAATTGTAAATTACCTTCCTGTCATGGTAGCTTTTCTTTGCTGGCTAAATGTCATGCTAAGCAAGAATCAGGGCTTTGCTATACTGCACATAAGGATGGAACGGGTGTGTTGCGAACGATTAGCATTTCGCCATTGCAGCCGCCACTTGGCGTGACAACCAAGTAATGAGATAAACATTTTTGCCATCTCGCAAAATAGCACACGACACGGCTAGAGGAAGTAGGGCTACATTAAATGTTTTGAAAACAGAAATAATCTTCATTGCTACATCAACTCCTCTGTAAAATAGCAAATTTAGAACATTTTTTAGATTTCCACCAAATATATCTAATGGAATTTCTCCTCTCAAAATCAAAACAAACCATTCACTCATCTAAAGTATTTGGGTTAAGGCCAGAATTTTTGTTTTCTGTTGAGTGTCAAGAACAAATAGACGTGTATAATATATTTTACAGATGCCCAGTATTTCTTTCTATATATTTGTTGATTGTCTACTAAGAATGTCCAACAATGGATATTCAGGCATCACATAGTCTCGCTTTTCCAGACCCTCATACTGAAGGTCTGGAACTTACCGCAGCTTTCTTTGGCCAAGGGCTGCCCAAGAGGCCATATGACTGATGGGTAAAACAACCAATCATGTATCGTTTTGTGCAGCGTCATGTTAAGAGGCGTGGAATGTCCCCGCAGTAACAGACCGGTGTACATTCAAGAACATGTCAAAAGTTAACAGCAACAAAATGATTATAAGTTTATAACCTGAACCTCGCATACTTTTAAGAGTTCAGCCTTTAGTCGATCGTGATGAATTCTTATAGCAACCGTTGTAAACACCACAGCATACTTATTAGATCAGGCGACTTGAGTTGTTTCCAGGCGGACTGTTAAACAACGCGACACAGGTCTCCTGGAAATCCTGTGCAATTCAACCAATCAGATGGTGACTTCGAACGTGCTGAAATGTTTCCAGAAAAGTGTGCCGTATGCATCAGACGTTTAGCCAACGGTTCGTGGGCGTGACGTCTGAGACTAGGCATCACATGACATATTTCTACTATGTCTCAAGTTATGTATTGTGTTTGATAACATTATGTGGTCATATTTTCATGATTGTCATATTTTAAGACTGAACGTCTGAGACAATGGTAAAAAATCTAGCCAAACATTAACTGTGAATGAAAAGCTAAATAACCGATAAAAAGGCATGATCAAATGTTTCCAGTTAATTTTAATGTGAGCTTCCTACGATAAAAAAGCACCAAAAAAGAACAACAACTCAATTGAATCTAAAGGATATTTAAAGGAACAGTTCACCGAAATATGAAAATTCTGTCTTTGTTTACTCACCCTCAAGTTGTTGCAAATTTGTATTTACCAAACCAAACAGTTCTTGGCCACCATTGACTACCAAAGTAGGAAATTTGTCTTTGTACAATTCTTTGTTCTGTTGAACACAGATATTTTTATATGCAGTTATTTTAAAGAATGTAGGACAAACAGTTCTGGGGGCTTACGACAACATTGTAATTTTTCCTACTATGGTGGTGGCCAAGAACTGTTTGGTTACAAGTTTTTTCCCGAATATCGTTCTCTGTGTTCATCAGAACAAAGAAATTTACACAGATTTGGAACAACCCGAGGGTGAGTAAATCAAAACAGAATTTACATTTTGGGGTGAACTGTACTTTTAATGAACTTTGCAGTTGAATGTAAAGATTACCTAATGTTGATCTTTCTGAGTTCACACTCTTTGTCTCTATCATCGCAGCTGACCAACCTGACTGAGGTCCATGATCAGATCAGTGGAATGGCCCGCTGCCCCTATAACCCCCTGCATAACTCCACTGCCCTCATCACTTCCAGCGGAGAACTGTATGCCGCCACGGCTATGGACTTTTCCGGCAGGGACCCCGCTATCTACCGAAGCCTGGGAGGACTCCCGCCTCTGCGCACTGCCCAGTACAACTCCAAATGGCTCAACGGTACGTCTGAGAATGAGAGATATCATTTAATGTGAATTACTGCAAGAACCCTATTAAAATGTCATTAATAGAAGAATGATGAGGAAACTGGGAAGTTTATGAAAATATTCTAAACCTTACCCTTGGAAACCCATTAAAATGTGATCTTAAATGTTAAGTTAAATATACGTTATGTAATTTCACTGCTACCAGTGGCATTACAATGGACTTTCAAAATTAACGTTTTTAAACATTCGTTTGGTTTAAGTTTCTTAACATATGCTGTTGGTTGGCTGTGATGCTCGAACAAATAAAGCAGTGATTTGATAAGGTCACAGAGCCACATTGGTCACACATTTCAGAGGAATTAACCTTTAAATGGTGTACCTACAGTTGTCTACGCATGTTGAGTTGGAAAGTATTTTAACATACAAAATTATACACTTCACCTTTAAAAATTGAGTGTGTTTTAAAGAACCCCGGTTCTTTAATTATGTAGGGTTCTTGTGAAAATGCAGTTGTTTGACATTTGCTTTTGGCACAGAAGCAAAACACACCTTCCTAACTACAGAACTCTGATCTCTTCCCTCCAACTCAAAGATATATCTCCACAAAGAATTGTCTGAACAGATGTGTTAAAAAAACAAGTTCATACATTATCATAGAATCTCGAAAGAAACTAATTTCACCTGATTTACGGTCAAAGAAAATTGGAAAAATAACTTTTTCCAATTTACTTTTTCCAATTTACGCTTCAACTTGTGCGAATGCGCTAAGCTCCTCACCACAAAAGAAAATTAAACTACTGTCAATCACGAAGGCTTTGAATGTGGTAAAGTTGGTCGTGACAGTTGATCTTTTTGCCTTTGAAAAACTCATCTGATCATCATTTTTGAATGGAGAATGATAATTAAACTCGTACGCTTGCTTTGATCATTTCTCACCATAACCTTTCTCTTCGCCCGTGACAAATGAGTTTGTCTATTACCTACGCAAAAGATTAATACACGCATCTTTCCTGCACTACAAATGATGGGCAAGGAGTCCTGCTCTATGGCATCTGTTATTAATCACTGTCTTTCCATCTCTCTTCGCTGTCAAACTCAGAGCCCAACTTCGTTTCCTCCTATGACATCGGTAACTTCACCTACTTCTTCTTCCGGGAGAACGCAGTGGAACATGACTGCGGCAGGACTGTGTTCTCTCGTGCCGCCCGGGTCTGCAAAAATGACATTGGGGGCCGTTTTCTGTTGGAGGACACATGGACCACCTTTATGAAGGCCAGGCTTAATTGCTCACGGCCGGGTGAGATACCGTTCAACTACAATGAGCTGCAGGGAACCTTCTTCCTGCCCGAGCTGGAGCTGCTGTATGGAATCTTCACAACTAACGTGTGAGTAAAAGCCACTGTTTGATCCAGCAAATGGGATCCTTCGTCATAAAGAGCCCTTGGGAAAAAATATGGTTTTATTAAAGTATTAAAATAATATTCTTTTGTGTTCCGCAATAGAAAGAAAGTCAAACAGCTTTGAAATTTTTCATTTTGGGTGAACTAATACTTTTGCTACTAAGTAGAATGAATACTTTTAGTTACTTTCCACAATGTTTAGGCTTATGCTCCATCAGTTCTAACAATACTATACATTTAACCAAAGCATAAGGGATGTGCTGTTAGCAAAATACTTTTTTAAAATGCATTTAGTATTTTATTGTGAGATAAATGAGGATACTATGTTTTTTACACCATGTGTTTTAGAGATATTTTAGCTTGCTCGTGCTTATCCCTCTGGTAACATAATGCTTCATCACAGTCTGCAATAGACAGATCCATTTTTCACATTATCGCCCACTATGCTTTAATGATCTGCCGGGTAAAATCTGTCAGGTGTTGTCTGCTTACCTCTCCGAATCTTCTCTTAGGAACAGCATTGCAGCATCAGCAGTGTGCGCCTTCAATCTAAGCGCTGTTACCCAAGTGTTCAGTGGGCCTTTCAAGTACCAGGAGAACTCGCGCTCCGCATGGCTGCCCTACCCCAATCCCAACCCTGACTTCCAGGTAAGCGCCCAGTATATGACAGGTACTAAGATATTTTAGAATGCTTTGTCCCTGACTGCTTTAAAATGTTAGTCCAGGGGTTTTCGGTCTTGGCGGAGACCCCCAAGCATGATAATGGGAGGGACCCCCATTCTAAAATTTAGAAGGCATCTATATCTCTATATATTTTATAAGCACCTGATTCATACACTGAAAAAATTACATAATATTTATTTTAAATATATGCATCGCTAAATTGTTTGTTAATAAAATTTTATCATCTAACTTTCATTATTATTATTATTATTACATTTAACATTTATATTTTATGCATTTGGCACTTTTATCCAAAGCGACTTACATTGCATGATATTATACATTTGTCTGAGTATGTGCAATCCCTGGGATCGAACCCATGACCTGGCATTGCTAGCGCCCTGCTCTAACCACTGAGCTACAGGAAAGCTACTGTTTGGTGATTGATGATGTCTATGTAGCAGAGGACCCCCTGGGGGTTTAATTACATTTAATATATTTAATATAACAATAACTTAAACGTGTTGTTATGTTATTCTCATTTGGTATTTTACTTTATAATTACTTTTTTGACAGTTATTCTCTAGACCTTTACAGGGACCCCCTATCACTTATGCGGTCCCCTGGGGGTCCTCTTCTCTAAACAACAAAAAGGAATATTTCACTTTAGTTTTAAACATTGTAGATGCTACATAGAATGATCTTTTATTATTTTATTGGCTTTATTTTCCAGACGCTTTATTGCATTGGATAAAATGGATTGCAATGTGTGTGAAGGTTGTATTTGTGATCTTAAATCATTTGCATTTTAAAGATATGACTTATTTCTCTTTGTCAATCATTTTATGTAAAGCACTTTGAATTGCCCTTGTGTATGAAATGTGCTTTACGTATAAATAAACTTGCCTTGTCTAAACACAAAATCTTTAAACACAAAATCCTCATATTGTCAATGATCAAGCCAGTGCATTACTGTTCCTAAAGCTTATCCCTTGGCTGTTAATTTCCCTTCATTTCCATGCCTTAGTACCTCTCATAAATGTATTAATAAAGTTGCAAGCTAATAAAAATGTTGGCAGTACAATTACAGTGATAAGAGCTTAATTCATCTCCTGAGGAGTATTGTCATTTCAAATAACTTCATCGCAGTGAGTTTAAGGAGCTTTGAGTTTTTCATAAACCTGCTTTATAAAAATCTATGCTCAAACACAAACTCTGGTGGTTATAATGCTTAAATAATCAGATTGAGGAAAGTATCTGTGTCAAAATCTTCTTACCTTAAGTGATTGGCAATCGCTTCCTAGCTTGGAAGTAAATGGAGGGCAGTTAAGTATATTAGAGTAATAACAGAGGATCTGCGCTGATTTTCGGGGAATTATGTGGAGTGGGTTTAAACATTATGAAATGTGTTCAAGAGAGCAGAAAGAAGTCGTCTTATTAGAAGCAGAATAAAATAAGTCAAAATACTTAAAGGGAAAGCATGTTATATTTTTGAAGTTTACTTACTTTACTTTTCTCTATTCTAGCTGTAGATAAAAAGAAAGCGAAATCTGCAGATTCTGTGTGTGCCTGCCATGACGCTTCAACAAGCTTTTTAAAATAGTTTGCCCACCATATCTAAACCTTTTATGAAACCGTCTGATGGGCATTCATTTCCTTTTTGAATAAGCAAAATCAAAGTCTGTCGTCTGGCTTATTAAAGCCGATCTCCGTGTGACCCGATAATTACATGTCTTGCGTCAATATGAGAGAAGAAAAACTCTTCCTTCTTTCCCCTCAAAGGAAACGGCTTTGAACCGTAGAGTTTCATGGTCTGCAGGAGTCACACTTTATCTCGTTCACTGTGACATCTTCATCAAGCATTTGTCCATGTTATAGAGGCCAGATTTACGAGCCTCGAATTCGTGGCTTCCAGCTTGAATGGAAAGTGGCTTGCCGTATATTCCCTTCCTGAAAGACCAACATGCACAGCATTTAAGTAGAAATATGCCTATAGTGATCTTCAGCTGATTGATGTTGATTAAATGTGATCCAGGATATAGAGGACAGGTTTCGTGAGGCCAGCTGGATTGTTTCGCCGCACGAACTGTTATTCAGGGAGGAAAACTAGTAATTTTGGTCAACTGATGTCATCTCACTGCAGCTGCTTGCCGTACTTCTCTTTTCCTATTGCACATATGCAACATCTGACAATTTTACACAGTGAAATCCAATCAATGATGGTTATTGTCACAGATGGTCTGTGGTCATTAACAATATGTTTGAATTTGGAAAATAAAACAGTATTCATTTATTTAACATTTTTTAAAGGATGTTTATCCTGTTTTTGTATTTTCTCTTTCAGTGTGGCACTATAGATTACGGCTCCTATGTGAATCTAACCGAGAGGAACCTGCAAGATGCTCAGAAGTTTATTCTGATGCATGAGGTGATACAGCCCGTCGTTCCTGTGCCGTATTTCATGGAGGACAACGTTCGCTTCTCCCATGTAGCTGTGGACGTAGTTCAGGGCAAAGACATGCTCTATCACATCATTTATCTAGCCACAGGTATAGTACCACAACACCTCTGTATGGAGAGCAAATGTAGCATTCACATCCATTTACATCTAATATCGAGTGAATGAAATAAGCAGAGCAGAGCCAAAGAGCATTAGATATACCTAACTTATGAAGGTTAATGGAGTTGGAGTATAAAGTCAGTAGAGCACAGTAGAAGGGTTTCGGATGTATAAATCCCATTTATTTTCTATATAAAGAAATGTAATTTTTAAGAGAATTTTAATGATAATATATTACGCTGCCAATACAGAGCCAGGATGAGCTGTGACATTGTGACAAGTGATGGTACATGCTTTTGTCGAGCTATGATTTCAGATTCAATTTTTATTGTTAAATAACTGAATTTCCAGAAAATATTTTTTTAGGATCCACTGATCAGGAAAGTTGCTGTTACATGGTACTTTAATAAGAATAGCATCACGTAGACTCAGCAGTGACTCCACTGTGTAGCTGTTTGCATTTTGCAACTTTGTAATGTTGAGAGTCATTCAGATTGGTTTGGTTAATGGTGTGGAACTCAAGGAATCTTTATGGGAAAAATATTTCGAGCCAAAGATGCTGAAAAATTCTATGCTGCACTTAATTGGTTTGCATGCTTTGCATGGTAAACTGCAAGTCAGAGGTGGAAAGTTTACTCTCAGGTACATTTTCGACCCTGGTAAAAAAATTGTGCACTAAAATAAACGTAATTTAATTACACCCTGTACAGTTGCATAAGTGTAAAGAGCTCAAGTTCCTACTTAATATAAACCACAAAAATGTTGTTTTGTACTTCTATTCATAGTGTTATAAAATAGTACAGTTCCAGTAAAATTAGTTCTTAAGTTTATCTAAAAAAGTAAGAAAAAAAAACGTGTAGACCCACTGCTTAGATATTGCACATTAAATAAGTGTGTAAAAATAGAGTAGTTTTTAAAGTACATTTATTAAATATTTTTTAAAAGCATTTAAGTTTAGAAAAACACATAAAATGTATTTATAAAATATAGTGAAGTAAAAAGTATGATATATACCTTATAATGTAATTAAGTGTATTAACTTTCCAATGTACTTAAGTATAGAGTAAAAATGACCACCTCTGATTATCAGTGATCTGTTCTATGCCTTTTACGGCACATATAGTGTGAAAGTGTGAAAGTGACCGATTCGTAGGGTATGGTGACCCATACCGGAAATGTGACCTCTGCTTTTAACCCATCCAGTGATTAGTGAGCACACGCACAGCAAGTGGTAAACGCACGGACACCCAGAGCAGTCGGCAGCTATCACTGCAGCGCTGGGGAGCAAGTAGGGGTTAGGTGCCTCGCTCAAGGGCACCGCAATCGTTACCTGCCGGCCCTGAGGATCGAACCGGCAACCTTCTGGTCACGAGTCCGACTCTCTAACCATTAGGCCCCATATAACCACGATTGCCCCATAAAAATAAAATAAATATACACTTATTTCCTACAAAATGTGTATGCATGTGTCATTATTTGTTTTTCGAAATCCACCCATACAAGATATTACACACAGCAGTCTATTTACACTGAACAAACCAAAATGTGATCAGCTGAAAGGTAAGAGAACAGATCTTAGCGTTAAAGCTTGTAGTCTAAAAGCTATCCGAATATCCCGTGTGGCCATCTTCTCATTAAACCCACTGCTTATTAGAATGTTACTTTTACTGTCAAAACTTTGCAGAGCAAAGACGTCCGCATTGCCATCAGGGGGAAGCGCAGGGGGAAACTGACTGGAATAATTGGTGGTCCATTTGAATCACTGGCCTTTGAAGCGAGCAACAGTTGGTCACCAGGCTGAAAAACGGCATTAGACACATAGCAGCACTGAAACAACAAAGGCAGAATGTTCTTACATAGAGACCAATGTACTGTAAGCTCCCATTTGTTCTCCAGATGCACATCACAGACTCGGAAAGCTCTGTTTGTTTTGGATGAAAAACACAGAAAGTCTAGTTACCTGTCAAAAGGATGAGCACAGGATGACACCTGTTGTAGAACAATCCCGTAAGATAAAGTGTTAATTGTAATAAGACACTTATTAGCTTGTAAAACAAACACTCGGTTAAAAAGAATTTCCGATCAGTGTTGACTTCGATTTTCTCTTTTTGGTATCCACCAACTGTCAAAGATCCTTGGCAGGCGTCAACACCAAATGCCGAAATAACTAATAATAATAATGTTTTCATTGTCTGCCCACTTTGAAAATCAATCAGAGTGCAATATAAAGACAAACAGTCCGGATGAAAAGATTTCAGATCCTCTATAAGTCCTCTGGAATGGCACGTACTGTTCTGCGGTGCTGTGTTTATAGTGTTCGACTCGATTCAATTCACGCCAGACAATAATAGCTTGAAGTGTGAGGAACGTAGCTGGAATTTCACAGCTGAATGGAATGAAATAGAACAGTGAAGGCTGATTTGACAAGGGCAATGGCCTAATCAGTGGCTCTTGTAGTATCTAAAAGTTCATTGCCCCGTGTTGTATGGCTCCTATAAAGCATTTGAAAGAGTACTTTGAAGTGCACACAAGATTAACAGCAAACACTCCGAGGATAAAATAGATATTACATAGGTTATCAGCCCAATCCTGTTCGCTCTTTATGACATTATGAGACCGTTGAATGGCTCTAATCTCGCAGTCGCTCAAACCGCATGCTCCGTCGAGGGGTACGTGTAACTTTCCAAAAGGTGATTCCGACGATAATTCCGCCCTCCTTTTTGGCTACACAAAAGCCACCCTTTGGAGAAGATAATGAATCTTCTCTTGGGAGAAGCCGGGCCCGTTTGCCCTTTCCGATCCAAATAGCACATCCATATTTAACTTGACACCCCAGGTGGCACTTTTCGGAGTTTCATGTGATTGGAGAGATCTGAGGTCATTCTTCTCCGGTGCTTCTCTGACATTATTTCCTTCTAATCTCACTAGGTCGTCAGAGTCGGCCCACCTGATCACCTAGAGGGATTCCATATGTTCTCTTTGTCTTTTCTCTCGCCGTTTTAACTTTTTCTCTCTTTCTTTCTGCTTGCCAGATTACGGCACCATTAAGAAGGTGCTCTCTCCGCTGAACCAGACCATGGGCAGCTGTTTGCTGGATGAGATTGAGCTCTTTCCTCTAAAGAGGAGGCATCCCATCCGTAGCCTGCTCATACTTCACAGCCGCAGTGAGCTATTTGTGGGAGTCAGGGACCAAGTCATCAAAATCCCCCTGATGCGCTGCAACTTCCACAAGTCCAGAGAGTGAGTACTGTATACTTTCTGAACTGCATGCTGTAGATATGCAACATTTCATAAACGTTTTAAGTTTCTTATTCGCAATAAAGTAAAAATTGCGTCATTGTTTATTCCCCATGTCTTTTAAAACCATAACCGTATATCTTTACCGTAACCACATTCTAGGAAGTTGTTTATGACATCGTTTCCACACCGTTATTCTATACGGTGAGAGTGAATGGTGACCTTGGCTGCCAAGCACGATTTTCAGTGAATAATGACTTTAATTTTAGTCTTGTCCAAGCTTTCTTACATAGCTTGAGATGACTTAAAGTACAGTATAGCATACGGTCATGGACTTTTATGATTTTTTTGTCCATTTTGGAGGTTTGTTGATGCTGATGATCATCTATTTATTTTATGGAAGAGAGCTGTGTAAATGCTCCTGTGAGAATCTCTTTTTGAGAAGATTATTGTGCTCGGTCTCATCGTGCATGTTGCTTGGTTTACAAAAAAAGGTTAAGAAAAGGACAATTCATCGAATTTTTTTTTTATTATTTATTCACACTTATGTCATTTTGAAACCGGTATGACTTTCTTTCTTTTGCAGAACACAAAAGAAGATATTTTAAAGAATGTTGCTATGCTAACAACATTGATCCCCATTGATTTCCGTTGTATAGACACAAAACCACTGTGACATTTCTCAAAATGTCTTCTTTTGTCTTCTGCAGAAGAAAGAAAGTCATGCAGGTTTGAAATGACATCAGGGTGAATAAATAATGCAAGAATTTTCATATTTGGATGAACTATCCCTTTAAACATCCCAAACTTTTTCCACCATACATAACTGCAGCGGTTTATTCAGTCACAGCTGAATCGTCTGTTTCACTTGTAAGTACTTCAAACGGAAACAAATCCATTGCAAATGCATTTTCATGTTGTATTAAATAATACTTAAATGTAGATTATACACGATAAATGATACTGCTAATCTCACTGGTGCGTGCCTGTATCTTCATTTTTCACCAGAGCAGAATAACGTTATGTCAGAAAGATTCACTACCACAGGGCAACAAAGTACAATCATCGTGTTTGACAATATGCCTCAAGGCCTTCGTATCAAGTGCACTTCTCTAATCTCTTTTCGTAAAAGGGAGATGGCAACATGTTCATCATTACTCCATTTGCATTTCAATGAAAAGCGCCGAGTTAAGTGAATATGGGCACAAGTTTTGGCCTGATGAGCTTTTTATATCCTGTTAAGTGGTTTAGAGGTGGGAGAAGTCAATTGAGCGCACCTCTGTGCTTTTTTGATACAAAAGAGGAAAGCTCATATGCACATTTTTGCACATAAACACCCACTTGCCATAATGGAGCCCTTTAGAAGTGCCTGTTGGCATTCACTTTGGAGGACTGATCATAATTTTGTGTCTCTGTAGTCCACACATTGCATTGTATGTGTGTCTTATGGCTCTGATGGGAATGTGTGATATGAGTTTGGGAAGCTTGTGGTCTCGAGGCCATTCTCTGTGAATGCAATCAAGTTAACACGACTCGATGGAAAAATCAATGGATTAAGTGACGTCGAAGCAAACAATATTACTAATACGAATGAATGCAATGTTTTCATGTTTCACTTTCTAATAGCATTCAAAAAGTCTTATTGTACTTTACTTTGATGCATTTGGCAGACATATACATACATTAAATAAAGTTTTCAAGTTGGTTTTAAAAAAAGTATTATTTTTTGTTGTATAAATATTTATTACTATTAATATTTAAATCTCCTGTGGATGTCATAGGACCATAAAATGTTTGTAATATAGACGTTTTGTCGGACATTTGTGGCTGACCCAAGGTTAACTTCCGGTTGATGTTAGGTTATAATTTTTTATTTTTTATTTGGGAACAATTTACCAAAAGCCTTTATGTATAATGCATTACAAAGGGTTATTAAACGGTATGATTATTATATTATAATTGTTTATAGTTTTTGTTGTAATACATTAATATGTTGTTGTAAAGTATTATAGCCAAATTAAAGGTGTAGTTCAATTTAAAAAAAGCACCCATTGGCTTTCGATAGTTGTAATAAAAATGACCATGGAAAGTTAATGGGGGCTTGTTTTAAAGCGAACTACTCCTTTAGAAATGCAAAGTGTAACAATTAATTAAAAAGTGTAATGTATTAACTGTAGTTACAATTATTCATAAGACATTACGGTTCATCATAAGGTGCATTAAGGCATAAGTAATACATTTACATACAGGTTTTATTTTCAAATTTACATTAAACGACAAATCCCACCCTCTCTGCAAACATGCAGTTTGTTTGCTACAGTGTCTGTATGATTTTTGTGTTAACACTGCGCATGTGAAATAAAAATAACTGTTGCTCTGCTCATTTGCAAGATATGCCTCTATTCACTTATCTTTTCTTGTCTCCTCTCTTTTTCTCCTCTCCTCTTTCCCCAGTCTCTCCTGTCATTCATTTTGTCATAAACTTTGGTATCTTTGTAAGCATGTTTTCTTCCTCCCTCTCTCAGAGCCTGTGTGGGGGCCAGAGATCCGTACTGCGGCTGGGATCTGGTGCTTAAAAAATGCACCACCCTGGAAGAGAGCGTCAGCATGAGCCAATGGGAGCAGAGCATCACAAAGTGTCCTGTAAGTTTCTATACTGCACCACAATCATTCACACGGCAGCTCAGACTTCTAAGCGAAATGTTTTTTTTTCACCGATGCTACCTATGCTTGTTCAGTTCGCCGGTGAAGAACAATGACAAATGGTTCTGTCGCTACTAGAACATCAGTCCTGCAGGATCAGATTTTTCTCATAACGGCAGCCAGTCTTGGAGTCTTAGAGTTTTATAACAGTGTTGAGATGTTGAGGACACATTACAGGTGATGTAAGGATAGTTCTGACAGATGACAAATGGCAACGCAGATCTAATATGCTTCTTATTTCACAGTAAAGAGAAAATTTCCTCTGTGCACGAAAAGAAAATGTTAAAGCCGGGAGCATCATGCACCTGTTTTTGTGTGCGGAGGATTCAGTGCAATGTTTTAGGTGATGTATATTTATAAATTACAAGAGAAATTCACAGCTGTATTTTAGTTGTCTTGTAAAGAATAACTTTGGCATTTGGATTATAATTTTTTTTCTATATCATGAGGAAAGTCATGGGTGGATGCTGACAGTATTTTTGATGTTGATTTGCTTAGATGCAAATGTATTAGTTACGTTATCTTTAAAATTTACTTGGCTCCTAATATGAGACGGTACTTTACCATTAGATTGATTTTGTGTGATGTTTCTGATAAAGACTACTAATAAAAACAATCTCCACAGATTATACAAATTCAGCTGGGCAGGAAATAGCGACACAGCATGTGTGTGGAAACAAAAACCACAGAAATTGCCATCTGCAACCATTTTGTTAAGAAGCATTCTTTGTTAACATGGCCTTGTATTCCCATAATCCCTTGTTTGTAACGTGTTCTCCTGCCTCAGGCCAACCTGCTTGTACATCAACATCACACTTTTTTGTCCAATCCATCAACTCTCTCTCTCTCTCTCATTTATATCATTAGCACCACACGCCCATTCCACTGACCTTTCACAAATCTCAGCCTGTGCCGGTATCGATTCTACTTTTGTAGTGCCAAATAAACACTAATTGTGTTTCACGCATCAAGTTTTGAATATTGACAAACAAGCATGACGGCTTTGCTTGTTTTACACTCTAAAGGTTGCATGTGGCATACTGACAAATACTAATTCTCGAGCACAAATACACACACACACCTACAGACACTCATATAATTTTTTTCTAGGAAATGTGACAGACTCTCAAGGTCTTTAGGTAAAAGATCTTGCAGCTTGTAGCTGTAGCTGAGAAATGTCATTTTGTGTAATAGCGTGTCGCCTCCCACGCTGCCTGAAGAACAGAAAAGCAGCATGGGATTGTAAAACACACACAAGGAAGTGTTAAAGTGTGGGAGGCTTACAGTAGATTTAGAACGCATGTTTTAGTACCGATCCCCAACTGTTATTAACATGGTTGCTTTTGTTGTTTACATATGTTAAGATCGGGATGTTCTTTGTTGTGCGAAACTACAATCAGACTGTTAAGTTGTACTAAAGTCTGAATCTTATTGCCTTTTTCAACCTGTTTTGGTGACAAACACTGTTGATTCCCAAACATAATTTAAAAATGCATTTTATACATACAATGACTTTAATGCAGATTAATGATTAACGTTCAATTTATATTTTTATTGTAGTTTAAATATACACTCATAGAGAAAAAGTTACAAAAGCTGTCACTGGGGCGGTACCCTTTCAAACAGTACACACTGTAAAAACACCTGGAGCACCAGAAAAATGCAACAGTGACCGATTTCAGAACAGTAAAATTTAAAATGACATGTTTTTCTTGTAAATTTGCAGTCTTTTCCTGTAATTTGACATTCTTGTATTTTAAAAATCTGTGAAATTATATCAAATTATATTTTACAGTACACCTTAAGAGAGTGCACAGTTTTGCACCGTAGAGATACACTTTTTGCCTGATGGCTGCACTTCACTTGTCATACTTTGGTTGAAAATCATTAAAGAATTTGATTAGAAAGCATCTGAAACCAACAAGAATACAAATACTACAGGTTGCAACTGTATGTCGAGTATTCGTTTAGAGGTAAAGGACCTCTGTGACTTTAGAAGAACACAGTTGGAGGCACGTTTCAGTCACTTAACCCATCTGGAGACTGGAATAGTAAAGAAATAAACCCAAAACTACGTTTGTTTTTCAAAAAACACATTGTAACCTACTGTATGTTAACCTCAAACTGCTGTAAACCTCATCTGTTTTTGAAGAGCAATTCGGGAGTTTGAACATTATGATGATGAATAGCTTTTCCACCAAATGGGAAATGTGACTCGCGTTTGGTGTATAGAAAGAGCGAAAACTATTTCTATTCACACAGACAGTCATTTATTCAGCAACGTTCATAATGCACTCCCATTTTTTTCCACAGCAGCCGTTGCGTTTGATTCGCTAGACAGCATTACCGTCTCCTTTTGTTCACAAAACATGTTGTTCTGCATCTGATACCACAGATGTTAATAACCAGAGTGCAATAGCAATATTACATTAGCTATTCAGTTGAACACTCTCAAATAATGACTCAGATGAAAGTGTTGGCTCATTTTAAAGTGAGTTCATTTTCTCAACCAGGAGCCTGTGCTGTTTTAAACTATCGCAAATCTAAAATGCCCAAGCTATGTTTTAGTTTATATTCATCTAATAACTGGCAAATGTGACCTTATCTGCAGTAATCATCTTTCTCACATTCAGTCTACCTTGTTCCGCACCTGTTTATTATTCATGTGTGCTTTGTCTTTGTGTACGGTTTGGATACGTGTCTAGGTGAGAAACGTGACTGTGGATGGACATTTTGGCAGCTGGTCGGGATGGAAAGCTTGTAGTCATGGTGATGGAGGCAGTGTTGGTTCGTGCCAGTGTCGGACACGAGAATGTGACAATCCAAGCCCTCAGTGTGGAGGACAAACTTGCCAAGGAATTAGTGTCGAGGTGGCAAACTGCTCCAGGTATACAATGTCCTACAAATGTGTATACGCAAAGACTGATGACACATAGCGTTGACTCCAAGCAAACATTAGCAGGTGTAAAAAGAAAAATCACAGCTTTTTCACAAACATGTCTCTCATGAAATCATCTTTAACTGTGCTTAGACTAAAGACTGCAATTTTTTGTGCCATGCTTACCATTGTAATCTACAACAAATTATTACTTATTTTTTTAAGATATTAAAAGGATAGTTCACCCTAAATGAAAATTCTGTCTAGTTTACTCACAGAAGAAGATATTTTGAAGAACTTTGGTAACCGAACATTGGCGGTATCCATTCACTTCAATTGTATGGACACAAAACCAATGCAAGTCAATGGGCACCACCAAAATATCAAAATATTATATTGTGTTTTGGACAAGAAAGAAAGCCATACAGGTTTGAAATGATCGTGAGCAAATAATAAAAACATTTTCATTTTTGGGCGAAAAAATTTAACTATGAGGATTTAAAAACACTCCTCTTTTTTTTCCCTTTAATTGTTTAACCCATAATTTCTTCTACTTTTCCTTGTTTACCATTTTTTCAATATGCACAGTCTCCACTCAGGATACCTGTTTAAAACAATTCTCTGCTATTTTATTTGGTGACGCTAGTGGTGCAGACATGACAAACTCCCCTAAGAACACACAGTTCCCTAAGCAATAAAAGAGCAAACGCTGAGCAAGACGTTTTCTTTGATTTTGAGATTTTTATTAATACCAAATTGTTTCATTCAGCTTACCTTTCTGCAACACAGCATTTTAAACTTGCTTAGAACAATCCTAACTGAGATCCTCAGCTAACAGACCGAATGTCAAATTAAAGCAACCAGCTGTGCCACTGTTTGCTTAGTGATTAAATCTGTGATATAAATCTGTCATCAGGAACGGAGCCTGGACACCGTGGACGGCCTGGGCTTCATGCAGCACCAGCTGCGGAATCGGATTCCAGGTCCGACAACGCTCTTGCAGCAACCCCACCCCTCGTCATGGAGGACGGGTGTGCGTGGGCCAGAACCGCGAGGAGAGGTGAGGAAAACCAAACATCAATGATGACAAAAAAAATTCTCACCTGTCGTGCATGTTGCTGCCGTGATTGTGTGAGCTGTAACGTATGTATGCAGCTCATTTTATTGCTCTTTTATCACTCGTCCTATTATAGAATGCTCGTCTCCAGAATGCTTGTTAGTGCATAACTACCATCATGCAAACCAAACACCTGAAGGTGTGAGTGTGAGGGTCTTCTTTTTCTGGCCTGTAATTTGTGTGACTGATATCCAATTAAAAGTGAACATACTAAGGCTTCATGATTACAGAGTTCGCACCCACAGACTCAACACGCGCACACACACACTAACACACACACACACACAGAGGCATTGTGGGTATGATGCTGTGGCACCTAATCATGGCAGAATTATGTTTTAACTGCACCTCTCTGGGAATGTGTGAGGTTTCTAAGCAACAGTGTTGTGCAGCTGAAAAATTAGACCTGAAGTGAAGGCAAGCAGAGAGAGAAGCATCTGGTGAAAACGGTTGTGGTCCCTGGGCAAAAACTTGACTGCAGTGGAGGTGCCAACTTCCTCTCGAACATCAGTTTACAGAATATACTCACACTTGACTCACACATTTATTTATATTCTTAATTTAGCGAGAGGTAATAATTCACAACACCATTGTGTTTATCCTTTGAAAATCATTACTGCCGCAGATAGAAGTGAAAAGGAGCAGGGAAATCACAGGTACGAATTTATTTTTATATCACTTGTTTAAATAATTTAACAGGTGAGCAACTAATGACTTTAGCAATCATATTGCTAAAGTCATTAGTTGCTGTGACTTCTATTAATTTCATTAGAGAACTTAACCATGAACAAATATCAGTTTAACAATATGATTTCCGGCTTAAGAACTCGAAATTGTGCAGTAGGCATATCACTGCTTGTTTATAATAGTCACCCACAAATTAAAAGTCTGTTATCATGACATGCACAACCTCTAAACCCAACACTTTTTCTTCAGTGTAACACTAAAGAAGATATTTTGAGAAATGCCTCTGTGGTTTTGTGTGCATACAATGGAAGACAATGGGATCCAATGTTGTTTACTTACCAACGTTCTTCAAAATATCTTCTTTTAGGTCATACACCCAGTTAACAGATTTAGGTTCTAAAAACATTTTCGAAACGTTCCATTTTGGTTGTGGGAACATTGTAATGTTTCTGAAACGTTAAAATGTCCAGCTACGATTGTAACATAAAGCTTACAAAAATGTTTTGTATGACGTTTGATTATCTTTTCCAACCAAACTATAACGTTCTTTAATAGTTTATTTATAAAGTTTTAACAATACACGTCTGGAGTAATGGTGAGTGAATGACGAAATGAATATTTTGGGATGAACTTTCTCTTTTATCATTGGTTAAACTTCGTGAGACAGGTTTCAAAATAAACGTTTTATTTATTTTTTGGTGCAGAAATGTTTTTCTATTCACAAAATTTTACTTTTACATACTCTTCCTGAATGCCTTCACGTTCCCATTTGTTTTTGTTCTTACTTTTCTCAACAATTTCTTAGAGAAAAATCTAAGAAACTTGATATTTAATCAGCATAACTTTTCAAGCTCCTGAGCCATAAAAGAGCAACCGTTGAGCTTTAACATTTTTCTTTTAGGATTAGACAGAATGAGCATTCCGCTGTCTTTTTGGGTCGCCATGGAGACGCACACTCGCGGCTTAAGGGGTCTGCGGATTGATTATTTTTTTGCAGGTGCCTGTGAAACAGAGGATTTCTGCCGCCTCTTGCATTTTTCATCTCCTGTCCCCGGCTTACACTCTTTATCCAAGGTGTCGGGGCATTGGAAGCCCTGAGGTGTCTGCATAAAGACTGTGAATAATCAGCAAAAAAGTTGTGGAGCCAAGCTTTGAGCTCGCATTCAGTTTGGCTAATCTACAAGCCCTTGTGAGTTTTTTACTCCGCTCGTCCGCTATAGTGCAACACCTCGACCGGCCCAGCGGTGCATAATGGCTGTGAAAACATATCTGGGGTGCCCGACAGTTCGCATTTAATGTGGACGTGAGCTGCGTTAATGTCACCAATGTGCTTTGTCAGTTCCCTTAGTAGGACAAAATTCCTGTTTTTCTTTGCTTTGGAACACTTGTTTTTCTACTTCTCTGTCTTTTGTCCGAGGTAAAAAGAAGCCTGGATTTGCTCGCAGGAAACTTTTCTCTTTGTCTTCAACCTAGCAATTGGGCACCGGTCCTAAGGTATTCGACTCATATAGTGACACGTTATTCCCCGTCGGCTGTACGGCTGCCAGATGGCCAAGTCCTAAGCACGCAGCACCTCTGTGTCAGCCGTCCCAAGATGTCTTCCGTGTGGGTTAGAAAAAGAAAGTCAGAAAGATAGATTAGCAGTTAAAGCCTTCAAACAGAGCGCAAGATAAATCTCATTTCACCGGTATCATGTGTGATTAAGCCTGTCCTTCACTCCAACATTACTAAATGAGCTTGTGCCTCATTGTAAGGGCTTCTGTGAGGTCCAGAGCCATATATCTAGCCTGGAACGATGAAAACGCCCATCCATTTGTGCTCAGACATTCTCCAAAATAAGACCAAAAAGCCTGCAGGCGAAGACGCTGTGGTTTCAACACTCCAATACTTTGTTCAGCCTGAAATCCATCTGACAAATGAATGTGTTTTTTTCACGCTCGCTTTTTCTTTCATGCACCATCTCAAATGTGCGGTGCTATTAATTACCCCTTTTTCGCGCTGTTTGTTTCTTTCCATCTCTTCACCAGAGCAGGGCAAACTTGTTAAACTTGGCAAATCTGTTTTGAATGAACTCTATTTGCATATGCAAATTGAGAATGGATTTCCCTTGGCCATAAATCTTTCCTGTATGGATCTCTCGACTTTTTTATTACATGCTACATCACAACAACTTGCTGTAATCAGTATTTCCGTAATGGAAATCTGTACATCTCCCTATTTTTAAAAACTTTGTTTATATGAATCCGATAGTGTTTCCGCTCTGTAATTTGAACACACGCGTGTTCTTCATTGGACATCTGTGGATTCTTTCTTTCGAAAATGAGTGCAGGGAAATAAATATTAATCTTGTGTACTTCCCTGAAGACGGCCTTCCTCATCAATACGCCGTTTATAGCTTTCAGTTCTGTGGATAATGTCCCTGCTGGAAACTCCAGAATTGGTCACCAGCATATGTTGTGATTTAGATGGAATGCTTGGATGCTGGTTTACACCTCAGGATTTTTAAAGTTCACCCAAAAATTAAAAATTCGGTCATAATTTACTCACCCTCTTGTCATCTCAAACCTGTATGACCTTCTTTTTACAACATAACACAAAAGAAGATATTTAAAAAAAAAAGTTACCCGAACAGCGACAGCACCCTTTGACTTGGGTCAATGCTTTGTGTCCAAGCCATTTGGGTCAAAGTGATGTTAGATGCCAATTTCCTTTCAAAAATCTCCTTTTGTGTTCTGCAGAAGAAAGAAAGTTAAATGGGTTCGAAATGAGGGGGAGTAAATAATGACAAAATATTCATTTTTGACACGGAGACATCTTGTATTACTGTAAATGAGATCACTACGTCAGATGATTTAATTTGAGCGGCTCTGGCCATGTGAGGTCAATTTCTGATTCATTTCGCACTCTTTGAATACAAGCGTCTTTAAAAAGAATGAGACTCTTTCTGAGTGTGACCATGACAGCCGGAATGACTGACTGTGTGTGTCCAATCTCTCTGCTTTATTCCAATTATAACTATCTTTCAATTACCACGGCTAGTACAGCCCACATGTCTGGATTTCAAGTGGAAAGAGAGACCCAGCAAACCCCTCTCACTCTTCCTACAAACCTCATTTAGATAAGACACTGCTCAATCAGGTTTCATTACACTGAGGTTAACTCAGGTCCTTGGGGACACGCTCAACTGCCAGCCGGTCATGACCACATATTTGCAGTTTCAAACTGTTGAGTTAAATAAAGAGTTTGCTTGGTAGAGGCAACTCATTTTTGGTTAAAAAATAATAACGATCTGTTGTTATGCTTGAAATATACGTGTTTATAATGGGCCCCAATTCACAATAGTGCTCGTATAATAATGATTTATATGTTGAGCTGTTGGGTATGATTTTGTGGGAATGTGAATACACATAACTGGAAAATAAACAAACAAAAAGTAACATTTTTGTTTTAAAGAGATATGGCGATAGAAATGTCAAAGTTTCGGAAAGCAAGCTTTAATATTTTCTTTAATAAGATATTACAGAACCCATATATATATAATTTTGTATTGTTTTTAATATATTTTCATATTTTATATTTAAAATATAAGTCTTGGAATGAGACTTGTAGTTTTTTAGTTTTATTGTAGTTTTATAAAAAATGCTTATATTTTTAGTTTGCATGTGAATCTTAGTTTAATTTGTGTTGTGTGTTTTTTATGTTGATTTATTTTATTTACGTTTTAGTTTAATATTTTTAGGTAATCATTTTGGGGCCTCAACTGAAACTTTAATTAAACTAAAACGCTTTATTCCTGATGTAACATTTCTTATTTTTGTTTAGATTAATTATTTTATGCATTTTTTATTCAGGCAGATTTTTCCTTTACTTCTATTAACAGAAATGTTTAAGTTAACAGGACGTATGTAAACCATAATATGAACGAGTGAGAGATTACTTCATGAATATATTCTAAAGTTTGTTTCTATCTTTCTATAAGATACTGCAACGAACACCTGCCCTGTCCCCCACATGTCTATTGGTCAGCATGGTCTCCATGGGAACGCTGCACAGTTCCATGTGGTGGTGGGATCCAGTCTCGACGCCGGACATGTGAGAATGGAAACGAGTGTCCTGGATGCAGTGTGGTACGTCTCACACGTCACTACTCAAATACTTAGATTCCATTTACCACTCTGTTTATGAGACCTTTTGTGTTTAAAAGAACAGAAAATTAACCTTACAGCATATATTCAATGTATACATACAAAGTATTAAATGAACTATGAACAGGACCTAAATTAGAGCTTTAGGGTATTTAAATAAGGGGGTTGGGGGAGTGTGGGGATTGCACCAGACTGATGCAATCCATGCGTAAACTCATTTAACAAAACTTCTTAAACACACACATACCTGTAGTGTATTTTTGCAGGCTTGTTCAAAAGGATCATACTATTTTTAGCTCTGTCATGAGCATCCACAATACCAAAATGCAAATCCCCTTCTGAAGAGGCGACAGGGTTTGACGAGCCTGCAAGTTCTCCCAAAGTAAGCTTGGATTTTCCAGTCATGAGTTAGCTGTGATATTCTTACTCTCGGTTTAAAAGCAGCCACCCGCTGCCAGTTTAGAAAAGTCCAGCTCATGTGACCACGGTTCATTTCTCATGCCATATGTGGAAGCGGTTTAAGTCATCAACAGAATGTGAGCCAGCCAAATAGTTAATTTTCTAGTGAAAATGTGTTACGACCAATTACGATTTCAATCTTTACCGGTTGATCACTGGCACTTGCAAGACACAATCCCTTAAGAGAAAGTTGACAGAAGAATTTCCAGTGAGTCCTTATGGTGCACTTCCTCATCTTGGTGTGTTTACCCACTAGACCAGATGTCTTAGAACCGTCACCATGCTGACAACACTAAAAACACAAATTCACCAAAGTATCTCAGGAATGCCACAGAAGCTGTAAGGGCAGTGCCGTCATTTCACTGTGTGTAATTATATTTATATATGTTTTTGTGTGGGTAACAGGGTGGTGCATTGCCCGTCTTATTTTTGCTTATTTTAAGCCTTTTTTAGCACGTGATACTTAGAATGAAGGTTTAATAAGCAAGCTTCAAGTTCTTTATTATTGTGTGTTACTGATGGTTGCCAGACGTTGGTATGGTTCATACTATTGCTGTCATCATTTTATAAAAAAATCCTATTTGAAATACTACTTGGTGATTCAAAATAAGAATAGGAAAACAAGAAAATAAGAAAAATTAAATGGGGCTGGACTTGATTGGATTGAATGAGAACAAGGGGCGGAGCAAGTTATTTTAGAACAACATGCCCGGAGGAATTATTTGTTTGTAAAGTAATTTAAGTTAGTTTTGTTTCAAACTGTTGCTTAACCATGACAATAGATGAACTGACAAAAAAATCGAATGATGTGTGAAGACGTTGTATTGATATCTGCTTTTTATGTGTTAAATTCTCTGAATTTTATTTTAATAACAGCATTTTGACAGTCTTTAAAATATATTTTAAACATAAAACTATTCACAGATTAACATGCACCATAAAAACTGTGAATTCAATTTTGTGCCCAATGATTTCGCTGCATGGGTATTAATTTAACCGACTCATAGATCATATAAATTTTTCTTGAGATTTTAAATATTCCCATTTTCATCTCAACCTGGATTGAGTGCCCTCGCTGTGTGCTTCTGTCTTATCAATTGTATACTTATAATTGAAACTGTTTGTCTTGGTGGGCCTTGGGGGAAAGGGCACCTGGTGTCTCAGGTGAACTGCTGGTAATGACTGGAATCTGTGACACTTGTGTAATTCTTTGTTTTCTGTGTTTGCGGTGGCTGTAGAGCTCTAGGGAGTTTGGGAGCTTGTAGTGTCAAAGATGTACCGTGTGAGGTTTGGACCGCCCAATAACAGACCGACACACACATAATCGCTGTTACACTGAATTTTTGTATGGGGACACAAAGGATTGAGGGTTGTTTGTCAGAGCGTGCCTGTGTGTGGGTATCAAAGACAGCAGGCGGAAGAACTCGGCCCGAGAGGTCCTGGAGATCTAAACGGCACGCTGGATGTAATGATGTTAAAAAGCCTCAGAGAGCTTGTGTAGGTTTGCTCATTAGTCAGCAGATGTCTGGAGACGGAGCAGAGGGCAGCAATGCTCTGTACAGGGCATCCCCTAATCCCTGCTTCCACTACCCATAATGCATTTGAAACTTTAGGTAATTCGGTAATGCAGAAGAAAATGCACTCAGGGATGGTGAGTGGGAAAGGCTCACAGAAAAAGATGAAGAGATAGAGAGATAATGAATAGATAGTCGGAGAGAAAAACAAAAAAAGAACAATAGAGAATTAGAGAAAGGAAGGCCTGACAAAGTGAGATTGATGGAGGATTACAGAAATGAAAAATGTGTGTGAGATGAGTAATGATAGAGGCGACAGAAATAGTGGGGAAAGGAGAAAACATCACTGGAGTCTGTATTATTCACACATAACATCATTATCTGCAGGAAAATATGATTGATGTGTGAATGGTTTGGGTCATGTCAGATTTCCTTGCACACAGAGAAATTTGAGACAGGCCCGGTGCTAACTTTCAGGCTGCAGAGACGCATCGATAGGTATTAAATCACTATTATGTCGCCCATATGTAGGAAGTTGGCCAGCTGGAGTGTATTTTGGAAAACAACTGCCTTATTGAATCTAATGTAGCTTCACCATCACACACGATGTGTTTGAGTGCATTCTGCTGTATGATCACTTTTAGTTAACATCCTTGATAGGAGATTTTACAGTAATGCTCAGCAGTCCGTTTTATTCTATATATTTTCGGACATACGCTTAAAAGTTTTATAGTAAACCATATAGTGTGATTTGTACCCAGGCTTTTTTACTTAAAGCAGTAATCAATGACCTCATCCATAACAAAACACCTTTAAATTCTTTAATTAGTTATCATAAGAGATGCACCGATACTAAATTTCACCACCGATACCGATATCTTCTATATACAGAGCACACATGCATTGCATTTTTCCTAAAACCGATAGTGTGAAAATTAGCTTTTATTGGCCCATACGGATTATTGGCCGATATATCGGTGCATCTCTAGTTATTATTATATTTGCTTCTCGCGATAGGTTATGGTGCAGGTTGAATTAAAACGAAAAAAAGAATACTGTTAACTGTCGGAGCCCTTTTTGAGCCTAGACATGAAAACGCATGTTGGAACTAAAATGGCGATAACGTATGAATTCTTTGGAATACAGACTTACGGTTGGTCTCGTTTGAAAAAAGAAAAGTAGCTGATTATTGTTGGGTTTATTGTAAAAAAATAAATAAAACAAGTTTTTTTTCTTTGATTAAAAAATACATAAAAAAATATGAGTTGCAAAAGGATAACAAAAAATCTAGCACATTCTTTATAAAAAAGTCAATTACTCTCCCTACATAAATTATTTTAAAAATACTACAATAATACAAAGTTTCAGTCGTCAACATCTATCTTGCTGATGTTCTGTAAAATAAAAACATGAAGTCAGCTACTTTGATTTCATCGCAGTGTCCTGATATTTACTATCATTAAATATTAACAAACATAAAGCAATGTCACAAGTTTTCCATGTCTTTAAGCTTGGCTTTCCGCTCCTTGTCCTCAAAAAATTGTGTGGCATGGTGGAGAAGACGGCCGCTTGAGCATTTGATTTCAGCGGTCTCTATCTGACAGATTGACGGATGAACAAAAAGACTTTTATCTTATTTTTCCAAGGTCTGGCACCCATTCAAGGTCTATTAAGCATGAATAAATGCAGAGAAAATGGACACAGCTTCCCACTTCACCCAATGAACACGTGATTTACAGGAAATATATAGCTCTTCCCTTTTTTAAGGTGTCAGGATATGAATTTGACTGCATCTAGGGCTGGTCGTCGGACATGGAGACGCACAACATTATCATAAATCGAAGGATTGAAAGCTCCTGACTACTGTTCGGATCAAGGATACAGGCAGTGTGGATGTCATATCAATTCTAGAAATGGAAAACAAACAGGATTTCTGGAGTGTGCCGTCAGCACTGTTGAAACGCTCCAGATTTTCTCCTGAACACATTTCATCTCAACCATTCCGTGCCAGTGAATTTTTGTCAGTACTTCAGACTTCCAGTCAAATCCAAATGTCATTTCAACTTGTGCAGGACGGCCGTATTTTTGTCTTTATTTATTTCCTCGTATTTCACAGCCTTTTTCTTTGCAAGGGCAATAAATTACACTTGATCAATGACCTTTTCTGCCTGACTTGTTTGCTTCTTGCCATGTTCAGCAAAGTGCGCAATGGAAATATTTCATAGGTCCTGCAAAATGGCAACAAGACAGCAATAGGGCATTTTCAGCATGAAGGGTGTCAAACCTCAAAATAAAAAATGAAGTGAGGGTCTTATTTTACACAAACTATAAACCGTATTTTAACGGGGGGGGGATTTGTTGGCTTGTACAGTCTAAATTGTATTTTTGTGCCTACCTGGGCATGTAGTTTCAACTATCATGTTGACATTAAATAAATCATATACAGCATACAGAATGTTTTGTGTATGTATTGGTTTTGGAGAGGGGTTTTATCTTTTTAGTCTTCCTCAAACATCCACATAATTCTCGCCCTATTGTTTTTTTAAAGGAATTCCAATCCTGTAATACCCTCCCTTGTCCGGACCTAAAGAAGACCACTCCCTGGACGCCATGGACACCAGTGAATATCTCAGACAATGGCGGCCACTACGAGCAGAGGTTTAGGTACACGTGTAAGGCGCGTGTAACCGAGCCCAACCTGCTGGAGGTGGGGAGGCAGCGAATCGAGATGCGGTACTGCTCTAGCGACGGCTCCACGGGCTGCTCCACCGACGGTGAGAACTCATTCACCATTCTTCATTTTTCTATTGCCTTTTCTCACTCTCATCTATTTTCCCCACTCTCATCTTGCTTTTTTCGCTCTGTGTCTTTGATGGAGTGAGTCTGACTTTGAGGCAAGTCACTTGATCTATTTGTCCATCAGTACAAAAACAACATGATGTGCAATAGTGCCTCTATTTTGCTCTCTCTCTCTCTCTCTTGCTCTTACTTATCTTTATCAGTTTTCGAAATGACGTCTTACCTAACAGAAGTGCTCTCAGCCATGTTTTATAACCGTCGTTCTAATGAAGTCAAATCAGAGAATGTCGTTCAGTGATTTGGGCTTCCTGTCTGGCAAAGTGCTCTTAATTTCATTTGTGTACCTTCCTGCACGTGTACAACTACATTCAGCTTCACTGCTGTGAGTTGTAAACACTTGGTGGTTAGTAAACAAGCTGTTAACCGGGATGTTACGAGACCGTAAGTGGCATCTCAATATTAGATTCACAGCGGATGTAGTGAAACCACTGGCTCCAGATAAACTGTAAACTTTGTTTGGGAGGGATGTTTACTTGGAACGTACATTGTGGCTCTGATCTGCAACAGCTATTTACTGAAGCTTGATAACAGTGAGATCACAAAAAAAGAGTGGCCACCCACATTGCTTATGACCAAGTTTTTTTATACGTTTTCCTTTGCTTTTATATCTCACTCATTTTAATTTCATTTTATGGGAGAGTAAACTACAATGATGTTTGGCGGCATCAACAGAAACATTTGTTTTGCTAGTTTGGGGAAGTCATTTGTATTGTATTATAATTGTAACATTAGCTGCATTAAAACAAAGTACAGCCGTGCAACGGTTCATTTGGATGTAGTAGGTTTAGTGTGCTTCATATTTATGCTGTGGATTTTTTTGGCTCCATCATAACTTTATGTTTGAATGCAATTGGATTCTAAAATGTTATCTTGTTTTTGAGTTGTAATGTATACTTCTATTAAGAACATGATACACTATGATTTAAAAACCTTCTGATGCACTATATACAACTTTTATTTAATGATTAGAGTTTTAGCATCAATGTTTAATGTTAGTTTCAGGTAAAATATTTATTTTTTACTATTTCTACACGATTTCAAACGCATGTTAGAACTAAGGTGCGGTAACTCATGAATTCTTTTGAATACACACTCACTGTTGGTCTCGTTTGAAAAAAGAAAAGTAGTTGATTATTGCTATAAAAAATCACACACACACACACACATATAAAGTTGTAAGGTTTATCGTAAAAAAATATGTATAAAAAGTTAGTTTTTCTTTGTTTAAAAAATACATAAAAAAAATACGGGTCGCAAAAGGATAGCAAAAATTCTAAGCACACTCTTTATAAAAAAGAATCAATTACTCTCCCTACATTAAAAGAACACCAAAGAAATCTGTATTCTAGAATCTTAGACCTTTCCAATGATAATTAGTTTGTCATGATTCCATTGGCAAACTTAGGTGTCCCGTGTATGGAACGGGTGACAATTAACAGGCTACCAAAGTTGGCCCAGATTGTCTCTTAACTTCTAAAGTTTCACAAATTGATTGGTTTACAGTAACAGGTTTAAAAAAAAAAGTTTAGTGCATTAAAATGCTTAGCAATATAGCTGTTTGAAACGCTAATTATCGATTACAGTTTGAACATTTCTAAGGCTGTCAAATTATTAATCGTGACTTGTCATATGCAAAATAAAAGGTTTTTGTTTACATAATATGTGTGTGTACTGAGTATAAAAATTTGCCTATGTATAAATTAATACACAAACATACATGTATATATCTAAGAAATATTTACACGTACATGAACTTTTGTTTGCATACGATTGGTGGCGATTAATTTCGACACAAACACCAAAACTTTTGGCATTTGTATTTGTTTTTGTCCAGTTGAATGGAAATAGGCTGGAGACAGATTTTTTTTAGCTCAAAAACAGTTCATGTACAAAAAATGGATGGAAACATTGTCACCATTCCCACAGGAATTGTGTTTCAAATCAGTTTTTAAACCGCCTACTGATTAAGAGTTAAAAGCAATGATGTATATACTTCAAGTCTTTAGCCCATTTGTCTTACAAAATAAACTGTCAGTGGCTGCCGGTTACTCTTAAATCTTTATATCCTTAAGGTATATTCAACAAATCTACTCTGCATTGCTGGGTACATTTCACTGGTCTGCTTGGCCCTGTAATTGCAGCTTGCAGCTATATTATCAGTATTCCCAGTGATCTGTATAACTGACAGATCAGACTCTAGCACGATACATCAGGGGTGCATCTGTGTAATTCATAAATATTAAATGCCCCAAACGGAAATTATTAATTACCGTGCTCCGGCCATTATTTAGCTCGAAGAAGCCAGCTATAACCCTATATTCCCAGTCATGACAGATGTGTCTCCTAAAGGCTTTCAGTGGTTAACTTAGCGCATATCGTACAGAAGAGCTCCACTGCCATAATCACCTCCACACTAAAGATGTGTGTTGATATCAGTGAAGCCACGAGGGAAGATGAGTTTTGAAATGAATGGGCTGCCACTTGGCAAAGATTTAGCCTCCCATCTTGGCTGGCTCAAATCGATTTAAATCTGTAAGAATCCGTAATCCTAGTTTGTGTGAAGAAAAGGTGATAAAGCACAGTGTCTGAGAAAGATGATGTGGAAAACCTAGAGTTGTGAACTGAGTTTACAGTACGTGGTTAAACTGAGGGTCTAAGTGGTAGTTTTACATTTTTTGAATGCAGTCTATTGCATTAAAAATCTTGATATCATAGCTGTAGGATTAAAACATTGTTTCTCCATACATTTCATAAATCATTATGTTCACCCTTCATGTTTGTCCATGGGTTTTGCAAATATTGACCAAAAAGTATTGAAAAGAGCTTGTCAACTTTGGCAACAAGGTGACAAAACTTTGTCAACAAATGCATTTTTTTGGAGTTACAAGCTTTCAGTCCGACAGCAACTATATGATCCACCTATTGACTTGTGTCTTATTCATCAATCACTGGTTTTACCAGATATAGAATGTACGAAAATAGTGCCTTTTTAAGGCTTATATAGGCCTTTTTCACAAAATGATTTCCTCTTTTCTAATCCCATTAATGTTAATCTAAATAATAATAATCAAATATTTGTTTTAAGAGCTCTAGTTTTAAAATACATTACTATTGAAAAAAATGATCAGTTTTAACAATTAGTTATATCAAACAACATTTTTTTTAAACACTGAGAAGGTAATTGGAAACTTTTCTATTACATTTTTTTTTCTTAGTTATTTATTTACTTATTGTTTATATTAATAACAATTCATGATGCATTAAAATAAATTAAAATTTAGCATTTTTGCAAATTATTTTTGTATTGGGGGGGGTGCAAATATAAAATCTTGCCTAAGGCACCAACATAGCCTGGACCGGCCCTTGGTGCAGTAAATGTGATGCTACTACGGCCTGCAAAAAGCTGTCATAAGCAGAATTTTATTTAAGGGTGTTATTTATGTTACCACCCAGCGTCTCAGGCAGCCACGCCCCCTCCCCAGCGCTCTCTCCCAGCTTCACCCGCTCTCGATCCCCGGACGATTAACACTGCGAACTACACTCCCCATGATCCCTTGCACCAGATTACCCCCACGACTGCACCTGAACCTCATTCCCATGGACTCTATATATACCTTGTGGTTTGTTGTGTTCGATGTCAGGTCTAGTTGTCTTTAGTAGTTGCTATTTCAGACCCCCTTTGTAGCCTCTCTATGTGGGTTTATTGTCACCTGTGGATGCTATACTCACCTGTGGATGTTACACTTACCTTTGGACATTTACCTCCCAGTCTGTTACTATTAAAACCTGTTGAACTGCATGGTGACGATTTATTAAATCGGGGTCACAAGTGTTATGACTGGGAATATCTGTGTGCACGTTAAGCAATTCATGTTTCAATTCACTTACAGAAAGGATCAATAATGTAAGGTCAGTGTGTTCAATTATGGAGGTACAGCGCATACTCCACAACTAGGCATAATGTTGTAGTTATTCGCTTGAACTGGTAAATAAAAAAAAATGCAAAATTATGATACATTTTTTCTTATACAACATCTCTGTTTCCTAAGAAGTGATATTTAGCTCTCTGTAAAATGAAGGCTGAGAGTCACCTTGGTTCTCTGTAGAAGAAGACACGAAATGTTGCTATTTTTCCCCTTTTTTGTCTAATGTCAACGTTATAAAAGAAACAAGATCAGTAGAATCAGTGCTGGCTGACATTTTCAGATTGGGAATGCATTTGAGGTCAAATCTTTTAGTAGCTGAATTTAAATCAGCTTTTGTTCAGATAAGGTTCCTTAATGTCTCAGCTGTCTTTATTCAGAGCCAAATGAAAGAAGTTATCAGTGAAAACAGCGGATGGGTGCCGTTTACACAGATTTAGCAGCTTTGTGATACGGAATGTCAGATAACAACATCACTTTCATTTACAAAGTGTGACCTCATATTGGTTATAACCCGAATGTAATTAGTTATTTATTTATTTTAAATAAGCGAATGGTTTATAAATCCATCAGTTTGTAAATGTAGATAATGGGTTATCACATTGTGGGTACATATTTTTAGGCGGGATCAGTGCCTTTCTTTGCAGTACAGTTTCATTTTTCTTTTAGCAAGTGCAAGTCTTTAGTGCTTAACCTTCAGTACAATAAAAATCAATACATGCACCATTACGTCTATTTGTTTGCTGGAGTAATGGTGGTGACTGGAGTGAAAATGCGGCTTAAAAGTCAGGCCACTTATCTTAAAACCTTGAGTTTTTCTGCAGCATAAGCCAAAGGCCATAACAGATGATGCCTCAGGTTTGTAATTTGGCTATGAGGGATGTCTTCATTTATCTGAGAAACAATAGCACATCACTTTAACTTGTGACTTTAGCATTATTTTCTCATCTAAATAGCGTGCCGCAAGGACGGCGCTGTCACTTTCTGTCTTTCCTTCTCTTCATTTCTTTCAGAACAACTTGATATCTTCAAGGCTGTTAACTATCAAATCCACACAGTTTTGTCATCTGTTAGAATTCCTCTCAGATTCTGCAGACCATACAGTCTCGGCTGGCAAATGTCGGCGGGGTGCATTACACACATGTCCTTCCAAAATCTTATTCTCTGTGCTTCTGGTCTTCACTTTATACAGCGAGGTCTGAAAGGATCCAGATGAAAATTGTATCGCTTGGAAGTGACTCTTTTATAGCTCAGATGATTGTAGTGAGATCTCAGTTATTTTTCATTTAAAGCAGTGTGTAACTTTTGCCTCTCTATCACATTCTCTGTGGCAAGATATTGTTGTTGCGAGTTATTCTCTTTACATGAGTTCAAATCATGTGATGTGAAATTTCTAGTGAAATCGAAACTGACTGCTCGAATTCTAAATCATAACATGCTTAGCGTAGTGAATTAGGGTAAGTAGGCTAAAGGTAGGGAGACAGTTTTGAACAATGACCTATTTATGTACCTGTTCAGTAACTTTTGTTTATTTTTATCCGGAAAGCTACAGATTGCAGCTCTAGGCATTAACTTTGTGAATTATTCTTATTGACCAATCAGCATTAATACATTTCTTAAATACCACTGCCATTAAAAACACTGTGCTGTTACACTATGACATTAATAATAATATAATAAAAGATAATATATTTTATTTTATTTTGTTATTTTATTTATTATATATTACAATACAATTCAAAACACTACTAGACAATACAATATAGATCATCAACTGAAACCTTACGAATAAAATATAGATAAAATAAAGATGATAGAATAAAATATATCAACTTAAAATAAATTATTTGAAATAAAGCAAGGTTTAAAAGGCAAGTTACTACTCTGAAATACATACGATATTCTATAATCTTTAATCATTGAGGATTCTAAACATTTAAATATAACAATGTTTATAAAAATCACATGAAATAGTAAAAATCGCATGAAAAAGTAAAAACTTAAAAAAATGACATTTTGTAACAATATTTGTAGTTAAATTGAATGTGTAGATTACAGCTGAAATCAATTGCTTTTCGAATTATTTTATGATAGAATTTAAGTTATTAAAATCATTGCCTTTTGATTACAAATTTTAAAATTTGTCTCTAGAGAAAAGTTTGGCACTAAGGATGTCCCGATCCGATCGCAAAGATCGGGATTGGGGCCCGATCAAGGCATTTTTAGAGCTTTTAGAGCTTTATTATTGTTCAATAATAACACATTAATACCAAACCTTCAAAAAAGTGGACGGATTACAGCAAAGTTCACTCATCTCTGTGACGCTGTGATAGAGAACACAGGTTCGTCTGATTTCATCCTTCATACAGCGGCCTACCGGACTTTTACAACAAGCTTAATTACACAGATGAGGAGCATATTAGCGGCTGTCCTCTAACAAAACAGAAATGCTGAATTTCCCTTTATTAGAAATATATATCGGCTATGTGAGCACCACAGAGTGAACTTGCAGTATTGTGTTGAGTTTTTTTGTTTTGAGGTAGTGTAAAATGAAGCTCTGCTATTCCGTCTAATGAGGACAAAGTCCTGTCCAGCTGCAATAAAAGCATTTCAACTATATTTAAATGTTTAATCCAAACCTGCTATTTGAATTAGTTGAAAAGACTCATCCTGTCATAATGTTTGCTACATTATGGTAGGCTATCTTTTATAGTATGGTGAACTGTTAAATATTAATATTTTTATAACCTTAATATACCTGGAGCGTGCACTTAGCACTAGGAAAATACAGTTATCGGATCGGGACTCGGCTCGTCAGACACTCAAAATAAAATGACTCGGAATGGGGGGCACAAAAAGTGTAATCGGGACATCCCTTTTTGCCACATATCAAATACTTAGAAATTTCATTAAAGCATTTTCAACAGTGGTCTCATTCATGTGGATCCAACTTTATATGAGCACCCCATGTCGTTCAACTGACATTTTGTTTGTCAGATACCTCTAGCGGCGTTGTCAGCGCTGGACGCCATGGTAATTATATGTGTTTGCAAAGGCGTTAACCACCCACTACAGAGACCCATCAGGGAGTCAATTCTAATTGCCCACCCTCCAACTTTTAATAAGCATTGGTGACCGCTAGGCAGTTTACAGCCGCTCTGGGGAATACCGTAAAAGCCACACACTTAATCTACAAGAGCTATTTGATTTCATGATTGTGCCTTTCGCCAGACGTAGTTTTGATCTTATCGTCATGGACGCGTCATAGAGACGGGATGATTAAAATTGCCCGAGCATGTGAGTCAGCGGCATCTGTTTCCAAGTATTTCAATTTATCTGCTTTGCTCTGCATGTGAGTTTAACAAACGGCAAGCATTACAAGGTCAAAATGCAATTCCACCGTGCGACTTTATACTTCTGTAAAAAATCGATGTGGTCAGTCATTCTTTGGTTAAGTCACTGAACGCAGCACGGTTTGTTTACCTGCGGGTGTAGCGTGGTCTGACACCTCTGTTCCCATTAGCCATCTGAGCCGGGCACAGCGCTTAGAGGTGTGAGTAGATTATGAAGTAGTCTATTACCTTTGAGAGGTATGTGTGCTGTGGTGCTGGAGAGACAGACTATAGTTCAACCCATGTAGCGCTGCCATCTCGAAGTTACCTGCTCGGAATGGATAAATGGCTGTGGCTCGGAGGGACTGTCACGGTTAGATCTCCCTCAAGGTAAGGAGAAACATAGAGGTCAGACTTCAGACAGACGTACGGTTAGCTTGGAGAACAAATGCAGAGAATTATGTACTGAAAGTTAAGACACATGAGCAGCTGTTAGTATAGCTCAACCGGTATATCATGGCACGTCGAGATCTCAGGTTGGAAACCCAGGGAATGCACGTAATGCTAAAAACAATGTTTCCATTTTCTCTTATTGGGGTTAAATATTAACTTAATGGAGCAGTTCTCCTTTTTTATGCTCCATTTTTATTCCTACAATGGAAAGTCAATGGGGACCATTTTTCAAGCGAACTATTGCTTTATAGGTATAGTTCAACCTTAAATAAAATTTCTGACAACATTAAATTTACCTTTATGTGTGGGCCACAAAAGAAGATATTGTGAGGAATGTATCAGTGGGTTTTGTGTCATTCAATAGAAGTCAATGGGGACCAATGTTGTTTGGTTACCAAAGTTCTTTCAAATATCTTCTTTTGGGTTCTGCAGATGAAAGAAAGTCATACAGGTTTGGAATGACAAGAGGGTGGGTCATTGATGACAGAATTTACATTTTGGGGTGAACTTTTCCTTTATCCGCTTACACTCTTGGCACCTTTGACCTACGTGTTAATGGTGGGATGTGGGACCTTCGACATGTCCGCCAAAAATAGAATCTTATGCATCTGCATTAAATCCGTGTCAGACTAGCTCGGTGCTGACTCACCATCTTTGTTTGTTCTTGTTTTAGGAGATTTGCTGCGTTCAGGCCGTATCACTGGACTGACAGTAAATGGAGGTTGGTCTGCCTGGGGTTCTTGGAGCCAGTGCAGCCGGGACTGCAGCTCAGGGGTACGAAACCGTAAACGTACCTGCTCGAACCCCAAACCCAAATATGGAGGAATCACCTGCATCGGACCAGCCCAAGAGTTTCAAGAGTGCAACACCACCCCGTGTCCAGGTTAGTGCCAATGGTTGCTTTTACACACACAGTAAAGGCTGGGTTATACTCGACACATCCGCCAGTTCGCTTGGGTGCGAGGGCCAAATATAACGTCATCGCCGTGTTAGCAGAAGTTCGATTTGAGTGAGCGCGAGTTCATTTCGCGTGGCGGTGTGCACAAATTTTTTGGTGACTCGAGCCAACAGTTCACGAAGCGCTGCAGTCAACCAGCTTTGAAGAGATTTTTGAACAGGTAAGACATGATCAATGTGTCTGTTTTATATTGTTTTCAGAATAAAACAATATTTATCAACATTGCTCTTTTGAACTGTTCTTATATCTTCTAATTTTATATAACATAAAGACTTCCAATGTGTTAATCTATGGCAATGTACATTTAGCAGTCCCTAACCAACAATATGTAAAATATGTCTGCATTATGCACAGAAATGAACGAGGGAACAAAAAGTTTGATGTAAAAATTTATTAAATCAACAAACAATAGTTCAAAATGCATTTCCTCGTCCATCACACGCATCTGCTTTACAATAGCGATGTATTCTCCATCTCCACGTTTGGTGGCATGCAGTGGGCGAACATTCCATCTCATTTTTCGCCCTTTTTTTATAGTTGCAACAACACAAAATCTCCTGCGTTTCCTTGTCGAGCAGCTGCTCGCGAGACGCCATCTTGAATGATCTGACGGTAAAATTCCTACTTCTCTTCTACTTCCTGTGGATTTACAGGACAATTACGTTTGTGCGCCCCATGTCGTTTCAAAGAATATCTAAACGGCGAACGCATCAAGTATAAACGCCTCGTCCGTTTGGGGAGGTGCGTGCGCAGTTAGCGGAGCCAGGCGCGAGTATAAACAAGGCTTAACTAGTACGCTTAATGGTAAACAATGTCAAATATGAATCCACAAAATATGTTAGAATTGTGAAATTGTTTTTGTTTTCTGAGTTGTACATTTTTCCAAAAACAGAAATTTGTTTATTGTATGATCAACATTGCAAAAACAAATAACTCATATTCAAATGTATTATTATTGTGCGTTCGAAGTAATGTCAATCAAACTGGAGTTGGGTTGTTTTGATTAAGTTATAATAAAACAATAGAACACACATTTTTAAAAACAGAGCTTTTCACAGAAGACAATCTCTCCGTTTTAAGGTGCGAAGACCTCAATTTGCTGTCTGAAATGGAAAGAAATCTCTGTGGTATCGTTGTGTGTAATCAAATTTCAGCCTAATTATAGCGGCAGGATTCTGTCATTAAAAGCCTCACGACAATGCTGTACACCCGCTCCAAATGTTAAGAAAGGAGGAGGCGCTCCCTAATTAAATGAGTGCTCACGGTTTTGTGGGGTGGAAACTTGCCGTTTAAATGGAAATCTGATACTGGGGTATTTTATGATACCTATCATTAAACAAGACACAATCAGGCGATGCGGAATTCGTTTTGCAATCATTATTAATCGATAGGCTAGTTTTTGGGGGAAATGAGCGTCGCCTAGAATATCAGACCCGCCTTATGATATGCTGTGAAGTGTTCCTCAGCCAACAGCCAAAAGCTGTCTCATAACTAGGTCTCACATATTGGCCATGAAGTGACAGTACCGGGACCAGTGGGACTGCTTCATTAACAAAGATCTCTCGGGTCTGTAAGTCCTGATTAGCACTTATTGATGTTTTCTCTACCAGAGTAATTGCCAACAGGTCAGGTATCCGAGAACAGATTTCATAAACACCGGGATGACAAATTGTACCACAACTCATAAGAGCAAACTGTCAGGCAGCAGAGTTAATTCAGCCCCTCTCAAGTCGCACTTAGATTCAATGGCTTCTTGATACAGACTACGACAGAATAATATAGATGGCTTTCATCAAGCGTGTCCCAGCAGGAAGCTTGAAAAGAACACATCAAATCGCTCTACATCCCCATCAGTGTTTTGGAATCAGAGCATGCCCGTGACCAATGCTCTCAGTGTATCTTTTATTGGTTCTGTGCTTCTACCTCCTCGCAGAGTTAAATCTTTACACTTCCAGTCAGACCTTTAAAATGCAATATTTTGTTTTGGGAGAGAGGGAAGCCGCTGTCGCCGTCGTCTTTTCTTCTTTCGGGCCGCAAGGGTGAAATGAGATGATCAGTCACACCATGGCAGAAATTGACTGAAATGTCATTTTTCGGGATAGAGAAATTACAACATATGATTAAACGCAGCACATGGTTTACCCATGCCTTTTATGAAAGTCATTCGGAAACGCTTAAGTAAAAGATTTCTCTTTTTCACCAGTGGGTGATGCAGGATAAATGGGTTTAAGATCTGATCCGGGATCAGCATTCTCTACTCATCCTTTCTGTGCTGTTGTAGAACAGAAAAGAGTTGTGCTATAGTACAGGTTTTTTTCCTCATCAGGTGGTGAGTTTGCTTAAAATGCAAAAATTTAATTTTGAAAGAAAGTAAACCAAATGTATACTTTGCATATAGTATGCGTTCAGTTTTACATTCATTCCTTTAGCAGAGACGTTTATCCAAAGCATCTGCCTTACAATTATGAAAGCGTTTAACATTTTGTTTAAGAAGTCAAACTTTGTTTTCTGAGGAAGAGATGAATGACATAATTGCTAAAAGGCAGTATACAGTATGCATTAGCTTATTGCCTGGAATGATGTATCCCATAATGAAGTGTTCTCAAGTTATCTGTGATTTTAATCACATTTATATTCATTCCTTATCATGTTTGTTTATTATTGATTTATTTACATATAATTATTCAAAATTGGATTAAACTTTAAAATAAAAAAATTTTGGCGATTTCTATTTCTATTTTTACATCGTTTTCCAGTATAAACGTCTACAATATTGTAAATCATGATACATTTTCTTGACAAACAAAATAACAGTAAACATGTTAATCTGGGGGAAAAAAGAAAAGTCAGTTTATGTTCAAAACAAGCAAAAATAATACATTTTCTAACCCCTCCCAACATATCTTTGCCTGTTTTAAGCATAAACTCATTTACTTTTTGCATAAAAACAAGACCTATATTATGTCACTTAACTTATCAATTAAAAAATGTATATTGATTTTTGTCTCGTTTTGCAGAACAAGTATCAAAAACTATTAAGTAGGAAATGTGTTTTTGCAGCACATAATAGCAATATTTATAGTCCGGGTGTGATGTGAGA
The DNA here is from genome assembly GCA_008369825.1 of Triplophysa tibetana. Taxonomy (NCBI): domain Eukaryota; kingdom Metazoa; phylum Chordata; class Actinopteri; order Cypriniformes; family Nemacheilidae; genus Triplophysa; species Triplophysa tibetana. The sequence goes on along the minus strand of CM017914.1, from coordinate 7,509,383 downwards.
TTTTATTTTATTTGCATAGTGCCTCAAATACCTTTACATACTGCTTTCTTCAATAGTATGCGCTGTACACTATATACAGTGCAGTATGCAGTACACTAGCATTCCATGTCAAATATAGCCCAAGTGTCTAATGTCAGTTACATGAACACTCAACCCCGTTCCACTAACACGTCAGGCTGTGAATGTTAATGTAAAATAAGTCTCGTGCTTGTTTTTCTTTAATTAGTGTTAAGAGAGTCATAGTGTTTTGTGAGTTGTTCTGTTACTCCAGTTGTCACGGGTGATGACCCTGAGCTTGGCGCTCACTGAAGAGGAGAGAGAGTGAATTGATGCTTCGTTTAGCCTCATTAATTAGAGCTGAGGGCAGGGTTAGCACATGAGGGAGACATACACATTGTGTAAAACAGCCGCTCTCTCTCTCTCCTTGTCAAACCCCCTTTATACTCAGAGTTATCAGCATCTGGCTGGAGCTTGTTTTGACATATCACACACACACATTGTTTTATTGTAGTAATTGATAAAATGTAAGTGGAGTTATTTTATTTATTAATTCATTCATGCTGTGAGGTTGCTTTTATGTTTATGTTTATGTTTTTCACGCTCTTTGAATTCCACTTTAACAAGGTTTTAATGCACCAAAACAGGAGTTATATATGCACTTTCTGACCATTAGAATTAAGCTTTAAGACATTTGTGTAAATTCTGATTGTGAATTATGATGATAAATGTGGGTGGTCATAAATGACATCATAAACATGACTTTCTTATTTTATTTTAGAGCAAGACTTTTTTCCAAACGCATGTCTAATTTAAATGTCACGACCTTAACGTTCATTGTACAGCGTAAAAAACAATACATACAATACAAATGCTTGTATTGTATTGTTATATATTGTATAATACAAATACATAAAATAACATAGATGCAATATATACAATATATACAAAAATTGTGCATAAAAAATAACTGCAACTGCACCCTTTTTCAGTTGCATTCACCCTAAAGATGTTTGTGAAAAATATTTTGTCCTATATTTCGTCCTACACGTCAGACTCTTGTCCCAAGACATTCATGACACAAGCAGCAGTAATAACTTCGGTATTTTCACCTCACATCTTTTCAGTGGACGGAAGCTGGTCGTGCTGGTCACCTTGGTCCAAATGCTCGGTGACATGCGGCGGGGGCCACTACATGCGCACACGCAGCTGCAACAATCCTCCACCTGCCTACGGAGGTGACATCTGCCTGGGCTTGCATACTGAAGAGGCCCTCTGTAACATCCAACCCTGCCCCGGTATGGCCTGATACAGACATAATCACATACATTAACTCCCCCACCAGCTCGCACCCACACCTTGACTGAGTCAGGATATTACAAGCCTTCTACCGAACAGGAGCCCTTTGTCTTGTACCTGATAACCGCCCCGCGTGTCTCATGTATGAAGCGGCCCGTAGGGCACGCCAAAGGCGGAAATCAAAATGTCACACTTCATACAAAAGCAAATGGTAAAGCCGGGTTTGCGATAGGGGGATAATATGCACAAACCCGAGATAACCCGATTGATGGCCGAGCCAAACTTTGCACATTGATCCGCCGAAAGGTGAACGGGAGAGGAGAGCTTGTATTCAAATGTCAGTCCAACCATTAGTGAGAAGTGTGTTGAGGTTATGAAGTGACCTTTTATTAGCTGCGTTAGGTCTCCATGTCACTTCATTCATTACAGGCACGCTTGTATCTGAAGTGTGCTGGTGGAAAACAGCCGCATGGGGGAAGTGAGGAGAATGTTAAACAGGAGAACCCTGCGTTGAAGTTCTCATACGAAGAACTTCAACCCCTTCTCATTACATTTAAATGAAGTGATACACCGATACACTGATGCCAGATTAGCACCTAGTTCACCTAAAAATAAAAAATCTAATCATCATTTACTATTTATATGATTCTTTTTTCTATGGAACAAAAAGAAGATTTTTAAGAAATGTCTTGGTGGTTTTGTGTCCATACAATGAAGTCAATGGCGGCCATTGTTGTTTGGTTGCCAACATTGTTAAAAATATCTTCTTTTGTGTTTTGCACAACAAAGAACGTCAATTTGGTTTGGAAAAACATGAAATTAAATACATAATAAAATAATTTTCGTTTTTGGGTGAACTATCCCTTTAAACAAGTACAGTGTTCAACCCCACCATCTGATGTACTGTTGTTGTCATATACAGAGAGCTGGTCTGATTGGTCCGAATGGTCCCCGTGCGACTCATCAGGGTCTCAGGTCCGACAGCGGCACTGCGATGTCTTGTTTCCCACCGGAAACCAGTGCTCGGGCAACAGCAGCGAAACCCGCGCCTGTCTGCCCATCTCAAACTTCATCCCAGGTGGGCACCCGCACACACTCTTAAACACTTCCAACATCGACCCCAGGACAAACGAGGATCTTCCCCTATTGACAAGAAGTAATGCGAGACACACCAAACCATTGATTTCTTCAGTGTAAGGATAATTAGCCTCTCATCCCCTGCCTTGTCTAAGTGGCACGATCGAAAGAATGTTACAACGATTCGTTCTCGTGAAGCATTTGCATTTACAAACTCAGACAGCTTGAGATACTTCTGCTGCAAATTGGAAAGATATTCAGGTACCAGAAGCAGTTCGTTCACATTATTTCTTTTGATGACGGCCATAAATTATAAAACTATATTGGGAACTATTATTTTTATCTAAATGATAATTAATTTACGCGCAACAGAACCCAGTATTACTGCTTAAATCATTGGGATTGAAATTTTGAATAGAAAATGGTGTTTGTAACTCGCATTACGCCAGACAAACTCCATTTTTGTTTTGGTGCACAGTTGTTGCTTCATAATATTTCCTATTGGAGAAAACCATGCTGATAAATGAGCTTACAATACTTTTTCATAACATTTTATGAGTAACTTGTAAATATGTCAAAATAAATATATAGCCCATACGCGGCTGTTTAAAACAGGCCTTTAAGTGTGTCAAGTTTCTTTAATTTATATGAAACATTAAATGTCTCTGGCAACCATAAATGTTATATTGTTAAAACATAAAGTAGCAAATTGTAAAGACTGAAGGAATATCTTGCCTGGCGATTGAGCTAAGCTGTAAACAATAACATCAATTTAATGTGCGCATCTTAAAATGGTAAATGTATAAAAAGCATGGACGTCGGGGGAGTTATAACCTCACTTCCAGTGTAGCACAGGGAGTGAATTTTAAGAGGCGTTCTCTAAATCTTGAGTAAATATTACCATTCAGAAGCCTCTTGTCTTTCTCAGAGTAACATTTCATTACAGCTCATTAGAAAAGTTTTATACCTCATTTACTTCCATTACTGATCATATAAATGCACCGCAGGTGCCTCATCCCTTATTCAGAGATTTGAATTTAACGATAATAGGTTGAGTTAGAAATTTCGGTACAATTTTCCGAAATGTTTCTAGGTCTCATTTATCAGTTTGATGGATTCATATCTCTCTTATTTTCTTTAGAAACTTCTGTTGCACGTTCAAGTCAAGAGGAAAGATGGTGTGGAGGTACGTGTAATCCTCACAAACTCTTAGAGATCAACAATAAAACAATGAAAATTCTGTCGTGGATTACTCACCCTTAGGTTGTTCCAAATCTGTATTCATTTCTTTGTTCGGTTGAGCACTAAGAAAGATTTTTGGAAGAATGTTTGCAACTGACGGTTATGGGGCACCATTGACTACCATAGTAGGAAAAATTATAGTACAGTATATTTTTTGCTCTGTGCAACATATTTTGAGGAATGTAGAAGAGCAAACAGTTACTGGGCATCGTCTACGACCATTTTATTTGTATTTTTCCACCATGGTAGTCAATGGTGCCTCAGAACTGATATTTGCTAAAATTTTTCCAAACATCTTTCTCTGTGTTGAACCGAACAAAGAAATGTATTCAGGTTTGGAACAACTTGAGGGTGACTAAATGATGATAGAATTAAAAATTTTGGGTGAACTGTCCCTTTAATGCCTGTGTTTGTAATGACCAAATGCATAAAAAAATGAACATAAATAATGAGAAGAAAGAGACAAGGGATACGAGAGGAAGCATAGCTATGTTGGAAGTCTGCCACATACTTCCGATGTTGCAGACTTTAAAATCTGCGGAAATTGCAGGAGATTTTTTGAATTAGTGCTAAATGAATGGCCAGTAATTCAATTGGAGTTCATCCAAATATGTATTGATTTTAGTCGGCGCTGAAGCTGTGAGAAATGTTGTGCGAAAATACTCCAATTAATTTGCGAGTGATCGCTATCCACGAAAACTGTAAATCTGAAGTTTGTAGCGGCACATGCAGAAACCCACAGAGACTATGTAGTGTATTATTTTTTTTATTGTCTTGTTTTGGTGATATCAACAAATATTGACAGTCAATTATATTCACAGCAAAACTGCTCTATGGTAGAGCCTGTGCTTCATCTTAAGTATTTTTTGTTGAACCATCAAAGAGAAAACAGTTAAAATGATTAGACATTTCCCCCCTGGAACGCTTTTCCATTTTTAACAATTATTGTCTGTTCATGCATTGATACGCTGAGAACAGCCAGTGCAGTTTTTATTGACTCAGGCACCAAAATCAATGCCGCCATCATGCTTTCATATAATCGTTTACCCAATTTGTTGTTTTCTTCCGTTTCCAGACTTCAATGTGTTCCACATGATCGCCGTGGGACTGAGCAGCTCTATACTGGGCTGTCTGGTGACCTTGCTGGTGTACACTTACTGTCAGAGATACCAGCAGCAATCCCATGATGCCACTGTCATCCACCCTATCTCTGCCGCCCCACTCAACACCAGCATCACCAACCACATCAACAAACTGGACAAGTATGATTCAGTTGAAGCCATTAAGGTCCGTATTATCTGCTCTCACTATCAGTAACCTGTGCTTAAAATAGAAAGCAGTCTGTGTGACTTGTTCTTGATGAGTGCCATTGTGTCTGAATCAGTTCATGCGTTCATACACTGCTTTCTCATAAGTGACCAGGTTTTTTGTGAGGTCAGTGTTTTTGTGACATGTGTTCAAATTATTTTTAAGAAATATAGTGGATGTCTTCCTACATGACTGTTATTTTTCTTAAAGGTTTGTCTTTTATAGCGCAATAGGTGAAGATAATTTGTGAAGAGAAATTCATGAAGTCATATTAATCTTGCAAATGTCAACCCATGTTTTTACTTTAGGTTTTAACCATAGGCTACTGATAGGTTAGAAGTCTGTATTTGGTGGTTTCAGTACCAATGTGAAGTCTCTCTTGAAGTTTTTAAAGTTATTCATAGTCAAGTAAATTGTCACATCCATAAAAGTCTATATTCTAATAAATAGGCACAATAAATATATATATTTTTTTATAATATAATAATTACTATTTAATGTTCTACAAACAGCCATTCCTTCTCAATTTGTTGTGTATTAATGCCTCTGGTTTGTACATTTTAATTCACAGAAATCCTACAATTTATGTCGTCTTTTTTGTCACATCCATAACGCAAGAATTTTTCTGTCTTTTAGATCAGAAAACTCATGCATCGAAAGACATTTTTCTGATGTCTGGACTCTATCATCAGGGGTTTATTACATCATAAACAGATGATTCAATATACTGGTCATAAATACATTCTCTGAGAATTATTAGACGGTTTCATCTTAACAACATAAAAAACATTACTGCGCATGTTCACGTTTGGGACCCCAACTTAACTTCCTGTACACATTCACAAACAAAAGAGTGCCTGTAGATTATTTCTGATAACTATCAAACCATTACTTGGCAAAAGTTATCTCTCGAATATTTTGAATTTAAAATTCAAGCCAACTGCTAGATGTCCCATACGGTTTGTTTAAATGCGCCCAAACTACAGGACCCATTCACCAAAACTTTTATTTAATACAATTATTGTACAATAAAATTATAATATTAACTAAAATTAACATAAATTAAATTAAATATAAGTAGTTATATTATTAGACACTAGGCAAACACAAACTGGAAGTTAACTTGGGGCCAGGTGCGCACGCGTCCGATGATATATTTTAAGTTTTGGGTGAAAATGTAACAGCCATAACACTGGAATTGCCCAGACATTGGTATCTATGCAAATCAGAGACACATCTGTGACATTTTTGGTTTACTTTCTTACTCTTGAGTTAGCAGAAGACTTTGCTAAGAGAAGCACAAATTCTACATAAAATTTGTTCTCCCTTTAATCTCATTGCTATCCTCTAGTAATAATTGTGGCATTAAAGTGATTTTTTTCCCTTATAACTTATGCTACAAGTATATGATACTGACATCATTTACCCAGAGAAAAAAAAATTCTTCTTCTTTTACATTAACAGTAGTTCTTGATCTGTGCCGCATTATACTGTGCTTTAAAATGATGCCCTGCATTAGGAGATCTGGACACATGGATCATTTTGTCATAAGCACAGTAAAATTAAAGCTCAGCCTCATTTTTCAAACTCAGTCAGAATAACAGTTACGCTTCATTACACTTGAATGTAAAAGACTCATGACTATCTACCCAAAGTGCTCCTCGGTTATTGCTTGTTTAGACACTTTTGTGAAGTTGCGTATTTCAACTGCACTGGAATCAGATGGCTTACAAACATCCCGAGTGTTTTTACTGTACTTTCACTTTATTAGCTCTCCAGCTCAGATTCGTCTCGTCTGGCTCAGGGGGAATGAAAATTATTAGACTACAGAATATAAACAGTTATTGTCATCCATGTACTTTTATTATTTTTATGTCTACTTTTGAATGTTGTTGGTTTGCAACTGTGTGGAGCGGTGAATGTATTTTAACATATACATGATGCTTAAAGTTAACACAAAATCATGGCCCTGTGTGTCATTTCACATATTTCCCCAAAAATCAAAATGAAATGCAAAATAGTATTTTTTTCATTGAAATTGAACTGTGTTATAATTAAGGTTATGGCAATAATAACAAATATGTAAAAGCAGAAAAGACATTGGACTACATTGAGATGTTCTTGAAAGAGAACCTTTAAAGTGGATGTCGGCGTGTTTGCCTCCATCAGTGTGAAATGTCCCTGTTCACATTCCTGCCAGATGAAATCAAGCTCTCATGTCGTCCCCATCAAATATTCTCTTTCCGTACATTAGTGAAATAAAATGGGTTGGAATATCTTTTCATGTTGACTTTATTGATAGCTTCACAAATGGAGCGTACCATCAAATACAGCCCTGGTCTCCTCTTACCAAATCAATGTAGAAAGCGTCTCCTGCTATCTTGAGGATGATTCTACTCCCTTCCTCTTACAGCCTGACGTTTCCATTCTCTTGCCTTTGGACGAACACCACATTTGCCAGCCTTTGTCTTCTAACACTGGTGTAGCGCGAGGCCTGGAGATTTTCTACTAACTTTCGACCGGCATAACCATCCTCTCCTCTGACTCACAGACCTCTCGCGAACCCCCTCTCCTCCCCCCGACCCTCGTGTACGTGACAGGTGTGATCGCCCATTCGTTCTGTCTGCATTTGTCACCGGCATTTCGCATCATCCCCTCAGAGTAGAAACTTGTGAGAAGGCAGTGTAAATTTCCCACATTTGGTGTCATGTTTTGGCACGGCGATATCCGCTGCTATTTGGCTGCATGCCGTTTTGTTTATTTTTCAGCATCACCTTGGAAATCGGATCAATCTTTTGTTCTGGGTTATTATTTTTGCTTGTTTGTTATTGCCACCCCACTGAGCTCTCTTTTGGTTTATGGCTTTGTAGAATGTATTTAAGTGCTCTTCTATTTAATAGACTTTTTGAGTTTTAAAGAAAGACATCTATTGACTGTAAGATTAACTTTTTCATATTTGTGAAGCTTAATATTTAGTTTTTATACTTATCCAATCAGAATGACTTTATAATTGATGTCCTCTAATGGATGAAATTGTGTGAAAATGTGGGTGGCAGAAACAACTAAAACATCTCCGGTACTGCTTGAGTTTGCTTGGAAAAGCTTTGTTCACTTTACCATTTTCATCTTTTTTGAAGCAGATATTAAATCATGACATGAAGGCATGTCATGTATATGTTTCACATTTATCACAAATAATTGTATGATTTCCCCGACGTTAATGACATATTGTCAGCCAATCAGATCAGCCTGTTTCATGGTTTGGCCATCACAAAGTGACTTTTAATTTGTGTGACTTGCTTGTTTGCCTGGGTCCACAACCCCCAGACGTAATTTCTAAAATATGCAAATTTTCAATCTGTGTTATTAAAAACACCTTTTTTCCTCTCTTCCACAGGCTTTTAATAAGAATAACTTGATGCTGGAAGAGAGAAATAAATATTTCAACCCTCAGCTTGCAGGAAAAACATACACCAATGCCTACTTCACTGACGTTAATACCTACGACGACTTTTAAAAATGGATCTATGTTTCCAGTCATCTTCACCTTGGGGGACTAGTTCAACTGGGTTCAACTTCAGCACCTTTTGGTTTATTTTTTGGCCTCATGGTTTGTTCTGATAAAAAAATTTAAATAATGTGGGACCATTACAAACACCTATAAAGCTGTACAGAACCATTTTCAACGTTAACAAGGACATCACGTTCTCCAGGTGTGTGGACGTCACTAAATAAACATGAACTTGTCCGTGGCGGACGAATACAGCAGGCTTCACTGAGAGTCGCCTCTATAAACTCTGTGAAAGACCTGCCTCTAAAGAGATGGCACATGGACGCTTTGCATGCATGGTTTTCATCGATCGTGTTTTCCTTTATTGTTGCTACATTTATTTGCATGGTTGGCATTCCAGTGTTGTTTGTGGGCGGGGCCTGCGTCCTGTATGGGTGGAGCCTTTCTTGGACTGCTTTGTCTCCTGTGCTGAATCCGAAGCCCCCGTGCCTAACAGGACCTCTCCGGTGCATTAACCTTGCCTAAAAGGAAAACTCTCACAACTAACACACACAATCGATATGTAGATGGTCTTTAAAAATGTGTTTATGTATCTTAAATTCGGGGCACTTGTAAGTCAAGCTCTTAGCAGTGGTTGGAATCTCTGTGTTTTTGTTGTACGAAACACTTTTCATGACGCATATGTCAGTGTAGCTTTTATAGACGAGTTTAATCTAAAACCAAGTGTTAGTTTGTTTCCAAGTAACTCTATTCAGCCACCAAATCACAAGTTCTCTTATTACATTTGTCTTTATGTGGTGTAAGGTCTAAAAAAAGAGAGAATGTGAAACACAATGGGACCTTTTTATGTAATCCATGGATCATTTGAATAATATATTTTTGTTTTTATTAGTTGTTTAGTAGTTCAACAAGATGGAAACAAGTATTAATGATAAAAACATGATTTGTGATTTGTAGCATTGAAACAAATTAATCCGTTTAACCACCCGTTGAAGATGGAGAGGTGTGTTCAGTGCTAGGAAATCCATTTTTTTTCTATTTCTACTAATTCTTTTCTACTCGTACATTTTTTTGCTTGTTTAAATGTGCATAAATTAAAATTGCTTCATATACCTTACTGTGTTTGATTTGATGTATATATCAAAGTAATGCTTGAATTCATGAGACGGGGCCGATACACCGTAGGTGAACGTGTCTCCTAAAAACAATTTATTTTTGCTGGAGCATAAGTATGAGGGGTAATTGCGTGTCATTTATGAATCTCCTCCTGCCGTGGTGCTACAGGTGCTGAAATCACAGATTCCCAGCTGACTTCAGTGCTCCCAGAATCAATCACAGTTACTTTGACTCATGATCAAACTTGTTTAGATGTCTGGCCTGCTCCTGTGTGCTCCCAGGGTGTTTACTTAAGTATAGGTGCCATTCATTTGTTAAAGTGACATGCCCGATCTGCTTCATTTAAGGCTGTTTCAGCTGTTAGTTTGTAAACATGCTTCACATTGACTAATGTGAGCTCTGTTAGAACCATGAGCTCACTTTCTATCAACATATTTGGTTCCACATGGTTGGACAAACATACACTCACAACAACATGCATTTAGACGTTTGGTGCAGATTTTTTTGCATAATTTGTCACCTGCCACATTTTTTATTCTCTATAACGTGTGCAAACATGACAATAAAACATTGATTTTCACATAAGACCTCACTGTAACCCAAATAGATGTCATCACACATACGCAATATCACATATCACATTATTATTATTTTTCACAAAGAGCTTTACTGCCAAGTATGTTTGCACACACAAGGAATTTGTTTTGGTGACAGGAGAATCCAGTACACAGAATCAGTAACAACACATAGAGACCATCAACCAATAGAATACAGTTACACAGATGATTTAAATAAGGGCCTATGGGTATAAAAAAATTAAGAAAATACAATACAATGAACATAAAGCTATAGAGAGTAAAGTTATGTGTCTATGTAAATATGTACAAGTAAAAAACAAGAATAGACTATTGTAGTAAAAGGTATGCGTTATATACAGACGAATGAAATATAATTTACAGAAAAAAAAATGGCAAAATAGATAGTGTATTATCTGCAGGATATATTTAAATTGAAATTTATAGTTAAACTTAGGTCATCTTCGAAGTTACTGAAAAGACATCTAGTTCGGTTTACTTATTATTTTGTGTTTTACGATTTTTTTGCACAGTTTTTTTGCACAATTTATTCAAAATACTGTGTGCAAAAACTTTACTCACAAATGTTTTAGGTAAAATGTGTATGTGCGTGCGTGTCATTGCAAAACATCTGCTAACTTGCCATATTGCACTTACCAAGTTTCTGGGAGTGCTGCAGTTTTGGGTTGTGATTGGAAGTGAAATGACAGTTTTAGTATTTTAACTTGTTACCGCACAAGCAGTGAAAACTATGATTGGTGATGCATTGAGAGGCTGTGAAAATCAATGGCGTATTCAGCTAAATGCAGTGTAGCCTGTGGTGAAATCATTACGCTGTGATATAGAGACCTGCATCAGTCAATGTCTGCTGTTAGTTCTCTGTCAGCCTGATTCAGGTTTACTGCCCACGAATGCTAAAGCTTATCAAATTGCAAAACAAATCACCAGTAATAAAATGTGTACACGTATAACTCATAACATAGTGTTAGCAAGGCAAACAATTTAAACCGGGTTATTTAAACCTGCCTGTGCATTAGGCTAACTTTGTAAGATGGTTGAGATGAATGCGTGCAAATATAGACGGTTTCAAAGCAACAACATAAACAAACGTAACTGTCCATGAGCTCTTTTGAGTCCTAAACTTAACCTCCGATACACATCCGCAAAGAATACAGAGTCCCTGTAGATTATTTCGGATAACATGCAAAAGAAATTACAAGTAAATTACATTAGCTAGCAATTTAAACCCATGGTGAAATCTACAGTATGTCTAGCCAGTATTATTTTGAGATACCAATAGAAGAGCCGTTACTTGGCTATACTTAAATGTGTTACACAACCCATTTAACAAATTGTTTATTTATTCAAATTAAAATTCAATAAAAGTCAACTAAATGTTTATTTGATACAATTATTATACAAAAATATAAATATAATTTAATTTAAAACACATCAAATAGTTGTGGTCAAACTTCATTCTAAGGTCGAATTCTCGCAATTAAAAATAAATAAATGGTAACACTTTCTCATAAAGTGCTATTTCCCATGTACATACTGTGTGCTTATAACAGTAAATATAATAACTGGGTAATAACTAGGTAGTAACCCTGAACATACCCTAAACCTAAATGTATACCATGTAGTAACCTTATAATGTAATACCAGTATTTTCTTAGGTAAGTACACTGTAAGTATACTAAAGGTACACGTACTGTGAAATAAAGTGCAACCCAATAAACTCCTAATTTGTTGCTTATTAATAATTAGTAAGGTAGTTGCTAGGTTTAGGTATTGGGTCGGATTAAGGATGTAGAACATGGTCATCCAGAATTTGTGCTTTATATACGTCCTAATAAACAGCCAATATGCCAATAATGCTAATAAGCAAATAGTTAATAGTGAGAATTGGTTGTTACCCTAAAGTGTTACCATAGTTATATTATAGCCACCAGCCAGATTGATAAACTAGTACAAGAAGTTAACTTCGGGTCAGGCACTGTAGGTGGTAATGTAGAAATAGTTAATATTGATTAATCATATATTTTCCTATATGTGACCCTGGCTCACAAAACCAGTCTTAAGAAGAACGGGAACATTTTTAGTAAAAGACAAAAATACATTGTATGGGTCAAAATTATAGATTTTCCTTTATGGCAAAAATCATTAGGACATTGAGTAAAGATAATTTTCTCAATATTTAGGTTTTCTTGCACGATCAGATTCCAGAGTTTTAAACGGTTGTATCTCAGCCAGATATCATCATATTCTAACAACTCATACATCAATAGAAAGCTTATTTATTCAGATTGTGTAAAAATCTCAGTTTCGAAAAATGGACCCATAAGACTGGGTTTTGTTGTCCAGTGTCACAAATGTCATGTCTTGCTGTGTTTCTACCATTTAGAACAACATTTTTTAAAGGTCTCAGTTAAGCACTGATTAACTATAACTATCATCATCGTATTAATGAATATTCTACCCGTTCTCATCGATCTGCACAAAAATGACACGCTGTTGCAATATCGTGGATTGATTGAACTTTGACGTAAGTATTAAGCGATATAAAAACGTGTGTGTCATTTATACGCAATTGATGAGAATGGATTTAAAAATAATATATAATTTTTAGCAATGGCTTTTGCAGTTCCTCCACATAAGTTGTAAGAGATGCACTGCAGCTCTTCTAAAACGCCTTCTCCACTGCACATTTGTCATATTCTAATATCTACCAGGTTATCATTCTGACCAGTGAAATGCTTACAAATGAAAGATGAGCTAACGGTCAGAGTTTTTAACCTCTGCTTACATACTGTATCACTTTTGAGAAAAATCGGCAAGCTGCATAGAAATCATATTACAAAAGCATTCACAGTTAAACAAACGGGGTTAAGACAGCACATAAATCTTTTTTCGCTGAACCTCGGGGTGCTCCCATTCTTTCACTCAAAACCTGTGATTTCTGTCTCTTTATGAGATATGTAAAGAGAGAAGAATGAACTCACTGCACAAAAGACCTCACCATGACCCCTTTGTACTGCCTGCAAGTCATTCTGGGTTTTTGCTGCGATCTGGTCTGTTCTTTAAAAACCTACTTTGATTTAATTTGTCTTTCTGCTTTTTCCGCTCATTGGCTTTGGCTTTTAATTACAGAGGTTAGGACCTCCATTACAACAGCTGCTGTGGAGAACTAATATGCCTTTCAACTTTGACAGGAGCTAATTTTTTAACTCTCTTTGCGAATGTACTCTGATACTCGTGGTGTGTCGCTTTGTTATTTAATGAGAGAAGTCGTGTTATACATTTGTGACGGCTAAATCCATCCACTGCTCATATTTCAATATCACACACAAATTCATTTCAGATTAAAGATGATTACATGTTTAACATTGTTGTGATAACTCCTGCAGGGTAAAAGTCTCTTTTGCTTACTATAGCTGTCTCAGTAGCGATAAACGATTGCAAAAATAGAAATACTTTAATTCCTGTACTGAATACTCTTGAGTTTGACACTCTCTCTGTCATGCTGTTCATGACCTCCTGATCTTCTCCAAGTGGGTCTCGCAGCTCAGCACTCGCTTCCTTTGTCTTTTCTTCCTTTACCAACCAGCTTTAAGTCTCTGTGGGTCCAGTCCAACATATTGGATGTCCATCAGTCTTTTCTGGTTGCACACAGCAGCAATTATCACTGCGTCATTGATGCTTCTCTTGCTCTCTGACCTCAGAGACGTTTTGAGCATTGTTTTCTGCATTCATTTTTGATGTACCTGCTCAATAACAGATTTTTGTTTATGTTTATATTATTTATTCATTCAAGCTTGTTCTATCCCTGTTTTATTATGGCTTTTAATACATCAGAACTGAACTTGCTTTAACTTGTTTAATTTACCTTTATTTTTAAAACTCTTTATGACAAATTTCCGAAGCAAGAAAATAATGTAATAATAAAGAGAGAAAAAATAATAATAGTGAAAAATTAGATTTGTCGGGATTTGATTAGGTATCAACACGTCAGATTGTGACATTTCTGGTTAATATGTTTTTACATGCAGACTTGGATATGTCAGCAGAAAATTATAATCATTTTGACGATGGAAGAAGTTATTACATTTTGATGAAAGATCAAAAAGTGTCAAAGACAGTATACGAAAAGGAGACTCAGTAAAATGTATTTAGAAAAAAAATCATAATGGTAGCACATATCAAAATTGCATCTCAGTTCTGGCAGGTCACGTGAGTCTTGCTTGCATCAGCCCATCACATCAGGTGCAGTTTATCAACGTTAACCAATAGTCGAACAACACATACTAGACCGCGTCCTATTTAAGTTTCCTTTCTTTGCTCCTTATCAGCTGCTTAATCATGCCGTACTAAAAACCACCTCCATTCCAATCTCCTCCACATCTGCCTGTATCTATCAGATCATTTTAATTGAATCTTGTTACGCATCATGAACTGTTCTGGTTCCCCAGGTGGAGGGACATGTAATGCACTCCTGCAAGGTTGCATGGACAGGCGGAGAGTTTTCCCTGAAGAGATTCATTCCGCCAACCTTAAATATATGCAATTGTTTAAATATTGGCCTTCAGTGGTCCTGACAGAACTACCTTTTAGTTGGGCAATTCCATGCAAATGTTGACCTTAAGATAAAAAGGTTTTTGGTAGACCATACGGATAGGTCAGACGTCAGTATTTGGTGGCCCAAATACCCACTGACGTTTCAAAGTTTTAAAAAAAAAATGTGTTTTTAAAGCATAGTTTTCCATAGTTGGGTAAGTGAAATTTCACATCCATAACAGTCCATATTCCTCAAAAATGGGCTTGTGAAAATTAAGTTTATTTAGTATTTTTTACTCTATGAAGTGTCATCTCTACTCCATGTGTTGGGTATTATTGCGTCTGGTTTGCGTATTTTATTTCACAGAAATCCAACAAAGTTTATTGTCTCTTGAAAATGTGCGTCCGTTTTTGACACATCCATAACACATGGATTTTTCTCTCTTTTAAAATAAAAAACTGTTGCATAGACAAATATTTTTCTGATGTCTAGACTCTTTTAGCGGGGTGTTGGTAAATTATAAACAGATGATTCAATATATTGGCATTAAATACATTTTCTGAGAATTTCTATTTTAAGTTTTGACTGAAAATGTCACATGCATAATGTTTGAATTGCAGATCACCTTTCTGGTGCAGGCATTGACTTTCATAGTGTTGTTTTCAGCCTCCAACCACATAGACATATAGTCCCCGCCTCCTACCCGGCTCTGTCCAAGTGCTAAGGTGAAGCCACAAAAGGTGAATTTTCTGCAGTTCTTAGCATGTGTGAGGTTGCTGATGTCACCCCTATTGTTGTCACCTGCTGGGAAACACAAAGCAATTTCTCAGGAGCACAGACCCGCTGTGAAGCGCATGGTGTGAATCTAACGTGTCTTGAGATGGGATTTGTCACATTGCAATTCGCAACACAAAAAGCTAAAACGAGATTTCAGCCGCAGTGATACTGGTCCCCAGCTGGTGATTTCGCTTTAAATATATGTGACACAATAAGCACCATTGTCAGTCAGCAGGCCTGTTGCTAAGATATAAAAAATGCACAGCACCATATGCGCTTTATAGCAAACCCTTGCAGGGGAAAGACACTGCGTTGTTTGTCTTGATGTAGATGATCCGAGTTGGCCTTTCATCTCAATATTTCCCTCTTTGAAATGAATAAGTATCTGTGGAGCCAGTCTCACAGAGCAAAACAGTCATTGCTGAAGTGCATGATGGGAATACTAATAAAGATTAGGTGTTTGCAAGCCAGAGATAAACAGATGATGTTAGCCCCCACAGACCTCCGTACCAGACATCTGGACCCACAGGTGGCTAAACAAGCCTGGGTTTCAGCGGCATGAAGCCTTGGTCCAAATCCCCGAAGCTTCCTTCCTACCTCCAGCCCAACCTGCTTGCCAATCCCATTTAAAGCACTGACATTTTTGATTACCAGCTGCAGTGTCCATTTCCTTCTCATCTATTTGCCTTTTAAAAGGTGAATCAGAACAGTTGTGCTCGGCCTCTGCTGACACTTTGGCAAGCTGCAGCGGTGTCTATGAGCTCATTGAAGGCTCAGTCGTTTCCGTTACTGGAATGCTATCAATAGGCATTTTATGAGACGGTCGTTCAGTTGGCATTGAGTGCAATCTATGTCCGCACTTAAAGAGATAGTTAACTCCAATTGAAAATTTTGCTTACGTTTTATAGCAGACGCTTTATTGATATGTGGATGATTTGCAAAAATCATTCATTCTCAACAAGGAACATTTACTCCTGTTTTTCTGTTTGGGTCAAAAAGGGACAACCCCAATATTTTGGTTTGATTTATCTTGCAAAATCTTCTGAATATAAAGATTGTTTGCTTGCTATTTAAAGCTGCAATCTGTAGGTTTTTTCAGGTTAAAATGAAAAAAAATAACATTGTCAATGAGCAAACATGTGAAATCAAAGCTGTCTTCTTACCTTTTCCCGATTCGCAACATTTTTATTGTAATTTATCATTTGTGCTGCCATGTCTCATTTTGTGGGTCATTTTGTTGATGTGACTTGTTTAGCTTTAAAACAAATATTTTACTAACAATCCATAAACATTTCCTCAAAAATGCAAGCATGTGCATACATGTTGCTTTAATATTATCGTAGCACAGTTTGTGCTGTTTATATTAAAATAAAACTTAGGCTCCAAACAAACTTTGTTGTTTATAAACTACTGAAAAAAGCACAAATGTGAGGGGATATTCTTAAGGGCCTCAAAACACCCTCAGACCCCAGAACGTTTACCATATCCCTACACAAATTGTTTAAACAAAATTCTGTCAATATTATCCTCAGGAATATATTTCCTCCATGGAACACAATTAAAGATGTTAAGCATTGACAGCCTTCCAGTCCTCATTTACATTTATTATATAAAACAAAAAAGACCAGCATCAGCATCCTTTATATAGGCAACTGGGGCCTCATTTATAAAACGTGCGCACGCAATAATTCACGCCAGCGTTCATATCAATAAAAACGGTATTTGACGTGGAAAAGTGCTTAGCGGCCACGTCAGGGTCTGAGCAGACATGCGCACTTATGCTTGTCCAAGTGCAGGTTTTTGGAAACATAAATAATTCTTGCCGTTTGTAAAGGTTTGGGATGTTGTTGACAGATGCTCAATGATATCATTAATGAAATATAACAAAATATTATCATTTAAAGGGGTCATATGGGCGAAATACGTGTTTTTCTGTGTCGTTGGTGTGTTATAAGTTGCACATTCATGAATTAGTCACGTAAAATTGCAAAAAAATTATGGTCGGAACAAAAGATTATTTCTATCTAAAAGCTAATGCGAACCCAGACCTGCCTGAAACGCCTCGTGTAACCACATCGCATGTACGTCACTTTGTGGTATGATTTGACAAAGACCGCGGAAATGTATACGCAAGTGATGTTCCGAATATGGTAAGAGGCGTGACATTTCCGTGCAGTTTTCGACCAATCACTACGCACTAGTGACCTGGCTCATCAAATCACACCTCACTTTTCACAGCGATGAGCTTTGCAAAATATCAGCGCGTTTCAGAGAGGCTGAGCAAAGAGTGTAAAAAAAATACAGAATACAGAAATACAGAAAAACAGCGTTTTTTAACCTTAAATTGTGTATGCACATTGTATTACATCTAAAGCAAACAATAATATTTGTTTTAGACGAGTCATATGATCCCTTTAAAGGCAAATCTTTTAGCTGCGCTCAACTTTACAATCCTTTGGGAATTATGGATTTCACATCTGATAGAAAAGCGTACTCAGCATACTCAGCATAGATTTTTCAGCATACGTTCGTTCTATGAATCAGACATAAGCACTTTGAGAAATGATGGTAAAATCAAATTTCAGTTTCTACACAACATTTCATAAATGAGGCCCCCGATGTTTATCTGTGGAATAAAATAAATGTATATAGATATGGAGCAAAATGAGTAGCTGAGTGAATGAAAATGTTCCTTTTTGAGTGAACTGTCCCTTAAAAGGCGGGGTGTCCGAATTCCGAACAACGCTTGTTTAGACAAAGTCAGCCAAGTACCAAAACAACCTTGTAGCAGATCAGCAGTAAGGTGCACAGGATAGACATTAGTTGAGCCGAGGGCTAACGAAAGCGAAAGATGGGGGTAGGGGTGTGTCTGTTTTGGTGATTTGAACATCAACAACGGCTATTAGAAATCGGACACCCGATGGTTTCAAAGCACAGACAGGTAAGTTTAGATCCTGCTATAAAACAAAACAAGACATTCACAGAAGTTAAATGAGACTTCAACAAAAGATGCTGTTGCCATAAATCAGTGAAAGGGACCACCTGAGTCCCCCTGTCAGTTTCACTGGTATTTCTCAAAGGCAAATTTCAAAACAAAAATAAGGGGTTATCCATCACCATACACTGGGAATGTGTGTCACCTTTGATCCTATCACTAAATAAGAGTTGTGACACACGGCTTTCATCACTTCTCTAACATCTTGCTTTACATTAATCTTGCATTAAAATCTGCATATATTCCTGGGCAACCAGCCTTGATAATTGTTATAAACCTTTGTGAGTTTTTTTATAGTGAAACTTTTATGCTCCGTTCACATTACCAAAGAATTAATGGGATTCTGTTGTTTTGTTGCTGCTTGTCACTTGTAGTATGAATGGGAAGAAGACACGTGTGTGAAAGCCTATCCTATCTAGTCATGCAATTATTTTTAATTTATGTCAGTTTTCCTTTAATTGTACATTTGTGAGCAACCAACACATAATTCTTTTCTATTCTGATAGCACATTCAGAAAAAACATCAGACACATCTTGCAGTATTTCATGTTGTGAGACAGTTGTGTTTTTCTGTCTGGCGATATCATTTTCAGAGTAATTTATGGAGATGATTTTCTCCTTTGATGCACTGAAACTTACTTATAAGGTATAAACACAGTTCGGTCCAGACATGCTTTGTCTGTGTGAAACAAGGGGTGGTTTGACAAAAGTGGAGGTGGGTCAGACTGTGTTTATTTTGTCTGTTCCAGATGTGACCCAATTTAAAATCCCCACATTAATCATGTGGGATCTGCAAACAAAACCAGGCACAGTATTGAGTTTTACGGCTGAAGAATAGAAATTTGGAGAAACCGGAGTGAGTGCCACACAAATAAAATCAGATCCATTTCAGCCTGGACTGTATATTACATGACAATCATGACAAAAGACTGAGCTCAGATTTAGATATAACGTAGCGTGAAGCGCTGTTGGTTAGATTGTCGTGGAGCTTGAATCTGATGCAATATCACGCAGATATTTGTTGACTGAATGAGCAATTAGCTCTTTAGCTATATTAGTTCAAATTAGATCTGCTTTGAATTGTCCCGTAGTGAATACAATACAATTAGAAGCTGCGATGATTCATGTCTAAATCGTTTATGATACAGGTGTCTAACCATAAATAAAAATGAATATCGAGGCAGATGGAATTCTTCTTGCTCATCGCTCACATCACCTGGTGTGAAATGGATTTTATCATCAGCAGCATATCCACTGATTTCAACATCCATACATCCATTCAGTCCTTGTATTTCCACTACCTTGGTGTTGTAAAACCCTTTGTGAATCAGTGTGAGCAAGCACAAGTACAATTAACAAGTTTTTAACTATGTATGTGCAAAATGACTGAGTATGCTACCGAACAAAGGCGGTACCCATTGACTTGCATTGCTTTTGTGTTCATAGAAGTGAATGGGTTCTTCCGTTAGGTGGTGACCAACGTTCTTTAAAATATCTTCTTTTATGTTCTGCAGAAGAAAGAAATTGATACAGTTTTGAAATTACTTAAGGGTGAGTTTTCTTTTTGTGAACTATCTCTTTAAAGACTTTCATACAACTATCTCTTTAAAGACTTTCATACAACAGTGACTGCATCGACAGTCTACACTGTGACATTTCAAGCATTGGTGCTCAAAATAATACTGAGAACTTTAAACATGAAAGAATTGAAGTGAACCAGCATCTGGTTCATCCAACAAGAACAACAGCTCAGATGAGCCATCGTTGCATATGGTACGACTAAACGCTGTTAAATGAATGCATGTTTTAACGATTGCTGACAAGCTGCAAGACAACGTCTTTTTTCCCCTGTCTGCCAAACAGCAATCTCATCTGCATATAATTATTGTACCATATGCAGCCTGGCTCAAATTTTTCAAAGAAGTGCAAAACCGTTCATCTCTAAATCTTAATTTTCAGGCCCGGTTCTTTTATTAGTTGCAGTCAGAAAATACAGTCTGTGATATTGCTCATATTCTCAAGTCTAAAGCAGTGTTGCATAAATTGTGGGAAAGCTAAATCTAGTGTTAGAAAATAGCTGGTTTATCTGTGATCTCACTGTGATGTACAGCAGAGATTACCAAGCTTTTTCCAGAAACCATCTAGAGAGTTTTAATCCATCGAAGACCCACCAAAATATTTGGAAATGGAAATATGGAGAATGAATACACATTCGTTCTCGTTTTCTTTTCCTTGTCATTTGAAATTTGAAAGCTTAGTTCACCCAAATCTCATCCTTGTAACCGGTGTGACTTTCTTCTGAAGAACACATACAAAGATATTTTGAAGAATGTTGGTAACCGCACAACGCCGATCCCCATTGACTTGCATTGGTTTTGTGTCTATACAATATATGTGGATGGGTACTGCCGTTGTTTGGTAATTTATCAAATTTTATAATATGATTTGAGTCATTCAGCGCAACATCTACCATAGGTGACTGTGGTGAGGAAGGCTTGACGAGAGCCGTGACGCGGGGCCGGTGGCGTGATTGATAGTTGGAATCAGCTGTGCGCACACCGGTTCCGCATATCTCACGGAGGAGTTTGGGAGCAAAAATGGACGAATCGTCTGGACTGCCGGCGAGAGTGGACCGGGCCCGGACATATGTTTTAAGTTTGTGTTTTTTTTTCTTTGGCCGGCATTTTACTTCCATGTTTTTGGTTTGTTTAATTTTATTTTATTTAAATCTCCGCCGGTTCACCCCTAATGTATATACATGTACAGTATTGCCATGTATAGCAATGACTTTGATATTTCTTTAATACTATCTATGAAAATCAATTTTCATTATCCACTTTGTCCCCAAACCGATAATACAATGAATCTAAACCCCAATGCAATGCAAAAACTGATATAATTTCCCTGGATACATGTTTTCTCTTTAACTATTCAATTAAATCCATAAGTGCATTAAATGAGCTTTAGGACGAGTTATTGATCTCTCCCGCTCTACAAGAAACCATTATAGCAAACTAGTTTAAGGTTGAGAAGGAAAACACAGCAAACCACTGAATCGGCCAAATGTTACCCAGAATGCCCTAAAAAACATGCAAATGAAGGTCACGGTGAAGTGCAGCGAGGCAACACGGTTGTTAATATTCTTAGTGATGGCACCTGGGGTAACGATAAACCCCTGATGATCCATCAGACATCCACTTTGACAAATGGTCTCACTCTGCATTCATTAGAGATTGAGATCATAAGATGCAAAAACAGAGCAAAAAACGGCAGTAGCGTTCAGGAGCCCCATTAACCTCATCTGCAAGTATTCATCTTTATTATCATCAAGAGAATTATGATTTGTCAACATGGTGCTAATGCCAGTAAACACAGCGTTTAACCTCAAAAACTTTGCAGGTGATCAAGTATCATTTTGAGTACACAGAACTTTGCAGAGGGAGTCTTGGGGAAACCAAAAGATAAATGGGATGAAATGTTTTGGGGCTCTCTGTCTTGGAAATCCATAGTGTTATGAATGATGAAAGTAATTAAAAAACAAATTCTTCCCTTAATGTCAATACAAAGGCTCCAAGGAACTTGATCAGTGGAGCGGGATGAGTCCAACTAAAGTCTTTTTATTTTCATTTTCTACGTTAAATATTTTTAATAATCTTTGTTTGAAGGTTACTGCCTCAATGTTTTTATCTGATAGCACCTTCTTTGAAACCACTTTAACGTTTTCTCTTTAAAACTATGAGTTTTTAAGTGTTGTTTTGATTCTAATTGTAACTCAGTTAATATAAATGAAGCTTTTTTAAAGCTTTTATTCAAATAAAGGTGTAAGTTGGAGGTAGGAGAAATATATATAATTGTTTTACTTAGAGAGAATTGAGTGAACACTAAACAGTAAGGTTGAATTTGATAACATTAGTTAATGCATTAGCTAACATGACTGAACAACACAGCATCTATTATCTTAGTTCATGATAATTTTAGCATTTACTGATACATTTAAAAAGAAAGTTGTTACTCTTAACATTAGTTCATGTACCATAACATGAAAATCTGTAGACTACTGACATTACTGCAATTGTATTTAAATGTATTTTTCTTCTCAAATCCTCAACAGGATTCAGTTTGAGTAAAAATACCGCATACAAAAGTTGCACAAATGTTTAGTGAATTCACCCAGTCTGTCTTCACTTAACATTCGGTCCTACAAATCTCCCATTCTCCCCTATAGCCGCATCCCCAGACTTCTCTTTTACACTCTAATGGCTTTCAGTTTTGTCCTCACCCTCAACTTCTCCTCTGGGGTCTGTGGACCAGAGAGTATATTCGACACCTTTCAGAGAAAATTGAGATGCACTCTCAGCACTGAAACTCTCTCCTCTGAGGGAATACATGCAGCTGACTCGACCATTATTCCTTGCGAACATTAACAATGGACTTTTTATACAGATATGCGTGCTCAGAGGAATGTGCTTGTGGGAGTGTGCTGACCACATGGTCCAGATCAGTGAAGAAAATATTCCACACTTAAGCAGAGACGGCAGGTGGAAGAAAGTAGAATTGGACTGACAGTCTCCCTGATGGCTGGACAGCATGATGAAAGTGTTGAAAAAATAAACACTTCTAGAGTTGTGTGACTAATAGACTTCAGTCATTCTTTATTAAGTAGACTTTGTTTTGGTTATGTGGGAGTGAAAAGCCCTAAAGAAGTTTCAGGAGAAGAATTGATGTGATTGTGTTTTCAGTCAGGTAATGTTCAACCCTGTGTTTTCTTTCTAAAAACTATTTTTCGTGTTTATTCTGGACATTGGCCAATATTGCAAAAAACTATTTAAGGGTATTCTGTTTAGTTTGCCGTTCTTGTGTGTATAGGTGTTCCTAGCTTAACTGGTAAAGCATTACGCTAACCATGCCAAGGTTTTTGATTTATAGGCAGCAAACTGTACTTTGAATGCATTGTAAGTCACTTTAGATGAAAGTCTCTGCCAAATGTACCGATGTAAATGTGCATAAATGTTTTAAGCTTGATGTTTTTCAGCTTCTGTGTTTGTTTTTATCGATTTGTTCTCATTTTCTTCCCGCTGTCAGTTGAAGTTTTGACACCGATGAAGGTGTCTGGGTCGTATACTTTACGTCAGGGGAGATACATCTTGTATGTAATAAAATGCCATACAAATGAAAACAGATTGTGAGACCGACCATGCAACACCTTGGGCCTCCATTACTAGGTTGGCTTGCTAGTGTAAAAGACGGATGAGACCATTCATTTTCGGTGCCAAACGGCCTCACTGGGTAAGTGGAGCATGCAGAAAATGCATGCTGTTGACACAGCCTCAACATCAGCCGGTTTAAATGAAATTTAATGTTTTAATGAGAGTTGAAATAAATAGCGGGGATATTTATGCTGAACTATAGCATTAACAATTGGAATTGCACAACAAGGGTTTTCAAACAGGTTACACACTCGTCTCCAATTGGCCGAAGAAAGAGATGGCCCCAACTCCAAATCATTCCATTAGTTGAGCCAACTTTGCCGTGTTGGACTAGTTGGGGTTCTCCGGAATATGTTTTTATAGCTGCACAGCATCAACTACCTTGATTGATTTTAGTTTTACCACTTAGTTGTTTCTGTGTTTTAAAATAGTGTACCCAGCACTTTGGCTTCAAAGGTTCTTCAAAGGCATTTTCTCATTTCAATGTTATTCGTCTCAGGTAATTTCATGTGGGTTTTTGCGCTGTGCAGCGTCAGCAATATTTTACATTTTGTGAATAGGAAAAACTGTCTGATTAAATTTCACATCGCTTAAAGAAAGATATCATTTCTCTAATTGGTTGACTTGAATGAAGTTGAGTTGTTTCCTTTCTCTGAAACTAAATATACATTTCAAAGGATCGGCTTCTACTTTAAGAATTAATTTTCACTCGCAATTCAAAATTTTCTGACTTTTAAAAACGCATTTACAAACGCATGTCTGCCAAGTTTGTTGAGCTTTATTCTGCGTGTTTTTGCATCTAGAATAAAATCACACATGCTTTGCATATTGAAATGTTGAAGGAACAGTCTTTATTTTCACACCCTCAAGTTGTTACCAAATCTGTATAAATTATTTTGTCCTGACGAACACAGAGATATTTGGAAGAATGCTTGTAACCAAACAGGTCTCGGCCACAATTTTCTGATGAACTCAAAAGAAGAATGTACTTTTGACTACAGTTGTCATTTTCCCTTCAATACATGCATTCATCCAAATATCTTTCTCTGTGTTCATAAGAACAAAGAAATTAATATACTTGGTGTTGAGTATATGATGACAGAACTTTTATTTCAGGGTGAACTGTCCCTTTAAGTGTATTTGGTGCAGTGATTTTTCAACCTGCTGTTATGATGCAAATTGCATTATGTTCAAAGAGGACGACTGTTGTGTTGTGCTCTTTGACTTTTCTTTTGAAAGACCTTAAGGAATATTTGCTTGAATTTCATTTTTTAATATGTGCACTTCAAATACTTTTGTCAGCAAAAGTGAGCAATTCACAGTCACCCCCCAGTTATCTGAGAATTATTCTTTTCACTTCACCAAGATATAATTTACTCTCTCTCTCTTTGTCCCAGTCCTAAAACCTTAATTTTATAGACTATAATTTGTCATTCCGCGATTAACAGCCATGATCCAAAGGAGCCGTCTATAAAAAGCAAGCCAGTGCATGTAAAGACAGATGCATATCAGCCATGTGAGAATTTTTGACTTCATAGAGTCTGAGTTTCTATTCATTTTGAGTCAAATCAGTCAAAGCTTCACCTTGAGGTGCTCCCATTATGTCAACATGGCATCTCAACTTTGCATATAGGAGCAATTGCATCATACTATTATAAACTTAATATGGTAATGTTTTAGAACTTCAAGGATAGAATATCAAAATTGCATATAATGCAAGTTATAACTTTATAATTGCTTATAAAGTTATAACTGGTTGAGAGGCCTACAATTAAATAAATCTAAAAAAAGTTCATATGAACCCCAGCGGACTGACCTACTGCTTTGATTATGCTATAGAGACATTTTTAATTAGAATCTTATTAAGAGCTTGAAAACAAACATGATTCAATTTAGAATCTGCATGTAGACGGTAATTATGGCTCACGCTTCTTTGTAAACTTGATTGTGTCAAGGACTTTGATAGTGGGACCTTGAAATATCCTTTGTTTTTCTTGCAAACTGAGTTGCACATGCTGCTAAACAAGTTTAAATAACAGCTGAGGAACTTCATTTACCCTTAAATTGACATCTAGGATATTTGGAAAAAAATATGTGTTCATAAGATACGAGAAAATAAAGAAAGGTTGCATCCATCTATGTATTACAAACACATTCAAGATATACATAATATTTCCCCGCTGTTGTCTTATTGGATTTTGTGAAATATTGCAAGTCCTATGATTTATTGAAATATGTAGCTAATGTTCATTTAGATGGCGACCCATAGGTTACCTTCATAAATCATCATCCTAATAATCTGCTCACCATTTTCAATTAAGAAACTTTAATCACTAATTCCAATTAGGCCAAGGTGAGACCCAATGAACACACGTTGTCCGAAACTCCATTATTCATTTTCGTATTTGGGTGTCATCTTACGGTATCTTCTGGCAGGGTGGCTTTTAGGTTCTTCCACCTTAAAATATATTTAACAAGAAAAACTGAAAACTGAAGCTGAAAACATCTGAATAAATTGTTCAATAAAATGGATTGCAACTGAGAGGTTCTGAAGGCAAAAGCCATTCATTTTCTTTAGTTAAACTGATTTTTAGAGATAAGATATAAACTTTCCAAGACAGATCTACCAGCAGATCTGGGGTATAATGCAATAGTATGTGAAGTTATAAATCAGCGTGAAGTCTTTAAAAAAAGTTATTTAATTACCAAATTTCTGGGAAAGTGCAGCGAGTCGTCACTGTGTGATTTCAACAACGCTTTAAATACCAATTTTCACTGTACGGGTAAATCCAACACAATCTTACCGGAATTCATAATTATTTTACAAGGTTTCTAATTTGTTCCTAAAATCATTCCTAAAATCATATTCACACATTTAGTACGATTTGCTTTTGCGCCAGTGACAATAGGTTTTGGAGCAGGGTTAGGGGCTCCAGTATTGTGTTGTTTCATATTTTTTGTACTATTCACATTATACGAAATTCATCCGAATTAGCCAGCTCGCAAATTAGTTACTCATCCCCGTAAGATTAGGTTGGAAAATCGTACGTGATGTAAAGCCACGATTTATGTGCTCACGCTATACAGTTCGATGGTCCATCTGCCACTCAGACCTTTGTACGACTATCTGATTGCCGGTAGACAGTAACAATTTCAACCCCTTGGTTACAGAAGCAGCAGCGATGATAACTTGGCTAATCTTCTGATATTTTAATCTTTATTTCATTATGGAGATTCCAACAGAGTAATTGAGATTAAGTGTTCACCCCCTTTAACCAAAACTATTTCGCTTTAGTAAAACTAGCAGGTGATTTATTAAACCAGTTGTCCACTTAGGGTGTAGATGACAATCATTAATCCAATTAGTGATGAGCTACTAGAGCTTGCAGGACTCCAGAGAACAGGTTTTATCATTAAAATGATTAAGTAACATTTCTCTTACATAAATCAGTGATGATAAAGGGGGTCGATAAGATGGAATTGTGTCATGGAAAGATAGAGATGGTTGTCAAGGCTTGTTTCAATAAGAACCTTATGACTTTCCAGACATTTTTTTACTTTCTTGGTACATTACAGACTTGTTGGATCTTCTCGCATACTGTAGCTAGTCTCCTGTTTTTAATGCACACTTACAAACAAAAGTCAAAATTACAGTAGGTTTCAAACAATATTTGTGGTAATCCAAATGATCTCTGATACAGTATTATAACACTTAAATACCACCCATTCATTTTCCATCCTAATTTTGGCACAATATTAAAATCCGATAATGTACAGTAGTGACAAAAGATGCATGCAAATATTCCATTAATGCTTAAAGTTTAAAATAAGACTTCAAATAAATGAAAATATTGTTCGAATATGCCTTCCGGTACATAAGGTAACTGATTTCATGTTTCTTTTGGTTATTGTGTACTGATTTGAGTCAGAAGTTTCAACTGTCACCGTGGGATTTTTTGCCCTATGGCCTTGAGTCCAGTTCAGGTCAAGGTGACCCATAGCCCATGGACGGGAGGTCACAGTGAGTAATTAAAGTACCTGTAATCTGTAATGGCTTTAGTGGCTGCTGGTGTCCATGGCGTTTCAGCCCAGTCTCCTTTCCTTTTATAGTAATTTGTCTTTTGTCTGTCATATGGAGGGTCAGAGACATGAACAGGTGAGGTGAGGTTAATGTTCTCACCTCTAAATGGCATCGGATTTTAATACAAAATGACATCAATTTACTAGGAGGCCCCACTCTGTGCCTGTCATGTACACTAAATTAACAGAGCAGCTTAGAAAATAAAGGAGAGGCTAATTCTGAATAAAGGAGCATTTATTAAAAACAAAACCGCTAATACAGCACAAAAAAACGTGAAAATATTACATAGTATTCTTATAATTCATTGCACAAACAGCCAGTCAGAGTTATTTACAAAGTAGTTTAACAGTAAATCTGTTAAAAAACTGAAAAAAAATATTTTCTGTCTCCTTGTCAAAAAACTGCTAATTTTCTACCGGTGCTTTAACAGTTTATTTTACGGACGTTTCTATTACTATTTAAACACCACGCAATGCAGTGCGAAATGTCAAATACATTTTAATTACAGTAAGACTTCATACGGAAGTCTGAATACAGATTTTTTTTTACAGGGCAGTACTTTATCCGTTTATTTTACAGACATTCAGGTTAGTGGTAAAACATAAAAAAATGCAATGCAACATTTTAAATACAGGTAAAAACCCAATACAGAAAATTCCTTATAATAAAAGTATATACAGTAGTTCCCTATTTTTTCCGATTTTTTTACAGTGCGATTCTTTATCCGTTAATTTTAAGCAATGCAGTCCAAATTTGAAAATACAGGTAAAGCAACTGAAAAAAAATTATTTGAAAATTCATTAATATTAATACAGTATATTGTCCCCTATTTTTACGGATTATTTTACGGTGTACACTGCATCATAACAATAATTGATTAAAAATGTTGCATTTATGGTGAAATTGTTGACTTTACATGTTCTTAAACAACAAAATTGTCAGTAACGGATGCATTACTGTGCATGGTTATGTTTCTCATCTTAGACAACACACTCTCAATAATTTGCATAATATTGTCACTTGATGCTTTTGCTTTTTTGTAAATATTAATTAAATCCAGGAAAGCATAATGCTGAAGAACCAATTTCCAGTAATATGGCAATTAATGTTAAAATTTTATATTTTCATTATTTAGAAATGAAATAAAAGAATAAAAAAGAATATAAGAATAGACGTCGTACAGTGAACAAGTCTTTTCATAAATGGTTTTCTAAAACCATTTAATTGAAAAAGTTTTATCAGGGACACAAAATAAAGACTGCGTTCATTCTCTTTGCCTCTCCCCCTTTGCAGTGCAAACAATAAGGACAACACTCTCTCAGACCTTAATTAAAGCTGTTTGTTTTGTTTTCATCAAATTCCTTCATTATGCAGCGAGCAGAAATAAAACAGGCAGAAAAATGAAGGGAGATTATTATGCATTATGCAGGTTCACTTCATACTGGAAGTCATACCGAGTTTCATTGTTAAAACAATTGACGTACACCAAAGCGTGTGCAAACTTCAAATCTAACCTGATAAAAGTCTGAACTGCTTAAATTGCTGAAGCTTTGCTGTGTTGTAGTTCAGTTCTCTTATCAATTAAAGTCAGGAAGCAGAAAAGCAATCCCTGATTATCAATCAAATATGAAAGCCCATTATTTCATATCAGATTGTATAAAATTGATAAAGACCATATGTTTCAAATTACTGCCATGTTTAACCATAATTTGTCCATTTGAATCCTTTGAGAGGTTCAGTATTGTGAAGCAAAAGCTATTTAAATGTTTCAGTTGAGTGTCTTCACTGTAATTATACTCTGAAATGTCTTGTTAAATATTCCGTAAAGTGAAGTTTTTCTTTCTTGTTTTGTGCCGACAAGACTCTGGAGAAATGTAACCCGTCTAGATGACTGACAGGGAATGACTGATGCAAGTAACAGCACACATTTCTTTATCAAAGTGACCTGGATCTCCATGTAAGTTTGAAATATTTTACAAAAAAAGGAAAGAAGCATTAATGTTCAATCTTACACGGTGTTTGTGAGCATCAGAAAAGGCCGTCATGACTTTTTCCATATCGAGCAACTATCAAAACGTCAAAAAGGAAGGTGACCACTTGCTGTCAAGTTCTGTTGTTTGGTTTATTAAAAACTAAATAAAAAACTAAAAGATTGTAGATGTAGGTTGGGATTTGAGCTATGCATGCTAAACAAAAACTACATCACCGGGATATCAAATCTTAGACACAGACTAAAGAGCATGAGATGTTTTCGGCAGTGATGTGTCGGCCCAACAGGTCACATCTTCCCCACTACACACTCCCTTTGATAAAATAAATCTAGCTTTTATCAGTGCTAAGAGAGGAGTTCTTCTCAAACATCTGTCTGCATAATGAGGTCCTCGAGACAGAGTTCATCATGGCCCAGTTTCTACCCGCCTGCCTGCTTAATGACTTACAGAAACATGAAAAGGGAAAAAAGAAAAGAGCATGGAAATGGACAGAAGTTGAACTTCTCATTTTCCTTAAGGCTTGCATTTGAAGTGTGTGAATAATTTCCCATCAAAACAAAATCAGACGTGTGAATGGTAGGAAGTGTCTTATAATTTAATGTCACCTTTCACCTTGAAAAATATAGGCGGACGTTAAAAAGAATGAATACATTTCACATGAGTTGAACAAAACGTTGTATTTAGTTGACTGTAAAAGCTTTTCTTGTAAAGTCTTTATATTTAAGCAGCAAATACCTTGTCAAAAACACCTAGAATGTGATCTTTTAATGTGTGCAAACATTTACTGTAATAGCTTGTGTAATGTGCTATGGTGTAGATTTCTAAAGAAAAAGCTGCCAACCTGCACATATGGTCTCTCTACGATCTAATCTGAGGTAACTAAACCCCTCATTGAAGCAATCACTGTCTCCTTCAAAGCTAATGTAACAAAACAGAAATATTTTCCAAGAATTCAATGCAACTCGAAGATAATATTTAAGGGACAAAATGTCCAATTGCACTGATTCCAAATGTGAAGAAATAAGTGTTTAATCTCTGGTTACTTTGTAAATCTATTAGCATTCTACTTAGAATTTAAACAATGTAAACAATAATAAAATACATTCACTCTATGCACAATTGGACATTATTTAAACAAAAATCCTTTAGAGTTACAGCACTGTGTAAAGTATATTCTTAAAGCTCATTTTAATTAGGACTTGACATGTGGTCTATCTATTTCTTTTCATTTCACAATAAACTATTCAACCATTGGCTCTCTGTATATAGTACAATTTCAGTGACCTTCTGGAGTGCTCTCTGTATGTCCAAATAGTAAAAAAATTCACTGGTCCTTGAAAATGTACTGAATTAAATGTCTCTATAATCTTTTTGTATAGATTAAACAAATACGATACAAAGTTAATAGCACACGTAAGCACACTGTGGATGTGTTTTTCAGAAGAAACAGTTTAGAGGAACCTCAAGGATATTTTCAGTGCAATGTGTGGAGTTGGGGGCCATTATAGAGGGCTGCAATTTTTCATTTCGCAATGATTATATTAACCTGCAGAAAGAGCGAGTCAGTGAGACGTAAATTTTATCTCTGATTATGTAGGTCAGGTTGTCCGCTGAGGGAAAGTGAATTTACCTGGGTGATGATTTTAGAGACTGAGGCGAATGTAACATTTGTATATTTCAATATGCCCACATAACTAGGACTGTTCCGATAGAACAACTTCAGTAGTTGCTACCAATGCCACTGAAATGTCAATGTTTACAGTGTAAGGCCTAATGCACAGATCTGATATTTTGATACACAAAATGGTGCTATACAGCCTCATTATAGAACCATATCTTGGTGCTTCAGTGGTTCTTCAGTGTTTTTTTTGGAGGATAACTGAGGTGCTATATGGCAAAGAGACTACTGAAGAACCAGGATATGGTTCTATTTAGCACTTAAAGTAGTTTCCATGAGATTACGAGACAAGAACTACTTTTTTACCTGTTTGCCAGCATACTGTGTTTACATTAATATGTGCATCTAGCTCTTCATACAACCATGCAGCATGGTTTTTACATGTGGCATCCATACACAACATCCTATGCAGTGATAAGAGAAAGCATACAAGTTACTCATAGTTGATGTTTCTTCTGAACTGAAGCATCAAGCACCGTTTATGCACGATTAAGACATCCTTCTCATATCCAGGGTTGGCTATTTCCATTTCAGTGTCCTTCGATGATTTAATTTGACCTCATCATCTGATATGACAGAGTCCTTGCATGAGGGAATGATTGGTCCATCCATCTTATTTGGACGGAATGGTGACCAATGAATGATGGGGAAACTGATATTATTACAAAATGGGAAAGCAAACGTCAGCAATAACGGCGTTATCATCACCTGGCCAGACAGGACAAGGACTTATGGCTCTAATAATCACATGGGCGCTTTGAGTGGGTTTGAACCAGAGGCTATTTTCTACACTTCTTCACCAAAGGCTTAATAGCCAGATTGGAGTCTAACGATTGCATTAGAAATTGAGAGAGGGAAGTGTTTCATATTCTCATTACTCTCTTCTTCATTTTGGAATATGAGAAGGTGGGCTAAAGAGCTAAGTTTAGGTTCCTGTAATGTACTTTCAGTCATGCACCCAAAAATTAATTTTGGACCAATGAGAATTTTAGATGGATGAGTTTTTGAGACCGAAATCTTTGCATTGACGGTTTTTATTCATTTACAATCTTTGACGAGGTGACCTCACTTTATTCTCCTAACCATGATGCAACAAGTTTCCTGCAACAAGCTATAAAATGTCAAACAGAACCTATTTAATACTTCTTATACATTAAGATTTAATCTTGGACCAATTAGATTTCACAGTGGGTGGGGCTTCCAATCTCAACACACAAACCAACAACTGATACAAACCAGTACATCGCATGCAGGCACCTGGCCTGAAGTTAACTTCCGGTTTATGTTTGTTTATCGGTCTTGCTAGTGGCTGATAATATAACTACTTTTAATTAAATAAATTTATATTCATATATTATTGTAGAATAATCATATTAAAATAAACAGTTTGTTTCGTTACTTCGTCGTAGGCTATTAAATCTAGCCAAGTAGGCTTAAGGTTCTTTAACTGGTAACCCGAAGTAATATTAAGACATGCTCATTGAAACCTCATAGAACGCCTTTAAAGGTCTTTAAACTCTTTAAACACTTGTATACATCCTAATGCATATCGCAATATACATCGTGCCACCGTCTTTTTATTACAGTACAAGTTCGCCTAGAGACAAAACCAGCTCGAACTCTCTGAAACCGCCAATAGCACGTGATCATTTTTCTCCGGCACGTGTGCCAACCGCTGATACTTATAACACAACATCCATCCTTCAAACACTACGAATGTCCCACTCTGTTTGCAGCCTGTAGCATCTGAGCATCATACCCAGCATCAAAAACTAATTAAACACTTCTCTAAATAGAATTCTCAGCCACAATCCTTGTCCCGTCTCCACGGGAACCAATCTCTGCTTTTAATCCTCTCACATTCCCATCATTAAAGACATTAAATGCACAGTGAGGAACGGCGATATAATTCAGGCCCAGTTTCTGAAGATGTTGCACGAGGGAAATGTTTGGTCCCAGGCTCGTGTGGATTGGTCAGAATATGTGTCAGATAAAATGAAAACCCCCGGCTGAGCTCATCCTGCAAGAAAATGGAGGGATTTAAGGTAAATGGAAAGGCTCTCTGTCACAAATCACAGTCACGCTGATGGAGCGACACTGCGCGAGACAGGAATAATGTGTTCTTTACATGCATGTGCAGCAGAGCCGGTGGATTAGAGTCTGTTTCAATTCAACACAAGTCACATGACTAGCTGCAGATTCGCACTGCGGCCAAAGTTTTCGAAAGACTGGATTTATAACATTCATGTTCCTTTTCAGAGACCACGTATACACGGAACTAGAATCGAACTGAATTACATTGACTCTCTCTTTTTTTTGGTAAAATGTTTATTTTTATATTTAAAATAATAGAGGGGCCGTTTCGTGCTGGGGCGTGTTTACCATTTTGGGGGCCCATTACACCATTCAAAATTGTTCACAGTTTGGTACAAGAATAAACATTAATTGTTTAGGAATCAAATATTTGATATGTGTGCTTCATGTATCTGTGGGGCAAATTTTGATGATTTAATATGTAATATAATTTGATTTATCAATAATTATTTAAACTGAATAGCATGAACACAAATCAAGTATATATTATAGAAATTTATTTTATTACAGAACCCTCAAGATTTCAGTGCTTACTTTCTTGACTATGGTGAACTCGCATTCCACTTATAAATAAAAATAAACTGCTGTAAATATTTAGAAATTTTTACAACATATTTTAGTGTATCAAATATCTTTTCCTCCCTAAAAAAACTAAGATAGATTCTGTGATCTAACTCACTACGGACTGACTTAAACTAGGCAATTACAACATTAAAGTCCTATTAATGTTATTTCAAGCAAAACACAAATCTACAAGTTATTGATGTGCTTTAGAAACAGGCAAATGTAAACATATTGACCTTCATTGCTAGATGGTATTTGAAATGATCCTACAAGCAACCAATCTGTTACCAGGGAAATCAGAGTAAAAGGCATTGGCATCAAATAATCTTTTTGCCTTTCATGACTCATTCTACTATTAAACATACCATGCTTATAATTCACAATATCAGACAGCAGTAATTGTTAGACGTTATCATTGCACCTTAAACTTTTCTCCAGCATGACTCACTTTATTTGAAGGACTCCACACAAAGACTGTTTTTCCTTTAAATGTTAGCAATATGTATTGAACGGACGATTGCGCCGCTGGCTGAACGTCAAATCGCGGCTAACTCACCCCCTAGCTTTAGAAGTTTTGATTGGTTTATCAACCGAGACAGACCTTTCTGTTATAAGGTGTGTCAGGTGCAGCGCACACAGGCCGATTGGTGTTAAAAGCAATCAGCAAATTATTTAACTACTTATGGTCACTAGGGGCCCCCCAGCTTGCAGGGCCCTACACATTTACATGGTTTGCGTATATTTGTGTTTGCTTATATTAGTTTGAAAGTAATTTCTAGGATACATTAAACATCTATTAGATGAAAAATGTGTTTGTGCTATTGCATCATATTGCCTGATTTTTCTTACAATACTGCATATCGGTTACAAAGTAAACAAGACTAAACAGTTTGTATAGGCTATATGAGCTGGTTGTTGGACCAATAACTGAAAGCGGTTCATGAACCTTTAAAATATAAAGAATAAAACATTGTTCATATTACAATATTGTGCATATATTGAATAATACATAACGAATGGCTTAGTTGCACTTATATGCAATATATGCAAACTGTATTATGTCATTATATAATTATAATTTATGATAATATTAGGTAAATATTATTATGTTATCATTATACCTTATATTTTTCAATATATTCCCATATAATTTAGTAACAGTATGACTATTAACTAGTTGTTATCAGCATGCCTATTATTGGTATATTGGCTGTTTATTAGTACTTATAAAGCACAAATTCTGAATGACCATACACTACATCCCTAACTTATACCCAATACCTAAACCTAAACCTAACAACTACCTTACTAACTATTAATAAGTAACAAACTAAGGGGAAAACGTTGTAGTTAATGGTTTGTTAATAGCGATAATTTCCTCCTATACTTAAGTGTGACCGAAACCTCATATCAGCACCTGTAGATCTGAAGTTTTCAATGGGAAGATGCCACATTTTGAATACAAGCTAACTTTTCCTCTGTTTCTCAAATCCTCAAAGTTTATTAAAAAAAAAAAATTGTATTTCACAAAGGCAAACATGGCTTGTAAGCTTATGTGAGAACAGATAAGAACAAACACAGCTCCGACTGCTAGCAGGAAGAGAAACAAGTCTATTAGACTGCTAATTATGTTAAGAAAGCAAATGGGGAAAAGAATGGTAGTTGTTGTTGTTTGCGATATAAATTATGCTTTTGACAACTCTAAAAAGTGGGTACTGTAGTAAGTGCTAGTTAAGTAATGTGAATAATTTTTTATTGGATTAGCCATTACATTTTAACTTAAGTCTTTTATCCATTATTTAAGGGATAGTTCACCGAATTTCTGTCAGTATTTATTTAACCTCATTTCATTCAAAGCCTGTATATGTCTCTTTATCTGCGGAACACAAAAGAAGATATTTTGAGAAATGTTTAGGGGATTTTCTGTCCATACAATGGAGGTCAATGTGTTGTTTGGTTACCAACATTCATAAAAAAAATCTTCTGTTCAAGAAAAGAAAGTCATACAAGTTTAAAATGACACGAGGGCGAGTAAATGATGAAGGAACTGTAATGTTTGACTGTAGTATCCCTTCAAGAAATAAGACCATGAGACAATTGAGAGATTCATACTAAAGAAACACAATATAAATCTCACTTTGCACTAATCAGCTTTAAGGTTTTGTCCATCGATATATCCAACAAATCTGCATTTAATTTGTATGTTTGTTGTCCTACATATAGTGGTAAACATAAATACTAAGCGTTCTGTTTTAGTGTAACTCAATGCATATATATCATAGGAAAATCAGGTTACAGCTTTGGGAAGGCAAAAAAATCTCTCCGAGTCCATTTGTTTACATGACATGTCCTACCTTGAAACTGCGAAGTACGCTTTAAGGTTTAAAAAAAAGTAAAGAAGCGAGGACAATTGGTTTCAACCGAAGGGATCTAGTCAGATTAAAATAAAATGAGAAGGATTTCATGCATTTTCGACTCACCTACATTAGGCGTCACACTGTCCTCACACACACACTTCGCTAAAAAAGGACACACCATAGTCTTTTTAGTATTTATTTTTTGTATAAAGCAGATTTAATCCATTTAAACTATCAGCACAAAGTTGTAAAAGGCAGCAAACTTATGAACACGTCAGTAAATATCTGTCACACTGACAAAGACCATGCTGTGATAGCACCTGTGATATCCTTCAGTGTGTTCCATCAGTAAATGAACACAAGCTGGGCTGAGAAGCAAAGAGCAGATAGTTGTGCTGTTGAGATTATGTATGTTATGAACTAAGTCTTCCAATAAATGTTTATATGTCACAGT
Source organism: Triplophysa tibetana (assembly GCA_008369825.1). Lineage (NCBI taxonomy): Eukaryota > Metazoa > Chordata > Actinopteri > Cypriniformes > Nemacheilidae > Triplophysa > Triplophysa tibetana. The sequence continues at coordinate 7,472,505 of CM017914.1, read as the reverse complement.
GGGGTCTTTACCGGATTCAACTGCAGGGGCTGCATAAATGAGTCTCCGAACATCACTTGCAATCTTCCATCGCAGGATCACAGATTTAGCTCATAATAGTAATGTCGATATAATCACATTTTGGGTGAGATTTTATTACCCAACTTCATGCGCCACAAGAACTATGACTTATCAAACCTGTTAACATCTGCATTTTCAAATACTCGCCTCTGCACTTGCTGTGACAATGTAGATATATAGAACATTTTACAGTTTGTGGCATAAAATCATTGAATATATCTGACAGCAACTCAGCTGAGAGTGCGATATTAAACAAATTATGAGAACAGTGAACATAAACCCAACTACCCACAACAAAACCTCCCCACAAAAAATGCATTTTGGCCTCTTGGTTGCTTTATTGAAGCGTATTTCAGGATCATTACCACAGCGCTCATTAGATGGAAAATCAATTAGCTTTGTACCGAAGGCCTTTTAGTAATTATGAGAACTAATTGACTCCCCTGTCGCCCTTTTTTTCACTGCAAAACCCGATTTGGCTGTGTACGTTCCATCCACTAAAAACACAAACGCATGTGTGCTTTTAGACTGTTCGTCTTTGATGAGCAACTTTAAGCAGTCGACTCAACTGCTCAACTATGTCACACTGCTAAATTAATGGCTGTTTGTTTCTTATGGCATGATGTCATAGTTTGATGTCATTCTGAAGTCCTGCACCAAAACATAGTGCACCAAAAACAATCTGTTGACTAATGGGAAATTATAGGCTAACAATGATTGGTCGACCAAACACTTAAAACTGAAAAACTGATTGCAGGTCACTTTTTAGTTTCAGGTTATTCTTGGGGGACTTGAACCAGTGAACCTTTATCTAACCTTTGTAGGGGTCATATAAAAATCTGCGTGATTCAGTGAGGCGGGGCAAAGAGGAGATACAAACATTCACTGTGTGTGGAAAATACAGCGCTTCTAAATTTACATTTACATATAGGCATTTGGCAGACGCTTTTATCCAAAGCGACTTACATTGCTTTATCCTATACATTTTACACAGGTATTTGCAATCCCCTGGGATCGAACCCACAACCTTGCGCTCTTACCACTGAGCTACAGGAGAGCTATGCTGATGAACCTTAAATCGTTTAACTCGTTTTAGCCGTGTCCTATGGTACCTTTAATACTGTGTTTTTGATCAACATAACATTTATGAATACACTTATAAGAAGTTTAGTAAAGGTCTATGAGATCATCATATCCTTTTCAGCACATGCCAGAATTGATGATGTCATAGCCTTCACCGCACAACGGCAGTACAATATAAACCCAACAAATAAATTCTCAGGAGGGGTCAACTATCACGGACAAACACTGGAAGTCTGAGGCAGGCGAAGGCTACTCTAATGATGATCATTAGCACTAGTACGCTTCATTTAAGCCATTCTTAACAAGGGATCTATCATATCTAGCGCTCCTCACATTCGTGGCCTTGCTGATTTATTCAGATTGCCATTTCACTTGCACCCCAGTCATAAAGGCACCTTGAACCTTTTTAATTAGGAGCATCTCATTTAGAAGTAAACCCATTATTAATGCAGAACATTCATTATGGGTTTCATTTAAGACCGCTGCAGCAATGTCCTGAGAATCATCACAGCAACCTCAGAGGCAAATAATGTAAACAGAAAGAGAACCATGGGATAGAAAATGTTGTTTTTCTTTCTGGTTCGTCTGCTTCTTTAACAGGGCCAACAAATTCATAATGAAGTAGGATTTGACACAATGACAGGAAGTAAAAACTCCGAAAAACTGGATAAAGTTACATATTAAAAATAGGTTAAGGTGATAAAGTTTAGGAGGGCTTCATTGAAACACTGATCTTTATGTTACAAATTATTTCATAGTGACGTCAATAGTGAGCTTTCTAGGGCACAATTGACTACTATATATTGTTCCGTTTAAAACAAAAGACAATATTTTGAAGTTAGGAAAACAAACCGTTTCAGTTGTTACAAATCTCAGTTGCTAGCATTCTTCCAAATATCTTTCTTTGTGTTCAACCGAAAAATTGTATTTATTCAGGTTTGGAAGAAGTGGAGTAATTCATGATGGGTTCATTTTTGGTTGGAGTATCGCTTTGAATCGTTTGAATGTCAATTACATTATATGGATAAAAACAGCAATTCTTTAAACAAGTATGTTAACTGGTATAGTGCTTAATAGGAAGTAGAAGTTTAAAAATTAAAGCAACACTTTGTAGTTTTTCGAACTTAAAATGAATTCTCTAAAATTATTTTAGTAGAATAACTCTTAAATGGACGAATTCTACTGCCATTGCTACCTACACAGCGTCATAGCGGCTAAAACCAAACTCTGTAAGTTCTGTGTTCGGGTCGGTACACAAAGCCCCGCCCATCCCCTGCCTGCGGAAGAGTGCAACATGGTTTCCAAATAACGTTTCTGCATTCGTTATCCACAAACTTAGTCAAAGAAATTCACATGTATTGCGTTGCCCACTGGGAAGCTTATACAGCAACATTATTTACAACACTGGTAACAGACAATTGCGCTTACCAACCACATTGGGGAACCCGAGAGCAAAAATTCAACCTCCTGGTGTTGCTTTAAATTTTGTCTGCCTGCTAGGCGTACCTTATTATGTCTATATATCTAAGGGTAAAGACTATTAATCCACAAAACAAATGGCACCAGCTGGTTAAAAATAATAAGCAAATAACGTTTGTTGTGACTAAGTGTCTAAAACTTTAAGGGAGGACTGTGCATCCTGGACGAATGTATCCAGAGTAGATTTTTATTCCCAATTAATCTTATTTGTCTTTGTTTTTCAAAGACCATCATTCACCGCCTCTAATCAAAGACCATTTTACAGCACACATAAAATCTCAAGTGCATGCTTTAAATTTTAAACGCCACACTTAAAAACGAATAAAATCCTGGCCGTGCAAAGTCATAGTGCCCCCATAACTCACGCTGAAGGCTTGGAAGCTCTGTGACAACACATAGATGTTCACAACTGTTGTGAAAAGTTTGTGTTCATAAACTCGACAACCTGACTGCTTCTATAATTATTTATTCATAATCAAACTGTCTCATTAGCTCGCTGCCCCTTAAGACGAGAGTTGTCATGAATCATCATCTATAAGAGTCCTCGTTCACAATCAGTACCTTCCAGACGTCCGTGATGGACAGAAAACTCTCGAGGCTGTTCTTTATACAATAACACTTGAGACAAAAGGGGTCTGGGATGCATGTAAAGAAAGGAAAGATTATGAATATTGCCATCCGGCTAGGTAATACAGAAAAAGTGAAATGTTGTTTAACTGATCAGGTTTGGAAGTTAAATGATTTAGAAAAGATACAACAAAACTGTAAACGAAAGAAAGTTTCTAAAGTAAACGTTAAGTCTTATGTCATTACAAAACTTTTTGCATTCTACAAAACTGATGTTTTTTTGTTCTATGAAAAAGTAAAAACTTGTAGAATAATGAGTCAAATAGGATGAGGATGCAAAAATAATAAAAGATTTCATAATATTTCCATTTCATAATGGCAAACTACTTTTTAAAATACCCAAAAAGGCAAACTAATCTTTTTCATTTTCATTTAATACGTTTACCTCTTAAGTATAGCATTGGTGGTATTTAGCATTTAAGCCAATTCAAATCAATTGTTTTCTCGGCTTGACAGTTTCGACAAAATATCGTGATCCCATTCTCAACTCGTCCACTGCCGACTGACGAAACTGTCACAGACACCTGAGACCTATTTAAGACTTAAAAGATATTTTTAGGGAGGAGAGACAGAGGGCCAAGAGTATCGTCTCTGATCTATCCGCACTTATTAAGAACTGTTAAAATAGAAAAACAGAAACGCTGCTGATGATTATGAGTTTGGCAGCTTCTCACACTATTCTCATCCAGTCTGTCATGTTTTGGTTTCTCGTGTCTAGCAGGCGGAGCTCCAGCCTGCGAGTCTAATGAATTATGCATGTTCTACCGTTTTTTAAATCCTGCAAGCTATATCTAAACTCTACAGAAACAGTCCTCAAAGAACAAAACAGTGATGCGTGTCTTGTCTTTAATAAAAGGCACAGTTAAAAACGTTTGGATCAAACTGATCTAATCTCATTTAACTGTACAGTCGGATAATGCTTTAAAATATGTGCAGAGCAGAAAGGAGAGGGAATACCCTTGGGAACTGTAACGGCAGTTGAAAAGCAGTTAGTTAATGAGTTCTGGTATCACTCAGTGACACCTGTGGTGCACGTTTGAACTGGAAGGGCAGAGATGTCCTTTGCTCGTCTGTGTCTGTGAATAAGATGCTAAGGTTCACTCGCTCAGCTCCAGATGTCCTGTAGATATCTCTTCTCCTCGCGGAGTCCTGCAAGCGTCTTCATAGTCTCCAGCTTATCGAGTTGAAGCTCATTTCCGATAATTTCCAGTAATGTGTCGTTTACATCCTTCGCCATGTTCTTCGCATCCCTGTAGATTCAATGAGGATGTTACTACTGAACAGCATGTTGCATATCTATGATAAAACAGTCAATTGCAGCTTTTATTTTATTATTTATGTAAATACTTTTAAATATAAAACTAATGCATTTGGTAAGCATAAATCTGTGCAAAACTTAATATTTAGCAGGAAAATGTTTAAAAATGTTTCAATTATTTAGTTGGATAGTGAAAATGGGCATGCGATTATGTTTGTTAAAAAAATTATCCACCTGTGCAATCTTTGGTTTTGTCAGAAGAAAATAAAAACAGAAGCAGAAGATGTAGCAACGTTGCAATGCTAGACTATCAAAACAAAATCTTTTTCCTTAGAATTACATGCACTGATAAATCACAAACAACTCAAATTAAAGTGATACTGTAGTTTACCCAAAAATGAAAATTCTGTCATCATTTACTCACCCTCCTATCATTTCAAACCTGTATGTCTTTCATTCTTCCACGGAACACAAAAGAAGATATTTTGAAGAATGTTGTTAACTGGCACCCATTCACTTGCATTGGTTTTGTGTCCGTACAATAGAAGTGAATGGGTGCCAGCACTGTTCAGTTGCCAACTTCCTTCAAAGAATCTTAATTTGTGTTCTGTATTAGTTATACAGGGTGAGTAAATGATGACAGAATTTAAAATTTGGGGGTGAACTATCCCTGTAATAGCAATAAATAAAGACAAATATTAATAGTTACTAAAGTTTAACAAAGTTAACAGGGGTCTATGAAACATGCTTTTACCCACCCACAAACATAAAGACAGCCTTTGTCTTTATGGAGGATGTCGGCAACACATTTAGCATGAAGAATCATGTTATGCTGGACATATCTTGCTCTGTTAAGAGTTTTCCCTCCGTCAGGCTCATCTCTGGAGAAGCACACGATCAGATGGCTCAGAGTTCCATTATGCACAAATCTCTCCAACTCCTCTCTGGAAATAAAGAGGTAAAGCACTTATTACAGTATTTCACCTTTATTTCATCACTCCAAGATTGTTTTTGTGACGATTACACTAAACTTAAGGATGAAACATAACCTCGACAAATGGCAAATTAGATTCTATCAGGTTCTGCCGTGGTAACGTTACAACAATGGAGCTCATTATCACGTTCCATTTGAAACTCCAAATTTTTATCTCTCTCATCCATCTGGCAAGAAAGGTGATAAAACCTCAAGGCTGACATTGTAAATTGCTCCTGTAACGTGGTTTAATCTTATTCAATCTTCCAACAAATGTTTGTGCGCTACTTTAACAAAAATGAGAAATTGGAAGAGAAAAGTGTGAGGCAAATGAACAGGGTCAAGCTCGAGATTCGAGTGCCTTTTTGCAATCGATGGCTCCACTTATTAGGCTGATCGAGAGAATGCACGCTTGCCAAAACTAGCCACGTTGTCTATTTCATGATGCCTTGAGCAAAAAACCTTACTCAAACTCACACTTTTTCAGGCATCTGCTATAAATTTTCATTGAAGCCCCACAGGACAGGAAGTGGATAGAGTGAAATTTAAACAGTCTAAGCTTTGCACACAAATATGTTTACATGGATTGCGGAAACCGGACTATTGCCACCACCTCAGAATAATTCATCACGTGTAAACAGAGATTCCAATTACTCGAACCAAAAAAGGTTATTTTGTAAAAGCTTTGAAACAGAAGTCAAACTAGACTAAACTCTTAAAAGTTAATGAGCTTTTCTACTCAAAACCTAGCTGCCTGCCAACGTGATTTATTTCTGTTAGTTTTCGTGATGATTGTCTTAACATTACGTTGCTGTCCTTTCTGAAACCTTGGATGTCAAAATTCATTGTATTTAAGGAAATTAATAAACAATGTACTTTTTAAATGATTAAGTACTGTGATAAAAGGATGACTAATAATGATGATTTATGGCAAAAAAAAAAAAAACACAAAAGATGGAGATACAAGGTTTCAGAAGGACAGCAGCGATTACCTTAATATACAAGATTTGGTATGTAATAACTTGCTAAGTAATGGAAATTTGTACAATTAATCTCAACCGTAGTAAAATAAAAATTAAATTTTTCATCTGCTTTACCTTAAACTTTAACTATACATAACATTTTAAAGTTTAAAAACATTAAGTTATTACAAAAATTATAAATGTATTCATCGTGCAGCCATAATACATGACAGCTCAGAATTTATTTTCTTTGGACACACCCGGCGAAAGGCGCGGTGCAAAGGTTTTTGCTAGTTTCAGCCCGAGGCAGTTTTCCCGTCCTTCGCTACGTTATTTAAATATCAAATACATATGCGCCCATTTGTGCACCCACGGGCGTGCTGGTCTAAAAAAGAGGTGTGCTATTTTGAGGAACTGACTCAAACCTGGTCTAAAGTCAATGGCGCAATATGTTTTTGGTTATTTAAAGAGCGTGTTAGTAATATGCGCCTAAGGGCAGGTGCCCAGCACGTGCACAATCTGCTTATAACACACATAAGGGACACGCAGCAGCACACAAACATGCCAAATATTAAGAAAAAATGAACTACAATGTAAAAGATTATTATTGTGAACATTCTATAATATTTAGTCTGTAGAGAAATTTTAATAACTTGGAAAATACATCCAACAACTAAACTTACTAGCAAACAATTACCCTAAATTTAAATTAAATATGTTGTCATCACCAATAAGGTCTATTCAAGGACCAGGCTCACGATTTTAAAACAACAAGTTTTTCTTTGCATGCAGTTCCTGCGAATCACGCCTTGACCTGTGCAAGCCTCTCATGGTCACAGATATTGAATATTTACAAAGAAAACAAACTTGACTGTTCATTTGTCCTTTCTGCAAGATCTTAGCACCCCCCATCCCACCCAAAAATAATCTAACTCCTTAAAAACACAAGGCGTCACACTCTCATTGGTGGCCCCACTAGTAGGAGTGTTGTATATTTCAACAGTCCTGATTAAGGGTAATTTCGCCCGTTTAACACTCGTATGTGTTGTGCTTGGTTAGAAATGATTGCTGTCTCTGTTTTCTTAAGCAGTCTAGCCTAACAGCTACTCTGTTTGCAATTTGGTGAGTGTTAAGTTTAGTGAGACGGTTTCAGCAGCTTTCTCAGCTCAGATGTTATCAGCTCTTTCCATGTGTCAGGCTTGTTGAAGTTTGCAGACAATGAGAGTGTTATAGCGAACAATGCAAAACACATTTCATTGTTCCGCTTAATCAAGGCAGAGACAAATGTTAAATGAAACCTTAATGTGAACAAATGTGAGAATTGGCAAGTCACCTACCAATAAACAATAGCTTTAAAGGAAATTTCTTCTATAATACATAATTTAAATCTAAATGCAAGTCAGAACAACAGTCTGAAGTTCAAATAAAGTAGGCTAAGTGTCCATGAAGACAAAAAAATTAAAACAATTATATCAGATGTTTTCTAGGATGACCAAAAATGTATATGGTCAGAATATGTATATACATCAAAAGCAAACCAAATACAATAATTAGCATTTTATTGTTACCCGATTTTAAGTCCACAAAAAAATACTAAATAAAAAGTTGTCAGACGAATATAGTTTTAATAATTAAAGCAGAACGAAGTTTTACGACGGGAATACAGGAAGAGTATTTACAGAAGGAAAATTGTCCCCATTCCCTTGACAGGCATGTGGCAGAAAAGTTCATTTTGGAGCCTGAGAGAATCTTTTATTGTTTGTGACCACTAAAGGCAAAGACAGATTTAAACAGCATGTCAGGACCTTGACTTTGTATCCCAGCGCTTGCCTCTACTGACACAAGAGCTAATAAAAATAAGATTCAATGTTGTGTGTCGCCCCTAGTCACAACACGCACACATTTACACACACTTAATACTCACGGATCCAGGCAGCAATGTCATTACTCAGGACCTTGTGTGTGAGTTATGACTGCGTCCCGATGGGACAGCAAGACCCCAATCATCTTATGTAATGCCTCATATCATACTCTCAGAGGGAGCACTTTAATTTTATTGCTTTTCAATCATTACTCTCCAGGACAGAGCAACAGGACCCTGCGGCTAATGGCAACCAGGAGAAGTCAAGATGCAAAGCATCCAACAATCAACTGTGATGGTTTTAAAATGTTTCAACATACAGAGAGGGATGTCTTTGTCCATTGCGTCCTTTTCAGTGTTTGTGCGTAAGTGGCTGATTTAATATGCTGTTTCGAGTTAAATACATTTCAAATTCATTCTTAGTCTATCAGCGTGATGGTTACACTTTACAATAAGGTTGTATTTGTTAACATTCGTTAAAGCTCCCGTGTTTGAAATTAAGCGCCATCTAGCAGTGAGGTAGTGAATTTCAACCAACGGCTCACTCCACTCCTCTCCCTCCCTTTTGAAGTACTACAGTGGCTGACACAGGACTAAGATGTTGTCACCTTTACGCTTCTTTCCCGAAAGAGATTACATATTTATGAAACGTTGCTTTTTAGAGCGGTTTGTCCGTTTAGGGCTAATATAGAAACAAGATGGCGAATTCCATACAGAGGACCCTCGGTGTAGATAGAAATAGCTCATTCCAAGAAAATAAAAGATAACGCTACATAATGTAAGGAGTTTATACTCCTCTGAAGACACCGTTATGTATATTATATTACATTTCTGTCAATAGATCCTCCGAAAATAAACATACAGCGCCTTTAGTGCATTAACAAACATGAACTAACAATGAGCAATACTTCTACAGCATTAATTCATCATAGTTTGTGGTAATGTCAGCATTTACTAAATACATTTTTTAAATCTAAACTTGTATAATTGAACATTAGTTCATGCACAATTAACTAACATGAATAATTGTGTTGACATTAATCAAAATGATCAAGTATTAAAAATCCTGAAAAACTAAATTGCTTATTTTTATTTTATGTTACATGCATTTACTAATTTTAACAAATACAACCTTAGTGTAAAGTGTTGCTATTTTGGTTTCTCTTACTTTTCCTCAGTGCGCTGTGTGGAACACCCACGAAAGCTAGCATCCTAAACCAGTACTATTTTTAAAAAATGCTCTCTGGGTATGTAGACCATATATATCTATGTGCATGCGTGTGGCTAATACTCATACCTGAAGAGAAAGTCTTTGTCTCTATAGCGACAGCCAAAAAAGAGCCATGTCTCTCCAAAAGTGACTTCCTGATTTTCCTGACGCTCCTTATCTCTGTAAGATTAAAACAATATTGCAGCATTAAATATAGTCTCAGTTTAAAATAAAGCAGTATAATATGCACATAAAGCACTCGAAAAAATATCTTAAAGCTTTTCAAATAACTTTGATGTCGTCGTCCTTTCAAAATTAGATATCCAAATTCACAGTTTTTCAAGGAAATGAAAAAACATTGTACTTTTTAAATGATTAAATAGTGTGTTGTCAAAGTTGTCAAGCACTTTAAATCCTTTACATTGGTTAGCAAAACCCAGTGACAAACATGAAGGGTGACTAATATAAAAAGAAATAATAAAGCAGAGAAATAAAGAAAAAAGAAAGCAGAAAAAGCAGAAAGTAAAAAGCACAATTCAAAATATGGAGATACAAGTTTAAGAAGGATATGATAAAGTGATATGATAAAGTAGAATCACTAATAAAGTACAATTTAAAAATAAATAATTCTTAAAAGTATCACATCATATTAAGAATATTGGATATATTGTATTGGACCTAGAAATGATAAGAGCACTTCTGTAGTCAACCACAATATATGAATGTCCTCATAAAGCTGAGATACCAAACCAAGTAGAATCTGCTAACAGATAATGCTAGAGCTTTTTTTATTAGTATTAACTCACTTTTCTAAGCCATTTTTCAATAGATAACTGGTGTCAAGGTGATCTTCATTGGATGAATGAAGCCTTAATAACCACAGGTCTAGTTCATCACATTCACTGTGGGATAAGCAGAAAGTCTCAAAGCAGTTTTTGATGTAATATTGAAAATGTTAAGGTTTCACAGACAAGACTAAAATGCATGTCTTAACTGAATGAATCTTGCAGTGACATATCTTAAGATAATTGTAAAGCATTTTTTATAAAAGCTGTTTAAAAAACAAATTTTAAGGCCTAATCCTGACCAGGTCCATATCCCTATTTATAGTCAACGATTGAACAAAAGTAGAAAACTGTTTACAACAACAAAATGAAACACTTACATATTTAAAACTGTCCAAATACTTCGGCCCACAAAATATCGCAATTTATTTAAATAATGCTATAACTTATCATTAGACATTGCAGTAAACTCTTTACCCACTGTAATATAAGAGCGGAAGACCTTGAGATCCATCTCGATCGGTTCTTCAAGAGCAAGTCCTCCAAAAGATCTGGCAGCCTTCCCAGAATTCCCAACAGTAAGGTGACATACAGGCAGTGGGCACTATCTACACACGGCACCTGCTATGGGGCTGACTGACTTCTCCATAGAGATAACAAAATGCCGTCTACACAAACACAATACAAACATTCTTTAGACAGCAGACTGCCCTCTCAACCGCATCTCTACTTCAACATAATAGAAGAGACGTTGCCAAGTAAATCCGCTCACTGCATCTACGGCTTTACTCATCTCAGTTACCCCAAAAGGAGTGTGAATCTTGCAGAGTATTTAACAGCAGTTCTCTATGGACCTTAAAGGTACAGTATGATGTCCTCCACCATGCTGATATCACTCGCTGCAGTGAGCAGAGTTTAGCCACTTAGCTCTGCCCATCTGCTGAATGTACACTTTCATTGCGATTAGAATGCTAATGACACTCGCTGTGGATGAGATGACCACAGAAAAACAAATTGAGGTTTCTTTTCAAACATTTACAATCTGTTGTCTTTCATTTTGTGTCTTTGCTTCAGCGACTCATCACTTGCGACTGGCAAGCAAAACAAATTACTTGAGTCTGGTTGTCAGACGCTGTTGTTATTTGTTTGCTCCGTGTTAAATTTGGTGGCATGTTAAGCAGGAGCCAGGCAACAGAATACTAATGGTTTGTTTACACTTTATGTAAATGAAATAAATCATGCATCTTTTTTTATGCTCCAGGTATATAAATGTTTTATGACTTACATGACATAAGTAAACAATCAATGTCAATTTCCACTTTGGTGACGTGCATAGAAAGCACGGGCAGACAAATAAAGCAACTTTTGACAAGAGTAGTAATATTCCTTATTTAACTCAAATCACCCATATCAATTTTTTAGACAGGTCCAGTTAATGCAAATGAATGTCCTAGAGTAAAAAAACGATAAAAGGTGATTGGCTCTTTCAACTTGAAGGCAGGACTTCCATTTCTTCAGTTGCCATATTTGGTGGAACTATTCTCCCATTCATATTCTTGTAGATTTTTCTCCTTTCATACAGTATGTTCACACCAAAGGCAAAGCATCACATTCTTCGCTCTAAATTTCTTGCAGGATTACTTTGTTCTAAAAGCGCAAGTGATGCAAAAACGTCTAAATGAGCTCTTCGTGGGAATTTACCGCTCGAGTTGAAATTTTTTCTACTCGCACAGAAGATGCGCTTGAGGAGAATATCGCGCATTTGTGTGATTCGAGTCGCCCGGTGCGAATTTGCACCTTTTTGCGCTGGCTTTGTGTGTAAATAACTCATGCAAATAGTTAAATTCGTTCTTGGTGTGAACACGCGGTTATACTTTTCTATTCTTAAATACTTTCTCTGCAATACACAACCGGTAGCATCAATCACTGGGGTTGTTTTCATTATTTTGTATTATTAACCTGATGAGAATTTTAAACTATAGGCATAAACAGACGCAGTCTGTCAAATCTATTTTCCCCACCGTCCCTCCCTGCAGGAAGTTATTTTTTTAACATTTCGGATTATTCTTTTGGTCGGACCCACCAGCTCAAAGCTAGGCTCAACTGGGTTTGGCATTTGAACAAACAGAGTGTCCACAGCAGGGCCATTAGCATCTGGGAGTTCAATATCCAATCTGGAAATGGGCTTCAATAAACTAGCTTTAGTGGGGCTTTATGCTGCCCCAGGGGGACCAGTACCAATATGAAAAACCTGGATTCCATTTTGTAACACCATGCAGACCAGCTCCCATCCTGAATACAAATCAACCGTGCTTTAACAGAGAATGCAAGAATTACAGCATGCATTGGGCAGAATAAGAGTTGTAGCTACAGTTGGCGCCTTTTCAGATGTATAATAAAAGTGATTCAATGGAATACAGTGAACATTCATTTTTATAAATAAGTAGACAATAGATGTTCTGTTTGCCATCTTCCGAGAACATGGTAAGGATCATGCTGACCTCAAAACGTACTGAAGTCACAGTGACCATGTACAAGAGAGACAATCGAAAAAATTAATATTTTACACACCTTCCCTCAAAATGCTGTATGGTTTGAGGTGTGGTCCAAAAAGGCTTTGTTTAAGCAATAAGTAACCAGGTATAAGCAATATTAACAATAATATATTCATTCAAATTTTATATTAGTCTTATTATGTTAGTTTTGAGATTCATAAAGTGTCAAGTCGTCCTAATGCTCATTGGCTGCCTGCAAACAGGCTTTGACCTTTTGTTAGATTCTTCCCCCGTCTCTCACTTTCTCCACAACACAATGCATTTCCGGCTGTCTACCTCCTGCCATTGATTTACAGACGAGGAAATCGAAGCATCCTATGCTGCTTGCTCCTAAGAGGAAACGCTGAGCTTTGTGACACAAACAATGTCCTGCTGACAGAACGGTGATGGTTATCTTTAATTGAAGGCTGGCATCAATGGCTGTTTTTAGAAGATTCTCAAGTTGTGCTCAGAGAAACAATGTTCTTCCAATTTGGCAGGACAATGCTACTCCACATATTAACATTATTGCTTCCTGCACTATTTGGATGTTTATTTTCTTACATGATACCAGAGATTGTAAATATGCAACATCACTGTTGTATATCAATATGTTAAGCGTACCGTACGCTGTACCCTGACGCGCACCCTTCTAAAAATATTACAGCGCATCATTGCGACACTATTCTTCACCGTTGTCCCTCTTCTCACTAGACTGGATTTCTTCCGGTCTATATAAAGTCCCTCTTTCCGAAACGCTCTGATTGGTAAAACTGATCCGGTCTGTCGTGATTGGTTCCCCGCTTAGAGTGTGTGAAGTTGTCCAACACATACCATATCAGCCTCTCAGTGCACGTGTACTCATAAACTCTGGCTTTGAGCAATAAACATTAACAATTGTGTTCACTTTAAAACTTGAAAATCGAACAAAGTGTAACGGGGGTCTGAGAGTGCATGTCCAAACATCAATCTTTGTCAGAGATCGCAATTTTTCCTACTACTGTGAGGGAAATGACACCGGACCGAATTTTGTCAGACCGGTTATATTAATTAACACTTATAACAAAAGTGTTAGTTTTGCCTTTTTATATTGGACCAGATTTTAATAATTTAACAAGCAGATTGACCTGGAGACAATTGCAAGCAGGACTTCAAATTATGTTTCATAGAAGTGTTTAAGAGGTAAGCGCGCACACACACACATAATATCATTGTATTACACCGAACAGCTTTCACAGCCGATGTTAAACTCATGGAAGCCGTTATTTGATCCGGTGGTTATCTTACCAGCTGTATGACTGTGATGAAAGTGAAAATAGTTTAGCGAGTAGCTCAGTCAAATGTTTACAATCTCTGATAACCAAACACTACTCCAGCCGCTCTTCCTCTTCTCTAAGGAAGGCCTCGCCCATTTTATTGGGTATTCCTTTGGGCGGAGGTTATATAAAACACTCGGAATAGTGACATCAAGTACCCAGGAAGTAGAGGGCGGTTGTCAGATCGGGCCGTTCTCTGTAGTCAATGAAAAGAGAATTCTGTTAAAGACAATATCTCGCTTGGCATTTAACTTTGAGGTTAATGGGATTGCGGGGAACGTGTTTTTTTTTAGCATCTCAAGCTGCAAAAGTGACTGTTTTGTCTGACATTGACACCTAGTGGCCATTGGCTGTCGACGCGGACAACGACGCACCAGTATAGACAGAATACAGCGCATTGCCAACGACGTAGGTCTGACGCAGAAGAAAAATCCACCTTTAAGAGTATTAAATTATGATATGCGTCATAACTGTGACGACCTAAACTTTGAGTTCCTGTTTGTTTTTTCTACACTGCTGTGAGAGTGTGATTTCATTTTAACGCATATTGAACGTGAGACTCAAGCCGGAGTTAATGTACTTCCCCCCCATATAACTAATGCACAAACACATGAAGAAACAAACAAATCTAACAAATCTGCTATTGATCAACAGCCCAAAGCCAAACAAAACATACACGGCTGCATAACTGCCACGACCTTGACGCTCTAAAAGGCGATGTGGTGCGGTGAGGACAACTTTTGTCATTTATCATTAACGTCTCATCCCACGGGTTCAACACTCTCACCGCGCCGGAGACATTCATCAACCACGTTCAGCAAGGACCCCTAGCCCCTGTGATTACCTGTGGCCCCTTGTGTCACTTACAAACTACTTACAAACTATTTGTGTACACACACACACAGAGCATCACATTTTCGACCAACCCTGCATCAGGCCAGACGGTTTATTCCTACATACTCCTGGTGTGTCACTCTTCATAGGCCTTTGGCACAGAGAATAAATCGCACACTTTGAGATGACAGGCCTCTACAAAACACCTTTATAGCCAGCCACCAAATTTATGCCCTTCTTCATTTTAACACCAGGGTCTTCTGAGACACTATTAGGCTTTACAGATAATGTGGGAGGAACCAGGTCAATAGCGCATTTACTCTTTTTCCTTTTGAGATGTTTCCCGATCGCTCTGGGGGTGTTTTGGTGGTACTTTTACACATACGAATCAATAAACTATCTTTTTTTTTCAAAAACAGTCATAAAACATATTTGAGACTTATTGTTCATTGGAGTATGATGCAGTCTGGCAAAGCACGACTTGTACTGACAGCTGTAAGGAACTATGTTGTGACTAAAAGCATTCAAAAGAAATTAAAACTGTTTTTTCTATTTACAGTAAGGTTATATATTTATTATACATGTATTTAACACATGTTTTATTTTAAACATTTCAATATGTTATTGTTTTTACTTGTACAGCTGCTTTGATACAATTCAAATTGTAAAAGGCGTTTTAAAAATAAACCTACTTGACTTGTCCATTCTAGTGTCCTTGTGTGGCCAATGTTTTGTTACCGTGTTGGTGTTTTATCAGCCAGCTTTGTAAGGTCTGAATTGTTTTAACAGTATTAAACGAATTTCCATCTATGGGCTATTATTGGATGTTTTTCCCTATTATTAAGTTCAAGTAATTAATTTCAAAAATATATTATTTAATAACATTTAAGATTTCTTACTAAAGAAATTACAATGTTGGCATGATTATATTTTTGTATAAAAAAGTAATTTTAAACATTTTTAGATTTTAAAGAAAAATGAGAACTATTTAAAATGCTTAAAAGTGTTTCAAAACTTGTAACAGTAGTGTACAGTATATATCTATATACTTGTAGTATATTTACAAAATATATGTACATATTTTAGATGCTGTAACCTTTTTAATTGACAGTAAACTTATATTTCCCAATGTATTAAAAATGGTCCTGCAGTGGAATTAATCACTTTTTTAAAGTGCAAACACTCCATGTAGTTAATGGAAAACTACATTACCTCCCCAAGAATTAATATGCTATGGCCTGGTTTCACGGACAAGGCTTAAGGCTAGTCCCAGAGTAAAATGAATGTTTGTCCTGTCTCAACTCAATATAACTTGCCCTGAAATATCTCGCAATATATCAGTGCCATTTTTTTGTCTCAAGATGCAGACCAGTAATGTATTCTTCTTACTCACATTTATAAAATCAACATAAATATCTTAGCTTAGGCCAGGACTGTGCCTTAGTTGAATTAAGATGTGTCTGTGAAACCAGGCCTACTTGTTATACGCCTTCATCTAAAACCATTTCATTTAATGTCATGCTGCAGATCACTACTGTTTAAAATGTCATGTGAGCTTCCCATATACACCATAAAGTGATCAAAACATCAGAAAAAATATATAACACTGTATCAGGGCCATTAAAATTTCAAGTCGAAGAAGCACAGTAACCCAACTTGTAAATATACCTCTGCTGTAGAAATCCAATAAAGGGGGCCACACCTGTCCCAGGTCCCACCATCACTATGGGAACAGATGGATCAGCAGGCAAATGGAAGGTGCTGCTGGGAAGAGATCTCACGTGTACCTGCACATGACATTTAGAGCCAATCAATTCCAAGAGGTGATGGGATAAGTGTATTACCGTATTCTGTATCTTGTAATGGAAATCGTATGAAATCTCTAAAATTATAGCACACCTGATTCTACACGTTATTTCAGATACCATCTAAATCAAAAGTTTTAAGGCTGTTCTATTCTGATGCTCCAGAGCTTATTTATGCAAAGCTTTTACCTCAATCAAACAACCTAATTCAACCCAAGCCTCCAGGGAGCGTGAAAAGCTAATTCGGAGGTGAACAGGGCTGCTAATGCGTAAAGCCCACAGTGCTAACCTTCGGTAAGGCTGATGTGTCAAGACACTCTGAAGCTGGTACCGTCCCAGGGGGCTGCAAGATTGAAGAGACACGATCAGCCAGCCAGCCTGTGCACAACCCCGTCCTTGCAGGATGCTCCGGACACTCTGGGAACTCCACCACATTGAACACGAAATGAACCTTCCCGGGGTGCTGAAGGCTAGAGCTAGGAAATAAGAAAAAAAGAAGAAACTTAAGTGCCAACAATCCTGAACATGAGCATGCTTGTGGACCTCATTATCTTTCGAGTAATAGCCTGCCTGTATCTAGCCCCTGAGGGCTGGCCGGACTTTAATATTTCAGAGCCCTAATGTATCTATATATTCTGAGATTCTGCGAGCATCAACACACTCAGCATAAGGAATTAATCTAGACGCTAGATCACTTACTAGCCAAAGGAGACGGGAGAAAACAAATGGAAGCGGTTTCAAAAAGGCACGTCCTCCGTGTGCAATGTCTGACTTTGATCACAACAAATGGAGTCACGTCAAGCTACAGTGAATAACACACAAAATTCATCTCTGTATGTAATGGGCCTCGCAGCATCAAAGGAGGATGGAGACAGAAATAATGACCTAAAACCTGGATATGTCTACACTTTAATTTTGATCTCCAAATAGAAAGTGCAGGTGTTTCAAACAAGGTCTCTTACCTGGCAGCTGAATAGGCTCTGGGCTGAAGCTTTGGTAAATGTTCTGGAATGAAGAAGAGGAGAGATCAGAGATAAAATGCCATGGTGACCTCGAGTCTATTCAACAGTGTCTTCAGTGTCTCTTTTTGGGTGTCCTTTCTCATAATTCTACCTGAAACTACAGAGCGAGCAAAGGCCGATTTTCAGAATAGCTTCGCAATGCCAAACACCCAAACACAATGCTCCACTCAACTCTGTCTGAAGGGCAACCGAGATGTTAGGGAACAATTTAACATACTGTATGATTATAAAAGCATGGGTAAAACTTTGTTTTGATACATTGCACATACTGAACTTACTCAATTAACAGTAAATTACGTATAATTCCAAGCAACCAACCCAATAACCTTATAAGTAGGGATGGCCCGATACAATATGGCATGATATATTGTGATACAAATATCACAATATAGGTGATATCTCTATGAATGCACAAAATCCCCTTTATTATTCACGATTGACATGCCACGCCATCTCTGCAATGATGAATCCATTTCAAGCACACCATATGTGGACTCTGAAGGTCCTCAATGGTATCAATTAATTACAATCAAACATTCCTCATAATGAGCAGCTGCCGCAATTAAAGTCACTCTTCAGTGCAAACAATGCATTAAAACGGCATTAGCGTTTTGATGGGAAAAAGCTCGTTCGTTTATATCTGGAAATAAATACATTCTTAGAAAGCCAAAGGATGTAATTCTCTGACTGATTGCAATGACCTTTCTGTCAGAACACAGCAGCGCAGAGTGACTTTTATGAATAAAATGAATGCGCTGTCAAACTCCGCTGAGGCAGCATATCTCTGTCGATTTGTGCCGTGGAAGATCGTCATGTTAATCCTTAATTTGCCAAAGTAGCATTAATATCTGCATGTATTAAAACTTTACTGTACGCGTCCAATGTAACAATCTTTGAGGGTTAGCATAAATCACTGAGGGTCATTGGATTATGATTACCTTGCACTTCTCAATATCTGAAGCATAGCATGCATGAATAATTCCAGCTATACCAGCTGTTCCTCAAAATAAGAGCTTTTTTCATTTAAGAAAAAACTTGAGGGACAATTTAACACTTCACAGCTTAGGCTTACTGTAGGACAAATGTCCTGAAAACATATTCCTCTGAGAAACTAGACTTTGTCTAGAATACAGACACAAATAAATACAATTTAAAGAATATACAAAAGTGTTTTCCCTGGAAATGTGTCAATATGTCCGAAATGTGTGTATTGTATTGTAAGAGCCTAATTAGATATAGATTATATGATTCTATATCAATGGGCAGTATTATTTTGTCATTGAAATAAAAAAAGCTGAACCTCTGATCTGATGTTGTTTTACTGCCCCCTAGTGATAGCAGAACAAAACACTTCCAAACTTTGGACAAATTTAATGTGCAAACACATGGGAAAAAACTTTAGTTGGTTAACATGGTCCCCTGTTGGTAGATGCTGGAACTACATTTTCTGCAAGTAACCGGTAAGTAATAGAGGAATTGGGCTTATCAGCATTATTATGACATCTTTTCCTGCAGCCACAGTAATTAGTTTACATCTCAATTGACTTGATAAAAATGTATGCGAAACTGAGCATAAGCAACAATACATTTAAACGGTATTATGGTCCGCCATGCAATGAGAACATGCTGAATGCTCC
Source organism: Triplophysa tibetana (assembly GCA_008369825.1). Classification (NCBI taxonomy): domain Eukaryota; kingdom Metazoa; phylum Chordata; class Actinopteri; order Cypriniformes; family Nemacheilidae; genus Triplophysa; species Triplophysa tibetana. The sequence goes on along the minus strand of CM017914.1, from coordinate 7,453,059 downwards.
GGATAGAATCTAATCTCAGTAAATTTGAACGATTTTACTAACCAAAGAGAAGGTTGAGAGGAGGTTGGCAGGAAGGAAAGGCTTGGAGGACATCAAGCACGCATACATTGGCATCCCTAACAAATCGGTTGTAGTCTGCCGAGCCTTCTTTGCTACATAGCTCAAGAAGCCTTCGTTTCTCTGAACCGTTCTGAGTGACGTCCGCCAATGCCCGGACGAACGCCTGCAAACATGAGACAACAGCTTACAGGGTCTGTTCAGAGATTTCAGACTGCAGTCCCAATAAAGCCCATTAAATACTTTTAACTGGTACATTAAAAACAGTGTTGTCAACAAGCACATGTGGTTTAGCTCTTACTTTGTAAGCACAGCAACTATAAAGTTAAATAAGGTAAATAAAAACAGAATTACCTTTTTTAGAACGCTCCTTATCTCCACACACCAGGTAAGAATAAACTGCAGGGAGGCTTTCTGAGGGATGTGAGGTGGAACCTTCGCTGCTGTAAAATAAAAGCAGCTGATTTGCCTTTTAGTTGTACAGTCTGTATCTTTTGCTACTTAAATACAATTTCCTGAACAGGGAGTGTAGAAAACAAAACGATTTAACTACATACCTTTCTTACTGGTGTTTTTAAGCAGGTGAAGCTGAACAGTATTATTCTCTTTCATTTTTAGACCGAGTCTCAAAAGCAACTCTTCAACCTCGTTCGGTCTATTTGGGCAAAGAACTTCAAAGGAGTCCCCAGGCTGGTAAACCATGTTCTGTTCCTATAGTGACAAAATGCATTGCAACTTACACAGAATAAAAACATACCACGGATTTTTCTATCTTTTAGTAAGAGAAAGACGGGTGATTCTCACGAAATCCTAATTTCCACAATGTCAAATGTGATTTTAAAACCCTCACAAGGCAATAAAAAACGTTTTTTTCCGTCAGAACAAAACCTTAAAATCTCATTACCAGAACAGGCAAAAACAGCAATACTATTGCATGCTTGCTAAAAAAATGCCATAATGCCCATTTCCTAGTCAACCTTTTATTTATTGTGTATAATGAGACATGAATAAAGTATATCTTTATTGAAAATCATACATGTATCATAAAATATATATAAAATATCAGGCTATGGCAACAGAATATGTATAGAGGTTGGGAAGCAAGACTTTATATGAGGAACGGTATAAGAGAGTTTAATACAGAATATGTACAAGGAATGTTTTCTGTTTTGTCATTTGAGAACGTCTACTGAAACATCCTATTTTTCTATATTTTAGTTGAACTTTTTACATTACAACAAATCATGCACTCAGACATAGATGGATACATAAATTTAATGAGATTTTCAACCGAAAATACAATTAAATATAAACATGATTTATTCCAATGTTAAAATTATTCTTTGTGGAAGTTGGAGAACACAATTACCTGTATTGTAAACATTTCTTATGTAGGGTAACTGAATTTTTTTATTTAAAAACATTTCTGCTGTGATGTTTCAAGAGAAAGACCCAGTACATTTCTGTTTAGCTGATCCAAATTCATTGCATGTGAATTGAATTTCAGCACCGCTGGGATTAAATATTTTACTGAATTAACTGAATAAACATGGACTTACCGAGATATCAAGCTCCAGTAAGATGGCAGTTTTTACTGAATCATCTTGAGTTAATTGAACTGCTTTTGAAACAGGCACTTCATGATACCCTTCTTTATCAGCAGGGGCTGTCTGATAGAAAAGAGTGTCCATTATCAGAACTATGGTCAGATTTTATCCCTAAACACTTTGGACACCTTCTGGACCCTCAAAGTGACAATTCATGTTATATAAGGATGCATTTAAGTATAACTTCCGCTCATGTTTTGGGAAAAATTAGATCTGTTTATTTTACAAACTGTTGATTGTCCAGGGAGAAGACCGTACCTCTTCCATTGATGCCGCCTCCAAAAGGACCTCCAAAAACGAAGGGGGCAGTGCAGGAACTTTAAGAGCCGACTCTGATAAAGGTGTTACTGAATGTTTCAGAGATGCCACCAAAGGTTCGGATGCAGTCTCAGTTTGACCGCTTTCAAACGTGTTTTCTTTCTGCGAGTCTCTTTCACTCAATTTTAAAAGATGAAGATCGACCGCTAGATCTGATCTGTTATTTTCTTGGCTGGATGCATTTTTTGATAGACTGTCACTAGGGGCAGCAACTTGTTGATCTCCGGTGGACATATTGCCAAACGCTTTTTTAAGAGCCTCCCAGAGTCCCTCAATCCAAGGATCCACAACTACTTCAAGTCTGCAGAGATAAGAGTTTGACAAGACAATAAATCAGAGAACAAATTGCCCAGCATCCCCATTATTTAGAGTTTCCTTGAGAGATCAACATAATACAACATAGAAATGTTGTTCGATGCTCACCCAGTGCCGTCATCCGCATGCCCAGTGGCATAGAAATGTTGTGCACCAAGTTGCTGCAGACGTCTGTCAATGGTCTTTCCACAGTTGCAGAAATCTGCATAGTTTGTGTCTCCTAAAGCTGCATAAATAAAAACATGGTAAATTGCTTTCGGCTTAAAGGTGTAGCTCTGACATAACTTATCCTTTTGGCTTGCACAACAGTAAGCAAGACCATCTTACCTAACAGTGCATAACACAGATGGGAGAAGCTGTCCAGTTGCAGAGATTTATTCTTGATCTTTCTCACAAACTTCTGAGCTGTGTCCGGAGGGTCACCATCGCCCGTTGTGGAAACCACAAAAACAACTGGGCGACGTTCGCTGTCCACGTTGTACTGTGGGCATGGAAGAGTAAACACAATAAATCAAAGCCTTGATTGCATCAGCCCAATCTGACATGGACGTAACATACCTTTTCCACATTGCTCAGACAGCATACGTCAGCTGTAAATCCATGTTCGTTCGCTTGTTCACAAATATCTTCAGCTATGCACTGTGCCTGGCCGCGCTGAGATCCGTAGAGTATTAAGAACCGAGCAGTCACTTCACACGGCATATTATCAATTCTGACACTAAGTTAAATGTCCAAAAGACAACATGTCAGTGAGAGTTGACGCGGTGAAAACTGTGTTTTAATTGTAAAGATCAACGTCTTAAAATTATGTTTTCCTTCATTATAATACAATTTAATAAACAAAATTAAGTCCCTTAAGTCTCAAAATAGGAGTTACCAAAACAATTAACTGTTTCAAATATGAGCCTTTTGAATCCTAAATAGTTACCTTGACTTGGTGGATGACAGTCGCTTATATTGCCTGCAAACATACCGAATTGCACATTAACGTGATGATTGCCGAAGCATGTACTACCGGATATAACGTTGCGTAGCCTTGCACATGGTTGTGCCTGAATAAACGATCGTTAAACAAACAACCCACATAAATACACGCGTGCAAGTTAATTTATATGACATACATATCTGTGCCCGTTGTCGCGGTGCAGTTGTGTTATCGCGATAGTGGACTGAACCATTAATGTGGACTCGTTTTAAAAGTATAAAAGTGGTGCGTTGACAAACATCATCTATTCTAAGTCACGTTTTACCGTTTATGATGTTTAGATGAATAATTAATTTTACTGAGGAAAAAGTTATCCTGGTTGTTTTTACATATTCCATTTGGTTTGGTCCATCCCACCCCGAGATTCTTCCAGAACCCAGCCGGCTGATCTGCGCGGCGAGGTGCACAGCTTCAGGGTTCATTTCTGGCAATTAAAGTCGTTTTTTCTTGCTGTGCATTTCATTGACACAGAGATCCACAATGTCGTCAATGGGGACTCTCGCCTTCGATGAATATGGAAGGCCTTTTATTATCATTAAGGACCAGGACACGAAATCTCGCCTTACTGGCGTGGAAGCTCTGAAGGTACAAAAGCCAATGTGCTAACGGGCTCTCTGCGCATTTTAACGGTGTATTAAATAACACGTATATCCTAGAACTGAACCCTGAATATTTCGATGGTTTATATGAGCGTTTCTTACAATCTGAATTTGCGGTCTAATGTGAAATGAATGGGTTCTGGTGTTTTATATTGAATCGCTGATGTGCCGCATGTCGGCTAGCGGATCGTCCATGTGCTTCCGCTGGAGGCGTTTGAGTCATGATGATGCTAAATCGCATAAAACGAAAATCTAGAGAAAGACTTATTACATAATACAGCTATCATTAAACCATGTTTTACTTGGCTAAACCCCATTTTATTTTGCTAAACGTGTATTGAAGTACGGTCTTTCAGTAGTTAATCCTGCCAAGAAGCTTTGTTGTTAGTGACACACCTTATTGTGTGACAGTTCCCCATACAGAAGAGGGAATACTATGTCAAATAGATTGACATCTGAATGTTTATACTCTTTTTTTCAATAACTTTATAATTCATATACATTTCAGTCACACATCATGGCAGCGAAGGCGGTCGCGAACACCCTGAAAACATCACTGGGGCCAAATGGTAAGTTGTCGATGCATAACTTACTGCATTTCTGGTCCATTCGGTCACTACATTTATTTGATAAAAATGGGTTTGTTTCAGGACTGGATAAAATGATGGTTGATAAGGACGGCGAGGTGACTGTGACCAACGATGGTGCGACGATTCTCAGCATGATGGATGTGGATCACCAGATTGCCAAGCTCATGGTTGAGCTCTCAAAGTCTCAAGATGATGAAATTGGAGATGGAACCACTGGTGTTGTTGGTAGGTGCATTTACCTTAACCTGATCAGAATCTGGCTCTGATTTCATTTTAAAATGTGCATGTGCACATAAACATATTAAATATTTGTATTTAAAAGTCCTCATTTAACACATTTTACCATAAAGTCAGCAAATGAACCATTTTATTTCACTGTGTTCTGTGCCAACTGTATAAATGAATACCCAATATAGATTATGCCCTAATGAGTATTGATGTCCCTGTAGTTTTGGCCGGAGCTCTTCTGGAGCAGGCTGAGCAACTGTTAGATAGAGGAATTCACCCCATCAGGATCGCTGACGGTTATGACCAGGCTGCAAAGATTGCCATTGAACAGCTCGACAAAGATAGTGATAGCTTCCCAGTGGATCCCAACAATACTGAGCCCCTTATTCAGACAGCCATGACCACGCTAGGATCAAAAGTGTGAGTGTAAAGGTTATATTCTCATAAAATATTTTTTTGACAATATTGTTTGGCATTATTATTAAATCATTCTCTGCTTTCATTCACAGGATCAACCGGTGTCATAGACAGATGGCAGAGATTGCTGTCAATGCCATCTTAACAGTGGCTGATATGGCAAGAAAGGATGTTGACTTTGAGCTAATCAAAGTGGAAGGTAAAGTTGGTGGTAAACTAGAGGACACTCAACTCATCAAAGGTGTCATTGTGGACAAAGAGTTTAGTCACCCTCAGATGCCCAAGGTTTGTTTTATCTAATACATTTTAATACATTTTTTTTTATATTTATATTCCAAATACATTCAAGGATTATTAGTATCACATAAGTAAGGGCTTTGTTTTGTTTGCATTTACCCAGGTACTGAAAGACACAAAAATTGCCATCCTTACTTGCCCATTTGAGCCACCCAAGCCCAAAACTAAGCATAAGCTTGATGTGACATCAGTGGAGGACTACAAAGCACTGCAGAAGTATGAGAAGGGGAAATTTGAGGAGATGATTCGACAGGTTTGTTATATTTTTTTTCTATTTTTACAACATGTTCCCTACAACAATCCTTTTATATATATACATTTTATTAATCTTTATAACATAATTACAGATCAAGGACACTGGCGCCAATCTTGCTATTTGCCAGTGGGGTTTTGATGATGAGGCCAATCACCTACTCCTGCAGAATGAGCTTCCTGCTGTCCGCTGGGTCGGTGGACCTGAGATTGAGGTTTGGAAAAACTACAAAGCTATAATTTTCACTGCGAGACACTCAACATGATCGTAATTGATTTTGTCAATTGTCAGTTCATGAACATACTATGTGGGTTTTGTTGAAACATCTTCAGCTCATTGCCATCGCTACCGGAGGACGTATTGTACCCAGATTCTCTGAGTTGACACCAGAAAAGTTAGGATCTGCTGGGCTGGTCAAGGAAATCTGTTTTGGGACCACTAAAGACAGAATGCTGGTCATCGAAGAGTGCAAGAACTCTAGAGCTGTGACCATCTTCATCCGTGGTGGGAACAAAATGGTAATGAAATTCATTCAGAATTATGACATTATATGGATGTTCTTTTTTGATATTGCAATTGTCATTTTAGCATTTCATAGTTTCTTGACTTATTTTCCTATTCCTCTCATTGCAGATCATTGAGGAGGCTAAGAGAGCTCTTCATGATGCTCTGTGCGTCATCCGTAATCTTGTGCGTGATCACCGCATTGTTTATGGAGGTGGGGCTTCAGAGATTTCGTGTGCACTTGCTGTCAACCAGGCTGCTGATAAGGTACCATACTTTTGAGTTGATCTTAAGATACTCTGAGATGTTTGCCTTGATCAAACCTATATTTATAATTAATTCCCTCAATTTGTTTGCAGTGCCCCTCTTTGGAACAGTATGCCATGAGAGCTTTTGCTGATGCTTTGGAGGTCATTCCTATGGCTTTAGCAGAGAACAGTGGTTTGAACCCAATTCAAACAATGACTGAGGTCAGAGCCCGACAAGTTAAGGAAATCAACCCGGCACTTGGAATTGACTGCCTAAACTTGGGAACAAACGGTATGGACTACTTGATTATATATATCAGTGGAGTTATATGGTATTTCAAAACAGTACTTAAACATAATGGAGAATGTATAAACGGCATGTAGTAGAGTTTAACAATAGTAGTAATTCAAAGAAAGGCAGTCAACATTTTTGGGATACTTTATTTAGGGTTCATACACTTGCTTGGTAGTATAGAGTAATAAGCTATTACATATAATGCATTAAATTAGATGTTGTTCTTCTCTGCAGACATGAAGCATCAACATGTAATTGAGACCCTAATTGGAAAGAAACAGCAGATTTCTTTGGCAACTCAAGTGGTCAAGATGATCCTAAAGATCGATGATATCAGGGGCCCTGGCGAACCTGAGGACTGAGCATTGTGTAGCTGTTGAAGTGGATGATCTCCAGCACTTCTAAAGGAATGTGTCAAGACCTTCGTACAGTTATTTATCATTTAATACAGCTCTCTGTCAATGTAGTATTGAAGTCATCATTAAAATTTTGTTTTCAGATTTGAGTCTCGGATGGTTGTTACTTTCTTTACTTTGAGTTTAAAATGTTTGCACCCAACAACACGATAAGAACAGCATTAGTTTCATTACAATTTTATTATTTTTTTGCATGTCCGATAGTTTGAATGGTCCGTTTTTGAATCCTGTGAACGTTACATGTACTTATTCAACCAGTTGATCATATCTGTCCTGGCTTGTTCAATGGAAGGTTTGTCATCTGGGTTAATGTCTTCACTCTTGCGATGGACAAACCCATGTGTCTGGTTAGGGAAGATTTTAACTTGGAAGTCAACAGTGCACTTTTCCTTCAATCTTGTCTCCAGCACAGTCACCTTCGTTCAAAGAAAAAACAACAGTAAACAGACTTTTAACTTGTGGCCTAAGTAAGACCCTATCTTCACATATATTCCTTCAATATTATGTAAGTTATACATTTAGTATTCAGTAAAGTCGATAACTTCAATCAGGACAAGAAATCTGTAAAAAAATACAATGAATCAAATACAGTTTAGTAAAAATGCGTCTTACCTGATCAAGAGGAATGACGGCATCCTTTTCCGCAAAGATAAAGAGGGTTGGACTTTTTAGATCAAACCTGTCTTCTCTCTCTCGAACAATACCTGGGTTGAAATAATATATCAAGTTTGGAGTACAGATATTTTGCCACACATTTACTGATGAGGAATAAAGTACATTACCATAGACAGACACTCCAGCTTTGATTTCCTGATATTGAAGAGCAATATAGTGGGATGCTACTCCACCCCAGCAGAAACCCACAACACCTATATCCTCAACACCACACTGCTCCTTCAGATACTGCAATACAACATCCACCTCCCTTACCAAATTACAAGAGGTTTGTTACTTTTTTGTGTGCAACATATGGACAAAGGCAAGTTAAAAGAACTATACTTTTTTATGTCTGTGGGCTTTTTGTCCTCTAGCCATTGCTGAAATGTTGACCAGTCATGAGATGGGCTCCACGGCTCTTTCCCAACAAAGAAATCTGGACATATAGCACTGCAATAGCAAAATAATCAGCTAGCCACTTTCAAACTTAATATAAGTCAAAAAATGTAATATAAATACAGTTGAAACAAAGCACATATTTACATGTATCCATTTGCCGAAAGCATGTCAGCCATGTATCTCGTATTCGGAAGCTGCCATCCATAAATGTCTTGAATTACAATAATGGCCTTGTGTGACGTTGCAGGCTTGACAACATAAGCTTTAATGTGCTCAATTTGAACTTCCTCTCCAAGTCCCCCATATTCAATCGTATCCCCTAAATCGCACGGACAGGGCCTTGCTTCATTTGCCATCTATTAAAAAGGACATTTGTTACGTATAATACTTTCTGCTTGTCTATCTATGATGGCGAACGACGATCATGTGATTCATTTGTGTAACGCCATTCAAACAGTAGAAAGTGACGTGCTTATAGACAAACATCGGCCAAAGTAACACCTAATGCCAAATAACTATAACAACGCATTTTAAATGTTATACTTATAAGATGTGCATTTTTAAATTCACTCACCCTCTCGATGATTATTTATTTCGCTGCAAGCAAAAGTTAATCTGAATCGCGACTTGTGTGTTGTCTTCACTTCAGCCAAAACGCAGTCTGCAGAAAAGAGTTTGACCCTTTTAGTAACGCCCACCGCTGAAAAATTAGTGCAGCTTTCTCGATGCATTTTGTAGATTTTGTCATGATGAGTTGGCAAATAATTTCAGACTACATTATATGAAATTAAAGGTGAGTGCAGATGTTTTAACGTGCGATTACGTTGCATAAATTGTGGATATGGGAGTTCTCAAATATCATGAAATGTTTTTTTAAGTGAAGATTTCGGGTTAAAATAAAAAGTTGTTCCTCTTGAGCTAGCAAAGATAAACGGAGACAGGTCTGCGTTAACAATAACAAGGCGTTTATTGCAACTTTTTACAACAGAACACCGGCTCCATAACATTTAAGCGGAGCCGTTGAGTTGCGACACACTTTGATCTCGCCGCCACATGGTCACGTGGTTAATGGACCTCTCAATAGTTCCAAACTGTCAGTCTGTTTGAATGGGTTTACGCGAGAGAGTGGAAGCATCTGTATTTTTTAACAAATTTCACTAAATACCAACACAATATATGAACTGATTAGTATGTTGATTAAGTTTATAATAATGTTTTGTCTGATGAGAGATTTTAGAGTATTAATCAGTTGCGTGTGTTTAATTTGACTAGGAAGGATGCATAATGTGCAATAGAATAACAGATTTTTTTTACAACATAACACATACAGTAGACAGTTATTGGATAGTCAAATAAATGCGTAACAGGTCTGATTTGAGCTGTTTGTTTTTTAAGTTGTGAAGTATACTGTTCCGGCAGTTCCACCACAGGGGAACCAAATGAGATAAACAAGTTTTGGCAAGCGATTTGGTGCCTTGCTGTGATGGACCAACCAGGCGTCCGTTAGACCAAAGATGACGGGATACAGACCTGGAGAAGTGAATTAAGGTAAAGGGGCGAATTTGCTATTATCGTTCTGAAGGCCAGTGTCAGTGATTTCCTGTAGCTCAGTGGTAAGAGCATTGCGTATTTATGCATGTAATTAGCCAAGAGCAGCATATGTAATCAATAACTAGTATATTGAATGGTACATTTAAATGTTGTTATTGCGTTATATCTGTGTATAACTATGAATCAGAACGAGCTTGACGCACGTGCAAACACAGGAAATATAAAAAACCAAACTCATAGCATAAAAATACATAAGATGTAAGAGGAAAGTTAATAACAGATGTGCATAGTTAGAACAGCATATTTAAACTGTTCATACTGTGTGATTAACAAACAAACATAATTTTAAATGTCCTGCCAAAGTGATAATGAGAATAGTAAAGGAGAGGGAGTGATGGGGGTTCTTCATGAAGTTCACTATCATCTCAAGGGGTATTTAGCTCAGGCTTGTTATAACTGCACCAGAGAAAGATCTTTTCTGTAGACGCCACAACATTATAGAGAACAATGTTTAACACTATATTACAATAATAACTTCACTTACTTTCCGAAAAGTGCGTAATTTGTAGATCGAAAACGTGAAATATCCGATTTCTCATAGGCTCCGCTGGGATTCGAACCCAGGATCTCCTGTTTACTAGACAGGCGCTTTAACCAACTAAGCCACGGCGCCGTGTGTTCTTCAGACATGCCACTGGCCTTTTGATGGAAACGAAAATCAGGAAATCTTACTGTGTAAAATACTTTTTTTGTGAAATAGTGTTGCCGCATCACCATCAAAATCCTTATAAGAAAGTATCTTATTCCCGACGGAAATAGCATAACTTTCCCCCCACAAACTGAGTTTCGATTACGACGTTGGACATCTAAATGGTTTACGTTAACTTACTTACGACTGCCAACATCTCTAAAATAAGTAAATCAATTTCATTTGTTAAGAGAATAAAAATCTAAGCAGAACATTATTTAGATGACATCACAATGATTTAAAACTATATTTAATCAGCTGAAGTGTTCATATTCCTAATGAATAAATGAGAGCTTAGGCTAAAAAGTTCAATGCAGACATTTATGGTTCAATCGTTGTTCAAGATATTGCCAAGGATTTAACCATGGAAAAGATTCATAGTTCTTGAAACATTCCTTGAATCAACATGAAGTTAATTATAACAAACTAGAAAAAGGTGACACAACAAAGACACTGTGATCAGATGAAATGTGACAAACTTTCATTCAGCAGCCTCCCCTACAGAGTACAGGTTTGGTGTTTAAGGGAATGTATGACAGTAAGCCGTGTAGATTTTTATTCTGTTGACATACAGCATGACCCAATGTTTAACTATTTAAAAACTGATTTAAAAACAGCTATTTACTTTAAGATTGTCAAAATATTGTTCTTCTCAGACTACTACAATGTGATATTCATCATCTGATTTGGTCATTGCAATAGTGCTTCCGTCATAAAATAATGAACCAAAACATGTTCCTTTAAAGACCAGCAATACCTACAAGAATGAACACAATTTTGCAATGTTGCTATTCTGTCAGATATGGTGACACACAAGCTGAAGAGCAGGGATGGCAGTGCACGTCCTCGCCCTGGATCCTCTTAAAGGAATAAACCCACATGAAAAGATGAATATCCAAAGATGAACGTCGCTCAAACAACATTAAATCCAACACAGGAGCACAACATGTTACAACAAAATGCTGCTTTGAATTATGAAAACTAAGAGCTGGACAGTATGAACATTTATTTTTGGAAATTAGTTACAAAGTCTCCAAATTCCAGTGAACCATCAGATAATGATAAACATGTTAGCAATCTGATTATTCTCCTCTCAATAACAAGTTACAGGGCTATGATTAATTATTATAGTGGAATAATTTTCTGATATTCTGCTAAAGAATAACAAGGCAAGATTAAAATCTACTGCAGAGACATTTTGTGCATCTTCATTATTACAACTCAACCCCCACCGACCACAGTTTGGCATCAATATGTACATGACATTAGCATGGATTCTGGAGACAAAATGGTGACTTACAAGACGGATACAGAAGGTCATAAAGTTAGTGTTTGAGGAAGATCAAACCAACTAGTAAATCTGTAGTTACAAAGGGTAGAAAGTACAAAAGACACAAAATAGTTCACCCAAAAATGAAAATTCAGTCATTGTTTTCCAAACCAGTATAACATTTGTTGTTCTGCTGAACACAAAATAAGATGTTTTAATGAATTTTGGAACAGTTCTGGGTCACCATTAACTCCCATAGTAGCTTTTTCCTACAGTAGTCAAAAGTACCCCAGAACTGTTTTGTTAAAAACATTCTTTCAAATATCTTACCATTTTTTACATACTTTATAAAGTTTGGAACAATTTGAGAGAGACTGATTTTTAATTTTTGGCTAACCTATCCTTTTTTTCAACTGATATTAATACGAAGAGGAAAAAGCCTCATAGAACTGCTGTTATTGTTTAATTAGACATTAAACAGACAATGCATATGTGCTTTAGCCCTTTTGCTCGTGAAACAAAATGAGAGCGAGACACACACACAAAAGCAGCTCAATATATTATACTGAATGGATCAAGGCAAGGCTCTGCCATTTTAATAAATAAATATTAAATAAGCATAAGCACAACCAATAAATGTGGGAGAACCACATGCCCCCTAATCTCTGCCCTCCTCTTTCTGTCTCTGCAGTCAACTGTGGAGGACCGGTGTTATAGTAGAGCAGTAACATACGCCCTTATTTGAGTGCAATGCTTGTCAACATCATAAGAATTATGTATATGTTACAATCGTAGTCATTATCATCACCACTACAACATCACTAGTATCAGCACAAATGCATTCTTAGATTTGTAAACGTGAAAGAAAAAGGCAGGGAGGGATAATTCATCCAAAAATGAAAATTCTGTCATAATTTACTAACCCTCAGGTTGTTTCAAACCGGAATACATTTCTTTGTTCCAATGAAAACAGAGAATGATATTTGGAAGAATGTTCTGTGACATCGTCGACTACCATAGTAAGAAAAAATATTTTGTATTTTTTGTTCTGTTGAACACATAATGAGATATTTTGAAGAATTAAGGAAAACAAGGAGTTCTCGGACACCTTTGACTACCATTTAATTCTTCCTTCTATGGTAGTCATTCATAACCCGGAACTGCAAATGACTAACATTCCTCCAAATATCTTTCTTCGTGCTCATCTGAACAAAGTAATTTATACAGGTATGAAATGACATTTCAGAAATTTCATTTTTGGAGGAACTATCACTTTAAATATCTTTTTTCAGGAGTTGTGCAACCTCTACTTTAATTGTTTTCATCTAATTGCTTCTAGATGCAGCGACTATTTAGATTTCTGTCGTGGAATACATACACACTGTATGCATAAACATGATTTCCCCCAAACCACTAGAAGGAAGGAATAGAGTGAAGCGTCACAGAAGACAATGTAGTGAAACATGAGGAATATATTATGTGCTCTACAGGATAATGCTTACAGTGCAGTCAAACGTATGACCAAAACAAGGTTTGAGTATGACCCAGTAACAAACTTTCCTTTCTACAATGAAACCCTAAAAAGATTTTTTTCTTAAATAAGCAATGGCCTACAGTTTAAAAGCTTCAACAGTATTAGTATTACTTATCACACCTGTAAACGTTTTCTCCTAAACAGTCCAGAAATGACAAAACAGCCTCAGCTGCAGCGTCTCACGTGTTCCAGAACATATTCTGGGAAGTGCAAACTACACACTTGTAGCCCATCCAGTTTGCAAGGCATTCTGGGATACTCATCCTCTTTCCACTTATTCTCCTCGGAGTCAAAAGTGAGGATAGAGTCGCTGTAATGACCGTTATAACAAAGTCCTCCGAGCACCATGATCTGTTTGTCCAACACTGCAACTCCGTGTCCGCTACGCCCGATGGGCATAGAGGCGAGAATAGTCCACTCGTCTGTCTCAGGGTCGTACACCTCCGTTGAAGGACATCCCTGGGACTCGAATGAAGCGCGCAATATCACGCACACTCCACCAAACACATACAACTTCCCATTGTGGGAGATCATCTTATGGAAGCAACGTGCATAGTTCATCTTTGACTTGTTCTCCCAGCAGCTGGAGAGGATGGGAGTGCGACGTGTGCGGTGTTCGGATGTTCCTTCCCGACCTGGATCGAAGACGCATACTTGTTTTGAGGTGGAAGAGGAGGTGATACCACCGGTGATATACAGCTTTCTGTTAAGCACCGTGCCTTCATGCCCATACTTGTTGACGGGGTATGGGTCAACAAACTCCCACTTGTCCTCAACAATGTCATAACGCTCCGTTGAATAGAACGTCTCGTCTCGAGTGCGGCCCGCGACGGCATAAATATACTTTCCGATGACGCCGACAGCGAATTCCGATCTCGGCACGGACATGTCTGCCATACGCAGCCAAGAGTTCTGCCTTGGATCATAACGATAAACTTTGGAGGAAGCATGGAACTCTCCATCCGGACCCAACTCTTCACCACCCAACAGGAAAGCAAAATTGTTGACGATGGCCAAGCAGTCGGGACGGAGAGGGACTTGTGGGCCTTCCAGTTCCCACCACACCTTAGGGCGATGAAGGAGGAGGATCTTACTGTTGACCATACTGTGGCCAATCATTCCACGGAATACCGCCGTCTGGTGTCGCACTGATCTGATGCGGTTGGACCTGGAATCAGCCAAAGGCTGTTCGTTCACCTGATGGATGTAGCTGAGCGCTTGATCAACTTCCAGTCTCAGTTGACGGGAATAACGGTAGAACTCTGATGTCTTTACCTACATGAAGAAGAAGGAAAAAAGAAACGTTAGCATATTGCTATCAACATTGAACAAAACTTGCAAAAAACTAGTAAAATAATTTGTTTCTTTTGTGTTTTGTAAGCATTGTTACCTTCTCAAAGATGTTAGCGGGAGTCATGAGACAAAAGCGCAGGTTTTGCACCACAGCATCCGTATGCCTCCAACGTCGCCGGTCATGTCTCAACCAGGCTTGCACTGCCTCGTACAGCTCAATTTCCGGAAAACGACTCAGCTGGTCGCTATCCAGGTACACCATCAATTTCTCCAAACTCAGGTAAGAGAGGAAGTCCGGTCGTGCCATCAGAGGCACAAAGTTCTCCAGCAGAAAAGCGTCAAGCTGCTCCTGCACCCCTTCTACGCCAACGCTGAAGTCTTCCAGCAAGCGCATGACCTCGGCGCAATTCTCCAAACAGATCTTGGCCAGCAGGAAGGAGCAGCAGAACTCTACGGCTTCAGTTAGTTGCACGTACATGGCAGCCTGCAGAATCTCTTGCACCGTCACCATGCTCAACTCCAAAGAACCGTAGTACATGAAGCGAAGGACATGACCGAACCCAGCTGCCGTCAACCCCTTCATGTGAATCTTATCCTGGTCACGTTCCCGCATGTCAGCCGTGAACATGACCCGGAAGTAGTCGCTTTGTGTTGCTAACAAGGCCTTGTGGGCCTGGAAGTGGTGTTCCTCGATGAGCAGCGTGACATCGAGCAACAGCCGCTCCTCGTATAAGGCTCGGAAGCCTGAGGACACGCTTCCATCGTGCACTTGGGAAAGGTACACCTCCACATCCCCTGCCATTAGGCACCTGCAGAGAGACAGACGCTCTCATTAATAACAGGTCAATAAATTCCAGACGGTCGTTTCTGCGAGGTTGGGAAGACAGCTCCACGACTGTGATGGAGAGATATGGGCATTTACCATCTTCTCAGGTATTTGAGGGAAAAGAGATCGATTTGTCTTGTCTCACAGAGCTCCTAACAAGGAAACTGATTCTTATCAATCAACAAGGTGGAGAAGAATATGACACAAATCTTTCAATTAATGTCCACAACAGCAAGTCTTTAATTAAGCCCCTGGAAGGACTTCAAGAACTTTCACACCTCCGCAATTCATATTCTGCTGCTGAAAAGCAAACTCTCCCCCCACACACTACCCCTTCTAGTGCACACACACAGCAAACTCACCTCTGATTGGCCACGGGCATGTCACAGGGGGGTGTCCGAGCCAATCAGAGGACAGTAACCTCTTGTGTCCGTAGGAAATTTAATTCGGAAGATATTCACCTAAATGACAAATTGAACAAGCCCTGATCATTAAAATAATTTGAAAATTACCAACAGACTGACATGGTACAGATGCTTCAACAAATAAACGTGCCATTGTGTTACTGATGAATTGAATTTTATTCACATTAAAAGAGTCAGTAAAAGAAGGAAATACTTTATTATGTACACAGCAGAGGAGAATTTTATAGTTTAACAATCATTTTTATAATAATCATTAGATGAAGTACACCCAGACACTGTACCCCTAGAAGGTTGTGCGACTTTGGGGAAAAAATAAGTGTGATGATGACTATTGCTTAAGTTATGTTACCTTTTAGAGCCCTCCTGGCCAACCGTCGGCTTCACTGCACTGAAGGAACGCTCACATTTCCTCTGCTTGTACTTTCCCTGCTCTACAAACAGGTGACATCCACATGTTGGTAAAAAATTCAATATAACGCATCAAATGCTACATCAGAAAAGACTACGCGACATCTGATATGTTGTTTGAAAGAATAGAGGCAACCAAAGCATTCTTAGTTGTTTTTTTACATTTAAACTGTCTGTCCAATTTGTATTTGGTTTACTGTTGAACCGTTTTAGAAATATGTTAAACTATGATTAAAAACTGGGTGATAAAATAGTTTTGCTTACAATCAGCCCTTCCAGTGACCTTCTGTTAAATTTCTGTATTATATTAAAGGAATAGTTCAGCCAAAGACTCAAATTTGCCATTTATTTACTCACCCTCATGCCACCCGAGATGTGGGTGAAATTTTTTCTTGAGAAACAAAGAAAATTGTTCGGTAATTCTGAGCCCTCTCTGCTTCATATAATCAGAGTCTATGGGGTCCACCTGTCTAAGAGTTCCTAAAGCACAAAATTCCAAAAAGCGGCTCCTGGTGACATGTTGACGTTTCGTGAAGCAAATCGTTTGATACTTTCATAAATTTGAAATTCATTTTTAATAATATTAGCCATACTGTACAGCCTCAACACTCCTTGTCTGCAGGTTGCGCTAAACGTACCAAACGCTGGTATGCCATCCGCCACCAAATACTACAAGAAGTAGTATATCTCGGATTGCCTGAGGGTTAGTAAATAAATGGCAAATTGGGAGTTTATGGCTGAACTATCCCTTTAATGTACCATTCTGATAAATTGTCAGTCTTCTCTTTGACGACTAAACATTTGTTGTTTGATCTTCTAGGAAATGTCTTGCTGTTACAATTCGTATTATTTGTATTTGTTACAGCTGTTTATTCAAAATGCCACAAGTAGGATACCGCTTTACATTGAACTCAATGTTGTTTCCTTTCCATCATTGTAGCTTCAGATGACCTTGTTTAGCTATTCACTAAATATACAACACTTCACACTTCAGAGAAATCCATCACTGTTGAAAAAAAGCAGCAAATGCTGGGTAAAGTATGTTTTGATGCTGGTTTGACCAGCTAAACCAGCTATGGACCCGCTCAAGACCAGCCTGCACACGACCGGCTTAAACAACGAAAACCAGCATCAAAACATACCAAACCAGCATATGCTGTTTTTTTCAACAGGGGTGGGCTACCGAATGACAGTTAAGAGACCCTATTTGTCCAGTTGTCATTATTTGAATGCTTGTTTCTGAAATAATTTGCCTGCAAGGGACTAGACCTTAAAAGGCAGCTGCCGGTCTAAACTTAACATATAGAGCCTAAATTTAACATAGACAGCTTGCGTTTGCGAACGTTACAAGATCGCACATTAAGCATAAAGATGCTCTCTAGGTAGGCAGCTCACTAAGTTTAAGGCACAGCCAATAATTAACACTGGTTCGTCTCACTGCATGTCAACCCATAAAGAATACAATGATATGTTGTGTTTTGATTTACAATACATACAAATTAGTGGTATTTTAAGCGAAATAATGTTGTATGTGAAATAAAATGATTATAGCAGTGTTTTACCTCGGCGATGCGACTCCACGCAACCCCGCTTCGACCAGGGAGCCCGAGGTCCTTCGGACATGGAGTGCTACTGTCAGACAAGGATCAGGTAAATTAAATATAAAATGTCATTATAGACGGCGACACGCTGCCCACAAGCGTCTTTCAGTGGCAATAAACCGGTGTTATTTGAACGGAATAGCTAAATTTTGTTTATCCATAGCCTCTACAGCAATCGTAGACGCCATATTATTGTCTGCACTGACGTCATTTCCCGAATTTTTTTCGGTCGAACGGAAATGTAATAGTTTTTATACATTATTTATTTTTAAACACCGCTGAAGTCCGCACTTGTGTATTTTAATATCATTTTAATAATCCCTATATATGATTACAAAACAGGCTGCAAAAACTCAGAGTGAAAATACATTTTGACATAACATTTTCATGGGAAGTTTAAACGGAATCGTTTTGTATGCAATTAATGTACATCATATTTTGGTGATTTGCCAAAGATTTGACTGACATTTATTATGAATTCAGTTATGCTTTCTGTACAAATTGTACATGAAACCGTGGGATCAAAAGTAGTGCCCTAGGAAGGGGGAGATGCTGACATTTAACTTTTTTTAACTAACCTATTTACGTAATACTTTAGTTTTTTGTGTGTTTTAATGTTATTTTGGCTTATTAGCGTTTGACATTATTTAATTACATTTTTCTAATTTCTAATAACTAGTATTAATGTGAATATTTAATATAAAATGAAACTTTTAGACTGATGACATTGAAAGTTTTTAGATGTTAGTTTTTACCATAGTTAAGATCTGTTGGGTGTTTTGAAAATCACTTCAAACCAAACAACACTGGCCCCAATTGCCATTGCCAAATCGTCATTTGTGTTTAACAGAAGACCATGTCAAATACTGGTATTGAACAACTTGATGTCGAATAAATGATGACAGAACTTATATTTTTGGTCGAATACCTTTAAAAGGGTGAAAGTTGTTTCCTGTCAATTGATTTTGCTTTATGGCTGAAAACAGCAGGCTTGATCGACTTGATGCGGCTTAGCAAGATCCGACAGGTGGATGACATCAAAGTACCGCGAGAGCGATTGGAAAGCAAACTTTTTGAATGTATTTTCGGATCGCTCTCGCGGCACTTTGATGTCATCAGCCTGTCGGATCTTGCGGCGTAGAATCAAGTCTAAAAACTACTAAATGCACGACGTCATAACCAGAAGACGGACCCAGCTTTCATCCTCATTGAGCCAACGTGCGTTTAAATTGGTTGATTTTACCATATAATTAGCAAATTATTGTGTTATTGCTATGTAGGTATGCTATGTGCTAAAACGATAAGCACAATCTACTATACATTACGTTTTTTTTCCTTTTTGAATATGTTCGCGATGCATAGAAACCGATTGCATCATCCCCGTGCCTACAGAACGTTTTGGATAAACACGTTTATAAATGTTTGACTTATTTTATTTACATACATGACTTGTTATAGGAAATCGCCGTGCCTCTAAGTGCATTACAAATCTCGAAACAGAACGATTTATAATTAAACGCCATAAATGTATTTGTAAAAATGGTCAGGCACTTGCTTGGTCATACTTCCATTCCTTTTCATTCAAGATGGCGGGCGACGAGTCTGGAACAACGCTGGGGCAGCCACATCTTTCCAAACAAGATCTCAGTACTTTAGTAAGTCGTCTTGTTTTGATTATTTGTGTCTTATAAGGCGTTGTCTATGAACTTGTTTTATCGCCGGTTCAAGTTGACTCATTTTGCGCACCTTATGGTGGCAGACATGCTTGTTAGCTGTACCGGCGAAAGCTTACCACATGATTCATTCGAGTATTGAGGAAGACCCCGTGTAGAAATATGTCAAAATGTTATAAAATCACAACTGTTTGCCACACCAACAATGTCAATAAGCTTAATCTAGTTCCAGCAATGTAAACTGTCAAAAATTGGTACTCTTTACGTGCATGGCGGTTTGAATGGAAGGTGGACGCAAAAGAGACTCCCAGTTTTTTCTTTGTCATAGTGATTCTTTATTTAGGTCTTTAGTCGTTTATTCTATAGTTTGTGTATCTGGGAAACGTTAAGAAATCTGTTTTGCTTCATAGGATGTGACCAAACTGACCCCTCTCTCGCCAGAGATCATCAGTAGGCAAGCCACGATAAACATAGGTGAGGTTTTTTTTTATTCATTTATTTTCTGCTAGATTAATTTGTTACATACAAACACTGACATAATCAGATAAATAATTTAATAGCTTTTATATAAGGTTTGCAAAACTATTATTTTCTATTTATGTATTTAGGAACTATTGGTCATGTAGCCCATGGAAAATCAACGGTGGTAAAAGCGATCTCTGGAGTTCACACTGTCAGATTTAAAAATGAGCTGGAGAGAAATATTACAATCAAGTTGGGTTACGCTAACGCAAAGGTAAGGGCTTAGTTTGGTTTAATGTAATTACTGCAAGCTACACTCTGAGTCAAAAGCTCGAAATGGCTGTTATTTGATTCAATTCAAGCTTGCGACAGTAAATTGCAGCTTCCTCTTTTTTCGCAGGGAAAAACTTTTTTCTCTGTAAGAGAATCTGTTACAATGCTACTGGAAAGATATATCAGAGTAATAAATTAGACCACAATACTTGACTGATAAAATTACGCACATTGAATTTTCTTTTCTAGGTGTTTAGATTGGATGATCCAAGTTGTCCACGGCCGGAGTGTTTTAGGTCATGTGGCAGCAGCACACCTGATGAGTTTCCCACAGACATTCCTGGCACCAAAGGCAGCTTCAAATTAGTCCGGTACGCTTGCAATGCTTTTGAACTTTGTAATTACTGCATTAGATGCAAAATATTATTTTATATTTGTGCTTTGAAATGAGGTATTTGAGTGATTCAGTTTTCACTTTTATTTTCTACTGGTAAATTGTGGCAAGCATTGATTTCCTCAGATATTCTTACTATCTATTCTTATTAGACATGTCTCATTCGTGGATTGCCCGGGTCACGACATCTTGATGGCCACCATGTTAAACGGAGCAGCTGTCATGGACGCCGCACTACTTCTAATTGGTAAGTATGTATCCCCCTACTAGTTGCCATGGCAATTTTGCTAGCTCCAACTACTATGACGATGTTACCAAAAAAATATTTTCTAATATATGGCTCAACTTATTCACTCTTGCAGCTGGCAATGAATCTTGCCCTCAGCCACAGACATCAGAGCATTTGGCAGCCATTGAGATCATGAAGCTGAAGCACATTCTTATACTCCAGAATAAAATCGACTTGGTGAAAGAGAGTCAGGCCAAAGAACAGTATGAACAGATCCTGGCTTTTGTGCAGGGTAAGGGTGCTCTTCTGAAAAAACTGTAGAAAAAACATAATCACCCCATCAAGTATTAAAGACTCCATGGAGAGGGGGTTATTGAGGAGAAATTCCAGTTTCTCTCACACCATGAATATAGTCTCTGTATTTTGTAAATCATGAATTCCTTTTAAACAGGCACCGTTGCAGAGGGAGCACCAATAATCCCAATCTCAGCCCAGCTAAAGTACAACATCGAAGTCGTCTGCGAGTACATTGTAAATAAGATCCCCGTGCCTATCCGCGACTTTACCTCTGAGCCTCGTCTTATTGGTAAGAGATGGTTTGTATTGGACAACTACTAAAATCTATTGTTTCATGTGTCGGATGAGATGAGTGATTGTGCGGTTGTGTTTAAAAGTAATCAGATCATTTGATGTCAATAAGCCTGGCTGTGAAGTAGATGATCTGAAAGGTGGTGTAGCTGGAGGAAGTATCCTCAAAGGAGTACTGAAGGTATTTTTGTCAAAATTATTCCTAAATCATGTTCGTTGTCAGATATCAAGCTTCACTGTTATTCTCGTTTCTATTTCATGCTGTTCACCTTTATTTTGATTCAAGGTTGGACAAGAGCTTGAGGTCAGACCAGGCATCGTTTCTAAAGACCACGAAGGGAAACTAATGTGCAAACCCATCTTCTCCAAAATTGTCTCACTGTTTGCCGAACATAATGACCTCCAGTACGCTGCACCTGGTGGCCTTATTGGTATGCAGACTAAACTTGCTACTCTCATGTCATTTGATCCATGGTAGAAGTGAAATACATTATTAAGTTATGTACATTCTCTGTTCCAGGTGTTGGCACCAAGATTGACCCTACACTGTGCAGAGCGGATCGTATGGTGGGGCAGGTCCTTGGGGCTGTGGGGGCTCTTCCTGAGATCTTCACAGAGCTTGAGATCTCTTACTTTCTTCTAAGAAGGCTGCTAGGTGTGCGCACTGAGGGCGACAAGAAAGCAGCCAAGGTGAAGCATTTATTATAAAGGGAGGAACCGAAAACCAAACAATTTTAGGAAAGCGTGCACTTTTTATAATGTAATGACAAACTTTGAAATCTTTCATGGACTACAGGTTCAGAAGTTGTCGAAGAATGAGGTGCTGATGGTTAACATAGGCTCGCTGTCGACAGGAGGACGTGTGAGCGCAGTAAAGGCTGATTTGGCTAAGATTGTGCTCACCAACCCTGTCTGCACAGAGGTGGGAGAGAAGATCGCCTTAAGTCGCAGAGTGGAGAAACATTGGCGGTGAGCATCAATAATCTGGGTTTTGGACCCTTTTTTGCTTATTCTATGTGAAACGCTGTTGTCCATTTTCAGCTCCGTTATTGTTAGACATTATGAATGAAAGCAGGACGTTTTAATCATTGTTCTTTTTATTTCTAGTTTGATCGGCTGGGGGCAGATCAGAAGAGGTGTTACCATCACACCCACAGTTGATGATGATTGAGGATCGACCACATCTTGTCAATGTCGCTCCAACGGACATAATTATTAAACCATTTTCACACATACCCCTGCACAGGCCAGCGTGTTTCGCGGTCAACGCAGACTGGAGAGAGAGGATCTATTGGAGTGGAACGCACTGGTCCTGTATTTTAAGATGTTCACCATCCTACGTGATGGGATTGGTGTCATTTATATATGAGAAATGCAATGAAAACAATTCCTTGGCTTGAAAAAGCAGTTGTCAACATCTTTCAGTGATGACTAATAAAAACATTTTGGATCAAACATGTGGTGTGAGAATTGTGTCCTAAGGTTTTTTGAAATTAGCCAACAAAGTAGTCACATTACCCACACAAGGTGTGGTGGTACTTCATTCAATTTTCATGGCTTAACCCTTAAACCTAATTTTTGAGAATCTAGTTAGCAAAAGAGTTAATGCAAACCATCAATATTTCTACCCCAAAGTAAACCGTAGGTGAAAAAAAACCATCTAATTAATATCATGTTCACGATTTATTCTCCAGACACATTGGAAAACTGTTCTCTGGGTTTTTTTAGAAGAATTTCTTGTTATTCCTCAATATTATTCAAACACGTTATATTTGACGGTATTTAAAATAACATTTGGGGTTTAAACGTACTTACCCCCATGTGCTGCTAATCTTGGGGGATATTTTTAACTATAATTCATGTCATATTTTGTTGCTATTTTCAAAGCATGTCTGGGCTGAACTGGTCCAAACTTCTAACACGGACTTTTATTTCAGATAGCTAACTTTATACGTATGATAAATACAAAGAAAGCCCTCTATTGTTACTGTTATTAATCCATAGTTACAGATCGATTATAATTCATATAATAACCAGCCGAGCAAACTGTTCTGCTTAATTAAAATGTTTCCCTTTTTTAGCCCAACGTTAATTATAAAGAAAACAATGGAAATTGCAGTCGTTTGAATATTTATTAAACGTTATCTGAAGCAGTCTGACAACAAGCTATCACGCAAAGTTATTATTTTAAGAAATCTATAAGTAACGTATACATTAAATCCATAACTGGCTAACGTCCCGAGTTCGCTAATCACTCTGCGTCTACTCTCACAAAAATGACATGAAACTCCACAAAAACTTCATAACAAGTAAATTCCAACGCGCAAAACAAACACAAACTGAAAATTCTTGAATCTGCGTGATATATCTAAACTTTAAAACGCCATCGGTCCGAAATAATACAGCTCGCGGGCCTGCCAAAAAAGCCACGCAGCAGCGGCCACTCGACTGAGATTCCTTCCGCATTTTCCTGCGGCTCTGCGGCAGTGACGTGCGTCTATGAAGGCGGCGTAAATGCCGGTGGAGCTGGAGGCTGCAGCGCCTCGGAGCACATCGGCCCCTCCCCTCCGCGCTTTGCGGCGGCCCGCCCTACTCACACAAGAAGCCCGTATGCGTTCTGCCCGAGTCTGGGGGTGGGATAAGGAAAGGCGTACGGCCTTGGAAACGAAACAAAAATAATACAAAAGGTAGGCCGCTATATTTAACCCAATCCGAAGTTGGAAGCTTTATGTTTGTATGGTTTAGACGTGGATGCCATAATTTGAGTGCGTGAACTCGAACTGAAATGTTGGCGTATTTATCGTATTATGAGATAATCGCTATTGCAATGTCACATAGGCCTTTGTTAGCACTGAGCCGCGGCCTTCCGAGGCCTAAACTAGGCCGCGGAGATGAGACTCAGAGGTTCTGTGACTTCTTCGTATTATGATTTGTATACCTTAGCAAATCTGTAAAACTTCACTTAAATTCACATTGAGTCACAATTTGGCAGTTTACGTATGTATTTATGAGATTTAATGAATTAATCGTTATCATTCAAAATGGCGATAGGTTTGAGGAAGGGCGTGTCGTAGGTTTTATACGAATGGGCGGGGCTAGTGTCGACTCTTCGTCAATGACGTAGGAACAAAGGAACTGCCCGTTTTATCACTATGTAAACAGATGGGAGTAGCAGGGTATGTAAATGTAAATAATACAGTTTGACAGATTATGGTATTGGTGGGGGCTGTTAATATTATAGTTGTATTCGTTTAAAAAGTTGCAACTTTTTAAAGGGTAATTGATTTCAATATTCATAATACAGCCCTGTGTGCTCTGATCTTAAGTTATTTATTGCTGTCTTATGCAATCTTGTGGTGTCTTGTTATTTGTATATCTATATATAATATCTAATTGTATTGTCAAATGTGGCCGGAAAATGTATCTTTTATATAGATTGAGATATCATTATCATGAATAATTTTTTTTTTTTTTTACTACCATGTGTTTTAATGTTTTTATTTTATTTTACATTTCGTGTCTCTAGGTCTTATATTATGCAGATGACAGGCAGATACAATGGATGAAGATGTAACAGCTCTCTCTCTCCATTCCCATGAGCCCAAGATCATATTCCATGGGACAGGTAAACAAACCCTCACCATGGTGAAGCACGTCAAACTGGTTCTATATGCTTATGATAAGACATTTATGTACAAGTTTGTGTATTCATGGGAAAGGTGATGGAGATGAAGATGAGGTGGTGGTAGAACTGCAGGAGTCCGTTCTCGTGTCTGACGTGGAGGGTGAGAAGATCGTGATCCATGGCCTCGCCGGCGAGGAGCTGGTCATCCAGGAAGCTATTGAGGATGTGGTAGCTGAATACGTGCCTTGCGCAGAAGAGGAGGAGGGGCTAGCCACCATTGCCGTGGAAACCTGCGTGATGTCTCCAGATGATGTGGCTCTGGAAGATGAAGGTCTGCAGGTTGATGTGGTAACTGACGTTCAGGAGGACCCTGATACCTGTGGAGACTACCTCATGATCTCTTGTGAGTGGGACTTGCCAATGAGAAAAGATGTTTGGTTTAGATGATTTTAAAAGGATATGACTCTCAATTGATAAAGTCACAAGCCCTACCTTATAAATAATTTATATATAGGCAGAAAAGGCAGAAAAACGAAATAAGATTAGTCTAAATTGGTACACGATAACATGCAGAACCCCACAAAATGCGTTGACTTGGGTTTATTTACAGTGGATGAGGCTGGAAAGGTAATTTCCGATGAGGATACTAAAGTCACAGTTGAAGGCACTTTTGAGGATCCAGAAGATGTGGAAACGGTTGATGATGATGATGATGGTCAAGAGGTCATTAAAGTGTACATCATCAAAGCTCACCCAGGGGAGGAGGACTTGGGTAAGTTACATTCAAGTAAACTCCCAACCTCCAAGTTTTTATTATGTTTGTATTTTATTCCTTCATTTACACAGTTCTTTTTTAATATATTATTAAATTGGATTTTGCAGGGGGCACTGTTGACATAGGAGATGCCGAGCTCGATGTTGATGAGACCGTGGAGCTGGTAGATTCCTCTGGAATGCCTTTAAGAGAGAAGATGGTTTACATGTCAATGGATGAAGCCAATCAAAGCCAGGATGACATTAGTTAGTCCTGTTTTTGTCAGATGATGATGTATGTTCTATATCCTAGTAACTCTTGTTGACATCGTTTCCTCTTCTACCAAAAAGATGTGGCCAAAATCACAGATGAGGTCTACATGGAAGTGGTGGTAGGAGGTGAGGACCCTGGAAGTGCTCAGAGGACACTTGATATTGCATCGCTCAACAAAGACTTCATGCCCGTGGCCTGGGCAGCAGCTTATGGTTAGTAAGACATATACATGCAACACCGGTCCAAACACTTTTTTTAGTTTTGCATTGTTTTTTTAAACTCAAATTACATAGTTGACTAACTATTTTTCCTAAACTAAATTAACTTTCCAAGTTGAGTTAAGATGAAAGTTATATTTGTCCAAAGTGATATTTAAGGTACACATTTTATCACAATGTGTGTTTTCGGGGAGTTGAACGACAACTACAGCGTTGCTAGCACATGCTGTACCTGTTTAGGAATGCAGTACTATTTTAATGCAGCACAAATGTATTGGAAGGAGATGCCGTCTCATAACCTCGAATCTGTATTTTATCAGGTGAAGAGGAGAATGAAAGCTGCGAGAACAGAAATGGAGCAGCTAGCGCACTGTTGCACGTTGATAAATCTGACACGGTCGAGAGACTCAACCGTCAACGAAGCAAGAACAAGAGCAAAAAACGATCTGAACTCCGGCACATTCAGACAGGTACGATCTAGAGTATTTTTATTTTACAGTGTTATCTTTTTGTTGGTTATAAATTGTTACTTCTATATGTTTTCACCCCAGCAATCATCATTGGACCGTATGGCCAGCCTCTCACCGTGTACCCTTGCATGCTGTGCGGCAAGAAGTTCAAATCGCGCGGTTTCCTTAAGCGCCACAATAAGAATCAACACCAAGATGTGGTAACCAGAAAGAAATACCAATGCACTGACTGTGATTACACCACCAACAAAAAAGCAAGTCTCCACAACCACATGGAGATCCACACCCTTAGTAACAAAGCTCAGTTTGAGTGTGAAGTGTGTGGTAAAGATTTTCATCAGCAGGCGGCGCTCTTCTCCCACCGGCTGCAGCACCACCATAGAGATTCCAAGCTTCAAATCCCATCGCCCGCTAACAAAATGCACGAGTGTAAATTTTGTGAATACGAGACAGCGGAGCAAGGGCTACTCAACAGACATCTGCTGGCCGTTCACAGCAAGAATTTCCCTCACATCTGCGTGGAATGTGGGAAGGGTTTCCGGCATCCCTCGGAGCTTAAGAAACACATGAGGACGCACACCGGCGAGAAGCCGTACTCGTGTCTTTACTGCGACTACAAATCGGCAGACTCTTCCAACTTAAAGACGCACATAAAGACCAAGCATAGCAAGGAGATGCCATACAAGTGTGACCGCTGTTTCCAGACGTTCGCCGATCCTGATGAGCTCCTACAGCACGGATTGACGCACGAGGAGGCCAAAACGCACCTGTGCACCCACTGTGACCATAAAAGCTCCAATTCCAGTGACTTAAAGCGTCATATCATTTCCGTTCACACCAAAGACTACCCGCATAAATGCGAGGTCTGCGGAAAGGGCTTTCACCGGCCATCCGAGCTGAAGAAGCACTCCGCTGCCCATAAGGCCAAGAAGTTGCACCAGTGTAGGCATTGTAACTTCAAAATCTCAGATCCGTTTGTTCTCAGTCGGCATATTCTGTCCGTACACACCAAGGAACAGCAAGCGTTCCCTGACAAGAAAGGACTTAAGAAGACATTTGGACTCGGTGGTAAGAAAATTTTAGGTGGCGCTGGCATGTCCAGGGGTCATCGGGAGCGACGGGTGTACCAATGCCAGTATTGCGACTACAGCACAGGTGACGCATCTGGCTTTAAGAGACATGTGATCTCCATACACACCAAAGACTACCCGCATCGCTGCGATTTCTGCTCAAAAGGTTTCCGGAGACCGTCGGAGAAGAATCAGCATATCATGAGACATCACAAGGACCTAATGCCTGCCATGTGACCTTTAAAACGGCTGCCATAGCAACACCAATCAAAGCACTGAGGCCATCCTTGACAGGAACAGGTTCATCCTGGATGCAAGGATGTGAGTCATTGTAGTCCATAGACCCAAAGCTGATCGCTGGATAGCCAGTCAGATCACAGATGGTATGGGCTTGGGGGAAGGTACCAAGGAAAAGGCCCTTTGTGTTGATTCATATTTTTGATTAAATTTTTTTGTGTCCGGTTTTCACAGGTTGTTATAAAGTCAAATTCATGGTTTTGTTGAAGTCCAACACATTAATCATAATGTTAAATCAACAAGGGTGGACGCCATGCATGGTGTTAAATTTTGTGTTTGAGCATTGAATTATGACTCTTTGGGGTAAATTTTTTACTTTACAAAGAAACATAATTGGGTAACTTAAATGACTGTGGAATGTGTTGACATAAACAGATTTGATAACTCCATTAACGTTTTGTTAACTGTGGTGCAAAATGTTTGACTGGATTCTTAGCTACTGATAAGCAGAATGTCAGATTCAACTTCATTAAAAGTTCACAATTTAGTCAATGACCTGGTTCCTGAAAACACAAAAATCATAAATATCAGACAGTTTTCATGTAAATAGCAAATCTCTATAGTTGGCTTTGAAAAAATAGCAAGTGTCCTGAGCTCAGATAGGCTCTCAGTAAACTTGCATTTAATTGACAAAATATATTCAGTCAAGACAAAAAAATAACAGTAATACATCCTTAGTGCAGGACATCCAAACAAACACTCAAACGTAAATTAGTTTATTGGTAATAATCATATTTAATAAAAAAAGGAATTGAATTTAATGTAAGACAAATCTTCCAGCAAATATTTACAAGTAAAAAACAATGACAAATGATGTTTAACTAAAACTTTTTCGGAACTTCATCACATCAGGCCAAATGGCTGGTAATCTATAGTTTTAATAAAGAAAGATGCGAGTGCGTTCATGTAGATCTGAAAGGTGGCCATTTGGCTCTTTGTTGTAAAACTCGCTTTCAAATTAAGGTGGATCTTTTGGGTAAATTTTATTTTTTACACAGATACTGAAAATATATAATTTGGAATAAAGATATTCTAAAAGATCGTATGTGATGTGTATATGAAATATTTGTAAATACAGAAGTAATAAACAGTATTTTGTGTCCTAACTGTTTTTGTGATTTTTTTCCCATACCATTGATTTTGAAATTGAACTGAACACACAAACTCATTTCGTGAAAATGTTTATTTTGATAGCAGTATACAAAAGAACATTGCGTAATACAATTATTTTCAAAGATGTCTCAATTGCAAAAACCTACAACCTTGAAAGCAGGACCATTGAGACTTCATTTGGAGAAGCTTTGATTTGGTTATGTAAACGCATTTAAGGCACAAAGAGGGACTGATTCTTGTTTCCATATTAAGTATATGAGACTAAAATCCAAGCAGATTGGAGACCATATGTTCAGGTCCGTGTTTCCAGGTGAAATGGCAGTGTTGTTTTCATAGCTGATGAGACTCTTAAGCAGTGGGGCATTCTTCTACAAAAGAATAATTAATATTTAGAAACAGTGAAAATGTATTTAAAGCTGTTCTGATCAGTTTAAGAATTCATAAATCCTGTAAATGTACCATATGGTGGCAGAATGAGAATGTTTTCCTGCAGGATGCCAGTGTCTAGAGAAAAGGTCTTGAACTTTTCCACCAAGTCTTCAGTAACTGTTGTGTTACGACCTGTGACCATAAAACATTAGGAGTCTATTTTAGCATCACATGTTCATCAAAAGATCACTGCTGTGCAGATAGGACAAAGTGAGCTCTTACCGTAGAGTGCGTTCAAAAGGTCAGATACACCTCCCTTGGTCTTGATGGTGTGAATGAAAGCATATTCATCAAATCTGGCATCAACCACACGCATATCATTGTCATTTCCCCAACCTGATAGATTGTGAAAACATGATAATTCATTTAGGGTTGTTAGATATTTGACTAACAGAAAAAATTCAGTTAAATTTCAGGGGCGGGTATAAAGCAGGAAACATACGCTGACTAGTAAAGACGAAGCGTCCCGGCGTTTCAGTTCTGTTGGCAAGATGATTCATCCTCCAGCAGGAACCGTTCTCGCTATGAAACAAATGAAGCAATTTGAATGAAGCCATATAAAGCCCGAAAGTCGATTTGATTCTTTTAACATTGCAACAAAGTAATGAATACAAGGGGGAAGAGGTAAAAGCTTACTTCATATTTGTGTAACTAAGGTCAAGATCTCCATCTTCGGTAGGCACCAGCACAGCAGTTCCCATCTTCATGTTTGCCTTGTGACTGACAAACCATTCTGCATTTGTAGCCATACCAATGATATACCACTTTCCACTCATCTGTAGACAAAAGAGTTCATGCAAAGGTTTAAATGACTGACCGAAGCAAACTGTTCTGTTCCAAAATATTCTTGCATAACTTTCCCTGAGAAAATGTTACTGTTGCACCAACAGTAGTAGAATTGCATTCGATATAGTGAAATAGTTCGTTTTTTCTATAATATATATTTTTACCTTTTCTAGGTCAAAGTCCGTCATGGACAAATGTTCAGCGGACACAAACACTGCAAAAAGCAGAACGCACATCATCTTCAATTCGACACTCATCATGGCTGCAGAAGTGTAGAGGTCTCTCTCAGTAGGCTGTCTGGATAAAAGCAATGCTGGCTTTGGTGAGACCCAGTCCCTCTTTTATACTTTTGTGGGAACCCCTTCCCCTCCCATTTCAACCCTCAGGTCCTCCCACATCTACTCTTTAAAGCCATCACATAACTTGTTATTTGAACATGCTTTTTTCTAGGTCTATGTGAATTTTGGAGGGAATGTCTTTACTATAGAATAGCCAGATGTCTGAATTATGCATCATGAGCTCCATAAGAGCCTGTTGTGGAATAATAAAAAATGCAACGATTGGCTTTTTTGAATTTCAAAATTCACATTTTTAAAGATACAAACAAGTTTGTTCATGTGTATCTGGAATGTGGGCCTTTTGACTGTGGTCTGTTTGTTCTCAAACTCATTTTTAGTATCTCAGTCAAAGACCTTTAAGGGGTTACTTTTATTTTACAAGTTAAAAGATCTAATGTTATGTGAATATGTTATTTTTGTAAATACAGAAGAAACAAACAGTATTTTGTGTTCTAACTGTTTTTTTTTTCATTTTGGAATGGAAATTCAATGCAAATGGAACATTTGAATTGCGCAAACATTGTTCATTTGTAAAAAGATTTATTTGCTTGCAGTCAACAAAACCACGAAGAGAGTGCAGATGTGTACTTTTGGTGAAAATTAGACATTGAACATTGCATAATACTTTATTATTGCATAATAATAAATATATATATATGATGACTCATTTGGGCAAATTTTTACCATTTGTCTACATCACAGAAACCTTGCAATATAACTGCAGTTAAGGCACAAAGAGGAGATCATTTTTTAAGCTTGTAAGAGACTAAAAGTATGCTGATAAAGGGCAGCAATTCAAGTTTGTGTTTTCAGGTGAAAGACTGGAAAATTTTGGTTGTGGTTGATGAGACACTTAAGCAACTGAGAATTCTCAACAAATAATGAGTGAAACATTCTGCAAAGCTGTAACGATAAGGGCTGATATGAGGATCTGTAAGGCAGCTGCCCAGATGATCAACATTAGGTTTGTTTGTGGATTCATATCATATAAAGAAACAAACACCATTTGGTGGTGGTTCCCGCAGGAAAAGTTTCCTGCTTCTCCCCCATTTGCTAATACCCAGGGTGTGATTTGTGACTCTGCTCTTTCAAATTCCCCCTTTTCCTCTCCCTCCTCCCTGCCTTCAGGTTCAGCTCACTGAAAGTCTACTAAACCTACGTATAACATATGTTGTCGTGTTTGGTATCATTTTAAAGGTCTTGGTGCAATGGGTAAAAGGGTCTTATTTCTTTAACTATAGAATGGATTGAACAATATGAATAAAAACATGGGAGAGATTCGACAGTGCACTCCTTATCTGAGTGTGTTTTCCCAAGAGAACTCACAATTGGGGGTCCCTTCAGGCCACGAGAAACTGACCAACCAACACCTGATTGCCGTGTTTTATGACTCTTTGTCTCATCTGTGAATATAGATGGTTTCAAAGTGACAACATAAACAAAGATTACTGCGCATGGGTGCGTTCGTGGGTTACACTTAACTTCTGATATACATTCACAAACAATAGAGTGCGTGTATATCAGGGGTCTTCAAATACTTTTCTTTGTGGGCCAGGATCCGGTTGCAAGATAACCCTTGGGGTATGAAAACAATTAATTCTATATGTAACAGTTGTTACTAAGGGTTTTCTTACCTAAGGGGTTGCTTGCAACCGGGCTTCGAATCCGAAAGTATAAATAAGATTTGGGACCGTTTTTATTACCATATCCTTAATCCTATTATCTAAGAGATGCCAACGATCAGCCAACGACCCGGCATCAGTGTGGAAAGGCCAGAATGAAATTACCAACTAAAAGACCCTCAGTCTGTGGGTATTCAAAGACTGGCTGACGATCTGAATGACTTCTATTGTCGTTTTGAAATGCATAGTCTCAACCTCCACACCCGCCCTGATCCTATCTCTGCTATACCATTAACACCTCCTCTTGACACACAACCTGCACTTAGGATCTGCTAAGAGGAGGTGTGCCAGCTTTTCCACAAACAAAAGATCGTAAAAGCAACAGGCCCAGACAATGTCTCACCCTCCTGCCTATACGTCTGTGCAGAGCAGCTGTCACCCATCTTCACTCATGTATTTAACAGATCTTTGGAGCAGTGTGAAGTCCATTCATGTTTCAAATGCTACACCATCGTCCCTGTACAGAAGAAACCCAAAATCTCTGGATTTAATGACTATAGGCCTGTTCCTTTAACATCTGTGGTCATGAAATCATTTGAGAGACTTGTACTGGCCCACCTGAAGGACATCACCAGACCCCTTCTCGATCTCCTCTAGTTTGCTTACGGAGCAAACAGGTCTGTGTATGACGCTGTCATGGGACTGCATAACATCCTACAACACCTAGACAGACCAGGGACTTACGTCAGGATCTTGATTGTAGACTTCAGCTCAACCATAATCCCGGACCTCCTTCTGCCCAAGATTGGAGGTGAATGCATTCAAGACAGTGGAGACAATAGTGGATTTCAGAAGGAACCCTCCATTACTTCCTCCCCTTGTCATTGTGTTGAATGTCTGTACTAGAAGCTTCCAACACCAAAGAAAATTCCTTGTGTGTGCAAGCACACTGTGCAATAAAGCTCTTCTGATTCTGATTCTGATTTAGTGTTTCTGTTATTTTTTTCATTTTGTTACTTTTATGCTGTTTTTTTGTTGTTGCTGTTACTTTAAGGTTGTATAGGCTATTAAAACATGCACACAATTATTGCATCCAATACTTTTGCCTTTAAATTATATTTAATTAAATGGGATATTGTCTTTTTAGTTGTATTTTATTTTCCTTAATGCATTAGTTTACCCAAAATGAAATTGCTGTTAATTCCCCCCCCCCCCCCCCCCCCCCCGTTACCCAGTACATCCAAGATGTGGGTGGCATTGTTCACACACTGGGACATACTAACAGGAAGCGGAAGTTGTTGCCTAGACATCATTGTGGCAATAAAATACAGCTCTTCTTTCCATTTAGGTATTTATTCATACATCATTCCGTATGTAATCTTTACTGTATACTTATATACTTGTTAGTATGTCCCAGTGTGTGCATATTGTTTTGCTACACACTAAAATGTATTTAAGGTCAAAGACCTTTAAGGGTTATTTTGATTTTACAAGTTAAAAGATCTTATGTATTTATTTAATTTTTGTAAATACAGAAGAAGTAAACTGTATTTTGTGTCCTTATTGTTTTCTTTTCGTTTTGAAATGGAAATTCAATGTTAATGGAGAATTTGAACACAAATATTGTTCATTTGTAAAACATATCTGATAGTTTGACAGGAATGACACAACTTTTGCATAATACTTCACTATTGCAGAATCATTTTAAATGATAAAAAATTAGCTCCCTTGAGACTTCATTAGGAGAGACTGTGATTCATCATCTATGTAAGTGCAAAATCACTCCATTTAAGGCACAAAGAGGAATACATTTTTGAAGTTTACAAAAAACAAAAAAAAAGAGGCCAACAATTGAGGTCAGTGTTTTCAGGTGAAGGACAGGTGAAGGACATTTTTAACATGAAAAAACACATTTTGCAAACCTGTTCACGATAGTTAGGGCTGATAAATCCTATAAATGTACCATTTGGTGGCAGGATGAGAATGTCCTCCTCATGGATGCCAGTGTCCAGAGCAGATTTGCAGATTGGCAAAGCTAATGTATGCCACTCTGTATGCCGTCTGAAGTTTATAATGCAATGCTGGCTGTGGTGGGAGACAAGTACCCATTCCAATTTTATCCTTCAATACGACTCCCCCTCCCTTTTCTGACCCTCAGGCCCTCCCACATCAGCCCAATACAAGCGTCACATGACTTCTGACCTTTAGTCTTGTGTTTGGAGGTGTTCAGACTTCCTTGCATAAGTTTAGATCATTGTCTGGGCGATGGAATAGCCCGATATCCAAATGATGCATCATGAGTTTCAAAAGAGTCAATTATCATAATTCAATGGATCCAAAGGTACATACAAGTATATCTGGAACGTAGTCATTTTGCTATGTTTTTTTTTAAATTAAATTTACTTTCAGTTTAACCTTTACGCTCTTTTATTTTTTACAAAGATAATACAAATATGTTATTTGGAATTAAGGTATTCTAAAATATATTTTGTGATGTGTATAATAAATATTCTAGCCAATAAACAGTATTTTTTGTCCTAAATGATTTGTTTATGATTTTGAAATGGAAATTAAATGTGGATTTGAACAGAACATAGAAACATTTGTTCTTCTGTGAAAGAAGATTTATTTGATAGCAGTAAACAAAACCAGCAATCTACGTATTATTCATAAAACGTTCAGTTGTCATATTAGTGATAATGTGACACAACATGGTATAATACATTTTTTTATTATGTCTCATTTGGACAAAGTTAAATCATCTTTCTTCATCCTAGAACTCTTTTTGGTCACACTTCAGTATGGGGGCAATTCTCGCTTTTAACTATTACCTTTTCCCCTAATAAACTCTTAATTTGTTGCTTATTAATAGTTAGCAAGGTAGTTGTAAGGTGTAGGTATTGGTAAGGGCTAGGGATGTAGAGTATGGTCCTTCAGAATAAGTGCTTTATAAGTACTAATAAAAAGCCAATATGCCAATAATAGGCATGCTAATAACAACTAGTTAATAGTGAGAATTGCCCTCTAAACCGAGGTGCTACCCTCTTTTCTGTCCCATGTTCTTTGCAGACCTTGAACTCTTGTGAGTTAGTTGGAGAAACTGCTATTTGCCAGATTGATTTACCATCCATGTAAGCACAACAAAACTTAATTTAAGGCACAAAGAAGTGGCTGACTCTTGTTTCTATATGAAGGCAGAGACAAAACCAGAAAGAAGGCCAGCAGTTCAGATCTGTGTTTTCAGTTGAAATGACTGAACCAGGTGATGTTGTTTTCTTGGGAGATGAGATGCTTAAGCAAGTGAGCATTCTCCTATAAAATAAAAATGAACACAGAATTAGTGAAGAATTATTTTAACCATATAATATTCTGTTATAAATGCATATGGGGATTAATCTTAATCCTGTTTAATTTACCATTTGGTCCCAGCATGACAATATTCTCGTCCAGGATGCCAGTGTCCAGAGAGAACTTTCTGAACTTCTCCTCCAGGTCTTCACGCGTTGTTGCAGTACGGCCTGTTGAAACAAAGTCTTTTTAGCATCGAATGTTCATGAAAACCATCTCTTCTGTGCAGTTGGGACAAAGTGAGCTCTTACTGTAGAGTTTGTTGAGAACGTCAGATACACCTCCCTTGGTCTTAATGGTGTAAATGATGGCATATTCATCGTATTTGGCTTCGACCACACGCATATCATTGTCATTTCCCCAACCTGATAGATTGTGAAAACAAAGTATGATGATAACTTTATTACTTTATAAAAGAGTGTTTGATATTTTGCTCATAGAGAAATATCAGACTGTTAAATGTAAGGGACAGGCAGCGTATAATGCAGGAAACATACGCTGACTATAATAGACAAAGCGTCCTGGAGTTTCCGTTTTTTTGGCAAGAAAAGTCATCCTCCAGCAGGAACCGTCATCCCTAACAAAATCAAATGAAGCGTTTTAATGCCGTACTTTGACAATTATGAGAACAAAGGATCAAAAGTTTTTTTTTTTAATTGTAGCAAAGCAAAGAACACAATGTGTAACAGGTGAAAGATTACTTCAGACTAGCGATGTTGAGGTCAAGGTCTCCATTCATAGGCGTCAGCATTGAAGTGCCTATCTTCATGCTTGTCTTCTTATTGGTAAACCATTTTGCATTTGTAGCGAAGCCAACAAGATACCATTTTCCACCCACCTGAAGAGGAAAGAGTTGAAGCACGGGGCTAAAATAACAAACTATAGAACACTGTTCCGTTCAAAAATATTTTAACCTAACTTTAATAAGATGAAAATTTTCCCACTACCCATTATGAAAATATTAATGCCAGCCGTATTAAAATAACATGTTAATATTGCAAACCATAGTAAAACAGCATTGCAAATCTATTGAAAAGTATCTAATACCTGCTCCAGGTCAAAGTCAGTCATGGGCAAAACTTCGGCAGAGACAAACACTGCACAAAGCAGAACACACATCATCTTCAACACAACACTCATCATGGCTGCAGAAGTGTAGAGTTCTCTCTCTGTAGGCAGTCTGAAGATTGGTTTAGCAATGGTGGTTGTGCTGAGAGAGGAATGCTAAGCCTCGTTTTATCCTGCAGCGTGAACCCCAAACCCTCCCCCTTTGCCCCTTTTTGTCCTTCCCACATAATTTCAGTTGTTATACAACCTCTCAGTTGCCCGTGGGCAGTTTGATTATTGTTTTAGTCTACAGAATACCTTATAACACGTGTTATCTAATACCTATACGTAAATTAACCATTTAATTTAATTTACAATAAGTTTATTTTTGTGTGTGAAGCAGATATATTTTTCCTGTGAGAATGATTTATTTTGGATATTTGGATGTGGATTTGCAACATGTTTACTCCTTAAGAGGGGCTGGGCAGGCAGAATCTTGTTCGAAGAGTTACATCACAGGCTACATAACCTTACCAATAACATTGTTTCATAAGTAAACTTCTAAAAATGTTTTTTTTTACCGAAACCTCTAAAAAACAATTGTGCAAAATTGTGCAAAATATGACAAAACATTTTGTTGACAGTGATATTAACCTTACCAGGTTGCATGTGTGTATTGTTTATACCTGAAATGCGCAATTTTGAAAACACCCAAAACTTGAGATTTACATCAAAACTTTATTTCAATTGTTTGCATGCTGCTGAATAGTGTTTTCTCGCTGTTGTTTGAATTAGTGATGCGTCCTTATTTCTTTTACTCAGAGCTTCTGCAATAAGATAGTGGTCAGTCAAGTCATTTCTGAAAGACAAAGCAATGACAGAGTTGTTAGATTTAATAGTCGGACATTAAACCAATAGAAATGACCTGTGCAGCAATGCCAAGTTTTTATTGTGTTACAAAACCTAACAAATGTTATGCAAGTAAGCATGAATCTCTGTCAAACAGAAAACGTGACGCTAACATAACAGGTTGCACAACTGGCTGGAGGCTGCACATTCTGGAAACATAACATCTCTTTCAGCCAATCAGTAAATGTTACCCGACACCAAGCACGGACTCTGTGCAATTCTGAAGTTTTGAGCTTTTGAGTTGAAAACATTTCATTTCAACAAACTGCTTTAAAAACCAATTCACTAGTGCAATATTGTAGCTCAACAGTACACTGCAGTGTATTGCATGATACATTGTATGTATCACATATATTCATAAAATATTCATATAGCCTAATTCAACCAAATTATATTTTTTAAAGCCTGAAAAATATGATATTTATGTGATTAGACCGCATTAAGAAGTACACCCGAGTGTAGTGTAAAGATGGTTGGGGAGTGAAGGATTTTGTTTATGTCTTTTTGATATGTAACCCTGTTACTCTTTCCAGGTGTAATAACCCTAAACGTCTGTGTTATATTGTGCCTGTGCCCCATCCGTAGATAACATATAGGACTATCTGTAAGGCAATCAACTGATCAACACACAGGATGGCCCTTGTATCCCGTCCATTGTAAGTTCTCCAGTAGGAGGT
Source organism: Triplophysa tibetana (assembly GCA_008369825.1). Classification (NCBI taxonomy): domain Eukaryota; kingdom Metazoa; phylum Chordata; class Actinopteri; order Cypriniformes; family Nemacheilidae; genus Triplophysa; species Triplophysa tibetana. Next base: position 7,414,623 of record CM017914.1, on the reverse strand, counting down.
CCTGATGGTATCTGTCTATTGTATGAAGGCCATTTGTAACCAAAGTCTGGTCACACAGACTAACTGGGTTATAATCCAGGCTAAGAATGTAGAAGGTTGGCACAACAACATCGCTACAGAACCATGCTACATCTTTAATAAATTATTTTCCCTGCAAGCTCTTGGTCCGTCTTTCTTCATTTATGTACTAGAAGCATTCTACATCGGTGAGCCACCCATCGTCTGCTCAGCGAAATTCCAGGAAAATCTAACAGGAGGCAACAGTTACTTTACCTTTGTGCTTTAGGCAGACATCTAGCCCAAGTGCAAGTTATGATGTGTTTTATATAAGTATGCGTGTTCCTTGGGATCCAAACCCACAACACTTGCTCTCCAATTGAGTTGCACTTTACACTATTTTGTTTTATATAAAATGTCATAAAGTACATTTTTATGAAGTTAGCAACCTGGGAAATGTAATAAAAAAATGATATCTTACCCAGCACCTTATCTTCAGACTCGCAAAAGCCTGTAAAAGAGTTTCGATTTAAAACATGTTTGTAAGTTGTTAGGCTACATTCAAATAATCGGGCAAAAGTGGCAATTCTTTCTCACCGTAGTGGGGATACTGGGAAAGGAGGTCCAATCCTAAACCGAATATCTTTGCACGCTCCTCAAAATTGTCTATTGTATTATCAGGCACAATACCGGAACGTCCTTTACAAGAAACAAAACATTAGAGCTATGTTTTTATTTCAAACAACGGTCTTTAGTTCATGTCGGCAAAATTAACTGTGGCCCTCCTGATGAAAAACAATTCAAATTCTAATGGTTTCTTTACTAATACCACCATCGGATGTTTACCATCACAACCATTACAGGTTTCAATTAAAACCAATATAATTCCCATTAAAACTATTTAATCCATTAGAATTTCCGTAGTGGCTTTTATAGATCTCAACCTGATTGATGTGTTTATTTATCTATTAGAATACTTACCATATAATTTCATGGTAATTTTCTTCCCTCTCTTGAACACCATTATAGCATAGGAGCTGTAGTCCGTATCCAACACAATTATATCCATATCATCAGCAGATCTCTTACCTGTATTGGATGGAAAAATATTTAGTTTATGCATTTGTGCAGTTTATTGGAAATGTTCTGTGTTGTTACAGTACTGCATTTCAAAACTGCTCATCTCGGCTCGGTTTTATTCTCTCGATTATTTGGGTTTTAAAGGGTTGTGATTGACATCTGTTTACAACATATGTCAGTAAGCAGACTAGGCCATTTCCCAAGTACTTAAGTTCATTTAGATAATACAGTCTGTGATGCTTTTGTCCACATCAGACTACCCACCTTTGAGAATGAGATGTCCAGGGGTCTTTGTGATCATGTAGTTCTGACTGATCTTCCAACACTCAAAATTGCTGATATTAAGAAAATGCACAGTGAATGAACAAATGGGAGGCATGACTTTTCTTGAAATTACATTCTTGCAAAATATTGCAAGAATAAAACTCAGAAAAGATAAAACCGGTTGCATTACTTGTATTGTAACAGGTTGCATTTTGACTATAAAGTTTTGCTCGCAGCTCCATATCTTTTAATTATGTGATGGCATTTGTTTGAAGGGATGCATTTTGCGTCAGTGTTTTACAATTCATTCATTTGTGCAATTTAGTAACATTATAAGATATTATCATGATTTAAAGATGCCTTTTTTAAAAGTAAACAAACATGTTTAATTATGACAAAGATAACATTCTTACTGAAAATAGCAATAGGAGGTTAAAGTTAGTATGTTCTGAAATTAAGAATTTTATAGGAAACTAAATGGCAGAGAATAATTTGCTTAGAAACAACATTTTACATTTTAATTTAATAACATTTGCTAATGTTTAGTTTGTAGTGCATCATAGGTTTAGGTCAAAGAAGACGAGCCGGACAGGCTTGAATGCAGCGTCTAGCTACATTTCTCCCCCTTGTGGTTACTCACAGTTTGGTTGTAGTGACTACAGACAGCTTGTTTCCATTTTTTTCTAAATCCATAGTAGTGCTCTCCAGTTTAAAGCCCTTTTCCAGAAGTGTCTTACATCGGGACATCACAGAAACCAGATACCACCTCCCACTCATCTAAAGAGCAGCAAAATACATTTCTTAGACAGTTTCAAACCAACAGCATAAACAAACGTTCCTGCACATGCTTGCCTTTGTGGCCTTAACTTTTGCAGCCTCAAAGAACAGTGTCCCTGTATATTATTTCTGATAACAAACAAAAGAAAAATAAGTAAATTACACTAGCTAGCCAGTTAAAAATATGTCTGGCCAGCATTATGTTGGGTTACCAGGGGAATATCAATTTCCAGTAGCGGTATTAACACAGAGTGGCATGGCACTTTACGCGCAGCAGCCATCGGCACATAACATTTTCTTAGTGGAATGTCAGGTGGCACGTCCGGTCTGACAGTGGCAAGTGCCACTCCGTCTGGTGTCGCGATGGCATGTGCCACTCAGTTTAGTGGCATGTCCAGTTTTCAGTGGTATGTTAGGGTTAAGGTCTTTGCAGTCCGACATTTTTTAATTTGTTTCTTCGTATTTAGCGCTCGTTTGTATTTTGTCTCTAAATTGTTAAAACTCCTCTCAAAATGCCTGCTACGGATGCCAAAAATTCAGAAAATCAAACCCAGTCCGAATTTGTTTTATTATGGACGAAAATATCGGAGGCAGTGTGTAAATGTGATTTACACAACGCAAGGTCGTATTTATTTTTTAATGTGTGGAAAATTCAGATGCAAGTGAAACATGACAGAGCCCTTGAATAGCCATATGCCACTAGAAACCGGATGTGACACCGGAAGTGACACTAAACTTAATGACATGTGTCGCTACCCGATCCGTCCCGGAAACACGATTTGATCCGCGCATGCGCGAAAGTTCGTCTACTTCCGGCCGAAACAATTTTTGGCAATTAAAAAAAAAGGTCGTTTGACACAACTCGTTCCATACCGGAAATATTTTTTTGATAAACTCTTTAATGAAAATTGCACTTTACAATTTTACCACTGAAAATACAATTCAAAAAAATGACATGTGTCATGAGTGAGAAATATTTTTTATTTATAAAATAATTTTTATATATATAGAAAAACGAATATACAATAGTTTTTATTATTGATTCTTTTTTTTTTTGCCGAAAACTGTCACCGTTAATATGTGGCACAAATTGTAACCCCAATTGAATAATTTAAAAATTTTAAAAAATCTAACGAAATAGTTTACATTTGTTAGACACCATTTAGTAAAGTGTGTGTTTTATTTTTAAGTTATGCTGTACATATTTTAGCGTACTTTAACAAATGTCTGTATTTAAGAAACACACAGAATTTTCTGAACTATTCAATTTATTTATTTTATACATTTTCTCATTCTCTTCTTTAGTCATTCATTCACTCACTACCTCCCTCAATCCCTGCCTCACTTAGTCACACACTCACTCACTAATCTATTCATATATTTAAATAGCTGATTGATGAGAATGGTATTGACCTTTAGGCCTTGTTTATCAATACAGTATGCATTGATGATACAGTTTATCTTGATTTACTGAATCTATTGAACAGTAGATTGAATTCTGCCCTTAATGTTTCTGGGCCCAATATTTGCACTAATTTGCTGATTCATATAAAATATGTTCTCATTTATTTAATGTGTTCCTTGAGGTTTCAAATTTATGTTTTTAAAGAAACGATGATCAAATGTTATCATAACATGCAGTATTGTTTTGCACTTTCTTGTTAATTAAATGTAATTATATTATTGAGATAGAGTATAAATTGGTCAGAGGATTCAAATAAAAAGCCAATTGAAACCTGAATAAAATTCATTGACATATCTTTCTTTTTATTTTGTGAATATCAATCATTATTGATCACAATGTCAGGTGGTGCGACCGGTCATGGTCAGGTGGTGCAACCAGCAAATGTACATTTAAAAGTATCAATTCCCACTGCAATTGCAAAATGAAGTAAGAAATATAAATGTAAACCTTTATATCACGTATACAAATCATTTTTACAGTTAAAGACAAAACATAAAAAGTCCTTATGGAAAAAATGGGTGTTTGAACACACAGAAAAGCAGCCGTTTATATGATTTGGAATAAAAGGTCAATAAACAAAGACATAGAAAGGAAATTTACCATGTGATATGCATTTTAGACACTACAATGATTCATTTTTACAAGTCTCAGTAGTGCTAAGTTCATTAAATGTATATTATTTTTAAATAATATATGGTCGCACCACCTGACATTTTCTGGGTGGTAAAATCAGAAATCTTGTTTAATAATGAATTAATGCTTCCTAAAATGCTGTAAAACCAATATAAATCAAACTGTTTTGCTTAAAATATATTTTTATTCTTCTTGAAAATCTTATTTGTCATTGACCCTTATACATTTGTTCCTTCTCTTCTTTAGTCATTCGTTCACTCACTACCTCCCTCCATCCCTGCCTCCCTTATTCACACACTCTATTTATTTTGTTACCTTTGAGTGTATAATTCGTAGACACCCGTTTTACCTTCCAACGCTCTGTAGGGCTGTCAGGAATTTCTACTTTGAGGAAATAATATTTAAGTTATCAAATCCCAAAAAAATCCAAACCGCCATCACATTTGCTCGTCACTCTTCACCAAATATCTAACTGCAGTACTGTCGTGAGACGCTTTGCACATGCGCAGTACAAATCGAGCAACACCTGAACGGATCGAGTCGACTGTAGTAAAATCTGGATGAACCGGAAGTGGCGTTAGTTTCGCGCATGCGCGGAACAAATCGTGTTAGCGACAGACCGCATGTGCCAAAGGCTTCTGTGCGTGAGATGCCGTGCCACCTAGTCATAAAACCCCCATTCACAATTAGGCTACTTGGCTGAACTAAAATGCGACAAAGTTATTTGACCCATTCGAAAAAATTCAAATTCTTAAATTAATTCAATTATTATTGTTGTTTAATGTAAATATAAATTAAATGTAGTCATATTATTAGCCACTATCCAGACCGATAAACAAACAGACCGGAAGATAACTTTGGGCTAGACAGTTTCAAAGTGAAAACATTTAAGCCCCAGTGAAATAAAAAAGCACATTTGCTCTATTATGTCGTACATTGTTAATGAGGCATTATCCACTAGATGGGAGATGATCAAGAAAGCCTTGATGAGTAAGGGAGAAGACAAACGCCTGTGTCACTCACCAACGTAAACAACAAGTTCAAATGACACATTACTGTTATCATTTTAATAGACTTTTATACCACTGGGGCTATCACGCTGTTAAATACAGCTTTGACCGGCTGTGTGCTGTAAACGAAACGCTATAGGTGATTTTAATAGGGTGGAGCCACTCGACATGTCTCTTGCTCTTTGCATTTTTTCAGTTGAGATTACGTCTACACATCAAATAATGATGCGCGTTTCAAGGCATTGCAGTGGGGCTTGGGCTGGCCTTAACACCCGGTACACATTCACACAGTTCCTGTAGGCGATTTCTGATAACAAGCGAAAGAAACCGAGAAGAACCGTGACTTGGATAAACTTGTCTCTCCAATATTTCGAGTTTAGACTGGATACCAAGCTTAACTGCTAGATTTCTTTAAATGCGGCCAAACTACCGGACCCATTCAACTAAATCTTTTTTTAATTAAATGAGCATACAACAAAATTTAACAAAACGTTTATATAATACAATTATTGAACAAAAAATAATAATACAAATTAATATTAACATAAATTATATATTGATTGGGCCTTGTTACATTATTAGACTAGTCATACACAGACCGGAAGTTAAAGGTACGGTTTGTAGAAACCCCCGCTAGAGGGCGTACGTTTAAAACATACTGTTGTCATCCGGTTTCTACGTCATAAAAGGGCGGCTAACAAAAGGCCTGTTCGACTTGATAAGGTGCCACGAGATCCGACAGGCTGATGACATCAAATAACCTCGAATACGATTCGAAACCAAACCTTCTATGTTTTTTTTAATTGCTCTTGCGGATATTACGCCTTTGACTGGCGACTGCACAGCCCCGTGTCACTGTTTAGAATGGCGATTTGGAAGTAGTTGGAAACATTTGAGATATTGTAAGTACTCAACTGAATAAAATATATAACACTAGCCTAGTGGTTTTTGGATATTAAACTGCAAAGTTCTTACAAACTGTACCTTTAACTGCAGTCCACACGCATGTCCGATGAAACAATCTTGTTTAAGAATTATATTTAACTACTCAACATTAATTCATTGCGGAGGTCTGCCGGAATTTAAATCTGGGCCAAATAATATTTATGTGGCCCAAACTTAACTTCCTTAACTGCAAATAATCTAAAACTGTTGAGTAGTTTTATTGTAATTTATTACAATTAATCTACGATCAACTATGAATAAAATAGAAAAAAAAATATGTTATAAACAAACGCAGTTAGGAAGTTAACCTCGGGCAGCGTTTGCGTCCAATGAAACCATCAATAGACATGGAATTTGAATTCTTACAGAGAAAAATGATGTTTAAAGTCTGGGCATGTTATACCGTGCAAGAGAAATAACCTGTCAGTATGAACAATGTTAATTCCTAAGGCTGCACTTAAAAATGTGTGGTGACAAAAATGGTTAATTTTAGTTATTAATTTTGAGTTGTTGAAATAAGTAATGTTGAAATATACCTGATTTATGTCGATGTTCTGACTTGGAGTTAGTTTCTGAACAGCTTTTTCTGCCTCGGTTGGTTTTGGCTTCTGTGGCGGTTTTGGTTTAAACGAGGCTCTTCGTGTTTCAGCATGCTCCAAAAGACTAAGCCATATCAGAACAAACAACAAATGCAGCCAGAAGCGCATCATCGCAGCTTTTAATCGGTTCTTTTAATATTTTGGTTTACTAGATCAGTAAAAGCTTTTTTTAAATTACTTCTAAGTTAACTGTCCAGGGTCCACACACCGATCACAATGATGAACCTTTGCTCAAGGCTTATCATTAACTTCCTAACAAACCCCCAAAATTGTGCAACTCTGATAACAAAAATCCTTCCATTTATAAATAAAACAGTCATTTTTGTTTGCATTTTCACAATTTAATGTATGCCAAAACACATGTTAGATAAAGCAAGAATACAGTGCACAGGACACAGACATCAATTTTATGCTCAAATCTGAAATTAATTTATAGCATATCACAATGGAACATGTGTTATTCAAATGCCATAAAATGTCTTCATTTGCACTGAACAACTATATTACTGTCAAAGGATGTAACTTCTGGTTTTGCTGAGGAAATGTCTGATTTACATTTCTCTAGGCTTGAAGTTGAGAGCTATGCTGTTTATGCAGAATCGTTGGCCAGTTGGATCTGGACCATCATCAAAGACATGGCCAAGATGAGCATCACACTGCAAAAACCAAATCAAATGTTATAATGGTATCCTTTGCCATCAGATCAGTTTACCTCAACCCAGGTTTTGAATTTAATAAGTGGAACTATTACATAGGCACACAACACAAAATGGTTTGACATCATTGTCTCCTATACTCACATGCTTACAGATAACCTCTGTTCCAGTGCTACCAAGTGAGTTGTCAGGACGACGGACAATATTGGCATGACTCTCATCCTTTTCCCATGTCCCATGAGCCTCATAAAAGGATGGCCACCCGGCTCCAGCATCATATTTAACCTCTGAGCTGATGGAGGCAAAACCAAATCTGCTGAATCGTTTTCAATCATATTATGTTCAGAAAATATTTAGTTTAGTGTTTTAAATATAAATTAAATTATCAATAGTCTAGTTGAAAAACATTCACAACATTTCTCCTATTTAGAAATGATTTTTAGGACAGCTATCACTGTCTCCAATCGATTGAATGCTTACCTAAAAAGTGGGGAGTCACAGCATACACAGTGGTACATGCCCACCTCATTGTGATTCAGGTAGATGCCACTGAATGGCTACAAAATAAACATAAGGCTTTGCATCCATGGGGTTCTTTAAAAAAATAATATACCAACATTTCGAAAGTTTCTACACACCACTTCTGTGCCTTTTTCTCTCGTTACCACATACTGTTCTGGAGTCAGCTTCCTTTGCCAGTCTGTGGACCCATGGTCATAACGTGTCAAGGAGAGCAAATCTGCACAAATATAATAATAACACATTTGCAGAATTAGTGATTTTTAACAGAGCAACTGTTTTGCAATAACTGCAATAACTCAACTTTTTTTGTACTTTTGAAACCTCAGTTACAGCCTGTAGCCTACATTCGTTTTGTCTAAATCTTGTTATATACATTATTATCAGCCAGACATAAGTTTCCTGTGCTTGTCAGTACAAAGGTTGATTTAAGCAATTTCTCATCTGACGTTTCCACAAACAAACCACGTGGAATTTGTTTATTTTGGGGCCTTTCTCGTAAACCCACACAACGAAAAAAACTTTGAGTAATCAGATCACGCATGATCTAAATTGCACAACCGCAGCATCTACACATTATATAGACTACTGTGCTTTTATGAATTAAACTAAACACTAAGTGATAAAACTACCACAGTAGGATTATCTAGCAGATGGTGTTAATATTTTAAGTCAAATATTGATCGAAAAATTAACCTCCCCTACCCGGCGATGTAGAAATCGGCCGAATCCCTACAAATATCCTCTTCTTTGGTAATATTGATTTGACAGTTGCTCCATTGAAAAACACAGATGAGAAACGAAGAAGAAAACGTGACATATTTCTCGACATATCAGTTTATGCACTGGTGTGACTTTCTCGGAACTATCGTTTAACATAAGCGACTCATGAATAGACTGAAAAGAAGCAGAGCTCTGTTGTGTTCATTCCCTCTCTCACAGCTCGGGCACCTGCGAGCCGAAAGCAGCAGAAACTGGTCACAGCTAAGCTAACACACTTTATGGGTCACGGTCGTCTGGATCAAACTTTGCACATTGTCACTTGAGCAACACCATCTACCGCGAAGTAGTTTTACAACTGCGGCTTAAAAAAAATGCATTTTTGGTTTCCTATTCGTCTCATCGTTTTGTTCTCGCTCTTGTCATCATATAAGTTATTTTTAATCGACTTTGACCTTTATAAGGAAGAGAAAACGTGACGGCTCATTAACTCCAAATGTAAGAATTGTATTGCCTGACGAAAACAATACAATTTCTAGGGGTTTCCATTACAAATACCTTTATGAACCAGCTTTTTACCACCAAAAGCTTTTACGATTTTGAGCCTTATTTCCATAAGATGTATAGGAGTAGTTCACCTTCATAATGATTTTGTCATCATTTACTCACCTTGTCATTTCAAACCTGTATTTCTTTCTTCCGCAGAACACACAAGAAGATATTTTGAAGAATGTTCTCAACGGCCCGCCATTCACTTGTGATGGTTTCAATATAAGTGAATGGGGTGCTGTTCTGTTAATAACATGTTTCCAAATATCTTATTTTGCGTTTTGCAGAAGAAAAAAAGTCATACAGGTTTGAAATGACAAGAGGGCGTGTGAACGTTGACAGAATATTCATTTTGTAGGTGAACTACTCCTTTAATGGTTTTCTATGGTTGCTACGTGCCATATAACATCCTACGAATAGAACCCAACACATGACCCACATGGACAACTTCTAATATGACCATTAAATCTATTAAATGTCATGATGATTTTTATTTCTTAAATAATGAGAGACAATGTCAGGCACCAGTTTTGAAATTTATTGGAACAAACTAAATGACATTCACTTTCAGATAAATAATAGTCTATAATAAAATATGAAATTATGTATTAACCCAAATCGCATCTGCACTTATTTTTATGATCAATCATTTTATAATAAAGACACAGTTAACAGTTATAGCTGGTGCTGTTAAATGCTTTGATATGCTAGAGCTGCTGCTGAATTGCTTTTCATGAGGTTGCCAGGTTGGTGAATGAGATCTATGATGTAGTTCTCAGGGCGAGTGTAACCATAAGGTTTTTTTGGACCGTTGATAAGCAGGATTTCGTTCCAGGCACGATTGTATTGTCCTCTCACAAGACTGCACCTCAATCCAATTCTATCAGCAAGAACCTAAAATGAATTGAAAAGTCAATCTGTTATAGGCAGCTGGGTGATATATGTTTTCAATTATGTTGGTAAGAGCATCAGTTTCCAATGGAGTAAGAATTCAGAATTTCGAGTAACAGCCTCCAATGTGGTGACGTAATTTAAATGTTCAAATGAGTTAATTTTAACCATCATATATAATCTACAGACACTCTAACATTTTATGCTGTTTCTAAGAATCACTGCATACCTTATAAAGCAGTGCTCTGTGAAAGTAGATGCCCTTTTTTATCTTGCCAATCGGAATAATGTTAGAATTGATTTCAAGCTTCAGTTTGCTGATGTGCAGTTCCCAAAGAAAGTCATGCAGTTTCTCTGGGTCGACCTGTCCCCCCATCGCATCACAAACCAACCTGTGAGCACATAACATCACTCGTCACATTGCCTTGCATTGGTTGTTAGGAAATACTAAAAGAAGGTCTGTTTTAAGCATCTTGAAACATACACAGCTAAAGCAGTATACATCTTGGCATCATCCAGAGGCAAGACAGATTTGACTGCCTCTTTGACAAGGTTATGAAACTCAGCATCATACGGCAGCTTCCACCCTTCCTCCAAAACCACTTCCTGCTGGGGTTTAATCTCCTCTTCGTCCTTCTTTTCCTCTTTTTGACCTTTCCCCTTCATTTTACTTAAGAAAAAGTTAAAGATATTACGAAAAAAAATGAGAGAAAGATTTCTAGGTAGATTCCTGTATCTTGCCTAGTAGAGTAAGTTAGTAGTAATGTCAGAGTCATGGTTTTGATTCCCAGGAAACACATGAATAAATAAATACATCAAATGTACTGCCTGAGACCTTGAATGCACTATAAGTTGGATATAAGTGTTTGAGAAATGTAAAGAACAAACACACACATGGGTGTTTTACTGCTCCGTTTGCTGCTCATAACTGATGAGGTGCCAGTTTCTGTTGGACTGTCTTGTTTACGCTCATCAGGTCCTTTGGGAATCAATCTAATGCAAAAGAAACAAAGAATAAAAAATGCTAACCTTTATAAAGTTAACAAGTAAACATTTATTTAAGCTAAGCTGCGGAAAAGCTGTTTTGAAGACCTCTGTGCTCACTTGGCAACTGATTTGGATGTCACAACCGAACCCATTAACCCAGAGATCGACGCATCAGAAAAAGCACCGAAAACTATTATAAAGTAAAATAAGTGTGCTGTTTGCAATTTCAAGTAATTTCAAGTCTAAAAAGAAATGCCGCAGTTTGGGCCTTTAGAGAGCAGCTGGTGGCAGAACTCCCATTTTTCCTGTGGGAGCCCTAGGTCACATTCCAAGCCACTACATGCCAAAGAATTTTCCCTTGGGGCAAATTCATCTGTCCAGATCTATCTGTTGTGCAACAGAGAGGTATTTAATATTCAAGTGACTGTGTGCTGCTTTAGACCTAATGGTGTGGAAGGGGACAGACTGTGAAAGTCTTTATCCTTCACAAAGGGCTTGTTTCTCTCTGAAGGAAGATCAAAAGTTAAAAAGTGCTATTTGTATGTAAATCTATATACTGGTGAAGGAAAGAAATAAGACGTTCAATGTGTTTTTTAATAAATGTTCCTTCAAAATGAGGGGGTTAGAACTTTTAGCAAAGAGTAAAGTACATTGGGATGTGAGAGTAATTTGAAACAGTTTGGATCAGATGTTGCAAAAGCATGACCGTTGGCTTTAACGTACTGATCTGGAAGTTTTCCATTAACCGCAATGATGGCTCGATGTTGGTTGACAGCCTGTTTTGATAGATCCTCTAAGGTAGGAACCTGCTGACCCATTCTTACCTGAAGAAAGAAGAGAAAGCAAGAGATGAATGTTAGAGACTGAGACAAAATCATTGATTTGTCGAACCTCTGGCATTAAAGATAAAGTTTTTTTGACATTTTTCAACATTTCCATTTGTACCTGTCCAGGGTCATAGAAGCCATCAGTGGTTATATCAGTGGGTGGAAGGTGTCCTGTCAGACTATACTTCAACGAAAGACTGTTGTCCTGGAGTTTCTGCAGTGCTACCTCACTTAACTTGCTTTTACGGTGAGCTGACAGATTGATTTCCTGCAGTATCTCCAGAGCTCTAGAAGATTGTGAACACCAAAACAAAACAAATGGCTGATGATACGTGTCATTTGAATAGATGAGAAATTAAGGCTGTTTTAGAAGCAAATAAGTTATTAAACATTTTAAACATTTTGGTTAAAATAAAAAATACTTTATCACAGTAATGAGAATACAATCACTAGTACAAATAATTGGAATTACATTAAAAGAATGTGCTTACTTACAATGAAAATAATGCAAAAATAAAAACTTTGTTAATGGTTTTGGGTACACCCAAAAATGAAAATTTCATTTATTCACCATCGAGTTTGTTCTGATGAACACGGAGAGAGATATTTGGAAGAATGATTGTTACCACACAGTTCTTGGCCACCATTGACTAAAAATTGCTTTACATTTTTTTTGTTCTGTTGAACACAAAAAAAAATATTATTAAGATTGTTGGAAAGCAAACTGTTCTGGGCACTTTTGACTTTTGACCTCTGTAATTTGTCAAAGTATGGTAGACTATAGTAAAGAAATGCATTCTTCCAAATATCTTTCTCAGTGTTCATCAGAACAAAGAATTTACATAGGTGAGTAAATGATGACAGAATTTTTATTGTTGAGTGATCTGTCCCTTTTAAAATAGGCTTTATTTTTATGTAAAAACTTAAAAAAATTGTGATAAATGCTGAAATGCTTTTCGACATTTATTCAAAAGAGTACATTCAAAAACACCTTTCTAGAAATATCTGACACTGGGCCTTTACTGACATCTACTGGTTCTATTCCAAGTTAACAGTATCTTGTAAATGTCTAAATCCCTTCAAAAACCTATTTAAAAATGGTATTGTGATACACCCATTTAAGGTATGAGTAACTATTCATACATTAAAATAATTCTGAGAGTTTATGCTCCTATATATACAAATAAAAGATTCTAAAAGGACACTGGAATAGCATAAAAACATTCTCACCCTGCATTGCACATTTCTATGGCAGTTATTTCATCATTTGCACACACACTAACAGCCCAGCAGGCATTCCTCCGAACATCGGCATTGATTGATTTGAGCAATTTGATCAAATGTGTCAGACCTCCAACATTTCTCAGCTGTATATACAAAACAAGACAAATCAAACCACAGGTATCACAGAAATGCCCTTCATAACCCTTACCCAGAAACTTAATACTGCTTCTTCCTATGCATTATACACATATTACTGATAAGATGTGACGACTGCTCAGACCATTGAAATTGACCTCTGTGACATTACCTCTTGCCTGGCTTCTGCATCACAGGCCAGTGAGGCCAAAGCCTGCGTTGCACTGATGAGCTTGTGGTTGTCACTGGAGTGAAGCAGTTCCACCAACGCTGGCATAGCTCCCTGGGCCAGAATGCAGCTGCGCAGCTCCTCCTGCTTTGCCATGTTTGTGCAGACCTCTGCCGCATGCACAGCTGCCCATGTGCAGCTGTCTCGCAGCTGTTGCACCAGAAGCTTGTCTCCCCCGGCGTCGTACACTGCACTGGACATGGGACAGCGAAACATACAGAACAAAGCGGCATAAAAACAGGTTTTTATAAAGACAGGTTTTAGGAAATGATTGGTCTTTTTGATTTATTTTTATTAAACAACTTTTTATTTACATTTTTATGATGTTTACTGATTGTTTTAGTCCAAGCTGTTTTTTTTGTCATGCTGGGAACTTTAAAGCACTTTTTATAAATATTTGAGTATATTATTCAATGTTTGTTTATTGTTTTTGATTATGTAAACTCACAACACTGCATATCAAATCTACCTTCTGGTATAAAATAATGTTGACCTGACCTGACCTGATACACGCTACTCTTAGTACTGTAATGATTAGTCTATATTTTCAAGACAAGCACACTTGAAATTATTAATGTTGACTATATAAGATTGTTATGAACAGATGTTTGAAACATGAACCCACTATGCATTAAGCTTGTTGTTGTCGGTCAGACCGGATAGGGCCTCGGCTGCCGCCGTTCTTAACTCACTCCCTTCACTGTTCAGCAGTCGTACGATGAGCTTTATCGCATCTGAAACATACAGACCTTCATCATTGTTTCGGTGTAAATCTCAGTTGACACAAAAAGGACAACACGGATCATTTAAACAAAAATTAAGTCAGATCAAATTATAGAGAGAATTCAGAACAAGGTACTGCTTTTGATGCCTGGATTAAATGAGATTACCCAGACTTCTGAAAATTTCTCTGCTGGACAGGTTCTTGCTCACGGTTGCAACAGCTTGACAAGTTGCTATGCGTATGTTGTCATTCTCCTGTGCAAGAAGGTCAGTGAGGGCCTTTTCGACATTTTGTCCGTGCAGGATTTTTCTGATTTCACCTTGATGGCATAAAACCAATTATATTTATATACAATCAGAATTAGTATACACTGAAAAATTGTCATGTAACCTAATAATGCATTGAAAAACATTGGTAAGTGAACTTTATAACAGTCATTTTTAAAAGGATGGTTTACCAAAAATAAAGAATTTTGTCATTCAAAACATGTATAGGACTATATTCAGTATAGATGTGGGGGAAAATATAGAAGATATTTTGAGAAATGTTGTTTGGTTACAAACGTTCTTCAGAATGTCTTCTTTCGTGTTGAGCAGAGGAATGGAGAAAAAAAATGAAAGAATTTTCATTTTGGGAGAACTTTCCCTTTAAGTGATCAGATAGCTTTTTAGGGCATTCTCACTTTTTATAATGATCTAAATATGAAAGAAAAAGCTAATAGGTGTGTGATTCCCTACCGTTTTGTGCCACCCTTGCTATGGCTTTGACTGCATTAGCCTGCACCTCAGGCAATGTGGGAGTGATGACAAATTGCAGCAAGTGCTCTAGGCCGCCCATCCCCTGAATAAGATGCACAGACTCGCTGTCTTCCAAACAGTTATAGATAACTCTAAGAGCCACTCCATGCAGGTCATTAAACTCCTGTAGGGAGGAGATATACTGCTAGTTTATGCAGCAGGTTGACTTTTGCCTTTAATGCCAAATTAATTTGATCCTTCTGGTTTTGCATGAAGAGGCTTAAAATTCTCTATTATCAAGTCCATATCTTATACATATCATTTATTGCTTGTAATGTAAAAGACTAAGATAAGTTGTGCTCATAAATATTTCAAATGACAACAAATGGCCTACTTTATTTGCAAGGACCTCCAGGATTTTGTTAAGGCCCTGTGCATTCCTGAAGGCATCAAGGCTCTTGCGGTCACTGGTTATGGTCTCGATGGTACGCATGGCAAGCTGCTGGATAACAGGGAACTCTGAGCACACCAGATCCAGAAGCGGAGGGAACCCATTTAGCCCAGGCACGGCCGCTCGATTCTGAAAGTCCTGAGTGTGCGTAAGGCAGCAAAGAACACAGATCAATTATTGAAACTGCATCCTTCTGGAATTCAAAAACTTGAAAGACGGTGAAATGTCTATGATATAATTTTCAGAATACAACGCATTTCAAACTCAATTTTTTCTGAAATCAGAATTGCAAGTTTCATATATGACATCGCTCACAAATTCCTTTTAGCTTAATATACAACAGACCTTCGGGCTGTATCTAATATCTGTTGTCTTACTTGTACAAGATTAAAGACGCACTCTGCCGAATTCTTTTTCACATCGGCATCAGGGTTGCACAAGAGGCGGATGAGAGGTTCAAGTCCTTTATACTCAAATATTTGGACTTTGAATGTGCAGTCGACAGACAATGATGCCAAACACAACGTGGCGAATTCAAGCACCACGATGTCCTCTGTGAGGTGTCATGTAAAAGAAGAACGAAAACACATATGAGCCAACGAAAATCTCATTACAAAATTGAAAATAGTCAAATATATATGTACCTTGAGGTGATAGTTTGCTGATAATTGCAGGCATCACATCCATTGACTTCAAACCTTTTTTAACCTCACCTGTTTAAATGTAAAATCCTTAAATATGAATAAAAACCATGTCTCCAAACAATCTCTTATTCTTTTATTTTATTTTATTTTTCTGCTGTGCTTACAGTTAGAAGCCATGACCCCCAGCGCCATGACAGCTTTCTTCTGCACAATCTTGTCCTCGTGAGATATGAGGCGAGACAGAGGTTCAACTGCCCCCAAACCCATCAGAGAACTCTTATTCTCATCACCTAAAAATGTAATCACAACAGCAAAACACAAAGAGGTCAACAAAACAGCAATGCAGGGGAACATAGTGCAAGTCTACCTCTTCCAAACCGCCTGAAAAAGACTATATGCTTTTACCTTTTTCTGCAAATTTGTGGATGGCTTCACAAGCTTTTGCCAACACATCCTCTTCGGGGGAACTGAGCATGAGGACAGCGGTTGCCGCATTCTTGCTCTCGATAGACAAAGGGTCGAACTGAAAGAATATCACTTCACACTAAATATTTAGTTTTTCAAGCAAGAAAGGTCAAATAGTCGAATAGTAGTGGAGAAAATGTTCTCACCACATCTTTAGGAAATGACTCAGGCTCCTTTTTGACTTTTTTACCCATTCAGAGATCAAATAGTTCAACCCACATATATACTGGAGTTTACTGTACAAATACCTTAAACAAGAAAACAAAACAATTGATCAATGCATTAAAACAAATAAGAATAAACGATTTAAATAACTTAGTAAAATGAATTAAAAGTACGGTAACTTCCGCAAAGCCCACCTGCTGAACCAAAAGCATATGGTCAGTGTGTTTGGCTTGTTGCTGTTGCTAGGAGACTGGTGCAATTTGTCGTCTCGCCTGAAGGTGGTGCAAGAATCCCTCTCATACGTTTACTCCCTTATTTGTTTGAATTTGTTTATGTGCCTTTCGAGAACAGTTAGGAAAGCGTTAACCTAATCCTGATTCCTGTCTTATTTAAATTATGTACAGATCCTTTCATCGTTAGAAGAACTGGCACAGGTTTAAAAATGCGAAATAATATTTTGTAAAAAAGATTGAACAATTCATTATATAATTAAAGATACCCCACAAACACTACTAATGCATGCTTCTTCCTAAAAAGAATGACCTTTAGACAATAATGAATTATTTTGGCATCGATAGGCTATACCAAGCGTATTTTTTTCCAATTTGAACAAGTTGAATAGATTTGTAGGTATTTAGATATTTACTCTATCTGATGTCGAAAGATTCTCAACATTATTGTTTTTCTTTTACAAACTTGTTTATGTGCAAGATCGTGCCTGTGTCTAGCTTTTCATTCAGGTTTTACCCGTTGCCTCAACGAACACAATTTGGAGTAATAAATCAAAGTGTTTGTGTTACTGTTTGTGTGTATGAGGCCAGTGTCTCGACCTCCTCCCACTTTTTCATTGTGTGCGCGCGCTGGCGAGTGTGTGGACCTGTCAGTCCGTCATTCGGGCAGTGCGGAGCTGAACCGGATACGCGAACTTTAAGCAATATAACGTTAGCTGACAACATTTTAGGCTCTGACATTTTCCACACTCGGAATATCATCTTTCTCTGAGAGTAATACTCTTATTTGGGCAGACAGGCGACAAAGAAAGAAAGTGGGAGTGGGATTTTGCACGATACATATTTGAAGGGTTTGTTGGCTTAGCTTGACTGGGGTGAGTTAGCATGCTATGGAGCAGCGATGCAGTGGATGTCTCTCCTCCCCATTTTTTTGTCAATTAGACTGACGTTCTAAGTTTTAGATTTTACTCTTCATATTCTGTGATATCCGTAAGTCATTTTCATCATTCGTATAAGCGGAGTGTTAAAAAGAGGCATTGAGGAAAGCTTGCTTGGCTTGTTAGCTAGTTAGCCTTACTGGCTTGCAAATGAAGTCCTAAAAGCTTTTGCAGTTTACGGATGAAAATTTAAAAGCTAATTCAGATTTTTGCTCTTAACATTAATGCTTTATGTAATAACTGTGTGTTTTATCACATTTTGGTGAGGTATTCTACAGTCTAGCAAGCTAATAGTTGGGTTGGTATAGTTAGCTGGCTGGGGTTAGCTAACTGAACGTTATGCCAAATGACATTTTACTAAGAGACAGTTAGGACGCCACTAGCTTATTTAAAGCACTTGTCACTGTGTGATAGTTAATTTATTGTTATACAACAAAACAATGGCCTCGGCTGCTAACGCTGTCGCATCGTTGGCGAGCAAAACAAAAACGAAGAAGAAACATTTCGTGGCTCAGAAAGTGAAGCTGTTTCGTGCCAGCGACCCTCTGCTCAGTGTTCTCATGTGGGGAATTAACCATTCGGTGAGTCAAACGTACATTTTCTTTTTTATGTTTGTGTCAGAGCATGATATATATTAATGTATTAATCGAATGAGATTTCACTACGACTGGAAACGACAGTTGCTCTTTATACAGTTCTACTAGTAATTGCCACCATCTGTTGGGTCCATGCAGTTCATGATCATCAGTCATGGCTTGGTCTTCTTTGAACATTCAGTTTTGTCTTCATCAAGGCTTTTGCAGTTGCATATTCTCTTGTTCTCGAAACAAAACAGCATGTCAGCACAAATAATGTAATTTTAAGACAGTTGTCACCATTCAAGTCCTCACAACTTGGAGTGATGATTGGGTGTAGTTCAAAACTGTTGCAGTATAAAACCACAGTAAGTGGGCATCCGTGTCCTTTTATGTAATTTATGCATGCAAAGAGGTTGCACAACAATATGTGTATCAGTAGTGAGTTTGTCGGTGAGTAATCATTTCCTGTTGGAAGTTTTGGTTGCAAGATAAGCTTGTAATTCTGTTGAAGCAAGTGGTCAGCTGACTACTCTTTTGCACTGTTTTTATTTCATATAACTATTGTCCTTTCGTTAAAAGCAATCCTTGTTGATTTGTTTACTTTGCCCATCTTTCAGATTATATATGTGTGTGTTTGTCAGTGTACACACTTAAGTAAAAACTGTCCGAATTTACAAGAAAAAAGACATAACATCATCTATGAATGTCAGTGGAAATTTTGATGTCTAGCTGTCAAACATGCCTGCTTATGTTTATTATCTGGTAAAAGCTTTTTGGCATTTTTAACCTCTGGGCATCTGTTACTCATCCCCTCCTAAACATGCGGCCACAAACAGACCAATCGTACAGCATTCCTTGAATGTTTTACAAAAAAGTTTCCTAAAATGTCATTGTAACAACGTCTCAGTTTATCAGTTTCCTACCGTTGGTGCATGGAAGACATTTTCCAAATGGAAGTTGTGTTATGTTGGCATTTTGTTGTTCTTTATTAGTTACATGAACAATTCTGAGGGTTAATGTTTCTACTGTATTTTAATATTTGCACTGGATAAAAATTGCCTGCATGGATGGTTGACATGGATGGATATCCAAATTCACTGTTTTTCAAGAAATAGAATAAGCATTGTACTTTTAAAATTATTGAATATTATTTTATCAAAATTGACATAAGCACTCTTACTACTTTTTAGTGGTTAGATATTTGTAAAACCCAGTGAAAACAACTATGGATTTTGTTGGTGCCATTATAGTTGATTGACGATTATTATGCATTCATTCATTTCTACATTTCTACACTTGTCCTGCCACAGAAAATGTAAGTAGTATAAGTTGTTTTCTGTATGTTACCTTAATAAATTAGGTTATAATACCATAAAACTATTAGCCTAACTCACCGAAATTTCATATAGTCAATAGTGTTGTAGCCTCTGTGTCTCTGATACGCACGGCTCTTTAAGCTGGTGCTCCGCCAGTGTAAGTTTGTTTTCATTTTGTGAAAGTTGTAACAGTTCCGTTCTCTGCAACATATACACAAGGTGTAAAGAAGCCTTTACGATTAATTGACTGCGATGTTTTTAAGCGGTAAATAGTATAATTCATCAATCGCTGCATCCCTTGTGGCAAACATAAAGGACGACTAATAATATGGTTTATGGAAGAAGAAAAAAACACGAAATAGGGAGATACAAGGTTTCAGAAGGAAAGGAGCGATACCTGATCCTGCTAAATTCAGGTAAAAAATATGTGTAGATGTTTTATTGGACGCACGTGCCTGGCCCAAAGTTAACCACGGGTCAGTTTTTGTTTATTGGTCTATATAATATAACAATTTATATGATATTAACTTTATATACATTTTGAATGTTTATATTTCGATTTTATATGAATTGTAATAAAATGAACTACTCTACAAGGACTGTTGTTTTTGATTAAGTTTGGCCCGCTTAACGTTTATTTCCGTCTATTAATTCCAAGGTAATAATGTTAGGTTGTTTTGCACCAAATACAGCATACATCAACAGAAAGCTGTGACCTCTTGGCGTGCTTTGTGCCCCAGGTCAAAGTGGATGTCAGGTCTTGATCTTGCAGGGGTGGAATGGAATTGGAAAGAGGGGGAGGCCAAAAATCATGAGAGAGATCCTGAAGTAGCAAAAAACAGATCCTTACTTATCTGTAAAAGCCCAGCAAATTAAAAGAATTGCTGTTTGGTGCCGAGCCATCGAAATGGGCCTAAAACCTTGATGTTGGATCCGTGGCTGGCGTTCAAACTCAAGGACCATGTGGTCAAGAAAGTTAAGGGTGGAGTAGTTGGTGCAGCTCTCTGTGGTGCTTACATTGCTAATGAATCATGCATGCAGCTGCAGGCCCTCACTGAGCTCAGACTACTAAACAGCAAGCAGCTCTTGACCACTATGGACCACGATCGTGCTTGAATTTCATTAGCAAACCATTGAAAGGGGAATATAATGTAACCTTATTCTCTGTCGTATTAAGGAGCATCTCTGCTTTTGTATTTTCAAGCTGTCTGTTTTGTGTGTGTACTTAAGACTAATTTGTATTTGCATTGAGATTAATAAAGGTAATTCATTTTAATAAGGCGAATCTTAAATTTAGATTAGTATTGAAACCAAACACTCCAGAAAGCCATTGAAAATCACTCTTTGCTGTTCCTCTATCTTGCCGTTTCTGCATACTTTACACAAGTCTTACACACACATACTCCGTCTTAATCTCTTTTATCTCTCACTTTTCTCTTTGTAAAGCTTTCAATGCTTCCCAGACTCTCCCGCCCTGACCAAGAGTTGCTCTGTCTGTCTCTGGATTGCATAAGAAGTTTCTAAAAATACTTCAGTCAATCTATGACACTGGGAAAATAGACGCACTATTTTATTTTTACACAGCCTGGGGCGAATGCTGATCATAATCAAAATCTTAAAAGCTTAATCAAAAGCTTTTAAGTAGAGCCCTACCGATATGGTTTTTGGAGGGCCGCTACTTATATTAGCGAGTAAAAACAATCCGATATTGATATATTATCATTATTTTTGCAACAATCACTCAAATGATGTGATCAAACACTTATAATGACATGACAAAGATATGTAATGGAGGCAGGGTATTTACCCATTTACAATACATTTTATGGTACGTAGTGCTTAATCCGATTCAGTGTGCAGCAAAGGTGAATGACTAGTGTATCTGGTTTGATTTTAACCTTGAGAAATTAAAGTTACATCTGAGATGTAATCGCATGTTTTTCTTACTATTTTGTCTTTAAACTTACAGATGCTTACGTGTCTTAGGTTAGCCCCTTATCTTTAACAGCTTGCACACACTGTACTGTTTAAAAATATTTTAAATTCAATTGGGTGTTCTATTATTGTGGTTTGCATTTCTTGACTGACACAGTGTGTGAGCAAAAAAGCATGATGGTTTACAACACTTTTGTTAATCTAAGTTTCTTTGTCAGCATTCGCATCTTATAAACTCCTGTTTTAGAGCTCCCTATGAAATGACTTACATCTGAGGATTATAATGCATGTGGGTAAACTATAAATCATATGTGACCTTCAGGGCTTTTCTTTGGCCTTCCACCCAAATTTGAATGAGCCATTTAGGTTAGATAAATGCTCCACTTCCTGGTTTCCACATTGCAGGCTTTTTTAAAAATGTGGTTAAAGTGTATTTAGTATTTTACAGAGTTTGTTCAATTAAGTCAGGAACACTTTGAAGACATACAATTGTCATTCATTTTTCATGAAATTGGTCTAACAGCTGCCCTTGCATCAAAGTTTATTGCTCTTTCTGTTTTTAGATTCATAGGCTTATTCGCAGTAAATGACGGCATTGTTGCTGCAAGAATGACTGGAAGGCTGAAATGCCAAACATCCCACTTTCTTTGAATGACTACAAGATATGACTGCACAGTGCATAGAAACAAAGAGCTTTATAAACATCTGGTAGGAGGATGAGCATTCTCTCAACTAGGCTTCCTGCATTGAGAGTAAGCTTGTCAGTGCTGTAGCGGAAACCTGATTTCGCTGCCATAGAGACAAACAGGAAGTGGTGGTGTGAAACTTGGCTTAGTGAGATGGGTACACACTGCACAGAGATAAGTGCAGATCATACACCAGTTGTTGAACAAACTTAGCTTTGGGCTTGAGTTATACCTATAACATGGCCTTCACATAAAGGGGCATTTAGAGTCGGCCACGGCTTTTTATAAGTTATTCTGTTTAAAGTGTTAAAGATCTAGCTGTGGTGGAGACCTCCTAGGTCTTGTGCATCTGGTCTTCGGTTTGTTTAAAATGTAAGTCCAGTATCCTTGGATCCGCAAGGATATAGCATGTAGGTGGAAACTATTCCAATATTACAGTTCTACAGTAATTGTCCTGTCTCTGAAATTGCTCAATTTAGTCAATGGCTCATTGAGCAGTAAGTAGAATTTATTGGATATAGGTTTCCAACTGCAGAGGCTAACTGGTTTTTAGGCTGTTAAGGTTAATTTGTTCTAGCGTTTCATTGGTTGAATGTACTGAATGAATTCGCCCTTCACTGAAAAAATGAGACAAAATGAGACTGAATGAAATGGTGTATGTCGTTCATGGTCTAATATTCTCTGTGTTGTAACAATGCATATTCATAGGTTACTAACTTTTCTGAAGAATAAAGTTTAACCTGGTTTAATTTAATTCTAAGGCAAAGTAATTTGTCAAAACAGTTAAATCTTTGCATGGAACATTTAATTACACCAACTGAATTAGTTTAACCAGTTAGATTTTAGTATAATAAATATAATGTTGATTTCGTCGACTAAAACCAGATTCAAACTAAAATGATGGGGAAACCTGCAGTTCAGGTGAGCCTTAAAATGTTAGAATTCTTTATTAAGTTGTATGTGCAAGTTACTGAAATTGTTAATATTCTGAAAATAAATGTTATCAGAATTTCAGTAATTTTTTTTATTTTGTTCAGAATATCCTGATGCGTATCATAGGAATAGTGATTCCGTGGGATTCTTATGGTCTCAGTTTCTCAATGACTTGCAGTTAAATGCCGCCACATTCGAAAGCCAGAGGCTTAAATAGTGATACTGTCCGACGAGTGTTGCTTTTTCAAATGTACGTTATAAAGGACTCAATCTTGTATTGATTTTAGATCGAGCAGTACTTCCTACTGATCACAGAGCCGTAGTTAACGGAAGAGCTGTGTATAAAACATCGAATCGATTTCAAAATTGATATATCGCACAGCGTACCGTATCGCGAACCCAGCATCGAGACATGTACCAAACGAGTGTATCGCTAGTATTTTGCGATCTATACGTTGCAAATTTTCTCTTGTGTAATTATGTTTTAGTTTTTTTATATATAGGTATATTTTTTCCCCGTTTTTCCTCCCTAATTTCTAGATGCATTTTTAACCTATAACATGGCATTCCGTCCATGGGAATCAGTTCAGTTTAATCAGTTGGGAACTACTGTATCTAAACTAAATATTATCAAAGATATACAGTTAAGATATAAATAATTGTGTTAATGGTGGTATTTTTATCTCAACCTTTTAAATATTATTGATGTTTTTGACTGGTGTCTGTCTGGTGTATGTTTCCACAGAAACCTCTTACTCACTCTTCTCGCTAAATCTCTAGTAGACAACCCTTAAAAGGTATAACTTTGCTTTTTGTAGCGACTGAGACATTGAGAAGCCCCCCCCCCTGTAGATGACGTGGGGTCACTGTATCCATCAGGCTCCAGGGAGCAGTTTCCTTCAGTGTGCCTGTTGCTTCACTTTTGTATGCAGGCCGAGTTAGTTTTCTAGAAAGTACATCTCATACCTCTCTCTGCTCGCACATGTTTCTGCAAGACCCTGTTGCCTGTGAAACTTTAGTTGCATTGAGATGGTATGGGGCGAACGCTTGTATGTCAATTACAAGAGCTCTCTTTTTGGTCTCGCTTGGCAGAGGCATGGAGCAGTTCGGTGTTTCCAATTCATTACTTACAGACTTTGGCCCACAGTCTAATTTGTTCCGCCATCATTTCAAACATCGTTACAGTTTTCATAATAAGATAGCAATCTCTATCTTGAAATGTTTTGCTGCGTTATTTCTAAAGCGCCAAAACATGCATCACAAACAGCGTTTAAAGCACCTGTCGAGTTACTGACTGGACGTATAAAATGAACATTAGTACTTATTCTTTTATGTCTGATGACAGAAACATAAAATATGTAAAAGGCTTTATATGTTTACAACAACCACTTTATTTGGCATTAAGATGTATTAAAGTACTGTAGTGTGTGTAAAAGTTCAGAGAGTAAACGCAAGTATGACGTCACGAATAGGATAATTTTACCTGACACCTCCTTGCGCCATAGTCACACAAAATCCTGTGGGTAACACTGCAGTTACGTGTCTTCTGGTCAGATAGACATCCATATAAATCAGATAAACACTTTGTGACAGCAAAACTAGTTTCTGCTTTAGTTTTGAGTGGGAACACTAACTTGAATGAAATATGAATCTATGTTCATTTTGAGTTCCTGAAATTTGGGTGATGTTAACCTTCCTTAAACATTGTTTAAAAAGACAGTATCATTTTTGTGTTGTTGAATGGAGTCCACTTAAATTGTAATTCATGTCAGATTAATCATACTCCTTTTGCTGTTTGGCAAACTTACAAATAAAATGAACTTCTCATACCTACTGCTCAGCATAGCCTAAATTCTGACCGCAGCGTGTAAGAGGAGCCTAACTCACTAAGCTGTAACCACAGCATGCATTACTGCCTCTTTACACTTGCCAGTGTCAGGAGCAAGACATTTTAAAGGGTTTCAAGTGACCTTCTTTAAAATGCCTGACTTACTTTCACAATCTGCATTCTCGTAAAGGGTTTCAGTAACCCAAACCCTACTCGGACTGGCCCTTTGGTGATGGCTTTGGACAGGTTAAAATTCCACCCTTTTTTGTCAAAAACAGAAGAAGAATTTTTACACTTTTAAAACAGAAGGATTTATGTATATTGTACTTATTACATAAGTTACATGTAAAGAAATACAATGATTCCTGCATAAAGAGTTATTTGCAACATTTATTATTTTCTTCAATCACTGACGAAAATTACACAGGTCTGAAATTTTTCTGCTGATTGATTTAGTTATGACAAGCTAAATATTCCATAACATGACTCAAGGATGTGTAATGTCGAAGAGGTTTTTGAATTTATTGGAAATACAGAAAAATGGAGGCATAATCTCAACCTAGAAAAACAAGACAGATTCTGCCTCCTGTAGGTAGGACTGCTTACCCACTGTGCACTGGGTTTTGAGACACCTCTCAATCCACAAGCTTGACATTTGACTAGCCAATAGGAAAGTCTCTAGAGATCTTACTGATCTTCATTCTCGGAGAGGTCACATCGCGGTAGGTCGATGCAATATCCCTCTAGGTTAAGAAAGGCAACCCGAACTTCCTGTTTCCAACCATCTATAACCACACTCAGTTAAACCCTTTGACTGACAAGCAGTGAGCCCCAAAATGAGGTCATATAATGCAACATTGATTCTGCTTCTTATATTGTTACTTGTATTTTGTTATTTTTTTGTTTAAAATAAAAATCTCTAATAATGATTTGAGCTGTCAGGTTTCATTTAGATCTATAGAAGAACCTGCAATTTTAGTTTCAAACGAAGATGGTGATAAAAAAGCAATATCACACTTCTTTATTAAGAGCTGTATTTTTTCTAATCTTAAATAACTGTTAGATGTTGCACATTGAAAATTCACTGGCTTCCTTAATTCTAACCATGCATGTCACAATTTGCTTTTATTTCCCTTTTCTTAATAATGAGATAGCCGTTTTTTATTTCTAAATATAAAATTTAAAATACATATGACCACAAAACCAGTCATAAGGGTACATTTTTTTAAATTGAGATTTATACATAATCTGGAAGCCAAATAAATAAGCTTTCCATTCACGTATGATGTGATGTTTGTTAGGATAGGACAATATTTGGTCGAGATACATACAATTTATTTAAATATCTGGAATCTGAGGGTGCAAAAAATCTAAATATTGAGAAAATCACCTGTAAAGTTATCTATCAAAGGCCGTTGCTAAGAAGTAACAGGTTTGTTTTAACGCTCTCTATTGAGTTACTGCTGTTATGATGTTGTGGAGAGTAGATGACCCCGAAAGCAGACAGCAAACAAGCGATGTGCAGGCATGTTTCCGGCCATTTTTGTTTGTGATTTTGCTGCATCCACAAAGTTTTTATATATATACGGTCAGAAAATATCAAATCATTTACAAAATATCTTCATGGAGCATGATCTTTACTTAATATCCTAATGATTTTTGGCATAAAAGAACAATCATACAATAATTCTCGTGCTTCTTATGACTGGTTTTGTGGTCAATGGCCACATATTTATACCTTTTTATATTGGGTCTTTTGTTTGTTGCTTAGTGACTGTTCTGCTGATCATTTATGTCTGCTGAAAGTGTCAGACTCAGATGTTATCTCTGATCTCCCATGGTGCTTCATGCCTATTTGATTGAGTATAATTAGACCGGTCCGTGCACATCCTCAAACAAACAAATATATCACAGTAATTAAAGCCTTCTGCAGCTCTCTGGAGTTTAGTTTGCAGTAGTGTGCTTCATTTATTTATTTCCTTACCGAGGGAAAGAACCTATGAGTCACTCGACCTTATTGTTGGAATTAAAACTCACATTGTTGTCCACATCCATTTTAAAATCCCACTTCTCACTGTGCGGCAGAAACGTCATTAATTACAGTTTTATTACAGAATGCTTCAAGTGTTGCTTTAACGAGAGCAAACTTTACAAAGTAGGAACTGATGACTGGTGAATGAATCACATTGTTTCAGTTCCTGAGCTGAGCAAAGCAGTGCTTTGTGTCACAGAGATATCGCCTTCTGATGAGGCACAACACATCGCTCACATCCCCAGTTCTGTGCCGAGCACATCTCAGCACCTCGTGCCTATGTGTTTGCATGCAGTGGTTGTTCAAATGTCACCTCCGTCATTATAATAATTGTTATATAATAAAAAGTTTGCATACAATTTTCCCCTAATTCCAGAAAATACAATTATTTCCTTGTCATTAGAAATTGTATCAAAGTGTAAATAGCATATAAAATAAATGTTATTACATTGTATTATACTGTATATTTCACACATATCAGCCTGCTCTTTTATCTCCTATCAAATACCTGAACCCTGACCAAGTTGCCTATGACATAATCTCATCTCTGTCTTTCTTTCTTTAGATAAACGAGTTGAGCCATGTTCAGATCCCCATCATGTTAATGCCTGATGACTTCAAGGCTTACTCAAAGATCAAGGTGGACAACCACCTTTTCAACAAGTGAGTTACTCTGAAACTTCCCCATTCACGCCCTCATTGTTTCACAATGCTGTGTTGTTTTCACCCATGTCCTTAATCCTAAAGATCTAACATTGTGTCATCAGAGAGGTCTGCTGATGTAAACTCACTGCTATCCATTCTCTGCTTTGCATTTCAGAGAGAATATGCCAAGCCATTTCAAGTTCAAGGAGTACTGTCCTCTTGTTTTCCGCAATTTGAGAGAGCGGTACAACATCGATGACCAGGACTTCCAGGTAGGCTAAGAAATGATTGAAGGTGTCACATTTAATCTAAATGTGGAGATTTTCAGAGTCACAGTGCAATTCTGCAAATGAACAGCACAAGACACCAGTGTACTCGCTTCTAAACAATGCCAAACAGATTTGAGTCTGATGAGAAAAGCCCATGATTAACAAGAGGTAATTTAGTCATTAACTACTCAATTTGCTGTCGTAACGAAGACAGTTATTACCCGTAATAGCACGGTAAGGCTGAGCTGTCCTTGGATCCTTCAGCCTCCCACGTACAAATGTTCTTAATTGCCCTCATATTCTGTTCCTTATTTCCCTTTCATGAAGGAAAATAGCCTTTTTAGGAAGAATAGCTGCAATCAATGTGCATTACACAGAAAGGCCTTTCTCAACATTTTAGTTAATGAGGAAGTTATGCTTTCATTGTTCTCTGTAATCAGTAACAGTTAACAGTCTTGGTCGGAGCTCCATGTCTCTTGTGTGGGTTTAAAATGCATTACTTTGTCTGTAACTCTGACACCTACACCAAAAAACAACAGTTTCCCAGAACAGGATGCTTAATTTAGGGTCTTGGTTAAATATATTCAGCGAGTATCTAGTATAGGGGTGTAATTTTCTAATGATATGATGCATCGATGCTATGGCTGCTCGATTATGACAAAAATCATAATCAAGACTATTTTAGCCAATATTGAGATCCCAATTATTTAACACCAATACCCATAACCTTTTAAAACAGCATCGAAAGATTAAGAAACTTGCCTTTTAAACTTGAATTCAACTGAAAAATAAATGTAAAGAAATGGAACCGCTAAACCACGTGGAAAGGGGTGCGCTTTATATAAGGTTATATAAATATATATTATACATATAAATTTTATAAATATATATAATGCGGTGGATTTAAACCACAAGAAAAGAGAGGATCCATGCAAAATGGAATGCGGCACAATAATTGTTTTACATTGATTATTTTGTTTTTGTTATTGTTGAAGGCCAAAATTGACGCTTACGATTAATTTTCGATGCAACACGTGAAATATCGATATGAGATAGCCTACCTTTATTTTGACACTCCCCATTGCCCCATTCCTCCATTGCCCCATAACGTCCGTATAAGTTTGTTTTTGTTAGTTCAGCGTTTTCGCTGTATTTATTTCGCTGTGGAGTGCCATCACTCCAAACATCCTCTCCACCATGACTGCAACTATCGGTGACGGACTGTTTCCCATTCATTCCCAAGTTGTCTCACCAGCATTTCTACGTAAGCAGCTCTTTCACAAGTTTTAGTGATTTTTGTTTAGTAGAGGTGCATACAGACAAACATAGCGGTTTATTTTGGATAAACCTTAGCTTTTGTTCAGTGGGAAATTGTTGGCAGTACTATTGCCCTGCGTGAGCAAGGTCTCACTTTCCTGGAGCAGGGATCACCTCTCTCGGTCAGCATCTAACTTACTACTCTGCGAATGGAGAAGCCAAAGCCACTAAATGTAAAGCCTACAACATTTAGCCAAAAAAAGCATGACGGCTAATGCTAACACCCTGGCTTAAACGGAATGCAGATACTAGCTTTCCATCTCCCTATAATTAGAGTATCTCTGGAGAAGCATCACATTCCGTTCACCATAGAGCAGCCGACTTGTGAATAAATGAGTAAAAAAAAAACGTGACACTGTTGATATATAAATATGAAACAAAAAATATGTACACAAGAACGGCTTTATTTGGCAATATGCTTTATTAAAATTTAAAAAAAGTAGAAGCAAAACTACTCTGAAGTTACAACACACAAAACTATGCTATGACATCATGAATATGTTAATTAGCCTGAGATGTCATCTTGAAGTAGCAGTATTTGAAGTCTGAAGACGAATGTGAAGAGCATCTTTTCTGACATTTTGACCTGTTTCTCCTGTTTTCATTTTCTGCCGATAAATGCAAATAGAAACAACATTTTTATTTTAAATTTGGTAAAAATATTTTTGGTTGTTCACAGAATGAAACAAAAATAAGCATTTTTCCTGACACAAACCTATAAATAGTAAATTCAGAACATCTGGTCTTTGAAATTATTTTAAAATATTTTTTTCTGTGGCTGTATTTTCATAATGGAGACTGCTCTTACCACACAGGTCTATTATTATGTTATTATCTGTTTTAAATAAACCTGCCCCCATCTAAGTGGTTGGATTTGACAAGAATGTGGCTTAATGTGGCCAGTTGACATTATGGCTATGGCTAGATGTGACTTCCTACATGATTACACAGTTGTTTTATATTACAGATCTCTAATGTAAACTTACTATGAGATGGGTTTAGTTTTTAGTGTGGTGGTTTTTCAGTCCAGCCTGAGTCCCTTAAAAGCCTTCTGCCTCATCATCACTATTTTCAGCCCATCTGTGTACACACTTCCCTTTGGAACAACCAGTCAGCTGAATGGCCACAGGGGCTCATTCTGACTCAGCCTGGGAAGATTTTTAGCTTTCAAAATCTCATATCCTGCTTTTGGTTTTGGAATAAAACTTGATGAGTACCACTTGCTGAGTGTATAGATGGGGAAATTCAAGCTTAGGTTTAAGGAACAGAGATCGACTGAGATATAGAGACTCGTAACATGTGAATATGGTTCCGTGTATGTTTTCAGTCGAAGGTATGGGAGCTTGAGAATCTTTGTAGAGCGGTGTGAGCTGCCAGCCCTGTGCAGCTGTGTCTGTCACTCATGCTCACTAAGCACAGACAGCAACCGTTTAGTCCTTTCAAGTGCATCATGTGTCCATAGCGAGCGTTTTTATAAAACCAGGGCAGACACAAAGGCAGACCACTTGAGTGTTATAGAGAAAACTGTGATCAGTTGTTTGTGGGTGAACAACATTTATAATAAATGATGTGAACAAGATATCAAAAATTGGTGGTATTCCAAATTCCTCTTAAATTAATTCATATTTGCAACGTTAACAGACGTGGCAAATATAGACAAATTAGGAGGAAGACTGTTCTTCAGCTGACTTTCTGCTATGAAAGTACAAATCTCTCAGACTGAACGTGGAAACGTTAAAGTGATATTTGACTAGTTTACTAGTTCTCTGATCGATAGACTTCTTTTTGGAGCTTCAGAAAGTCAACACCCTTTCACTCCTATTCTACCACTTGGAATTGAAATGACACCTGGTATTATAAATTCTACTGCATTATTCTTTAAGAAAAAAGTCTTATTCAGTCAGGATACCTCGAGAGTGAGTAAAACATAGGGAACTTTAGATTTGCCGGTGAAATATCCCCAAAAACGTCTCTAAACCTTTTCGGATGGTAATTGTTTCTCAAAAGGATGCCTGTAAAAATAAATCTGCATGACTCCTTTGTGAAAGAAGTCATGCATTAGGACAAACATAAATTTACGGTGTAGATGTGAGTATGTAAAGTGCTCACTGCTTAGTCACATGACAATTTCCACGCTTTTAATAATTATAATGGATAATAATTGACATTTTAAAATGGCAATATGTAATGTTTTTTCTTGTCTTCTTTCTTTTCTTATAATCTTCCTCTCTGGGTAGTGAAGCAGCGATCCTGATCTAACGGTCAAGTTAAATAGAATTTATGTGAACTTTTGGGTTTGTATATGTTGTGTGTGTTTGCAAGATGCATCTGTGCGATCATGTTAACAGCTGAAACTTGTTATACTCTGTATCATCTGGTGATCAAACAGACACCCATGATATCATACGAAGCCGTAAAGGGTTTACATTTATTTGCGAAGATCCACGATAACCACAAAATTGTGCTTTTGACAAAATAAAGAAAGGCAAAAGGATGCACTTTCTGCCGTCTGTGAACTGTTTCTCTCCGTTCGCAGAAGCGCTTCAGGTGCGCCTGTGATATGACGTAATGTGAGTTGTGTTGTACTTTTTATGCTGGCATTTAAGGTGTTTTTAATGCATCAGACACTATATTCCCTGAACCTCCTAAAGATCAACACTCTACGGTATTTTTAAGTGGTCAGAACGGACCTACAGAATGGAATCTTTTGGATTTGGACGACAAAAAATCACCATTTACCAGTTGTAATGGAGAACATATCTTGCGTCCCTATGAGAAACAATTACTATCCGAATAGGGCTTTTGATTATGAAATCATGTAAAAAATCTCTTTATATTGTGTTTTATAAGGTCTTTTTCCCTTGTGTGTTCACAGAACTCTTTGACACGAAGCGCGCCTCTTGTGAGTGAAGCGCAGGGCCGGAGTGGTGCTCGCTTTCACACATCATATGACAAGAGGTACGTCATCAAGACCATCAGCAGCGAGGACGTGGCTGAGATGCACAACATCCTCAAGAAGTACCATCAGGTGTGACTACTACGCTACATTGTTTGGTTTATGTATTCTTTATAAACTCTGCTCATCTTTGCAGACAGCCTAACCAATGTAATATGAATTCTAATAAATTTTCCCGTTTGATCCTATGATCTTTTGTGCTTCAGTATATCGTGGAATGCCACGGCACCACACTGCTACCCCAGTTTCTCGGCATGTACCGCCTCACTGTCGACGGAGACGAGACTTATATGATAGTCACACGCAACGTGTTCAGCCACCGGTTGTCTGTGTTTAAGAAGTATGACCTGAAGGTGAGGATTATGAGAACTGGCTACCAAAGTCAATTTACAGTTGTCAGTGTCGGATGATGATTATGACAAGAGTTGACAAGGTTCATTTTTTCTTTCCTGTAGGGATCTACCGTCGCCAGAGAGGCAAGTGACAAAGAAAAGGTCAGTTTTATCCTCAAGCCCAATCCCTTGAGTGAAAATTTGATGAAAGGTGCAGGAAAATAATTAAAGTGATAGTTCACCCAAAATAAAAATTCTGTCATCATTTTCTCACCCTCTTGTCATTTCAAACCAGAATGACTATCTTTCTTCTGCAGAACACAAAATATATTTAGAAAATTGTTGTTAACTGGACCCTATTTACTTGCAGTGGTTTTATGTCAGTACAATAGAAGTGAATGGGGGTCAGTGCTGTTGGGTTACCAACTTTCTTCAAAATATCTTCTTTTTTTGTTCTGTGGAAAAAAGGAAGTTATAGAGGTTTGAAATGACAAGAGGGTGGGTAAATGATGACCGAATTTTCATTTTTGGGTGAACTATCACTTCTAGTTGTTTTTAACATCCACAATATAATTTTCTTGTTTTTTATCAGTCATGAGGGGAAAAAGCATATTCGGCAATAACATTCATCTTTATTAATTCTGTTTTAAGTGCGGTAAAACATTTTTACTTTTTAGATTTAACTTGAAAGGATAAGACTGTTTTATCAGTTTTATTGCCTCGTAATAAAAACGTAGTTCGTTTGTCACTTTGTGCATTAATTCGTGGCAACCAAGAGAGCAAGTATGAGAATAAGTGAGCTTCTGTGTGATTATTAGAGCACAGATGTAGATCTATCCTATACTTAGAGTGTCGAGGTAGAGCAGAGTCCATGGTGCTTTTTTAAGCTGTGGAGCTTAAACCAAGAGGCTGTAAACTGCAGAAGCATGAACACTGGTGCTGTAAATAAAAATACAGCCTTATGTACAAAGCTTGATCTATTTTTGTCATCGTACAGTAAACTAGTACTTCACAATGAAGAAACATAATGGATTAGACGGATTAGGAATGGCTTTCTGCTTGAGATCATGACACGTCTGTGTTTTTTCAGGTATTAGTAGCCGAAGGCTAATAGTTAAATCTGTTCTGATTATCCTCAGACATGAATTATAAAATACTTTGTATATTGTATTGTATAGAGTATATTTTATTCTTTATTTTCTTCGTTGTTTTAGGTCAGGATGGTTCACTGGTGGTCAGTGATAGCATGAAGTTACTCAATCCCTAGTTTAATCACATTTTCTTGGATACTTCCTAGGGTGTGCGAAGTCCTCCCTGTATCCGAAATCAGTTTTGGGGGGACAAGGACACAAAAAATGTCTTCCATTCACAGCTGGACACAGAATGAGAAATGTGACACCAGCTCTGAACTGCTCCCATGTTATGTTATGTGCAGATCGTCTGTGAGTCCCTTTTTTATGACCAAGTTGAAATATGCGCTCTCATCGCTCACATAAATAAGATGTGCTGCACTAGCAACTGATTTATACTAGTTTTTATTTATGCATTTGGCAGACATAAGCAACAAACAATTTATTTTCTGCAGTTTTTATTTGAAATTCTTGATTGTCTCATGGCAAACCTGCTGCTGTGCTATTTTTGGCCAAAGGCAGCTTTATAGACGGCTGTTGAAAGCCTGCCAATTTAAGGTACCCGCTTAACGGGGATACCGACCGTCTGTCTATGGTTCACAAATGGATATAAGACTTCACACCCTTGAACTCAATGTTTCATCAGCCATTAAGCTGCTTGTTGATTGAGCAGGCCATGAAGAAGTGTAGAAATGGTCCATTTTCCTCACAGGGTTTGTTTGTTTTCTGAGAACAGCTTTTCTATTAAATTGCACTTGTACTCGTTCGTGCAAACGTGGACTTTGAAGCAGCGTTCTTCAAAATATTTGTGAAGTCCATGTTTGTGTTCTGGTTTTGCTCAAATGCATGTTTTTATGATTCACACAATTATTTGGATCAGATACTTGGATTCACTTTTGTGTACTAGCCATGAAGTTTTTTCCCCATGTTAAAAGTTAGGCGAAACACTCTTGTGAAACAGGCTCGGGTCATTTCTTCCTAATCACACATCAGCTTATCCTGTCTTGGGTTTAGAGGTTTCTTCTCAGGCCAAGCTGTGTTGGCATATAGTGTGTGAATCAGTCTTGCAGCTTTTTGGAACATGTTTCTTTTCACTGTTTGCTTTCTACAATCTTATCACAATATGGATTTTTGTTATGTTGTTATTTAAGAATGATTCAGTGCGCTCGATGATCTGCACGTTCTTTGTTCACTTTTGAAGTCAGAACATTCTCCTAGAAAACGGGATGGGATTGTATCTACTGGGAATTGATTGAATCATGAAAAGGGGTCTTCATTAGAGAGTAAAGCACTTTAATGTGCTCAGTCAGTACCAGAGCTATGTAAACACGGTCCCTCTTAGGTGATGATGTTTCTCTAATGGATGCTAACTGTTTCATCAGTGCTCTCAGAGGGATGTCTGTTCACTTGTAGTTTTATCTGATGAGGGTTTAACATCCTTTTCTGACCCACCAGCTGAGGTCGTCAATGACCTAAGATTTCACAACAATATGATAGATACTATATATTTGCTTTAGCATGTTGGGAAATGAGCAAATGGTAGAGGCTGTTAAAGTCCATGAATGTTTTTACCGGAGTAAAGCTTCCCAAATGTGCTGCAAATGAAGAAGTGCTGGGGTAGAATATTTTTGTAGACTTAAATATTTTCGTTAGCATATATTTCTATAGGTTGAACTAGGTTTGAATGATTCTTATTATTATTCTTATGTTATTTAGTCACTGTGTTGATGCATTGAGCAGGTCAACCTGTGTTTAAAAGCTCATTTTAGTTATGTCATCCTGAATTATCCCCATGCACTATGAACCCAAATGCACATCTTCTGAATCATCCGCAGTCATCCAAACTGTTGTGTCATTTGCTTATCATAGTGATGCTAGACAGGATTCATCTCACAACTGCTTTTAAATGTGTCTATAGCTCCCCCTGCTGTGCTACAAAATATTTCATGACATTACAAGAGTTTCAAGACATGAAATAATTTATTATGTTGCTAGTGATTTTGGCATTTCATTCTCATTTCTAAGCACATTGTCACCTTTGCTCTGTTATGGCAGGCTAAAGAACTCCCCACATACAAAGATAATGATTTTATCAACGATGGACAGAAAATTTACATCGATGAGGAGAGTAAGAAAACCTTCCTTGATAAGCTTCGTAAGGATGTGGAGGTACGTATTCATCTCTGCTATAAAAAGCATACAATTATTCATTTTCTTTGCCGCTTTCACTCTTATTCTACTTTTATTTAATTTTTTTACTTTTGCTGTCTGTTTTCTCCATCAAGTTTCTTGCTTTACTGAAGTTGATGGACTACAGTCTTCTGGTTGGGATCCATGATGTGGAGAGGGCAGAACAGGAGGACGTGGAGAGTGAGGATAATGAGGGAGAAGATGAGGGAGAAAGCGACGGAGGGATTGTTGGCACCCCCCCTGACAGTCCCAGTAACACTCTGGACAGCGCTAAACCCCTGTCGCCGGGAGACTTTGATCCCAGCATTGACGTCTACGCCATCAAGAGCCATGAAAGTGAGTGGTGAAGGAAAAAATGCCAGATTATGTGCTGTGCCGTTTTGAAATGGGCCTTGTGCAGATGTTCCAGAACATGTGCATCAGGAATGAGGTTTTAACCATGGACTTTTTTTCCTCAGATTCCCCTAGAAAGGAGGTCTATTTTATGGCTGTTATTGATATCCTGCAGCATTACGATGCCAAGAAAAAAGCAGCTCATGCAGCCAAAACAGTAAAGCATGGGGTGAGTTCTTTTGATTAAAAATATAACTTTTTTTTATTTGAACATGTATTTTAGTATTCGGTTTCCTTTTAACTGATATTCAAAGTTTATCCATGAAAAGAAGGATTTTTTTTGGCCTCTGACTTAAAGTAAGGGATAATGTACAGGCAGCCGGTTATTATCTCATAAAAAAGGCCCGAAAGTGTGATGTTGTATCACACCGAAGTGGCTTATTTCTCGATAACAACCGGCTGCTTGTACATTGTCCCGCTTATTACACGACTACTTGCCACGTGAGAAAAAAACTGGACATAAAATGGGAATTTGAAATATTTTATCAGCTCATTTTTACCGAATGCAGACCCTCCGGGACGAAAAGACGTTTTAGTTTCGGTTTTAAAGTAAGAAACGAAGTTCAAACGTCACAAACAGGCAAATTGGTTTAATCTTTTGTAGATATAATATCATATTTATTTTGTAGATATATAAAGACATATTTATAATACATTTTTGTGTAATATTAGACTGCCCCTATCAAAATTATTTGCACATCCGGGTTACAGGGTGTTATTAGTTTTGAGAGTGGAATGTCGCGACTGGCCAATCAGAATCAAGCATTCAAATGAGCAGTGTAATAAAATAGTATCAATGGAGGTACATAAAAGTGATAGTTAACCCAAAAATGAAAATCCTGTCATGATTTACTCACCCTCTTGTCAAATAGGTTTGAAAAGACAAGAGGGTGAACAAATGAGGACAGTTTTTTGGGGTGAACATCCCTTAAAATATAGTTTGGTTACATTTTGAGTGTAGTTTAGCATCTTCTTGAAACTTAAGCCTACAGACGAAACGACTGTTTTAAGCATTGCTCTTTTATATCAATTATGTTCTTAAGTGTATGCATGACTCAACACCTCAGTAAAAGGTTGTTTTCTCTTAGGCTGGGGCGGAGATTTCCACCGTGAACCCGGAGCAGTACTCGAAAAGATTTTACGAGTTCATCTCTAACATTCTGCCCGAGTTCAAGGCAACTGAGTTGAGTTCAGTGGGATAAAGAGGGACGCGCCAGCAGAGGGGTGTAGAACACTCTCTCACCTGATCTGCCACAGGGGGGCACCCTTACAGCAGCTACAACCACCATTCGTTTACATTTTCAGTTACTTGTTCTTTGTTTTTTGGGACCATGAGAGTGATAAAAGGACAACCGTTATAGCCGAATTGGGGGGGAGGGGGAGGGGGCTTTTTACTGCTTTCTAAATGCATGTCCCTTATTCTTGCTTGTACCTTTTGTTGTTTTTCCTGCCTTTTAACACGGAAGAGGACAGAGATAGGAGAGCTTGCGTGATGGTCTGTGGTTCAGTTAATGAATGTGTAGAATGAGGTCGCTGAG
This sequence comes from Triplophysa tibetana, assembly GCA_008369825.1. Lineage (NCBI taxonomy): Eukaryota > Metazoa > Chordata > Actinopteri > Cypriniformes > Nemacheilidae > Triplophysa > Triplophysa tibetana. The sequence goes on along the minus strand of CM017914.1, from coordinate 7,376,684 downwards.
AATCAAGGACACATCGGAACAGAAGATCTTCTCAATCGAAACCATTTACCACACACCTGGCTTTCAAATCCCATTTCAAGTGACATCAAGGCTGCCCATTCTGTTTTATGTCCTCCAAGATCTACAGATTCTTTTAACCTCTGCAAAGACTCACAAAGCACTTGACACCACGGCACCTGTTTGCAAATTATCCGCACAGTCCATTTTCTGCTCTGGACAGAGACTAACCAGAAATGCCCTTTTAGCCATTTACAAAAGATGGACCCATTGCCCCACTTGCCCTGTGTGGACAAACAGCCGAATCCGTCTTGCATGTTTCTTCAGTGTTCTGAGGCACATTCTGAGGTAACTCTGAGATGGAGAAAAGGTTCTGGACTTTTTTTTTGGTTTATCATTTTCAATTTCGCAGCAACTTGACGGGAGGGAGAATGAAGACACTGAAACAGCAGGATCAGTGGTTTCTCTTCAGTCATCAGTGAATTCTGTTTCATTAGTGATTCAGTTGCCATCAGCACCTTAAACTGTTGCACTTTTTATTAGGATCACTTGGTCTGTTACAAGCTGCAACGATAGCACTATGAGGCACTGTTAAATGCAGCCTTGCGGGTTCACGTGTTCTCACGCATATGCTTGTTCTCAGCAGACAAAACATAGTTTACCTCTCGCATCGTACCAGGACACACCCATTTGCGTTGTGTTTCAGTATTCCATGGAGGTTTGGGGAAGGGGTGCTTTGTAAAATAATCATTTTTTTGTGTTTATGTGTCTCTCGTGAGTTTTGATGTAAATTCTCAGAACGTTCAAATTGGCTGCAAAATGTTGTATATTTTGCACACAATGAACAGAACCAAAATGATGACATAATCCTGTTGGTTCAGCAGTGGTATTTACAAGGGAAACATAATACCTGTTAACAGATGTGAATGCGTTTGTAAATGGCAGTGGATTAGAAACAGGTAATGTGATTTGGAGATTAACTTTTTTTTATCCAGTTCAAAAAGGCCTCCTCATTTTATGTTGGTTTCGATTTTTTGAACACTTGCACATTATTTTAACATCAAATTTTAATACAGACATGTAAATTTCAACATTTTAAAAATGATTTGGTAAAAGTGTTCTGATTCATTAAGAGTTACCGTTTTAAATTGTGAGTACTGTCTAAAAAAAGAAAGGAAAAAAGAGATGCTTGTTGCAATATTTTTTCATTTTTTATCTGGATTAGTCCAGAGTTGTATATTTCATGCATATATATATTTTCTCCTTTGTCCTGACACCCCAGGTCTATTATTTTTAAGATTGTCCCATATCTGCTTTATACTGTGTTTTCGATGTATACACTGTGCAAGAGTCGTGCCTTTTTACAAGTTATTTAATTCTGTGTTTTTAATCTATCCATTTCCCCATACCGAAGTCAAATATTATTTTCCAAGGGTGGTTGTTGAAAAACTCCTAACATATTTTCAGTGTTTATTTTATTTTCCTTTTTTATGTGAGGGGGATATTTCATAACCCTCTGTTACTCACAAACAGATACGGGATGATACCTTCTGTTCACAACACCACGTCAATGAAGAGGTCACTGTTTCTCCTTGACCGGATAATTCTATGTGCAAGTCTTTGGACAAGAGTGTGCATTGTGAATTTGTTGATATGAGTAGGTGTGGCTCTTGTTATAGTGTTAACTGTAAATTGTGTTCAGGCTTTCTCAAACATTTTATGTGGAAGTATTACCCAGCACCCTTGTTACAGCGTCTTTGGTTTGTGTTTCATTTTCTTAATAAACTGAGCGCTGCTTGTGCACTTGGGAAACCATTGCGCTTCGGGAAAAGATTTGTTTTTATTGTGCTCTCTTTGTGAAAGAAAACAAACCCTGGTCTTCTTGGATGTAATAATATTGACGTACAACATGGGCATGACAAACGAGGCTTTCTTAGCCGCAGACTTTGATTGTATTATCAGTGCATCGCTTCAGCTTCTGGGTACACGCGCAGCGATATGTGATTTCACAAAATGTGAAACGTGCTACTGTGAGATACAGCTTCAATCCACGCCTTCTTGATAGCATCCATTCACAATGTTCTTTATTTGCCAAATACGTTATTGCTCAATGTGGTTATTTATGGGCAACTCGTCACAAAACTGTAATGTACTTTACAGCAAGTGGAGTTTTATTTTCTGGGCGCCGCGAACGGATGAGTTTTATCTGCAGGTTTACACGCTTAGTGAAAGAGAATCAAACGTATAGTTCGTGACTGTTCATGTCGTTTTCTAATCTAGATAGTGAAGGAAATAGCAGCGATGGGGAATCTCTGGTTAAAATGTTCATCACACTCACAGAGTCTAAAATCTGCTTTGAGAACAACCAAAAGCGGCTGTCTCATGTGTTATGATGTAAACCGGTATTATACACTTCATTCCATAAGCATTGCTCTAAACAATAAAGCACTTTGTCTGCAATTCACAGTGCAACGTTTCGTCCTGTTTTGTGCTCGTTTTCAATGCTTTTTATGTGAACGCAGTCTGTGTGTTATGCAGGATCATTTTATGAGATATCAAGTCATTTTGTGTTATGGTAAATGTAGGTTACTTAATTCTTAAAAACTACACTTGTAGTCTAAGGCCCGGTTTTATAGACAAGGCTTATCTTAAGAGAGAACTATCCCTTAGTTAATACAGGGCTAGTTACCTCGTTTTTATTAAAATATCTTGCAAAAATCATTACTGATGTGCATCTTGAGACAAAACAATGGCACTGGCATATTTTATGATATGTCAGAGCAAGTTATTATCAGTTGAGAAAGCTCAAAATTCACTTTAGTCCGGGACTAATTTCAAAACTTGTCTGTGAAACCAGGGCTTAAACTACCAGACACTTAATGTAAATTAAGTTGTAAATTAAAATTACATGACAATAGTGCTGGCTTTTTTATCACATACTGAATGTTTACGAGGACTATTATTATTCATGCGGTATATTAAATAACAGTCCTGTTTGACACAAAGTGGACAAGCCTTTTTATTATAACTTTCTATGGATTGCTTTGATTTAAATCCTAACTATTGATCATAATATAGCTTAAATATGTTTTGCATCTCCCCTGACGATTTACTGTTTCATGTTTAATGTAGAAATCCGTGCTAATATGATTAACTTAAACGAAATCAATTAGCTTCCCGTAACCTGAACTGTTCTCGTAACCTGAACTGTTCTCCTCAACAGGTCTCTAAAATAAATGTAATTAAAATAACGTTGGTAGTGTGCCAAACCAGCGAGCCAACAGCCACTAGTCTGTCACAGTGAGTGACAGGTGTGATCACGCAACACTACCACAAATTCATTCATAAACAGGCGAAATGTTGCAATCCTTAAAACTATTTATGCGAATAATAAGGTTTTTAAAGATACGCTTTAAAAGTAGCATTATCATGAATTTACGACTCTAGGTCAAAAGACACATAGAGTCAATCATTTTTATTATTCATTTATGATATTGTACGTTAAAACTTCCGAAAATTCTGCTTATGTTACTTTGCTATTTTCTAAGTATTTAAAAAAAAGGTCCTGTGCGTTTTGAAACCTCCGGTTTTAAGTGACCGGTTAATAGGGCGCATGTAAATCTGAGTCAAAGTGCAACTGTAACTTCTTCGCTTGATTTAGCACACATAAAACTGACGAAAAATAATACTGTTAAATGTATACAAAAAATATTTAATAATCTAAAATTAATAATTTAATCATATAAATTGATTTAACCTTAAATACATTTTACTTTAATTTAGGATTTTAAGTTCATTGCTAAAAGATTCACAACAGACATTTTGCTAACTGAATGTTATAATGAAAGATTTTTTTATCCGAGCAGATACAATGCAAAAAATTAAGGCTTCTAAAATGCTTTCTAGGCTGTATATGGTTCAAGAGTCTTGAACATCCAGAGAAGCTTTCTGATGCGTGTATTCTACAGACGATATCAAGATAATAATGAAATGGTTCTTTTAAGAACCTCGCTGTTGCTCACATGAAAATGTTATTCGGTTTATAATGGTTCTCCAATACAATTGCTGAGAATATCCATTTATACTGTCTTTATATAAAAGAGGGAAACTTTATTTTGTTGCCAGCAGGGGCGTGGGCTTTTATCGATCAATTGTAGGCTATATACAGTTAGACCGTTTATCATTGAGGATCATATTTTCTTTTAATAGAGTTATGCATACTGTACTCAACATTTTAAGATTAAAATGTCATTGTTTGAGACTTTTTCCGAGGGTTCTCTTGTTACAGGGCCAGACAACTCCAGGGTTTAATTGCATTTAATTTGATGACTTTCCCGGAGATTCCTCGAATAGTTGTTAGTGCTACTAGTAGGGTGATACTAAAAAAGGCAATAAAAAGCATCCTGTTAATAATGTATTTGATTGTGTCAGATTATTTTTGGTGGCTTCTTCCTCGTTAGACGTGAAAAGTTCTGAGTAGGCTATGCACACAGTTTTTTTTTCAGAAAATTAGAAATGGTAAAGTGAACCTTTTTATTCAGATTTAAATATTATATTTAGAAATCACAAAAAAGTATTTATTGTGTTGGTACAATAAAGTCTTAGTCTGGAGCAGACAGACCAGGTTGCAACGTTCTCTTTTGGTGTGTGGGGTCGCATAGAGTCTCCTGGATACAAGTTTTTTCTGTTATTGGCTATTGGAAAGACTGTTTTGTTTCGGGGAAAACAGACTACAACCTTCAACAGAGCTTGTTTCTCCGCACGTATCGGCTGAACCGCATTTAACTGCTTTTATAGAGTCGCACTGATGACACAGGTGCTGCGTCTTCTTCAATTTGTTTGAAAAGTGTCGTTCTTTCAAAAAAAGATTAGATAATTTTGCACAGAAACTTCCGTTTATAAATGCAGAGCTCAATGTTTATTATTTCAGCTCTATAGGGCAAAAATATTTCATAAATTCAAATATAGTAGCCTACCTCATTTAGCTTTTGTGTGGTTTACCGTTTGTATTTACGGTGTCGCAATTGCAAATTTTAAGCAACTTTTCAATCACTCATAAATTGTAATGATTATTATAATAAAATACAAATTAAGATAACTCATTCTTTATATAAAATAGAGTCGTTGTTTTCCAATCGGTGGACAGAATCACATTGACTTTTCGGCTAACCGGTAACTTACCTGTTCCTTTTGAAAAATACCTTTTTTTACCCATATTCTGCTTCCAACAAACGTACATTCGTTTTTTTGTTGATTATAAATTTTCTTGTAATTTGTTCATTCCACCTTAAATCTTTCCGTCCTCCCCTTTAAGAGAAAATTCTCTAAACGTTCTCGTCCGAGCGGGGGCGCTAACAGCACGTGTAATGACGGTACGTTTGTGCGCCACATTTTTATCTATGAGCTGTCACTTAACGTTTCTGTTCTTACTCGAACGCGTCGAGAATTTGACAAAATTCTGTTCCTTATGTCGTACGACGTTATGTCGCATGACATGCAACGCTGCTGTTAAAAACTCCGAGTTTGAATGGGGTCGATTTTGCTGCATTTGCCCATTTCTACCAACCCATTTCTACTACCTTCATTTTTCTTCTTCGAGTTCATCTTAACTCCACTTTGAGCTTACCTGTTTGCTTAAAAATTGTACCCTAGTTTAGTTAACCCTTGTGGAAAAAGCTAAACAACAGCTGGATTTATCTTATCGAAGAGAACGTCAATTCATGGCACGTACTCACAGATTCCTAACCGAGAAGAACCCCCCAAACCTGGACGCTGCGATGTTTTTCGTTCTTTTCTCCTCTCGCGTGCTTAAAATAATCTGTGTCAGGATTTATTATATTAGTGGGTCGGTTTAACATTAGCTTCCATAAAAAATTTGTAAAACGAATCAATACCGCATATCAACGGTCGTTTTAAAACGACGAAATGTACGGATTAAATTTAAATCAAGCCTAAAACAGTATCACAGTTTCACATTTTGCTAATAATTATTTGCCCCAAGATACATCTGGACCAATCAATAAATCGGATTGTGAGCTATTCCGCTGTAGCTGTGCAGTAAACGCATCGATTCTATGGCTGCCAATGCATGCTTGAAATCACTTTTTACGCATACTGCTCTGGCCTAAATCCGACTGTCAACTTGCCAAATCGATTTAAGTTACTAAATTCTGTCTTCACCTAAAAACACTTCTTTCAAATAAACTCAAAAACAGGATAAATCCTGCTGCATTTAGCTGCAACTAGTAGACTATACAATCCGCACAGAGAGATTGTTGAACAGATTTTTTTAATTGGTATAATCCACGTTTCCGTAAAAGTGTACAGAAGATGTTAAATGGATATGTAATTGTGCGATGAATGTATGCCACTTTGCTTTAAATCTCTTTGTTAAAGTCTTACGGGGTTAATTGTGTCTTGCTCAGAAAGGTATAACTCTAAAGGAACTACTTGCCGGACTAACCATGCAGAAATCCATCACTGACCCACAGCACATTTTTCATGAGTGATATGAGAGGGGTATTTCATCTGCAGTTACTTTCGGGGGAGCTCGTTTTTGTGGATCAGTTAACTGTTTTTACAAGTGTTTCTGTAATAAACGTAACTTGTGAATGAATTAGGGTTACTGATGGGTTTAAATACAGACTGACTGAGCGACATAGATTTGGCGTGAATTAATAAATACGACTAAAATTCCTTATGTCTATAGTAGCACAGTTTCAAAGAGCTTAAAAAAATAAATAAACCAAGCAACTGTTTTTGAAATGAAGAAGGGTTCAGGAGTATTGGAATAGGCTACAGAAGATAATCCTATTTAGGCTTGTTCTTTACTTTTTAATTAATGTCCCAATTTGTTTTACTGCATTGACACCCTTTTTACAAATAACTTTATATACCCATTTACAGTTGTGGAACGGTAGATTATAATCTTTTCACCTAAAACGAATCTGAAGACTTCATTTGAGAAAGTTGGAGAAAAAAACACATATATTTTATTTGCACCTCGAACGTACCTTGCCAAAATTTAGGAAACGATACGTTTGAAAGGGTTTTATTGCAAACTTTTCACATACATGTTGTGCTGTTCTCTTTGTCTATATGCTAAGTATTTTATGTGCGACTTCCAATTTCATCATTTTCCATGAGTTTGTTCCAACCCTTTGTTTAAATCGTCAAGATTTTTTCTTCAAATGGAAAGTACTGAAGATATGAAATATATTGTATCTCTAAATTAAAGAAATGTGTAATTTCACATTTCTTAGAAATCACGGCATCGGTCACAGGGTCAGTGAGCATTTGTTAGAAAATTATAAAGACGCAGAGAAAATTCTAAAGTTCTTTTAACCATTGCATTAAATTGTTGATGAAAACATCAATTGACGTAGCTGAAAATATAAATTGATTTTATTTGAGCCAGTATATTTTTAAGTGATTGTGATTTTGCAGGAAGTCGATTTCTGCATGCGCATTCAGTTTATGCTTTTTGAGGTTAATGAAGACCTCGGTAGGAGTAAACCCTTACCTTTTCTCTTCTTTAAGTTGTTGTGGTTCTCTATTAATCTAAGAGATATTGAATCTAATTGACTTTTAATCTAAGTGCCCATCTAGTTGTTGGATTTGCGTTCTTTAGTTGACCTGAGATTGCTTTCATATGGATTCATTTTCAATTTCATAATTTGATGATGTGGTTGTATGGGAAATGAAATAATATCACAATAACAGTATCATGTTACCTCATGGACCATCATTTACTTCACTAAGATAACTGCTAATGATTCTCATTATGGCAAACATTATTCCACATAGGCTCACACATTTTCTTCACTTTTATAAAATAATCCGATTGTTCCGTTCAATTGTTTTAGATTTAAAATTTAATTTACAATTTATTATACAAACTTTCAAATCCAAAATGTTTCAATAGCAACAATACATATAAATATATTTGGTGGCATATTAATATATTTTGACGTTCATAAAACTTAATTGTGGTTAGAAGCATTAGAAAACTCCACCACTCAAGATGGTGTTTCTGCTGGTTTGAAACTGTGATTTTTTTTTGCCGATCACGTAACAGCATTTTCCTCCGGAGTCCTGATCCCATTACAAAAGAAGCTTCCATGAGGCCACTTATCCTGTTGGTTGAACCACGTGTCCACAAATAAAGCCAGCGGATCTTATGTGTCAGTAAATACGAGGTTTTTAATGAAGGCTTACCAAATATTTGATAATGTTTTTACAGACTCTTAATAGCCTCGCTATACTATTCCTCAATTGAATTTTTTTTGGAAAACTATACCTGCACTGGAAATTCGATTAGGTTTAACATGGGGAGTTTTTTAGTCTTCAAAAACTGAGGATTAGTCGCATGACAGACAGGCTTGCCATAATCAATAAGAATTAAAATCAAACATTTCTATATTCATAAACACCGTTAGGGCTACGTTCCTCACAGGTTAGTGCTTCGAGCTATAAGATAAACGACAGGTTGAGCACAAACATGTTAGCAGATTGAAATATATTTTTCTAATCAACAGCCTAATGGTGGCCTGTTGAGTTCTGTGAATGATTAAGCCTCGAGTTCATTCGATGAAGTCAGGCCTCCAAGAAGTAAGGCCTCGAAATTAAGCAGCCAGTTAACTCTGCAAAATAGTCCATGTCTCGCTGTGTTGACTGTACTACAATTTATAAACATTTCAGTTTCTTGTATGTCTGGAACCCTTTTTTAATGCCTGGTTACTAAGGCATTTTGTCTTGTAAATATTATACCAAAGCTTTGATATTAAATCGTTTCATTCTCTTCCCTTGAGTGCTAATATATATTGTATATTATTGTATTGCCAATATTGCCAATAAGTTTTATTTATTTATTTATTTTTAATTTTATTTTACTATTACCATTTTTATTTATTTAGTCAGTGATAGTTATATTTGGTGATTTTAATATTGGTATTAACCCAGAAAATGTTATATTGATGGATCCTTTCCATTGTTTGCAATGATCTTCAAAATGATATCTGTGTAAAACAACTGATTGCTGCTGTGGACCTGGCACTTGATTTACAATTCATAACTGATAAAGTCAACCGTTTATTTCCACCCTTATGTCTGAGATGCTAAAGTTAATAAGGAAATATTAAGTCATGATACATTTCTGGTGTGGCTTACTCCTTGACTTTATACTGAGGGATTTTTTTTCTTTAGTTTTTCTTCCTTCTCATATTTTTCATTCGAGGGAATGCGGAGGAAAAAGCTTACGTTTAACCGTATTACAGAGCGTGGTAACATATAGATAAAAATAACTATATTTCTGAGAGATTCGTGTGTGGGGATGCTTGAGCATTATTGTTTTTAAGAAATCATGTCAATAAAGTACTTTGAAATTACAAAAATGTATTATTCTGACTCTTCTCAGTTTATCTCTCTCTCTTTCTCTCACTCTCTCTCCCTCGATCTCTCTCTCCCACACACATACACACACACACACACACACACACACACACACACGGAAACAGACTGGCGCGCATGAATTAAACGATTATAAAACTATAGCCTAACATGTAGCGTAGCCTTTCATGTCTTTTCAACACGATACTTTGAAAATAGGCTCTTTCTTTGATGTAGAAGTGGGCCTATACTGGATTTTCCTGTTTACGTTGCTTGTTAGAGTATGCTAACCTATATACGCGCGAAGTTGCTTATATTGTGCTCGAGCTCTTGTATAGCAGGGCACGAGATCATCGTTTTCCAAACCCCTCCCCCACACCAATACTTTTTATTTAAAATATAAAATCAACTGAGGGAGGGTTAAAATCCTATTTGCATGTTATTTAAAGGCTATTTTGTAAAGTCATTGTCAAATTAAATAAAATACTGCAAACATAACGACCCCAACAGAAATTAAAGAGATAAAAGCTAAAAATGAAGATAATCTCACATCACACTCAGTATTTAATGAACAGTTTAACCAGAAAAGGAAAAGTGCTTCAAAATCCATTATTCAAGTTTTCATTTCGAGTGCATTTATCCTACACAACAATGGTATACAAAAACCGAGAAAAATCACAAAAATAAATATGCATTTTATAAACAACCAGTGACTTCAGCTTTTAAAAAATCCATGTCAAAATTTGACCTCAAGTATTGTAGCAAAAGCAGAAGGATTAAAAACAGTCAGTCTTGACCAGGTGTATCATTGCCATGTGAGTTACCGCCCATTTTCCCATTTCTGTTCTTTGTGGACGTCGCTACGTTTAATTTGGCTAGTTTTGAATTCATCCTTCTAGGGTTGAGTCGACATATTATGTTGCCAGTGTGCAGTGCACTTTGACAAAGAAAGGAACAAAACAAGCCGTTCTGTAGGCTCGAGGGAGCGGACATTAAATACAAAAATACAAAACTATTATATTTTAATCATTCACCTGTCTGATATTCACAATATGCCGCATATTTTAACATTCACAAAGTGATCATTGCACTTCACACGATACACAAAATGGTCCATGGCTCAATGCGTTAAATTGAGTTTTTTCGACGAGAATCATGTTAATTCAGTAGCCTCGCTTTTGCCAAGTCTGCATTGTCTATGGCTATTCATTCATAACTCAAAGGCTTTGTATTTATTTGTGCAGGAAATTGGTATGCAATTGAGTTTTTGGATCACGGAAGCAGTTGGCTATCTGCTTTTAGGCTCTTGGCAATACGATGTACAAATGTATTAGGCCTACTTGGGGGATATAATCACAGAAACAATTCACTTTTAAAGGCCTGTTTCGAAGGCAGTCTGCTTTTGCTGGGGTAAACAAATATGGTACGTCACAGTACATTCATCACAAGGCATTTCTAAGGGACAGGGTTCTCTAGCGGAACATCAAGTTATTACTTGAATGTTATCTCCCCGATTTTTGAGGTAACGATTTTTAGGTAATCAATATATTCCATGAAAACATAGTCCTTGAAGGAAAATACAATCAACACACCATACAAAAAGACAAAGCTACTTGAATTGAAGAGAAATAAACATTTACTAAACATACCCTGACCAGAATGCGTGTGTGTGTTTTCTACTAGGCACCGACGTCTTTTTCCTTGATGTCCTCACGTATGCAAAACACATTTGTTTGCTGTATGCCTGCAGGTCGCTGCGTTTAAATCTCAAACATTTACAAGTAATAACGACTAACAAATCTTTCTTTCATAGGCAAACATTGTAGAAATAGCACCAAATGAATTAACTCGTTAAAAAAGGTTTTTGGGTTATCTGTGATGGCTATTTTTCGTAAAAGAAAGAAAGAAAAAATTCACCTTATTGGGCATTAGCAAAGTGCCATGCATGGTAGATTTGTGCTCTAGCTGTTCTGTAGCCTACCTATATGTGCTATAGGAGGACTTGGATTGGTGTTTTTCCCTCTATTACTTCGTGCAAATCAAAAAGCTCCTGATTGTCAGTTAGAGGGCTTTTGTTTGAGGCCTATCTAAAAAAGTTATTGTGTGCTGCATGTGAGTGAACACAGCCAGGCGCCAACATGTGGGGAACACCCTTAAAATGAATAAATAAGACGGGTGTAGATCATAGGCCAACAGTAATTGTGAAAGACAGTATTTTGGGAATAGCATATGAAACCTAAAAGGAAATGACTTGCCTAAAATATACAAAGTCAGTTGTCTCAATCACAAAACCTAACATTTTGTTGACACAGATCTGACAATTATGCCAGAATGAGAGATTGTTAATCCTGCCTGCAAAATGAGCCAACGTTTGCTCCATGAGAGTATAACCCAAAAGCAAAGCGGCAGCAACAACTCAATGTAAATAAAAACATTTCGAAAATATCTGTTTCTTGACAGATCAGCGTGTAATAAATACCTCTGTATATTCCAGAGTCCGAACCTCGATAGACAAAATTTAAGGACGAGCGGTGCTACATAACAACAGGCCAGGATTTAAAAAACAATGAAAAAATACAGTGCTGGTCACAGTTTAAAAAAACATTTCCATCGACCTCAAAATAACAGTTCAGTGAATAACAGAGGCTTTCCTAAATTTCTGGCTCGGATGGGGAGGAACAACTGCACCACCAAGCTGCCATCTCCACACCGGGTGAGAACGATGAGGCAGCTGGTTACTTTTCAAAGAGTTCAGCGAGTAAGCGGGACTCAAATCTCCATCGCTGCCAATGATAAGGGACGGCGGAGAGGTAAAATTCTCCATGAAACTGAAGGACTTTTTCTGAGACGATATATTGTTGCTCGCTCGCTTTCGTTTGCTCGCGCCAACACAGTCTTCAACTGACCCATCGCTCTTTGCAATTTTTTCTGCAGAACGGGGGCTCCTGTCAACTTTTGCACTTTGTTTAGATGACGTCCTTTCGGCTTTTTTACCCAAAAGCACTGTCCTGTGGTTTCTCCTGACCCGTGCTGCAATTTTGCATTCTCCTTCCTCGGAACAATGAATGTTTAAAGTGCTTCTTGATTCCTCGTTACAGGCAGGTTTTTTTTGCACAGAGCTTTCCGTGGTTTTAATCGTGTCTTTGCAGTGATCGGTTTCCCTAAAATGGTCGCCGATGGCCTTTCCATCAGCATCGTTATCCTTAAAATAATTTACATATTCATATTCGTCAAAGGTATCCTCAACTTTGATTTTCACTTTACTGATGGCAACGGGTGACGTTTTAACACCCGTGTTCCCCTCATTGTAACAGACGGGCTCCTCTGCCTCTGTTTTGATCTGTTTCACAGGTGAGGGCAGTTTGAGTGAAGTTTTTGATTCCCTCTTGAAATTTGTTGCTAATGAAATATTGTTGTCAGATGATTTACAAACCGGTATCCCTTTGTCCTGAAAACAGTGTGATACCAAGGCTTGCGGACATTTGTTTGCAGATCCTGGTGTTCTTTGTTTGGGAAACGCCTTATTTCCATTTGCAATAGGTGTAAGGCCAATCTCTTTAATTTTGTTAGAGTCTGAAGTCTGCGGATCGCTTGAAAATTCAAGGCGTGACACACGTTCAGAGCCCCCGTTTACATCTGGGAACCAGGCCCCCACCACGCAGAACTTTTGTACATTTGCGGCGTCACCAGCCCTGCATCTATCCGTGAACGATGCACTACAGTCCGCTTTCTGCGTTTTGCCAACTCGTTGACAATCCAAAATAGTCGATCCTCCTTGGTTGGCAGGTACGTTCTGAAAATTAGGCCTGTAGTGAAAAGTAGGCTGTAAGACCAGGGGTGCTTTTGTGTTTTGACTTGAGAACCTTGCACGCCTGAACCGAATACTCTGCAGCGAAACTTGACTGGACACAGAGCTCGAGTCAGACTGAGAGGAGCTCTCTTCATCGGTACTGACATCCGAAGAATCCGAGAATGAGTCATCATCCTCCTCGTCTGAAGTTCCGGAGTTGCTGGTGGTAGAGAAACTGGATCCGAAATCCGAATCGTTGTTTATCCGTTCTGAGATGGAACTAGATTCCGTATCACTGCTGCAGCTTTCCTGAAAATGTCCAGTGTGCCGTGGGTCGACGTACAATCCATGCTCGAGGTGGTGAAACTGGCTTAAAGATCCGTTGGAAACATTTGGTTTACAGCACTTTGGGACGACCAGAACCGGGTTGTTGCGTTTGCTCCTCGACCAATACTGCCTCGCGCTGCTCTCACGCTTCCTCTTCCTTTTGTAAAGTAGGTCTGCGTTGCCTTGGTGCTTCGACTGCGCTGCAATGGCGGACTGATAGAGCAGCGGCTGTCGGTTCACAACGTGTCGAATAAACGCATGTTTCTGATTAAAAGCCACGCAGTTGTCGTTTATCTGAGCTGTTTCATAGTTTTTAAAGGGTGTAGATGCCGACTTGGTCACCGGCTGAAAATCACGGGCAAAGGATTTGCTGTAAATTTGAGGTAGATTTGAATGGGTGCGAGGGACAGAGTCCTGGCGAACAGCTTTCTTTTTGAATGAGAAAGTCTGTGGGACGCTATGCAAACTGAACCAAACTTTCTCTCTCCAAAAGTCACTTCTGGCATCGGTGGGGTTTTTGTCCTCGCACGCTTTTTCAGATTTTTTCTTTGTCTTTTCTCTTCTTTTGTTTGATTTCAAAACGCGCTCGGTTTTGCATGAAAAATACAGTGCCTCAACGTCCTCTCTTGAAATCAGAGTACATTTAGCTGCGTGGAAAGCTATAGAATTTATTGCTTTAAGCTTTCGCAATTCCTCTAAATCACAGTGATGCTTCTTCACGTTTAAATGGTCCATTCGTTTGTGTACAGTAGTCCGCGGGATATTTTTCAAGAGGTCGGTGAAGACTTGAGAAAGGGCAAACATTTGTTTGCCTTTGATAACCAAATACCCAAGCTTAACACCCTGCATTTCCTCAAAACCGGATTCCAAGTCTCCCATTTTCTCCATTGCATTAATTCCAACATTTAACGCGACGGACGTCCTTAAAGTAGCTTTACTGCTGGTGGTGCTGCTGCTGCTGCTATATTTCAAGGCATTCTGCTGACCAGTCCAGCATAGGCTGTGACATGTCCACACTGCGTGATGAACAAAAAGTTTTACATAGAAAAACAAAAATTAAATGGTCTGCTTGAATTAAAACAATCAATCCATTGACCTGAGCACTGCATGATCGATGGAATGTGTGTGATGTTGCCGACAGGCTGGCTGCTGCCTGTCTGAGCTCCTGTATACCTGCGCTCTCTCAGCTCCCTTCCCATTTGGCCATGAGGAAAAGAGGAAGGTGAACAGCACTACCAGTGAGAAGGATAGAAGCAAAGAGAGTAGGGAAGGGAGAGAAGGGTGAGCGACAGAGAGAGAGAGACCATGAAAGAGAGAGAGAAAGAGCAAGAGAGAGTGTGTGTGAGAGAGCGAAATAGAGCCCAAAATGCAGCTGCTATTCCCGTTGCTGGTTTAGTCACAAATAAAATGACAGTGGGAACTGAGAAAGGCCGGAGACACCTTCATCAATTAATGCCCCCGAAGTCGACGCTGATTGGACGTTACTGACAGGTGATGCAATAAAAATGGATATTCAACCCATAGCCACCCCCACCCCCAGCTAATTACCATACTGCTGTAATCCCACCTCTCTTAAATAGAGCAAATAATTCGCTAGTGACAAATTCATATTTAATATTAGTCATTTGTAACTACAATTAGGCTACTATATCTCTGTGTTGTGGTTGTTTAAAAAAATAATGCTAAAGATGTATACGTTTGGCAGTACGCTGAAGCACAGCACCACTTCACGCTATCGGGTTGTTATGGAATAAAACATTGTTAATCTTTTTTTGTTAACGTGCGATTTTCGAACCGCGTGGAACTCAGCTAAATTCAGCTAAATTCCAATTATTATTTGGGATTTGTCTAATTTTGCGGCGAGTTTTTTTACACAGACAGAAAGCTAAAATTGTGAAATTTAAGTTAAGAGCTAAGGAAAATCGATGGATGCGTTTAGCCAAAATCAGAGCTGCTTTGAATTGAGATAAATAATCGTGACCAACACTTTGGTGTATATAATATGCCGACCAATTTATTTATGTTAATTTATATTACCGTGTAGGCCAAGTTTAAAAGAAAATACATCATTATGTTTTTTCGGTGTATAGGCCCTATGCTTTTTCGCTATTTCTCGAGTGTGACATGTGTGTATGTCTGCGAGTTTGTATGCGTTTGTGTGTACGCGCGTCATGGTACCAATGTGTGTGAGTGCAATAAAGACTGACTAGATTGCCCTATGGTTTGAGAAAGATCCCATGTGTTGGAATCAATATACATATCTTACGTCACATGTGTTCATTTAAATAATTTGTATACGGAGGCAAGAATTTAACGAAGACCTTACAAAAAGAAAACAAATACCTAAAGAACGCACCTAAAATTTGTTATGTGCTATAGGCCTATTCTTTTATGTGATTTCATAAATAATTATTTGAAAAATAATTGAATTGTTTCTAATGTTAAAATGTATGTTATAATCCAATCTATCAATAAAAATTAGGTGCTTTTTCTTTCATTGTTCAGTTTTGCATTATGTTTGGGGAAAATGTATTAGCCTATGCTTTGGTGCGGTCGAACACAGTCCGTTTTTCTTAGATCGTGCAAACCTTCATCCCACTTCCTACAATCGCGAAAGAAAAAATAACAGGTCTTTACGAGCAAAGACTACCCCCTCCCCCGTTTGCGTATAGACATTTGCCGTTTTTTACAATGGCAAGGAACAAGAATGTTCCGATAAAGAAAAGTTATGACATAGGACATAACCAACATTGCAGATTGTTGACACTACAATTAATCACAAAGAATGCCTCTGACTATATAAACTAAACTGCATATTATTTAGGCTGTTATGTAGTTTTAGAAAATTAGTAAGTACAGAGTATGCGAGGCCTTGCTTTTAAGGTGCTTTAAGACACACCATTGCCCCTTTGCTGTTCAAATCTCTTTTCCAGTGTAGAGTGGATTAAAGTTGTATTGTTTGTGCTGAACACATCCAGTTACAATTCACAACATTTAAATGCAGATGACCTGCCCCTGTAACCTTATAATAAAGATTCACGATGATTAAGCCTGTCATGGATTTGAACTGACGCCTATAAATGGTGCAAAGTTCACAAATGTTTTGGCATTTTAACGTCGACATTGCAGTTCCAGATACCCAGCCATACGACAAACAAATTGTGAAATAAGCAAATCAGGCCTATATAACGCGATGATAATATGGGTTAAGACAATACAATATCCTAATTTACAGAAAAAAACTGATGGAACATTGTTCGCACTTTTTTTCAGAGCACACACACACACACGTTTTAATATATATTAAACCCACCATTGCAGCTGATATTGATAATAGAAAAGCAAGTCTGTTATATCCAACTCTTACAACGTAGGATACGTTTATATAATTATGGTTTGCAGAGACGCTTATGTGTATGTAGTGCAATGATATGTGTTAATCACCACAGTCCATTTGTTGCCAAAATCGGCATCTGTATTTGTCATGCATGAGCTTCTGTATAAGCGTGGTGATAGACTTGCTGTAGTTCATAAACATCTTCAAATGTAAATAAGGGAAATAAGCAGTGCTACACAATAGGCTACCTACAAGTGACTCCTGATCAGTCAGAGGGCTCGGTCTCGTGTGAAGCATTGAGTGTTAAACCGTATGCCACTGGCTGCTTCAAAAAGTGATAAACATGTTTATCAATATTTAAACAACATCATCTTGCATGTAAAAAATGTAATGTCTTACATACATACAACATATATGTCATATGTTTTAATAAAATTAAACAATTGTAGGAATTTAATCCTTATTTTTCCTGGTGCATAAACAGCCGTACTCTCGTTCTCGTATAGATTTTTACTCAAAGCGTGGCTATAGAGTAATCAAACGTCTCCGGTGATGAAAATATTTATCTTAATTTTTAACCTAGGAATATCTTGTACAATTGTTTTCTCGTAAATTTTCTGCGTTAGCACTGTTAATAATCCATTTTATTCCAACCTCCGCTGAACTCTCCATAACTTTTATTCAAGGGGCACACATCATTTGAAAGACAACATGCAGGTCCTAGTCCTTTGATTCTGAAACCTCACAGCTTGAACAGCCCTCAATTGTGACATGAGTGATAATGATTGATCTTCGACCCAGTGTGCATAGTCTTGGGTGAAGAGTTGAAAGTTCTGCCTACAGAAACGCTTGCTCTGTTTGAGAATAAAGCCTATTTTACTTTTCCTGACATTCAATTGAAAACTATGATTTAATTTGCCCACTGATCAAGGCACGAATGTAAGGATTTTATCAGTTTTAAATCAATTTATTGGATTTTTATTAGAAACAAGAATTACATTAGGCTATTATAAATAATATATTTTCTAAACAACACGTTGGCTTAAGCTGGCACATACACTAATTTTTGGAAGTGACTTCTGTTAAATATAAACTGTAGCTTTAACTTCCACGAAACAATTAAGTTTATCTGACAAATAACGCAATCCTAAAATTTTATTTAACCCTTAATTTAAGCGATTGCTAAAGCTACGCTGTAAGTCATTGAGGAAAAGCAGTTATGAATTATTCGTAAGTATTTATATTGGGAAGATTTAATATGAACATATGTGAATGACTAAAATCTACAAATTTATAAACATTGTTTAAAATTGTGGTTTCTTATGGTCGTCTTGGGACAATTCTTGATGCAATAAAATCAGGATGGCCCCTGGACCCTTGGACGTGACGGGCTATCCAAGTGGGGGTCCGCGTAGGCTACCTCACTACAACGTGCGAGACTCAAACAGCATGCGAAACACGACCGGTGACAAATGAAAAAGCGCACTGCACCCAATTTA
This sequence comes from Triplophysa tibetana, assembly GCA_008369825.1. Classification (NCBI taxonomy): domain Eukaryota; kingdom Metazoa; phylum Chordata; class Actinopteri; order Cypriniformes; family Nemacheilidae; genus Triplophysa; species Triplophysa tibetana. The sequence continues at coordinate 7,358,347 of CM017914.1, read as the reverse complement.
TTATAAAGTTATGAGTATTATCAAATGTGCGCGCACTTTTCGCTAAGGATCGCGAGCTCAAAGTTTGAGGAAGAAGATTTGCACATTAGAGAGCGTGTGAGGTAAGAGGACGTTTGTTCGTCGCGCTTTGCCAAACAATAGGAGAACAAAGAGGACGTTCCCTTCGAAGTTGTCCAGTTATTTTAGAAAATAACACCATAAGTCTTGCGGTAATATGGAATATTGAATGTAATTTACAGTATTGACACATTTATCCAACGGTTTCGTTTTTTCTTGTATTCGTGATAAATCGGTAGACAAAGTCACGAAGGAAGTTGTGAGATAAACATCTCGTTAAAAGTTCAAGCACAATCAAAACATTGCGTGACTGCTCCACTACGTTAATGTTGTCGAAGAGTGTTTAGTAAATGGTGTAGCCTAGTAAATATTAAGCGACCAGCAGTACTATGACTAGAGAACTTATCGTACAAAATGTATATAAAGAACGATTGTTTTCTCGCTCCTTTAAACACGTGCGCACAGACAATATCTAAACGATTACCCTGAAGTTTCTGTAGTGCCTACACGAGACACAGAAACAACACTCGTTCCCTTGTTCAACTCAAAATCTCAATTTCATGAGCCCGTATCCAAGGATCATTAGTAATTTGTTACTTAATGCCAAAAAAATATAAAACGCTTGATCTTCATCATATCAAATAAATCACAGAAGCAACGGGTTCAGGATCCCCAGCATTTTTAACCTGAATTTACAGAGTTAGCTAGTTGGGGGTGGGCTGAAATAACCTTTCACCCTGACGTGTCATATCTGCTTGTGTGTGTGTGTGTGTGTGTGTGTGTGTGTGTGTGTTTGTGATTGCCTGTGAGTTACCCACAAGTCTTTGCATAAATAGATATCGTACAACAACCAAACTCAAACTCTTCCAATTGCAAAGTTCTTGCCTCTGGAGTTCATCTTCGCTCCGTCTTTAAATTCATCCCATGATAACAGACTTTGAAACAGTTTCAAATGACTTAATTTTATTTATTTAAATATATAGAAAAAATCGTAATTTGTAAATGTATTATTTTGAGTCATTAACATACTAGGACAAAGGTGTAAAAGCACGACGCTTTTTGTTTGGCTATGTTGGATTTAGCCTACATGGTGGTGAGGGATTTATTTATTTCCATCAGTGGATTACATGCAAAAACGTGTATAAGGAAAATAATTTATCAGGGAATTAGACACAATTTTTGGAAGAGAGTAACTACATATGTAAAAACCAAAGAAAGTAAATTTTACAAAATAAACTTAATTGCAATATTTTAAAGGGCAAATGTTTTGCAAACTTTCAAAACAGTTTTTATAAACTGGTGATTAAACTAATAGGATAATTATAATAAAACATGACAATGTTAATAATACAAAATCAAAAGTAGTGCAGAACGCCAACCAATCATTCGTTGTCATAGTGTCCATTTTATATATGCCTGCTATTTACACAGGAAGGTCTTTATAAAAACATTTTGGCTTACTTTGACGTGACAATAATGTAGAATGATGCGATTAATTCATTAGATGACCTTTTGAGTTGTTTTGTAAAAGTGGCATAAATCTACATTCCACCAGCCACTGATCTATAGATGATGGCTGGGCCCAGTTGCATTAACGTAGTCGCAAAGTTAAGACTGCGTCACACTGAATAGCAGATAGGACTAATCATGTCTTACTTTTCATATTTCAAATAGCCTAATCTACCTTTTTATGAAACTGATTTAAAGAAGGGATGACCACTCTTGACGAAAAAATTAGATGACTAACTTCTAGACTAGTCTTCGCAGTTTATGCAACCGGCCCCTGATCTATAGTAAAAACTAATGTACATACTTTGTTAAACGCCAGACCGACAGTGAACACACTAAAAGATGATCATAGAAATTACAAAACGTGTTATGACAAAAAAATTCAGAAATGAGCTTTGTCTGACAATTAACATAATTCCGATGGACATCTTTCCTTCTGTTTTGGGACATTACTTTTTTAGCTCGAAGCCCATTTAACATAACACAAAGCCAGATAAGAAAGCAGTAAAAATGTGTCATATATCATGAACACATCTTTAGGCTATTAAATTTAATTTTACAGAGAAACATGTTATATTGATTATATTAAATTACCTATAAACCCATGATTTGAAGACGTCATAAATGTCTGGAACAAGATTCGTAGATAAATATAAGTGAGCAAACATTACAAAATATTTCATTACAAAAGCAGTCAATAAGAGACAATCATAGATAGGAACTCCTTTCAAAAAGCATCCCAGGCAGCGGTTGATAAAAGTAACGTTACCTTCCAGTGTTTTCAATTGTAAGATGCCTCATATGCATGCAGTTGTGATAAGTTTACTACTATTCTAAATCTTTGAACGATATTGTATTAAGATATTTTTTATTCAAATCGTTGTTAATTAATCCATTTAATAAATAAATAACCTCATGGTGGCTTCAATGCCGAATTCGCGTTAGGGTAAATGAGCCTTTATTTTGATATATTTACTTAGTGTATACTTTAGCCTAATTGGAATTTATTCTTCCCATCTTCCAAATAGATAACTTAGATGTTTTCCACAAAGTCGGGAAAAAACATTACCTATAGGCCTACTCAACGTTATGTGAATTATTCTGTTCTGAGGTTAAAGTGGTAATTCATTTTGACAAGTTATTTCGCACCTTAATGAAACAGCATGTGTAACCGCAATCTGCCTACTGCAGAATTGTAGGCCTAATTACTAGTCACACTAGTTTCTTTACGTGGAAGTCACATGTTCTCCTCACATTATACGTTGTCACCTCAATGCAAATAACAACTTCAAAGTCTTGCTTGTAGCAGTGCACAGTCGCCCGCCCACACCAGCGGAAGAATTCAATGGCGCTCGTCGCGTGTATCAAACAACCCACAAGGCCTGTCGCTAGTCCACGGGCAACCTCCTTTCAGCGCGTTCTGCGCATGCGCATTTAAGAGAGTCTTCAGGACGGGGTTTGTGTGTTGAGCCCAAAAAACCCGCTTAAACAGCAATGCGACCGAAATATGGCTTTTCATCGAAATGGGACTTAAACTTCGACTTTCAGTGGACATAGCGATTCCCCAGACAAACGCCCAATCTTCTTTGTGTTGCTCATTGTGTTGTGGCGGTAGATGGTATCCAGCGAGTTGTATCTGCCAGAGGAAGACGACGACTCTGCGAGTACTATGAAGGAGATGATCGGAGGTTGCTGCGTCTGCTCGGATGAAAGAGGCTGGGCCGAAAATCCTCTTGTCTACTGCGACGGTCACGGGTGTAATGTTGCCGTCCACCAAGGTAAATATAAAGACAACAGCATCCACGTGCCTGGAGTCGATGTGTGTTTTTATTTTCTTTACGGGAGACATGTTCGAGGCGGATGTTTTGATAAGTTCCCTGCTGTTGAGGCGAGAGGATTAGCCTAGCCTAGCTTAGCTCATCTCAACCGACCTCAGAGTGTGACGAAAGTTTAACGTGACCACCGATATCTGGCGCTTTTTTGTGACACTGGGAGGACCATTGAAACATTTTGCTTATTTAAACCGTCGATTCGCTGTGTTTTGTAACGTTACATGTTCTTGCGAGGAAAGTTCCGCCTGCGTGCTAATGTTTTGCGGTTAGCACGAGCACTATCAGCATGTCGTTCATGGCTGTTCATTATCTCGACTTTTTCAGGACCAACAACATGTCAGTCACAGATATGAAAACAGACATGTGTAAGACACTCACACAAGCCCTGGAGGTCATTACAGTAAAGCGTAGAACACATATTTATGACTGGCCATCTAAGCTGTCAAATATTGACAAATAACAAAACTAACCATTCGTAGGGTCACGCTTTATGTTCACTTGTTTTGTATGTTTTGTACGTATGTTTTGCGGTAGATACAAGTGTAAATAAACTTGATTTCAGAAAATGATAGGACACGTGACTGCTTTAAAGAAGGTCTGACGTAGTTTCTATTATGCTGTGTAGGAGTTTGCTCTGACATCGGGACCCTTCATTTCTAACTTCTTTTGCATGTTGTTAGGTTTTTAATAGCACTTTCGTCAGTTCAGATTGTCTTGGAGCTATGATTCCTTCATGGTATGATTAAAATAGTCCCATTCAAATGTTTATGATTGTAATCTTTAAACCTATTGTCAGGAGTTTCTGTGAGGTTAATGTGTGGAACTACACTGGATTTTCTTGAGTTTTATATTTTATAGCGATACTATAAATTATATTCTAGCAACAACTGAAAGTACTAGTAAACTGGGGTTTTCTTACTCTTGGTTAGTGTAATTGAATGGTTAGTTGAGATTTTATATTAGGTAGGGCTGCACAATTGTGGACAACGATAATCATAATTTTCTGGTCAGCCCCGAACTCTTTCATTTATAAGGCCTATGCTTTACACCAAATGAATATGATATAATCTGGTGCCATTGAACTTTTCACCGTTTTTCAAAGCACGCAATCAATCATCTAAACACTCGCCTACAAAAATTTACATTTTGTGACCTTGGGAACGAAAGCTTGCGGCTCCATTTTTTGTAAATATATCATTACTTATGGTCACTCTTCATGTTTGTCTGTAGGTCTTGCAAAAAAAGCAGAAAACATAAAAGGATATAATGCTAAATTAATTGTGGGAAGCATAAATCATTAACACGATTAAAATACGATTGATCGTACAGGCCTTATATTCAGTGATTATTTGTCTTGCTGGTAAACATATTTAAGTTTTGTCTTTAATCATTGTTTAGCATCTAGTCTTGCAATTAAATGAGTCAATATTCATAATTGCATTTTGTTGTTATTTGCTGTTTTTGTTGTTGTTGTTGTTGTTGTCACAGCTTTTCTGATAAAATGGTAACAAAACAATATAGATGGTTTGTAGGGTTTTGTGTTTTATAGATATCTTCTAATAACTCATTAAACCTTGCTTAACATTCAAACTTAAAAACTAAAGTTGTCTTACACAGTAGTTGGAAGACAGTCTCTTTATATCATCTGTCTTTTATTCTTGTTGTTTTCAGCCTGCTATGGAATTGTCCAAGTCCCCACAGGGCCCTGGTTCTGCAGAAAATGTGAATCACAGGAGCGAGCTGCAAGGGTGGTGAGTTGCCTTATTTTTTATACAAATCTTTGTCTTTCGCCATCCTTTTTTTGTACATATTGGGTTTGTTTGCTGGTTATATTTGACAGTCAATGAGATATTTATTATTGATTCTTTGAACTGGTAAATTTGTCCCCGATGTTTTTCTGTAACACAACAGGTGCCAAGTTACTAATGCAAACTTGATTGGTGGAATGAGGGTCGGACACTAAATGAAAGACATAGGATGTCTGTGATCAGGCAGCTTTATTTATTTAGTTCAGTTTTTGTGACTGGGTATGCTTCTGGACTGGATTGCAGGGCAGTTGGATGACATTGAGCAATCCTGCTGTTTTTATCTATGTTTGACCACAAAAATAATTCATATCAAAGCAAACTATTAAGATTCCTGTCATTAGTTTTGACTTAATGCACATTTAGGTCAGTTATTAAGATGTTTAGGAGAAAATGAATTGGCAGGTGGAGAACAGTCACTCAAGTTATCACTGTACACAATCATACCTATGCACTTTTAGATAAAGATGAATATGTTATTTTTTTCTTTGAGGCAGAATTGTTGTTGCACTCAAATGCTAGTATTTGTATGCTTGTCCATTATTAACCGTTTATAGTTTAGGGACAATGCATATACTGCTCCGGTCAGTTTTTTAGACAATATTTTATTCTATGGTTTAAAGCAATACTTTCCAGCAACTGACCCATTTCCTGGAATAGAAAACATATATTTTTTCAAGACATATAGTACCTTATTTTAGGTAGCTAAGCAAAGTCTGTGTTTTTCTGTGTTTATATCAGGTGTCTTGTGCATTTCTGAACTGTGTGATTGAACCTGTTTTGTCATTTTAAAGAAATCATGTCCAAAGTGGACTAGATGGCCACCATGACTGTCTGTACAAAACTACAAAGTACAGATGTTTATGATTTTGTTTTGTTTAGTATTTAAACTGCATTTTGGCTGATTGGTTGTTTTTAAGTATTTATCAGAATACATTGTTCTCTGCTTAAATTTTGGGGTTCATAACTTTTTATGTATATATCAAATGTGTCAGCACAGCAGGGGTTGTCAGTGACCTAGGTTTTTTCCGATTGACGATACTCCGGCATATCGTGGATAGCTGATTTCCCATATGATAGTAGGCCGTTTACCAATATATGTTGCATTTTTAACATTACAAACGCGCATTGTGCATTTTTTTGTGTGGAGGAGAGCTTGCAATGGCTTGCTTATGCTTTTCCTCACGCAAGAGAGAGTTTATAATGTGCGGGATAGACTGTGCGTTCTGCGCACAAGATAGCTTGTAATGCAGGGAGCTCAGGCTTTTCCTCGAGCCAGGGAGGGTTTATAATGTGCAGGGTTTTAGTTTTCTGCACACGAGAGAGCTTGTGATGCGGGCGGCTCTGGCTTTTCCTTGCAAGAATTGCTATGCACATGAGGGTTTAAGACCAGCGCATTTGTTGTTCCCGTTTGTCAATCAAGTAATAACAGCACATGCGGGCATCAGTGAAGTGATTGGATTAATGTTACTGGTTCACAACAATAGTTTACTGTAGCCACTTAAGCTGTCCACAAATCCAGTTTGTCAAAGATAAATGTCTAAATTGCCACACCCCTCGATACTTCCATATGTCAGTGATCAAAAGGGTGGCAGTAGAACCATATTATTGACAGAGAATAGATGTTTACATACATGCAGCCTCATAATATCATTATAATAGGATTTTTGCAACATTGCGATACACTTTACCTCATTTATACACAATAATGAGATTAAGTTCATATCAGGGCTCTAAATTAACTTTTTCCTTGGTAGCACTTGTGCTTCCAACTTCAAGAGTTAGGAGAACCAGCAAAAATTAAGGAGCACCCACCCGAAAATTAATACCATGAGCTGTCTGAATAGTCAAATACAAAATTGTAACAACTGAAAATTCTGCCATTAATTACTCACACTCATCTAGTTTAACATCTGTATGAGCTCCTTTATTCCCAAAAAAAGGTATCTGACTCCTCCTAGATTGCAACGCAACCAATCTTCAAAGCGCTGAAAGTGCTTAAAGACTTCGTAAAATTGTACACGCTACTCCAGTGGTTCAGTATAAATTATTATTATGCGAACAGGATACTTTTTGTGGGCAAACAAAACTAACGAGTATATATAAAAACTTCTTATTTAAGTGTTAGTTTCCAGAGCGCCTTCCCGAGAGGCCCTCGATAGTGCATCCGGTGTCAGCATCGGTCGCTTGGAATAAGAAGGCATGTTAACACCTTAATCGCATTTATGCTGCTCTGACCATATTGCGGATGTGCTTCTGTCACGCTCCTTAAGTGAAATTCATGGTAAACATGACAGTCTGAAGTTTTACCGTCAACATCGCAAACGCGTAATTCATCACGGCGACGATTAACCATAACATAAGTACACATAAGTAATAACGCTTTTGCATTTGACGCGAATATATTAAAACTATAGCCAATAACACACACCTACTCTATCTGAGATCATCGTTTGTGTGGTTTATTATAGCAAATAATCAGACTAAGTTAATAAAACTTTAATGTATGCGGGAGCAAAGAGGTGTTCTTATTACATGATAACATGTTACTTCTGATTAAGTCCTTAGACTGATTATTGGAAGTTATCGCATCATTTGTGTGCACGTAAACATAGTCCGTGAGTATTTGCTCACACATATTATTTAAAAATCACGGTGTCTGTTCTATGTATACACAGACCACCATAAGTGAGAAATAAAAAAAATATGCAGTGAGATAATGATTATTTGCCAATCGTAAGAAACTCATGAGAACCCAGGAAATTGCATGGATCACCAACTTTTCCCACAGTTTCTCATGTAAACTTTAGGAATATTTCTGAATCAGTTTACAAAATAAAACTTTCATGAAATGTTGCATGTTTTATGGATGGCAGTCGAAGATAATATCTTGAATAAAACATAACCTAAGATAAATACCATTCTGTTTTGGAAAAAAAACCTGAATATGGTGGTTGGGTGAAGGAAACATGAATGGTTAGGATAGACACAGTTGCACTGGCAGTTAAAGCAGTTTCCTTTGAAAGCTCAGCAGCTATGAGACATGAAATGAAAGTGGCAGTTTAGACCAGAAGAATATGTGTCAAGAAGGGAAACCTGTTATGCAACTCATTATGTGGTTATTTTTTGTTGAACGGTCTGGATTTATACCAAAACAGTGTCCCCCATCGCTTTGAGGTTACAGGCCATATTTAATGCCTTCTGCTCCTGTTCTGTAATGAAACAGGATTTTCCTTCCTTCTTTTTGTCTACAGGTGTGTTCTGTGGATATATTTTTGTTGCTTTTTTGCAATTCTGTCCATACCCCAAAGATGTGTGAAGATCGTAGCTTGGACTACCAAACATCTCTTAACAACATTTTTTAAAACAGAAATCCTAATTATGAAACCACATTTCTGCAATTTATTCCTCCGCATACTAAAAATGAGCCAATTTTCTCCATTTATGCCCTGCTTTGCCACTTCCAAAGATTAAAGGGTGGAGGGGGAGAAAGCCGAGCTGGCAGATCTCTGAAGAAGGAGGACTGTCCACCACCTGTAACAAAGAGGAGGAGGACAGCCGACTGAGCAGAAGTTTAAAAACATTGAACATAGTGGTATGTGGCACATAATGGCATGGTTCCAAGCATAATGTTTTGCCCCAATATCTAACCCTGTTCAAAGCTTTATTAGGTAAACATTTTTGGATGAGTGAAATGTCATTCTGTATGCATAAGGGCTCTTGCGACAAGCTCTTGTTTTTATTTTGCTGCCTTCAGAAGAGTTATCTTTTCTGGATATTCTGGGAAATCATTCAACCTTTTTTAAAAGGTTATGTTTTGGTCTATATATCTGAAACGGTTTGTCTAAACCTGTTTTTCTCCTATTGCAGAGCTGGTCACATTTGATTCTTATATGTAACAGAATTTCTTCTGGGTTGCAGCAGCGGATGTTTCCCAGCTTCAGTCATCTATCGAAGGCACTTGTTTTCAGTTTCATTGATCAGTTTTGCTGAGATGATCAGCTTTCTGGTTTCAAAGAAGCCAGAAATATGACCAGAAATATCTGGTTATGTCTAACCCTCAAACTTTGCCTTAGTTTGTTGCCCAGAGTTCCTGAAAACCATCAGAGCCATGTCTGGCCTGCAGATGATTGAATGCGAGAGATTCATGTTATTTCTCTTCTCTTTTCAGAGATGTGAGCTGTGTCCCCACAAAGATGGAGCTCTGAAACGAACAGACAATGGAGGTAAGACGTCTAACTTCAACATGTTTTACAAATAATGTTATTTAGGAATAATTTCCCCATCCAGTTGAAATGCAAGTGACAGGAATTGAGTGTAGAAACTCAGTGGCTAAATACAGACCGGTATTCAGAAACGGAAGCTATTGATTGATGTTTTGCACTGAATTTGACAGTTGAAATGTTTAATAAAATCTTTTCAGAAACAAGTCTCTTGTTGGATATTGAATTATAGTTTTGAGTTTTTATTCTCAAATCCCACATTTGTTAAGCCTTCAGATATCCTAGCTGAAAGTCTTATTTGTTGGACGAGTTAATAATTTCTAAAAGATGTTAAAAAGATGTGAGCTCTTGGGAGTAGTGCATGCTGTGCTTACAATAACAAACTTTTTTACACCTCTAGTTAACATAAAAAAACAATTAGATTTTCTAATATGGAGTGTAACGGTGATCAAAGATCATTCTGCCATCAAAAGATGCTGCTGATATTGTTGTTCAATGTTGAATTAAAAAATTTTCATAGCAGTCCCGTCAATAATCTATTAATTTGAAAAAAATATTATCTACTGAATTATATCTCTATTCAACATAATTTGGACTTCATAGTGAGATTACCGGCCTTGTTACTCAGTTGTTTTTTCTTAGTCTTGTATTTTTAGTTGCGAAAGTGGGAAAAAGCTTTCCTGAAGTAATTTACCTTTTTTTAGATAAGGGAGATGAGGGGGGGTTTTAGGAAGTGTGTTTATCTATCTCACCTTATTTTTATGAGTGGGCGGTCTCAGCGGGGTCATTGTGGGGCTGAGAACGGACTTCTGTTCTTCATGCTCAGGGTTCACGGTGAGGGCAGTTCAGAGACTGTAAACATGGCATGGGACACAGCTGGGGGACCATGCCCCATCTTTAGGGGCGGTGAGCTATTTAGCGGCCATGAGGGAAACATCATCGCCCCAGGCTTACGGTTGAGCAGTTTCAAACAATCTAATGTCTTTGCCTGAAATTTAAAAGCATATTGAAATTCCTGGAGTCATTTATGAGTAGGATAAGTCATGTTTGACCAAACAATGTCATATTTTGATTAAAGCAATTGTTTTAACTAGCAAAATATTTTTCTAAAAATAGAGGTGTGCACTATTTGGGATCACTATAGAGCGAAATATTTTACTGTACAACAGTCAGCTCTGACCCACTTCCTCCCCTTCATGCTAGACCTGTTGTTGTTAATTCATTCATTCGTTAAACAAGAATTTGAGGAATACAAGATTAGAAGTGTTGTGTACATTCAGTTAAGAACATCTTGGACAAATTGTTCTTTTCAAGAAAGTCACCCTTCTGTTTGAGGGGTTAGAAGTTCTTTGGGGTGTGCTTGGTTTTTTATGGCCCGGTTTATAGGCTTCTGCTGGATTCTTGGAGGGACTTCAAAACAAAAAAACCCACCTCCTTGTCCCTTTAGGCTGGGGTCAAAGACAGTTCATAGGTTCAACTTTAAGTTTAGTCCTGCTGCTGAGTCATTACACTGAATAAATAGAGCTCATTTGCACCCGCTTGTGAAATTGGGTTATTAAACCAAATTCAAGGAATGTAGTGGTTTTGTGGTTAAAAGACAGCTGATGTGAAGAAAAGCTAAGATGGTGGGAGTCTGTAATTATGATATAATATTTATGTAGTGTGCGTGTGGTTGACACCCTATGGTTCCACACTAAGTCTAGACTATAGGCAGAAGAAAATAAGCCATCTTATCCAATCCTGGTGTTCCCTTTTTATGTGGTCACACTTAGCCCACACGCTTTAATAAGTGTTTTTCACACAGTAGAGGAAGCCAGGCATATAGGCCCATAGACATGACTGTAAGCAAACAAGTGACCATGGTCTCTAAATAACAGGCTTGATATTAGTACTTGTCTGTATTGGCCTTTTCTGTCTCTAAGCTTTCGTTGTTTTATGCCATTTAACAATAAAACATCTTAAATGTTTACTGTCTTCAATAAAGTTATTTATGCCACTAAACAAAACACATATTTACAAAAATATGCATAATCTGATGTTTGAACCTGGTTCTATGGAAATTTTCAAACTTTAACTAGCTTTCTCCATTGATTTAGGTGGAAAGAAGTGAAAAAGAACCTGTGAAAAATTATTTATGTAGCTTTTACAGTAGGGCTGTTAAGTGATAAATCCCATCCAGAATAAAAGTTTTTGTTATCACAATACAGGGCTCCAGACTGCGACTAAATGGTCGCATTATGCGACTAGTTTTTGAGACGGCGCAAGCATTTTTTAAAAGTACTCGCTCATGTGAGACCTGCAGATATGGAATTTCTTCTAGTTGTTATTTAATGTGGAAAGACGAGTAGAACGGGCACCTGCATGGGTCACTCGCGTCAATGATGTTTTGCGCTGCGGCGGATGCACACAATCCAGGTCGTTGTTGACAAATCACTGTTTGCCGTGACGGATTTCTTGAGCCCAAAGACAAACGATTTGATATATGAGACGTTTAAAACGAAACTGTTCCAAGAAATGTCATTTATCTGTTGATTACTTAAGAGACGGCGCTAGATCATTTCAAATCTGTTTACAACAAGAATGAACGTCAGACAAATGCTGTTAAGTTATATTTGACGTTATATATACATGTTTTGTGTGAACATGAGTAAATTTGTCCCTAATACACAATAAAATCATCGTAAAAATCGTTAAAAATTAAATATATACTTTTAGACAACCACAATCTTCTGCACGGTACACAGACATATGTAAACGAAAACATTTATTTTGGATGCAATTAATTGTGATTGATTATTTGACAGCCCTATTTTATTGTAATGCTGTTACATAAAGGTAATACCTTTTATCGGGTAACAGATATCACTCCAATGGGCTTGTTTGTCAAATTTTCCATATTTGCACTTAATAATTTTTACTTGCAAATGTGACTGAAATGCTGATGATGTTGAGAATTGCTTTCCTAAATTTAAAGGGATTTCTCATTTTGGTATCCATCTAAGCCTCTGCTTGATTGTATGTGATGTTGTTTAGGTTGGGCCCATGTGGTTTGTGCTCTTTACATCCCAGAGGTTGAGTTCGCCAATGTTTCCACCATGGAGCCCATCGTGCTTCAGTCTGTCCCTCATGAACGTTATAACAAGGTAAGTTCCATAACCTCGGTGTGACTACTTTGTACAACACGCATCTAATTGTGTTACATGTGTTCCCATTACAATAAGTGTGATGATATCAGTTGGAAAGCAAAGTCTCAACATGAGGCTCTCATAAATCAGCTCAGCAGTGTAAACAGTATGCGAGAAAGGAGTTTAGGCCTATGCTGTGAGCATGTTTTCATAAGGCACTGAGTGCCACATTTATCAGTCTTGAATAAACGCAGTGCGTTAGCATTACAACTCGCATGACTAAATGAGACAAACTTATTATTCACATTGTTTGAAAACGAACAAAGATGATGTAAAAAGAGCAAATTATACCTATTAAGTCTTATTATAAATGTGATACCATGTGTTTTTCTTGTATCCTTATGGCATTGAATTATGGTGCATTTCTGTAACTTGAGAATGTCTAAATGTTTAGACATTGTTCTTAAACTTTTCAACTCAACCGTGAGTGTAGAGAAAACACTGTTAGCTCAGGTACTTATGGAATATACCAACGTGACACCTCTTCTCTCATTTTTGATTTGAAAACGTAATTGCCTTCTGTTTTTTATGGATGCCCTTCAATGCAGAAGATAACTACAAAATAAACAGTTAGCGTTATATGATTTGGATTTAGTACTGTGTCTGATGACTTGCAGGACTAAGGAGGCCACTTTAATCTCATGCTTGAAATAGTGGGTTTAAATTCGGAGTTAAAATAGATTCAGCTCTGTTTGTAATTGAGGCCTCACTGTGAGCCAATTTAAAATGGCATGGTTATCACTTGCCTAATAATGGAGGCGCTGAGAAGGGTGCCCTCGGAGAGACCAGTAAAATTGGGAAAGTCTTCATGCTAAACAAGCTTTGGGTCAAACAGCAATGCGTTATATACCGTAATAAATGCTTTCGATATTTGTCTATTTCTGTGTGTGAAGAATCAGCCGGGTAACTTGTTTTTATTTCATTTATTTGTGTAGACCTGCTACATCTGTGAGGAACAAGGCCGTGAGAGCAAAGCTGCTACTGGAGCCTGCATGACATGTAACAAACATGGCTGTCGACAGGCCTTTCACGTCACATGGTGAGTCACATGACTGCGATTTTTATTGAATCATTAAAGCATGTTTATATCTTCATTCAACCCATGTGTGTAAATCTGTAGGGGGTTAAAATTTTATCGCTACAAATTAACATCTATAAACAAACACAGGTATCACCTGAAGTAATTGTAAACGTTTTGCTCTACATTGCGTATGTGCCTGTTTATGTTTTCTTTCTTTTGGGCATACACTTATTATAATGGTCATCAAGTTTATCACCGAAAAGCACATAATTAAAAATTCAATGTAGCCAGTTGGGGCAATGCAACTCACTAATGTTTCTCTGGGTATTAGAAACGTTGTAAATCCAGTGTTGGAGTTAAAAGCATTTCTACTCTTTAAGCTCATCCTTAGGAGATGACAGATCCCAATTGAGGGCAAATGGAATATTTCATCTTTTTAGGGACCACCTCAATTCTGCCTGTTTATTTCCTCGTAGCTAATAATTGTAGTGCTTGCCTCTTGTAAAGTGTAAAAGGTGCCATTACCTCAACCCTAAAAACATGGCAGTTTGCCAAAGTTTCAAGCAATTGAAATCTCACAGCGTTAGATTTTCTTCTTGCTTGTTAAAACTGATCATGTGTCCTATATAGCGCTTTTCCACTGAAGGGTATCATCAGGTTTAGTACGACTTGGCTCGGTACAGCTCATTTCACTTCGGCTTACTTTGCTTTTCCACAGCAGTTTAGTAGCGCTTCAATGTGGGTGGGGATTATAAACTTATCGTCATTGATGCGTCACCTCTTCTGCCATAGGATAATTTTGAACGCGACAAAACACACGCACAACATAGGAGTAATGGAGCATATCGATGGCGGATGGCAGCAAAACAAAATACTGCTAAAATACCAGAGAGTTTGGGTAATCTTACAGCAAAGAGCAGACAACAATCATTTGGTTTGCTCAACGGCGCACAAGGGTTGGCTAATGTTGCATTTAGCATTGTGTAAAGGGTCTCTATTTTGCCGTTACGAAGCATATAACGAAATGGCAATTTTACGTTTTAAACTGCATATTCATGTGTTGCAAATCCAATGACGCTGGTAATGATTCTTTCTGTCCAATCACTGATCTGTGTGTAAATACCTCACATTTTGGTATTTGTACAGTAGGCTTGGAACTTTATACGAGGTGGTATTAAAAAAAGTATCCGGTACAAGGTACTGTACCCAGTGGAAAACCCCCCAAAATTGAGCTGTGCCGTACCATGCAGTGGAAAAGCACCAATAGTATTGCGCTGTAATATTTTCTTTTAATACAACTTTTTTAAAAGTGTACGAAGGTATTTAAAGGTATAGTTCATCCAAAAATAAAAATTCTGTCATCACTTATTTACCCTTATTTCATTCAAAAGCTGAATTATACTGTATATATACCGTTTCTTCTGTGGAACACAAAATAAGAAAATTTGAGAAAAGTTTTGTCCATACATCGGAAGTCAATTGTGTCCGATACTGTTTGATTACCAGCATTCTTCAAGATATCCTCTTACACGTACCACAGAAGAAAGTCAAAACGGTTTGAATGACATGAGGATAAATAAATTATAACATAATTTTCATTTTTGTGTTAACTATTTCTTTCAGTTCTACGTTGTATGTCCTGCTGATCCAACTGTTTTTTTTAATCTAGTGCTCAGTTTGCTGGGTTGTTGTGTGAAGAACAGGGTTCAGATGCTGATAATGTGAAATACTGTGGATACTGCAAATACCACTACAGCAAACTGGTAAGATTCAGCTTTTTCTCATTCATCTAATACTATTATACGCACACTGGTATTCAGAAGCATATCTGATGAATCACATCTTTGTTGTTGTTCATCACTCATATCATTATATACTTTAATCATTCAAAAATGATTGTGTTGAAGATATAAGCTGTGATATAGAGTCTAGACCTAATATAAATAAAATGAGTCTAGAGCCTGAAATTTAAATAAAATGTAGATGTAAAATATCTCACAATCAAAAAATGTTGCTTTTCACATTGAGATTTGCTTGTTAATTGTAGTTGTTATGTTCATGGTTTGCATATTTTGTGCAGTAGTTTTTTCTTATGTCCAACTTTTATTTGGTGGCTTCTGTTCTTGGCTCCACTCAGCTACCCACCATTTCCCTTGTTGTTATATCTGGCTACACACGGATCACGTCGAACACATATTGATCATGTCGTCACAGTGTCATCGTGCGGTTATTACACATCCAGAATCGCATGTGAATGCGCTGTGCCTTTGAAAGACACTGCCTCATCTGGAATAGCTCTAGTTTCTTAAATGTCCGGCACTCCTGGTCCAATTACAGCTGCTGAAAGCTAAGATGTGGCATAATCCCCACCCCCAGTGGCCCCTGCCGTCCCCGTCTCAATCCCCCTCAAACCCTTTAACCCCTTAATCTCGTTGACAATCAGCAGCAACTCACTGGGCCCTTGTCTGGGGATCTCTTTTCCTCTCCTGTCCCTCATCCCCCACCTCTTTCCTGCGTTTCCCTCGTCATAATACCCCTCGCAGAAAATGAAGGCTAGGGTTTCAGAGATACAATGACAGCCCAGCAACGGACTGTGCTTTTCTATCCACCTTCACTCGGGCCTTAGCGTGCACGTGGACTCGGGCATTTGTGTGTGTGTGTGTGTGGCAATGGGGTTTATCGCTTTCTCGCTCTGGCCCTAGAGCCGCAGCCTCCCACTGCTTCTCAGATTTGTGCTGTACGTGTGTATGTGTGTCCTTTCCAACAAAGGCTCTCACATATGGCTAGACCTCTACAGGTCCTCTGAGTGAGGGGCTGGAGGTGGGGCCAATTCTTTGTGATGTTCTCATAGGAGATTGTATTGAGTCAGGATGGAGGAATCGTGACGTTTGTTATTTTTGTGTTGTATTTCATTTTTCATGCATTCATATTTTTGTAAGGAATGTTTTGCATCTCTTTTATCCAATTAAAGTGGCATGACTTGAATTATCATATATTGATGTTATTTAATAATTGTAAATGAAAGCGAGATATTTTTGCAGGTTGTACTGTGTATGTTCCATTGATAATGATTTGACAGCATCAGCACTGTTTCTTGGATTACCAGTTGAATATCTGGCTACTAACCTTTGACTTTTCAACGTAGACCTTTGTTTCATTGGGCTGGTGGTAAACAAAGAATTTTTGTCCTGACCTTTTTTTTTTTACAAGTGACAGTTGTTGACAATAGTGGCTGGCTCTGTATTTGTGTAATGAAAATGACGTATTGCAGTTGTGTAAGAAAAGATGTTATAGTTGGTTAGTTAAGTTATTGATTTCTTGTATCATGGAACATTTGTCTTTGCTCTGAAATTAACGTTTTCTGTACGTCCCAAGATAATAGCGTTGATTTGCAGTTGATTCTTAGCGGAGGAAATTCTTATGCCAACTCAGATTTATATGACTTGTTTTCTTCAGTTTAACGAAAACAATTTTATAAAAATATTTGTCACTTTATTTGCAGGTATTGGTTCTAAAAAAGCCATACAAGCACGTGCGTGCATCATAAAAGTAATAAAGAAGTGTTCAATATGTTAATAAAGCACGTTTATGAGACAAGAAAAATGTTGATCTTTTTTAGCGAAACTAAAACCAAACAACCATCAGATTAGACAGATATCTTTTATTTACATTTTACTGAAGTTCATTTTCTTGTTTTATTGACGTTAACGGTGACCATTTTTTAAATTTAGCGTTGTTTAAAATGTAGTTTTGCTAAATAAACTCCAAATAATAATTATTTTTATAACACCTCAACTACATTTTTTTGTAACTGTGCTATTTGAAAAATTTAGAAGGAACAATTATCAATTTTGACAACAGTTTGTTCCTTATATTTGCAGAACTTTGAGGCAAATTAAGAAATTAGATTCAACAAGTCACCAAATATTTTGAGTTCCACACTTTTTTACAGTTCTAGCATTATGTTTATGATGTATGTGCTTTTTATTCGGTTGTTAAGTGGTGACGTAAAGAATACCTTTTTCAGCATCAAGCTACAGCTAGAACTACAGCTTAAACAGCTGTTTATGACCACTGTTTACTCATATTGCATCGGAAACATGTACTAACTCAAAAGTATGCACTACAGACACCAGGCTTAAGGAATCTATATTTGAATCTACATTTGAATAAATTATGAAAAATAAATCTTTGACTGGCAATGTGGGATTTCGTAATGAAGATTAAGGTTAGGATTGCGGTTTTCCAGTAGTTTTATAGCTTGCCATGATATTAGCATCTTTTGTTGTTTGCCTATAGCAACTTATTGAGCGTTTGGACACAGAAACAGTTTATGACCATCATATATGGTGGTGCGTGATGTCAGGCTTAACAAGCGGATAGCTTCAACATATAGAATTTGTATAATAATGCTTTGCATCTGTTCGGTTAAAAAAGCAAGAAATATACATTTGGAATGGCTAAGGCAAGGGTGAGTAAATTGAGAAAATTGTAGTCTGAGTGAAATTTTCCTTTAAATTGACTTATCCAGCTCATGGATTTAGAAAATTTTACAGAGTAGTATAGTCACAATAAAACGATTGTGATTAGTTGTCATGACAATGTTTTTTTTCTCTTTCAATAATTTTTACCTTTTGTTTCCTTTGTCTCAGTAAGGGCTAGTTTCTTTGTTACCATAAATGAGATAAAAAAGGAAATAGGAAAAAGGCTAATTAGACAGACTTGAAATGGTAACTCGTAGTTCCTCTTTCACCTTTTAGAGAAGGAGCAAATGCCGTGGTAGTAGAGCTCAAAGCTTAAGTGATTCTTCCACTCACTCTTTGGATAAGCACCATTACATGGAAAAGAAGGTAAGGCAGCCTCCAGATCTACCTCACTTCCTGCCATGTGTGATTGATGCTCTCTCCTCACGGCTTCAGACTTTGAGCTACGCATAAAAGCAAAACTCCTGTTTGTCAGAAACGCGCATTGCTGCTGCTCATTTTGTTTTAATCGCATGGACTTCCTTTACCTTGAGCCGTCCTGCGCTCGTGCACTTCATATTCCACAATGCTTTTAAGGCCACGGGAGGGAAACACGGCGCATTTTATCGCACATCGTGATTGGTATTTTGGTGCTGCCACAAATTATCAACACAATGAGCGCTGTATTCATAGAAAAGCATTCGTCACGGCCATTAGTTCCTCCGAGTACGTTTAATCAGTATTGGTATAGGTAGTGTAGTCATTTGTTCCAGTAATTTTCTGAGATTTGCTATACACAGCCATGTCGAATGAAACACGCAGCATCATAAGCCCTACACGGCAACCCATCTTATTCAATTAACATAGGTTGTGTAACAGGGCCTTGTATCAATAAATGTACTCATATCGCAAAAATCGTTGAGAAAGCTTGATTTAGTTCTGTCTTTGTATGTATCTTGCTCTGCTTACTGTAGTGGTGGTGGTATATGAAATACTAATCCAGCGCTAGCTCCAGACCTCATAGTGTGAAATGTGTGGAGGAGCTCATCACATCTATCCATCGTCATTGATAATTTTCTGCCTGTTTCTAGCAGCTCCCACTGGCCACATGTTTCAGCCACTCAGCCTCTGTGCAGCCATTTTAATGAGTGATCGCTTGCCTGATTACTCTATTCACACTGGGTCATCATTAAAATGGCTCTTAGTGTTGATTTCATTTTTACATCATTAAAATGTCAACGCCTTGTTTTTTTTTTTTTTTTTTTAAGTCAAGCATTTTGTAAAGCCTTTGTTCAGAACAGTTTTTGCCGTAATTTAGTAGGCTAATTGGTTCTGCTTTATAATTATTTTTGGGTGTTTAATCATATTTAACCTAAATACATGTAATATTTTTAGCTCATTACATTTTATTACTTGAAATTTTGTCATAACCCTAAATTAATTGTAATGCTACACAGAATAAGAGAATTGTCAATTTATCATCCGACATGCGTTTTAATTGTAAAGTGTAAGTAAGTGGGTTGATATGTGTTTTTTAAATACCTTTTTAAAATTACTGACAAAATATAATAGCAGAACAATTATATTTATGTAATTCGAATAAAATATTACAATAAAAGAAAAGGGACTTTGGCTCCTTTTATTATTTACATTAAGATTTTTACATTTTTTCACGTTACGATTTTTTCATGTTTAAACATCAAGCTTGGTCCATTCAAGTTGGGACTACATTATTTGTTTATATTTATAAACAAAAATCATTTGAGTATTTGAATCTGGGTAGAAGTTTTCTAGTTCGTGGCATCCATTGCGTGAAACTGCATTAGGAGAGTTTTTTTATTTTATTTTAAGTGTTTTTTGTTAAATGAAGCGTAACGGAAAGTCTTGATATTTCTTAGTAAAGAGAAAAACATTTCTTATTAGTGTTTAATGTTAAGATTTAGAAGAGTTTGTTATATTTTTTTTAGTGTTGTTGTTGTGTACAAGAGTGGTGCTGGTGCTTAGGCGCTGGGAGGCCTTTATTATAACTCTAACTTAATGTCTTAGAATAGAAAAGTGAAAAATTTTAATCGGATTAACTACAAATATTTAAGTTAAAAACATTCAAACCATCGAAATGTTCATCATATAAAAATCATGTTCCTATTACAAACATACATTTTGGCACCTTACACATAGATAAATGCTGCGTAAACATAACTTAAATGTTTGCATCAATTGTACACCTTTTTCGTATTCCCCCCAAAATTAAGTGTAGCCTACAAATTAAAGTTTTTGAAATGACAGATATGGCATCCGTACATACAGTAGGGATTAGCCTTTTTTTCATGTTTCATTTCGAGTTCTGGACAGTTTAGAAAAACAAGTACTCAATTAATTGGGGGCGGGGTGTGTCCCTCATGGTAACAATTAAATTATTTGAATTACAACACTGTTATGAAAATGTTATTGATAAAACTACGACAAGATTGAGTCAATCAGCACTGCTAGATCATAAAGGAATTCACTTTTAATGTTTTTGAAAATACAGTAAACATTTAAAAGAGATGTCAGCGTGAGGTGAACCGTCATCTTTTTCCTGACGTATTTCTGTCTGTCAGTGTCTGAAGGTAAAGTCTTTCTGCTTGTCTCACTTTTCTGTCTGATAGTAGTGGTCTCACCTGCCTCACACGTTCACGTGACACTTGGAAAGCAGAGGAATGCTCGCTTTGCTCCGCGAGCGCCACGAATACAACACTAGAACCCATTTTAAACAGAAATTCTGTGCCCACTGGATGCAGCATGAAGAGACGCCTTGTTTGGTTTCTTTTTGCTTTTGCTGCATTGCATCTCGTCAGATGCGTACTGTGTAGACAGAGTGGAAGATGATAATGAATCAAAGTTGTGGTAGATTTGTATGTTTTGTATGCAGCTTGGTGCTGCACATTTTGCACTTGATGTGTGCTTTCAATATGCTCCCGACTTGACTCTGGACTGCAAATTCTCGCAACGCATCCAGACGAATCTCTGTGTACCAGCCAAAATTCCAGCATAGCCAATCAGAAAGAAAGAAAAAAATGTATTTAAAAAATGTATTTATAGACCCAAACGATCATGGATTTCATCATTAAAAGTCGCTGTCACGTCTGAGTACTGAAGAACTCGTGCCCTTCCCTGACATACAGCCGGGAGTGGACATTGGAAATTGAAGCTGTTGGTTATTCGACACATGTTTGCTAATTATTTGAATTAGTTTGAATAAGTTTGCATTGGAAATGCATATTAGAAGGGCCTGGATGGCTCTCTGTTTAGCCGAACCGAGACGGTGCAGCATGTGCAATCTAGGTCAACGAAGATTAAATATGAGATGCAATTTAAAGCGGTTTCCCCCAGAATTATTCTGATATTTAACTTCTTAGCCTTTTTTCGCATTAAGAGGGGTTGACACGGACAATGGTTCAGGTTGTTGCCATTTTCTTGAAGATCTTGTTGTGGAGTACTCTGTGCCCTGCTATGGCTATTGTAACAAGGCCTGATTTGCATTAGCAAAGAGGGGCCCATCCCCCCATACTCCACATTCTCAGGTCAAAGGTCGGGGGGCTCAGATGTATACCTAGCTAATTCCAAACCCCAGGGCCAAACAACAATAGAGGCTAAAAGCTTCTCAATTTGCAGCTAGTTCAGATGTGCTCTGAGAGGCAGTTGAGACTGGCATCTGGGAATAAAATGATGTTTTCAGTCTCTCTTCCCCGTCCTGCCTCGAATATCTTACATTCTGATCTGACTGGGGATTTTTTGCTTTGTTTCCGGAGCGTTTTTTTTAAGGAATAACTTATTTTGTAACTGAATAACTGGAATTTATGATTAATTCTCAACAACTGGAATTGGTTTATTATAATTTTAATCATTTAATTATCGTAGTTGAATTGTGTTAGATTCATGAGAAATTTCAGGAGTGCTTTCTTTGTTCCTACTAAAAGAGATTTTCTACATTTCACTAATCTGGTAAAGGCATTGATGAATTATGATAAATGTCTTGGCTTCAGTCTCTCTGCTTTAACTATAATTCTTGGTATGATTAAATTAACTGTAGTCTTATGTCAAGATCCTGAAAGGTGTTTATATCAGAATTTTTATGAGTTGAGGAAATGTATTGTCAGATTTGTTGCCATTTTTTAAATTTAGATTTTTTATAAAATAGTTTTTTTTACAATACAAAAGCCCAAGTGGTAAAATTTTGTTCTTACAACAATGCCTAACCTTTAGGATCAATTTACAAAGATTTTGCCTTGGCTTCTATTCTAAAAAAGCATTTTTTTTGCAAATGTTCATGTTGCATTAAAAATTTGTGTGATTACAGTAATTGTTACATTTTCGTTTTTTGGTAACATTTTTTTAATGATTACTACTAGCATATGCAAAATAAAATTAAGCACAATATTAAAAGAGTTGCATTGTTTTGGGTCTGTAGCAGACATGAAATCCAATAGTACAAATCTTTTTATTCGGTCACATGCGTACACACAAAAACCCCTTTGCACTTACTCAAAACCATTTCAAGTGTGTCCAATTTTCCTTTTCTAATAAAATGGCATTTAAAATTGTATATTCAGGAGAATGGTAAATTGCGCAGAGGAAGCGCAAGCTCATTTTCATTTTCATTGAAAAACTTGGGCCTGGGGGCCTCTGGAATTGTCACCACCACTTGCGCAGTAAAGTAGCATAAATCGTTATCGTGTTCAGAGTAATTGTCAATTCTAACGGAGACAATGCTTTGCACGATGGCAAGAAAGGAAGCTAGAAGTTTATATTTCGCTCCAGTAGGGAATGTGTAAATATTCTCTCTGGATGGTTCAGGATCGCTGCATATTTTTACAGCCGTGTCTTAAGAACAGAAACGGAGATGTTGGAGGTGTTCGATTGGAGTGCGAGGTGTAAATTTGTTCACGCTCGCGTTTGTCGGGCGCAAATAGAGCTGTGTGGAGCACTGCTCTAGACTGGGGTGTAAATTAAGCAGTAGACTGTGGTCAGGCTTGCAATGTGAAATCTTCCACAAATAGAGGAAGACACGTACAGGAGGAATTTGTGGAGAATTGGCTGTCCTTTGCGGGGCTTGAATGCATGGAATGGATTGACACTTTTAGATTCAGTCATTGTCCAGCCATCAGATATGGCAGCATAGGCTCACAAGCTGTACTTGCACAATGAAGATATTTTGCTCCTTCTTCATTAACACATTTTTTATTGTTTTATTATTTTATCACAGAAGCATAAAGAAAGAGATCGGCATAAACCAAAGCACAAAAAGGCTTTGGAGCTTTCGCCATCACTGGTACCAGCTCTGATGTTGAGCTCTGAGAAGGTGAGATACAATTTTGATTGTGTTGGATTGAACTTTCTATATTGTTATTTATTAAAAAAAACTGACCAAAGATAGTTGAAATTGTTTATATTTTTTTTACTCAACGCTGGCTAGAGATGGAGGCAGTATTTCAGTTACTTGACAGTCCTTTGGAGGTTATCCATGATTTTTACACATGTGTGCGTATCCCTTTTGGCTGCAGAGCTACAACAGCAGCAGCGGAGGAAGTGTCTCCTCCATGTCTTCCGCTCAGAAGCGACTGGACGACAGCGGAGGCCGCTTCACTAATGCCAACTTCCAGGAAGTTCCATCTCACTCCAGTTCCAGTTCAAAGGACGGGGGGTCCTCTGATGGCAAGAGCTCCGAGGGCAAAACCAAGAAGTCCAGCAGTCACGGCACCGGCTCGAGCTCCGGGTCCAGAGGCCGCAAGTCCGTGCCGGGTAAACCCCACGGGCCCGTGGTCACCACGGCAACTTCTTCCACCGTCCCCTCCTCTTCCAGTCCGTTTCAGCAAGGTAAGACTCCCATATATGTCTGTTGACTGTTGATGAGCTGAAATAGTAAACACCGTCTCTGAACTCTTGGCGCTCATGTTTTTAAATTAAAACAAACAGTTAGATTCAAGCCTCGTGTCAACTTCCTGTGTGTGACACTTGAGTGAGTGTGTTGTGACAGGGCTGGATGAAAGCCAGGAGGAGTACGAATGGAGTGTGTGCGCGATAAGGCTTTCGTCTGGCTGGCTGCCGCTGTTGTGGAGTCTTTGCGAGTCGGCTCTTCAGTGGGTGGCGTCTCCCATGTGTGTGTGTTCGTGTTGTTGTACGAGGGGGGATCAGGAGTCAGAAACATGTTTCCTGACCCTTTTGCTATCAAGCCGTGATGGAAGGATTGAAGCAGAGGTCACGGCTGGAAAATTCAGACTAATCATTAATGTGTCAGGGTGCGGCGGGGGCCTCCTTGTTGGAGATACACGCAGACTTCGAGGAACCCTGAAAGAAGAAACAGCACAGTGTTTTCACAGAGAAATCAAAAGATGTTGGAGATTATCTCTGGAAACAAATCAGCTGCCTACACGCACGTATGTCATAGTGCTAGGGCTGTTATGAGAACACCTGACACAGATCCAAGTTCTGATCGCTTCAATGTTAAGCCACACAACTGTTTGCCAGCCATGATGTAATATTTCAAGTACATGAGACGTTGCAATATCAAAAGTCTGTTAAAATATTGCAAAAAACATTGAGCTCTTTGTGTTTGGCAATAACAAAAAAGTGTCTTGTGGAAATGGCGACAGTGTGGATTGTCTTATTTTTGTTGATATAAAGGCAGATATAAGTAATATTCTTTGAGGTGAAATTTCCTATTTCTCAAGAAGGCTACCTGTATACAAGCCGCATGCAGGTTTGAATGTTAGTGCGAGTAGTAAAATTGGCACGTAAAGCTTCAGCGGCTTTGCCAGCGCTGTAAAAACATGAATGCAGGTGCTGTTGCTCTGGCTTTGGTTAAAGGACGAGTCCTTGCCTGAGGGGATGGCCTGAAAACACACCAAAATCTGGGTCACCTGCCTGATTTGTTTGGCTGTCTGCAAGTGACCGGCCCACCTTGCAGCGAGAGATAGGAGTTCATTGCGTAGCCTGATTTCAGGTCGAGTAGATCTTTCATTGGTTTTTCACTTTGTTTCACTTTTTCTATTTGAAGCATTTTCTTTTTATTCTTGTCTACAGTTCAGAAAGGGTGTTTTAACTGTTGGATGTGTTTATTTGCTTAATGAGGAACTTAAAAAATGATGATAATGCATCAAATGGCAAGTAGCTGAACAAATCAGCACAGAACTAATAATTGTTTGTGGGAAATTGTATTATTACAAGTCTTTTGATGATAGAGTACGGTTGTGTTTTCGCCATTGTCTATGTTTGGTTTTACATTGTGTTTTTCATCTTACAGCTTTGTTTAGGATCGATCGGTATAGAGTTTTGGTTTATAGGTTTTGCGTGTTTAAAAACTGGATGCAAACAAGTCTCGCTATATACTTATCATCTTTTTTCTCTCTCAGGTCTTTTATTAGGCAGCAGTACTAAATCAGTTTCCAGTGGATCTGTGGTCCAGCCCACCTCTGACTTTCTCAGTTTCTCTGATGCCACCCTGAGGACCAGCGAGTCCTACACTCCTTCCTTCGGCCGTTCACTCGTGAAGAGTGGTTCAGAAGGTGGAGCCTCTGAGGGCATGGTGGGTCTCAGCACCTTCAGCATGTTGTCCCAAAGCTCCAGCTCCGGCAAGCATTACGAAAACTGTCACCCCGTCGGAGAGCTCGGGGGCCTGACCGCAGCCAGCTACAAACGCCCCCAACCCTCTTCCTCGTCTTCCTCTGCAACCTCATCTTCCTCCACTGGCGAAGACGGTGTGAAGAAAAAGAAACGGGGTAACTGGAAGAACCGATACGGACCGTGCTACACCTCCCAGGATGGTAAAACCACAGACACTGGAGAACACGGAGCAACACTGCCCTTATCCACCTCCCCTTCGCCCTCCTCCATGAGCACATTGGGCGGCCGCGGAAGTGCCGTCAGCAGTACAGGAGGTGTGGGAACAGGGGGTGCCGGTAGCAGTAGTTTGGGGATTCAGAAGTCCCCATCTCTCCTCAGGAATGGGAGCTTGCAGAGTATGACTGTCAGCTCCCCACCTGCTGGACCAGGTGAGCAGATACAGACTTAGCCAATTTAAATTATTGTGAGTGAAAAATAGGACTGTGTTCTTGCTTTTATGGTGAACAATTCAGTTTTTTGTTTTCCAAGTTATCTTTCATCAAAACAGCTTTGATTTTCCCTTTTGGCTGATGTCATCAAGCCCTCTTATTTTCCATGTACTCTTACTTTTAAGCACATGTACATGTTAACACAAACACACCTACCTGTTTTGGTAGATCCGGCATCATTACTTTGTCCAATTAACTCCCTTACGGTTAGCCAGAGGTCACGATTCTCAGAGCGAAACACAAATTATTGGTAATTTTTCTCATTCAGTTCAGTTTCAGAGTTTTGGAGGTACGTCTAACACAGGCTAATTTCTTTTGATCTTACTCTGAATCACAGTTTTTTCCATCTCTGGTTATTAAAAAAAATCCATTCGAGGTGGGCTCTTCTCGAAGAGAGTCCTGGGAACCAGCGTGATGTTGTTTTGGTCTGCACTGAAGCTCATTAGGGTGAAAGTGGATGGAGGTGCTCTCTAAAGTGCTTCCTCATTCCTACCTGATTGAGAGCTCCGAGTGGCCCGCTGAATCTCCATAGAGATGCACATTAACCTGTTGAGCCCGAGGGAGCTGGAGGAGGAAAGGAGCCCGTAACAGGCAATTAGTTCAAATTGTATTTGTTCCTCCCTGACGCTCTCCTTGCTTGGGATCCGGAGTGAGCTGACGGCACTTAGCAGCTTAAGACAGTGTGTAGAAATGCCCTGACCCCTACTGGCCTCCCTGATCACTGAGTTTAAACCAGGCGACTGGGCCGGTGTTCTCAGTGCTGGGGAACTGCCTTGCACACTCATACATGTTTCGTTTTTGCACAGTCTCTGTGAATTTTTTTGCTGAGGTCTTGCACTTCCTCGTAATATTGATATAAGTGCGCCCCATATACTACCATTTAAGTGTCTGATGCATGGCGATGTCCTGTTGCTTAGCAACCATATGGGTGTTTTAGGAGGTTCGTACTATTTAGGAGTGCATTCTAGTTGCCTGATGAAGTGAACATCGCAGGGTGGTCGGGCACCTTCCATATCATGGTGGGTGTTCATTTTTAAAGGCACTGAAGATAGTGAAAGTGTACATTGATCACTGCACACAAGCAGTTGTTTTTCATCATTTATTCACCCTCATATCATTCCAATCCTGTATGACTTTTTTCTATGCACAACAACATATTTTTAAGAACGTTCGGTAACCAAAGAACATTGACCCTCATTGATTCCATTGTATGGATACAAAGCCACTGAGACATTTCTCAATGTCAATATTCCTCTGTGTTTTACAGTCATATGCATGATTTGTTTGACATGAATGATGACAGGACTTTATATTTGAGTTAACTATTCCAAGTTTATTTTCTTGGACGTGTTGTCTTCCAAGTGAGCTGAATTTTATCAAATTGAAGAGGCAGCGAACTCTGCATAGGGTCCTTACAAGTCGACACGCAGCCAGTGTGTCACACGCTCTTTCTCTCTCACTATCACCCTGTCCCCTCTCTCAATGCCATCTGGGCTTTTGTGTTTGTCTGGGGCTTGTTCTCCAACCCCTCCTCGCCCTCACCTGTTCCTGGCCTTTGGCTGGACTGTAAATATTTAGCCACTTCTAATGCATGGCTACAGCATGAGTGCTCAGTCTCATCTATCAGTCTCATCCTCCCTCAACAGCTCCCAGACCTTTTTTTGATGGATGACTGGTTTATCAGGGGGAGCAGTGGGGGCCATTATTAAATGCAAACATCCATTTCGGGCCCAGCCGGGTGTGGGATTTTATGGGGTGCTGTTTGGAAAGGGGGAAAGATTCTTGTTGGTTAAACGACGCTCGTTTGAAATGAGAAAAGGGACGTGACCGACAAGCACAATGTAACATTGTTACGATTTATGTTGAAACTATGCAGCCACCCTGTCCGTTCGCATAAACACCCGTGAGCAATGCGTGCATTTACTGCGTTAACTCCACACTGTTTCTTATCCTCATCTGGAGCCGGCACGCATTCGGAAATGCCAAGGCGACGCGGCTAAAGCCGTGTGCATGTGATAGAACCGTTAGCATAGAATATCTTAAGCTGGTTACACAACTCAAAACAAGACATTGATCACTGGTCACAATAACAAACATTAAAAACATCAGACATGTCAAAGGCCCAAATCTGCTTTGTAGAACCGTACCTCCTTTCTTCTTTTCGCTGGGAACCTTCCGTGAAGAAAAGTGCAGAGGATTCTTATCAGGACCTGAGCCGTGTCATTAACCTCCCTCTGAACTCGCATGGATTTTCTGCTGAGAAAGGAGGCATGGGATGGACTCAAAATCCTGGCAAATCTAATTTGAAATTTCCCTTCTCTCCTCTGATTTGTTAAGGGGAATTCGGGAGGAGATGTTGAGGCCCAATCGATCGGTCGGTTCGATCGGCCCCAGATAACAGGATCTTTGTCCTTGCTTTGTTTGGCTGCTGTATGTCTTGTAACCTCTAATCCAAAGCTTTGCCGGTTGACCTATTCTTAAATGGTAATTATTAACCAGATCAACTCGATTATGTAATCATCAGTGTATTAGATCCTCAAGAATCCCAAATTGGCTTATACAGAATGTCCCTGTTGAATGCGTCTGAGGTGGAGTTCGGAGCTTGGTACTGTAAATGGTTCACGTGGTACCTCTCCGCCCAACAATGTTTCCTTGTTTCACCAGTGAATGTGGCCCGCCGCAAGCCATTCATTCCATTGTGTGCCAAGGGGGCCTCTCTCGTTCCTGCAAGGGTCAGCCTTGGCCATCAGCTGGGTACATGTGAGATGGTGGCAGGGGAGGAGAGCAGAAAAATCAATAAAACAACAGCAACAACTAACAGCGTGCATGTCATGAACCGGCATATAAATATGAATGGAGCGGGCTCCTCCCCAACATATCGGCCCCGCCTGAAAAGGCCTCCGTTATTTTACAGAAGACGTAGCGAGTCGTCCGATTCGGAGAGCTTTTTTATGGGTCATTGGGAGGCCGGTGCAGAGTGCATGTTGAGAGGACTCTGAAATGCTTTGTTGCGCTCTCTCGACGTCTGCTGTGATGAGGGCCTGGTCACACAAGGCCATTCAAAGTCCACAAAGTTCATCTCGGGGGCAGCGAGAAAGACAGATAGATGAATAACCAGTGAAGCTATATTGGAGGACAGAGGTTGCCCTTACAACTATTAAAACTTGGCGTTTGCCACTAGATTATAGGTCATACCGGGCATTGATTGGTTTGAAATTCCCAAGTTGCTGTGCTGGATCTTGGGCTGATAAGCAAGACATTGAGTGTGCTAATATTATTTATGACTTGGTGGAAATCAGCAGATCTTGTTTTCCTCCTCCCTTTTTAACATTGACTGTTAAGCCTTTTTGATTATAATGTCTTCCTTTTTTTACCCGTCCAGGCTCATATTCCAGCAGTAGCGATGTAGCTTGCCCGGTGCCGAGCGCAGTGCTCGGAGTGTCTCTGTCTGGATCCAACTCTGATCCAGTACCGACTCATCAGTCAGTGGTGACTTCCATTTCCATGCCCACCCTCAACTCACTCCCCCCGGCTGCCCAGTTCACCAGCACCTCATCCACGCACGTGAGTATTTGAGGCTAACATTATAGCTAATCTCTGCTTTTGTATCCGACTTCGATCTGCTCCTGAGTTTTGCTTTGTACATTAATTGTTAGCAAACAATGGCAGTTATGTTTGAGTGCCCAACAGATACGTGTTAGGGTCACATTGTACTACACAATGCGTGTTTTTAGAAATACAATTACATTCATAGATGTGTACCGTGACCCCCATCTGCATCTTTGGTGACCACGTGTGTGTTGGTGTGTTTGGTTTTTGCATCTGGATGGAGTAATTATACGATTAATTTTAGGGAAAAACAACGGCATCACAGGGTTAATTGAGGTGTTTCAGGGCTTTCAAATCGATTAATTGTGAAACAAATCAGTGTTTATACGAAATGTGTGTGTATGCTGTGTATATTTATATGCATTAATAATTGTATGTGTTTAACAAACATTTTTATAAAGAAGATTTTCTTTCCAGAAAGAGATAACTCTGTTAATTTTTTCTTCCAAAATCTATAAACATGTTTTATTATCTTATCATGTTTTTATTGTATAAGTTAGCTCTATTTTTTGTTGTTGTTCTTTTCATTGGAATGCACAGTAAAAAAACATGATTTTAGATTTTTTTTTCAGTCATCTCTTTTGGGAAATATGCTCTTTATATAAATAGTTATTTACATATGAATATAATTTATATTGTATATAAATATTTTACACACATTTCTAAAATAAAAGCGTGTAGTAGTAAATACAAATAATGCAATCGATTAATCTTGATTAATCGTTTCCAAAATAAAAGTTTGTGTTTATGGGTAGTTGACATCTGTCCTGTGTCCTATAATTGAGAAAAAACTAACAATAAAGATAAATCTCTCCTATTCTAATTTATATTGTAAATATAAGTATTTATAAAATCAGAGTACTTTTTCAAAAACAAACCATAGCGCTCGTGGTTCGGTTAATTATCACCTACCCATAAACACAAACTTTGGAATCGATTATTATTATTTTGTTAAACAGCTTAAATGACTAGATTGTTGTTGGTATTTTTAAGAGTATGAGTCCTGCTCTGTTTTGTCGTTTAATAGTTTTACTAGTTCATTTTACTAGCTTCTATTATCTGCCAATGGTCATTATTCAAATAAGACAATGTAATCCTGCGTCAAGGAGAGATCTGCGTCTTTCAGCTCACACATCCTTAATGCATCATCTCTCACAAAATGAACCAATTAAATAGAGTTGAACTCATGGTCTTTGTTCTGTGTGATCATTCGCTCCAGTTTTATCAAGATAAATACTGTTTGAGCATGTCTATAGCACAAATAGTAATTAACTCCTAAAAGACATGGATGTAAATGTTGGGTGCAGCAATTTTTGTATCACACAATACATTTTTTTCTCAATGTGGAATAATCTTTTTAACACAATAAATGAATCTGGTTCAAGATGCCGGTTTTGTGCTAAAACAGTATTTATCTGATTGCAGCTGTACTTTAACACTATGAGGGAGGCCGTCTTGCGTGTTCCTGTGAGAATTACAGTTGGTGTCATTTCAGAGCTCATTTTTCAACTCATGGAGACAGTGTGCCCTAATTCTGGTTTTAAATGGATGAACATCAATGTATTTGTTTGCATTTGCTAGTCATAGCGGTACTGGTACATGCGACTGAATTTGCTTTCATCATGAGATTTTTTTTTTATATTTTATTTTGCTGTATCTGAATTTAGATTTACAGATTTTAGACAAATCAGTGATTTTAGAATTGCCCCTGCTCATTGACTAAGGTATGCGCTTGGATCACAATTATAAAGAAAAGTCATTCTTATGGGACCCCAGAACTGCTCAAATGGGCCCTTTGGAAAGACACTAGAGACTAAGCACCGTCTCTACCGCTCTCCTGAGCATCTTTGTCCTGACTTGTTCTGCTGTTGCAACCAGCCGTCTCCTGGCAACAGGGCTTTGTTTGCGTAGATCTGCCCTCTCTACAGGCAGGGTGGCCTTACATTAAGGCCATCAGTGGGACTACTTCATCTCTTAATGCTGCAGGGCTCTCAGCCCCTCCTAACGCATGCTTGCAAATATCCCCCATTAGTCCTAAGCTTTATGGCATAGGAGCCTTAATACCATGGAGGCATGAGGGGACTTTCTGGGTTGTAGTAAGCTCATTTATAAACAGGTGATGTTTTTGAACATATGTCTGTGTTAATATAGTATATAATATAGTTTAATTAAATTAAAACTGGAAGGATAAATAATTTATCACACAAAAAAATCGCTTCTTTATTCTTTATTTTCCCCATTGCAGTTAAAAAAATGCTTCACAAAAAAATTCACTGGTTGCAAGCAGTCCAGAGACGACCTGCGACCCCAGCGCACACCCCCTAGGCCTGCTTCTGTCCCACTCTTGGTTAACCCGCTCAATAGTGCTGAGAGCTGTAAGCCTCAAACAATCCGGCTGTTCCTCTCTTGCCTGTGCGGGCACATTGAGCTCAGCTCGCTGACAGGATGGGAGCTGACAGGCTGGACAGAGAGCTGGGATAGTGGGATGAGGGATTCTCTTCATATCGGTCAGACTCCCTCCTCTCTCCACACAGCCTGAATGAGAAGAGACTGTGAGGGGCAGGAAAGGGTCCGCAGGGTGTTAGGAGCCTGAAGAATGCAGGATATTAATTTTGGTATCCATTTAAAACAAGAAAATAAAACGCTTATGACAAGACGTGAGATGATTGAAATGTTGTGTGTGTGTGTTAGGTGTGATTATATCTTAATAATTAAAAAAGTATCAATTTTTTACAATATCATAAATGTGCAAATAGCAATATGCATATTTAAATGGTTTGTAATAACAATTTAATATTACAATTTAATAATAATTTTAATACTTGAAAAGTTGTCAACTTTTTAATTTGCAAATTCATGTCAAATTAAATAGAGGTCAAATGTTGTAGTAACACTTTCTTCTTCCAGACAGAATGTGAAACAATATTTTGAATGTACGGTTTTCCGTTTTTATAAATATTTTGTAAAATAATTTATTTGGATTTCATGTTCTTAAAACATTATGCATTACATCCGCTTATGTGTTTTATATATTGTTGCTGACCTTCCGAAAACCTTGGATGTCCAAATCCGCAAAATATTGAGAAAAACACTTTACTATTGAAGTAATTCATTATTGTGTAAAGTTGACAAGCACTTGACTAATACCTTTTATTGGAAAAATATTTGCAAAACCCAGAGACAAACATAAAGAGTGGCCAATTATAATTTATGTAAAAAATAAAAATCACCAAATATGGAGACACAAGATATTTTTATATTAAGTTTAATGTAATATTTTGCTGCTTTCTTTCTGTAACCTTGTATTTCCCCATTTTGTGATTTATTTATTTTTTGCCATAAATCACTATTATTGGTCACCCTTCATGTTATATCTAGCCATAATTTTCTCTTTTAAAAGCCCTCGACAACACAGTATTTAATTAGATTTTCCAAAGAATTTGAGTTTAGTCATCCAATTTTTTGGAAGGACGGCAACAATATATTCATATTCATTATAAACTAGTTAAATGGGGACATAAATGAATCTGTTTGAAGAATCCGAAAAAATAAAAAAGGTTCTAGGATTATTTTTTACTTAACCAAACAAATATCAGTGTTTAAGATGAATCCAAAAGAAACATGACTGAGAATAGGTTGTAATATATCACGGTTTTGTTTCACAATGGTAAATAAAATGCATCATACTGAATTGATATATTTTATGCATGTGTGGAGCACATTTATCAAGTGTTTTTTTTTTTTAAAACAAAATAATTATTTTAAGATCTCCTTTCTCTCCACAACACAGGCAAAGTTTGTTCTGTTACCCATGTGCTGCTCTCTGAAGAAGCAGCCCCACAACTAATCTCAGCTCTTATTAGGGAAATGGCTTAATTGGATTAAATAATTAGAAGCAGAAGCACATGGTCTGTGTGGTGTTCAGGGCTGTTGGGGGCTCACAGGAAATAAAGCTGACATGGTGTTTTATCATGCAGCTCTATAGCCAACATTCACGAGCATTAGCGTGTGCGCACACACATTCAAGCAGGAACATGTACTCGCACATCCACGAGTTTGACAGTTATTGAGTCTGAACATGTGCTTTCTTATGTGTTTCTTCTTTAGTCAAGCTTGCTACCGGGATCCTTCAACTTGGCGCAGTCTCACATGTTTGGAAACAGGCTGAACCCGAATTCAGCCATGGCTGCCCTGATCGCTCAATCCGAAAGCTCCCCAGCAGGTGAGACGCACAAACACTCCAGCGTACCTCCTGCCGACGCAGGGTTCTCTTCTCAAATCCTTCTTCCATTACCTCTCATCTTCTAGTCTCTCTGCACTCACTCCCCTGTGCCTATGGAATGTGTGGTCAGCTGTATCCCCTCCCTCCTCTGGTCGCAGAGAGAGGGAGACAGAGAACAAAACTCCCCAGGACAGAGAGTTGAAAGTGTGCATACCTGTTAAATGAAGCATGCCGGCACTCAAACATTTCATTAATCTGCACAATGACCGCAGTGATGACACTGAGGGGATTGCCTGGGGTTTTGGAGGCAGGCATACCTAACACCTAGACTCTCCTTCCCTCCCTCCGCCCCGGCCCGCTCAACGCTTTTCCTGGACCCTGCCTAAACCCTGAGCGAATGGGCTTGCGGGATCTAGTCGAAGGGGTGGAGGGGGGAGCTGGAACCAGCTGAAAGAGAGAGGGGGCAGGAAGGGAAAGAGGAACATAGCCTTTGAGGAATAATGGATCAGTCATGCCCTCCTCCTCAAACGGAGGTCAGGGGGTCATTTGACTAACAATAGGAGAAAGAACACCCTTCCTTAAAGAGACCACCGCTCAAGAATGGGAAGCTTGTGTGCTCTTTCCTGGGGCCTGTTAGTGTTTTTAGTTCAGCACATCTAAAATATGGATAGGCTGATATATCGGTTAGAACAATTTGTTCTTGTTTTGTTATTTTAAGGTTGTTGGACAAAAAACAGAGTCTGCTTAAATCTGTTGACAACCTTTTAAGAGATAATAAGTTCTTTTTTCTTAATTTTTCTTTCTTTGTTTCTCTCTTTCTTCTTTCTCTCTCATTCTGGTATTTTTTTACTCTTTCTTTCTTTCTTTATAAATGTTTCAAAATGT
The DNA here is from genome assembly GCA_008369825.1 of Triplophysa tibetana. Lineage (NCBI taxonomy): Eukaryota > Metazoa > Chordata > Actinopteri > Cypriniformes > Nemacheilidae > Triplophysa > Triplophysa tibetana. The sequence continues at coordinate 7,323,446 of CM017914.1, read as the reverse complement.
ATTTACAGCCTTTTTAATGGGTGAAATACATTTATTTTCTTCCTCTTCTTCCTTCATTTATTTATGCATTTATTTCTCTTTTGTTTTGGAGTTCTCTTTTCTCTTTCTTTCTTTGTTGTTTTGGAGTTCTGTTGCTTTGTTCTGTATTCCTTTTTTATTCCTTTATTTATTTCTTCTTTCTTTCTTTTATTTGTTCTTTCTTTCTCTGTTGTTCTTTATTTCTAGCTCTTGTTCTTTATTTCTCTCTCATTCTTACTTAAAATTCTGTAAAGTGATACCTGGTGTTTTTGGGTCCAATCTGCGTCGCAGCCCCGGGGTTGATCCAGGGTCAGGCAAAGGGTCAGCGCCATAATAAGTCAGACCAGACCTTGGGCGGATCGAACCGATAGGCCCGCGCCCCCACTGGAGCCCGACTGCTGCAGCCTATGCTCGAGGTGGTGTTGGGCTGGAAAGTGTTAAAGAGAACAAGGGGGAAGGGGGGAAAAGGAAAGGAACTGGGAAAAGAAGTGGAAGAGAAAAATGGGATTGGCTGACTGTGACTGAAGGGGGTGCGGAGAACAGCGCAAGAGAGAGAGAGAGAGAATGGAAGGGAGGGGGTTGTGCCTGGCGAGGCGCATATGTGATTCATTACTTTCACTGCCGAAAATGAAAAGCAGTGTCTGGCATGGGGCCTAGAGGCAGGGCGATGGGAGCCTCCATGGGGAACACAAAGCAGGGGTGAGGGGAAGAATGGACAGCTCGTGAAAGAGGGAGGGCGAGAGAGAGGGAGTGTGTGCATGAGAGAAAGAGAGAGAGCGCGAGCGGGAGAAAGAGGTGACTCAGTGACACACTCAGTGGTGTCAGTGTGCAAGCTGAGCTACCAGAGAGAACTCTTCAGCCCCAAGATGGATTTCAAGGAGGGAGATCTGACGAGCGCAGAGCGGATCAAGACGCCCGTCGTTGTGTATCCCAGACTCCTCTGGCACGCCGGCTCCTTATCGACTGCTTTCTATTTACCTTTCAGATCAGGAACTGGGGGACGGAGCTCTCGGCTTTTCCAGAAGAGGAAACTCACCAAAGGCAAACCTCTCCCCTCGGTAAGTCCTATTTACATTCCTGAGCTCGAGTTCCCCTCCTCCAGGCTCAGAGATTTTACTCTCTCACCTCTCCACCTTCCCCCAACCCCCTTTCCCAGCCCATCACATTCACGATACGTTCCTCCCTCACGCTCATCTTCCAAACAGCAGGCACTTTTAACACTCAGCTGTTGCCCAGATTGCAGTTGCAGACCGGTTAGAGTTTTGTGCTGAAATGCTGAAAGATAGTTTGCCGTTTTGCATAGGTAGCCTTATGACCGAAGACATAATATGGATTTATAATATTGGACGTTCGAGAGCGAGATTTCCGGGATGTCGTATTCTATGTTGATATAGAGGTACGCTGTTTTTTGCAATATAATGGTTTAATTCAGATGTCATCAGCTGCATATGAGCTGTGAAACATTTGTAGGTTTATTAAAATGACACACTTTAAAATATTGTTTTGGGAAAATACAATCACCCCGGCATTCACAAGCGCTAATGTTAAAAGTAAAAAGTGTCAGCATGTTTGTGTCAACAAATTCAGAAGCATTTTGCCACGTATTCACGACGAACGGTAATTTTTCTGCTAGTTCTGTTATTTACACCGGACCAGTCGTTTAGGGTGTTATGACTTTTGAGTGCTTGTATTTTCGGAGATTTATTGTCATGTGGCGTCGGTCTCAGCCCAGGCGTAATTACCCCAGAGATAGATTCACGCTTGCCAGGAAACCCCTGATGTAAAGCCTGAAGCTGGATCCATCCATAATAACACAGATCGCTCTGTCCAAACAAGAGCGCACTGAGATTTACGAGATTTTTTACCGGACAGCATTGCACGAGAACTGTGAACCCTGTTTGTTTTTATTAAGCAGCGTGTCTCCCTCTGAGGGCATGACGCCAGACCGGGAGTTTAGAAAACACTGATAATGCAGCAGATTAGTGAACGTTTAAAAGCAAAAACAAAAACTGAATATTTATATTGTGAAAAGACGTATGTGATGCTCAGCTAAATTTCCTTTCCAACTTTTTTTTTGTATTTTGTGATATGTTATATGTACATGCTGTTGAACTCATGTTGGACACTGGTGTTGCGTGTCTCACTGTTTTCTGTGTAATTGTCTTAGGTCTCCGTTAAGTGGCCTGCATATCCGGTATGACTCGTCAGGACCATTGGGTTCAGGGCATGGCTCTGGGACAGATTCACTGCCCCCTGTGGCCACCAGCATCGACCAGCTGCTGGAAAGACAATGGAATGAAGGACAACAGTTCCTCTTACAACAGGGTTCACAGGAAGATGGTGAGAGCAATAATCTTTGACACACACACTTGCCATGATGCGTATTAATCCATACACCGAAGTATAGAGGTGTTTGGCACTGTGTGGTTGTCATTATATTGAACGTGCTGTGAATGATGTTGAGCCATGGGGATGGAGAGAGAACTTATAGGAAGCATTTAGACAAAAATGAAGATTCTTTCATAAACTCACCTCATTTTAAGGCTGTATGACTGATTTCTGCAGAACACTTGGTAACCAAACAACTTGACCCACATTGACTTCCATTGTATGGACACAAACCACAAAGACATTTTTTCAAAATATCTTATCTTGTGTTACACAAATGAGTCATGTACAGGTTTTAAACAACATGTGGGTTCCTGTAGGTCAGTGCTAAGAGCATTGCGTTAACAACACAAGGTTGTGGGTTCGACCCCAGAGGATTTCACATACTTGGAAGCAAATGTGTAGGATAATGCAATGTAAGTCGCTTTGGATAATGAAATAAAGACAGAATTAGTATTTTTGGGTGATCTATTCCTAAAAGTTCTTTCTGATGACTGATGATGCTATACAGAGTTTCTGAAGCCTACGAATTGGTCAGCATGTGATGTGTCTTTTGGCGGTGCTTTAAAAGCAAGCCTCACTATACTGTTGTTGCATCTTTGAATATTAATGGCCCATCAAATTATTTAAATTTTACAGCGAGTTCGCATACCCACCTCTCTCATTTTCTTCAGAAAATGTAAAATAGCATTTTTAATTCCTGTAATAAATTCATAGTCTGAGAGTGATTACGGTTACTTGAAAAGAATTATGAAAATGAATTCTTAATGAAATTGAAACGAAACGTAATTGTGATCATTAAAAGTTGGCCAGTCTCTTGTGGATCAGTGCAATATATTCTGTATATTTTGTGTTTGAGTCTCTGGGGACAACCTTGGATCTAGTGCTTTCTCTCAAAGTATCTAATCTAATAGAGTAATTACAAGCATCTAAGTGAAACTGTATTAAACTGCATGTCAATCAGATATTGCGCCTGAAGTTTGAAATCTGTAATTACATCAGTTCTCAGATCGCAATTAATTTATTAATTCATTGTATTTACCGCAGTAATTATAAGCTTCATTACCTGTCAGTTTTGTCTGTGTGTGTAACTGTGGTGTAAAAAAAAACAGCGCTTTGATGATCAACTGTAAGTAACGCTAGTCTGGTGGTCTCAATTGCAGCAGTTATGTTCGTATCATCAGGATTGTGTGAATGAACAGCAGCTGTTCGTGTTATGATAGCAGCTCGTTCGGCAACGGGAAAGTCTTGACAAACGTAAAGAGAAGTTTGAACAGGAAGTGGTGTGGCGGTTGTGTTCTGCGGGTGTGGAAGTGAACTTTCTGTTTGCAGCTGATAGGAGAGCAGTTTCGCGGTTACGCTGACTGCGCATCTGGTTCGCATTTCTATAGGGGTTGCAGGCTCCTGATCAGTGCTTAAATGCCGCTATTAAACTGACACGGGGAAAGAGCGGAAGACTGAAGTTGTAGTTCCTTCTGGAAGTCTTGATCTGCATGTGTGCAGACCTGCAGATGTAGTTTTTGCTCTTGTGGTGTTGGGTTTACTGCTGCTGTACAAGCAATAAGCACTCGATAGAACGCCATTTAGTGGTTTTCGCACGTTTTTAGTTTATGCAGATTTCTGTATGAAGTCGTTCCTAAAACCATTCTTGTGTAAATAATTGCATTTTATTTAGGTAAATTATTTCTGTGAGAAACGTGTTGGCAAAATGAAATGTCCAAAGTAATATGATGTGCGTTCTTGTGTCCAGTGCTGGGAATGCTGAAATCCCTGCACCAGCTGCAGGTTGAAAACAGACGCTTGGAAGAACAGATCCGAACTCTGACAATGAAGAAGGAAAGACTGCAGCTCTTGAGCGCTCAACTCTCCGTGCCTTTTACCCCCACGAGCACCACAGCCACCACTGCCTCCTCTCCTCTATACCCCGGCAACACTCACACAGGTCAGACACACACGCCGCCTCTGCCTCTTATTTATCTTTACAGTACTCACACGGCACAGTAACATTCACACGTACGCTCTCAAAAACCTGAGCGTCTCTAATCCTGAACCTAAAAACCCTAGATCCAGTTACTCACACATACACGCACATCTAACCCATAAGCCCACCGTCCGACTCACTCCCTAAAGCCCGAAAGTACACTTCGGCTGGCTGACATCGGCTACGTCTCACGCACGGTACGCAATTGTGCACATGTTTGCCCATTTTTTAACAGCATGCGGTATCTGTCAAGGCCCATGAAAGGTTCAACTCCGTGTGAGTCGTGATGTCACACAGACGACCGAAGTGTACCCCAGCCCTTACACGCACACACACACCAGTCCGACCACCCCTTCTCCCCTCTGTTCTGCTCACGGATCTCCTCTCCCAACTCTAGCTAATCTGGTCTCCACATTCAAGTTGCAAAATCTCTCTCTCCTCCAGACATGCTGCACAGCAAGAACATTCAGCTAGGCAGCAGTGTTTTAACAGACTCCTCTCAACCCTTGCCCTCTCAGGTAACTTCCTCTACCCCTGCTCTGCAGATGCCATCTGCTGGGACTGAGCACCTGTTTAGTTGAGTCAAGTGTTATTTTATGTATATCTGTATCTAGTGTTTGTTTTAGTCATGTATTTACAGCGTACTGTTATAATCACCTCTGAGGTTCATTTTGTACATTGGTTCAACAGGTGAATGAGGCTTCTCACGTGATCTCTCTCTCTCTCTTTCTCTCATTTTCTTGTGCTTTCTCTTTCTCTCAGGATCCCCTGTCTGGTGGCCATAGTAGCGGAAGTAGCACGTCCTCTCTCTCCACCCCCCCTTCTGCGGCACACAGTCCCCCCCAGCAGCAGGTCAACGGTGCCGGGGTGGCCGTCCAGCCTGGCAATGCCAACTCGTCTCTGCCTCCCATAGCTGGGGTGACGGGTCTGATGGGCGCTCTACAGGGGAACCACCTGACCATGAGTGGTAACGTGGGTACCCTGAACGGAGTGATCCAGAGTTCCCCAAGCCTGACCCAAAATACCAGCTCCCTGACCACCCATCCCTCAATTACAAGCGCATCTTTGCCCAACAGCCTCAATAACAGGTACAAACATGGCCTGCACTGTTCGTTATACATTGGAATCGGAAAATTTAGCGTATTTATTAGTGGTGGGCCGTTAACGGCGTTAACGCGCTGCGTTAACTTGACTCTTATCGCGCGATAAAAAAAATGTCACCGTTAATCTATTCTCAAAGTTGGGTTGGGAGCTGGGTCTATACTACGCATGCTATGATGACTTTCACCTTGATATTTTAGCGCGGATGTATACATAGCTTAATTGCACTGTAGGGGGGGCGAGAACGAGAGTTTTCAACTCGCGTGATCCGCGTCATTCGCTAACATGGATGCAGGTATGAAGCCGCCGGGCTTGCTTCAGGAAAAAAATATTTTTAAGAAGCTTCCCAATGGAAACCTCGACAAGACTAAGGTTGTTTGCAGCTTGTGCAATGTGGAATTGGTTTACTGTACGGAATTGGTTTACATACAGTTGGTTTAAAAAAAAAAAAAAAAAAACTTTCTCTCAACAGGTCTAGCTTTAGTTGAAACCAGTAACTTTGTATTGGCACCTAATGTATTACGGCTCCTGTATGACATATCGCTTGTTGCTCCCTAACTCTTTGTAAGTCGCTTTGGATAAAAGCGTCTGCTAAATGACTAAATGTAAATGTACCGTAGGAGCTCTTCCAGTCTCAAGTACCACCTAAACGCAAAGCATCCCTTAGCTAATGAGGAAGTAAACACAAGTACATCTTATTGAACATAATTTAATTTTCATCACCAATTATCATAGTAGAACAGCTTTCTCAAGCAGTTTGTGATGCATTTTGGAAACAGGAGATGAGCCCCTGGTCTAATCCGCCACCTGGCTTGAGAAACCCGTTCTCAAAGACTTACTTTTAGTCATTATTTGGGTAGCACACATATTCTGAATGCCTTCTGCAGAATTCAAATGAGCCATTTTAATCTAGATTAATTCCAAGATTAATCTAGATTAAAAAAATTAATCTATGCCCACCACTAGTATTTATATTTTTTCCACAATTCAGTGTAAACACAATATATTTAATGCAAAAGTCGTTATTTACTATAAAAAAGCAATTTTCATTTTCAATCCAAAAATATAAAGATCAGCATTATTCATCCTGTTTTATGCGAAAATCATTCTGTTCTACAACGTTCTATTTTTTATGCAAATGCCTGAACTAGCCTTCATTTTCTGTATACAAAAGATACTTCCAGGAGTTGCTGAATGTATGTTTTTAATGTTCGGGTGAAATGTCACCTGGATTGCATTGGTGAGATGAAGCTGTGCTTATGATGTCACACATGCCTATGTCCTTCATTTCTTCCCTTCTTCTTCACTTCTCTGTTGCTTACGCTTTTGGGAATTCAGCAGCGGGACCACTGTGAAAACCAGGTGAGAATTGATGTGCTTTGCTCATGTCTGTTTTACTCCAGTATTTCCTGCTTGTTGTAATTTTTGTGTGCCGTTTCTGAAATTGAACTTGATAGGAATCGAAAACAACAGCTGTTCTTTTTTCATAAACAGCCATCCCTCAATCTGCAGTAAACAAAAAGCAAAGCAAACACAATGTTTAACCCCAAATGTTTAGTGCAGCATGGATTTGTATTTGAATTTCTTTTTTGATTCCACTCAAGAAAATTACATTTTCCAAAGCAATGACGTGTGCAGTCCATGTGGTTTGCATTTTGTGTGTGAGCAGTGACAGGAAATTTACTTTTTAATGCAATTTTGGGTTCGGGGGAACTTAATGTGTTTGTGCAGTCATGGGAAATGATGCGTCTGTGCTGGATGTTTCTGAAATGAGGAGTGAATGTAGCTGTCTCATGGGCTCCATGCGTTTGTGTTTGCAGTGCGGCGAGATTTATGACGGAGCATCACAGGCAGATCCTGCTCCATCAACATCAACAGCAACTGCAGCAGATCTTTAACTCCCAGCAACCCACACACGTAAGAAGATTCCCTACATATGATACCATTTAGGCCAGCTCACTTATTCTTTATTAAAATATCTTATATGTTTTAGAAACTACGGTATGACACTGCTGTAACTGGGAATTATGTTATGACAAAATATAAGTGTTATATTTCAGCATCACTCTTAAGATTAGCGTTGCAAAAATGTGCTCATGACAGTTTTTATTAGATACTTTAGTGTTTGTTACATTTATTTATATAAAATATTAATGATTAAAAAGTGAGCATAATAGTGATTAAATACAAACATAACTTGACTACAAGCATGTCTCGGACAAAACTTCTTTGAATATCTTTCAAAGATTGCACCACTCAAATAGTTATTCCTCTGAAGCGTTCTTGCTTGTTTACCTCCAGGATGATTAAATTTCTTTGCAAACTGACTCCAAAAAATTGATTCAGCCGAACAAGCTTCTGTAATATTGCAAAAAGTGAGGAAGCTATTGCAGTGTTTGTGTGTAATATGCATCAGACGGTTCACGGGCAGCCTGTGGGCGTGCTGTCTGAGGTTGAGTCTAGACGTCTCATCACACTGTCTGTCTGTCTGTAGGAACAGCAGCAGGTTCTGCTCTATCAGTTAGTGCAGCAGCAAAAACAACAACAGCAGCAGCAGAATGACGTACAGCTGCCCATCAACAGCTTGCTGCCCGGCAACCAGCCAACCATATCCAACAACCCATTCCTCGCCATGCATGAAAACAATGCTTCCAAAACTGGAGTTAGTACTGCACATACTATTTACCAATATTTTATATTATTGATTTGATGGATTTTAAATTGTTTAATTTGTTTAAGTGTGGTCTTGTAGCAATGCTTTAGAAGCAGAAAGGTTACTTAAGATGTCTTCCGGATTTAGTCTAAGTGTTTACCTGTAATTTATTCAGCGGCTGGGAGACAAGGCTGTATCGCTGACAGGGCAGGAGAAAACCTGATGCAGAAAAAAAGATTGTGGAGCTCCGTCTTATGGATCTTTCTCATCAGCGCATCCCAAGAGGCCCGGCTATCTGAACAACAAGACCAGAATGTTCACCCACTGCACGAAACTCTCAAGCACCAGCCTTGATATGTACACACACTTGCCAGTTTGATGCCCATCTGGCAAAAAACATGTTGCACTGAGTTCGAGTAAATCACTTGCTGTAAACTTTACGGTCCCATGGGGGCCAGACGACTCGCAAACATATGTGCGCACACACGCGCCTCTCTCACCCTGCCAGTGTGCTGAAAATGACACTTACATGGTGTGAGATGCTGTGGGCGCTAGGTCTTGGATGAGAACTGAAGTTGTCGGATGGTTCATGGAGGATGGTCTGCTATCTGCTTGTGGATCAGTATCTGCTCTCCACTGTTACCTCTCTTTACCCCTTTAACAAAAAAGAAAACATAATTTCAATAAAACCCGTCGTATTTGTCTGTGTGTATGAATAACGCGGTCAAATGTGTTCGATCGGATATTTGTGCACCATGAAGGCCTTCTGCATTCTGATCTTCAGCTTCCCCGTGAGGAGGCGTTCCAAAGGTCCACAAACTGTCTCTTTGACCCTGCTGCACTCTTTGAAGAGCAACTACCTCTCAAGGCAGGACACACAAACCAGGCCCTAACCCAAGTGCCTGGCTCCGTTTTCCAAGCTGTCAGGGGGTGCCACGCACTGGAGACGCTGCCAGCCTCTCCCTGTTTTTTCCTCCCTCCAGTTGATCCATTTGTATGAAATTGGTACCAATCAGCGTCGCTCAGGCAATACTTGTTCAGAGCCTGTACAGTGACTACTCTGAAACCTGTCTGATTTCGAATGTTTGTGCTGCATTGATCATTTTTGGAGCCAACTTTATAGTTCATTTTTTATTTATTTGCATTGACTGCATTTTGGGCGCAAGTAACCTCTTTTTACGCCCAACTCGCAGAATGTTTTTATACTACTGTTAAAAAAAAGATCTCTGCTCCTTTGAGTCTTGTAAACTCATCATTTTGATGTCTGGTGTTAGAAGTTTTGAAAAAAGAAAAAACCCTACTTGACGATGAAATTTTCTTGTAAATACGCCTGGTTTCTTTGTTGCTATGTAAATGAACAGATGCATATTGGATTAAGAATAAGCTGTCAGAATAAATAAGGTTTAGTTAGCACAGTTTTACCTCTTTTTTTGTTGTAAATAAATATTTGTGATTCACTTAGTGGTGTGAAGGACTGTTTTAAAGCACTGTTAGTGAGTTCCGATTTTTTTCTCAAGTTTTCGACAAGACTGGTGACTGGATAAAGTGTATTAATTTATTTTTGTATGTGCAGGGGCGTTTTTCATTTTGCACCATTTTATTGATGTGGTTTTATATTCCATATAGATGTGGTATCTCCACGCTCTCATGTAAATGTACAGAAATTATGCAGAATCTCTAAAGTTTGTATTTAAACGGCGAAAGTGAACCCACAAAAATCCTGCTTCGTATTAAGAAATTTTGAACACTGAGATTGTAGTGTTGCGCTTTTTTTCAGTGATAAATTAAAATCTGTTTATTACAATGCGTGCGTTGTCTTTTTTACTTAATACTTGACAGTTATTTACAGAAATTATTGTAATTTTTTTATACATTAAAGGAATATTTAATGAAAATCTGTCTTCATTTACTCAACTCAGAGTAGTTCCAAATCTGTATAAATTCCTTTGTTCTGAGGAACACGGAGAAAGATATTTAAAAGAACCATGTGACCATGCATATTCCCCCCTACTCGTTACCATAGTGGGAAAAAATACAATGGTCTACTTAAGATGTCTTCTTTTGTGTTCAACAGAACAAAATAAATGATAAACAAATTTTTCCTTTAATGCTCTATTTGGTTATAAGCATTCTTCTAAATATCTTTCTCTGTGTTCATCATAGCAAAGACATTTATACAGATTTTGAACAACTAGAAGGTGAGTAAATGATACAATTTCATTTTTGGGAGAAGTGTTCCTTTAAGTTCACTTTTCTACTAAGTTTAGTATGGATTCAATTAATTTCAAATAGTCAAAGTGTACTTCTGTAGAAATCTGACACCAACTTTATATAAATCTGTAATGCATGCGCTATAAATATTTCTGCTACATAACACCATAATAAAATTAGCTTAAATTGAAATCAGAAGGTATAAACCTTAATTGCGGATGAAATGCTTTTAGATTGGAATTAAAATGATATGATTTCATTTATTATTGAAACTGACGTCTTGAAGTTACATTTTTACAACACTGAACCCCCTAATTTTCCCCCTAATCCTTAGAACCTCTTGTATTTGCTATCTGTTGAATAGAACCCATTTCTCAGCATGACCCCCAGGGACCTGCCCACTGTTCCTACCCAGCTCAGAGTGCCCCTGCTGTGGGAACAGCAGGCCCTTCTCTCCCCTCAGCTTCATCAAGCTGTCCACACTACTGACCACCCACTGACCTTCGACCTCTCCACCCCGGCCTGATACACTCAGCACTACATGAACACAATGGGTCCAGTGACAGCATTCACACATCTGAAAAATCTTTGCTTTATTTTAATCGGATGAATCCATTATTACAATTTGTAATACGTCACCTTTAGCGTGGCACCACTTTGCTTTTCCCATGATTGAATAAACCCTCCTTTCTATCAAACTACATAGTTCTCCAATAATACTTCACTAATATTTTTACTTCCATGAGCGCTACAGTGATAAATCAAATACTTGATTCTTTAGCCTATCTAGTTAGTGATGCTTTTGTGTTAATACCCGCTCAAAGAGCAGATGGGGTAATAGGAGGCAGGGGACTGAAAGCTGCTAAAGCCTCTCTGTCTCACTCCCTCTCCACCAGGTGCACTGGAGGGGGCGATCCAAATAAACACACACACACACACACACTGCAGATCCTCAGGGACACTTGATTTTCACCCCGGCTGTCTGTAAGGAATGGATTCAGCTTACAGGTAGGTAAGGAAAGCAGCTAACTGACAGAACTGCAGGGGAGGTGACTGATTTATGGTCTCTTATTGTTCTCACTGGAACTGTAAACCTGAACGGATCAAATTGAAATGTAGAAATATTATTAAACCATGACATGAAGTGCAGCTAGCAAAGCCGTTCAACATGTTCTGTCTTTGAGTTCTTCAATTGTATTTAACCGAGGTAGAGATGAATACCATTCTCTTCTTATTTTCCTCTTTATGGTTTTCCTATAATTCATTCATTCTTATTAGAGTTAAAAGCACCTTGAGAATCATCTAAGCTACGGAAGCCACACGCTGTTGTTCTTGTTACTACATCTAAAATCTCACTCTGAGCTGCGCCTTCTGTGCTCGATGAGCATCTGACGTATCCCTTCTCATCTCAGCGCAAGAAGCCCACAATGCACTTCTCCCGTAACTCTTCTTTTCTTCCTCTCCCCACCCATCTTTATTTCTCCTCCCTCTTTCATTTATGCTGATGATTTCCAGCTGCTGAGGCACCATCCTGTTACATCTGTTTCTGCTTTGGTAATTAATAGCTCACTTTCCTCTCCCAGTCAGAATCCTCTCCCAGTCAGAATCAGAGCCCCCCCCCCAACTCTTCTCACCTGTCTTATCAGACCTGTCAATCATGTACTGGTTGTTTAAACATGCCACAACCAACCCCCTCTTGCTTGCTTTCTCACTTGCTCTCGGTTTTTCTCTATAGCTCAACATCTCTCTAACTTTCCCTCTCTCTCTCTCTCTCTCTTTTTCTCTTGCAGTCTCTTTCCCTCCTGCTTGTCCAACGCTTTATCTTTTTCCACTTTTGGCTGCCCCCTCCTCTGGGCTTATTCATTCACATCTTGGGCGTTTGGACACACCCCTTATGAAGCCCCATCCCCCTTGTTTCCAGCTGAACTCCTGTCCAACATCAACGGTTTCAATCAGTCTGCCAGAGGCCTATGGGGACAGCAGCCCTGACTCTCCTGGGTAGCCAATAGAGGACCACTTCTGCCCATCTGGGTGCCTGAACAAAATTTGTTATAAACGTGAATGTTGCGTTGTATTGCAAAAGATTTGTTTTTCATCGAAAGGGCTTAATTGTACACTTCACGGTGTTTGTTAAAATAAAAAAATGCATTTGTGATTTTCAGTCGATTTACTGGATATAATTTATTCGGGAAAAATATTCTGAATATATATTTTTTTATTTTTTAAATAAATGATTTCTGAAACTATTTAAAATACCATATATTCTTATTGCGATTTACTAAATGCAAACTCAAAATCGATTCTTTATACTTTAATTGATCGTAATCATTTCCAGAAATTGTTCTTTCTGTGCACCCTGTTCCGATGGTGCATTCCTCCTGGGCAGTTGTGTTGAACGGTTATCCTGTAGTTTAAAATACTTCCGCCGGCTCGAGGGGCCCCATCTTACTCCTCCACCTCTCCGTCCATACAGTACGTGTCCTCCCCCGCCATTGAGGGAGATTATCGGGGTTGGGTACAGGCAAACTGTCTCCCCCGAACTCATCACTGCCTCCCTCCCACGGCTCCGGCGATGGACCCCCACAGGTTTCACTCCTGTTGGATAATGGTCCCAGTGTGGCCCGGTGGGACTCAGACACATCTTTCTTCATACGCAGACAAGCTTATTCTTCTTCCGAGGTAACGCCAACCCCCTATTCCCAAACCCAGCTAAAATGACGGTCAGGCGGGACTATGAAATACACATAAACAACAATAAGTTTAGATCAATAGTTAAAAATCAATGGTAAAGACGACAGGAATGCTTGTTTGTTATGAGAATTACAAGGGCGAGAGTCGGAGATAGGATCATCAAAAATATTAATAACTGCAAGTGTGGTCAGTGTAGGCTTTATTCAGCACACAACCTCACGTCAAAAACGTAACTTTCTTTCGAGGTGGCTAATTTAGGTTTATTCGCATGGATTCGTACGATCTCCTAGGCCTAAAAATCCCATATTTCATCCCTAAATTGTTGCTGTGGTAAACTTGGAGTAACCATGTTTATTTTGTGTATTGTTTGCTATTGGCAAAACCGTGGTTTTGCTACTGTAAACAATTAATTTATTTGTATTTCTTTTAACTAATTCATTTTAATTTAATTTGGACAAATCATTTTATTGGTGTTTTAAACCATGGTTAATTTTCGTAAGAGCTGATATGCTGTAATTTGACATAATTTTGTCAAATAAATACTAAACCAAGTGAACCAAGTTGTATCTATTTTGTACTACACCTTATATTTTATTTATTTAATCGAACCCGAGGGGCATTAAAAAGCAAATACACATACGTGACCTCCAGACCCTTTTGGCATCCACTGTATAATAAAACAATGACTTAAAAGTTACAATCTGTTTTACAATTTACGAAACCAGTTGAAGTTCCCCGGTGGTTTAGTTCGAGGCGATTCCAGCGGAGGGAATAAGTGACCTCCGCGTTGGGAAAAGGGGGGAAACTGAGCCCCTGCGTAACATTAATCTGCAGTGTCACCCTGTCTCTGGGCTCCCTGCCTATGACAATCGCTCGCCAGATCACGACCATACTGCACAGGAAGCGTGTGCTAACTTCAGGCAAATCGGTCAAATCAATGATGTCACATACGGTTTTATTTTATTTATTTTAGGCAGGCTGTACGAGCAGACATACACCCAATAAAACGTGAATTTCTACTTTCAACTAGCTGGATTTCATTCTTTGCACGCTCACGTTGTGGCATACACACCCTCTCTCTCTGAGTACACACACTCTTCTCTGCTCCACAATAACAGTGGGCCTCTCAGCGGTGTGTGCTGATTTTCCCTGCCGCCTCTGACTGCCGCAGCCTCCGCTGAACAGCAGCGAGGAATAAGAGCTCGGCAACTACGCTGCGATCCTTCTGCAAGCAAACGGACACATTAATAATTATCTATAAATGTATAATATAATGAAAAAGTGTGTGTTAAAAAATGATATATAAAAAAGACGTTCGTTTTATTGTTTGTGCATTGCAAAATACAAAGAATATATAAACAGCTAGCATGATTGCGTTAACCATTAGGTTCCTTAAAGTAAACGCAAGTAGTTCTTAATCCTAAAATTTATTTGTAATTTACGCGGTAAATTACGACAAAAATTGAAAAGACGCTTTATTATTTTAGTGTCGTATAATGTATTTATTAAAAAACATACGTGAATAAAATAAAGATGGACTGCTACTATTAAATATAGGGTGCTAAATTAAATTCAATACTACGTGTATTTATTCAATAAATACTTGAATAACTTAAAATGAAAAATAAGTGAAATTGACGTTTGTTTAAATAAAAGACATCATCCTCATCACGGATAAATGATAATTCCAGGAAACGTGATTAATGTGACAGGATATAGTGTTGAAACATCATATATAATAATCGGGTAAAAATAGATATCATTTCATTATCTGCGCAGTCCCCATAATAATTAATAAAACAGTCAAAGGGAGGGGGTGACTTTAAATTATTCTTATTCCCCATAATGTCCCAGAGAAGAAGTAAATTGCATATAATTCCTTGATACAAGAAGAGCTATTCATTTTGTTCTGGGTCAGGAGAGACATGCAGTGATAGGCTCACCTGCCGCAAGCTTGTTAATTATGGAAATGTGAGTTAGAATCAGCTGTCACCATTATGCAGTGGAGCCACTCTCACGAGGGAGGGATGTGTGTGTGCGCGTTTAGCAAGCAGGCCTTTCGTTTTAAGCAGTGCAGTGAACATGCATGTCATGGATAGAGGCTGCTGTGGGCCACTGCACATCTCTGGAGACTTCATTAATTATTCAACCCGTTAACTCCCGGAGAGACATGTCCGCTCGCTATATGTGGCCGGTAACCACAGCAGAAGACCATTACGGGGTTACCTGAGTATGTGCAGCATGAAGATGATGCGTTGCTATGAAACCGGAGAGAGGGAGATTCGTAGCATTTAAAAGCAAGAATATCTTAGAGGGAACACAAAGAAAAGCGTGTGTGTATAAGTTAGCATAGGGGCAGAGTGAAGTGGCAGAGGGGGCCTGTTCCGTCTGTTTGAGTCGGTCAGGGTTGAAGTAGAGATTGGTATTTTGATGAATCGGCCCTGTACATAGAGAGTAATTCACGTAATGATGTGACAAAACATTGAGTTGACATTTTGGGTTATATGCTGAAAGAAATGCGTCACAATCGTTTTCATAGGTTTGCAGGTTTGAATAAATGTAAAAAAAAATACTTTTATTTTGCATTGGGTATACAAAAGCGCTGTACAGGGAAAAATCAATTTCAAGCATAACATCAAATGAAAATAAAAACAAACACATCAATCAAACACGTACAATAGAAAT